>OY728129.1:706538278-707826338 GCA_963277665.1 Viscum album
CATGTTTACTAATTCCAAAACCTCCTACAAATATTCTACGACCATATTAATATAATAAGTAAATTTTTTACCTATTTTTAGTGGTATTTATGTTAATGGTATATCTATTTTATATCTCTTTCCCAACCTTTGAAAATTATAATGTCATTCACGCGTACGTGTGGACTAAAATATCAATGAAGTGATTTGATTTGTTTTTCATTTATTATTTAATAAGATTGTCATAATGATAGATTTAATTATAATTTTATTACCACTAGGTTATAAGTTTGTTTAATTTTGTTCTTTTGTTCTCTTTTTATTTTTTATAATATTTAGGGATTCAGGGGTTGAGAACCATGATTTTTGGGAGAAATAGGAACTGCACATGGTTGATATCCAAGGTTTGTATAACCATGTGGTAACTGATAAATTTGGATTTTTTTGGTTCTATAGTATTTTTTAAGGATTGAGCATAGTTTGAGAAATAATGTTATTGGTAATGACAATTTTCTGAAATAATGAGTTTGGATAGAGGATGTTACACAAATTTCAATTGGATTGTCTAATTGTGAAACCATTACTAGGTAATAGTGACCATAATTTTTTAAGATAAGGTGGACACCATTCAAAAATCATACGCCACAAAACAGAAACATACCAAAAAAATTGAATGTTTCACCAAATACATAAGGATTTACCAGTGTAACTCTTACATATTGCCACTAAAATACAGACTATGCCACTGAACTAAAACCTAAACGATCATAAAAGGCCTCTACGATAACCACATCAAGAAAAAAATTCATATCCAAACATTCAAGATTCATAAAAAATAGAAAAACCATAACCTAAAATAGAATAACCACTAATAGAAAAATAGGATTGGAAATCAAGGAGAAGCAAACCAAAATCCTAAAGATAACCTCTAACCCTTCTCTTTGGGTAGGGTCTCACCTGGCAGTGTGGTGAATCATGCAGTCGTTGTCTAGCTTTAGCTTTTGTGGGCCGACATGCAGTTCTGTGTCAGCTGGGAGTGTGCATGATAGTTTGATGTTGTATTTGAGTGAGTATGCGAAGGAGGCGATGGGATCTGTCCTTGTTTGTGACTTGTCCTAGAGGTTGTCTTTGGGGTTTTTTTGTTTCTCCTTGATTTCCTATCTTGTTTTTCTATTAGTGATTATGCTTTTGGAATTCTGCTATTTTTGGATCTGTTTTTTCTATTCGTGATGGATCCAGGATGTTTGGATGTGATTTTTTTGCTTGATGTGGCTATCACAGAATCCTTTAAAGGTCATTATAGTTTTGGTTCGGTGGAATCATCGGTATTTCAGTGACAGTTTGAAAGCGTTTCTATGGTAACTCCTCATGACTTTGGTGAAAATTTCATTTTTCTGTGTGTTTCTTTTTTGTGGCATGCAATTTTGGTATGGTCTGACTTTAGTGAAGGATCAAGTAAAGACAAAATATACTTCAATCAGCGGAGATGAAGATTTTATTTCTTATGAATTGGTGAAGGTTGGTTAGTTTTATGTCGATGTGAATTGATGAGGCTTTTGTGGTTTGAATTTTGTGAATTCACATCTGGAACTCTGGCCTTGGTCCATGAGACACTGCATCCAGTGTACTTAGAAGGGACTACCCCAAATAAGGTTTAGACCAGGGAGCATTCTCCTTATCATTTCTATATGTAATTGGATGTTTTGAGAGCGTATGGATTTTTCCATCGGTACTGTGCCAATGAATCTTTTCACGGGAAAACTAGCCGGTGGTGATGGGAAGGTGGATACTGGTTGTATTGATTTATTGCTAGGGTGGTGATTTTTCTTACTCTAATTGGATTGTCTTTTGTCTTGATTTACTTGTCCCATAATGGTCTGGTGGTGTTTTATATCTATGATGTCACTCTGATTTCCCACTTTTTCCTCAAAAGTTCTTTTGAAATTAAAATTTAATTTTCATTCAGCCAGTATATCACATGAATTACATAATTTTTTTATAAATTAGATTGTTTTGACTCATTAATATGATTAAATAGATATCAAAGAATATTGTTTTAATGAAATTTAATAATGGGAATTATGAAAAGGGTGTTTTCATTAAAAACCAATTTATTCACTTATTATGTTAGATGAAATGCCTAATGATTATTTTGACAAAAAAAATGAATTTTCATCCATCAGGGAAGTGATTATTTTAAAGTTTAAATGATTTATAAAATTTCAACCATGATTTATTTAATTTTTTTTGGAAAGCATAATGCATTGGGAGACCTAGGTACATTGAGTTATGAATATATGAGAACCATAGTTAGCATGGAACCACCAGGGGTGATTATTTTGATACTGATAAACCAAGACATGATTCGATATGGGTTGTATTAATAGTATACCTGTAAATTTTGAGTGTGTCCTTGTATGTATTCCCATAGGATTCATCCCATTTTTTCGTGGTTTTTTATATGATGGTTTTCTTTCGTGTGTTGTTTTGCACATGTTTATGTTTTGATATTTGACTATTTAAACCATTTACCTTTATATTAACATTCATTTTTATATTCATATTATTATGACTTTGAATAAATATTTTTAAAGGAAAAGAAAAGGTATTTTTTGGAATAGTTTTTTCAAGGGTATATACCGAAAATAGTAGACCATGATTAAGCTTCATGGCCGCTGAAAATTATTATAAAAAGTAAACAGTACACAAGGTAAATTGATGGAAGATGAGGGATTAACCCCACCAACACAAAAGACATAAACCAAGGTTACCCTTTCCATCCACAACCCCGTCCACGAAATGCACTGCTACCTCTTGGATGTCTTCCCCTTTGCCACTGTTTAGGGGTCTGCCAAGCACCACCAGCCTGAGCATGGTCCTCAGAGGATTTACCCATATACACGTCTACAGAAGAAACCAATCCTACCACATCCTCGGTAACCACCAAACCTCCTTGGTCGATGCCCACTTCAGCATTGATTCTGAGTCCTCCATGCCCCTCATCATCGTCAGTGACAACATTCTTGGCACCAGACATGCCTTGAGCTGCCGCATCCAGATCCTCCTCACCATGTAGCTATCCAACCTGTGGAGCTAAAAAAGGATAGGGTGCATCATAACTAGTATTTTTAGTCGATAGGTATTACTTTATCGGATCTCCATATACAACAAGTCAAACTTCGAAGAGTTAATCGATTCATGAATCATAAAGAAGTTAGATTTTACAACATTAGTGGTAGGAGGAACCGCTACATTGGATGTAGGAACATTCAAAGCCACTAGATGAGAAACTGACATTAAATTTTCATCAGTTATAGGGGAATAAGGTCCTCGATCTGTAGCAGTAGGCAGACCCAAAGTTCTCACAGAAGTGCCCTCCAATGGGGTTATCACATGGGCAACAGCTTGCCCAACATTATTCTCCCCAGGTGAAACCATATGAGAAGATGAAGGCTCTACTATGCGCTCAACAGTAAGAGAGTCACAAGGACTGCCTGCTGTGTGCATAAATACAGATGTAGAAACTTTCAAAAAGGGCTATGCAACTTAGTGGTCAAATTGATCCCTTCCACGAGAACCACTCCCACCAAGACAAGCATTCATGGAACTGCCATTTAGTTTCCCCTTAGAATGAAATTTTTCTTCCAAAAGAATAATATCATTCATGTGAATATCATCTTCAGAAATATCACCCCAATTGGAGGGTTCCCCACATTCAAGAGTGTGAAGAGGATGTGCACCATTACCCATAGGATCAAGCAGCATACCTCCACACATCTGATCATTAATAGATATTTTTTTACCAGCCAAGACATCAGGAAATGAAAGAGGCCCCCCATTCCCATTACCTTGCACAAGATATTCCTTAACGATTAAAGACAAAACCTTCACCCCATTAGGGATAGATGAATTACCCTTTACACCATCTAGAAGGCCGATCCTCTTAGACATTGGTTCAGTAGAAACAGATGACAATTTAAGTTTACAACTTTGAGCAAGATTCCAAAAATGTTTATAGTTGGAGCAACGTAGACCCCTATTATAGTTAGCTTGAACATGTCCAATAGTAGAGAAGTTTAAAAAGAAATCATGAACATGATCAAATTCAATATCATGTTCAAATTTATAATCAACAGCAATCAAAAGCACTATCTCAACAAGCAGCAAATAAATATCAAACTAAACTAAAATGTGAGAAAAATGGCCATAATGAAATATCCCAGTCTCTTTATCAAGCTTAATTAGAGTACCTATTTCTAGCACAACATCCCAAAGGGCACTTGGATTCCAAAATACTCAATTCAAACCTTTGATGTGAATCCATGATTGTGCTACAATATTCATAGCTCGAAACGGATCAAACCAGGGATCCCAGTTTTGAAACCTAAGAATCCATGGCTTAAGATTCATAAACCCTCAACTCCAGGCTCTCATTTTCATATCATTCGAACAGAAAGTAAGATGATAAAAGGTCATACTGATCGATACCAGCTGCCATTTACTAATGCCCCAAATTTCATGAAGGCGCTTTCAAATATCTTCAAGCTTCCAAGAGACATTCATCTGCGAGCTTAAACGAGCAATCATAGAATGAATAAACGCATCAATACGCTCTTCTAAAAATATTGGATTCACTTCTACTACAGTTCTTACACCATTTCGTGAGATCTGTTTATTTAAGGCAGAATCGATACTTCGAAAACAATTGAAAAAATGATCAGAGCCTCTAACCTGCAACACATTCGGTCGATGAAGCTCACACAGATTCGACTTCGAACCCACACCGCATCAACCTTATTCAATGGAACAATGAACACATCTGCAGGATTTAAGTAATCATCCAAATAATGGTATTTTATAGATTCATTGTTAGAATCCTATAGAAATATTTCTCTCAAACCCTACATTTTTTCTTTCGGTATTTGTAGTCATGATTTTATAGGATTCAAGTAAAGGGAAGGGAGTCATGTTTGATAAAATCTTCTCTTGGTAGATATCAACTTTTTAGAGGTATGAGATGGTGGTGAGAGATAGTCACATGGAAACATGGTTATGAACTTTGAATTTTTCTTTTTTTTTGAAAAGAATCTTTTTTATTGGTTTCATATGTGTCATGGATTCATTCTATATCATTAAAATTTTAATCTAATTTTTTATACTATCTTTTTAAACATGAGACATTTTGTGTTTTATTTTAGGGTAAAATAATTCTATTGAATTTATATATTGATAAAAAGGTGCTTGTATATGTCCTGTGGAAATCAAGAATAGGATTTCAGTCTTGTGGTGGACTAGCTTGGGTGATGCGTCAGGTTGCCCCGTGAAGGTCTACTACAAAATGGTATCAAGACCTACAAAGCTGGGTGTTTGATGACACTATTTGAGTTTGGTTCGGGGTTTGTTAGACTAGATATAGGGATTTACATTTCTGATGGAGTTAATTAAAAGTAGGAACTTGATCAACACTGTTCAAAAAAACACATGAATTACTATAGGAAATGGAGTTTTTATTTTTTGTTTGATGAATTATATTAGTTACGGTTTGATATTGTGTTCTATGATCCTAATTGGAAATTATTGTTTTCCTTGGGGTTTGTCCTCGAACATGGCTGTAAAAATATAGGTGATTCAATTGGTGAGGTCAATATGGATGACTTGAAAAACCAAACTATGATAAAGAACATGATTTTGGAAACATTAAGATTGTTTTGGTATGATTAGAGCATGGTTAGAAACCATGTGACCAGGTCAAGAAAAACTCCACAACCTATATATTTTGTTGTTTATAACCCTTGATTATTTCATTCATTAGGTGACTATCATTTATGGGAAAATAATCGAGGTGGTTCTGGAGATATGTAGATATCATTAAAAGTTTTGAACGTTATTTCTGTCATGATTTTGATTATATGTATATAGAATAATGATTTTATGTATAAAACAATGATTTCATTGAATAAATTTATTCTAAAATGTTATGATTTAATGTTTTCAGATAATATGATTCTTTGTTTTGAATACATGTATTTGTAAATATTTGGTTAATATTGAATACCTAAAAAAATTCTATTTTCAAACCATTTAATGATCCATTTTTTTGAATTTTATACCCTTTAAACATGACTTTAACTGGGACTTAATGATTTAAAAGAAATAAATTTTTACCATAATGTTGTAAAAGGAAAGTCATTGGTTTAAAAACATGGTATTATTTTCAAAATTTAATCTAGTAAAAAAATTGTTACGAGTTCGGATTGATAAATAAAAATATGAATTTTATTTTTATGAAAAAATAGTTTAATAATTTGAATGGGGTTTTCATTTAAAGAATATCAAACCCATATAATGAAATTAATGATGAAAATGAATCCTTCTTAGTGGTTTGGTTTGAAAGGTAAGATGTTTTATCTTGTAACTGAGGAGTTTTGAAATGATCTGATTTTGGATTTCATTCAAGTGTAATGAAGGAGTTTAATTTTTTTGAATGGGTTTTATGCATAACTCCATTTTAAATGGTATTTGAAGGTTTTCTATATGAATAGATTTTGATAGAGGTGTTTACTATTTAAGTTGGGTTTTTAAAGACTTATTTGAAAATGTTTTCTTTATTTGTTGATTTTTATTTTTTTATGGAAACTTTATTTCATCTAGGGGTTATCTTATGCACTTTAAAGGACTTGGAAAAATTCTTTTATCATCTTGTAAATTAAATCTATGAATTTTTGTAGAGGCCATGGTTTTGAGAGAGATACTTTCCTCAAGAGTGGTATTTTCCACTTTTCGTTATCTTTCCCATTTAATAAATTTAGTGGAAAATTTTATTTTCTTTTTTGATGTAATTTTTTTATGGTTATAGAACTATGTATGTATTGATGTATAGATTCCCATGCTTTTTTCACATATTTTTTCATGTTTTTAGCATAATTATTCATAAAATACAAACTGAGGATAAAAAATCCTAGAGCCTTTTGATGAGTAGGTACATAATAAAACAAACCTTTTATTAACATTTATAATGAGCTCTTAACTCCCTTTGAGATACTACAACTACTTCTGATAACCTAGAGAAATACATATACAAATGGGATGAGTTCATAATCTTAGTAAGGTAATAAACATGGGAATGAAGCATAACACATGAGTTTGAAAATAATAACATGAAAACATAAAAATAAATTAATCATGAATAAAAATTTGGTAGAATAAAATAAAGAACATGAAATCAAATTATAATGGAATTATTGGAATGTGGTAGAAAAAAACAACATGACATACACATGATTCAAGTCTAACTACCAAGATGGTATCACATGGAGATAAAAGTCCAATAATGGATTAGGTTTACTCCCTAATACCCTACATGAAATATCATGAGACTAAAACATTCCCCAATTCATTGGAGTGCTACCTATGAGCACCCACTGTAAATATTTCATGCATATGTTTTCCACATAAATAATAAAATGTAAGGAATAAACAAAAGGGTTAACTATGAAAATATATGGGTATCATAGACATAGATTAGGAAATAAAAAATGTGTATCATAATGGTATTGATGAAAGAAGAGATAAAATCATTATTGGACGTTCATAAATGAAAAATAAGAATAGATGAGGAAAAAGTATTTCTAACTAAACTGAAAACATGAAAAATAGTGGTTAGTTAACATTAGAAATGTTCCCCTAAAGCGAAGTTATGGAGAAACCAATAAAGATTATATAAAGGGAATTATTATTTCCATAAAAAAATAAATGGAAAAATTGGGTTCGTCATGATAAAATTTATCATTATTTAATGATATTTGTGGTTTAAAATATATTAAGGATTCTAATTTAAAAAGGGTAAAAAACAAATACGTTTCCTTAAATTGGGTTTCCTTATTGAGAATAATTGAGAATGTAACCTTTTAAAACATGAAATTACCCATTAAAGAAAAAGGAATCTAGATATTTACACATTTATTGAACATATACGCATAATTTATCATTATTATATTATAATAATTACAAAATACATTGTTTTAATGAGAGAGAAAGTCTAACCCAAATTAAAAATGGATGTTTAGAGAGATCCTTTATCTTATGTTCGGATTAATTCGGCACTTTTACTCAATGTCCTATATAATCAAACTAGATTCATTTATTTCATAATTCAGAAACTATTATACATTTATTGGGTTCATAAAAATTTTATTATGTCCACTTATGTCCATTTGGATTAGTTATAGAGGTCAATTCTGTCGTTCCGAGGGTGTTTGTTTTCCATGGTTTAATGGTCGGATTAAATGTGAATAATTATGGAAGTTTTTTAGAAAATGGGAATAATTATATATAAGTTAAATTATATGGTATTAATGCACATAAATATGTATAAATGGTCCCATATATCATTTTTTTTCTCTTGTATGAGGATGATTCATTTGATAAAATAATAATAATAAATGTTTAGTTTATTTTGGCAGGTTTTCTTGACCATCGTGAACAAGATTAGTTTTATTTTATATTACATATATAAATTAAAAAAATAATATGAAACAGGTTATAAAATAAATATTAAAATTTACATTAACCATAATAATGTTTTTGTGACCATCCTTGAATGTGGTAATGGAAAACAAAAAAATCATTATCCAAGGAGATTGTAAACCGCTATAATTTAGACAATGGTTTTTTTATTTTAATAAGAGGAGATGAGAAAACAGGTGGACATAATATATTAAATTATAAATATAAAATTATATTATATTTAATATAATTTATTTATAATGATTTTATGGATAATGGTGGTGAGGAGAAGGTAGAAGAATAAAATATATTAAAAGAGATGGTTTGAGAAATTTAACTCTTGAATATGACCTCCTTGAAGTACCCATTAAGGAACATAGCATTGGCCTTTTTTGTTGTGACCAAATGATATTGGACATGGGGAATAGTCTTTTGAAGTGTATTGGGTATAATATTGACAATATACAAGGCTTTAATGGTTTAAGTAGAAGGGGTATTGAGGGGTGGTATTTATAGGCAGTAGAGGGGTGTTTTTTATTAACAAATTCATTAGTTTATTAATATATTAATTAGTTTATTATTACATTATCCACGACTAAAACATTTGTGTATATGGCTTATAATGTTAAATACCGTAAATTATCATATATCACTATTCACCAAAAATAAACAATTTTAGAAAAATACCAAAAAATAACCCTAACCATTATTTGACCTATATATTTTAAAAATGGAATCAATTTTCAGAAAATAATTTTATAAGTATGAGAAATTTTATTTTTTAATAATATAATCATTTATTTGAAAAATATATATTTTAATATTAAAATCAAAATTTGACATTTTGAAAAATTAATTAAGTTATCATAATATTATATTATTATTATAATACAATATAATATTAATATATGAATCTATTTTGTGAAAATAATTTTAATATTAAATAATTATATTAATTATATAATTTCAAATAGACATTTAAATTTAACAAAAAACAAAAAAAAGTAATTTAGTCATTTTTAGAAAATTTATCTACTTATTTCATGATATAAATATTCCATATTTTCATTTATAAGATACCTTGATTTTATTTATACTTTCACTTGTGAGGATATTATTCTAACAACTAGATTATTATTGCTAATGGTAATATTACTATTCCAGTGGGTAAGTTACTATTCCAATTGTATAGCCTCCATAATTTATATAAATACCTCTTATTTAATTAACTATTTATTCACATATATTTTCTATAATGTTTATATATACTCTAATATTAAAAATTAATAATAATAATTTATTTTATTTCTACTTGTTTTATCGTGAGTGAGTTCATTCTAGTTGATCAACCCAATCCAAAATTTTCTAATTCTCATTATCTTATTTTGTCATTATATTACTACAATAATATTTGGAATTATTTTTGTTTCATTTTATAACTAAATTACAATTATTAAATTAATAGGATAAATTTTTTATTTGGTTTTCCACTTGATGTATTCATTTTATGAAATAATTATAAGAAGTAAATTTTCATTGATAAAATTCATGATCATTACATTTTCCCCCCTTATGAAATTTAACATTCAAAATTTCATTTTACATAATAAGGTGAAACAAATAAGGCCACATCTCTTTCTCTACTTCCTCTAGTTTCCTATTAACTTCTTTATTATTATGGTTTTTCCATAGAACTTTGAATAATTGAGTTGTATTATTTCATAAAACCTTGTCTCTACTGTCCAAAATATTTACTAGCTAGTATTCAAAAGAGAAATTGTATTCAAGATATATTACCTCTAAGTATAGTACATGTGAGGGATATGGTATATATTTCATCAACATCGATATGTGGAATACGTCATACACATGATATATGGTTGGTGTATGTTCTAGTTGATATTACCTGACTTTGACACGATCAAGAATCTCACAAGGATGATGTACCTAGGACTTAGATTTACATTCATTCAAAATCTCATGACCCTATTCTTTATTGATATGTGGGGGAATAACTTTCCATTAATCTATACTCTATTTCCCATTAATGATTATTTTCATATCTCCTCGATCAACTTTGTGAATCACAGATATTATATTGAATAGTCTTTACCTTTTATATTATTTCCAAGAAAATTGTTCTTAACAGCTTATGTTATCTATTTTCATATGATCATGTAGGTGTTCTATAATTATTCCCATAAATAGATTCATATGGGTCCATTTTGAAGAATGAATGGAAAAAAATGTTGTAAAAGAACTCAACCAATAGAAGATATAGATTTTATCCTCTGAATTTCATTGAGCCTGATCTCAATCTATCTTCTAGTTTCTGGTGGTCCACTCAGAATAGCCATCTATTTTAGGATGATATTTCACACTAAAGTTGAGATAAGTGTTTTGAGCATGTTGGAAACTCTTCGAAAACATTGTGGGGATTATATGATCATGATCAGATATAATTAATAATGATACTATATGAAACCTTACCACTTCATTGATATATATCCGTTCAAGTTGGTTGAGTTAAGAGTCCTTTCAAATAGAAAAAAAGTAATAATCCTTTGTAATATGATCCATAATGACCCATATATAATTATTTCCGATGGATATCTTTGGTTTTTTGATGATAAATTCTATAGTGATTTTCCTATTTCTACGTAGTTATGAGTAATGGTTGCATCATCCCCTTATAATTTTTCCTTTCATCCTTAATTTTCTGATATACCACACACATTTTTATATATTCAAAAATCTCCCTCTTTCTTTATCTCCTGATTTGATGGTACATAATGTTGAGACCCAAGTCTCACAACTCCATCCTCATTAATTTTTAACTATGTTGATTTAAAATTTCTTATAGCTTCCATATTTTTATGAATTTCCACATCATCTCTTAGTGGATCCTTTATCTTATCTGAAATAGATGGTTGACCAATTATTTTTGAAAGGAATACTAATGTACCTTCCTTTATTATTCCCATGTCCATCATTTTATTTCAAATGAATATTGTATCCTTCTCAATTATCATCCATGATAATGTTACATGATTATTTATACTTATCGAATATTCCTCTTTAATTTCATTACTTGGATGGTAATGGATTGAGAAGTCATAATACCCGATAATCTCTAACCATCTTCACTAGAACATATTAAGATCATTTTGTGTGAATATATATTTTATGTTCTTATGATCATTATAAATCTAACACTTATACCCAAATATATAATACTTCTTGATTTTACACATGAAGATAACAAATTAAAACTCCATAACATGCGTGGGATAGTTTTTCTCATGACCATTCATATTACTTAAGGAAAAGTCTATTACCTGATCATTTTTCATTAGTTTATTGCATAAGTCCTTCATTGATGCATCATTGTATACCACAATATGTTCCCCACTTGTTGGTAGTGTATGTAATGGGGTAGTGATAAGAATCTTTTTTAGTTACATGAGCCAGTCTTACCATTAACTGGTCCATAAAAACTTTACTCACATCCTTTTCAACATGGTTAGTGGGTTTAACAATCATGATAAGTTCCTCACAAATTGATAGTAATACCCATCTTGTCCAAGGAAACAATGGATCTATATTACAGATGTTGTTCTATGCCACTCTTCAATGGACCTTCTTTTATAAGGGTCCATATATATTCCATTTATGGTGATAATATTCCCCAATAAATAATGTTACACCATCCAGAACTCACAATTACCTTTCTTTACATATAGTTTATCCCCTCAAAAATTCATTATAATGATATTCAAATTCTACACAAGTTCCTCATTGATCATAGAGTGTATCAAAATATCATCTATATAGACTACCAAAAATTTATTGTGGTAGGATCTAAGGAATCTAATAATAAAGT
This sequence comes from Viscum album, assembly GCA_963277665.1. Classification (NCBI taxonomy): domain Eukaryota; kingdom Viridiplantae; phylum Streptophyta; class Magnoliopsida; order Santalales; family Viscaceae; genus Viscum; species Viscum album. The sequence continues at coordinate 706,550,646 of OY728129.1, forward strand.
CCATGAAAAATGATGGAGAATTAGAGAGTCCTAAAAGAATCACTATGAATTCATAGTGTCCATACCTCCTTCAAAAGAAAGTCTTGGGAATATCCTCCTTCCTCACCTTTATTTGGTTATATATTGAATGAAGGTCCACCTTAGAGAAATACTTGTACCCATGTAGTTTATTGAAAAATTAATCTATCCATCGAAGGTAATACTTGTTCTTTATTCTAATTTTTTGAGGTCATGATAATCAATGAAGATGCACATTGATATATCATTATTCTTGATGAAGTGGAATGGAGCACCCCATGATGAATCACTCATGAATATAAAACCATTTTCTAGATTCTCTTGTAACTGATTCTTCATTTCCCACAAATCAATGGTTCCCATCCTGTTTGGAGTAATTGATACATGTATAGATCCTGGTATAAGAACAATTGAGAAATAAACCTCTTGTTTAGGATGAGGACTAATAATATCATTAGGGAATACAACAACGTTGTCCCCCATAATGCGAATATATTGGATCATTCCCCTCTAATGAAGTGAACCACCTTTGGTTTAGGGTTCCTGAAAAATTTATAGGTCTATAGTGAAAACAAATTAAATTTTGTCTCATATGCCTTGATAAAATATTATTTCTTTTTCATTAGTCTAAATAAATCCCTCTCAATCTTAATATTGAGATTTTGGGAAACATATTTACAAAAAAAATATTTTCTTGAATCCTTACCAAGCCATTGAATCAATTTCTACTATAGATTTTTTATTTTTTTAATCAATTTCCACCACTAATCTTCTTCCCAATAAAATTTATAGACCTCTATTAAAACTTTCTATTCTTTTGAGCATTGGAGGACATAGAATATATTCCCAATAGAGTTAATACATTTTTATGAAATGAGGGTATCAAAAGATCGACTAAATATAGAAGACCTTTGTAACATAAAGGATTTAAAATAAACTTATCCAATCTTGGGAGAAGGGTGAAATTCCACATGATTCATGTTATTATTCATAACATGAGCTAGGTGGGCCAGTACTGGCATGAAGTTCTAAGATCCCATTCCCATCCTGATTAACATTTTATTAATGGAGACATAAAATTTCCCATTGCATTGATTTTTTGGCACAGGTTCTTATATTTACAAACAAAAACTAATAAAAATAAATAAAATACTCTTTGGGGGATTGAATACGTAGCTAATGAGAATATAGAAGGACAATTATGATCATATAAGGAATAACATATAAATATTAATTATATTCTAAATTATTCTTCACTATGTTTCAATCTAGGTTATCCATGGTGATAGAATTATACCAGGTGTTATTTATAATGTTTTATTTTCCTAATATTAAAAAATAATTAGACCATTATATGACACCAAATATAGATACCCTAGCATTTTTCACATTTTATTAAATTATTTTAGCCATAATTATATATGAAATAGAAACCAAGGAATGAAAACTCTAGTGTATTTGGATGACTAGGTACATAATAAGACACCATTTTTTTAGATATTAATAATTATATCCCAACTTCCATTTACCTCTTACAACTTCATTGTATAACCTAGGGAAATAAATAAACAAAAGGGATGAGCTAAAATTTCCAGTAAGGGAATTAACATGAGAATGAATCATAACACCAGAGTTTGAAATGTATGACATGATAACACAATAGGCATGGATCAAGAATAATTTTTTTTTAAATATAATATTTAACAAGGAATCATTTGATTATGGAAATATTTGAATTTGGACTCAACATACAAAATTACATAAACATGAGTTGAGTCTAACTTCCAATATGGTATCTCATGGTGGAAGAAGTCCCATAATAGAGTAGGTTTACTCTCTAATCCCATACATGAAATCTCATGAGACTAAAACATTACCCAATGCATTGGATCACTATTTAGGTGGACCCATCATAATATTTTCATGCATATGTGTGCGTCATAATTAATAAAACATAAGGATTAAATAGAAGGGCTACCTGTGGGAAGAAACGGGTATCATAATCAAGTCACAGGGAATAACCAAATGGTCTATCATAATGGTATCCATGAAATAAAGGATGAAAAAATTCATATAATTTTATAAATTAAAATCAAAAAAATCATGAATATTTTTTTCTATAGGAATTGAAAACAATAAAATGTGTTGCTAGGTAACATTAGAAATGTGCCACTAAAATGCAGTTTAAGGGGAAAGAATAAAGAGTATTTAAAGAGGGTCATTATTTATATAAAACCTTAAATGAAATAAAAATGTTTTTTCATGATAAAATAAGTGATTTGATAAATATATTGGAAGCTTAAAATAGATTATGTATTGTACTTGAAAGAGGGTAAGAAAATGAGACGTTTCCTATAATATAGTTTTCTTATCAAGAGGAATTGAGAAGAGATCCTTTTAAAACAAATAATTCCCCATAATAGAAAACTGAATTGAGGTTTTTACACATTTTTGGAACATAAACATAGAGAATGGGAGATGTATATAAGAATAAAATTATATAAATTTGGCAAAGGATAGAGAAAGTGTAGCCCAAATAGAAATTGGATGTTCAGAGTGATCCCTTACCTTATGTTCAAACGTGCTCTCAACATATACTTAATATCTGAGATAATAAAATTAGATTCATTATTTATATAGTTAATAACCTATTATAGATGTTATTGATTTATTATATTTTTATTAAGGTCACTTATGGCCATTTCTATGAGTAATAGAGTAGAATTTCATCGATCTAAGAATATTTTTTTCATGGTTGGATTACTTGTCTATAATTATAGAAGTATTTTCAAATGGGAATAATTGTACAGAAGTGAAATTATATGTTATTAATGAAGTTAAATAATTTTAAATTGTCCCATATTTGTTTTCTAGTATGAGGATGATTTATGTGATAAAACAGTATTGATAAATATTTAGTTTATTTTCGTAGGTTTTTCAACCATCACGAAATAGTTTTTTATATAATATTATGTCTATAAATTTGTTCCATAACATGAAAAAGATTATAATAAAAATATATAAATCCGTTTTAACCATAATAGCTATTTTTTGACTATCCTTGAATTTTATAAGGTAAAACAACAAATCATTATCCAAGGAGACAATAAACCACCATAATTTGGATAATGGTTTAATTTATTTGAATTAGAGGAGATGGGAAAAGAGGTGGAAAACGTATAATCAATTATAAATATATAATTAATTTATATACATGATATTGGATTTATTTTTCATTTATGGATTAATTAGGTGAGGATATGGTTGAAGAAGAAAATAAATTAAAAGAGGTGGTTCCCGAAAGTTAACTATTGAATATCACCTCCTTAAAGAAACCCTTAAAGAACATTTAAATGGTCTCCTATTTAGAACAATAGATCTTGGAAATTAGGAATATGATTTTCAAATAAATTCTAAAGAATATTGAAGAACTATAAGTTTTATAAGGTGTGTAAATAGAGGGTGGAGGGGGTTGTATTTATAGGGGGACAAGAGGGCGTTTTATTGTTATCTTCATTAGTTAATTATTATTTTTTTCAACACCATCAACATTTTTTATTACAAAAAATAAATAAAATAATTTGTTTTGGAAATTTTTAACTAATGGGTTCCTACATTATCCATGACTAAAAAATTATGTATTAGACTTATAATTTCAAATATTGTAAATTATTATATTTTACTATTGACTAAAAATTAAAATCATTAAGAAAAATCCTAAAAATTCACCTTAACCATTTTTCAATTTTTGTGCTCATAAAATATTTTTAAATGTCCATTATCCTATATTTATTACCCTGCTATAATATTTGGCTTTTTTATTTTTTTTATTTTATGACCAATGCATCATTATTAATTTATGAGAATAATGTTTCTATTGGGTTATATATGTGATGTATTTGTTTTATGACATAATTATAAGAAGTAAAATTCCAATGATTAAATTTTGGGGGGTTACAAGATGGGTAGTCGAGTTATAAGGGAAATATTTTCTCAGATTAATTGTTTTTTTCAGGAGGAGTGGAATCTTGAATATATCATTTGGTTTGGTTGATGATATTTATAGATTCTATCTCTATAATTTCATTGAAGTTTTAGTTTTGGAATAGACTTGTTAGGCCATGATCATGATATCATTTTTGGGATACTCCATTATGAGAAGTAGAAATATCATGTTTCTTTATGACTCATTGCTTCATTTCACTCAGTGAAACTTTTTTTTGGGGATAAATTTGAGGAAAAATATCTGATATGAGTTTTGGATTTTCAATATAGACATAGTGATCATTAAAATTATTCTTGCGTAACTAGGATTTATTGGGTGACCTGATGAGATAAGGAATCCATTATTGGTATGTTTTCTTTTCAACTAGATTGAGGGTATCACTATGTTGTATTCTCAGAACCTGAATTACAATTAGTGTAGTCTCATGTCAAAAAAATAGAGTTGTTTCATTTCTTATTGAGTCATATTTTCATGTAAAATGTTACTTGGTTATGAGAAACATTGTGGGGCTTGTGTTTTGGTTCATCCCATCCTAAGGACCATGGGGGTGGTCTGAACCAATGATCTTTTTAGATTTTCCTAGGGGATGTGACTTTTTATAGGATTGATATAGTTCCATTTTGGTGTTTTATAACTGACGATATCAAACCGTTTTCATTGGTTATGGATGGAGATATTAGTTGTTTTCTTTTAGTTGAACTTGATACCTAATTTATTTTGTTGTTGAACTCTTGCATTATTTTATTTTCTCATTATAGAACAATTTTAGATTGAATCTAAATTGGGGGGGGGACCATTTTAGGCATATGTACTCTTTAGAGCCTTATGTTGGATAATCTAAATCCTAATACAAATTTGAGAGGATGGTGGCAAATATAAATTCGGATATATTGTGGATTCTTGCTAATCTGGTTTGTTTCTTTACAATGGTATTTCAATGACTCAGTCATGGAATTGGTATATGTTTTGATGTCCAAAAATGGGGGATGGAATATGCATATGTCCAATTATTCCTTCATGTAAAAAATATATCTCACGATGACTATGAGTTGATAACAAATTTTCTTATTCTAAAAAACTACAACACTATTACCTTGATGATAAATTTATAAAGACATTCAAATCATAGAATACTGAAGTTTTATTTTACCCAAAGGGATCAGATCCTATGATAGAAAATATATGTTATGTGATTTCTTAATTTCCATCTGGATGTTGTGTAAACTCTTAGAATATGAGGTTTTATAAGTATCTAGCCATAAACAAATGAATTCACATGGAGGGTCTTTTTAGGTTTAGAGATTTAGAGAATTAGGCCACAACTATTACATAACAAACATATAAATACAAAGTGGATACATCCAATAGAATACATTTATTCTATAACACAAAATCATTTGAAAATAAACATGGTATCTTTTCATGTTTAATCATCATAAATTCTCCTTTATTATATCCTTGACTGTATTTTCCATTAAATCCTATGGAAACATTTAAAAAATTTAAATGATCACAAAAAGATCAGTAAGGGGGATACAAAGAAATAAAAAAAATTAGTCTAGTTAAAAAATGGTATTCCATTTTTTATTCTTTGATTGGATGAAACAAAATATTTTAACATAAATAACACTCATACTTATTTCTCAATGCAAAACACTAAAACCAATAATAAGAAATCAAAACTCGTTTAGGTGACCTAGACCATCATATACATAAAACCCTTTCAATACCATTTCAATTGGAACAACTTTATGGATGACTTAAAATATTATGATTACCTAATGAATTGGATATATATAATCGGAATCACTTTTCATATTAGCTATATCGGGCTCACCCATGGGCTATAATGGTGCCCATCCCATCATATAAGCTATAATGGGCTCACCTGTGAGCTATAATGGTGTTCAACCCCTTGTATAAGCTATTTCGGTCTCACCTATGAGCTATAATGGGGCTAAAAGCTTAGTATAAGCTATATCAGTCTCAATCATGTCATATAATTCTCATGTACCATTTAATAAATAAAACACGTTCATCACAAAACCATTTTGAAAACACCTTATAATCCCATATGAAAAAATATTCATATAAAAATACCATTTTAATTTAATAACCCATTTTCAATACCAATATACCAAAAAAAAAGATAATAAGATGTTTATTTTTATTTTAAAATACATTAAGGCTTATTGAGGAAGAAACATATCAAATAATGGTTATGACAGCAGGGAAGTCATTGTCACCGTATACAAGAAAAAAATTCATTTTTTCATTTTTTTAGAGAATGTAAAATGATCCATATAAAAAGATTCCTTTTGAAAACATTGAATAAAATTAAAGATAGAAATAAAATGTCTTGTAGAATACATTTATATACATATAAAAAATACGTAAATAAATATCATGATGAAAAGATTTGATAATATAATCTTCAAAAATTCAAGGTGTCCCATACCACTTTGAATATTTAATTATTAATCTAAATGAATTAATAAAATTACCAAAATAATAAAATACATTAGTATAGATAAAAAATGTATAATAAATGTCATAGTGGCAGAATATACATATCATAAAAAATAAAGGTCTGTATAATCAATATGTGCCATAATGAAAGAAGATTGAGATGAAATCCCTTACCTCGAGTTTGAATCATCTCGTACATTATTTATCTTCTTGAATTATAAACTTATGTTAATTTATACATTCTTTAGAACATATTTAATGTTCATTATTCATTTTATATAACTTATTATTACGTTATAACAATTACATAACTATTTATGTTCATATCAGACGCTTTTTTGATATTCAGTACTTGAATAAAAAATGAACTTGGTATAATATAAATTGTATATGTGGTCGTAAGTCCATAATATCAAGAATAATATTCGTGACATAATTATCACTTTTATACGTTAATTATAATTTTAAATAAAATCATTAATTATGGTAATGAAAAATGAAAAACATTATAATGATGGGGACGATTGGTCGTACCTACGCATGAGTAACATTTCCATTTTTTATTGATCATCATGAAAATAAGAAAATTGTCATTTTAACTTTACAAAATGATCATAATATTATTAAAGTCATAATAATACTTTAAATATACTTATATATATCTTTCAAGTGATGTGGTGAAAAAAAAAACGATTCACATCACTTCATGGAGGTGGTAGTTCACACGTATGCACGAACGACATTATCATTTATATGTGCATGGTGAGTAAGAAAATAATTGACATATTATCCTGTTATAATGATTAATATGTTATGAAAATCATATATAAGTATTAATTCCATAATTATTAGCAGTATTGTGAGATAGTAATGTAAAACAAACTATATTGGTTCCTAATGCGGTAGTCCGCCGTACAAACCAACACAATTTCCATTTTCCATTTTTTTAATCTGGATAAGGATTTAGGTGATGATTTTAAAATAATAAAATATATGTTTCTTTAAGATAATTATGTTATTATATCATCATGGTTGGAATATTTTAAAGTAGTTTAAGAAGAAATAAAATAGACACATTTAAATAAAAACAATACATCTTCTTTAGTTGATCACCTTTTAATAACACCTTAACACCTTTAAAGAAGGTTTTATTCCTAAAATAAGGCTTCAAGAATGTGGGGATTGATTATAGGAAGGGTTTTGGGAAGATTTTGGGTAATACAAAGGGTTTTGGAATTTTGATTAATAGATACAGATGCGTGTCTTTTTATAAGATAGGGGAGGGGCACCCATTGAAATATGAAAAGCATTGAATTAATATAAATTCATCTTCGACTAAAAATGTTCCCAAAATGATTCGTTTATAATATAGAATGAATTTTGGAATAATAATTTCCGTATAATTAATATTATACAAGTTTTAAATATTTTTTAATCCTTATCTTTTTGTTTTATCCTTTTTAACTCTTACTGTTTTTTCATGTAATTTACACTTTGAGAGTTAAAATAGTTACCAAATCATTCCAAATAACCAATTAATGAGTCAATAATGACATTTTTGGAGTTATATAAACATTTTGGTCAAATCTTGGATTTTTATAAATTATATATAATTGAATTATATCTTTTATATTTTATGTTATGAATTATATCAAATTTGACACTATTCATTACATGACTTTTTAAAAAATCATAACAACATTATTCTATTAAAATAACTACATTAAATAAATAATAATGTGTAATATTAATCCATAAAATTATTTTACGGCATAAAATATATTAAATAATATTCATTTTATATTTTTGAAGACTATTTATAGTCAACGATATCCCCTGTATAACTGCATATTAAAATACATTAATTTTTTAAAAACAAAAGTGTAGCAAAAATGAAAATTCATTGAATATAATATTATAAATGCATTAATGTCATTCAAGTGGCTCCTTGTGGTTCTAAAATCGACCCAAGGATGCTCATGGTCAGAATGCACTCATCCAATTAAATTAGGATAAGTGTTAGGATAGTTTTATATTATTATAATATTATTTTTTCCTTTAATAACTCGATTTACCTTTAACGGTAGTAATAAAAAGAATTACTAAATTTAATATTCATAATGTCCCAAAATAAATGGAAACTATTTACATAATTTTTACCTTATGATTAAAAATATAGAATCCATTTTTCCAAATTCAAAACACATAATTTTCATTAATTAATTTGAAATTAATCCCCATTGTTATAATGATAAAATGGGTTTTTTAAAAGTAAAAATCATCAAAAGATTATATGCGTTTATATATAATTTGAATTTGAAATTAATTTAAATGAAAAATATTAGATTAAGTTATAAAAAAATAATCCAATAAAAGTTTAAAAATAATTAAAAATATTATCTAACTATAAAAATAAATTAGATGAAATGGCGTTTTTGCTTTAAAATGCATTATTTTCACTATTCATTAAAATATGAATTTTATCAGAAAAAGACCAAAAAATCAACCATTTTTTTTGATTTCACTATTCAAAATAATGATTTTTTGTGAAATATAACATATAATAGTTATAATAACGAGATTTAATAGGAGTTCACCATCAAAAGGTGGTAAAACACAATCTTTTTTCGAAAAACACTTCTTTTATCAAAAAAATGAATTTGTTATTATATCATGTGTAGAAAAAATATAATATAAATTTTAAAAATTAAATTTAATATATTAAAAATACATTTAATTAATAAAATCAATCAAGATTGATTTTATTATTTTATGAACTCATTTATTTTCATTTAAATATTTTTTTTCAGGAAAACACATCCTTTATATTCAATTGGTTTTTATTTTAATTTGTAATTAATTTTCTAACCAATGATTAATTATATAAACATATGTAAACCCTATTTTCATAATTTAGTTAATATCATTCATTCCTACAATTCTAAGAACTATGCAATAAATGCAACATAAAATAAAAATATTAATAATATATTATTTTTCAGTATAACTCAATATTGTGGGCAATGTAAGATTTCATAGAAACCCATTATTTCATGTCGGGTATTCTATTGAACATAGAGTCCCTTTAAGTTAAAATCTAATTGATAAATATAAAAAATCCTTATTCTATAATTACTTGTGATGTTACATCCTTCCCCCATTTGGAAATTTACTTCGTCACCATTTTCAATATGGGATTGCTATCTAAGGCTTTAATTTTAGAAATTACTTAATTTAAATCCCCCTTAAGAAAAAGATTCAATTAAACCTCTAATTTAAAAGAATACAGGTTATGTATAAAGGCCACCTGAGATATCATATACTAGGGTTACCTGTAGGAATAAATGGGCATGGATGATAAAAATAACTCTCAAAGACTAATAGAGAGTGATTGAGAACATAGTTATTTGAATGGTATCCATCACAAAACCATAAATATGTGATGGGAAGAATACCATTGATAAAAGTAAATGGATAATGTTTTTTTAGTTCCCTTTGATATAGTTGAGGAATTAGTTTACTTCCAATAATAAGAACATAAGGAAACATACTTACTACATGTATTTCTATTTTATAAGCACACTTTTTCCGCATAATATTCCCAAAACTAGGATGTAAAATCTAAATAATAACATTAAGTATCAAATATAAAAAACCATAAATTGTATCCAAATCTTAAAAATGAGGTCTGAATGTAAAGGCATACTTCCACATTAAAAAAACTACTTATATAAACATAACCCCATAAAAGAGTTTTGAGAAATATCCATAATAACTTATCATCATATCACATAAAACCTTATAAGGTATGTCTAAAACCTAGACCTTATGTTTATCCTTCAAAAATATTTGTCTTTAAAGAGCATCCATTACTTTAAAAAATGTATAAACATCTACTATAGTAGAAACAAAAGATTTTAATAGAACCTTTTTTCGATATTAATGATTTCCTTTATGTGTAATTAACTTAAAACACATATTTTCATAATGTCACAAATCATTGCATATAAAGCATATTAATTTATAATAGATATCTATTATCTCATTGTTGGACTGTTTCAAACCCTTTTCCTTACTGTCACGGACCATGTGACCAAAAATAGCACACTGGTAACTCTTTACAGATCCTAACATACATTCCCCAAAATGTATTTTAACACACTGGTAACAAGTTTTAGGATCACCTCAATAATTATTAGTTGGTTTCTTCTCTATTTCCTTCCACCATGACCTCCTATTATGTTGTATGTCAGAGAATACATCATCATCAGTAAACTCAATTTCCACCTTATCCGCACATCTAACAAGTTATTTATAATATTTAAACTCATGATAAGACAATATCCTTCGAAACATTGGTTTTAATCTTGAGTAAAAACAATTTATTTTACTATCAAGATTCCTTATGAATTTTGTACCGTACCTTGCTAGTCGAGTGAATTTTTCGTTTTATGAAGCCACTGAATCCTTATCTTAACTCAATTACATGAATTGTTTTTCAATCCTATGTTAAACCACCTAAGGAAAATATTTCTCAAGAAACATATCTTGTAATTCATCCCAATCAAGAGAATAAATCTCCCCACTACTTATAATATTATTAACCATCAACCACCACTGATCGGATTCACCTTCAAAATGGTAAACAGAGAGACTGACATTTTGATTGTTTGAACACCCCATGAAATTGACAACATTTTCTAGGGTTTTAGTCCAATATTTATCTAGCACAAGGTTAAATGATCATATGAATTATGAGGGATGTTTCCTCTTGAAATTATCCACTAACTACATGCTCCTCTTTTGTTGATCTAGATGATCTCATGCAGTGATAACACCACAATTTATAGCCTAATTCAACTACACCATCACTAAAAAAATTATTTAGTTATGAATCTGACAACCTCAGGTTGCTGATTTGGAAGGTTGTTTTACTCTGGATAGTTTCCCAGCACATCTGCCCTGTTTCCTCTATAGAAAACTATTCTAAACAAACATATATTAAGAAAATCAATGAGGTAATCTTAAAATGATGCATCATTACAACTTAAAAATAAAGTAAATGACTATAAAGGAATGACATTAACACCATCCTGACATCTAAGGTTTTCTAAACCAACCTCTGATACCAACTATAAGAACCCATATTTAAACATTACATAATCTTGAGTTAAGTCAAGAAATCACATTGAGAATATTTTCCTGTTTAGAGCATTATATAATTAGTCCATAACTATTTCTTAACAAAACCATAGAAAAAAAGCGGAAACTTCCTACAATATCCATTTCTTACATAACACAAAAACTTTTAAAAAGAAAAATGGGTTGTTTTCATGTTTAGCCATCATAACTTTTCCTTGATTCCATCCCTGACTCTATTATTACATAAATCTTTTGAATACATTTAAAAACTTGGGATACGCACAAAAATCTCAGTAAGGTACATAAAAAGAAAGAAAACCATTACTCTTGTTAAAACATGGTAACCCATTTAATGGTTTTTGAGCTGATGAAACAAAACATTTTCACATGAATAACACTCATAATTTTTTCTCAAAGAAAATCTCTAAACCAAATATCTAGAAATTAAAACTCCATTAAGTGACATAGAGTAACATATGTATAAAACCCTTTTAAACCGCTTTCAATTGGAATAAACATATGGATGAATTAAAATATTATTATTACCCCATCAATTGGATATCTATAATTGAAACCATACTTCATATAAGTATATAGGCATCTCCTGTGATCTATAATATGACTCATCCCTTTATATAAGCGATAACAGTCTCACCCTTGGGCTATAATGGGGAATAACCCTTCGTATAAGTGGTTCTGGGATCACCCATGAGCTATAATTAGGATCAAACCTTCATATAAGCTATATAAATATAACCCATTTTATATAATGCTCAAGTACCATTTCATGAATAAAAGAAATTCATCAAAAATCCATTTTGAAACCTTCTTCTAATCCCACATGGAAAAAATTTTGTATAACAATACCATTTTAATTTAAGAGCCCATTTTCAATACCAATATACCCAAAAAGGGAATAAGGGATTTATTTTCCTTTTAAAATACATTATGTCTTTTATAGGAATCCAAATATCAAATTTTAGTTATGGTGGTGGATAATTGTTTATTATCATATACAAGAAAAATATTCTTTTTGTCATTTTGTAAAGAAAGTAAAATGATTCATATAAAAAGATTCCTTTTTTAAACATTGAATTAAATTCAATATAGACATAAAATTTCGTGTAAAATCCTCTTATACCCATATAACTAAATATATATATTAATATTATCAAAAACAATTTGATAATTAAAAATTTAAACGTTCAAGGTGTCCCTTACCACTTTAAAAATTTAAATCATACCCTCTATGAATTAATATAGTTACCAAAAAAATAAATTGCATCAGAAAAGACAAAATATGTATAATAAATGTCATAGTGTCAGTATATACACCTTATAAAATAATAAAAGTGCGTATTATCAAGAAATGCCTCAATGAATGGAAATTGAGATGAAATCCCTTACCTTGAGTCCGAATCTTCTTGTATGATATTTTTATTCTGGAATAACAAAATTATTTTAATTTATAATTTCTTTAGAACATTTAACATGTTCATTATAACTTTTATATCACTTATTATCATGTTATAAGAATTACATAATTATTTAAGTTCATATTGGACTTTTTGTCGATATTCAGTACATGAGTCAAAAATGAAATTGGTACGATGTCAATAGTCCTTGTGGCCATAAGTCCATTATCTCCAGAATAATATTCATAACATAAGTATCACTTTTGTACTTAAATTATACTTTTAAATTTGACCATTAATCATGGTAATAAAAAATGAACAATGTAATAATCATGTAGACGGTAGGTTGTACGTACGCATGAGTAACGTTTCCATTTTTCGTTAATCATCATGAAAATAAGGTAATTATCATTTATCTTTACAGAATTATAATAATATTACTAACATCATAATAATAATTTAAATATACTTATATATATAAAACAAGTGATGTGGTGAATAAATATGATTCACAAAGAATCGTAGAGGTGATAGTTCACACGTACGCATGACCGACATTATCATTTTTATGTGGATGGAATGTTAGAAAATAATTTATATATTATTATATTATAATGATAAAAATGTCATGAAAATATTATATAAAAATTAATTCCATCATTATGATAATTCTTGAGAGATAGTAATGCAAAAAAAACTATATTGGTTCATGAGGCGATAGTACACCATACACACAAACTAAATTTTCATTTATCGTTTGATGAAATTAGAGACGGATTTAGGTGAAGAGCATAAAATTATGAAATATCTATATTTTTATGATATTTATTTTATTATATAATCATGGTTGTAAGGGATTTTACGGAAGTGGAAGAAGAAATAAAATAGAAACACTTAAAGGAACATGACACCTCTTTTTTCGGCTAATCACTTTTGAAGAACTACTTAACACTTATAAGGTGGGTTTTATGCCTGAATAAGACATAAAAAATTTGGGGAGTTATTCTAGGAAAAGTATTTTTGAGGTGTGACTAATAAATAGGAAGGATGGTCTCTTTATAGGAGAGGGGCAGTGCACCCATAAAATTATTAAAACTATTAAATTAATATAAATACAATTTCAATTTCAAATGGTCAAAAAGAGATTTATTTTTAATATTGGATAATTTGGGGTCTAATATCCATAATCCAATTAAAATTATATATTTTATTAATATTTTTTAATCCTTATATTTTTGTTTTATCGTTTTTAACTCTTACCGTTTTATCATGTAATTTATAATTTGAGAGTTAAAATAAATAACAAATCATGCCAAAAGACCCATTAATGAGTCATCAATGAAAGTTTCAGACTTATTTAAACTTTTTCTTCAGAATATTTAATTTTCTAGAAATTTTATTTCATTTAAATAGCTGTTTTATATTTTAAAATATTAATTATTTCAATTTTTTACACTATTCATTACATGACGTTTTTAAAAATCATAAAAACTTGAATAATTCTAGAAAATATATTAAATCAATACTAACATTCCATATTCATCCATAATATTTGTATATGGCATAAAATATATCAAATTATTTTTATTTTTATTTTATTTACATCATTTATTTGATTATTTCTTTAATAAATCTATTACTGCATCATCTTTGTGTCACAATTAAATTAAAAATTTTCATTCTTAAAAATTATAAATAAATTACCATACTTTAGTTAATAATTTTATCTTTCTAAAGAGTATTTATAGTATACTATATCCTCTATATTACTCAATATTAAAATACTTTAATTTTTTTTAAAACAAATGTGTAACAAAAATGACTATTCATTGAATATAATATTATAAATAAATTAAAGTCATCCAAGTGGCTCCAAGTGGTCATAAAATCGACTAATGGATGATAATGGTAGGAATAAAATCATATAAGTAAATTAAGAAAAGTGTTAGGGTACTTTGATATTTTTATAATATTATTTTTACCTTTAATTACGGGATTTACCATTAACCGTGGTAATAAAAATAACTATTAAAGTTATTATTCACAACAGCCGAAAATAAAAGGGAAAAATTTATATAAATTTGGAATTATTATTAAAAATATATAATCCATTTTTCCAAATTCAAAAACACATAATATTAATTAATTAATTTTAGATTAATCTTCATTTTCAAAACTAGAAAACAAGTTTTTTAAAAGTAAAAGCCATCAATAGATTGACATGCGTTGATATCTAATTTCAACGGGATATTTCTTCCAAAGACAAAAATAGGATTAAAATAGAAAATAATTATATAATTATACATTTAAACCTATTAAAAATAAAATCTATCAATATAAATAAATAAAATGAAATGGCAGTTTTGATTTAAAATGAAGTAATTTTAACTATTCATTAAAACATGAACTTTATCAAAAAGATACCTAAAATTAAACCAATGTAATTTTTATATGTACCTAATATAAATAAGAATATTTATTTTAAATAGACCTTATAAAAGTTAAAAAAACTAGATTTAAAATGGGATCTCGCTGAAAAGGCAGTAAAATTTCATTTTTTTGGAAAAATACTTCTTTTATCCGAAAAATAGAAATTATTTTTATATCATGTATAGAAAACATATGTGATTAATTTTAAACATTAAATTGAATATATTTTATTTATATTTCTTCTATATTTCATTAATAAAATCCATTAAGAGTGATTTTATTATTTTATGAGCTCGCTTATTTTCATTTAAATTGTTTTTTAGAAAAACACATCATTTATATTCAATTGGTTTTTATTTTCATTTAAAATTAGTTTTATAAGCAATGAATCATTATATAAACAAGTGTAAATTTTTTTTGTATAATTTAGTTAATATCATTCACTCCCTCTATTCTAACGGATATACAATAACTTCAAATTAAAATAATAATATCAATAATATATTTTTTCAGTATAATATTGTCCTGTATGCAATGCATGATTTCAAAGAAACCAATTATTGCGTGGATGGTACGTTATCAAACATATTGTCCATTTAAAGTAAAATATAATTCATAAATTTGAAAAATTAATAGTTTATATATATCTGAGATGTTATAGGTATGGTCATAGTTACATCATGAAAGTAATTACCAACACAATCAGTATATGAATCAAATTAGTATTGATACTTAGGGGAATCTGCTTGAAGATTTTCACTTAGTTTTGATTGAGGAAATACTGTACTTTAATTATTATATTTAGATAAATATGGTTTGTACTTATGTATTAAGATTCATCTTAGGAAATAAGTGGACATTGGTTGGTAGGATTTTAATTAATTTATTTAAGGAGGGTAGAGCACACATTCTCATTTGGGTCTTCAATGGTGCTTTATGACTTTAGAGAAATTTGGTAGTTCTAATTGGTCTTAGTATGAGAGTTATTGGTCATGAACATAGGTAAAAT
This sequence comes from Viscum album, assembly GCA_963277665.1. Classification (NCBI taxonomy): domain Eukaryota; kingdom Viridiplantae; phylum Streptophyta; class Magnoliopsida; order Santalales; family Viscaceae; genus Viscum; species Viscum album. Next base: position 706,567,135 of record OY728129.1, read on the forward strand.
TGTTTAGTTCAATATAGAGTTATCAGGATGTGTCATGAAATAATACATAATTTTTAGTGACCCAGAATAAGTCTATCAATTGCAGACATTATGTCCTATGTCTCTACCTACTAAAAAATTAAAGTATTTTCCCACATATGTACTTTTTCTATGTGTCCATATACATTTCCTTATGAAGGTTGGATAAATCATTCATCTATCTCATAATTTGACTACCATAGACTTCTAGTGTATAAGAAGATATAAATTTTGATGATCATTACATGATACATGAAATTGACTCATGTCATTCTAATTGATTATGTGATTGTGGTTGAAGAGATTAATTGATTGCGTAATTGAGGTGTTGTGAAGCTCTGTTTTATACTTGAAATTACCACCTATAGAAGAGAAATGAACATTACATTTAAATTATTAAAATTATTGATAAATTAAAAGGGTTATCATTAAATTTAGATCATAATTTTCAATATTTATATTTATTATTGGATTAGAAGAATCATAAAAAATTTTAGGATGTGCTTATGTATGATTTAATATAGTGGATTTCTATTTTGAAATATATTTATTTTTTATAAAGGAGAAAAAATTATAATTTTCATATGATAATCCTTGTGGATCATATTGACGTTAGGAATGGGTATGTAAATGGTCTCTATGAATAGAAATTCTAGTCCATGCATGATGAATATAATATAGTTATCTTAGTAAAATCTTACAGAAGCTCCAAGGCACAAAAATTGTTATACATACCATCATCATTTTCTATAGAATTATATAGATGGTAATCATTTATTTCTCAATATTTAACCTTATGTCTTTAAATATTTATTTGGGTAAGTAGTTATAGTGGTAATGATGGGTTTTTATCCCTTATGAGATCATCAAACTACTTAAAATGATGTATTATTGGTTGGAGTTTCCACGTCATGTGATATCAATTCATGACATACTTCACGGATCTGAATTTATAAGGTATAAAGATGATACATCCTATGATATTGAATGAGAATATTTTGTTTTTATAACGGATTCCTCAATGGAAGAAAAACCAGTTAAAGTTATGTATTAGTTAGAAAATGCATTGCATAGTAAAATGATTCCCTTGGTCAGTTTACACTGGCTATACAGATATGATTTCCACGAGATGCAGGAGTGGGAATATTGGATGATGTGATAGTGACCATATATTTTTAGAAGTTTGGTATATTTAGGGTTTTATGAAAGGGTATTTTCATGGTTTGGAGAATTGTGATTCCCTCTAGGTCGCATGTATGTTTAATTTTAAGATTCATTTTTCTCTTTTGAGGTTCTAGAGGTTTTTACTAGAATGGGGTTGGGATTTTTTTATTTTGGGAGGACTAGAATATGAATAATATTTTGGAACATGATTTTTCTATGCCTTTGGTAACCATGTGATATGGATCTATTAGTTTCAGATGTGTTTTGAATGGTATGAACATGAGTTTTTGAATCCTGTGAATTTTATGAAAAAAAAGAAAATGAAAAGGTTTGGGATAGAATCTATCACATGGATTGTGAATGGGTTGTCTAACCATGTGTCTTGTCCAAAGAAACTATATAAATTGGTTTTAAAGGGATAGTGGATATCACATGGTTAGGGAATGATTTGTCTAATCGTTTGGACAAACAGTGTGAGATGTTCATAACTTCTAAAAATTGAAAATTAAAAAGATAAGATCTCAAGATTTAACCTCTCATAATATCAAAAAACTTCATTATTCTAACCCATCCTCTCTGATATGAACTAATAGGTCCAAAAATTGATCTATTAGTGAATTTCTATCGATCATAATGTATTTCTTCATTGTATGTGTGTTTTTATGACTTTTATCTTCTCCCCATTCTGGATCTTCCACATATTTCTCTTCTTCTATATGTCATGAAAACATAAATTGGGTATTTATACATGATCCATGTATTATATAGAAAACTAATAGTTTTTATCTTGAATAAAGGATTGTGAGGACCCGATCTCTTCATTTCCAATCACTATCATTAAAGGTGGCTAGGTTTCCTCCATTAGTACAATAGGTGACTTTATACAATGGTTCTATCACATGAATTACTCAATGTCCTTGTAAATTTCAATTTTTTTCTTGAAAATGATTGATTAAATATTAATGAAAAGTGTTTTAGAAAAATGATTTTTCAGTGGCTTGATAAGGGGTTTTTAACGTGGTTTCCTTTAAAAATAGATTGATGCACTACTAATGGTCAATGAAATGACTCAAAATGATTTTTACTTTAAAATAGATTTTTGTCCATGGTTTTGGTGGTAATTTTGTTTTGAAAATGATTTATAATATACTAATAATGGATTTTTAGGAAAAAATTGATCATTGGGAACCTTGATAACATGGGGTTATAGACATATGAAAACATTATAGTTCATGTAACACCTAGGGGTAATTATTTAGATATCAATAGAATGTGGAAGGACTCAATAATGGATTCATGGTATTTCTGGATTAGAGTTTCATATAATTTCCTAGTTCATATCCCCATATTATAGATACCTATTTAATATTGGTTTATTATATCATTGTTTTGTTTCATGTTTAGATGCCCATATTTGTATACTTTGAGTTATGGAAGTTTTAACTATAACCCACTTTATTGAAATTCATGATTGTATTAATATTATTATGGATTTTAATATTGATTGTATTATTGGAAACGAAGAGATATTTAATGAATAGTGTTTTCAAAGAGATAATCTTCATAAAATATGGTTTTATTTTAAGGATATAACTAATGGTTTCATAATGAATGAAAATGTATAGATTATTTGGTGGTATCCTACTGAGATTTGTTTCTGACACCCTATGTTTTACTTTTGGAATTTGTAGTTATCATTTTACTGGATATAGTTAATGTGAATTTAATAATGTGCCATGAGAGATTCCCTTATTTTCTACCACCATCACAGTATTCTAAGATGCTGGTGATAGAAAGTCCCATGGAGACCTGGCTTTGGTATCATCTTTTTACTAATTCTAGGAGTTAGCCTTTAGAATGATTTTGTATCTCTCAGGGAAATGTTATTTTTTAATCCATATTATATTATGATTTTTTATATTATATTTTTATATATGATACATGTTTTTTTATATTTCAGGGTGAATTCTTTTTCTTATTTTTTTATGTCAGTACCCCTGTGCTTATCACTAGCCCATGGAGAACCAGAATGCGCTTTGGGCCTAGTGGCAGTCCTGCTCGGGTGAGGCTTCATGTCAAAATGAGTTATCTTATTAAAGAATACATATTATATTTAGGATATTATTTTTATTATATTAAGGTTATTTATATTTCCCAATTAATTCCATTTATCCATTGAAAAGTGGAAACATTATTCCGGCATATATGTGGACAATCGTCTCCACAAAGGGATGTAATTTATTTTTCCAAACTGATTTTTATGAATGATTATAGAATTTAATATAATGAATGAATATTATATTTAGGACATGATTATGATCCTATAGAATATGAAACCTTGACTGATATGTATAGATTCGAACCATCAAATAAAATAAAGCATGGAAAACAGACCCATCTTCACTTAAATGTTCATTTTAATGAAGAATTTTAATAAAATGATAATGGGAAATTATAAAATATTGATAAAGTATATGTTATTTATGGATATAGTTTTTGAATACATTTATAAAAATTATACAATTTTCATAATGGACGTTTGAATGTGAATAATGGCAAATGAGACATGAGGTACAAGTTTATGATATAATCTCAATTTTTTTCTTGACTGTTTAAATTAAATTTACAATGAAGGAAATTATATTATACATGTACTTAAAACCCTATATTTTTTATTATAATATATTTATTCATATTATTTTTATGTATTAGTTAAATTTTACACTATTTTGTAATTAAAGTAAACTTGAAATGTTTTAATAAAATCTATCTTTATTTCCTCTTTGGACAATAAACTTTTTAATCAATGTACATGTTCAATTTTTTTTTCAATAATTTTATTTTCTTTCATGAAATGATTATTTTCTTCCATTTTTACCTATAATTAAATTTTCTTAGAAAACCATAATTAATTTTCATAATATTTTTTATGGATGTCATTTATGACATTATTTAAATGTTTTAATGTAATATGTTTTGGATTTTATATGGAACATTAATTTTCCAACTTCAATGAATATTATTTCCTTCAGATATTCCAATAAATATTTACATGGATATTATCATATAAAATTATTTTCTCAATATTTTGGAAAATTTTAGTTGATAATGATACCAAAAGAAAAGGGCTTTTCCGTTATTTTCAAAAAAATGTACAAATTATCTTCTAAAGGTATTTCCATTCTCTGTGAACATCCTTTAAAGATTTTTATACTTCATTGTGGATTTTAGCTTCTCTATATATCTTATGGTGATAATTTTTTAATTATTAGTATCAAGGTCTTTTACTTTCCCAAATGTTAATTAGTCAATGATAAAAAATGAATTCTTTTAGAATACCATAAAATTACTTCTAGATATGATTATGTGATGATAATCTTTTTATGAAACACATTGATTTTCCATAGGTTATCATTTTATTAAATGTATAATGATATTATAAGTTATGAAACAAAAATTTATGGTTTTATTATGTTATAGGTGGGCCTGAAATTATATATCACTCCAATGGATTGGGTAAATATTTTGGTCTAATGGGATAATGAAGACAAGAACGAGGGAGTGAATATGGTTTAATAGGGGACACTATCTACTATGATAGTCTTAAAAGTGAGCCATGAAATAAAAAATAATTTAATTTTGAGGAACTCAATATACTATAGGATTTTTTTCACTATGAAATTCTTGGATGTGAGCAAGGAATAATGAAATAATTTTCACTAAACAATGATATGCTATTAAAATATTATTAAAACTAGCCGTTATGAATAGTAATAACCATTTTTCAAATTTTATAAATTTTATTTTTCAAAATGGACTTCATTTTTGGATTCGGAGTATTGAAATTACCCTAGGGTGAAATTTTGGTATTTTTCTGAAAACTTTCAATTTTTGACGAATAGTGAAACCACTAAGTGGTAGTTAAAAAAACTGAATTTTTCATAAAACTTAATTTTACCGCATCTGTGAGTATAATTTCAAAAATCCGAGAGACACGGTTGATGACAGTAAGTAAAATGTGGTTCAATGAGATGAAAATAATTTTTGGTGAATAGTAACTTTTTACTTTTATTTACCACGGTTAAAAGTAAATAGGGTAATTAAGGGTAAAAATGATATTATTATTACCCTAAAACATGTCCTAATTCTATTGGATAAGTTTAATTCGACCAAAAAAAACCTTAGAAATAAAATATGACCATTTAGGCCCACTTGGATTAGATTAGGACATTTATTATTAATTTATTCAAAGAAGGGTTAAAATAGTTAAAATGAAAGTTTAATAAGTATATCATTTTTTATATGGGGTTATACATAAGATAAATTAGACTATAAATATTCATTAGAAAGCTAAAAATATTTCCTACATAATGATATTTTATTTTTATTTTTTAGACTTAAATAATTTATGTTATTTATGACACAAAGATGATGCAGTAATTATCTTATTAATGAAATATTGAAATAATTGATGTTATAAATATCCAAATAAATATAATTTGAGACTTTTTATGAATTAAACTAATTTTATAGGTTAATATGACTTGTTAGTATGGATTTAATTAACGTTTTTCTAACTAATCATTCTGTTATGAGTTTCACAAAAATCAATTACTAAATAGTGTCAAAATTGACATAAAATAGTTTTTAAAACAAATATTATATTAGTAATTGTTATTTTATTCCTAAAAATCTAAGGTTCTGAAAAATGACTTAGATACGGTTATATATATTAATAATAAACAACTTGTGGTTCGTTTGGCTGCTTATAGTATGTTTATTAACCTTATAGTATAAGAACATTAGATTTAACTTTAAGTAAAAGTATTTTACTTAAAGTTAAATCTAAATGATAAGGTTAAAATAGGAACCTAAACTTGTCTAAATTCTATTTTATGATAGCATTTCGACCCATCCCCACCTTATATTCGAGATAAATCAATTTGGAGCTATTTAAAACCTAATTTGACTTTATAAAAAAATAATAGTTTTGGTTATTCCAAAGGTGCCCCTCTCCTCCCTTATAAAAGGGCACCTCCTCCCCCTCTTCCTCACACCACTTTGATCCTTCATGCTCGGCCAACCCCTACCACGTTCTCCTCTCCAATTCTATAGAGACATCCTAGAGGTCCTGATATTCTTCAAAGACCAATTTTAGTGCCCTAAAAGGAGTTCTCAAAGAAGCACTTCAAAGAAGAGGTAATGTCCGTTTCCAATTCTTTCATCTTTATTTCTTCTTAAACTTATTCTTCTTTAGTTGTTTCATTATGAAGTAATAACATAAGTATCACTAATATAATGATATGTTATTATAAGTATGAAACAACCCTATTTCACCATCTATCCATCCTACGGAAAATGAAATCACCACGCGTGCGTACGTACGGAATACCGTCGCCACACAGTGGTGTAATCTATTTTCCACCACCACCTTACTTGGATGGGTATGATGGTGTAAATAATTACTATATATGATTATTGTAAAGTGATATTTATTCTGAAATATTATACATACACTCCAATATAATTCCATGATCATGGGAACGATATCATCGCTCGTGCGTACGTACGGAATACCGTCTCCACAATGTGATGCGACTCGTTCTACATGATCTTAAGTGAATAATGATTATATAAATTAATTGAATGAATTAATATGATATATATTACACTAATAACATTCTGTAAATGAGGTATCTATAACCTGAAGAGAAGAATAAGAATTTATTCGACAAAAAACGCATAAGAACAAAAAGTAATAAACACCCGAATAACAAGTTGTAATGAAATATTACTAATAAGAAGCTAAGAATATGACCATATGTGATATCATAACAATTATTAAGATTATGGAATAAGTCAATAACATTATTTAAATCATTATATAGGAGGTTCAGACATGTACAATGCATATCGGACCTAAGGTAAGGGAAAATATCACAATCGCATTTTTATCCGAGATTGTTTATACTTTGGTGTTTACTGGGGTGTATTTTATCATCCACATCCATGTTTCTTCAATATGTAATATTTATATCCTTATACAGTATTTTATATCCAATTTTACCCTTCGGTGAGTTTTTAGTAAATATATGAAAGGAATCTTTTGTCGTTTTTTGTACGAGGTACTTTTTGACTTTTCTGACAAAAGTACGAGAAGAATGTTTTTTTAACTTATACGACATGAATGGATTTTTAAAAAATTATTTCCAAGGATATTCCTTTACATGTTTTCATTTTTATTTTTAATCAACTTCTTTTAGTTTAGAATTGTATGACATGTTAAGAAAGGAAAAGTGTTTTTGAAGTAGAAAGGATATTTTCTTCAAGACTGGAGTTCAAGTGTTTTATCAAAATTATTTTCCATATAAGATAATAAAGGGTTTTGTTTCTATCTCTATTATTACATGGATTTGATTATGTTGTGATAGAAATATTTTTATGAATTCTTTTATCTTATATGAATTGTTTTATGATGTCACGATGTTTCAAGATTCCCATTTTTATTACATGGGTTATGCTATGATGTATGGTTTATGATTTTGTGGCACACATAAGAATGATATAATTATGAGATGGGTGGGACCTATATCTCCCTCCAATGCATTGGGTAAATATTTTATTTCTCATGAGATAGACATGACTGGAACGGCAGGTTAAACTGGTTCAGTGAAACAGGACTGAAACGAGGAGTGAACTCGGTTCAGAAATGGACTTTGATCACTAAGCTAGTCTTGGCAATGAGTCTTGACTAATAAGAAATGATTCTCTATGATTATGTGTGTATGACAAAAAGTTTCATGTTTTAAGTTATGATTATTGGGATTACATTTCACTACTATGATTTATCCCATGTTATGAGATTATGATTTCTTTTGCAGGTTAAGATTTCCAAAAGTTATGTTCTTATGTATATGATGTGATTGATATTTCTTTTGTTTACCCTTACTGAGAATTTGAGCTCACCCTTTGGTATGTTTTCTTTCCCCAGGTCAGGAAGAAGGTTATTAAGTAAGACATGCCAAAAGGGACTATAGATATGATGAAATAAATGGGAGACAGTGTAGATGCTTTATGAACCAGTTTTTTATGTTTCCCAGTTTCTAAAGACACTATACCTATACGGTCCTTTCCTGGTTTTGTTATATGTTGTAATAAGTGTTCTTCAATTCTGAAGTAATAACAATGTATGTAAAGTATGGGTCGTTATAGTTGGTATCAGAGGAAAGGTATAGTCAACCTTTGGAAACTAGGATGTGAAATCCTTTGTAAGAACCCTAAGGATAAGTCTATGCATAGAACAAAATCTTAGTGTTTTAGATATGACCACAAGTAACCTAGTATAAGACCATACGTGTTAAATTTTATTCTTTATTATGTGGTTTTCCGATTATAATTAATATTGCTCACACTATTCTTCTTGGTTTTAGTCAATGGCTGGTACCCGAAGGAACCGTGTTAATGCGGAATGTGACGGGAAATGTAATGATTGTCCCCCTGAGCAACCAAACGTTATGGGAGATGGAATGAAAAATCTTATAGCCATGCTCACACAACTTTCTGAAGATATGAATCATGCAGGACTTCCAAACGAGCAAAGGAAGGAGCAACATTCTGTTGATTCCTTCATGAGGCAGCGTCCACCTTCATTCAGTGGGTCTACTGATCCATTAGTTGCTGAACAATGGATTAGTACAACTGAAAAGATATTTTCAGTTCCTCAATGTTCTGATCATGATAATGTCATCTTAGCAGTGTATCGTTTGGAAGGTGATGCTGATCAATGGTGGAATCTTATTAAGAATAAGAGGAAAAGGGATGAAATTGAGTCCATGGAATGGGACGAGTTCAAGAACATATTTTTTCAATAAGTACTTCCCTCGTATTCTACGAACAAAGATGGAGAAGGAGTTTCTTGAACTAAAGCAAAATGTTGATGAATCTGTTGGTACCTATGAAGCAAATTTTACAAGACTTGCAAGGTACACTTCTGGTATTATTATCCAACCTGAGAGTAAGATCGATCAATTCTTTAGTGGCTTAAAACCAAGTCTTTGAAGGGCGTTAGCCATAAGGGACTTCAATAAGTACGAGGAAATCGTTCGATGTGCTCTCAAAGTCGAGATGGAGATTGGAGTAACCCATCAGTCATATGGGTTTGATAAGAAGAGGAAAATGGAATTCAAAGGAAAATCTAAAGAGCACACTGAAAAGAAAATGAGCTTTCCCTTATGCTCAAAGTGTGGAAAGAAACATAGAGGGAGTTGTATTAAAGGGACAAGTAAATGATTCAAATGTGGAGAGGAAGGTCATCGGGCATTTGAATGCCACAATGATGGGAAGAAGATGTCTAATGATGCAAACAAATGAAGGGATACACAGAATGAACCTACTACACTTCAATGTTTCAAGTGCAAGGTGATGGGGAATTATGCCAATCAATGCCCAAATCCAAGGGTTGATGATGATGGTCGACGTCAAAAAACTCTTAAGGATAAAGATAAAGGAAAGTCACATGCAATTTCTATTAGCAATGTGGAGTACGATAAAGATGTGGTGAAAGGTACACTTACCATCCATTCTAAAGTAGAAAATGTTTTATTTGATTCTGGATCCACCCACTCTTTTATTTCTGATGTTGTTTCTAAGTATATCACCGTATTACCTCAACAATTAGATGTTGAGTTAGCTGTGACAACCCCTAATGACACAACAGTCCCATCAAAAGTTTATAATTCTTCTCCGATCGAAGTTTGTGGGAAAGTGCTTCCTACAAATATTGTGATCCTTCCTATAGTGGAATTTGATGGGATTCTTGGCATGGATTGGCTTTCTTTATATGGAGCTCATATCAATTTCCAAATAAGGGAAGTCACATTTCATATTCCAGATCATTCTATGATCTTCTATTAATGCAAGGATGAACATAACCTACCAGTGGAAATTTCTTCCATCTTTTGGGTCTTGATTCCACTAAATGAAGGTTATTTATCTCAAATGGTTGGTGATAAACTCACGATTAAGAATATTCCCATCGAACGCGAGTTTGAATATGTCTTTCCGGAGGAATTACCGGGTCTTCCACCAAATCGTGAAGTTGAGTTTTCAATAGAACTTGTACCGGGTGCTTTGCCTATTTCAAAGACACCTTATAGAATGGCCCCAATTGAGTTGCAGGAATTGAAGAAGCAACTTCAAGAGAATCTTGATAAGGGGTTCATACGCCCTAGTGTGTCACCTTGGGGAGCACCTGTTCTGTTTGTTAAGAAGAAAGATGGATCAATGGGACTCTGCATTGATTATCGAGAACATAACAAGATCACTATTAAGAAAAAATATCCTATCCCACGCATTGATGACTTATTTGACCAACTACGTGGAGCTCAATACTTTTCCAAGATTGATCTTCATTCAGGGTATCATTAATTAAGGGTCAAAAGGGAGGATATACCAAAGACGGCTTTCCGCACAAGGTATAGACACTATGAATTTATAGTGATTCCATTTGGTCTTACTAATGCCCCTGCTATCTTCATGGATCTGATGAATAGAGTCTTTAGAGACTATCATGATCAGTTTGTGGTAGTCTTTATAGACGATATTCTTGTCTATTAAAAGAGGAAGGAATAACATGAATATCTCTTGAGAATTATATTGAAGACCCTGAGAAAGGATAAGCTTTATTCCAAATTTACCAAGTGTGAATTTTGGCTTCAAAAAGTTGCATTTTTGGGTCACATAATCTCAAAAGAGGGGATATCTGTGGATCCAGCAAAAACAGAGGTTATCGAAAGATGGTCGAGACCAACAACAGTAACTGAGATCTGAAGTTTTCTTGGTTTGGATGGATATTATCGACGTTTTGTGAAAGATTTTTCACGATTATCTAATCCACTCACCAAGTTGACTCGGAAAGGAGTTAAGTTTGTTTGGACGGAGGAATGTGAAGAGAATTTCAAGGAGTTGAAAAGAAGGTTATCCAGTGCACCTGTGCTCACACTGCCTTGTAGTGGAGAAAGGTTTGTGATCTACAGTGATGCATCCAAGAAGAGATTGGGGTGTGTTCTTATGAAAAATGATATGGTGATAGCTTATGCCTCACAACAATTGAAAATACATGAGAAAAATTACCCAACTCATGATTTGGAGTTAGCTGCGGTAATCTTTCCATTAATGATTTGGAGGAATTATCTTTATGGAGAAAGGTGTGAGATTTATACTGATCATAAAAGTTTAAAGTATATTTTCACACAAAGGAGCTGAATATGCGCCAAAGAATATGGTTGTAGCTGATTAAGGATTACAACTGCTCAATCCATTACCACCCTGGGAAAGCAAACAAGGTGGCAGATACATTAAGTCGACCAGACCATGCCAGTTTATCCATGATGAGGATCACAAAAGATCCAATATTTATGGATTTACAAAGGATGGATGTTCGAATTATAATGTAAGGGGGGAAATCATATCATTCTCAAATGAATGTTCAACCATCTATACATGTGATGATTAAAGAGGCACAAAAAGAAGATGTCGAGTTACAAAAGAAGGTGAGAAATGTTCCTGAATTCAACCTTGATTGTGATGGGATAATAATGTTCTGGAATCGGGTTTGTGTTCCTCCCATCCCTGAATTAACAAAGGAGCTGCTGAATGAGGCTCATAGTTCTTCATTCACTATTCATCCTGGAAGCAAGAAGATGTATAGGGACCTGAAAGAGTACTTATGGTGGGATGGCATGAAAAGAGATGTGGCTGAATATGTCTCTTGATGCTTGGTTTGTCATCAAGTTAAAGCTGAGAGACAGAAGTCTAAGGGGATGTTACAACCATTACCCATACCCAAATGGAAATGGGAAAACATCACTATGGAATTTGTCACCAGACTACCTAAAACATCCAAAGGAAATAATGCTATCTGGGTAATAGTTGATCGTCTTACAAAGTCTGCACACTTCATTACTATTAGAGAGAATTTATCTCTGGATCAGCTTGCCCGGATATATGTGAAGGAAGTGGTAAGAATGCATGGAGTACCACTTTCTATTATATCTGACCAGGATCCGAGGTTTACCTCAATGTTCTGGCGAAGTCTTCAGCATACTCTGGATACAGAGTTGAGTTTCAGCACTTCTTATCATCCTCAGACAGACGGTCAGTCTGAGAGGACGATTCAAACTCTAGAAGATATGTTGAGAGCTTGCTCTATGGATTTCAAAGGTGGCTGGGATCAACACCTACCTTTGGTTGAATTTTCTTATAATAATAGCTTTTACTACAGTATTCAGATGGATCCTTATGAAGCTATTTATGGAAATAAATGCAGGACTCCAACTTCTTGGGATGAAGTTGGGGAAAGAAAGCTATTAGGACCCGATCTCGTTGATGAAATGACAGAAAGGGTCTGATCTATTCAACAACACATAAGAGCATATCAGAGTCGACAGAAAAGGAATGCCGACAACCGAAGAAAAGACCTAGAGTTTGAAGTGGGTGATAAAGTGTTCTTACGAATATCTCCCTGGAAGAGGGTCATGAGATTTGGAAAGAAGGGGATGTTGAGCCCTAGATATATCGGTCCTTTCAAAATACTGCATTGTGTTGGGAAGGTAGCTTACCGATTGGCACTTCCACCAAATCTCTCTCAAGTTCACGATGTGTTCTATGTATCTCTCCAGAGAAAGTATATACCTGATCCTTCACACGTACTCAGCTCAGAAGTTGTACCGCTGGAGGAAGATCATTCTTATGAAGAACAACCGAAAGAGATTATGGATCATAGCGAAAAAGTCCTACAAAACAAGACCACTCGATTGGTGAAAGTTTTATGGAGGAACCACCAATTAGAAAAAGCTACATGGGATCTTGAGGATATGATGTAGGAGAGGTATCCTCATCTGTTTGATACAAAGTGACGAATTTCGAGGGCGAAATTCATTTTAAGGGGGGTAGAATGTAACACCCGAGACTTTTATGAGAAATATTTTAGTTTTTATAAATCATAAAAGGAATCTTTCACTACACACAACACTAGCTTGTCTTTCTTTACACGCAATCACGACCTTCCTCGATAGCTTGTGTCGTACGTAATACCGAGTTTCACTAAACAATGATATGCTATTAAAATATTATTAAAACTAGCTATTATGAATAGTAATAACCACTTTTTGAAATTTTATAAATTTTATTTTTCAAAATGGACTTCATTTTTGGATTCGGAATATCAAAATTACCCTAGGGTGAAATTTTGGTATTTTTATGAAAACTTTCAATTTTTGACGAATAGTGAAACCACTAAGTGGTAGTAAAAAAAACTGAATTTTTCATAAAACATAATTATACTACATCTATGAGTGGAATTTCAAAAATCCTTGAGACACGGTTGATGTCAGTAAGTAAATTTTTTTTAATGAGATGAAAATAATTTTGGTGAATAGTACCTTTTTACTTTTATTTACCACGGTTAAAAGTAAATAGGGAAATTAAGGGTAAAAATGATATTATTATTACCCTAACACATGTCTTAATTCTATTGGATAAGTGTAATTCGACCAAAAAAAAACCTTAGGAATAAAATATGACCATTTAGGCCCACTTGGATTAGATTAGGACTTTTATTATTAATTTATTTAAAGAAGAGTTAAAATAGTTAAAATCAAAGTTTAATAAGTATATAATTTTTAATATAGGGTTATACATAAGATAAATTAGACTATAAATATTAATTAGAAAGATAAAATTATTTCCTACATAATTATATTTTATTTTTAATTTTTAGACTTTAAATAATTTAAGTTATTTATGACACAAAGATGATGCAGTGATTATCTTATTAATAAAATATTGACATAATTGATGTTATAAATACCCAAATAAATATAATTTGAGGATTTTTATGAATTACACTAATTTTATAGGTTAATAGGACATGTTAGTATTGATTTAATTAACTTTTTTCTAACTAATCATTCTTTTGTGATTTTCACAAAAATCAATTACTAAATAGTGACAAAATTGACATAAAATAGTTTTTAAAACAAATATTATATTAGTAATTGTTATTTTATTCTTAAAAATCTAAGGTTCGGCGAAATGACTTAGATAATGTTATATATATTAATAATAAACAACCTGGGGTTCGTTTTACTGCTTGTAGTAAGTTTATTAACCTTATAGTATAAGAGCACAAGAAGACACGGTAAAAGTAAAATTATTTTACTTAATGTTAAATCTAAATGATAAGGTTAGAATAGGAACCTAAACTTGTCTAAATTCTATTGGATGAGAGGATTTCGACCCCTCCCCACCTTAACTTCTAGATAAATCAATTTGGAGCTATTTAAAATTGAATTTTACTTTATAATAAAATAATAGTTTTTGTTATTCCAAAGGTGCCCATCTCCTCCCTTATAAAAGGGCACCTCCTCCCCCTCTTCCTCACACCACTTTGAGCCTTCAAGTTCGTCCAACCCTGAAAATTTCTCCTCTCCACTTCCCTAGATACATACTAGAGGTCCTGGTATTCTTAAAAGACCAATTTTTGTTCCCTAAAAGGAGGTCTCAAAGAAGCACTTCAAAGAAGAGGTAATGTCCGTTACCGATTCTTTCATCTTTATTTATTCTTCCACTTCTTCTTATTTAGTTGTTTCATTATTAATTAATATTATCAGTATCACTAATATACGGATATGTTATTATAAGTATGAAACAACCCTATTTCACCATCTATCCATCCTACAGAAAATGAAATCACCGCGCGTGCGTACGTACGAAATACCGTCTCCATGCCGTGGTGTAATCTATTTTCCACCACCACCTTACATGGATGGGTATAATGGTGTAAATAATGACTCTATATGATTATTGTAAAGTTATATTGATTCTTAAATAGTACACATAAACTCCAATACAATTCCATGATCATGGGAACGATATCATCGCTCGTGCGTACGTACGGAATACCGTCTCCACGATGTGATGTGACTCATTCTACATGATCTTCATTTCATAATGATTATATAAATGATTTGAATGAATTAATATGATATAAATTACAATAATAACATTCTGGAAATGAGGTATCTATAACCTAAAGAGAAGAATAAGAATTTATTCGACAAAACACGCATAAGAACAAAAAGTAATAAACACTCGAATAACAAGTTGTAATGAAATATTACTAATAAGAAGCTAAGAATATGACCATATGTGATATCATAACAATGAGTATGATTATGGAATAAGTCAATAACATTATTTAAATCATTATACAGGAGGTTCAGACACGTACAAAGCATATCGGACCTATGGTAAGGGAAAATATCACATTCTCATTTTTATCCGAGATTGTTTATACTTTGGTATTTACTGGGGTGTATTTTATCATCCACATCCATGATTCCTCAATATGTAATATTTATATCCTTCTACAGTATTTTATATCCAATTTTACCCTTCGGTGAGTTTTTAGTAAATATATGAAAGGAATATTTTGTCGTTTTTCGTACGAGGTACTTTTTGACTTTTCCGAAAAAAGTATGAGAAGAATGTTTTTTTTAACTTATACGGAATGAATGGATTTTTAAAACATTATTTCCAAGGAGCTTCATTTACATGTTTTCAAGTTTATTTTTAATCAACTTCTTATAGTTTAGAATTGTATGACATGTTAAGAAAGGAAAAGTGTTTTTGAAGTAGAAATGATATTTTCCTCAAGAATGGAGTTCAAGTGTTTTATCAGAATTATTTTCCATATAAGATAATAAAGGGTTCTGTTTGTATCCCTATTTTACATGGATTTAATTATGTTGTGATGGAAATATTTTTATGAATTATTTTATCTTATATTAATTGTTTTATGATGTCATGATGTTTAAAGATTCCCATTTTTATTACACGGGTTATGCTATGATGTATGGTTTATGATTTTGTGGAACACATAAGAATGGTATCATTAGGAGATGGGTGGGACCTATATCTTCCTCCAATGAATTGGGTAAATATTTTATATCTCATGATATAGACATGACTGGAATGGTAGGTTAAACTAGTTCAGTGAAACAGGACTGAAACGATGAGTGAACTCGGTTCAGAAATGGACTTTGTCCACTAAGATAGTCTTGGAAATGAGTCTTGACTAATAAAAAATGATTCTCTATGATTATGTGTGTATGACACAATGTTTTATGTTTTAAGTTATGATTATTGGGATTACATTTCACTACTATGATTTATCCCATGTTATGAGATTATGATTTCTTTTGCAGGTTAAGATTTCCAAAAGTTATGTTCTTATGTATATGATGTAATTGATATTTCTTTTTTTTACCCTTACTGAGAATTTGACCTCACCCTTTGGTATGTTTTCTTTCCCCAGGTCAGGAAGAATGTTATTAAATAAGATATACCAAAAGGGACTATATATATAATGAAATAAATGGGAGACAGTGTAGACGCTTTTTGAACCAGTTGTTTATGTTTCCCAGTTTCTAAAGACACTATACCTATACGGTCCTTTCCTGGTTTTGTTATATGTTGTAATAAGTTTGCTTCAATTCTGAAGTAATAACAATGTATGTAAAGTATGGGTCATTATAAAACCTATTGGATAATTAAATATATAGGTTAATATTCCAATGTTTTGGTAAAGTATATATTTTTCAATTTCCTAGGCATAACATCTCTGTCTAGATACTATGATGCATATAAATTTGTGGGAAAAAATAAAAAAGGGGTAAAATTCTAAAAAAAGATGGATGAGAATCATCAGAACTTTTAATTAGTTCTCGATGAGGGTGACTAAGACTACATACTATTCTAGAAACTCATGGGGGATATTATTTGGTTAATAAACATTCAATGTTTTTTACAAGTATGATGGATAAGATGATATAATATACAAAAACCTATGATAAGACATTATGATATTAGAAGAATAAAAAGTGTCATGGTTTTAAAGAAGGTATAATAATATAGGAAATCATAAGAATGAATCTCATAATCATAGTATTTCTTGTTCGGATTAATTAGGATTTATGTTTAGGCTATGATTATTTATTTTAGTCCCAGGATAGAACAAAGACAAATTGTGTGACTAATGAATGTGATAGAAAATATAAAAAATTCCCTCATGAAAAACCAAATGAATTTGGAGTAGTAAATAAAAACATTATTATTATGTGTAATAATATATCTTAAGTTATGATTAACAACCAACACCTAGGTGATATCTAAATGAATGAAATAAGAGAAAAATGGAATTTCAAGAAGGATTTGGTGATAAAGTCCATGGAGGGAAGAATATTCAGATTCTTACATGTCATGAACTTGATAAAAACACAAAGGAATATTTCTAAAAATAATAGAATGTTGTTTTATTTGTATAAATTATGTACACACAAGAATTAGTTTCTAATGAAAAATTAATAGTTTTATTTAGGGAAATAAAGCTCATCATAGGATACCACTAATATCCCAACATATTATATATGGGGAACTTGAGAATTAAATATGTAAAAGACCTAATCCAAGGGATAAATTATTAACTATGGATGGATCTATGCCATTTTATTCAATAAATTTTATCATGATACATAAGAAAAACTTATCCTTGATTGTATAGTTTTGGATTTTTTAGCAATGTTTATAAGAAGATTCCCTATAAATATATTATTACTTGTTATTTAGTAGAATTCAATGTGATTTGGAGTATTAATTAGCTAAATCCATATAGATCAATTATAAATGTTTGTATAAGGAAATAAAATTTAAAATTATGAATTAAATAATAATTTTTATTGATATGAGGATGAATAAGAATAAAAATGGAAATTACATACATTTTATTGGTGTTTCTACCTATTCATTAGGGATATTTTTTCAAATGGATTAAAAGAAAATCAACACTGATGGAATGAATATGTTATTGGGAATATGATGATTTATTTTGTAAATACATTCTTATTCTTCAATAAAATAATTAGTTTGAGTTTTCTGTAGAAATAATACGTATTGAAACTATAAAGAACAGAAATTTTATAAAAAAATACCATTTTAAATTGAATTAAATTCCATATTATGACACATGAAAATCATTGATTTTATTAGATCCTATCAAATTTTATCAATTATTAATAATCATAACTATTTATAAAACAGACATTGACTAGTAATAATTTTATTATTATAAATATATGGTTATTATAAATACCTTTGATACAGACAAAGGAAGTGATAGCCTAGACTAGTAGGATTACACCCTATAAAGCCCAGATATCAGAGCTTCAATGAAATATAGAATCATGAGGATTTTTCCATTACCTATCCCAATCCAAAATCGAATAACTAAAGCATGAGAAAACCCATTTACGGGGGACCTTCAAGCTCCTTGGGATCACAACTCAAACCACCCCATGGAAACTCACTATAGGACTCCATATCCATAGAGAGTATGCTAGTATAATAAAGGTATATGTATCAATAACCTAATAATATGAATATTTGTGTTTTTTTAATAGAATAATGTTCATGTTTTCCTCTTATTATTTTTAATTTACAAATTATTTATATTTTTATACAATAAAACAAAAATTGTTTGTTTGGGAAATATACAATTTCAATTAAAATAATAATTTTGATGAATTATTATTTTTTAAATATATTATGTTTTCATAAAATATTATTATTAAACAATAATAATTATGTATATTTTATAATATAATTTTATGAATCCAAATTGTTTTTATAAGGGTTTAAAAAACATTAATGTAAAAAAGACCTAAATTTATAAAAATGTCAAAACTATTTTTTAAAGTAAAAATTAAAATATTTATAAATTTAATTTGATAAAATAAATATTTTTTTGGAATCATCATGTTGAAATTATACAATTTTTAATTTTGATAATATTCTAAGAGAGTCAAATTTTCGAGTAAAACTTAAATAGGATATAAATATTATGTGTGTATTATGAAATTATAATGAACCAAAATTGATGTAATAAATTATATAAATGGTATCCATGAACCAATATAACTTCCCCTTTAAAAAATATTTTTTATTTAATTTTTTTAATTTTATAATGTCATTATGAATCCTTTAAATCCTATATTATATTTTAAGGTTCTGAAATCAATCCTTTATTAAAATGACATACTTACACATCCCCAAGGATAATATTTTATTGAGTTATGATTTTAGACTTGTAAAATAATTAAAAACACTACTCTTTGGTAGAAATTATGGTAAATGTACTTCTAAATGTTTTTGGGATTGATTGATTTGTTTTATAGAGTCCAAAACTGTTGTTTAGGAAAAAATAAATAACTCCCCCTCTGTTCATATATAAACCCACCCATGATCCCATTCCACTTCACTAAAAAAATTGGAACATGTACTTACTATGAGATCCCATACAAATATTCCTCAAAATTTTATTCAAATCTCTCAATAATCTCATCCCAAGCTTTTGGAATCATCATCTCAGGGTAAGGGACCTCCCACTATTATTTTCAATTCAAGAACCTTATTTGTACTCAGCCCTTTTAATCTCAATTGGTTATGTTTTCATGACTTTATAAATATTCCACTACTTCCCAATATAAAATTATTTATCATTTAACCCCTATCATTATATCATTTAGCTAATTTTTTACTGTGTAAAAATTTAGTAAGGGATCATCTCTTTCCCCTCTTTATTCTAAAATTATATAAATATTATTCCATTTGATATACAATTCTATACATTGGGAATTTTTTTACATATACCTCTCAGTACAATTTTTATATAAAAATTATTATATAACCATTCTACTCTAGTTAATCCATTTTATCAATCATTATGTACTATTGTTATGTTGCGGAAATCGAACTTTGATTTTTCATAAAAAATGATCATTTCATGAATATCCACCCACCATTTTCAGTAAAGTGTATTCACCTATATCTACCTATCCTAAATTTATTGGAAAATTCAATTTATATACCAAAAACTACTTGGTAGTGGGGTTGAAATTGATTAAATACAAACTTATATTGTATGATCTACATGGAAAACATATGCATGAACATGTCATGAAAGTTATATGTGCGACCAAAATTATATAGTGATCTAATGCAATGGTAACTATCTCAGTCTCATGAGAATCATGATAGGTATTAGGGAGTTAATCTAATCCATAAATAGACAATATACACTATGTTATGAAATCTTGGTGGTAATCCTTCTCTTATTTATATAATGTCATATTTAAAGTTATTGCCACTTTCCCATGTTTCTGTTAGGTTATAATGTTATATGATGCCACCTTTTCCTTATTTATGATTCTCACCCTTTTTTTGTCCCATTGAAATTCCTCTCTTCTGACATGTAATAAATTCTCCATGTTATTCTTTTTTTGTTTCCTTATTGTGTTTTATAGCTCACCCCTTACATATGTATGTTCGCAGGTTACCCAATAATGTTTTAGGACTGAATGTATATTATGATCATGTTAAATAAGTTTTAAATAATTCTGATTTGACCATATTTTAAGTTTATATATAATGTACCTAATTGCCCAAAGACAGTATACTTTATGATCTTCTAGGTTTCATTTTGTGTATTCTTATGTAATAAACCGTTAATTAATGTGTAATAATGAAAATTCATATTATTGTTGATATCAAAGGATTGTTTAGTTATTTTTTAAGAATAATATTAGAAACAATTATATAAATCCTTAGGGATAACACTAAACATAAGAACATAACCCTAAAGTTTTGTAAATTATAGAGTAAGTGGTTTCTATGTAAACATATCCTTATATGGATACTACAGGTTGATGTGTCAATGGAATAAATGTACCTCAGAGTGACAACCAAAAACCTTGTATTGAGCTCGAATCAAATTGGATCACGTGAACAATAATGTTACTTGATGGACACCATGTTTGAAACTATTAGGGGATATGTTTCAATAAATTCACAAGATCATTAAAACCCATAAATATGGAAAAAAAAATTCCCATAAGAGTCTATTTACCAAAAATATTATGGATAACATAGTTTGAAGCCCAGAAGATCATTAATTAATGAAATACATTTAATTAACAAGTTATCCATTTATATTTTTTGATTATCATTTATGTATCTTATAGGTTAAAATTACTCATCTAAAAAATTTCCCCTTATTCTTTATAATGGCTAGAAATATGAAAAATTGAGTTATTTACCAATGTGAAGGGAAATGTAGTGACTACCCAAATGAGTTTCCCAAACCAATAGAAGAAGGAATCATGAAATTTGTGATAATAATATCTTATTTACATAGGTTCTAAAAATAAACCCAAATCTTAAGGAATTCAAAAATCTTCCTAAGATAAAAAATATGCAATTGAGACGTTTATGCGTTAAAGGCCTTTGAATATAAATGGATCATCTAAACTATTAATCATAGAATAATGGATCAACACTATTGAGAAGATAATTTCTATCCTTCAATGTTCTAAGAAAGATAATGTCATACAATATTCTTAATGTGTGTAGGGAGAATCTGACTGGTGGTGTACATTGACCATGAATAAGAAGCCTGATTAAGAAATCAAAGTGATGGGGTGGAAGGAATTTTGGAAAATATTTTTTGAAAAATATTTTCCTCACACTCTTCGATATCAAAAGGAATGAGGTTTCCGTTCCAAAAAACAAGAATAATATAAATACATTGGGGTGTATATGGAATAATTCACAAGACGTTCCCAATATGCATCCAACATTCTCTTTACCCCTTAATTTAAAGTTGACCACATATTTTGGTGGGATAAAAATAAGAATAATAAAATAATGCGACATCTGAGACATTGATGGCTATAAAGAAATTTTTTATGTTCCCTAAAATTTGTTATGTAGATTCGGAAATATCAAGGGTCACAAGGGGGAATGAAGTGAAAAAGTGGTGTTTAATCTTGATAGTGTGATGGAGAAATCTAATAGTGGTATGGAATTCAACACACCACTTATCAAAAGTTTGGATATAAGCACCTCATAAATTTAATAATAGGGAATAAAAATGATTAAGGTGCTATAAGGATGTGAATCTTGGTAGATATTTTCTATTAGAGAATCCCACTAATGATTTATAGCAATGGAGTTATCTAATCAATCCTAAGCATGTGGTTCATTTTTTCAACTATATGGAACTACAGTACTTTACAAACCAATGAACTAAACTACGTGCAGCCATAGAAAATAAATGACAATAACCCACAAGGAATAAATAGAGAGTTCATTCTATCCCAACCACTAAGGTGGATCATGAAAATTAGGTAGTTATAGGTACAATAGTTATTCATTAAAGATTAGAAATCACACTTTTTTACTCTAGTTCTACACATTTATTCACATCATGAATGTATAGTATAACTATTAAAACTCCACAAAAAAACATGTATGTATATTTATTGGTGGAAATGTAAATGAGGAAATTATAGCATCTCAAGTATATAACTTCCCTATCAAAATATGTGGTATCAAATGATCATCGATCCTTCTGATACCCACATTAGTGGAATTTTATGTAATTGTATGTGTGGGTTGGAATTCGATACATTGAGAAACTATAATTTTTTTAGGATAAGGAAATTATTCTATGTATCAAAAATTATCCTTCGATCATTTACTGGTTCAAGGAGGAGGGTGAATATTCTTTTGTACCAACATCTCAAGCATGGATATTATTTCTCTATGATATAGTATGTCTAGCTAAAATGATTAATTATATGAAAAAATTCATCCCTAAAAACCTTCCCATTGTGAGGGAATACACTGATGTATTTCTTGAAGAATCGTGTGGTCTTCCTCATAGGTGAGATGTTGAATTTTCAACCAAGATTATACATGGATATTTACCAATATCTATGACTCAAAATAGAATTACTGTTGTGGAATGTGTGGAATTGAAGAAGAAACTATAAGGGAATCTGAATAATAGATTTATGTGCCCATGTCGTTCACCTTAGGGTTGACCAATCCACATTTTCAATAAGAATTATGTGTCAAAGATGCTTTTTATTGATTCCATGATCTCATCAATATCATTATAAATAATAATTATCTTCTCCTATGGATCAATGGCTCTTTCGATTAGCTATGTGGAGCCCAATACTTCTCTAATTTGGATCTTCAGTCAATGTATTATCAAGTAAGTGTGAATAAGGAGTATATCTTCAAGACTAATTTCAATACACGGTATAGGAAATATGAGTTCAAATAAATTCCATTCAGCCTCACTAATGCTATAGAAATAATCAATGGATTGATGAATAGTATCTTTAGAGATTACCCCTATAATTTTTTTAGTATTTATATATGATATTAAAATACACTCTAAAATAAATCTGGAAAATGAGTAAGATATGAGCACTATACAAAAGGCATTATAAAAGAGGAAACTTTATGAGAATTATAGAATGTTTGATTTCTATTTTAAAGAGATATCATTATTAGTTTAGGGTATCAAAATAAATGTGATATATATGAAGCTTTCAAATCTAGAAGTAATTTAAGGATGTCAAAATACAATATCTATGAAAGATATCAAAAATTTCCTTATATTAGATAGATAATATTGATTATTTGTATCAATGTTCTCATGATCATTAGACCCTTTATCCATGTTGACTCGAAAGGTACTCAGGTTTTTGTGGAATAATAAATGTTAAAAGTGATTTAATGTGTTAAAAAAAGTCTTATCACTACATGTACACTTACACTACACAGAAGTGGGGGGTTTTTCAAGGTATACAATGATTCTTCAAAGAAGGGATTGGTTGTGTAATAATTCATAATGAAAAAGTGATATCCTATACAACATTGAAATTTAATGTTCATGAAAAGAACTACCCAACACATTATATAGAGTTGTCTATAGTAATCATCATGTTGAAAATATTGTAGCATTATAAATTTGGGTAAAATTATAAAATATATATGGATTATAAGATCCTCAAGTATATATTCACAGATAAAGCGATTAAAATTCAAAAAAAAATGATTAGATCTGATTAATCTGTATTAATTCTCATTAAACTATCATCCTGGGAAATCAAATAAAGTGAAAGATTCTTTATGTTTAAAGGATATGGAAGCATTATAATTGATTATAATTGAGAAGTATAGGATCTCTTTTACATGAAAGGGACAAAGATGGGAATAATAAAAAATTTAAAATCTTCAACCCTTTACCAAATTATTTCTCAACCATACCTTATAGAGAATATAAAGGTTGATAAAAGAGATGATGCATAAACTCACAAGAAGGTGGAAGCTATAAGAAAAAATAATATCTCAGAGATCAAAATTAAGGAAGGAGTTATAATATTTGGGTAATGAATATGTATACAATCTAATATGGGGTTATTAGATGAGTTTTTGGATGATGTACAAAGCTCAAACTTCTCCATCCATCATGGGAGAAAGAAATATATATTGAGATATCAAAGATAACTATTGGTGGTACATTGTGAATAAGAAGATCAAATATTACACATATTGGTGTCTTTTATGTTAGAAAGTGAATACTAAAAAGCAAAATATCCAAGGGGATGAGGCAACTATTACCCATACCTATATTGAAATGGGAGAACATAACCATGAAAATATTCCCTAATATTTTGAAGACATATAGAGGAAATAAGGCTATATGGATTGTGGTGGATTATATTACAAAGGATTCTCAATTCATTGTAATTCATGATGACTTAAGACTCAATAAACATGTAGGGATATATATAAGATAAGTTGGGAGGCTTCATGGAACAACACATTCAATTTTATGTGATTGATACACAATATTTATCTCTTTGATTGTAAAGAGTCTCCAACCTGATCTAAATACTGAATTGAACTTTATCAAGGCATATAAACCTTAGACTTGTGTCTGTTTTGAGAAGATTATCAATACTCTTGGTGACATATTGAGAGTATTCTCAGTGGACTTTGAAAAAAAATGAGATCAAAATATTCCTATGTTTAATTTCTAGTAAAATAATATTTTCTACTCAATCACCCAAATGAAACCTATTAATCCCTTTACTATAATATATTCCAAAATATTGCATGCTCAGATGATGTTGGTGAATGAAAACATCTGGTTCTCGAAATGATCATGGAATTGGTGGAAAATGTCAAGACTATTCAACATCACATTAGAGATGCTCAGAGTCGATAAAGAGATATTCCAAAAAAATTAAATGATACCTGGATTCTGAAATGAAATATAATTTATTCATATGAATATTTACATGGATGAAAGTCATAAGATTTGGGATGAAGAGAAATCATAGTCCAAGATACATCTGTCCCTTTGAGATCCTTGATTGCATTTGAGTGGTGGCATATTTATTATCACTCTCACATATCCTATATCACATACATGAGGTTTTCCACTATTCCATCATGAGGTAGTAAATTATAGACCCAAAAAATGTGCTGAATCAATAGGTGGTACCACTAGAGAATGATATTTCATATGAGGACTAGCTGGTGTAGATCTTAGATCATATATAAAATGTTCTAAAAAATAAGACAGTGCACCTGGTCAAAGTTCTATTGGGTAACCACAAGTTTAAAGAAGCGACATGGGAAACAGAAGATATTATGAAATTAAATTACCGTAATCTTTTTTTTATTGTATGAAATGAAAATTTCTATGGTGAAATGTATGAAGGGGGGAGGATTGTAAGAATTTTATCTTTTACAAATAAAAGTTCTCTTATGATTGAATTAAATCCCCTATGATGACATATGATATTCATTAGTTCTCATAAATCCTATAGGATTTAAAATACAATTAATCATCATAAATTTTGATAAAATACTCATTGAAAAATGATCATATGACGAGTATAAATAAAGGGATCTGATAAATCATGTTGATACAGACAAAGGATGTGATGGCCTCAACTAGTATGATCATACCTTATGAAGCCCATTTATCAATGACTATAATGGAGAGAAAATCACTAGGATTTTCCATTGACCAATAAAAATTAGATATCCAACAACTAAATCATGATACATACTATTTATCGGAGAACTTCAAACTCATCAAGAACATGACCTAAATAATGAATGCTGAACCACCCCATGAAAATCTCATAATAACACAAATTACCCTCAAGGTGTATACTGGTGTGATAAATGGGTATGTATCAAGACCCAAATAATATGGATATATATATATATATATTATTTTCAATATAATAATATTTATATTGACTAATTTTTTTACTTTATTAATGTTTTTTATTTTGATACGATAAAATACATTTTATATTTTTGGGTAATATAAACTTTTAATTAAGTTATTCCTTCTAATGTATTAACATAGTTTTGAATTAAATTATATTTTAATAAAATGTAATTATTATATTATATTTATTAATTATTGTTTATAATAGACCTTTTGTAACCAAAAATATTTTTTATAAGGGTTAAAAAACTATTATTGCCAAAAAAACCTAACATTTCTTAATAAATGTCAACAATTTTTATAAAAGTGAATATTCATATATTTAAAAAATTAATTTTATAAAATAAATATTATTTTAGAAATTATCATTTCTAAATTATCCAGTGGTTAATTTTCCATAACATTCCGATATTGCCAATTTTTTATTGTAAAAATTAAATACGGTATAAATATATGGTGTCTATTTAGATATCACAATGATGAAAAAGTGATATAATAAATGATATAAAGTGTATACATGAACTAACATATGTTTTCAATTTAAAATAATGTGTTTTAAGGTTATTTGATTAATTTTATAAATCATGTATGAATCTTCCAAAACCTATATTAAATTTTAGTATTTTAAAATCAATTATTTATAAAAATGACTCACTTCAACATAAAAAGGGTAATATTTTATTGATTTTGGACCTTACAATTAAAATAACAATAAATAATCCTCTTTGGTAGAAATAAATGGAATGAACCATGGGATATAATGTTGTATTTATTACTTGATTATATAGAGTCAAAAACCCAAGTCTGATAAATATTAAAGAACACATCTTTCTCTTCATAAATAAACCCACCTAAAATCCATATCCTCTGCAAGAAAAAACCCTAAATATTTTCCTATATCTGACCTTCAATCATTAGATCCTTCCAATGGTACCAAAATATTTCATTAATCTCTTCCAAAGATTTTGTAATCACCATCTTAGTATAAAGCGCCTCCCTCTCTTTTTTTAAACTCAAACACCTTCTTTGTATTTAGCCTTTTGAATCTCAATTGGTTATGTTGTCATGAATTTATAAAGACCCATATACTTACAAATTTATGTTCTAAAAGTGATATATCATTTATCCCCTATCATTATAACATTTACCTAGTCCATTACGATGTTGAAATTTAGTGAGGGAACCTGCCTTTCTCTACTTAATTCAACTATCTTATTTTTATGCCTTTGGATTTCATATTCCTAATGTTGGGATATGGTTTTACACATACCTATTAAATTAATTTTTATTTACAAAAAATTATTGACCTATTTAAATATTATTAAACAATTTTATGAATTTTTATTTACTATTGTTATTCTAACGAAAGTTCACTATGATTTTTCATTCTAAATGACCGTGTCTTGAATATCCACCTCGATTTCCACTCAAGGGTATTCCCCTAGATTTAAATATCCATAATTTAAATTTGAATTATAGGTATTTATCCCATACTAATTGATCATGTCTTTAACAGTGATTAAATGCATCCATTATGTTGTATGATATATGTGGAACACTTATGTATATACACTTTATGAAAGCGATGAGTGTGCCAAGAATTATATTGTGCTCCAATGAATTGGTTATTGTTTTCGTCTCATGGGAAATCAATCAATGAAATAGTTAGTTTAACTAATACATCCTGATAATTTTTCAAAAATGTTTATATTTCGTGCATGTTGTCCTTGAACTATGTTTATGGTGTCATGTTTAAAGTTGTTTCTAATTTCCCATGTTTCCTTTATGTTATCATGCTATATCACGACTTATTGTTTTTGATTATCACCCTTTTTGTATCCCATTTAAATTCTTATTTGTATAACTTGTAATAATTTCTTCATATTATTTTTGTTTTATTCGCATGTAGGGATTTATAGCTCACCCCTTTCTTATGTATGTGCCTATGTTATACAAATTAGTTTGAAGAATGATGGATTATTATGAGCATGCTAAGGAACTTTTTAATAACGCTGATTTTACCCGTCTTATAAGTTATTATATAATGTACTTTATTACCTAGAGTTACTATAATTCGTTATCTTATAGGTTGTATTATGTGTATTACTATGTAATAAATCACAAATTATTGTGTAATAAAGGCATGTGGTTTCAGAGATACATTAATTTCAAAGATTCCCTGAATATTGTTCTAAGTTGAGTTGCATGAATTAAAGAAGAGACACTAGGAGAATCATGATGCATAATTAATTTACCATAGTGTGTCGTCATGAGGTTCACATATTATTTTTTCTAGAAATAAATATTGTTCAGTGTGTCTATGTTTTGATTATCTTGAACTTACCACGATCAATATCAAGAATAACTATCCTTCAACCTATATGTATGAAATTTTTATTAAATATGTGATGTTCAATAAATTTTCATGATTGAAATTTGATCTAAATATCATCAATGTATGTTCATGAAGGAGGTTATAACCAAGATATACTTCCATATGTGGTATGGTCATTATGAATTTATTGGGATTCTATTTGGATTTACCAATACCCATTTAATCCTCATGGATTTAATGACAATTATAATTAGATATTACCTATAGTAGTTTTTTGTAGTCTTTAAAAGAGATATTATTATATATACCAAGGTAGAGGATGAACATGAATATTATTTATTTATTTGATTTATACCATGAAAAGGAGTAGTTGTATGAAAAATTTAGAAATATTGAATTTATATAACTTTTAATTCATGATTCATTTAATCTCATGCGAGGGTATATCGATGATCTGTTAAAGATAGAAGTTGTTTAGAAATGTACTAGATAATTCATGGTGACTAAGATATATGATTTTCTTATGATGGATGGAAAATAATATGAATTCATGATAGATTTATCATTGATATCTAAACTAATAACCATGGTCTCACATAAAGGAACCATGTTCCTTTGAATATATGATATGAGGAAATTTTCATGGAGCTTAAAAAAAGGTTGGTCAATTTACTTGATCAAATAATACCCTATAGAGGAGAAGGTTTTATGATCTAAATTTATATGTGGAATAAGGGACTGAGATATATCCTCATAAAGAATTATATAGTGATATTGTTTCCTCAAACTATTTTAAAATTCATGAGAGAAATTCCAAAACTAATTATTTAGAGTTGGAAACTTTTTTTATTTAAAAACATGGAGGAATTATATTTTTTATAAAATATGTGATATATATATAAATAATAAATTATTTAAGTATATATTAAAATAAATATTGTTGAATATATGTCAATATAGATAGTTAAACAAGATTAATGATTATGAATTCTCAATACATTACCAACTATTGAAGGTGAACATGGTGGTTGATGCTCTGAGTAAAAAAGAACATGATACATGGTCTTATATTAGGATTAAAATAGATCCAATACTGATGTTTTTGAAAAATATCGATGTTGAAATCATGAGGAAATGAGGTAAATCGTATCTTTCTCAGTTAAATGTTCAATCATCCATCAATGTGACGATTATAGAGAATAATTGAAGGGAGATGTGGAACTATGTATGTGTCCCATACATACAATATTTTATGATGGTGATATTGGGTGAATCTCTTAGTTAATCATTATATATTCACCTTTGGAGTGTAAAAATTAATCGAGATCTAAAATAGAATTTCTAAATATATGACAAGAAATGACATATTGTAGAGTATATATCATGATGCCTCGTATCTTTCATGTTATTGATGATAGATAAAAGTATAATTGGTTGTTACATACACTACCCATATGATAATATAAATGTGAAAAAATCACCATAGATTTCATTGTCCCACTATTTAAAATGTCTATAGAAAATAAAGTTATTTGGGTTGAATAAGATCCCTTTTTGAATCCATCAAATATCATTAAAATTAATGAAGATCTCTCTATTGATAAAATTTTTAAGTTATAAATTATATAAGTGGTAAGGATGTATAGAGTACCAAATTCTGTTGAATTTTATTTTGTTCTAAGTATTACCTTAATGTTTTAGAGATACCTTTAATAAGACTTCAATATGTAGTTGTTCTGTAACACTATATACCATCCTTAATTATGTTTTTAGTCAGAGAGATAAAGTAAAACCCTATAAGATATTTTGAGAGAATTTTTTATGTATTATAAAGGTTTTTGGGAACAAAAAATTTCTTTGGTTGAGTTTTCTTACCATAATATCCAAAACACTAGCATTCAGATGGCTACTTATGAATCCCATATTAGAATGTAGAGATGATTTCCAATGTACGAGGTTGCAGTTGGAGAATAAAAGCTATTGGAACTTGAGATAGATTAAAAAATTGTACAGAAGATTAGATCCATTTAGAATCATATTAAATAAGTATATAATCAATGTAAATGTTATGATGTCATTTGTTAGAGAGATACAGAGTTGAAAGATGGTGATACGGTATTCCTTTGATTATCTCTTTGAATAATTCCTTAATATTCGGAAATATGGTAAAGTTGAGTCTGAGATATATTGGTACCTTTGAAATTTATGATCATATCAGGATGGTTTCTTAATCCATGACACTTCAATGGATCTCTATCATGTTTATGTTGTGTTCAATGTATCAGTTAGGGGGATATATTCCTGATCATTCACATAAACATGTCTGAGAGGTTTTTCCATTAGATTATTTTCTCTAATATGAGTAAAAACTAGTTTAAATTAAAGATTCAAGATATAATGTACTTTGGAATAAGGGAACTCATGTGTTCAAGGTTTTATAACTAAACTATTAATTTGAGGAAGCTACATGGGAACCTCAGGATGTGATGAGTCATAAGTGATAGAATTTTGAGGTCTAAATTTATATATGGGGTTAAAATATAACACCCTAATAATGTATGATATATTTTTATTTAAATATATTTGATTTATATTATATTTTTTTATAAAAACACAATGTCTAAAAAACCCAATATATACTATTACAATATTATTGTTAAATGTGAAAATTATCCCCTATTCATTGGATTGGAGGGTATGAATAGTATAAAATAAATAAATTAAATGTATGTTTTACAAATGTATAAAATGAATTCATTGTTTTTCAATTGGATATAAATGAAACAAAAATCATTGGAATGTACAAAAAAGTGTTTTTTATAAAAAATGGGTTTTATGTGCACAATGTGTTTCGATCACAGTAAAATAAATTAATAACTACTTATGAATGACATTATAGAAATGTATAGATTATTTATTAAATTTAATATTTCATCATTCTTATAATGGCTGTGACTATGTAATGAATAATTACAAATAATGATTTATGTTTAAAGTGCATTTTTCTAAAACTTGTTTTTAATGTGTTTTGAAAACTTATTTCATAATTAATTTATTACACTTATAAATATCTAATTTTATAAAATTATTTCTATATTTTTAATCAAAATTTCAGGATTTTTTAATAATTTTAATTATTTTTTTTTCATTATGAATTGTAACTGAGGGAAAACATAAAAAATACATTAAAGGTTAAAATTGTAAAAGAGAGGTTAAATGAAGAACAATGAAATTACAATTACCATAAAAACATATCTAAATCATATTAGTTATGTATAATTACACCCAAAATTTTCATATAATATAATTTTTCTTTCATCTATTCCACTTTAAGTTGAATATTACATTATTATAGGTTAATTTTTTAAGTACTTACAAGAGTGACACTCCTCACACTCAGTGAAAATTTCCCCTATATTATTCACACCAACTGTCCCCTTTATATAATCGAAGATCTTAACAAATACTCTCCAAACATCATTATCCATTACCTTGATGTTTTTTCCATTCCAAATGACTATCCTAGAAGACTTAATTATCTTTTATGAGGATGATGCTCAAACAAGATGTATATGTACTTACTGAAAATTTTAACGATATTTTTTATAATCTTAAAAATGTTATATAATAATATTAAAATTATGGAATTAGCATATTTTCTATAATGAGGTGTTTTTTATAAAAATTGTATATCCGTTTTCTATATCTTTAACATCCATTGAAAAATGATAATGACACTCGTGCATAAATTTGGACCAGCATCTCCTCGAAGCGATGTTATTCATTTTTCATTCCTGGTTTAAATGGTTTTTTATAAGAATATCATTAATTAATATATATTATATTTTTTAAATAATTATGCTTCAATAAATTTTATTTTTTATTTACTTATCTTTTTTATTGGCATTGAAATGTGGAAATGTCACCCGAGTATAAGAAATGACATTTGTCATGACACAGTGATGTAATTAATTTTAACCATTTATTTACATGAATGGAATCAAAGGTGTATATATTGAATAAATAATATACATATGAAATTATTTTGTTACTTTATATTATTTAACCATGGACGCATTTTAAGGACTAGAACCATTAAATGAAAATATTCATAAAAAATATACTAGTTTTTATCTAAATGTTTTTAATGAAGAATTGATAAACATGGAAATTTTGGAATTATAAAAAAATTATAAATAATGTTTTATATATTAAAATTATTATATAATTCATTTATAATAAATACAAATTTATAATATAGTATGTTTGAATGTGTATGAAGCAACACATGACTTGAGGTAAGGGGTTATGTTATAATCTCAATTATTTCTGGGTTTGTTTATGATAAATTTTCACTGGGGTAAATTTTATATTACATATCCCTTGAAAAAACAATTTCAAAATACTATGGTATTTCATGTATTTTTCTAATATTAGTACCATTTTACTCTCATTGATACTGAAAATGAGTGAGAATTTTTTTAGTAGAAACCAACCCTATTTTCTATTTGGTTAGATAACTTTTACTTCAATATATATTTTCATTGAAATGTTTTAAAGAATATTATTTTATAAGAATAAATTATTTCATAATGTAATTTGATAACATAGTTTACTTTTATTTAATTTTTTTAAGGGGAAATTTTAATAATTTTTTTAATGAGGTTATTTATGAAATTTTGCTAAATGTGTGAAATGAATATTTTTTTTGTTGTTTACTACCCATTTTTTCTATATATCTTAAATAATTATTTAGTTTAGTCTTCCATCACATGTTAAAATGATTAATTTAAAAAAATTGTCTTTTAAATATTTTTAAATTTTTTTGTTTTTAAAGATGCAAAAAGAAAATGAAATTTCTCTATTTATAAAGAAATGTTAAAACACTATTATGAAGGTATTTATCATCAGTTTCAATATCCTTTAGGTCTTATTATGATTCATTAGGGTATTTTATCATTTTATACCATCCACTTTCAATCCATGTATAACTTATGATGATGATATTTTATGGATGACTCTATGAAACTTATTTCATTCCCATTATGGAATTTTGATGTTATAAATATAGAATGTTTTTTTGATACCATCATCTTTATTTATTAGGATGGATATAATTAGGTGATGATAAAAATTTTATGAAACTTTTTTTTCTTCCAGGGGGTATGATATGATGGAATTATTTATGCTATTTTTAACTTCTGGAATACATATGTATGCTTTTCATTATGTGGATGGTGAGCCTGGAATTATATAGCCCTCAAATGAATTGGGAAAATATTAATATCTCATGGGGTAATGTGGAATGGAATAGGGAGTGAATCGTATTTTTTAAGGTAATCGACCAGCTATTATATTCATAAGAGTGGTTCTCAACATAGAAAATGATGGAATGAGGAGATAACCTAATCCACTCAAGGATATTTTCCACTATGGTATTCATGGAAGTGAATAATTACAAATGAAATTACTCTATATATATATATATATTTTTTCCCCTATTTCCCATGAATTTCTATTATGTGTATGATATTCTGTCACAACTCAGGATTTATTAATAAGTACTCCTCACTCATATGACACGTCACTTTTGAAATTTAAATTTTTATCCAATGACTCATGATTTATAAGATATTAATGAATGGGTATTTACTTCACATGTCATGATAATTCTCTCATACCACTATGAATATGTTATTCTTACATTGGATCATAAAATGATTTCTTATTTGTTTTCCCATATATATCATATGAGCTCACCATTTCCAATTTTTATATTTTACCAACATTTTGAAGGATTGTTTTATGTAGGACTTGTCTAAGAAGTATACCATGTGAATATAACTTTGTTAGAGATGTTGAAGATCATTCATGAAATAAACTGAATATGAACATAATCTCCAAGTACACTAAACCATTATATATATAGGGCATGATTTATTGTTAAATTTATTTAATACTCATATAAAATGAAGAAATATTTATACATGTTATGTTTATGTGAACTCATAGATTTTATAGTTCAAGAAAATGAAAAAATAAAAATATTTAGACATATATCTAATGTTTTTAAAATTGTGATCCCACATTAGATATAACCAAATTTAACTTATAACCATGTATATATATATTCTATAAAAATTATAGATATAACCAATAAACCAGGTTATAAAAACATGTATATATATAAACACCCACTATAAATATATTATTTCATGGATTCATAACTAAGTATTTATGTTAAAATACATAAGAAATTATGATAGTTAGGTTATGTCCATAATGGATCAACCCTATATTCATAGTTAAATTAACATTATTTTACTTTAAGATACCATCTCAAAATTTAAATAATTGTTGTTTTTATTAAATATACTTGATTTTATTAAAATATTTCAAAATTTATCATTCATTTGGTTCTTAGTTCCACGATTTTCTAAACTATGGTAGTAGGTTATTACAATAAATTTTATCATATTCCCATGGTTTCGAAGTATGTAGATAGTTATTTTTAATAGTGATGTTTGTTTATTATAATATAAACACTTGATTTAAAACCTATTTTATTATATAATATTTTTTTGGGATTATCCTCGTGTGAAATAAATATTTTTCATTGAAATAAGATCTAATATTATTCTTATAATTTATATAACCAATAATTTATGTTATTTTTATTCAATAATTTTATTTTCCTTCCACTATAAATAAATGTTTTCTTTTTTCCATTATTTATCACATATAAAAATCCTCAAATTTTTTAATATCTTAAAATTTTCACTCTTTAAATCTCATCATACATGTTTTATATCTCTTAATACAAACATATCTCAAACAGTATAGGCATGAGTCACATAGAAAAAGTGCAGTCTTTGATAGGGAGTCAGAACATCTTTGAAATATTATTCATCAATGATTTTATCATTAGACTTTATAAAAATTTTCATCCCAATACTAATTTAAAATAAATCATATAAAAATATTGTAATAATATATTAAGAATAAAATATTTTTAGTTTTATACTCTGTAATTATTTTATCAATATACATTTCATTTTTAGTTTGATAATCTTATTTGGATGATGTTATTTAACCTTTATCACCATAGTTCATAGATTTTTAAAATCATACAATTTAAAGTTTAATATGAAAATAATGATCATTTGTTGTTATTATTAATATTATTTAATTGTTAAATTTATATAAAAATCATTATATTGAAATAAGACACCATGGCTAGTACAACCACATAAATTAAAATTCAGTGAATGCTTATTTTTTAAATATGAAAGATAATTATTATTAAAAAGCTATTAAAATTTTGAACATATATAATTTTAAGGACATGTTACATTGTATCATATATATTTTATGAACTCTGTGTACAATGAATACATACATATATAATCATATCTATGAAATATTATAACTGATAGATAAGTTTATATTGATTAAATTTATGAACAAAAATATATAAAAAATTAAAATAAATAAATTATAATAATTAAAATGATCATTCATATGGTTGGGAGATAATTAATTAAGAATTTTTTGTTTAACAAATTATAAGTGTGTTATTATCATATCAGATATTTGGGTAAGGGTGTCCTGCAACAAAGTTTCGTATTGTTTTATTATATCCTTTTATTAACTTCAGTACATACTTCATTGGCATATTTTTTTAATTATTTTCCTATAACTTACTACTAATTAAAATTAATATTTATTTAATTCCTTTTTAATAACTAAAATCACAATTTCTATGCCAAATATTTAATCATGTTCTGAAATATTGTAAGGTAACGATTTTTTCCAAGGTTTATCATGTAATTACTTCATGTTAGATGTGTAATGACATGAATTTTACTTATATTTATTTATAATTTAATGATATGAACATTTCATATACCTTACACCTTACGTATTTCAACTATTTCAGTTTCTATGAGTAATGAATTTTTTTTGAGGATGTATTGGGATGATTATAAATCATTTAGAGGTTTTTAGAGGCCTTAATGAGGTTTATAGTTTTAAAATGGGTAGGGAAAACGATGTGGTTCTTTAAAGAAAACCATGAAGATTATTGGTGCGGATAATGGGTCGTGCACTATAAGTGCATGGTTAGAACTGTCTGTGGTAATTTCTTATAAAACGTTATTACATGAGAAATAGGTAAAATTAATTGTTTGAGAATGATTTACCAAATCATTTGGCTGAACCCCATGTGGTACATGTAGTGGCGGTGATCATAGATTCCTTGGTCCATGATTTAGTAAATTGTTCTTCCAAATATTGTATTGAAAATTAATTGATTGTAAAATTTAATTTTAATCTGATCCCATCTGAAAAAAATTTATTTTACCTCCAACACTTAGGAATAACAAGCCTAAGAAATTTGGTGGCTATTCATGGAATTTCTATTTCCTCCATATATCAAATAGTATGGATCCAAAGGCTTTGGCTCATGTTAAATCATTATGAGATTTTCCTTATGTCGTTATTCATAGTCATTCAATTTATTCTATAATATTCTGGTAAGGAATCATAGATCTTTTATGTCATGGATATATCAATTAATTCTAATGTGATCTAATTATAATTTCTCATTGATTGGATTAGTGGCCAGATTTAGTGAATTATCATCATTAACTTAAATAAATTATCATGTTCCATTAGAAAAAAGACTATTTGGTTATTTTACAGATGAAATAACACCAAAATTCCTAACACTTAATGCATTTTATGTGTTTTAAAGCTCAATATATCTCTTTGAAAACCTTATTATATATATAAATAATAGTCTGAAAAAACCCCCCACTAAAAACAATACATGGTTAACAGTTATATCAAAAAATATTTTTAATTATCTATTGTTTTTGAATCATATTCATAATATTAAACTTTTGAACAAGTATTTTAACTCTTTTAACTTACAACATCAAATGTTACAATGTTAATAATTTATATTGTCTACTGAGTTATCTTTATTTGTTCCATATAATTATCATTAG
This sequence comes from Viscum album, assembly GCA_963277665.1. Classification (NCBI taxonomy): domain Eukaryota; kingdom Viridiplantae; phylum Streptophyta; class Magnoliopsida; order Santalales; family Viscaceae; genus Viscum; species Viscum album. The sequence continues at coordinate 706,604,888 of OY728129.1, forward strand.
AAACATTCTAATATCTTTCTTTCATGTTATCATGATAATATATTATAAAGTTTTTATGTTTTTTATCTTTTCCAATATATGATAAAATAATTTTTAATATATAGTGACATTCTCTTATAAATTTGAATGGTCTTGTATTTTATTTCCTAAAAATATACTTTTTTATATCAAAGTATCCTACCCCAAGTCACTTAAAAACTAAATATTCTATATAATATCAAGAAAATTAACAAAAAATTATATTTATTCTAAAAACTACTCTTATTTTTTTATAGTGTCAATATTTCATAAAAAATATATTAACTTCAATATCTTATTTCTTATTACCTTTTCATGGAGTATGAAAATAGGAATTTATAATTTATAATATCATATTAATAATGTTCGAATCCATAATTATAATATCATAATAAATATATACAATGAAAAACTTTTATCTTGGTTAATGAATTTATACTACTATCATTATTTTAAACATGGTAAAGAATTGGATCAAACAATAACCTTGTATGTTAAAACCATCATCTAATTTATTGATAACAACCATTGTTTAGATTGGTACTGTAAAGTCCTGGAAATTTCAATGAATTTTTTTTTCTTAAATACTTTGGAATTTTACAAGTCTGCGGTTTCTGACAGCGCCTTATTCTGAGGCCCGATGTGCCCAGAATCAATTTCTAATGTTTTGTTCTGGTACGTTCAGTAAACGTACATGCGGGGTTTTCTATCATTTTAACTGGTGCTTGGAATTGAAATCTGAGGGCACCGATGAACTGGTATCACCAGTATTCGCTTAAGGGAACCTTTACCGCAATTGCATTTTCTCGGGAGGAAAAGTTAATTTTTGGGGATTTAAATTAAATTAAATAAAATTGTAGTACACAATTTTATTTTTTGGTGGTGGTTATTTTCTACAAGGGGAAGTTAGATGTGGGTCCCGCACCCCACATAACCACCCATGAGAGGGTATTTGTGATGTGGGGCCCACAATTCCCTAACCCTTCAACTCCCCCTTAAATCCCCTTTAATTGATTTCGACAACTCCCCTCTCCAATTGTGACATTCCATCTCCTCCTCACTCACATAAATTTTGGCCAACACTTTTTAATTGATGAATTGAACTCTACAAATAATTAATTAAAGTGTTTGAATTTTTAAATTCATGTGTAAATAAAATAATAGCCTTAGCTATTAATTTTTTTGGGGGAACTAGTTGTGTTGGGAGAACTTTGGGAAAGCTCTGGATAAATAGAGGAATAGTGTTCTTCTCTCGACGAAGAACATCTCCGGCGAAGAACGTGAAGAACTTCTCCAAGGACACTTCCTCTTCGGATGCACCCTGATGTCAAAGGAATCGACGTCCGTATTCCACAACACCCGACCTCCACTACGCTCGTCTTTCGTGGCTCGTCGACGTGAAACGTACTTGAATTCAAGGTAGGGGTTTGTATAATTTTAAGTGAATAATTTGTACCCCATTCTTCGTCGAATTTCTTGATTGTCTTCTGCCTTATGTTTTCACCTAACGCGGAGGGTGTGGGCCAAACAAACATGTCCTGATGACCCTCTGATGGTTCTGGAATATTTTGGCGGTGGCAATTGGAGGCGATGGAGACTTGAGAAAGCGGCGGTTGTGTGCTGGCCGCGTAGAAAAGAACCGCGGCCCACATCCGTGGGCTGCTCGGCCGAAGAAGAACCGGCCAGCTAAAAACTGGCCAGGACAAAGGAAACGCAGCGCCACGAGGGCGCTGTGTTGTGGAGGACTATGGACAGCGCTCTGCGAGCCGCTTCGGCGATGAACCGGTGGACCGCGGCACCCGCAGGTGCCGCGCGGGAGAACCACGGCCCGCCCGCGCGGGCCGCTCATGGCGGGAAGACCAGCCGGCTTCGGCCGGCCGGACAGTAGGGCGGCACTGTCATTTTGGGAAAATGGGGGCCTTTCCCTGGGTCTACTCAGCTAGCTGGCCAAGCCGTGCCCTGCCGGGCCGGGCCGCGCCTCACCGGGTCGGGCCACGCCTCGTCGGGTCGGGCTGCGCCTCCCCGGGCCAGTCCACGCCCAGCCGGGACGGCCCGTGCCTCACATGGCCGGGCCGCGCCCCATCGGTCCAGGCCTCGCCCCACCGGGCGTGGCTGTGCCCCATTGGGATGGGCCAACCCCTTAGCCGGGTCGGACTCGCCGAGCTAGGACGGACCGACCCGCCAGCCCACCGGGCTTGACGGGCCGGGTCCGTTTCTCTTAAATGCGAATAACTTCTTGACCATGCGTCCGATCGACACACCGTCTGTGGAAATGGGACCCTTATGACGAGGCGGTTCTTTTGCGATACTCTAAGTTAGTTTTGGATTATTTGGGAAAATGGCCGGGTTTGGAACAAGCGTAATTCAACCAGGCCCCTAGAATAGAAAAACAATAACTCTCAGACCGGGCGTTCGATTGACGCGCCGTCTATCGCGTTGGGTTTCTTTTGACGAGAAGGAACTTCGAGATACATTAACTCATGACTTTGTGAAAGTTGATGTATTAAACCCTTGGCTCGAGAAGCGGACCCTCCTGGAATCGAGCGTGCTGTGTGCGGGAACCCTAGAGCTGGATACGACTGCGACAACTACCATACTGGAATCTTCCGTGGGTTTGACGGTGACGACTACCATACTAGAATAATCTGTGTGTTCGACGGTGATGACTACCATACTGAAATCCTCCATGGTTTCGACGGTGATGACTACTATTCTTGTATCCTATGTGGGTCTGGCTGTATTGACCTCTATACTTGTATCCTGTGTGGGTCCGACAGAGTTGCTGGTCTTGTATCCTGTGTGGGTTCGACAGGTTATGTGGTCTTATTTCCTGTGTGGGTCTGATAGCATAGATGAATCAATGACTACATTTGATCATCTCTATCGCTATACATGATATGTATATCTGTGTGAGTTGAGTCTTGAATTTGAATCATTATCATCGATGTGACTGACTTTCTTTCTTTTTTGGAGTGGGTTGTGCTTAGGATCAAGAGTTGGAGCTGAACTGTGATTGATAACTTAGGTATATGTATGGGAATATACCTAAGTAGAGTTGGTTGATACTTTGTGATTGTATCATTCTTCTGTGGTTTATCCTTCTTGGATTTTTGGGGACCTTTGAGGGTCTTGGGGTCCCTACTGAGTATTGTATACTCACCCCTGCACGGGCTATTCCCACACTACGTTGTGTTGGATGCAGATGACGGACATCATTGATCGAGTTGCAGGCTTGTGGAGATGTAGGGTACCCGGAGGTGGACCACTTAGAGATACGTACATGGAGCGGACGGCCGGACCCAAGGTTCTGAGGAGGCCATCTGTACCCACCCTTCAGGTGGGATTCCCAAAGGACAACTCAGTGGTTACTATTTTACTTTACTGCAGCTGTACTAGCTTTTCAGTTATATTGTACTTACTGTTGGGATTGTATTTCCGGCCCCTATCCTTTCAACACTTACTTTTGTATTTAGTATTAGTTAGTGTTTTCTTCTGTTGTGTACTCTCTTGTGTTTGTTTACTTTTATAAAGGCAATGCCTTACCTTTTTATCAGGAATTAAACCTTTGGTGCTAGTCGCCATCCCCCGGCCTATGGAAGGCAGGCTTGGGGTAGTCACGACACCGGCCCTAAGGACGGGTCGTGACAAATTGGTATCATAGGAGTCGGTTCTACCGCCGAACTTAGGACTCTGATCTATCTTACTGTGAAGCAATAGTGTTAAGATTATTAAGTGTGGTTTTCGGTCCAGGGAGTCCAGTGTTGGTGCGGCGGCCGACGTATCCATACACCAGGACCTTGACCTCTTATTTCTGACATAGTGCACGAAAATACTGATTGCGTGTGTGTTTCCTTTGAAAGGTTTTCATTGGGATTACTTTATGTCAGCTCACCAGGTATACTGTTTTAACCGTGGCGCACCTGTTTCCTTTCAGGATGGCCCCACAAAGGCAGCCATCTAGGGTTCCGAGTTACGAATGAGATGGTAGCCCACCGAGCGATGATGCCTTGGTGAAGGGCCCCATCAAAGCAGAGGCCCCATTGGTACCACTACCCGCTGGGCCACCGATACCACCAGCCCCTGTAGTAGAGAGTGAACGCCGCCTGAGTGCGTTGCATGAGTTCCAGCTCCAGAGGCCGCCCAGGTTCCAGGGAGATACGGAACCACAAGAAGCAGAGGATTGGCTGGAGGCTATCATCAAAGATTTCATATTGTTAGGGACACAAACCGACCTTATGGTGATCCTTTCTGCGAGTCTCCTGTATGAAGCAGTAGGTAGATGGTGGAGCTTGATGCTCTAAGTGCATGAAGAGGAATCTTTACTTTGTACAGACTTTGAGAGTCTCTTCCGCTCAGAGTTTGTTCCAGCCACCCTACGTGCTGTGTAGATTCAGGAGTTACTTCATCTGCAGCAAGGCAGCATGACTGTAGTTCAGTACTCAGTGAGGTTCACTAACCTCTCATGCTACTCCATGAATATGGTACAAGACCCGTTCTTTAGGGCCCAAACCTTTGAGCAGGGAATCATGCATGAGATCAGAGCTTCGATGATCTCCCTCAGAATTCCGACACATGAGGGAGTAATGGAGAGAACCTTTCATGTGGAGAGCTTTATCGCTGAACCGACACCAGCTACGAGACCCACCGTAGGACGACACATAGCAGAGTCTTCTTCAGCCGGTAGAAGACAGTTGACGCAGAGGTCCAAGCGGACCAAAACATCAGGTGGGAGACCACAGGATATAGGTTCGGTTGTGTGGGGCACACGAAACAGAGCCTGTCTTATGAGGAGAATGTAGTGCTATGCATGCAGAGGTTAGGGTCACATGGCTCATGACTGCCCGAACCACCATGAAGATGAGCAACAGACAGTAGAGGGACCTCCCATGAATAGGCAGAGGTTTGACCGTGGTCATCCGTCAGGAGAAGGCAGACGAGGTAGAGGAGTTGGCCGAGCAATGGGTAGTGGACGACGTTTCGAGGCTCTGCCACTACCACCACTAGGAGGTCCACCCAACCATAGGGAGCTGGTGGACAGAGGTGGGCTCAGCTCCCGGAAGTCTAGTCCTACGACCACTGCACACCTGAAATGATTCAAGGTACTATCTGTGTCTACTCCACCCTTGATGCAGTACTTATAGACATAGGTGCGAGTCATTATTTTATTGCCGCTGCCCTTGTTCGGAGCTCGGAGATTTCGATGGAGCTGTTGGCTCGATCTTTAAGTCTAGAGACTTCTACGGGAGCAGACTCGATGATTACGCACTGGTGCCGACAGTATGAGATTACTCTAGGAGGTGAGAGCTTCGGTTAGGATCTTCTTGTAGTTGCGTCGAGGACTTACGACATCAACATGGGTATGGACTGGTTGTCTACAGTCCATGCTCAGATCGACTGTATTAGGTGCAAAGTGCGGTGTGTCAGGACGGATGGTACCAGGTTCACATTCACTGGTGAGAAGGGATCCCCTGCAGTGTAGGATGGAATTTCGTGGAGGAGAGGGAAGTCGATCACGCATTAGTTGGCTAGTCTAATCCTCAGAGATGTTGATCTGTGGAGTCCGAGTTTTCCTGTTGTGGTGGATCATTATGCAGATGTTTTTCCAAAAAACATTACAGGACTACTTCCTCATAGATTGTTAGACTTCTACATAGACCTGTACCCTGGGACAACACTGATATCTACTCCAGCATATCAGATGACTCCGGCCAAGCTTCGTGAGTTGCGGGTTCAGCTGGAGGACTTGCAGGGGAAGGGATTTATCCGACCCAGTGTTTCACCCTGGGCATCTCCGAATTTTTTCACCAAGAAGGCGGATGGGAGTTTACGTATGTGTGAAAATTACCGTCGCCTGAATCAGGTGACCATGAATAAAAAGTACCCACTTCCGAGGATTGAAGACCTCTTTGATCAGCTCAAGGAAGCACGATGGTTCTCAAAGATATACCTCATGTCAGGCTATCACCAGCTCAGTGTTTGAGATGAGGATGTGCATAAGACGACCTTCAAGTGTCGGTATGGCCTCTACGAGTTCTTGGTTATGACCTTTGGCATAACCAATGCTCCAACAGTGTTCATGAGTATCATTAATAGGATCTTCCATCCTTAACTCGATCGATTTTTCGTAGTCTTCATTGATGACATACTGATTTAATAGACTACTGAGGAGGAGCACGCCTACCATTTGCGAGTAGTACTGGACACACTCTGAGAGCACCAGATTAATGGTAGGCTCTTGAAGTGCCAGTTTTGTATTCGATAGGTTCATTTCTTGGGACACGTCATCTCGGAGGCCGGGGTAGCATTGGATCCAGCGATGATCGGGGCAGTTCTTTCTTGGGAGCCACCCAGGAGTGTGACGGAAGTGCGGTGTTTCCTAGGTCTGGCTGGGTACTATTAGAGATTCATGACAGACTTCTCCAGAGTTGCAGCACCACTTTCAACATTGACGAAGAAGGGGAAATAATTCATGTGGTCCGAGAGATGCCGGTAGAGCTTTCAGGAGTTGAGGCAGAGGTTGACTAGTGTGCCCATCTTGAGGCTACCAGAGGAGGACATAGGGTACGTAGTTTACTGTGATGCATGAGGGACCGGAATTGGGTGTGTCCTGATGTAGGAGCGAGTAGTGATCACGTATGGTTCAATGAAGTTGAGACAACACGAGCAGAACTACGCTACCCTTGACCTGGAATTAGCAGTAGTGGTCTTCACCTTGAAGATGTGGCAACACTATCGGATGGGCGAGTGCTTTACAGTCTATTCTGACCACCAGAGTCTCAGGTACATATTCTCGGAGAATGACCTAAACATGAGACAACGACGATAGCTCGAGATCCTCCAGGACTATTACTTTGAGATAGTATATACTCTTGGGACGGGGAACATTGTAGCTAATGCTCTCAGCATGAGATCGGGCATTCAGCTGCTAGGAGAGGCGACAGAGCAGCTAGCCGCATTGAAGATATCCTTTTTGGATATAGATGGAGATTCCTTTCTTCAGTCTCCCACAGTCACTCATCCACTTCTTAAACGAGATAGGGAGGCATAGCGTGAGGACGTTGACTGTGAGACGCGACATGCTCAGATATCCATAGGGCACGCGCCTGATGGATTTTCTAAACAAGGGAATCACGTTATCCTATTTAGGGGGCGTACTATGGTACCAGTTTCAATACAGGAGGAAGTGCTGAGGGATTTTCACACTTCCCCTCTAGCAGTACATCCAGGAGTGGAGAAGATGTATCCGGACCTTAGACGACAACACTGGTGGCCGGGTATGAAGAAGGTTGTAGCAGAGTTTCTATCACGATAGATCACTTTTCAGCAAGTGAAGGCAGAGCAATAGGTACCAACATGCTTTTTACATCCCTTAGAGGTCCCATAGTGAAAGTGGGACGAGATATCCATGGATTTTGTGATGGGGATTCCATGTATATTCAGAGGACATGAATCTATATGGGTGATTGTAGACTGAATCACGAAGTCGGCCCACTTCCTACCGATCAGAGAGCAAGGCTCAGTAGAGAGTTTGGGATGACTCTATGTTCATGAGGTCATATGGATTCATGGTGTGCCATCTTCTATCATTTATAATCGAGATCCTTGATTCACTTACCGACTATGGAAGAGGTTACAAGAGGCTTTTGGGTTGCAACGACGTTTGAGCACCACCTTCCATCATCAGATAGATGGCCAAATAGAGAGTACCACTAAAACAATTGAGGACATGCTCCATGCATGTTTCCTTGACTTTGGTCATAGCTATGAGGATCACCTACCCTTGGTGGAGTTTGCATACAAAAACAACTATCACTCCACCATCGGGATGACCCCTTACAAAGAACTATATGACTGACCTTGCAGATCACCTCTATGCTGGACTGACCTAGGGGGGTCAGCACTTGTTGGATCAGAGATGGTTCAGGATATGACGGAGAATGTGCAGATCATCTATGAGTGGATGAAGACTGCTCATAGTAGACAGAAGTCCTATGCTGATAGGAGACGGAGACCACTGGAGTTCGAGGATGGTGACCACGTCTTCCTATGGGTCTCACCTTGATGAGGTCTACGAAGATTTGGCAGGGGTGGGAAGCTATCTCCATGCTTCATCAGGCCATTACAGGTTCTCAATAGAGTAGGCGAGGTGTCTTACCACCTGAACCATCCACCTCAGTTGCATCGGTTCCACGACATCTTCCACCTATCTCAGCTGAGGAGATACGTTCAAAACCCAACCCACATCATCAATCACGGGGAGCTGGACATCGATGACATGGATACATTCACGGTAGTCACGGTGGAGATCTAGAATCGATAGGAGGGGGTCCTACGTGGATGGTTGATTCCTCCGGAGTGCATTCACTGGTAGCACGGGAACCTCCAGGAGAGCATATGGTAGCGGGAGGCTCAGATACGTGCTCAGTACCCGCATTTGTTTCCCTAGTGTTTGTTATAGCTGTACGGGGATGTAAATCCCTAAGGTGGGAGTGATGTAAAGACCCAAAATTTTCAAGGAATCTTTTTTTCTTAAATACTTTGGAATTTTACGAGTCCACGGTCTCTGACGGCGCTAGATTCCGAGGCCCAGTGTGCCCGGAATCAATTTCTGAAGTTTTGTTCGGCTACGTTCAGTAAACGTACGTGCAGGTTTTTCTATCTTTTGAACCGGTGCTCGGAATTGAAATTTGAGTGCACCGATGAACTCGAAGCACTGGTATTCTATTAAGGGGACCTTTATTGCAGTTGCGTTTTCTCGAGAGGAAAAGTTAATTTTTGGGGATTTATATTAAATTAAATAAAATTGTTGTGCACAATTTTATTGCTTGGTGGTGGTTATTTCCTACAAGGGGAAGTTAGAGGTGGGGCCCACACCCCACATAAACACCCATGGGAGGATATTTTTGAGGTGCGGCCCACATGAGACCTAACCCTTCAACTCCCCATTAACTCCTCCTTAATTTATTTTGACAACTCCAATCTTTAATTGTGACTTTCCATCTCTTTCTCACTCCTATAAATTTTTGCTACACTTTTTAATTAATGAATTGAACTATAAAATTAATTAATTAATTATTTTGAATTTTGAAATACATGTGTCAATAAAACTATATCCTTAGCTATTATTTTTGTTTGGGGAACTCGTTGTGTTGGGAGAACTTTGGGAAAGCTCTATAGAAATTGAGAAATAGTGTTATTCTCTCGACGAAGAACATCTCAAGAGAAGAAGGTGAATATGTTTTTTGATGAAGCTTCCTCTTCAGACGCACCCTAACATCAACGGAATCGACATCCATATTCCATTACACCAAACCTCCATGATGCTCATCTTCGGCGGCTCGTCGACGTACAACGTACATGAATTCGAGGTAGGGGTTTGTACAATTTTATGTGAATAATTTGTAACCCGTTATTCGTTGAATTTCATGGTTGTCTTCGGCCTTATGTTATCGCCTAACGTAGAGGGAGCGGGCTGAAAAAACATGGCCTGAAGACCCTCCGATGGTTCATGACTGTTTTGGCGGCAGCAATCAGAGGTGATGGTGACCAGAGGAAGCAGCAGTCGTGTGTCAGTTGCGTAGAGAAGAACTGGGGCCCGCATCTGCTGGCCTCTTGGCCGAAGAAAAACTGGAAGGCTAAAAACCTGCCAGACTGTAGGAACCGCGGTGCCACGAGGGCGCCATGCTGTGGAGGACCGTGGCCCGTGCTCTACGGGAAGCTTCAGCGGGGAACCGGTCGACCGCCTGCCGGTCGGGTTGAAGGAGGTCGCGACACCTGCAGGTTCTACACAGGAGAACTACGGACCGCCCGTGCGGGCCTCTCACGCTAGGAAGACCGGCCGACTTCGATCGTCCAGATAGTAGGGAGGTGCCGCTCGGTGCATCCATTTTAGGAAATTATGGTCTGCGCCCCCGGTCCGCCCGACCAGCTGGCCGAGCCGCGCCCAGCCGGGCTGGGCCACGTCAGCCGGGCCGGGACGTGCCTCGTCGGGCCAGGCCGTGCCCCACCGGGCCGGGCCGCGGCCCATTGGGCTTGGCGGACCCCTTAGCCAGGTCGGACTCGCCAAACCAGGTCGGACCGACCTGCCATCCCACCGAGCTTGACGGGCCGGGCAAGTTTCGCTTAAATGCGAATAACATCTTGATCGCGAGTCCGATCGACGCACCGTCTGTGGCATTGGGACCCTTACGACGAGGTGGTTCTTTTGATATACTCTAAGTGAGTTTTGGATAAATTTGGAAAATTGCCGGGTTTGGAATGAGCGTAATTCAAACCGGGCCCCTAGAACGGAAAAACCAATAACTCTCAGAACGGGCGTCTGATTGACGCGCCATTTATCGAGTTGGGTTTCTTTTGACGAGACGGTACTTCGGGATACATATAATCAGGCCTTCGAGATAGTTAACGTATCGAACCCTTCGCTCGAGGAGTGGACCCTCCTGGAATGGTGCGTGCTGTGTGCGGGAACCCTAGAGCTGGCTACGACAGCGACGACTACCGTACTAGAATCCTCCGTGGGTTCGACGACGACGACCACCATACTAGAATCTTCTGTGGGTTCGACGGTGATGACCACCGTATAGGAATCCTATGTGGGTTCGATGACGATGACTACTGTTATTGTATTCTATGTGGGTCCAGTAGTATTGACCTCTGTACTTGTATCCTATGTGGGTCCGACAGAGTATCTTGTCATGTATCCTGTATGGGTCCGACAGCTTAGCTGGTCTTGTATCATGTGTGGGTCCAACAGCTTAGATGAATAAGTGACTACATCTGATCATCTCTATCGCTATACAAGAGATGTATACCTATGTGAACGGGGTCTCGACTTTCAATCATTATCATCGATGTGATTGACTTTCTTTCCTGTGTGGACTGGGTTGTTCTTGGGCTCAAGAGTTGGAGTCGTACTATGATTGATAACTTAGGTATATGTATGGGAATATACCTAAGTAGAGTTGGTTGATACTTTTTGATTGTATCTTTCTTCTGTGGTTTATATTTCGTTGATTCTAGGAGACCATCGGGGGTCTCGGGGTCCCTACTGAGTATTGTATACTCACCCTTGCATAGGCTATGCCCGCACTACGTTGTGTTGGATGTAGAAGACGGACACCACTGATCGAGGTGGAGGCTTGTGGAGATGGATGGTACCCGGAGGATGACCACTTGGTGAGACGTACACAGAGCGGACGACCGGACCCGAGGTGCTGAGGAGGCCATATGTACCCACCCTTTAGGTGGGATTACCGGAGGATGACTCAGTGGTTTTTGTTTTACTTTACTGCAGCAGTACTAGCTTTTCAGTTATAATGTACTTACTTTTGGGCTTGTATTTACGGCCCATTTCCTTTCAGTTATAATGTCCATCATCGTGTTTGTTTACATTTATAAAGGCCATGCCTTCACTTTTTATCAGGATTTATTCTTTTGATGCTAGTCGCCTTCTCATAGCCTATAGAAGGTGGGCTTGGGGTAGTCACGGCACGACCCCCGAGGACGGGTCATGACAGGTACCTCTTATAATAAAAGGAAAACATAATGATAATCACAAGAATGTATTTTTATCCTTCATCTATTTTGACTAATTAATTATCTCCAACAATTTGATGTAACGACTCTTTATCCATCATTAGATTGTATAATTTTAGCTTTATTCATCAAATATCCATCAATTTTGAACATCTTCACATATTCAAAATAATTGATTAATTTATAGGTATACTTCCATATCATCAAAAATGTATTTAATTATTTATATCACATAATAACTACTGTGGTATCTCTATCAGGTCTCTTATGACCCTTTGGGTATTCTGAGAAACTACTCTTCTAGTGGTCAGAATTTTAATAATTGAATAATTTTCATTCCTTCTTAACTCCACTCTTCCATTTCAAAGACATTGAATGGATACCATATAAACCAAAGATGGACCATAAATAATATTTTTCTTTATATATTTTTAACTTTTACCCTTATATATTGTCAACACCACACTTGTTTCCGGACCTCCCATTTACTGGTTATCAATCCTTAATATATTTAATAGCATGAAAAAACTTTTCAAGAGTTTCTTCATATTTTTATTTATAATAAACCACCAAAATAGTTTCAATAAATATTGGAGATGGAAATTAGTTATTAAAACATGATAAAGAGGTAAATTAGTCTATAATTTTAATTTATATACCCAATCATATTTTTACATGATCAATAACCAATTTGATTTCAACTATGTTACACTTAAGAATTTGTTAGGAAATTTTCTTTTTCATCAGTTAGTTATTCTAGATATGACTTCTAAGGGTTATTAAAAATCCCATAAAAAACATATGTTTCATGTTTTTATAGATTTTGGGATCTATAAATACATGTATAAATGTATATATGTCAAAACAATACCTATTATTCCTAAAATAAATACACTTAACCTATTTAATATACAATTCAAAAGGAATTTCAATAGGAGTTGGATTTTCAAACACTTAGAAATATTCTTCCTTCTTGATACTTTTTCTCAATTCTCTATACCCATATATGATGTCTCCTATATCAAGATTATCCTTCTCATATATTGATCTCAAATTCATGTCTAAATATGATTATCTAACTACAATAAAAAAATATTTGATTTTAATCTCATTTAAAATGATGACGCCCTTTTTTAAACCTAATTAATTTTTAGACAGGTCCAAATTTCAAAAATCATGAGGATTATTTGGTGTTTCTCTAATTACATCGTTATTAATGAGGACTATCATGTTAATAATTTAATATATAATTATGGGTTAGTTGAGTGGATAAATTTTTCTCCTAATCAATCATAATTATTCACTAAAAATGATTTCTTTTGCATCAAATATTTTTGGTTTCCCAAAATAAGTGTTATCCAATGATCATAGTGAGATTTGGTTGCCTAACTTTTATGGTTTCTTATTTCCATTATCACTCACAAAAGTCAATCCATGATCAAAATTCTTTGGAAGAATCTACCCAGTTGGGTGATTGATAACCATATGTGTGTTTTCATTGGAAAGAAACATATACACTAATTTTTTATAATGGAATTAAAAAATATGAACATTTTATCTTTTATATTATATTAATATGTATAAATTATTTTAATAACAAAACAATTATAGCACGTGAAATAAAACTCTATAAAATAATATATAACAATTATAGAAGTAATTTTACTTTTAGAAAATATTATACATCCATTGATAATATAAAAAATCAATTTATGAATAAATAAAAAAATAAAATAAATAACTAACATAAAATTAATTCATACATGAGTTCAATATTTATTGACATTCCAAGAAATAATGAAATTATTAATTACATAAATTTTAGATAAAAATTATAGAAATTATTTACACAAATAAATATAAAAAATTTATATTTTCTTCAAATATGAAGTCCTTCATATTAACATTAATACAAAATTTGAATATAATATATTAAATTTTAAATAAAAATATTTTATATTTCATATGAATATTTCAAATATTATATAAATATTTAGATAATTAAAATATAAAATATATAATATTATTGAAGCCTTGATCATGTATGTTATTAAAACTTCTTTTTATGTGGTAACAAATAATTTCAATAAAAATGCCATTATTTTGAACATGATAAATTAATAATTATCAATAATTCATCCTGAAAGTTAAATTTTTATAATAGAACACCTTTATGTAAAATGTGTGAAACCTTCATGTTCAACCAAGAACATCAAACACTATATGAGATATAATTTTTTTAAGGAAAAATTAAAAAGATTAGACATGACCTCTCTATATAATTTCTAGGAAAGATCTATTACCGTTTTGTCCTCTTCATATTAGATAATATATTTGAATTTATATTTATGAAGAATTACTAATTTTGATATAAACTCAGCTATATTATTTATAATTTTAATTAATAAATATTTTATGAATCACTTTTTCATTTTTATAAAAATACTTTATATAAAAATTTATAATTCATTCCATATAAGAAAATGGGTATTAAATAATGATATCTAATATTAAATGTATTTAATTAGTAAATGTTTTCTAAATATTTACTAATCAATAATAAACATATTATTATTATCTAATTTATGAACACATTATAAATTAATTAAATTTCCAAAAATAGATTTTTTGTCACAATATAGAAATAGTATGTAGACTATAACATCCAGTTAATAGTTGGAAAAAGAGAAGATTTTTTTTATTCATATCATATTTAATAATATAAGCTATGTTGTAAACCAAAATTTAGTAAAAAACCTATATCACATGTTATAAAAGTTTCTTTCAGCTTGTGATACAAATCAATGCACTATCTATCATTAGTAAACATATCTTATATTTTAATCTATTTTATATTTGCAAAATTATATCATGGGTTATGATGGGAGGAAGGTGGTTAGGGTTTATTTGGTTCTCAAAATATTCTTTGGTGCATATGTTGCATAATTTATGATATACCCTAAATTGTATAGATGATGGGAGACCATATTTTACATAATGTGTATGATTATAAAAAATCTATTGTAGGTTACAACCCCAATTACTAAATGTTACGATGTGTAAGAAAAACATTATTATGACGTGTTTCATATTAAAATATTTTATATTATACTTGGTGATCCTTTCAAAGATTAAAATAATATATATCATAATATATTTCATAGTTTAAAATTTATGACACTTATTATGATAACCAATATCATAATTCATTCCATAAATTAAATTCTACCTCGTATTTTAAAAATAAAAATATGATATTCATTTTTAACAATATTTCAATAACTATACCACAAGTTTGTAATTTTATACAACAAATGATCTTATTAGGATAAAATATGTTATACCCAAGACTATAATGCAATAGGTAAACACCATATCCTAAACTATCACACAATGGGTAGTCTAAAGAACGTTTTTCTTAAAATTATTGAAAAGCTAAATTAATGAATTATAGAATTAAATTTTAACAATATTATATTCATTTTCAAATACTACATAAATATATTCACTTATAATTAATTTTTTTTTGCATTTAAAAAAATAATAGATTTTATAGTGAATAGTGAAAATATAATTTTGGTTAAAATCTTGATTTTTAAGAAATTTCATGGATTCTAGAAAAACACAAAACTAAAAAAACATTATAATAAAAATATATGTGTTTTATAAGTAATATTATACATTTTAAATTTTAATTGTTAATTTATAAACCACTATTTTATTTTTTAAAACCGAAGTAACATTTTTCACTAAAATTATTTAAAAGTATTGTACAATTACTATTTTTAAATTAACAGATACTAATTTTATAAATTTAATAATAGTAAATATATTTTAGATTTTGAAATATTAGTTCAAAATTATTCTAGAGGGATATTTTATTTTTGAGGCATAAAATATAAATGACTACGGTAAACAATAGTTACTGCGGTAAAAGTTAAAATGGTATTAATGGATAATATAAAGGTAATGATTTATAAACATGATTGAAAATTTTGATAAGTTTAATAGGATAGGATTTATCGATCTTATATCTTCTGTACTCCATTAATTCTCAATTTGTCATTAAGAGTGACTTACCATTATTTAAATGTTATGGGTATTTATAAAATATCATCCCTTCTCACTTATAAGAGGCCCCCTCACCAACCCATTGATGAAACTCCTAAAATCTAGTTTCTTAAAGTAACAAAAAACATTTATGTCACTACTTAATACATTATTTATTCCATTTTACTTTGGTAAAAATATTTTCTCTTTATTCGTCCATTTAGAATGGATCCTCCATGGACATCAAAATATACTCAAAACGTGTAATTATTTATTACTTAATGCCTCCCCATTTTATTGCAACTTTAAAATTATAATTTTATCAAAAAAATATAATAATATTTGTATTGGTCGTACATTTATTGTTATTAATTTATGGGAATAAGAACAACTACCTTTACAATTTTCCTTATGAAAAACCATAATGTGATTCATGTGTATGTACATACTATCACCTCCCTGAAGAAGCGTGTTCCATTCTCCTTCACCACCAAACATCGATTTTTAAAAAATGGATATAATTAACTAATTAGGATTTATGTAACATATTTATGGTTCTAATAAAATAAACCATGTTACTCATTTCTTCTATTCTATGAATAAAAATTATCACCTTCACATATGTCTGGACTACAACCTCTATGGAGTGGTGTATTCCATTTTTTCGGTACTAAATTTCTTTGATTTAATTAAGAATTGGTTTGAAGAATAAATATTATTTTTATATCACTATTAATGTTATATTTCGTCAAATTTAATAAACTATTATAAATTTTATTATTAAATAATATTTGTAATACTAACCATCCTAAAGAAACATATGAAGAGTAAATTATTTTATTTCTTATATGTAATATTTTTATATCCATTAAATATTCTTATACTTAAAGTAAAATTTTAATATATAAAATAAATAAACAATCATGAATATTGTAATGATTCTGGTGTAATTATATTACAACTATACCACCTCATAGTCATTGACTAAATCAAGGAATATTCATGTTTGGGTTAGTTTAACCACCTACTTGAACAATATAAAGAATTTATATTACGAATGTGAATTGAAATAGAAAAAATATCATAAAATGATATAAATTTTCAAATTATGATTCATTTTTGGTTTTTGATATTCTAATTAATATAAAATTCATTAATTAAGAGAATTCAATTTGATCATTAAGAATCACCGAAACATAATTGTTGTTGATTTCATCATTAGGGATAAAAAACTCATGAATGGAATGTGAAACATCAAAAATAAAAATAAATCACCCCTAATTGTTAACTAAATTAAATTATATTTTTCATATTTTTAATAAGAATGAATATATACATGAATATTAAAAAACTACTATAAATGATCAAACTATAAACACCTGAAGTGGGAAAATAAGTAAAAAATACAAAGCATAATTAATATAGAGAACAACTATTTATAAAGATTATAATTTAAAACGGATATGAGTAAGGTTTTGTATTAAGTAATTAAGATAAATATATTGATGAAATTTTATGTTAAATAACATACATGAAATTAAAGATAACAAGTAGGCCTTTTCTTTTCAAATACCCCACTTTGAGAATATATTTGTGCTTTGCAGATAATTTCTTTTATTTATTGTATATATTATATAATATAGTTGTTACAACATGAAATTAAAATTATTAATAGTATTTTTATATTAATTTTACATATCTCTTTAAGGAGGTTTTGATTGAATTTCTACCCAAACCATAATGGGGTTCTATCAAAAAAATTTACATTTGGGACCCACGCTATATTCACCAATTATATTATTTTTGTGGTTTGTACATTTGAATAGGGAAATTTTTACCATATTAAAAATAAATTTAATGGGAATTAAATTTATATATTATCATCCATCCCTAATATTTTTTATTCTTGAATTTTAAAAATGATTATAAAACTCAATCATTTCAATGGTGGAAAAAACTATACAAAGTTTTTGTAATATAAAATTGTTTTTATTTTCCTTAAAAATACATCTTTGTATGGATATTAGAAACTGGTTGTAGTTGGGTAATAAAAACACCTTGGGTTAATCACACTACAATGTGTTTCTTGATAATATACCCAATCAACAATCTTATGTATGATGAGTGGGCCTAATACTTCACACCGGGATATACACTGATAAGGTATATTGATTGGAATTTTCACTATTTTTATAAACTGTGACGAATTATTATTCCAACTATTACCTTTTCCTCACACAAGTGAAATATATTAAACCCAATCACAATATTGTATGGATAATTCAACACATTTAATGTACCCTCAACACTATATTTCATTGATAAGGGTACACCATGTTACATTTATGGTACCCCAGAACTTCTAAGATGGTTTTGGTTTTTCTCCAGAAATTTCCATTATTATATAAAAAGGTGAAGTATTTCCATTCCATATTCTTTGGTGGATTGATAACCATGATTTCATTCAGCTAGAGTTTCCTTAGGTAATGGTATGAAATTTCTCATTAACTCTTATGCTGAATTCGTTAAACATAATCATGTGATGGGTGAGGCCCAAAAATATATATCCCCTTGATGAATTAATATCACCCATAAGACAAGACACATGGGTTTTGTATATACCGCAAACTATATTTTTATAGTGTCTTGTAAAATGTTCTTTAAAACATTTTTTGACATCTTAAATTTTGAATTCACTAAGTATGAGATCAAAGAATATTGCTATCAATTTTTTCATTTATTATCATGGAGTTAGTATACCTTCCATTTCAGTTGATTACAAATTCACATTAATTATTAATTAGTTACATATAACATGTGATATTTCTATGATATCTTCTATAATATATTTCTCCCTAATTGTTATTATTTTTTTTCCTTTCCCTAGAAATCCTACTATAGAACTACGAGTAATTTTTAGATATATTATGTAAGTTAAAATTTTTTAGTGAGGATGTATTAAAGTTATATCCAATTTTTTCACATATAATGTTTGTATACATCTACTGTCCCATAAGTAATATGTATTTTAATACTTTAGTAAATCTTTAATTATTTACCGTTAATATAATATAACTATGGACTCCAGATTTTTTGGTGTTTGGTTTTTTATAGTTGGAATTGTAGATAGATTAGTAGGTACCTTAGATATGAGATTTAGAGGAAGATAGTTTGATAGAAAAATTTATATGAATTCCCCCCAACATTTCTAGGGAAAACAGTAAATAAAAATAAATGAATTTTATTTTACAATTCAATATCTTGATATAATTATTTATAAAACATTGTCAAGATATATATATTATTGAGGGGTATGCCAACTATATCAACCCATGTAGTCAACGTATGGTTGTTCCCTCAGAGTAAGTAAATGAAAGATGAGCTCATTATAATCAGATCATAAATATATTTGTTTTGTCGAACTAGGTTATGAAAAACTATCACGACCATATATACTGACATGTTGATCAATAAAATGTTGAAATATTTTGGGCCACATCAAGAAACAAAAACTCCAACATTTAGGGGATCTATTAAACCCTTGGGGGATGAAAAAATTGTCAGGTACCAAGATAAATTTTTTCTAGATATGGGAATTATTTAAAAGTATAATTTTATCATAAAATTATATTATATTAAGATATATTCATACCATTAGTGGTCATAAATAAAGACAATAATGAGGAAGATGAGATAAATCATATAGAATGACGAACTTTTAAGGAGGTATTTTTTGAGAAATATTTTCCTCATGTGAAAAGAAAAGAGAATAAAATATAGTTTGTAACAACCTAGGTAATGCTCATGGTAAATAAATTTCAGTCCATATTAATATTTTTTAATTATATTTTATATTGTAATAATAATTAAAAAAACATAGAATAATTATTTTAATCAGAAATGAAATAATATCACCCTTATTCAACATGTTTTCTTAAATCAAAAATGATTTATTTAAAATGATAATTTATAAATATTCTATCTTGAATTTATAAAATGAACTTCAATTTATAAATCATCATATAAAAATTAGATTTCGATGATTACTTTTTTATTTTTCAAAAAATATATTTTTTCATTGAAAATACCATTTTTTTTTGAAAGACTATCATTTATTTTCATTATATAATATAATTTAAGGATCATTTTATAATAAATTAATATAAAACTATTTTAATTATAAATAATTTAATTAATTAAATATGAATCATAAATATAAAAAAATTTGGTAGAAGTTCATTTTGGGGATGAAAATCCATTTTTTTAAAACTATTTTTCATTGTATGTTTTGTTTTTATATTAAATTAATTTCTTCCAACTATATAAATTTAATTATGATAATTGGATTCCATATTTTAAATCAGGTGTTCAGAATTTTGTAAATAGTTATTTTTTATTTTTTTCCATTATGAATTTTTACCGTAGTAAATATGGGTTACCTTGGTTTGGGTAAATCCGGTAATCATGGTTTTCAATAATGTTAGATAACCTTGATATCTCTCTAACACATGTATTTATTTTATTTGATATGTGTGTTTCAACCATGAAAAATAATGGTTCTATAATGTGTACATTTCTTACCAATTTCATTTGATAATGACCTTATTATATTTTATAATAAAGAATTTAAAAAAACGTACCACTCTATGTTTTAATATCTCTTATTTTTTCATATGGATAAAAAGATGATATATTATATAAAAACTATTTATTTTAAATATTAAATATTATTTTATCATGGTAATTTATTTTTAATTTTTATTGATTTTATAATTACGTTAAGTTCATATTGAAACTTGACATAATACTTGTGCGGTCAATAGAAAAATCAGGTAAATGATTTTAAAAACATTAAA
Organism: Viscum album; assembly: GCA_963277665.1. Lineage (NCBI taxonomy): Eukaryota > Viridiplantae > Streptophyta > Magnoliopsida > Santalales > Viscaceae > Viscum > Viscum album. Next base: position 706,625,347 of record OY728129.1, read on the forward strand.
AGTAATATTATTTTGGTGAGATATAGAGTTCCATAAATTATATAGTTCAATATAATATATTAAAAATGTGTGTAAGTCTTATATTATAATTACATTACTGTCATAATGTATTTAAAGTCAAATTAATTGAATAGTTCCAAAAATTATAATAATTATATTTTACAATATTTTTTTATTAAATGAATCAAAATTCATAAAAATATTGTGATTATAATTTATAATGGGATGTGTTTTAGAATATCATCCATGTTATATTTATGTATAACTTTTAATTTTATAGAAAATTTCTTTATTCCTTTAGTATGAAAAAACATTAATACCACAACAATCATCATAAGGGTTAACGAGGTGGTAAGAGGAAAAAAAATAGATAAGGGTGAGTGAATAGCCTAAAATTGTACAACTATTATTGTATGGGAGGATTTAGACTCATCCTCATCCTATATTCTAAATATATAAATTTTTGTCACTTTTTAAATGAAAATTTATTTATATTAACATAATACTTCCGGTGATTTCATGAGTTACCCTCCCCTCATTCATAAAATGGCACCTCTTATCATGTCTTACCAATACATTTTGAGAAATATATTTTTGAAAATACCTTAAAAAGTCTATCCCAACAACACTTACTGTGTCTTAGAGTTCTTGGACTAACCAAAATACTAAACCTATAAGGCTTGAGGTATAAGGCCAAGTGGTTATCTGAGGATAATGTTTAAATCCTAACTAAAAAATTTCATGAATATTTCTTCTTCCGCCTCCTTAAAATATTATTTATCCATGTTGAAATAATTTCATGAACCACTTCTATATAATTAAATTTTATATTTTTAATGGTACAACCATTTCAGCTCTATTTCCATCGAATGGGGAATTAATCCAACTCTCATGAATATGTGTGGATTACTACCTCCATAAAACGATGTCTTTTGATTTTCATAAACACCTCACCAATATGGCTTTTGTGATGGATTTGACTAATGTAAATGACATTTATAAAATAATTATCATTATGTAAAGACAATATATCATCTAATTTCTTATCCTTACGTACATTGAGAAATTATAATGTCATTCAAGCTTATATGTGGAGTACTATATCCATGAAGTGATGTGATTCATTTATTCTGTATTCCATTCATGGATGTTTATACTTTTTTAATAATCTATAAAATGATGATTTTGTATTGTTTTATATTCTGGATATGGTGGAAAAATTACCACTTTGACCATAGTCAACCAACTGAATACATTTTGGACATATGAGTTGAATATCATCAAAATATGTAACATGAACTTAATGATTATGTAATTAAATATAGATGGTAAAAAATAAAATAAAAGGAATATTTTTTTGTAAAAATTGTATTATTAAATTAAATAATTAAAGTATGTTTATTATTTTGGAAGATAATGAATGTATGTTATGAGTCAAACTGAAGGTAAGTGACACATAAACATAAAAGCCCATTTTAATTATTTTTAAGATATATTTTATAAATCATTTACATTAATGTACATATTTTTAAAATTAGTTTCTGGATTTATTTATATGAAAATAAATTAAATATAATGGAATTCTTTTCCTCTTTTTAATTTCATACAAATTGTTTCATTAGTGAATATTATATATATTTATATGGAATATTTTTAATTTCATTACAATATTAAAAAGGAATGATATATTTTAATATATATGACATAAAATAATTTTCCCATCATAAAAATTGTTATTTTATGTTTTGATTACATTATAACCTTCCATGTTTTCTTGAAATAATAAACCTCATTCCTTTTTTCGATGTATTTTTGTTTTGAAAATGAGTTTTTAAAAGGATATTTTATTTCAATATCTCAAAATGTTTAGCATAATGGTTTAAGATATTTTTTCAAAATTTTTGAGATAAAAAGTGTATGAATAAGTTTTTTTATTTATGATATGGTACTTGAGTGTTATATATGAAGTAGTTTGAGAAGGAAACATCTTATTAAATGGGTTAGACATATATATCTTATATTATGCATGAGAATGATACATCTTATATGAACAGGTGAGCACGATACATCTTTTATAACCAGTGAACCCGATATTTCCCTCCAATACATTGGATAATTTTTTTGTCTTCATATAAAATAAATCCGTAGATAACCATCAGGTTTATCCCATCTACCAGACTAGGTTCTAGTTATTTCTAACATGAGTTAGTAATATTATTATCTAAGATTATTAAAAGTACTTTTGTTTTCATTCTATGAGTATTAAACATTTTCATTGAGAAAAAAGTGTATTCTCTTCATGATGATAGGATTTATTTTTTAAACTACTAGAATATTGTGAAAAAATGACTTTTTATGGGTTTTCATGTTTTCACTGGAATAATAGACTTTTTACTTTTATATCTATTACTATTGTTTTTGCTCTCATCCATTATTTTTAATTTCATTTTCTCATGGTTTAAGGATGAGTAAGGACAAAGAAGAAGTCAAGTTGAATGTAATGAATATTCATCAAGAAAATAAAATGTGTTTCCTTTTAAAAAAATTATATTGTGGAATAAGTAGATACTGATTATAAATTTACACATTGTAATATATGGATTTTTTATGTAAGGGTTATAAACTATTTATCTAAAAATCAAAAATTAATGATCCTAGAAATGTAAGGTTGTGAACTCGTGACTTAGAACTAATGATTAAGTAATGTTTTATGGTTGGGTTTTTATATTTGGTATCAGAGGAAGTTTTTATAATTTTATAGGCTCATATAATGTTAATAGAATCCCCTTTAAACAATAAAATTGATTTTAATTTTGAAATGTTATTGAATTTTATTATTACCATATTTATTTATCTAATAATTATATTTTCAGAATGTTTTTCTATAGTGGGCACATAGAAGATGAAGTAAAAAATATATCAAGTGGAAAATATATTTCAAAATTAGTATCTTTAAAGCATTGGAATTTTAGGTGTGTATTTTCTCTATTATGGATCAGTTAGAGTGAAACTAGATTTACTGTAGAGAAACAATTCGATATTTAGGAATTTCATGAAATAATTCCATCCACCATATAGTGTGACATTAGATCTAGTAATCCAAAAAGAACATTCATTTATTTGGAAAATAAATTCAAAGTCATGGGATGTTTAGACTATCAAAATGTATCTTTTTTCATATTCTATTTTGAAGGTGAAGATAATCGACGATGGTCCCTAGTTACAAATACTAGAGATAGAGAGAGAGAAAAATATCTTAATGAGATATAATAGAATAAATAGAAAAATATTTTCTTTGATAAATACTTCCCTAGGATTTTTAAACTCAAAATAAATAATAAATTATTATAATTAAGGAATTATAAATATTTAGTAGGAATGTATGAAGAAAAGTTTACATGATTGGCCGCATATGAACAAAATTTTATTTGGGACCATGATAGTAAAATTAAAATATTTAACTCAGGATTTTAACCATGTTTACCAAGAGAATTGGATTCATGAAAATTTAATTTTCATGAATATTTTGGTCATTATGATGAATAAATTTTAGATGGAGTTTTGTGAAATTTATGTTCCTCAATATGAAAAGAGTAAAAAGTAGTTATGGTGGGAAACAATGGATAATAATTAAAAAAATAAATAGAGATGTATTCCACCAATATGTTCCTAGTGTGGTTAAAAAAATTCAATGAATATTTTAAAAGTTCAAAAATGTATTTTGTATGTTTGTTGATTTGTCTCAATATTGTAATTAAAATAATCATGAAAAATTATTTGAATTGAGTAACATATACCCATCCAATGGCGAGATGTTTAAATTTTAATGAGTTGGGGAATTATGGTAATTCATGTACATAGATCGTTTATCAAGGTGGAATCTAAAAATATAAAAATAAAAAAGTTTTAGAAAATTTATTTTCTACTACTGAGGTTGATGTTGAGCCATATAACGAATCAGTGTTAGGTACCTTTTGTGACTATAAAAATTATAATTATTCTTTGTTTGTCTCTAGATATTTAAATCCAATCATTATGAGGAATTTTCAAGTAAAATGGGAATATCACCTCATGAAAAGAAGATAGAACATTGTGTGAAATCTTCAGGTGGATGTATTAAAGTGTACAACATTTTTTGTAATATTTATAATGTTATCACTGTGATTGTATTTTCTATAAATCTTATTGAACTACACATAGTAGGGTTCGTTATTTTTTTTCTATGGATTGGATATCATTTTACTATGATAAGATATAGTAAATATCAATGAAATTCATATTAAAATACTTAATAGATATGATAATATATCAAGAAGCTGAGAAATTTATTGGGGATGATAGTGAAATTTAATTATCACATGTTGTTTAAAAGGTAGATTTTGTTTTGATTAATTATGTTCCCATAGTGAATGAATATATTGATATATTGTTGATTATTTTAATAGTGTTATTCTATATTGAGAGGCTATGCTTACTATTTTTATAGTTCCTGATTCCAATCCAATTTCAAAATCCCATATTGAATGGCGGAAGTAGAACATTTGTAATTGAAAAAGCAGTTCAAGAGTTGTACAATAATGGATCCATTCATAAGATAACTAAACCATGGGTGGATCCTGTTTTATATATTAAATAAAACGTGGATCAATGAGGATTGTTTTTATTATTGAGCCTTAAATAGCATAAATATTATGAAAAAGTAAACTTTTCCTCATAGAGATGATTTTTTTGACTAGGAATAGGGAGAGATGTATTTTTTGATGTTTGATTTTAGATAATGGTACCATTAGTAGAAGGAGAGTGATGAAGATATTCCAAAGAAATCTAATGGACTAGATATGATAATTATGATTTTATACTTATTCCATTTGGGATTTTTAATAAACAAGTTGTATTCACAGATATTATGTAATTTTTTAATTTTTGGTTGTAATATATTTCCTTCCTCAGATATAATTGTTATAAAGATAGTGTAACTTTTGACCCTGATAAAATTAATTTTGTTAAAATAATGAAAAGGTCCTAAAATATTCACAATAATTCATAGTTTTCATGGATTAGATGGTTACTTACATCAGGTTGTTGAATACATTCCCAGTTTCCTTTACCATTGACTATGTTAATTGAAAAAGGAGTAAAATTCTTGTAGATGAAAGAGTGTGAGGATTATTTCCATGAACTAAACATAAGATCTTTTTATTCTCTAGTTTTGGACCGAACCTCTATAAATGGTGAATTATTTATCTAAAGTGATTCTTTAATAGAAGTAAATGGGTGTGATTTGATGTAGAAATATTAGGTAATATCTTATTGTTCGCATCAAGTGAAGATTCAAGAGTTAAATTATCCAACACTGGATATGGAATTATCCACTGTAGTTTTGTTCGTTGAAAATTTTGTGGGATAATTTATATGGATTAAATTATGAAAAATATTCTAATCATAACATCCTGAAGTATATAGTCAATCATAAGGAGTTGAAAATGAGTTAGAGATGACGTCTTGAACTAATTAAGGATTGTGATTGCAGGATTATTTACCCACCTGAAAACTTAAACAAGGAATTTGATTGTTTTTGTGGAAAGATAATTCGTCATTAACCCTGAAATGTTTGGAATATATTCCCTTTTAATTTTTTTTAATGAATGTTTGGATAAAAATTATTCATGATGTAACTTCCTTTGATATGTTACATAATTTAATGTATTTAACATTGTTATAAAAAATTATGATGGATCAAAATGAGGGCTATGATTTACATGGAAAGGTGGAACTGGTAAAGAAAAGAAAATTAACTAAATTTAACATTAACAATGTATATATTTTGAGATTGGGAAAAGTTTTTTGTGTTCAAGTTATCTTCTAGTTGAAAACAAGTTTTTGAGTAAAGTTTATAGATCTATATTTTCTATTCATCCTAGATGAAATAGAATGTACAAATACCATAGAGAGTATTACTCAATGGATAGAAAGAAGAAAGATATTTAATATTTTATCAAGTAATGTTTTATTTTCAATAGGTTATAGTTGAATGAAATTACTCTAAATTTATGTTTCATCCATTTCAAATGTCGACATGGAAATGTGAATATATATCCAAGGATTTTATTATGGGATTACCAAATAAAACATGCGGGAATAAATCAATTTGAGTTATAATTGATCTACAACTAGAACTATACAATTACTTCCCATTCAATATACAATGTATGAAGAACCAAACATATCATAGAAAAATATTACATCTTAATAGATGAATATTCATTACCTAACATAACGATCCACACAGGAATCATTTAGATCTAGTTCCATTGGAAACCTCAAAAAATAAACAACAGGTTCATAGGTGATGTAAATATTCTCTAATTAATTGCATCATATATCGAACCTTTCATAGACTTATCATACATAAAAAATTTCTTCATATCGTCAGGAAGAAAAATACTATAGGGTGAGATTATATCCTCTCTATGGGTAAAAAAAGTGATATCAATGATCACATAAGAGTTAGCATTAATTTTGGAACCAAAATATGCATTCCATTGGAATGGTCAAGGAGTACATGACCAGTTCAAAGAGAATATGAGACAAAAATGATTAATAACCCAATAAAGGCTTTATTTATGAGGGTGGGCCCCTTCGTGAACATTCAGATCTCACGAAGATCCCTGGGCATAATGTTCCTTCATAAGTTTGTAAAGGTTTGATGCTAAATCTCGATGAAATTTCCCTTGATGTCATGGAGAACATTGTGACTGCAAAAATGAGTGGTAGTGTCTTTTCAAGTCCAACTCCTAGACTCATCGAGTGGCACCACTTTAAAAAACTCACTTGCTTCATGGAGGCATATAATATTCGTGAACCCCATTTCCTATAAATACCCCATAATACACTATTTTAGGGATGGTAACCTGATCGTACTGCTTTCAAATTTCTCCCAATTCACAAACCTCCTAATTATTATGATCCAAATATAGATGGATCACCCAAAGCATCAGGGATTCATGAAACACATTCCATTGTGTTGTTAATATCCTCAAATATAAGTGCAAATGGATTCTGAAAAGTCCTATTCTATTTGGGAAGGAAGAAGGTCCTTTTGGTCACTTGTGGACTCATGAAGCATTCAAACTTCACAAAACACTCCTTTCTTAAGACATGAGTTCACTCTGAGGATGGGGAACCATGTTTCAAAAAACAGTATCCTTTGTGAGGCCCATGAACTTCTCAATAAACATGATATTAATCGAGAACCTCTATGTAGGTATCTAAGATTCATGAGACCCATATTTTGTGCCTCTTTATGGTTCTTTCCTTCTGCTGATACCCCTTCATGAAGGTTGACTTTTCAAGGGCCCCACACCAATCCAAGTGAGGTCTAGCTACACCTCGAGTCCCTAAGTGTCATGTATCACTCACTCCTATGTTATCCAACTATACTTTGAGTGTGACTCGAGCCTACCACCTACATTTTGCTTCTTAGTATAGGAAATTTTGAGCCTGTTGGTTCTTAAAATAGACCCACTAATGGGGAACCCAAGATTGACCACTCCTCCCTTCATTGTACAATTGAAATTAGTAACCCATGCCATGCCCAAATGCCCATGAGTGATGGCCACATAAGCCCTACGGGTATGGAGGGTAAGGAATGAGTACAAGCATTTCCATGCTACTTTCTTTAAATCATCCTATCTCCAAATTTCCTTAGCACATGATGTAAAAATTTTGACTTTCCCTATGGAATAAATGTAGGATACCCCATGTGTGACCCACATAGAATTATATCCTCCTTTGGGAAGCTTCAACACATAATACCCACCTATATTGTTGTCAATCCTAGTAAAACCCAAAAATATTTCCACTTATGGACAAAGTGTTTCATTTGATCTTAAAATATATTGTTTCCTCTTGTTCCTGTCATTAGGAATAACTCTAATGGGCATAGAGGTTAGCAGAAATATTAACGTCCACATGATACCAAACCTTCAACAGTCATCATATCTTTTATAATCCCCAATATCCACCACAAAAGTTCATCCTCCATAGCTGTATGCCCCAACCATTCTGAACTACTACAGATTTAATTTTCAACTAACAATAATATATATATGAATCCTCCATGAGGTCCAATCCAAACACAGAATTTTCTTTAGTGTTCTATGGGCCGTATCCATGATAAGATCATGTCCTAACATGGAGACCGTATCTCATTTGGGTCCCTCAGTCATCTTCAAAGCATATGCCTCATATCATCGCTCATCGATGCCTTTTTTTCAATGTGAGTATCCTTACCACATGATGCCAAATTTAATGGATTAGTCATGGTACAATTCCTCAAACTATAAAATCAAATTATGAGGGTTTTGTTCCATGCCATCTAAAAAGGGTACATAAGATGCCTTTATGAGGTTCAATCCTAAACGATGGTATACAATGCTAGGGAAACACTGAATGGATCTGCATTAAGTATAATTACAATCCAACCATCCCATATTTTCCACAAGGTATATTCTGGTTCACACCCCTGGATGTTCCTCAATGTAAATTTTGATACATACTTCCCAGAATTTCCTCAAGGGAAATTATGGTTCACACACCCAGATCTGTCTCAAGGCAAAATATAGTCCATCAATCAATGATTTACCTCAAAAGGTGTTCTAGTTCACACCAACTGTATATTCTTAAATGGATATTTCAATCCATCCATCCTAGATTTCCTTCAAGGGGTGTTTTCATTAACTCCCATCAGATCTTTTTCAAGGGGAATTCCAATCCATCTATACCATATTTTACAGAAGTGTTTTTCTGGTTCATAGCCCCAAATCTTCCTCAAGGTGAGTTATGATCCATCCATCCCATATTTCTCACACTATGAATTTGGGTTCACCTCTCTGGAATCCATCTACAAGGAAGTTCTGATCTTCCCCTCATGTCCATTAAATACGTTTAAGATACACACATCATTTCCCCATAAGACGCTAAACATGTGACCTTCATGAGGAGACATAAAAACCATTCTCTGATATATCTCAAGGAATGTTCTTATCATAATGTGGTGATTTCCCTCTTATGGACACAAATTCTTGACTCTCCTCTATGGGGAACTTTGATCAATCTTTTCCCATCATAAGAAAGACATTAAACTTGTGTCCTATCAATATAATAGACACCTCATGCTAAATCTGAGATACCCATGGTGAAATACTAGGATGATATGTTCTCACGACATCATTTACCTCATGAAAACCATGAGTTTCTTGACGTGGAAGCCCAGGATGATATGTTCCCACGGTGTCAGATACCTCATGAAAAATAGATGATGTATGAGGTTAAGACCATGGAATATGTTTTCCCGTAGAATTAATTACTCGATGATTGAAACGAGATGACATGGGTTCCACTCCTAATATTCATCATTGTGATGCACTCTAAAGATGAAGCCTATTGGTGGCCAAGGATCCCAACATCCAGACATGAATAGTGATTCCCAATGTGACTACTCTCCTGACTGATGGTTTATTCCTTATCAAGATAGAATTTTGATTTCCAAACATAATTATTATAATTAACATTATTCCACAAACATATGTCATTGATAATGAGTTCTATGAACATAAATTAACTCTATGAGGGAGACCTAGACTGGGTGATGAATTCCAAGGATGAATCTATGGAAGAATGAACTAACATCCCATAATCCCATTTCAATCAAGGATAATACATCACCATTGAAAGTGATGAAACATGTCCTCCTTTGGAAAACATGAATGTAGGGTAAAAGGTAGACAGTGCAAAAAAACCAATTTGCGGACACGTTGTCACACACCAGTGAAAGCGTCAGAATAGAAATGCCACCCGGCTATGATACTCTTCTCCTAAACACGAGGACTTGTAGAGTTTGGGACATCATCAGATTATTATGTCAACTGATCTAGATATTTGGTTATAGGTCCCAGTAAGTGAATGATGGTCCCAGCATGGAAATCACTAGAAACTTGTGCAATCAATAGTTGCACATCCTCAGACTGTGAGATTGTCAACACACATATCTCTCCCCATCCATGGAGGATTGGAAAATTCTTGTGCATTCGGAATCAATTTTCTTGAAATTATATTAAGAAAATAATTAAGAAAATAATTATAGAAATTAAATAGAATAGAACCAAAAATATTGAACCTGCAAGTGTTGGGGATGGAGAGATATATATTTGGAAATACTATGTGTCTATAACCCCACAAAAACTTCTACAATTACTATTACTACCTAGTGACCACACCCCATATCACCCTAAAAATCATTCATCATATTGAAATGGACACGCTTTTATGTTGGTACAAGATGGAGGGGTCATTTACACAATGTATTTGGCTTTCCAGGACATGGAGGTCTCAACGTCTCACCAACACTACTACCCACAAGGGCTGTGTAGGGAGAAACCAATACTCATTCTAACAACAAATCTCTTTGGGGGACTCTAATTGGAGCAATAATATGAATTGATTCTCTATCCATAATAGGTGGGGGATGCTTAGGTCATACCAACTATGACCTCTTCTAGGAGCTTCCATGCAGTGCACCTAACAAGCACCATCAATTCCATCCATGACCGACCTCTTAGACTGAAGAATAAGTGTATTTTACCCTTACTCCAACAACCCCAGTCTGAATCACCATACACTAATGTCGGGCATAGGCTCTGTAGAATTCAAATAAAAGGGCACCAAATTCTATAGATCATGTGTACCCTTCCACTATTGGTGAATTCCACTATATCCCTACCACCAATGAATAGGGATCCATCTTTTCTCAAATATGATTGAGACCTCAGACATCCTGTAAGTAGGATTTGTTGAATCGGTCAATCACTAGCACCACCACTGGCCATTATGGCCCAAGCCCTGATGACGAGACATAGTACATTGCTTTACCATCACTATCAACAACCCTAGTGAAGGTCATACCCACTCCTGCACTGATCAACGATATGATCCTCCCTTCTTTATTGGAAACTAGTACAAAGACCCCCCTATGTTATCACCGATAGCCAACATGTAGGTCCTCCCTATACTGTTGCAAATTAGAGTGGAGGTTATCCACACCCATTATATATTAAACATGGTGGTCCACTGCATGTTTCCACTAACTAATGTGTTGGTCTTCTACGTTTCATTAATAACTTGTATGGAGGTGTAATATAGATTCCCATTCCCCTAAATGGAGGTCCTCCCCGTGTCCATTTTTAATTCCATGAAGGTCTTCCTCATTCTCCCAAAAACCAGTTCGGAGGTCCTCCTCATACGAAATACATACCATACCCTAAAAAACATTGCAGGTAGAAGGGAGAACAAATGTCACTGAAGGTGAAATACTGGGAAGCACCAAGTTGTCATCGACCTCATCGATCATTCAGGATTTGAGGACACAAAAGAATAAATAATGGTATTTCAATCCTAGCTACTAGATCCTAGGATATTATCCGAAAATGTGATGTTCTCCATCATATACTGTTAAATATATAGGATCCCTAGATCCCTCCATAGGAACATGCAGGTGGAAGAAGTTCTGGCTCCCTTCTAGGGGATCACAGTGGAATCAACCCCATTTCCACCCATATATCACCTATATGCCCCTATATTAGACATAAGTGAGTTGATGTGTATTGTGATGAATCCTCTTGATTATGATCAACTGGACAATAGCCTAAAGAGTGACACTAGCCTTTCACACGATGCAATTGAGAACACACTTCCCTATAGTGATACGATGATATTGTTGGTACTGCCCCTAATATATGACCAAACATGTTTTGAACAATCAACTCATGTAGTGAATCCTCTATTGGCAAAAAATCCACCACACTAATCCACCTTAGGGTTTAAGACAGTCTCTCAGCTAACACTGATCGATGTATGGGATAATCAAGAGAAGGGTCCTTCTTGTAAACAAGAAATACTACTATATACTTTGGCCCCTAATCAATTTTCGATGGTGCTTTGGCCAAATCAAACTCCCGAATTTGACATTATGGATTACCTCACCGAAGGTCCAAGCCAAGTGTTTGCACCATAACATCTGGGAGACACTTCTCCACCTCTATTATCATCTGTTGATCTATCAATAAAGTTAAGGGAACCTAGATGACCTTGATCAATGTAATGTCCAATCATTATCCAAATGTTCAGATCATTTAATTTTTTTCATTAGATTCTTTAAACAACCCTAACAATGTTTCCTAAATTGTTATAGGTGGTATCAGGTGATTTCAAGGCCCATTTAGATCCCAATGCTCCAAAAATAGAGGATTTATACTGGGCCACATGGTTAGTGGAAACCATTCCTCCCATCCCACATGATTTCCCAAAACCATGCGATAACAGACAATGTGGGGTAGAGGTCCATACTGTAATTCATAAACATTCTTAAAAAGGTTCATGACCATGGTATCGATTTCATATTTTTGAAAATGTGTTACCACATATTTGTGCATGGTATTTAAAACCATGTTAGAGCCCATGTGATGTTTCCTAGTGAAGCAGAACCTCACACACGGTTGATGCACAATTTGACCAACCATTTGGCCAACCAATGCATAATGGAATGTGTAGGTGAAGTTCCAATTTTTCTCTTAATTAAGGGTTTAACCCCTTTTTCTTCATCCATATTCTTTATTCAAAGGATTTTTATCGCCCCTTATTGCATGGTGGATTTCTCTTTCATCCCATGGGGCATTTATGTTTCTCATTTCTCATCTATTTCCTTTACTATTGGATGTTAAAGGCTAGTCTAGGAGATCTCTACCATCCACACCATTCTATTTCTATATTTCGCTAAAATATATTGTGTTATTTCATTCCAATGTTTTTTTTCCAATTTTCATGGTTTTGTTAAATCCTATAATTTCTTTAATTTTAGGTTGAATCAAATCATGTTACTAGAAGTGTGGAGTACCATGATTATGATTTAGGGTCTCTATATCTTCTTTATATCATTTGTCTCTTTATAAGTGTCATTCCACTGTTCCACTAGCCAAAATCTTATTGAGATGCCTTTTCTTTCATATTAAAATGATTGGATTAGTTTTCTGAGTATGATGTGGTTTATCTTATAGAGAATCCCATTCATAGGGTGTTATCCTTGACTTTGGAAACCCTATTGGTTGTTTCTTATTAAAATGTGTAATTTTTGAAGTTAAAATTGTTAATAACCAAATGATAAATGAATTTTTATTAAATGATTGAAGTTATAAATGGATTTAAGAATCAAGGGTTAACAATGAGAGTGACCATGAGCTTATGCCTCCCAACTCACAATTAAATACATGTTGAAAATTGACTATAATTAGTTGGTTAAGAAATTATTGAATTCATTGTCTATGTAATATCCCAATGATTTCTTTTATATTATGACAAATACATTGTGCTTCCTTCTTCTTCCTTTTATTTTATCTCTGTTCCATTATTGAATGGATTAAATTGAAATTTAAAGCTTGGTCAAGCTTAATAGCTAGAATTATTGAGATTTTATTCATGAAATATGGTTAGAAGCATGTTAACTCCATGTGATTATGGTTTCATTTCATTAGTTAAAGAGTATTCCTTGTTTCTTATGCCTCATTCCCTTGCTTTCTCTTATTATATAATTTATTCCTTGTCATATGAATTATGTCATTGTGATTTGATTAAAGGAATATATTTTTAGTTTTGGGAATGATATGTTTACTAAATGGATTGAAATTATAAATTATTTTCCTTAATATGCACCTTGATTTTTTGTGGTTCACATGATACTGAACTAGAGATACCATGGGTTTCATATTAAGGATTCCTGGATAGACTCTCCATTCTCATTTGGTTACGACTCAATGTACTGAGAGAGATAAATTGGATTTCCATGCGATTTATAGAAGATGATTTTATTATACTCTTGAGTGATACTGGTTCCCTAGGGGAGGAACTATGGATAGAAACATTAGCAAGATGGCTACACCATTATATGTGTGATGCTTAGTACCCTATTTGCGATAACTAGGAAAGACTCAGAGTAACCATGTCTCGAGTGATACTTGTGATCCTTTAAAATCACCTAGGAAAAATGTAGTGGTATTGAATTACAGCGTATATTCCCATATTGATACTTTAGATTGATTTAGATCACCTTTCATGGGATCAGGACTCCACCACTAGATTTAATAGATTTGAATTTTTTATTTTTTACTCTTACAAGATGCATCCCTTTGTATTATTATGAGCCTTTTTTTTGTCTCTTGATTCGTCTTGTTTATACTTGTTCATGATTATGCGATGACATGGATATGATGCCCCAAGATAGAGAATGAGCTTGGGGTATGCTTTTGTTAGTTTATTTGTTTACATTGGAACAATTTAGATTTATTGTGACTTGCACATGTTCTCGTTCGGGCTTCTGGATTAGGCAAAAGTAGGTGGTATGGGACAATTGTCTATCTACAAACCTAGACCAAAGTGTTGATGCTTTTATTATACAAAATCTATATTTATATTATATATATAATACTGTATTTATTTACATCACAAAATGGAACGGTTTAGACACTGTGGGTGTCGGCCTACTAAGATTATATATCACTCTCCGCTCAGACACCATTTGGTACTCGAGTAGACTTTATGATCATAGATATGGGTAAATAGAAGCATGGTACATCTGATTCTTAATTACATTGCTGTATTAGGATAGATATTTTTGCAGTAGAGGACCGAGCCTATACTCGCGATGCAATAGTTTTTATTCTTGTAGTTTTTTAGAGTATGTAGTATAATCTTTTACCCATTTTCCAATGCAAGTCAATTTTTTATAGAATGATGACATTAAATCATTATCATTGTTGATTATTTAATTCTCTCTTGATTATTTATTATTTTTTTCATGTACCTTACATTCATATACTATTTTATTAATCATATGCTTCTTTTATTTACTATTATTGTTATCAATGTGCATACTCAACCTATAAGGGAATAGTCTCACCATGGACACACCCTAGGTCCTTACTGCTAGTCAAAAGCCTCTACCATTCAAAGAGATTTACTTGAGGTAATGTGGCCCACTATATTGAGGAAATATTGAGTGACACCCACGGTGGGATGCTACAAATTGGTATCATAGCACTATATTTTCTTTTGTCTTAATGTTTGGGTGTTAAATAAGAAAATATGACATTGGGGTTTGGATCTCAACTTGTTCTTGGATGTAGATAACCAATGTACTTGTGGAACCCAAATTTACTTGGTTGGAAATTTTAGTTATTTATTATTCCATTTATGGTTGATACAAATTCAATTATGGGTGACACACTTGATTAATGGTGTTATTGAAAGTTGTATGATTAGAATGATGATTTATTTTACTTCTTCCCAATGATATGAGGGGTTTTCATTACATGCATCATTCCAGACACTATAGGAAATGGAATGATATGAAATATTATATTCCATGTTTAATTTCTAGCGCACATTTTCCTACTTGCAAGTGATTTCTTATAGTTCTATGAAATTTCTTTTTTTATAAAAGTAGATGAGTCCCAAATGGCCTTGTAGGGATATGTTGTGGTTTGGGTTAACTGGATTCCACTTTCAACTAATGAGGTGTATTGGCCGTTATGAATTAGAATAGTGATCCACCTAATTCATCCAAATAGAAAGGGTAATCAAATCCTAAAATGTATTAAAAAGAAAAACACTATTAAAATAAAATAGTCTTAATGTGATATTTGTGATAAATTTTCCTTACCTTGGATACAAGCTTAAGATTTGTTTATAGTGATCCATCCAATATCTTTTCCTCCATTTATACATGGATCAAGGAGAATACTGTCAGTTTTTTCTAGATCCGGGAGGCTTTGTACCTTCCCTTCCTTATCGATTTATTAATATTTATACCCTATCTATTATAAACGTTTTATGATATGTGTGATTGGTAATTGTTTAGATTTTATACCACGTCGTACTCGTGTTTCGAACCAAGAGACTTTATATGAGAATACTTAATAGGAGTTTGGACATGGGCCACCCCTGATACCTCATGTAGTGGAAACTGAGGTACCTTCTACTAATATTCCACTAGGTATTGATGCTGTATTAGATGATCATTTTTGTAGGTTTATGCATAATGTTCATGATGCTCCTCGACCTAGCAAGACTATGGCTGTTCTTACAAAAGACTTTCAGTAGTAACAACCTCTAAATTTCTTTTGGGGGTGGAATACCATTTGTTTTAGAGTAATGGTTAGAGGTAATGGTCCCCATCTTAGTCCATCTTGAGACACCTACATATCATAGGGCCAATCTTGCTACCTTTATGACTCGTGACTCCTCTAAGTGTTGGTGGGATTTCATTTCTCATTAAAATCATTTACATAGTATGATCAGGGAAAACTTCTATAATTAGTTCTATGTTCATTTTTATGTATATACTGATAGAGGATCATGATCTAAAGTTTATGAATTTTCAGTAGGGATCCATGTTTGTGGTTGATTACCATTTTCATTTCACCGAGCTTATACATTTTTCTCCATCTCTGATATGTGAGGAATTGACTACTACAGGGTACATTGTGGACGTGATTGGGTATGTTGTCTGATCACAAGTGAATGTATTTTGGTTGACTACCATGATAGATTTAGTTAACTAAGTCCTTATTACAAAACAAAATCACAGAGAAGAAGGTCCTGTGAGCCAGGGTGGTTCAGTTCAAAGTTAGGGTGATAGTTTTTTAAGAAGTAGATAACACTGATTTGTTGGTGTATGTGGGGGGAAGTACAATTAACATGACACATATTGAAAGTTTTCTAGTATGTCACAAGTGTGGAAGGATATTCCATAAGAAGCCTCAGTGCATGAAGAACCAGATGGAATTACAAACTTGTATAAGGATGGGTCATCTACAAAACTTCTTCCACTCTTTACCTATAGAATATAGTTGCATAAAACCTATACCCACACCTCTACTAGGTACATGATCTTCAATGCTATTTATGGATTGGATTTGGTCTTGTATTGGCTAATAAATCCAAGGTAGTAGTGGTCAAGGCAGTCAGAGGCTAGATCTTCAGCATAAATAGCTTGGATCTGCTCAGGTAAATCAACCATCATCTATGGGCCAAGATTTTTTCTATAAGTATGAAGTTTAGATCATGACAGAGGAGAAGAGTATGTGGACATATATAGTTAGATGTGCTATTTTGGTGGCTTATACTTTAGTGTCTTCCATTTTCAATACAGTAACATCATACTACTTCATATCAGATGTGTGTAGAGATTCATAGTCTTTTTATTGAGTACTTCTGTTGCTTTATATATCTCAACACTATGATAGGGGCCAAAACCAAGGGCATACACTAGTGACTAGAGTTTTCCCTTTAGAAAGGTGGATTTTATTTCTTCTAGAGTTTCTTAATCCTCAAGACGGCTGGTTTTTGATGTAATTCTCTATAAGGAATGGCTTGTGCTTTACTGTTCCCAAGTGAAATTTTATCACTGAATGGTGTATTTAACATCACTTGATTGAAACACATATATCCACAAGGGGGAATGAGATATCTAGGAAGATAAAGTTGGACCTAAGAGATATGGGATTGCCAGAGTGACATCTCAGTTAGTAAAATTATTTTTATGAGTGATAATTTAATGTAGTTAGTAGAGTTCCATCAAGTTGTGGATCATTTTAGGGTGTTATTACATGAATATGTCTCTAGATTACATCCTAAGAGAAAGGATGAGTTCACCATAGAGCTAGTACTAGGAGTGACAACAATGTCTATTCGTCTATATAGGATGGAACCTACAAAGCACCAATAAATCAAAATGTAGAATGAATATATTTGTGGATAAGAGTTTTATGTGTCCCATCAAATCACCATGCGGTTCACCCATACTTTTATCCAAGAAAAAAGCTGGTACCATCATATTTTTATGGATTATAGGCGGTGGAATCAAAATACAGAGAAGAACATTAATTCATTGACTCGTATAAACAACCTATTCAACCATATTTGAGGAGAAACCATTTTATATATGATCAATTTGAGGTTGAACAATCATTATGTTTGTGTGAGACCATCTGATATATCGCATACAGAATGTCATGGCATGTATTTCATGAACGAGTACTTGGTCATATCATTTTTTCTCACGAAAGTTCCTGATATATTTATGACTTTGATGAATTAGGGTTCCCACTAGTATCATTATTCCTTCTTATAAGTTTTCATAGATGTCATCTTGGGGTACTCAAACACCATACATGACCATGGAACCCATATTGATATCGTGTTGAGTACAATGAGAGAGAACCCGTTATATGTGAAGTATAGTAAATGACACTTCTGGATTAGTAAGGTTCCGTTCATGGGTCATATTATATAATAGGCAGGCATATCTATTAACCTAGAGAAGGTGAGTGTTTTGGTTTCCTGGGATCATCCTAATAATGTGGTTGATATACCCATATTCTTTGGGATTGGTGGCTATTAAAGGTGTTTCATCCATGGAATATTCCACTTAGCAGCACCTCTTATGACCCTGGATAAGAATGGTGTGTAGTTCCTATTGTTTGAATATATTGAGAATACCTTTTTGTAGTTAACGAGAGGAAGCCCTTTATCAAAAATTCTGATTGTTCTTGAGCTGAGAATAATTTAAAGAGTACTATGATGCTTTGAGGATCAATAATAGTGTAGTTCTGATGCAAGGTGACATATTCATAGTGTATGGATCTCTGTAACTAAGGCTTCATGAGAGGAAAAGTCCTATACATGATATCAAGATAAGAAATATGGTTCATTCTTTATGATGTTTGAGACACTATCTGTTGGGTGATCGATTCATTATTTTCAAAGATAAAAAGTGTAAAATATATCTCCACACAAAACGACTTGTTTTTTGAGGTAGTGAATGTGGGTAGTATACCTGAATTCCTTTGATTTTGATCTTTCTAATACCCCTATTAAGGGGAATTTTGTGGATGAAGAATTGAGCTGCAATACTCAGACACATGTCATTCAAGTGGCTAGTAGTGATAGGAAGATGATGTCTATGTTTTCTGGGTTGCATCTGGAGGTTTTGGAGCGACACAATAAATTTGTTTTAGAAGCACTAATAATGAATTTCTATCTTCTAGAACAGATTCGTATGTGTCAGTTATCCTATTTAGAGGGCCTCATTATGAGGGAGAGTATCACAAGGGTGAACCCACCTCCTAGTTGGGTTGTTGATGGGAGTGAGACCATGGTCTATGGTGGCCATGAATGGGTACGTGTAAAAATAAGAGAGGAGATAATGATGGAATATCATTCCTCTATTTGAGAAGTACATTCTAGGATTACCATGATGTATTAGGATATAAATCATTTGTATTGGTGGCCAGGGTTGAAGAAGAGAATAGTAGGCTTCATCACTAGGTGCTCCAATAGCCAGTAGGTGAAGGTAGAGCACCAGGGACCCTGTGGACTTCTAAAACCCCCATCCATTTCTAAGTGGAAATGTAATGACATCACCATGTATTTTGTGATAAGATTTATGAAATTTCATTAAGGAAGTGATATATCATGGGAGATCATTGATAGGTTAACCAAATTCACACACTTCTTTCCTATCTAGGAATCCTTATCTGTTGATAAGTTTGGAAGGATTTATATCTAGGAGATTGTGAGACTTCCTGGTGTATACTATAGTGACCAAACATAACATACATGGATAATAAATTATTTTAAGTGAATATTCAGTACAATTCAAAATATATTCCTATGGACAATAATAGTTTAGTGTCTTTGAAAATTTGGAAACAAAAATTTATATCCTGGTGAAAAATCATCAATATCTCCCATAAATATCTCAACCTTTATCACTTCTACCTAAAACCTTTCTTCTTAATCGGGGTAAAGGTAACATAAAAAAGGGGTGATCTCATATGCTTAGTAAGGGTAAATAATGGAAATGCTTAAGAATCACATGAAGAAATGGTATTGAACTTGTGAGTAACTTTTAGAGATCATACCTTTCATATTAGAGATCATAATAAAGTTTAGAAATTTATGAGTCATGAATCATAAGGATATAATGGACTAAATCCATGAATGCATAACATAGGAATAAAATTTGAATTTTTGGCATACATATAATAATAGAACATATTATGTCAAGGATACCTACGAAGAACTTTTTAACATATAAGGCTTTGGATATGACTCGTGTACCTACTTTAGGCTTGGTCTAACAACCCGTGCACCCTCATACTTTTAGGATCAAGATAAAACCCATATACCTTCTTTTTTTGGTCATAGTCTTCATCCCATGTACCCTATTACTTATAGTCTTGGGATACAACCAATGTACCTTATGTTTTCAAGATTGGGCTACAACCTGTGTACCCCTTAAATTTTAGGCTTCGGCTATAACCCATGTACTTTTTTGTTTTTAGGCTTGGGATACAATCCATGAACCTTATTGTTTTTTGGATTAGCCAAACACCGATGCACCTTATTGTTTTCAGGATTGAACTAAAACCCATGTACCCTCTGATCTCATAAAAAACATATCATTACCCAATGAACAGAAGGGATATATATGTCCCACCCATCACATAATAAAATAATTCATACATGTGACACAAGATAATATAACCATCATCATATCATGAACCATAAAAAGAGGTCGGTTTTATAAAAATTAAATCATAACCCATGAAATTAAATGGGCATCATTAAAATTTCATAACATCATAACCTATGAAAAGAGATAGGCTTCAAAATCACTTCATGAAATTATAACTTGTGAAAATAAGAAGGCTTCAAATGTATAAAACTCATGGAAGTGAAATGGGTGTCTTAAGCATCATTCCATTAAAACATAGACCATTCAAGAAAGAATATTAATTGAACCTTTTTGTAATTTCATAGAATAAAACTAGTGTCATCAATTTTTTTTATCTTTGATGGAAAATAACTTTAAAGGTTATTTTGAAATTATTTCTTGATGAAAATAACCTTTCTTCTTTGAAAAATTATTTTTAAAACATATGTTTTTTGAAAACTATTTCTTTTTAAATTACTATGAAAACATAGAAAGAAGTCTTGAAAAAATTGTGAAATTTGTTTTCCTTGAGAACATATAAAATCATATTGAAAACATTTTTAAAAAAACCTTCCTTCAAAAAATATAATATAATATAGAAAACATTTTGAAAACCAATTTCCATGATGTTTATAAAATAATCTTAAAAACATTTTGAAAACCATTTTCCTAAAAAAAAGGATATTCAAAAATATTATGAAAATCAATTTATTTGAAAATATTTATTAATTTTTTAACAAAATTTACCATTAAAAATGAATATAATTTTTTTAAATATTAATGGTTGATAAATATTTACATTTTGAATGAGGTAAAAAGAACATTCTTTTTGCACGGTAAAGAGGTTAGAAAAATGCATCATTCAGAAAGAAACAATATAATTACTTTGAAAAAATTGGTAAAAGACAAAAAGGTTAAAAATTTATTTTAATTATCATAATATATTAGTAGAATATTCTTGGAAACCCATTTTAGAAAACTTGGTTTTTATGGAGCACTGATTTCTGACCGATGACAGTGTAAAGTTAGGCTTTATTAAAAACAAATTCTTAACTATATTATGTACGAAAGAGTGGAATATTTTTTACCAATACATGAATATATTATGAATTAATATAGGATAAATAAATTTATGAGTTTTATTAAGATATGGATCATAAGATGTCATCAACGGAGTCATAAACATAAATAATCTCAAAATCTTATGAGATTGTTTCAATAAACTCATACCACTTGGTAACTTTGGATCAAATTTCCTATTCAATAAAATGAAATTAAATGAAGCCTAAAATATCATTAAAATAAAAATATTCATGATATAACATTCCAAATGATTTATATATAGCTCATGTAAAAATATAGGTGCATAATAAAACATGTGTGTCAAAGAAGGTGATTTGAGACAAATCTGTCTTTCCATTTTGGAAGCTTTGGAAACATTAACCACATGAAATAATTAGTTTGTTCCCAAAAAACATGTCCCAAATAGGGTTTGGGATTAATCCCAATAGGAAACCACCCAATGATCTGTGCCTAGTAGTCAGTAAATATATATGGTTGGTAATAAACAAAATGAAGGACTAAACAAGGAAGTACACATAGTAACAATCCTACAAATTCTATTGAATTTATTTTTATATATCAAGAGAAACCAATAAAATGAAGTTAACCATCCGGGAAGTACTTACAAACTAACCCATTTGGTTCAACCAAATAACGACAACCAACACTTTGGGAAGTACACAAAGTCTAACCCCTATGGTTTAGTATTAACAAAGACTCTCTGAGGAAGCACTCACCGTTAATTCTCCATGTGGTATCGTATCAGTAAATAATAGGCACTATGTGGAAGCACTAAATGTCTAATTCCCGATGTGGAAAATATCGAGGAAACTACAGACACTCTGAGGGAGCACAAAGTCTATCCCTCATATGGTCTCACAATGTAACAGTAAAACAAACACTCTGGAGAAGCCCTCATCATTCATTCTCCCTATTGTCTACTACCCCAAGTTCCCACAACCCTATGTAAGTTAATCATGCAAAAACGATATGCGGAATACAAAGTAATTCCCAAGAACCACTTGGAGAATCAATCTATAGTATCTCAAAGAATGTCAGATAATATCACTCTATACTAATAATACGAGGCATGGAAAAAAATGTAGCAGCCTAACAGAAAAAGCTAGACTGAACAGTCAAAACAAGAAAACATGGGAAAAACATAAATATCATGGAAAAGATAACCCTATTCATAAATAATTAACCTCTATCCAATCAAACATGTCATAGTAGGCAATAATAGGGAAAACACCCATAAACTCGCAATACCCCGAACAAGGGTATTGTGCACTTTTCCAAATATAACTCAAGTACTAACTACAGAAAGGCACAAAGAACCTACCATGGAATCTTGAGATTGATATATGTGATCCTAAGGCCTTGAATCACCCTAGAACTCCATAGATCTATACAAACACTAAAAGGTTTTACTGAGAATATCTTGTGAAAGAGGGGAAATCAGGAAATGAGGTTCTAGAAGAAGGAAGAACACACCGCTATGATTCCAACGCAACCGACAATGTTCATATTGGTGAATAGACGATGAGTCGGGGGATCAGAGAAGATCCGACAATATTGTTCTTTATCGGATGAGATATGGTGAGAAGATGATGGTTCTATCCATCATATGCGGCCCCAATCTGTTTAATTAAATAAAAAACGTACACGGTGTGTTCTTTAAAAGTAAACGGTGTGTACTTTCCTTTTCCGGCCTTCACTTTAGGTAGTCTTCAAGTCACCACACATGACCATGTATTTGGCCTTTACATGGCTAGTACACTATCAACTGTAGAAACTGAGTACATGATGTGTACTTATAAGTACATGATGTGTACTCCTGAAATTTCCAAAAAACACCTTTTTTTCTTGAAAACAACCAGAAAGGAAAGACATACCTGAAAAGAAGATTCATGTTCTTACAAACTTTTCCGCCTTAAAGAAATTCATCCCTGAATTTCTCTAGTAAGGTGGCGTAGAATAAGAATCCTTGAATAGTTCTAGCCACTATGATCGTACATCGGCCTCCCTCTCCCAATTCTCTTCATGTACACACCCATGCTGCCATAGCACTCTTACCAGAGGAACAAATTGGCCATGGAGAACCTTTGCACTTCAATTAATAATCTGGAAAGGGTGCACATCGAATGAGTCTTCCACCTTGAGCTCAACCTCCTTGGGATGAAAAATAAGAAATGGTTCTAAGAAGTAACACCTAAGTAGAGAAACATGAAATACTTCATGCGCAGCCTGGTACCTATGAGGAAACTGCAACCGATAGGAAACCATCCCGACTCTATAAAAAACCTCTAATGGTCCGCCACACCTCGGCGAAATCTTTCCCTGTCTTCTAATCCTCATATGTCCCATCCTTAGTGTGACATGAAGAAAAACCTGATCTCTGACCTCGAACTCTAGAGTTCATCTCAGTCGATCAGCATAAGACTTATATCCTGACTGTGTCATAGAAATCCTCTTCTGAATCAACTCTATCAGCTTTGTGGTCTCTTGGAAAAGTTGAGGTCCTAGCATAACTACCTCTTTTGTCTCTATCCAACAAAAAGGTGATCGGTATGGACTACTATACAAGGCCTCATAATATGTCATATCAATAGTTACTTGAACAATATTATTTTGGAAAAACTCCACAAGAGGTAGGTGCTTCTCCCAAGAACCTCCCAAATCTAGGATGCATTCTTGATTCATGTCCTCAAGAACCTGAATCGTACACTCTGACTAGACATTTGTCTAGGGATGGTAAGTTTTACTCAGAAGTACCTGTGTACCAAAATCCCTCTGAAGTCCCTACCATACCCAAGAGGTAAAACGAGCATCCCTATCTAAAACAATGGAGTGTGGAACCCCTTGTAGATGTCAAATCTCTATAATGTATAATTTTCATATGTCATCAACACTGAAGGTATCATTGATTGAAAAGAAGTGAGAAACTTCATTAGTCTATCAATCACAACCCAAAAGACATCATTCCCTCAAGGCGACCTCAGTAAACCCATCGCAAAGTCCATCTTGACATCATTTCATTTCCACTCGAGAATGGGTAACTACTGCAAAAGTCTTGCTGGTCTCTGATGATCTATCTTCACCTATTGATAGGTGGAATATCTCATGAAAAACATAGAAACATATCTCTTCAGGCCAGGCCACCAATACTGGCTGTGTAGATCATGATACATCTTTGTGACACCAAGATGAATAACCCAAACTAATGAATGAATGTCTCACATCAGCTCCTCACGTATGTCTTCTAACAACCATACGCGCCCATGAATATACAAGATATCATCCTCACCTATGGTCCATCCAGGAATGGGGTCCTATCATGACACACTCTCTTATAGGACTAGGCCTTTAGTATCTGATAGCTACCTCATTCGCACTAGATCAATAAGAGTAGAGGTATCAAATACAGAAGATAGAAATGTCTTCCTCTGTCTGTCATGCACCTCCAAATGCATCTTAGAGAACTGATCCATAAGCTTCCACTCACCATTTTCCTCCTGAACTGCCTGTATCTATGTTCTCTTGATCAACACATTTGCCACTACATTTCCCTTCCTAGGCATGTAGGTAAGCTCAAGGTAAAAAGACTGAAGGTACACAACCCACCTTCAATATCTAAAATTCAGGTCATGTTGAGTGAAGATATACTTGACACTTTTTTGGTCGGTGAAATCCACAAAGTGTTATCCTAAAAGGTAGTGTCTCCAAAATCATAATGCATGAAAAACTACATCCCACTCTAGATCATGCATCAGGTAATTTCTCTCATGTGGTCTAAACTATTGAGACCCGTATGCAACGACCCCTTATCCCTACATAAGAACTACTCCCATCCCGATTCCTGATGTATCACAGTAAATAGTATTACTCTTGCCCGTCTCTAGATATACTAGTATCGGTGCTGAAGTCAACCTCCCTTTCAACTCCTTAAATGCTAACTCGCAAGAATCTGACCACAAGTACTTCACACCCTATTTAGTGAGACCCTTCAGTGGCACTAATATGTGTGAAAAGTCCTATATAAAATTCATTTTGTAACTAGACATCCCTAGAAAACTCTTTACCTCAAATTCATTCTTTGGATACTCCTGGGAAACTACTGCTCTCACTTTCTCTGGGTCTACTGATACTCCTGTCTCTAAGATAACATGACAAAAGAAGTGAATCTGGTCCATCCAAAAGTGGAATTTTCAGATCTTAGAATATAAATGATGCTCTCTTAGTGTACTCAAAATGATATCAAGATGTGTGGCATAGTCATGTCGAGTTTGAGTGTACACCAAGATATCTTCCATGAATACCACCACGAAAGAATCCATGTACGGATGGAACAATCGGTTCATCAGTACCATCAGAACTGTAGGCGTGTTCCTGAGATGGAACGGAATAACCACATACTCGTATAGACCATACCTGATCTGAAAGGTTCTAAGAGGTATATCTGATGGTCTAACGTGCAACTGATGATAACCAGATCTCAAGTCTATCTTTGAGAAAACTTGGGCTCCTCGAAGCTGATCAAAGAGATCATTAGTCCTTGGAAAGGGATATCGGTTCTTGATCGCCAACTGGTTAAACATCCGACAATCCAAAAACATTTTGAGGGTACTGTCTACCTTTTACGCAAACAGCATAGGAGAACCCCAAAGAGAAGTTCTGTTTTGGATGAAACCCTTTGCCTGCAACTCCTCCAACTACTTCTTCATCTCCTACAATTCTGGGGTAGACATCCTATAAGGAGTGAAGAACACCAATGCCGCTCTTGGCATGAGATAAATATAAATTTCTACCTCTCGCTATGGAGGCACACCTGAAAAGTCATATGAAAAGACATCCCTAAAACTATCCACCATTGGAGGAAAGTCCATCTGTGAAGTCCCCTGGTCATCCAGATATAGACTATAAATCTAGGATATAACTCCTCCCAACTTATGATGCTTGGGTCCTTCTCTGCTCGCCTTGACATCCCACTCTCTTTAATGAAGAAACAATATTACCTCTGGTGTTTTGAAACCCACACTACGATGATAGAAATATAGAACTGCAAAGAAGGGAACTAACCAGTCCATTAAAGGAATGAAATCATAGCCTGTCATCTCTTGGAAAAAAAATTTCCTATAGGAAGTGACACACACCATCATTGAGAGGGAACTCCTTGCACGGATGTATACTAACTGTTCATGTCCCCAACAGTGTGTCTAGCATTAATATATCAGTTAAATAAAATATACAGAGCCCAAGGCTCTCCAAAATAGCAACATATATAAAGATATGGGAAGCCCATATATCGAAAATAGAAGAAGCTAAAACTGAGGCAATTAGGATTGTACCTCGAATTGTAGAGGGTTCTCGATCCTGCTCATGCTGGGTCTGCTCCACAAGAAAAGTCTGACCTGCACTGTGGCCCTGTGACCCTATCTAACCACCCTGAGCTGATCCACCTTGTTTCCACTAAAAGACTGGAGACTAGATACCATGGTTGCAACCTCCACCTCGACCTGAATGACTATAAGAGCTCCGATTCTCTGATAAATGAGAAACTGGTGTTGCTTCTCTTGAATTAGAAGTCATAGAAGAACACCTGTCACCAGCTACTGGTGAGAAAAACTGACAAAAATGCTAAATATGGTGCATATTTCCGCCTGATCGACACTCCACTAGGTCTCTCGGGAAATGTGGCCTTATATTCCCACTCTTCCCACACTATTACCACACCACCTGGATACCAAAAAAGTGCCCCACCTCCTCAGATCCCCACATATAGAATCCCTACGGTGCTTCCTACTATTAATAGAAGGGATACCAACTCCGGATGTCGAATCGCCCTGGCTCACCACTCCATAATCCCTTAGGTTGTGCTCTGTGATTAGCGCATGGATGACTATAGATGTGATGGAAGTCAACCTGAAGATGTTCAACTGATATCAAATGTCGTACATGGGACTATACTCAAGCTTCCATTCCAAGAATAACTCATCACCTCCAGGAATAGTGATGAAGCACAACTACTCTATGAAGTGAGAAGAATACTCCATTACTGAAAGAGTACCCTGCTTAAGACTCATGAACTCTTAGGATTGATAGGACCTCAATATATATGGGTAGAATTAGCCATAGAAGCAACGTTGGAACTCATCCCATGCTATATCCTGCTGGCATCTCACCTGTGAGATCACATCCCACTAAATCTTGAAAGAATCCCGAAGCATATACGTAGTGATCTTCAACCTCCTCTCTAGAGGCATCTCAAGATGCTTGAAGATAGAAAGTATGGATTCTATCCATGTCTCTGTATCCTGAGGTTCTTCTTCCCCTATGAAGGTGGGAGAATTATACTACTGGAAAACCCGCGTCAACTTTTCCATAAAAGGGGTAGAATGCAATACTCTTTAGAAGGTCTGCATAAACCATAAAAGACCTCTCAGAACTGCGAGTCATCATCTATGTTTGGAATGACAGCTAGTGACAAGATTAAGAAAATAGAAGGATCTGTCGGTAGCCCCTAATCATCCATATCGGGTGTCTGATCACTACCATTTAACTTGTGGACAACCAGATGATGACTCAGTGGCATGAATCTGCAAGGTCATAAGCACACCTTAGATCAAGATTAATAGGGACTGAAACATATAAGAGTAAGAAGGGAACAAGAGAAAGAAATCATTAAAGTTTTCTCAAAACAAGGATATATAATGTGTAAAATGCCTACACGACATTTTTTCTTAAGCATTCATATGCGTAGGTACTTTTTCCAAACCAGGTCATGTAACACCCCAAACACATGACATGTTTTCCTAACACACAGAGTGTACTTGAATCCACTTTCCCTTCCTGAGTTCTTATATATGTCTAGGCCATAATGTTACCCTAGAACAAGACAACACAACATGTTAGTTCTAGACACAACATGTACTAGAAAAATTTCACCAACCCGTGTTGTTAGTTACACAACTAGTTATATGGATGACTCTACACGGCATGTTTCTGCCAGACACGGCATGTACTAAAAAAATTTCACCAACCTATGTTGTTCTCTACATAGTCAGATACATGGGTTACACTAGAAGACATGTTCAAGCTTGACACATCGTTTATAACTTATGTTTTATGCATCTGTGTTTCTAGTCACACAGGTGGACACATGGTCTTTACAACACGACATGTACATTAGAAACACGACGTGTTCCACCAAAGTTATCCCATCCCCGTGTCTCTTCCCACACAGCCAGTGACATGGTTAGACACTACAAAATGTGTATATATAGTACATGACATGTAATTAATAAAAAAAGTTCCTTCCTGAACATAAGGACACATGGTTTGTATTTATAATTACATGCCATGTATTATGTGTTCTTCCATGCAGTTATCCTCAAAAACTACTCTGGAACCCAGAAAAACACTGAAACAAACATTAAAGTGCCAAATTATGATCCATGAGGGCCAATTCTCCCCACTAATCAATCTTGGAATTTTATACGTGTTATATATAAACATAACAGAGAAATGATCCACCAAATTCCAGTCTAAGAGGGCCCATAACACCACAAGAACCAATGTTTGGAATCCATCATACAAAACCTTATACAAATCAATTCCTTATAAAAAATCCGGTATTCTATCAAGGCATCTATCTCAACAACATTCATATCTAGAACAACATCTATGACAACAAAACTAAATCACTAATGCACCCTAAATGGTAGAGAAATAATGCATGACATGTGATCTCTAGGAAGTGCCTATATGATGAATGAGATGGAATACCCTCATCTCACTAGGTTTCAATATAAATAGAACCTCAATAACATCAATGATAATTGCACAATACATTGAAATCACCCAATGGTGAAATCAAATCAACTGTAAAATTGCAAAACCAAAAAAATTGCAATAATCCAGGTAAACTGGTTTTTCCCTATACACGGGTTAGCTACTATCAAGAACAACTTATTACCAACGACCTACTCCTTCCTATCCCTAGATATAGACTCCAAATAGTAAGTCAGGAAGAAAATAATTCCTATGATACCACTTTGTAATGTCCCGGTTCTGGGTTCCATCCAGAGGCTCCCTGTACCCAGTTGGTCACATGGTCTCAAGAGTATTTCCCCGAATTCCAGAGGCTTTTGACTAGCAGTGAGGGCCTTGTGTGTGATAGTGGGGAAACTATGCCCTAATTGGAAGAGTAACATAGCTAAAGTAAAATAGATAATAATAGAGGAAGAAATAAAACATGCAATAAATAAATAACAGAAGTAATAACAAATGGAGTACATATTTATAAATAATGCATGATACATATGTCTGGGAAAGCAGTACAACAATTCACAATGCTGGAATATAGTACTAAACCAAAGTGAAAAAGAAAACCAAGTAAACAACTCAATAGCATCGCAAGCCTCAACTTTGTCCCATGCTCCCCGGCTCATCAGCAATCAAGTACCTGAAGTAGAAGAACGCTTTCCCTTTTCTATACATGTAGCAATATAATTTGTTTGTGCCTAAAAGCCTGACCCAGACAGGACGTGAGACTAATCCCAATAGGCAACCACCAAAAGATCTGTTCCTATCACTCAGTGAATATATATGTCAAGCAATAAATGAAATGAAAAAGTAAACAAGGAAGTACACATAGTAACATTCCTACAATTTCAATTGTAATATTTTTTATATATCAAGAGAAACCAATAAAAATCAGGTAACCCACTAGGATGTACTCACAACCTAACCCCTCTAGTTCAACCAAACAACCATAAACAACCCTCTAGGAAGTACAAACTATCTAACACCTCTGGTTCAGCTTTACCAAAGACTCACTGATGAAGTACTCACCATCAATTCCCCCCTATGATCTCGTATTGGTAACTAATCATCACTCTGAGAAAGCACTCAACGTCCAATTCCCCATGTGGCCCACATCGAGGAAACTACAGACACATTGAGGGAGCACAACGTCCATCTCCCATATGGTCCCACAATGTAACAGTAAAATAGATACTCTAGAGAAGCCCTCAGTGTCTATTCTCCCTATGGGCTACTACACCATGTACACACAACCCTATGTAAGTTAATCGTACACAAATTATATGCGAAAACCAAAGTAAAACTCAAGAACTACTTGGATATATAGTTTATAGTATCTCACATCTTGTCAGATAAAATCACTCTATCCGAACAATACTAGGAATGTAAAACAAAGCATCATCCAAACATGCAAAGCTAAACCAAATGGTCAAAAACAGAAAACATGGAAATAACATCCTTTGAATGGAAAAGATAACCCTAATCATAAACAATTATCCTCTATCTAAAAAAACTCTGAATAGTAAGAAATAACAGGGCTAACACCCATAATCACGCAATACCCCGAACAAGGGTATTGGGCACTTTTGGACATATAACTCAAGGACTAACTACAGAATGTCATAAAAAACCTACACCATCATCATGAGATCAATATAAGTGAACCTCAGGCCTTGAATCACCCTATAAGTCGTAGATATAGAAAAACACTAAAAACATTCAACCAAGGATATATTGTGAAAGAGGAGAAATCGGGAAATAAGGTTCTAGATGAAGAAATAACTCACCGATGTGATTCTAACACCACCGACAGAGTTCATATTAGAGAACGAATGGTGAGTCAAGGGCTCATTGATGATCCAGTGGTCTCGTTCACTCTTGGATGAGATAGGTTGAGAAAAATATGGTTTTTTCCATCAGATGGGACCCCAGTCCATTTAATAAAATAAAAAGAAAGTACATGACATGTTATTTAAAAGAACACAGTGTGTACATGCCTTTTATGGCCTCCAATTTAGCTGGTTTCTAGGTCACCACACATAGCCATATACTCATCCGTTACAGTGCCAGTACATAGTCACCCACAATAACTGGGTACACGACGTGTACTTATAAGTATACAGAGTGTACTCATGAAATTTACAGAAACTCATCTTTTTCTCAAAAACAACCAGAAAAAAAATACATAATTGAAAATAAGATCCATGTTATTACCATATATATCATATATATTATTTAAATCCATCCTTAATTAATTATATTTAGTTTATGAATGAATAATATCGCATTGAGGATACGGTAGTCCACACGTCCCCAAAAGATATTATCTTATTAACACAAAATAGGATGTAAAATGATATGTGTTATAAAAAGTAATACAAAAATATTATTACATAATAAATATAATATATTACATATATAAATAGAGTTTACATGATAACTTCCACCTTAAGAGGTAGTAAATGAAAAAATGAACACTCTTCGTTCAGTGATCCTGTAGTTTGTCGAAGACATAAAAAGTATGTCTGTTACCCATTAGATAGAGGTGTGTGTAACTGTAGGTTGAAACCTTATAAAAAACAACCACATATATTTATGATACTGGTGTTATTAGACAATAATATAATAAAAAGAGTGGAGGGGTGGATAATGAAAATAAAAGAAAAGATCCTGAGAGAAGACGTTACCACTTATTTGGGTAACTCATTTGGGTTTTTTTCCAAAAGGGCTTCATTGATAGATTTGTTCCCAATGGGAAGCTTCTATGTGGGAGTGAGGGATGTTGGTAATTGTATTAGGAAGATCATGGATGAAACTAAGTGTTTTGAGAGGTGTGAATAAGAGGGACAGGTGGTGGCCTTTTAGAGGGAAGGGAAAGGCAAAACATGACATTTTTTAAAACAAGATAGGTGTACCGATGTTTTTACCTAACAAAATTTATTGAAAACAAAAAAAATTAATGGAAGGTACATGGAAAAAGTATGAAAATCCAATGGGTGTCGGAAAAGTTTCTAGGTCGTTTGGGGTCTTAAATTTACGGTTTAGTCTTTACTTATGTTTAAGTTTACCTTAACTGATGTAATTAATTTTAATTACATTCACTTTTCATTTTGGTCAAAAACATTTTTTGAACTTATTAAAATTTATAAAATATTCTAATTTCAAATATATAATCTATTTTCAAAATTTTAATCATAAGAGTGGCAGAAATTAATGGAAAATTAATCCTACTGACAAGACGACACTCTGGGTTTTTAAAGTAAAAAATGATCAAAAGTTTGATAAGTTTTTATATCAAATTTCGATGTGATATTGGTTCAAATGAACTAAATTGTAATAATTAGTAAAAATATTATCTAATTAAACATTTTTTTAAATTTAAAATATAATTTATTCTGATAAATAAATTGGTGGAAAATCACTTTTGAATTAAAACCTAGCATTTTTAATTATTTATTAAAAAATGAATCCTTACAAAAAAATATCAAAAATTTATCCTAAACATATTTCTATGTTTTTCTTCTAAATATTATGTTTATTTTTACATATTAAATCTATAAAAGTTCAAAAAAATTTATTTAAAATAGATTCTCCATTAAAAGGTGGTAAAAATAACTTTATAAATAAATAATTGGTTTTAAGCATAAAATTCTGTTTTGTTCTTATCTTATGTCTATAAAATTTGTTGAAGGGATATAAAAATTATTTTATTGAAAATATAAACTATATATTACATTAATATCACCAAATAATTGAAATTAATTTAATTGATTAGGTTAAAGAAGCTTTGTGACTATAATAATAATGTGAATTTCATTTAAATTCAATCGATTTTCATATTCATTTCTAATTAGTTGGTAACCTATAAATTCATATTATGTTTTTGTAAAATGTAAATTTTCATAAATTATTTAATACTATTCATAAACAGTAATTTAATAGAATGTTTATATCTTATTATTTTTTAATAATAACATTTTAATGATATATTATGGTTTGGTAAAGATTAGTCATGTGTGTTATGCAAGCCATCAAAGAATGTCATTATTGCATGTAACACAATCTAATATCATTGTTCGATGTAGATAAAGCTTAAATTTACGTTTCATGTAGTGCCCAATTAACTTGGGGTTGGTTATAACATAATCCAAAAATAGACCTTTAACACAAAAAAACTATTTTCCGCATTGCGTGAATTGAAAATATAAAAAATATTAAATTAATTCAAAAAAATAATTTACAAAATCTTGGGTTGTTACATTATACCCCGTTAAAATGAAATTCTCTATTGAAATTCATTCGGGCAAACAAATTTTTAATTATTGAATGTTTTATTCATAGAAACCCACATCGTAAAATTCAATATTAAAACATCCCTTAAAAATGGAATTTTGGAACTATAATAGTTACCCAATGTAACATATAACTAGGTTTCCACATAGGGTAACAGAGGTGGGAAGTGAAAACAATAACATGGAATAAAAATTTAACTATAAAGTTCGGATGGAGAGTGATAGAGAAAATGTTCAAGAGAAATTTGACAATCAAAAAGCCATAAATGTAGGATGAACTAAGGGACCATATGATTGATATGATAAAGAGGAACTAGGGTAACATATTTTGTTTCCAGATCCTTTTTCCTAAATTTAAATATTTTTCATGAAAAGATATACTTGCATTATTTGAGGAAAACCTCACCCTTTTTGGTTCTTGGATCTACTTCACCTATTTATCCAAAAAGGGTTTTGAATTTATCATTCCCAAAGTAGTAACATATCATGAGATTCATGATATACCATGCCATCTTTCATTAGTTATCATCAAAACCAAATTTTCATAACAGGTTATCCAATATGAATAAATCCTCATGTCGTATGATAATAATT
Organism: Viscum album; assembly: GCA_963277665.1. Lineage (NCBI taxonomy): Eukaryota > Viridiplantae > Streptophyta > Magnoliopsida > Santalales > Viscaceae > Viscum > Viscum album. Next base: position 706,659,724 of record OY728129.1, read on the forward strand.
TATTCTCAAAAACTTCATTCAAAGTTTAACTTGATCTTTCCATAATTTGTTAACCTCATAACCCTTATAAAAGTTGAAAATTCAATTATTTATAAATAATTTCATTATGTCAGCTTATCATTAACCCCCTATAAACCACAAAGTACCACAGTGTTTTCACATTCCAAACATGTGATTAACCTCATTGTATATTCCCTTGAAACAAGGTAATAACCATAAATACTATAAATCATTTTGGAAAACATGCATACTTTCTTATTCCCATGATTACTGGATATATTATTTATATAAAAGAATTCATAAAACCCATCCTTGATTACATAGGCCATTTTGTCAACAATCAGTTCTTGGGTAATCCGTACTGTCCAATTTACTTATTCATATAAAAATATCATTATCCAAATATCATTATCTAAATATTCGGAATTAAATAAGGGTTAAATTTATTTAATAAAATATCACCTTTCCATGAAATCTATTTTCTATATCTTCATCACCATTCAGCATGCCCTTTTCCATCCTTAATTAAAATTTGTATTGAAAATACATATACATTTCCTGATTCATATAACACAATATTTTAATTCTAAAATATAAATAATTAATTAATACAATTTTATTCTTAAACCATTACTCATGCTTCATAAACATATTCCTTAATACCACTTTCCAAGAATATGAAATATAAATCATGTCTAAAGTTTCCTCAATCTCAATATAATCATGATTCTTATAATCAATGTAAACAATATTGGAAGAACGCCACATAAAATTCACATGTCAGTTGCGGTCTTTTTATCATCATAATTATTACCAATACTCATACAAACTTTCTGATTCTCTTTTGGACATTTTCCCTTGGAAAATAAATTTTCATAATGCACATACTTTCTATATATAATTAAATAAATTTTATCCACATACCTTCTAGATATATCCATTGATTAAATCAAAAAAATAATGGGGTGAGAAACACATATGATATAAAAAATACATATAACAAGGAAAAATTACTTATAGGTTGTATAAATCATAACACTTGCATTTTAATTGATAAAATATTATGTTTATCCTAGGTTATTAATAGTTATCTTCTATTAAAATACTTTATAATGGTATGTGAGGAATTTTTGATATCCCTCAAGAGTGTAAACCCAGGTGTGAAAGAAGTCCCATTTTCATTTACTAGATTTCCCCAAGTCATATCTGGGACATCGTTTTAGAACTGTTACCCCTAGGTATATCTATTCCACAACCACATACCCTTGTAGTATCCAGATAGGAATATATTCCTAGGAAACCAGTCACTCTATCATTTTCCAAAATTCCAGGATATTTTCCTAAACATTGACTCATCCTTATACTTATCATTAAAGACCCAGGCTTAACATACATGGATGTTACATGATTTTATATAAATATTTAGTACAATAAAAAAATACATTCGAAAATACCACAATAGTTCAGTTCATTTGGAAATGTGGAAACAAAATATTTTTCCTTGTGAAAGATCATCAATGAATCTTATAATGATATCCACCTTTAGTACTCCTACCAAAAACCTTTTTTTATAACCATGGGAAATGAAACATTAAAATGGGGTGAGCTCAGATGCTCGGTAAGGTTAAATAAAGGAAATGCATATGTATAACATGAATGAAAGGGTATGTACCTTGTTCATAAAATTTTAAGATCATACCGTTCATATTAGAGATTAAAATAAATATTGGAATTTTAGAAATCATTAGTTATGTGGAAATAAAAAACATAATACAAGAAGTAATAACGTAGGAATAAAACATTAAATTTGTAGAATATAAATATAAATATAATATATTATGTCAAGGATACATACAAAGAACTCTATATCATGTTATACTGGGTTTATGACCCATGTACCTAATCTGGGATTAGGATAACAACCTGTGTACCCTCTTACTTTTAGGCTCAGGCTATAACCCATGTATCTTCCTATTTCAGGCTTTTGATTCAATATTTGTACCTCATACTTTTAGGCTTTGGCTATAGCCCATGAACCTTCTTGTTTTTGGGCTTGGTCTACAACCTGTGTACCCTCTTACTTTTAGTCTTGGGCTACAACCCATGTACCTTCTTGTTTTTAGCCTAAGGATAAAACCCATGTAACTTCTTGTTTTCAGGATTGGGCTACAACCCATGTACCTTCTTGTTTTTGGGCTTGGGCTAAATCCCATGTACCCATTGAGACCATATACAACTTATCATTACACAATGATTTTGAGGGAGTTATAGGTCCCACACATATCATAATAAAATCTTCCAAACATGTGCCATAATATAATAAAACATTCCTCGTATCATGAGAATAAAAATTTATTGGTTTTACAAATAGAAAATCATAACCCATTAAATGAAATGAGTATAATTAACATTTCAACCCATCATAACCTATGAAAATTAATTGGCTTCATAATCACTTCATGAAAGCATAACCCTTTGAAAAGAAGCAAGTTTCAAAATCATAAAACCAATGAAAATGAAATGAGTGACTCAAGAATTATTACATCAAAACATAAATAATTCAAGAAAGAATATGAATGGATCATTTAGATAATTTCATAGAAGGGAAATGAGTAACATCAATTGAATTTATCTTATTTAGAAAATAACATGTAATGATATTTTCAAAACATTTCTTGAGAAAAATACCCCTTCTTCTTTGAAAAATATTTTTTAAAACATCAAAACTTTTGAAAACCATTTCCTTTGAAAACACATTGAAAACATGGAATGAAGGCTTGAAAAAAAAATGAAAACCTTTTTTCCTCGGAATCATATAAAATTGGATTAAAAACATTTTGAAATCCATTTTATGTGAATACATATAAAATAATCTTGAAAACATTTGGAAAATCGTTTTTCGTGATAAATTATACAAGGATATTTAAAATTTTTTGAAAACCATTTTCTCTGAAAATATATTTGAAAAATATATTTTTTTTAAAATATAAATGAAACTAGAAAAATAAATCTTCAAATCATTAATTGTGGATAAATCCATACATGTTGTATGAGGTAAAAATGAACATTCTTTTTTGCATGGTAAAAAGATAGAAAAATGCCTCCTTTGGAAAGCTCTAAGATGACTCCTTTGAAAAAATTGGAAAAAGAAATAATAGTAAAAATTCCTTTTAATGATCATGGGATATTATTATAATATTTTGGGAAACCCTTTTTAGAAAACACGGTTTTGAAGGAACACTTATTTCCGACCGAAGAAAGGGTAAAATGAGATTTTATAAAAAATATTTCTTAAATATATTATGTACCAAAGAGTGGAAAAATGTAACCAATAAATTAATATATTATGAATAAAAAATTAGAATAAATGTCATTATTTTTCATAAGATATTCTTCATAATATTTCATCAAATGAATTATAGACATAAACAATCTCTAAAAGTGATGAGATTTTTTCAATAAACTCGTGCCATTTGGTAGCATTGGACTATACTTCATATTCAAGAAAATAAAATTAAATGAAGCCAAAAATATCACAAAAAAAATAATATTCATGATATATTATTTCAAAGGAAGTATATACACCTCATGGAAAAATATAGGTGTATAACAAAACATGTGTCTCAAAGAAGGAAATTTGAGACAAAACTGTCTCACTGATTTTGTAGCTTTTGAAACATTAACCCCATAAAATAATGATATTATAATTTATATGTAAATTCCCATATGCTTGAATATAATAATCATTTTATACATCCATGGGAAGTATATAAACAATGTAAATGTAATGGGTGGTGAATAAAACATGTATCCCACAGAAACAAAAAATGAGATAAAATCCCCTTACCTTGTGTCTTGAATCTTATCATACCATTAAAAACACCACTATAATATATATAAATTTATAATTAATATATCAGGGGAACATATTATAAATTATAATACCATATATGGTTTTATTATGGCTTTATATAACCCAATTTTTAACAATTCTATGTTAAGGTTTCACATCGGGTAATATCTGCTTTGTTTTTCATATATATCTTAATTTGTTAAATATTTGGTCCTTATACTTATATCATGATATCCAAAATTTAAAACATGATTTAAATAAAATTTATATTTAGTATGTGTGTTTTATAATAATCCATATAATGTATAAGTATGAAATGGAATGCACCGTTCATGGACACGGTAAGTAGTATGTATGCATCAACGCTATTTTCATTTCATTTTCGTGTTGAAAAAATAAAGTAAAATAAATATATGTATTTATATAATTATTAAATTATATTTATGATATCATATATATCATATATATTCCCTTAACCCATCCTCAATACCTTCCACATAGTGTATGAATGAATCATATCGTGTTGCGGGAGAGGTAGTCCACACTCCCTCAAACCAAATTATCGTATTAACACAAAAATGGAATGTAAAAATATATGTGTTATAAAAAATAATAAATAACATTAAATAAATAATAAATATAACATATGAAATATCTAAATAGAGTTTTCATCATAATTTCCACCATGAAAGGTGGTAAAAGAAAAATGAACAATCATCATTTAGTGTAGTTGTAGCTCGTCGTACACATACACAGTATGTTCGCTACCCATTAGATGAAGGTATTTGTAAGTGTAGGTAGAAACCTTAACCTCAAAAAATACCAGTATATTTAGTGTAATGGTTTTTTATACAATAATGTTATAAAAAGAGTGTATGGGTGGAGAAATAAAATAAAAGAAAGGAGCTTGATAGAAGATGTTACCTCTTAATCGGGTAACTCTTTTTGGTTTGTGCCAAAAGGATTCCTTGGATAAATTACTACCCTAGGGGATTATTGTAGGGGGGTTTTAGGGATTTTGGTATGTGTATATAGAAGATATTTACTGTATATATGTGGTTTGATATGTGTGAAGAAGAGTGAGAGGTGGTGGAATTTTATAGGGAAAGGAAAGGACACAGTTGGAATTTTTTGAAAACAAGTTAGATGTACCCATGTTTTTACCTAAAAAAGGTAATAAAAAAGTAAAATAAATAATGTAAGGTTAGTGGACAAATATTTTCCATATAATGGGTGTTGGAAAATATTATAGGTCATTTTGAGTCTTAAATTTAAGGTTTATACCTTAGTTAAACTTAAATTTACCTTAAATAATGTAATTATTTTTAGTTAAATCCACTAATAATTTCATTAAAAATAAAATTTCACCATATTATAAAATATATATTTATGATTATTCAAAATACTGAATACATTTTTAATAATTCCTAAATTTAGTGTGTCAAGAAATTTATTTAAAATTAATACCACTGATGGGACGACACTACGGGTTTTTAAAGTAAAAAATGATCAAAAGTTTGCTATGTTTTTATAATGTGAAATTGGTTCTAATGAAATAAATTGGATTAATATATAAAAATATTATATAATTAATCTTTTAAAATATTTTAAAATATAATTCAACCTTAGAAATAAATTAGATGAAAAACCAGGTTGAATTAAAATTGAGTATTTTTAACAATTCATTAAATAGTTAATCGTTACATAAAAATACTAAAAACATTATACTAACCAAATTTTTAAGTTTTTTTTTTTCAAATATCAATTTTATTTTTTTATATTAAATCAATAAAAGTTCCAAAAATTATATTTAATATGGGTTCTCCATTAAAAGGTGATAGAAACATTATTATAAAACACCTAGTTTTTTAAGCATAAAATTGGGTTTGTTCTTATATTATGTCTATATAATCTATTGGATGAATATAGAAAATATTGGATTGAATAAATAAAATATATAGTACATTAAAAACACTCAATAATTGTAATTAGTTATTTTATTACACTAAAAAATCATTATGAATATAAAAATAATAATATTTTTTTATATTCAATAAGAATTCGTATTTATTTCTAATTAATTGGAATCATATGAATTTCTATTATATTTTTTTAAACCATAAATTTTAAACAATTAGTTATAATATTCATAAATAATAATTTAATTTCTTGGTTATAACTTATTATTTTAAATAATATCATTTGAATGATATATTATTCTTCGGTAAAAATCCATAATGTATGTTACAAAAGCCATCAAGGAAAGTCTTTATTGGATGTAATGAAAGATAACCTCGTTGTTCCATATATAGAAAGATAAAATTTAAGTGTCATGTAGTTCTTGATTAACTTGGTGTTTCATGTACACAAGAAAAACATAGTCCTTTAATATAAAATATACTATATCTATTATTGTGTGAAACATAAAATATCAAAAAGATTAAATTATTTCCAAAAAAATAATTCAAAAATCATGATTTGTTATATACATAGTTCTATCATTTCAGAATGATACTACTAGTTTAGTTTATGGATTTGAGAAAGAATGCATAATGCATTGGATTCATAGGTTCTCCTGAGTAATACATATCACCCTCAGATTGATAGGAAGTCAGAGTGGACAATATAGGTGTTAGAGGATATACTACTGGATTTTATCCTTTGTTTTGGAGGTTCTTAGGAGAATCATATTTCTCTAGTTTAGTTTTCCAAAAATTTTATATTTTTGCGAAAAACTCATATGGTTGTGTATAATGATCTAAATGGTAGACCACGTCATTCACCTTTGTACTAGCTAGAGACAGGGGAAACATCACTACTAGATCCTCGTCCTATTTAGGAGACTTTAGAGAATGTCTAGCTAATTTAGAAGTGTATGTCTACACCTCAATATTGGAAGATTAATTATTCTGATCTTTTCCACGTATCTCTGGAGTTTGAGTTGGGAATTCGGGTTTTTATACATGTATCACGTCGGTTGGGGAAAAAACGAATCACAGGAGAGGGAACATTATCACTGACATATGTCGGGCCTTTAGAGACAGTGGATCAAGTTGGGAAAGTGTCCTATCAGTTGTTATTAAATATAAGGAACCATTTCATTCAAGATATCCTCCATGTGTGTCATTTGGAGAGTTTTATCCAAACCCATCTCATTCATTTGATCGTGATGATATCTAGTTAGAGGTATATGCATTCATTGAAGAGCATCCAATTCATACAATTGATCATAGAATTCATGCTCTATGAGGTAGTTATGTTCCTCTAGTCCAGGTTCTATGGTGGAAAGAGCATGTTAAATATGATACTTGGGAGTGGGAGCATGATGTACATGCATAGGGGCGAGAAATCTTTTATGATGATGTTGTGCCACCCTTAGAAGGGAAACTCATGGACACGTTGTTTTAAGTAGGGTAGGTTTTAATTTAGGTGATTTATCCAATGGTATAAACCATTTTATTTTTTGTATCAATTCCTTAAAAATACCTAATAATGTTTCCTAAAGGATTAAAAGAGGTTTTAGGTGTTCTCATGGCACATTAGTACCATAGAGCTCCCAGAATAAAAGAGGCAGACTGGGCCACACTGTTAGAGGAAACTGTGCAGCACATCCTACATGGTTTCCCAAAACCATGCGATAGAAGACAATGGGGTGTAGATAGAATCATAGTTAGTCTACAACCATGTCATCCTAGAACATGACAGTATGGTTAATTGAAGTTTTTGGATAGTGATTTACTGCACGGTTTGCGCATGGTTAGTTAAACTGTGTGGTAGCACATGTGATGTGCCCCAATGAAGAAGAAACTTGCACATGGTTGGTGCACTATTTGGCCAACTCTGTAACCAAATCATGAATAGTGAAAAGTGTGGGGAAAATTAATATTTTTTTACTGAATTATTTAACCTCTTTTTCTTCCTCCTACCTCTTTCCACTATAGATTTTGGAATATCATTGGTGTGTGGTGACTTCCTACTTCCTCCAATGAAGTTTGAAAGTTCCTCCCTCATTTCTCATATATATCCTTCACCATCATAATCTAAGGACTTTTATTTATAAGATATATCATCTAAAACCTTATATTTTTAAGTTTCTCCAATATCTATTGTTCTATTTAAAAGAAATGACCTTTTCCCCTATTTTCAGTTTTTTTGTTAAATTTTCTGATTTCCCATGTTTCAGGTTGAATAGAAGTTTATTATTAGGTGTGTGGTCTAAAATGACTATGAGGTAGGGTGTTTACAATTTTATTTTTCCATTTAATCTCTTTATAAGTGTCATGTCGTTGTTCCTCTATATGGACTCTTCTAGAGAGGCCCATTTTTTCATATTAAAATGACCACATTGGTTTACCCAGTCCAATGTGAATTTAGCTTATAAAGAAACCCATTCATTTGATATTCTCTATAAATTTGGCCACCTCATTGGGAAATTCCTCCTAAAATTCCCAATTACAGATGTTAAAATGGTTAATAACCAAATGAGAAATTCATTTTTATTAAATTCTTGAAATGATGAATGGAGTAAGGAAGCATGGGTTAGCTATGATAGTGACCTTGATATTATATCGTCCACCTCACATTTAAATACATGATAACACTTAACTATAATTAATTTCTCATGTAGGTATTGAATTCCTTGTTTATGTTATAACCCTACGATTTATTTTATATTATAAAAATTATATTGTTCTTTATGCTTCTCCATATGCTTGTTTCTTTCTTCCATTAGTGAATGGCTTGAATTGAAATAAAAATCCACATCAACCTTGATATATTAAATTATCAAGATTTCATTGTTGATATATGGTTATAGGCCTATTAATTATATATTCCTATGGTTTCATTTCATTTCTTAGTTATTATGCCTTGTTGCCTATGCCTCATTATCTTCCTTTCTCATATTATATTTTTTAAACCTTTTCATATAAATTATGCCGTTGAGTTTGGATTAATGGAATAGCTTCAATATTTGGGATTGAAATGTTTATTAAATTGACTGAAATTTTAAATTTTTTCCTCGATATGTTCCATTATTATTATGGATCACTTGAAATGGTCTAGGAGAGAACATGAGTTCCGTATTAAGGATTCTTGGATGGACTCACCGTGATCATTTGGTTATGAATCGATGCACTAAGAGTGAGTATTTATCTTTCCAAGTGGGGGTTTCTTGGCCGGTTTATTAAACTTCTAAGTGATACTATATCCCTAGAGGAGCAGTCGTGTAAGAACCCATTAACAAGATGATTGTTCCATGCTATGGGTGATACTCGGTCCCCTATGTGTGATACCTTGGATGGACATAGAGTCACCATCCCTTTAATTATACTTGGGATCAATTCGGATCACCTTGGATGCACTCAGTGGTATTGGATTATATTGGATGTTCCCATAATGATACTTGGGATCCGTTTAGATCTATTTGGATGGTCTTGGGACTCCACCACTAGATTTTGTGGATTTTAATGATTGATTATTTCTCTTATGATATGCTTCCCTTAATATTTTTATGAGCTCTTGTGATATCTCTTGATTCCTTTTGTTTATACATGTGCATGCTTATGTGATGAAATGGATATGAGAGCTCACGTTAGAGAACAAGATTGGGGGTATTTTTTTCAGTTTCTTTATTTATAATGGAACATGTTATATGCATTGTGACTTGAATAGTTTATCACCGGACTTCTGGTAAAGGTCGAAGAAGGTGGTATGGGATGTGTGTCCATTTAGAAACCCGGACCAAAGTGGTAATATTTTAATTATTCATCTTATCGGTTTTTATTATATATGGCACAATGTCTTTATTTAATACATAAAATTGAATGGTCTACACATTGCGGGTGCAAGAATACTAAGATATTATCTCACACCCTACTTGGGTGTCATTTGGTACCTGAGTAGACTTTATGATCACATATATGGATGAATGGAAGCATGATACTTATGATTCTTGATTGATTAGCTACATTAGGTTGTAGATTTGAGGGTAGAGGAATGAGCCGATGATCAAGACACTTTAGTGGAAAATTTTTGGTCTTTTTTAGTTTGTCATAGCTTGAAGAATATGTCTATACCCATATTCCCCTACACTTCCTTTTTTTATAGACTCATTAGATGGAATCATTATAATTTTTGTATACAATATTTATTTTTCATTTTTTTGTTTATTTATTATGCTTGGATTGACCCTAACATTCATATGTTGTTTGATTAATAATATACTTCCACTATTTACTATATTGTTCATGCTATGCATACTCGATCTATGAGGGCATATTCTCCCCACATACACACTCTAGGCCTTTGATGTTATTTGATTTCCTCTGATGTTTCGGGATATATGTTTGAGGTCATATGGCCCACCGCTTTAAGGCACTGTTGAGTGGAACCCGAGGCAGGAAGATACAATCAAACATTCCAAAGGGCTGAGTTATACGCACTCCTAGTTTCTCAGCACTCTAAGTCACCCAGTTCCCAATATAACCTCCAACAAAGATGCATCAAGAATCTCATAGTGCTCCAAAGAATTATGAAAGAGTAACATATGAATATATAGATCAGGGGATGGTGACAGTATAATACCCTCCTCTTTAGCCTTATCCTTTTAGAGCCTAACCTACCTATCGATGATGAAAATTATCCTCTAGGTATAGTTTTTATAAACATTGTTGTTCTAGAGATACACAAGAATAACGACTCTGAAATTGGTCTTAATAGAGAAAACCTAACCTAAGGGGGTATCATATCATCTGGTAGACCCCCATAATGGTGAAATAACCCACTAGAAAAGGAAATCACATGGACTTGGGGTCCCCTCGAAGAATTTTCCTACTCTTCAATACATCGAAATAGGTATGAAACATATTGGGCCCTATGATATTTTTGAGTTTTCATTGAAGAGATATTAATATCCTATTGTTGAATTATTTAGCCAGGAGATTATAGAGAATTAGAAACACCACAATGATTTCATGGTCGGTTGATACTCAGAATACAAATATCCCGATAGGATCCCATTCTTGCTCCATCGGGTCAGCTGCATGTTGTCCTTGGATAGTTTCCCCTATTTACGATCATTAACCCCATACATCCAAATATGGTAGAGGATGGAGTCTATGTAATGTGACCAAGATATGAGTTTCCAAACCTATCTGAGTGGCATAATGATCTTCCAAGGGACCCATATCAATCCAATCCATGGGATGCTAAGCCTTCTTATTGACTTGATAACCCTATCAAAACATCGGTGGTTAGGGATCCTCATCAAGATAGGATCTTTTCTATGATTATATGATAGCTACTCTTCCCACTCATATTAAGTCCCTAGAGATATAATAGGTGGTGATATCATGTGATGATAATCCATACACCACATGGTCAGATGAAATGTGAGACCCCCCAGAGTTTAAGAATCATATTTCTCTGCCTTAAATGGGATAGGTGACACACTGTATAATTTGTGTCAATTCATCTCAAGATGTGGGAACATATTTGGAACCCCAGAGTAGTAGGAGTCTGCAAAGCTCTGATGATTTTTCTAGACACTAGAGAGCTCTATGTTTGTCTTTTACTACTACATACCCATAGAGGTCGTCATTGGTTGTGAAGACCTTCATAGGAAGTTATTATCCCAGTCGAACTCCACCAAGCATAAGAAAATCACTATAGACATCTTCAAGTGAAAAAAACCTGACGAGCGAGTCATGTATTTTGTTTCCTTGTGTAAAGACCTCATGTATTTACTTGACATTACACTAACTCATGATAATATATTAATTATATATGTCGATAATTTTAGGATTGAGATGGTCCCTACCCTCATCACTCATAACTTCATATGAAAGTTCTAGGATTTCTTTTACAAGGCCCAACATTTGGAGGAATCCTTATAGAAGTCTAAGGAAGTGAATACATTTACACATCCAAATCATATGAGAAGAGTTATCAGTGAATATATTTCAACTATTTTATAGGTATCGGCTGTAACAACATGAGAATTTTGTAATTTTGTTTCTAATTAATAAAATATTTTGATATTTTTCACTTCATGCAACACTGAAAATAGAGTTTCACTAAGTCAATCATTAATTTCACATAGATGTGACTTGTAATATGTTACACACAGTCCCATAATGGAAGACATTACATAGAACAACAAAGTTAGCATATGTTTAATGAATTATTGAGATTCCTTGATGGCTTGTGTAACAACGTAAGACGAAGTGTTACGTAACTATAATATATTATTAAAATTTTTATTATAATGAGATATAACATAGATTTTAGGATGATGGATATGAATAATATTAACTAAATTATAAAACTATGTTTTATACACAAATATAAGATGAATTAATAGGTTACCAATTAATTAAAATGAAAACCAATTGAATATAAAAGAAAATATTATTATAGTCTCAGAAAAAATTTAACATTGTAAATTAAATGAATTATAATTGATAATTGATATTAATGTAATAAATATATATTAAATAAAATTTATTTTATATTCATTCAATAGATTTGATAAATATAAGATAATAACAAACCCAATATTGTACTTAAAAACATATATTTTAGTAAATGTGGTTTACCTCCTTTTAATAGAGAACCCATCTGAATTTTAATTTTTGGAGTTTTTATAGATTTAATATATTAAAATAAAATCCATATTTGTAAGAGAAACATAAAAATCTGGTTTGGATAAATTTTTGGTATTTTTTTGTAAGGTTTATTCTTTTAATGAATATTTAAAAATACTGGATTTCAATTCAAAAATATTTTCCATATAATTTATTTATAAGTTTAAATAATATTTTAAAATTGTTTAATTATTTAGTTAGATAATATTTTTAAAAGTTAATAAAATTAAGGTTATTGGAACAAATTTCACATTGAAATTGGATTTAATAACATAGCATACTTATGGACATTTTTACTTTAAAAACCCATAATGTCTTCCTTTCAAGATGATTAATTTTAAATAAACTTCTACAACTTATGTGATTACAATATGGAAAAATTTATTACATATTTGGAATCAGAATAATTTAAAATTTTTAATAATAAAAACATAGTTTTTATCAAAAATATTACTGAATGTGATTAAAATTAATTACACCGGTTAAGAGAAAAATTCGGTTAATAAAGCACTAAACCTTAAATTTGAAACCCCAAACGACCTAGACACATTTACAACACCCATTATATGGACATATTTATCCCCTATAATAAATTTTCTCAATATTGGTCTATTATTGGATCCACATGCAACATGAAAAATGTGGGTGGATTTACTCTTCAAATATTTAAAGTGTGCCCTCCTCCTCCACTATAAAAGGACACCACCTCTACCCATTAATCACACCTATCAAACCTTTTAGGTTCTGAAAATATCAAAACAATTATCCTAAAAACAATCCTACCTTAAACATTGAATATTCCCTTTGTGATGAAATCCTCTCAAGGAATCATTTTGGCACAAACCAAAAGCAGTTACCTTATTTAGAGTTAACGCCTTCTCTCATGCTCCACCCATTTATTTTCCTTTTAAAACCCCTCAAGTATTTTTATTACATTATTGTGTGAGAGAAAACATATCCTTCATATACTATTATTTTTTATGTGAATGGGTAGACCTAAACATTCACACACCTCAATCTAATGGATATTGAATATATTGTTTATGTGAATGGCGAACAACTACCTCACAAAATGATGATTGTCCATTTCTATTTTACCACCAATCATGGGGGCCATTATGATGGAAAATCTATTTATATATGTCATGTAATATATTTATTATTTATTTAATCCTCTTTATTACTTTTATATCACACATCTGTTGACTTTCAAATTGTTGTAAATATGTTAATCTTGTTTGAGGAAGTGTGAACTACCACCCCTCAAGGTGATGTGATTTGTTCACAGACCATATAAAACGTATTAAGGATAGGTTTCGTAAATTTATATGATATATATGATATATTCATGATAATGGAATAATTATCTATATTAACATACATACAGATATATATATATATATATATCTTTTTCTTTCTTTCATTCAATAAGATAAAAAAATGGAAACACCGTTCATGTGTACATACAACTTACCATCTCCATGAATGGTGTATTCCACTTCACACTTAATTTTTATAAATATTATTATAATATAAATATAATGGAAATAAATTATATTTATATCATTATTTACATTATATAATCATGATATAATTATAAGGACCAACAATATAACACATTAAGACTCATGTGAAGAACAAAGCAAATATTACCCGAATTGAAACCTTAACATAAGATCGTTAATGAGAAGGTAATATAAGGCCATAATAAATTCATATATGGTAATATATATTAATATAATTTTTTAAAATATTTACAATAAACTTATATTTATTATAAAGTAATCTTGTACGAGTACAGAGCGAATCAAGACAAAAGGTAAGGGGATTTCATCTCACTTTTAATTTTCTTGATATACATGTTATGCTCTACACTATTTACTTTTGTGTGGTGTATTTAATGACCATGATTGTATTCTATGTATCTTATACATAAATTTATTGATATTCACATTTCCATTTTATTATCATTCTTTCAAGGGGTTTAACTTTAAAAAGTTACAAAATCGATAAAATGTTTTGTCTTAATTTTCCTTCTTTGAGAAACATGTTTTTATACAGCTAAAATCATTTTTAGGGTTCATATATTTCCATTTTTCAGAAAATATAATGAATAAAAATCTTTTAATGATTTTATATTGTTAATTTAATTTAACTTACTTACATATATATTATGAACCCATGATACCATATTATAAGAATTTATTGATACAATCTCATTACATTTAGATATTGTTTATATTTATGCTTCCTTTAATGAAATTTTATGATCCATATATCAATAATATTCATGAGTTTACTTATACTATATTATTACATGATATAATCATGTATTGGTACCATGTTATACTATTTGGTATATAAGGCATTTAGGAATGTTTTTTTAGGAAAGCTAAACTTTACCCTTTCATTGGTCGGAAATATATGTTTTCAAAAAATGGTTTCCAAGATTATTATAACATTATCCAAAAATCATTAAAATACATTTTTACCATTTTTTAATTTAAAAATATATTCAATGGAATATTGTTGTCTCTTTTTGAACAATGCAATTTTCTAAACATTTTACCGTGAAAAAGGAATGTTCTTTTGACCTCGTATGACATGTACGACTTTATCCAACATAATTTCTTCGAAGATGCATTTTCATTTTTAAAAGATTAGTCTTTAAAAAAAATTAAATGGTATTTTCATATAAAATTGTTTTCAAAATGATTTCAATATTATTTAATAATTTTTTAATAAAAATGGTTTTCTAAATGTTTTCAAGCTTCTTTTATATGTTTTCAGGTCCAATGGTTCCCAAAACATTTTCAAGATCTCTTTATATGTTTTTAAGTTGTTTTATAAGAAAAATGTTTTTAAAATGTTTTGAATATTATTCTCTAAATTATGAAGGAATTTTTTTTTCAAAATGATTTCATGCCTTCTTTATAAGTTTTCAAGGTATTGCATCTGAAATATATTTTTAAACGGTTTTACATATTAAAAATATTTTCAAAAAAAGAAATGATATTTTCCTAATTAAAAGGTTATTAAAATATATTTCAAAATTATTTTCCATCTAACATAACATCTATTGAAATTACTAATGCCCATCTAAAGGTTATATTCATATTCTTTCTAGTAATGGGCTATGCTTAATATCATGGTCTTTATGAAACCAATTTCTAATTCCTAGGTAATATGTATATGAATCTGGTTACTCTTTCATAGGATATTATTTTGATGAAATGATTATGAAACCTATAATTTTCCATAGGTTATGATATGTTTACATGTTTATGATACCCATTTAATTTCATGGGTTATGATTTGTTTATTTATATTATTATGGAATATGTATGTATGATTTCATAATGTGATGGGTGGGACCTATATCTACTTCCAATGAAATATGTAATGTTTTATATCTCATGAGATTAACTAAGATGGTCTTGGGAGTGAACCTTGACTACTATGATGGCTATTGGAGTGAACCATGACTACTAAGATGGTATGAGGAGTGAACTCATGCAAGTATGATGGCCACAAGAGTAAACCATGATTACTATGATGGTATGGGGAGTGAACCCATACTATTTATTTGGACTTGGAATCGATGCCTTGGGTTCAATTTAAATTGTTATATTTTTATGTTTTTTACACAATTAAATGTTTTATTCCTATGTTATGATTTCATGTCTTATGATCTCTACTTTATAATGATTCATTTCTTATGAACTACCAATATTTATGCCATGATCTCTATTATGATATTTGATAAGTAGGTTATGATCTTCTATTTTCATGATCACATTCTCATACCCTTATGCTCATATTTATGCTTACATGTCTTCCCTTTTTTTTACCATTAATGAGAATTTTAGATCACCCATTTTATTATTAATTTCCCCAAGTTATGATGATATATACTATGTTTGATATGTCTAATAGGGGTTCAATTCAAGAAGAACCTAGTGGTAGATGATTTTTCTCACATGTGTAAAAATGATTACATTTCCATGGTTACAAAGTCTATATACCAACAATGTATTTGGATGTCTGTTTGTATAATGTTTATGTATTCTGAAAAATCTATGTAATGTTAATGTTTGAAAAGTTAGGTTCACTACAGTTGGTATCAGATAAAAGGTATAGTTAACCTATGGAATCTAGGATTATAAAATATTAGTTATATCCCTAGGTATATTTATAAGTATATATCTAGGAATGTATCTAAGGATAATTATAAGGATGAGTTAATGTTTAAGAAGATGTCTTGGAATTTTGGGGAAGGATAGAGTTAGTGGTATTGTAGAAATTCAACCCTTTCTGGATACTACAAGTGGATGTGGCTTTGGAGTAAAGGTACCAAGGGGTAAAAAGTCTGACAAGATGTTTCGGGCTTGACTAAGGGTAATCTGGTACAAGAAAACCAGCCTTGTTGCACATCTAGTTTGACACTCCCGGGTGATATGGTTTGGGAATTTCAAAAAATATTCATTAACCATCATGAAATATCAAGATATATGTTTGCTATGAATAACCCAAGATAATCCTATGGTGTCATAGATTATAGAGGGTTTGATGATTTAGACATCCTATAAGTAATTATTTTAATGACTATATGGTTTTCTGCAATGATAAGTAATGCTCATACAATGCTTCTAGTTTTAGTCAATGGCAGGAACCAGAAGGAACTTGATTAATGTTGAATGCGATGGAATAATTCTTGATGAGCAGTCAAGTTTGATGATTACTAGAGTAAAAGATGTGGTGATCATTCCTAATCAGTTTTCACATATCATGGTTAACAATGTTTACCTTAACCAACTCTCTGACACACCAAGGAAGTGAAATATGGAGTTCTCTAAGAGTTCCAGTATTAGAGACCCTGGAGGATAGAGGATTATCTTTCCTTTACGTCAAGAATGTGGAAAGAATCACCTATGTGAATGTATTTGAGGAATAATAAAGTGTTTTGAATGTGGAAAATAAGGACACAAATAAAGTAACAACAATGGAAAAATGAAGAGTTCAGTTAATGAAATGAATGGGAATTTTTTTCTCCCAAAGTTTTCATTGAAGGTTAAGTGTTTTAAGTGTGTAGAAAATTGTCATTATTGATCCCAATGTCCCAAGAGGTAAGTTCCTGAATATAATCTGCAAGGTGGTGTGAGTAATGGTTACATTTTGGATGATGACGCGACTACTGATGAAATGTGAAGGGAAAGAGGTATTGTTATTCCTGGATTAAGGATGAAGTAATCAATGTATTTATTAATTTGGACTGAAAATTTATTAATGGTGAAATATAGAAGGATTGTTCTAGTTACAGTTTTTTCACACAGTACATACAAGTTTATGTTGGGCTGGTGAAGTAATTTAATAAAAATATGAAATTTTGAATAAGGTAAGGTAATCCTTAATATTTTATTTATAATAATATAATTTTTTATGGATAAATATAGGTGAGATATAAATAAATAAATTGGATAGTATTGATTACCTTGGAACAAAGGACTTGTATAGAGGTGGTTTTTTTTCTATCACTGATGATGTTTACAAAATTTTTAGATTTAAGGAGTAAATCAAAAATAATTTGGAATGAGGAAGCATGCATGTTTTCCAAAAGGATTTATGGTAATTCAGGTTGTTACCAATTTTAATGAGAATATATGATGAGGGTATTCACATGTTTGTTACGTGAAAACAAAGAGATACATTGTGATATACATGGGAATCAATGTTAATCTGATGTTGTGACTCTCTTTATAAAGATCTATATTTTCACATTTGAGAAGGGTTATAAGGATAACCATTCATGAAAAGATTCTGTTAAACTTCAAAGGAAGTGTTTGTGCAGTATGTTTGTGTTGAAAACCATTGTTAAAAGGATAATAAGGGATTAACATTATTTCATGGACGTCCATCTTATATATTATTGTGGTTTTAAAAAAGGACATCATGTATATCAGGTGAAAACTAATCATATCCGGAAAGGCCATGGGTCTGGAACCCATGATCAAAGGATGATAAGGGTTTCACACATACCACTAGACTACATGATGTCCTGGTCAATGTATATTTATTTTTAATGAATGAATATTTATAATAAACCAGTATCATTACGTTTTATGTTTATAGATTAGTTCATGTTGATAGTTAGACATTTCATTATTTTTTGGGCCTTAGGATCCATTAAAAGGAGTATTTATGGACATTCATTCATTGTGATAATGGATTTATTATAAATTGATCAAAGAAGAAATAATGTATGAAATTTTGTTTATAGTAATATATTAATAATTACTCCACATTTGGAAAGTGGTCAAAAAATGTTATCCTAATACCTTAAATTATGTTGAAACAATAGCTTATGGAATCATCACATATTTATGAATTTGAGGCCTTAAAATGTCCTTTGATAATTAACTTGTTTGTTATTTATGACCTCACTCATTCCCTTTAAATATTTATGCTTTTCCTCCATGTCAAATCTTCACTCCCAACCTATGTTCTCCTATGGGGAAACCTAGATATAGGTTAATTTGGGTAGCCATTATGGTCTCACATTTTTCTTTTTAAGGGAAATTTTAGAATCCATTTTTAGGGTGCGGGGTTCATTGAATGAAACTTTCATGTATTAATCCATTTATTACCTGGACATATTTTGAGCGTGAAACTCATTTCAAGGTGGGTAGAATGTAACACCCCTAGATTGTGGCGATTTTTTGGAATTAATTTTATCTTTTGATATTTTTCACTTCAAGAAAAACTGAAGATAGATTTTCACTAAGTTAAAAATTAATTAAAAATGGATTATACTTGGTGTATGTTACACACAATTCGGACTTGTTGTACGTTACATGAAACAACAAGGTTAGCGTACACTACACTAAAGATTTACCTTCCTAGATGGCTTGCACAACACTCAAGACCGAGTGTTACCTAACTATAATATATTATTAAAATATTATTATAATGATATATAGTGTAAATTGTATATTGATGGATATGATTATTATTAACTAAATTATAAAAATTTGTGGTGTACAAAAAATATTAGACGAATTCATAGGTTACCAATTAATGGATATGAAAACCGATTAAATGTAATGTAAAATATTATTATAGTCACAAAGAAATTTTAACCTTGTAAAATAAATTAACTATAATTGGTAATTGATATTAATTTAATAATTATGTATTCAATCAAATATATTTGATATTCATCCAATAGATGCGTTAAATGTAAGATAAGAACAAACCCAATTTTATGCAAAAACATATATTTTTAATAAACATGGGTTTACAGAATTATAATGGGGAACACATTTTAAATACAATTTTTTGGATATTTTATATATTAAATATATAAAAATAAACTTCATATTTTTAATATAAAAAAATATGCTAGGATAGATTTTTGGCATTTTTGTGTATGGGTTCATCTTTTAATGAATAGTTAAAAATACTGGATTTTAATTTAGAAATGCTTTTTCATCTATGTTATTTATAAGGATAAATTATATTTTTAATTCTTTTAATAGATTAGTTAGATAAAGTTTTATAAATTAATCCATTTTATGTCATTTTAACCAATTTAAAATTGAAATTGGATATAAAAACATATCAATCTTTTAGGCGTTTTTACATTAAAAACTCGTAGTGTCTTCTAGTCAATGAGATTAATTTTAAATTAATTTCTGCCAATTAATTCTCACTTCAAATATTTACAAGTGTGGCACTCCTCCTCCACTATTAAAGGCCACCACCTGTACCCATTCATCACACCTCTCAAACCTATTATTTTTGTCCAAGATCATATGAATTAGAATCTAAACAGCCCATAATTACACCTTTAATCCTCCATTTGGGTATAAATCCTTTCAAGGAATCCTTTGGCACAAACAAAAAGGAGATACATGATTAAGAGGTAACGTCTTCTCTCAAGATCATTCCCTTTATTTCCATTCTCCACCAATATACTTTCATTATTGCATTATTGTTTTTAAAAACAATATTATACATATAATAGGATTTTTTTATGATTTTTTTTACTTATACTTGATCACACATCTATCTAATGGATAATGAACATACTTTTCTGGGTATGGCAAACTAATGCCTCACAAAATGATGATTGTTCATTTCTCATTTACCACCAACCATGGTGACCATTATGATGAAAACTATATTTATAATAGTCATATATTATATTTTTTTATGTATTTACATTTTTTATTACTTTTACAAAACACATTTCTTTACATTACATTTGGTGTAATTGGGATTATCTCATTCGAGGATGTGTGGACTACCACCCCCACAAAGTGATGTGATTCAGTCACACACCATGTGTAATATTTTAAGTATTTCTTTAGTGAAATTAAATGATATATATGATATATTATTTCTACTTTAATAATGAGATAGAGATATATATAAATATATATAGGTCATTTAATTTTATTCTTTTAATACGATAATAAAAACTAGAAACATCGTACATGTGTACATATGACTTACTATCTCCATGAATGGTGTATTCCATTTAATACATATTTATAATATAGATTATTATATTATAAAAATATTGGATATAAGTTATATTTATATCATTATATGAATTCTGGAATCAGGATATAAGTATACAGACCAACGATATAACAAATTAAGACACATGCAAAGAACAAAATGAATTTTACCCAAAGTGAAACCATAACATAAGATCATTAACAAGTGGGTGATATAACATCATAATAAAAAATATATGTTAATGTATATAAAAATATGATTATCTAAAAAAATTTATAATAAACATATATTTATTATACAGGAATATGGTACGAGTACGGAGAGAGTCAAGACACAAGGTCAAGGGATTTCATCTCACTTTTAATTCACATGAGATACAAATTATGTTCACCACTCTTTCATTTTTTGGTGTATGTACTGCCAATTATTTAATTCTAGGTTTATTATAATTAAATTTATGTGTATTCACATTACAATTTTATGATCCTTCTTCCATGGCGTTTAACTTTCAAAAGTTACCAAATCGGTAAAATGTCTTGTTTCAATTTTCCTTCATGGAGACTCATGTTTTTTTATGATCCTAAACTATTTTTTCAAATTGTATTTATTTACAGTTTCCATGAAATATAATTAATTTAAAATTTTTCATGATATTCTATTCTTTATGTAATTTACTTTCCTTATATGGAGAGTATGAACCTAAGATACCATGTTGTAAGAGTTTATTGAGACAATCTCATTACTTTTTGAGAATATTTAGGTTTATGCTTCCTTTGATGAAATCTAATGATCCATATATCATGAATATTGTTGATTTTTATTATCCTCTATTATTTCATGATATACTCTTGTATTGGTAGAATATTATATTTTTTGGTATATAAGATAGATAAGAAAGTGTTTTTAGGATATCCCACATTTACCCACTATTTAGTCAGAAATATAAGTTCTCTAAAAAGGGTTTCCAATAATATTATACAATTATCTTAAAATATTTAGAAGAAAATTTTACACTTTTTGTATTTTACCAATCTATTCAAGGAAATTTTCATATCAATTTCTGAACAATGCACTTTCATATCCTTTTTACCTTGAAAAAGGAATGTTCTTTTGACCTCATACGACATGTTAGGATTTACCCACCATCATTTCATCAAAGCTCCCATTGCATTATTAAAAGGTTAACCATTAAGAAAATATTTTTAAAAGATATTTTCAAAGAAAATGGTTTTCAAATCTTTTTGAAGCTTCTTTTAATTGTTTTCAAGTACAATGGTTTTCAAATCATTTCCAAGATCTTTTTATATGTCTTCAAAGACTTTTTTTTTCAAATATTTTGAATTTTATTGTATTAGTGTTAAATGAAAAAAGATTTAAATTTTATTTCATTCCTTATTTATAATTTTTAAATTTATTTTCTAGGAATAATATTTTAAAATGGTTTTATGTTTTAAAAATCCATTTTTAAAGGAGAAAGGATATCTTATGCAAGAAAAGTTTTTTAAAGGATATTTAAAACATATTTTCCCTATAAGATGACATCTATTGATGATACTAATTCAAATATAATGGTTAAATTCATATTCTTTCTATGAATGGGTTATGATTAATGACGTGGTATTTAGGAAACCCATTTTTCCTTCAAGGGTAATATGTATATGAAATCTGTTACTCATTCATAGGTTATTATTTTGATGAAATGATTAAGAAACCTTTAATTTTTCCACAGGTTGTGATATTTTTACATGTTTCTGATACCCTTTTAATTTCATGGGTTCTAATTTGTGTATTTATGATCGTATGGTGCATGTATGTATGATTTCGTTATGTACAGGTGGGACCTATATCTCCCTCCAATGAATTGGGTACAGTTTTATATCTCACGAGATAAACATAGATGGTATTGGGAGTGAACCGTGACTACTATAATAGCCATGTGAGTGAACCATGACAACTAAGATGGTATGGGGGATGAACTCATGCTACTATTATGGCCATGGGAGTGAACAATGACTACAATAATGGTATGGGTAGTGATCCCATACTACTAAGATGGTCTGGGCAGTGATTCCTTGGCTACTATGAAAATCATTATATTCTTACATGTTATCCACAATTCAATGTTTTAGTCCTATGTTATGCTATCATTTCTTATGCACTCTATTTCATTATGATTTATGTCTTATTAAATTCCAATATTTATTCCATGATATCTATTATGATCTTGGAAATGAAGTGTATGATCTTCTATTTTCCTGTTCACATTCTTATACCATTCTCCTCATGTTTATGTTTATGTGTATCCCTTTTCTACCCCTAATAAGAATTTGAGATCACCCCATTGAGGTTTACTTTCTCCCAGGTTATGATGATATGTACTATGATTTATATTTCTAATAAGGGTTCTAATAAAGAAGAACAAAGTGGGAGATGATGTAGCTCACATATGTACCAATGTTTATGTTTCCGTGCTTTCCAAAGGCATTATAGAAATTACAATATTTGGATGTCTTTTTGTATAATTTTTAGGTATTCTGAAAAATTTATGTAATGTTAATGTTTGAAAAGAGAGGGTCACTATAGTGGAACTCAAGATATTATATTTGTTATCCCATTTTATAGCAGAGCCTCTCCTAGCGTAGCAGCCTCATCAAGATCAGCCTCACCCCAAATAGAATCGGTAGAAACCTCCCCAAAAAGGACAATTTCCTAGATGATATAATGTGGCTCTATCCCATAATTTTCCTCTGTCCCCCATCAGATCTAGGCCCACAGATTTCTCTTCCATCATAGGAGGTACAAAACATATTCTTTTATATCTTCACAATTCCCTAGTAATTTCCATAGTAACATAGAATAGGGTAATTCGATGTTTCTAGAGTGCGGGAGGCCCCCAGAATCTAGATTCACTTAGCACCCCAACCACTACTCTTACCATAAGAACCTTGGAAATACCTCCATGTATAGCTATGTGTGAGAGGATTATCTCTAGGTTCAATTGTATAATTGTTTGGTCATGTTGGAAAACATCCTTACATAAGTCACACACATCTCCACTAAGCCTAGTATCGACAGTGAGAGTTAAGGTGAATGGAAGTAGGATTCCATTTATGGGAATCTTGATGTATGATGAATGGTTAGCCCATAGATAAGTCACTCACACCCATATTTTCATCCATATCTACTTAGGATAGACCAAATCTCTTAAAGACGTCATGACTTCTCTAGTCATTTCTTCCTCATACACGTCGTAGTCTTCTAAATTTTAGAAGAGTAGGAGCCAATGACGAATGGGGAAACAAATGCACATTACTATTCATAAACCATATCAGACCTGCAACAATTTCATTCCTATTGAGTTGGGAATCCCCCCAGGTTTTTCCATCATTGGATGATCCCTATTATGATGTGAACGGGTATTATTCTGTGAATGTAATTATACTGATAGACCAATTAATAGTGTTTTATGAAGAGTAATTACCTAACAATCCCTCAAATGCCCCTGGTCAATTCCAATTGTATGAGGGTTTGAAGACATCTGATATTCCAAAATTCTCATCCTAGTGGTCCATACCATGCCATGCATGCCATGAAAACCTAACAACGGTTGTTGCACAAAGCTCAATATGAGAGATCTGCCTAGCCCACTCCCTTAATAAACATTCCATATATTACCATGTTATCTGACCAGGTAGATCATTTATGACAATAACCTGAATGGTCTTTTCCATTTAAATATAGACATAAAATAGAATACAACCATCCAAAAATGGTTCTGTGTGAGTTACCTGGTCAGTAGTAGGACATTCCCAGCACCATCCAGAGCCTAATGGTATAGCCGGATGTATCTGTTGTGCCTCATACCAAGGAGCATCCTCCTAAAGGAAGAAATGAGAAACTAGAGAAAATTTAGGACATTTTAAATCACATATACAACATACCTACAAAGATATACATTCTATAGGCCCTTTTCTTGTCTGGGATATGCATGAGACCCTTGGAGAACCCATGAAAATCCCAATCCTATTTGAAATAGAGGTAGAAGATGAAAAGACCTAATATAGATATCAGGTTGAGGAAGAGGAATTCCAAGATTTCATCTCATTATCTGGGAAAGGTGAGAGATATTTAATTTGGGGATACAAGCTCTCATTGTACATCAATGGATAGTTCAATGGTGTGGAAATCTTCCATTACTAGTGGGAAATATGTTTTGGGAATAATCTCATAACCACTCGAACACTCTACTGGTTGTGGCTAACCAAAGAATATTTGAGTCCCTCTAACATGAGGATTCATGGGTATGAAAGGAATGAGGAAAATCCATGTGGTATAATTCATTTGAATATTCATATCAAAGGAATGATAGAGATCACTGATTTCATGTTTGACTTTCATGGTACAACCTACAATGCGTTGATGTGTAGGCCTTGGCTTAATCCACCTATTTTAGTTCCTACCTCATATAAAAAATGATTCTAGTACTCCCTCAATGACTGAGTAGGTTTTATTCAAGGATATGTTACTCTATAAAAATCATATGATTCCCACTATTTAGATTTTGACTATAACAAGTGAGAGGAGAAGCATGTTCAGACTGTTCCACCTTAGAGGTGGCATATTTCCAGGTGGTGCCAAAATGGAACAATGAGGATCATCACACGTCCCATTTTCTATAAAGATGGGTTCTCGGTGAATTCAAATTTCCATTTGTTTTGACCCATTCAGTGTCATTATCCTTTAAAGAATATTGACATAAGGCATTGAGGACTATTGGTCCCGGTGGGTGATTGCGTGGGGTCGAGCACTTGTGAAATCGGACCTTCTCGGATATAACTTCCTCAGATGATCTCCAACGGGTTTATTCATGGAGCCAAGAATTCCCAACATCCCTAGAATCCATGATTCATGGACCTGATTTCCAAAGGTAGGCACTCGTTGGCAGCCGATTTGGCCAACGACTCTTAATGACTCCATTGGTTGAGAGGACGAGAGGTCAGGATCACTGCACCCTTTCTAATGAGGAATATTTCTTGTTCTGGGACTCTCTTATATATTTAATTCATGTTTAATTGTTCTATAATCCTTGGTTAATTTCCAAACATCTTATCCAAGATCTACCCTTTATTTACAGGATCAGCGTACGCATGTATATATTTGATGCTATAGAGGTAATACTAAATTGACCCATATTACAGGGTTCTCTAAATTTTATCATCATCCATGAGGGAAAGAAGGTGTCTTGATGTTGGGATCGGGAACATAAGAATGGATTCCTCTGTATCCTCAAGAGAGGAATCAAAAACCACCTAGTTTGGATGGTGTGGGGATTATTCATGGGAACCACCCATTTAAGGGACAAGATTCTGGTGGACCCTTTTGAATGGGAACCCTTTTGAGCTCGGGCCTTCTGGTAGGCATCCTATGTATCCGGATTTGGCTAGAAATCAGAGTTCGTGTAGTTAAAATTGGGTTGAATGTTGTAATATTCACAAAACACTAAACCCATGTGACCCATTCTTGGTGTGAGAAACAAGGGGATTTGGAAAATTTAATAATAGACATGCTTCCTCTCCTGTTGGTGGGGGAGGGAGAGCCCGTGGAGGAAGAGGTCGGGGCAACCACGGGTGAGGGAACATAGTAATGATCCCTTTAATGTGAGATGACATTAATGTTAATGCGACACTTCCTTGAAAAATAGGGGACTTACCTCAGTGGGAGAGAACCCGAACAAGTTCTGGGAGGGTAGGAGTTTTTTCCTCGTCAATGGAGGAAGAAAAAATAACCCCTTCGACTAATAACTATTACCCATTGAGTGGAATAGAGAGTGATCACCCTTAATCCCTTTATGGGAGAGGTTTAGGTCGGAATCCCAATTTTGGACTCCAGATTGCCATGGGAATGTAGCCTCACAGGCATTCTAGAAGACTGAACCGTTGTGGGGAGAGTATGACAACCCTGCTTTTTTTATTTCAACTTAAACATGATTTATTACATAAAACATCACTTGATACAACAAGAAGATAGAGAGGATTAGTGTATTTTGGGATTAGGATCATTACATAAAAACATAAAACATGAAATAAAAAATCTTTTTTGAAAACTTCCTTTACATGACAACTACATTCCCTTGTACTTAGGTTTGCATGGGATAACCTGAGGACATGCATAAGAAAAGGGTGATCTATAAAGCCCAGTAAGGGAGTACACCTGGAATAACATGAGGAGTACAATACATGTTTGAAAATGGGCATATCAATATATCATAAAATAAACATGAACATAAAGGCATGATAAAGAATGATAATCATAACATGGAGATGTGGCAACAAAACTTATCATGGAATTAGCATGAGCCAAGGTTCATTGCACATGGAGCATGAGTAAACCCTCATTGCACATAAAGCACGAGTAAACCCTCATTGCACATGAATTATCATGATTCAACACTCATTTCACATGATGTATCATGATATTATACTTTTCCCAATGCATTGGAGCGCTATAAGGGCACACCCTTCTTAAACATTCCATTTCATGCATAAGTGTGCCACGTGGATCGTAAAACATGGATTCATAAAACATAATCATTTATTACACGATAAAGGAATGTGGAATTAATACATGAAAATTTACAATTAATAAGTAAATGTGAATAAAGGTGAATACCCTTGATGGAGAAATGGTCATGGTATTCACTACACAATGACATTGGCTTAGAAAATCGGTGCGATTTCGGCAGTGTAACAGCGTGACATAAGAATTCATAAAAAAGGTTGATGAGAAAGAAAAGGTTTCCTCATCATATTTACATGTAATGGAAATTAAGGAGGATATATAGATACATTTCCCAACAATTGTAATGGATTTTAGATTCATGATACAAAATTATTCTCTTGAATGTAATAGGAGAGAGAGAAGTTCCTTTCGGAATTTCGGCATATTAACGTGTGTACATGGGAGGAAATTAATGAGAGATAAAGGGGTATCCCATCATTAAAAAAATAAGAGGGCAGTAAGGGGGATTTGAGAAACCATACCCCAACATTCATAATTGAAATTAAAAGGGAAAAAAAACTTAAAGAAAATTGACAAAAATGAGAAAGGAAGAAAAAACCCTTACTTGGAAGTGTGCTTCCAAAGGCTAGAGAGTGGCTTGTGAGAGGCTTCTTAGGATATTGAAGCACCTTGGGAGGATTCTAGAGATAGTAGGGAATAGGTTGGACGAACTCCAATGGTTTTTAGTGAGGAGGAAGTGGGAGCTTGGGTGGGTTTATATAGGAAGGGTGAGGTAATTGTTTATTATTTAGGTTTGGGTCCCCTTACATTAAATGAATACAAACCACAAACCATCCCATGGTTTTTTCCCATGTTTTTAGAAAAGGGAATAGGAAGAAAATATTTTATAAGGCCCAAGTCATAACTTCTTAAAATAATAAGGTTGCTTATGTGAAGGTGAGTCACACTCCCATGGAAATTAATTTAAAAAGGAAAAATGTTGAATATGTCTTGAGGAGTCTATTAATGATTTGAAATGTAAGTCAAACAAACCCAAAATCAGATTATTTTAATGATAAAACATATGCTGTCCGAACATAAGGATTATGGTATTTTATTACATCACCAATGGTTCATTATGATGTCATAAAACACATTATATATTTAAATGGTATTTAATTTTTACCCAAAAATTTGACTGTCTCAGAAAATTATAAAAAATTCACCGTTGGATAATTTCGACGTCCTGATTCCAGAAATGACATTTATTTTATCTAAGAAAATTTCTAAATATGTTAATATTCACTTGAAAATAAAAACCAACATTTATAAAAAATTCACGGGTTTTGACAGAAATGGCTTTCAAACCATAATATAAAATTTTAATTGCATTCATAAAATTATAACATCATTTATTTAATAAAAATTAATTTAATAATATTATTATTATCTTACTAAAATATTATTTAATTCAAAAATACCTTAATTTAATAAAATATATTTCTTAATTAAATAATAACTAAAAACACCATTTGTACTTTAAAAACTATTTACAATGTATAAAAAAATGACTAGAAATTATATTCATTATTATATAAAAAATAATTTACATGAACATAGTACTACTTATTTGTTACATAACCCCTTAAAACAACTACATAAGACCTAAGGGTAAGGTGTGCGTTGGCGACAAACTCTTGGGGTGGCTCGGATAACATTGCTCGAGTGGTAATCTCTATCAACTTCCACTTTTCCCGTAGACGGTCTTGTTCGAGCTTGACATGGTGAAGATCAGCTTGGGCTTGGTCAAGGGTGAAGCCTAATGATGCCACCACTTTTCCGAGCTCCGACAAATGGGCTTCGTATGGGGAAATTCTACTGGATGAGGCCATCGCTTCTTTTGTTTGAGTAAATTGGATTTGTTATGGTCCTATATTTATACTAATCATGTTATCACTGTTCAACAGATATATTAACGACGGTCAAAATTCTTAACATAAAACCAAAGAAGTTGACATCTTATAAAAACATTTTTCATAAAGAGACATTTAACTGGATCAAGAGGGATTTTCCATTAATGAATCTTTGGGTCGTTACAATATTTCCCCCTTAAGAAATTCCGCCCTCGAAATTTTCCTTTTCCCACAATAAAACAGATGTGGGTAACTCAGATTCATATTTTCCTATGATTCCCAAGTCGCTTCTTCAAACTTGTGGTTTCTCCACAACACCTTGACAAGGGGCATTGTCTTATTTCGTTGAACTTTTTCTCTACGATCTAAGATCTTCACTGGTTTCTCCTCATAAGATAGACAGTCTTCTAATTGTACCACCTCAGAAGAGAGTACATGTGAAGGGTCTGGTATGTACTTCCTTAAGAGGGATACATGAAAGACATCATGTACATTGGACATAGTAGGTGGAAGTGCTAGTCGATAGGCCACAACCCCAACACGATCAAGAACCTCGAAGGGGCCGATGTACCTTGGACTTAACTTACCTTTCTTTCCAAACCTCATGACCTTTTTCCACTGAGATATGTGTAGAAACACCATGTATCCAACTTTAAATTCAAGGTCTCATCGACGATTATCTGCATAACTCTTCTGTCGACTCTGGGCTTCCTTGATATGCTGCTGAATGGTTTTCACCTTCTCCACCATTTCTTCGACCATTTCTGGTCCAAGCAGCTTAAGTTCACCGACCTCATCCCAACATGCCGGTGTTCTGTAGCTTTTCCCATACAGGGCTTCATATGGTGCCATTTGGATGCTTGAGTGGAAACTGTTATTATAAGAGAACTCTACCAGAGGAAGATGTTGATCCCATCCTCCTTTAAAGTCCATTGAGAAAGCTCTCAACATATCCTCAAGTGTTTGGATAGTCCTCTCGAATTGGCCATCAGTTTGAGGATGATAGGCCGTACTGAAGTTCAGTTCAGTATTCAAATAATATTGAAGAATATTCCAAAACATAGAGGTGAATCTTGGATCTCAGTCAGACACAATAGATAGTGGTACTCCATGCAACCATACCCCTTCCATGATATATATCTGTGCCAGTTGATCCAAAGAGAAATCCTCCCGAATAGCATTGAAGTGTGCAGTCTTTGTAAGATGATCCACAACAACCCAGATTGCATTGTTGCCTTCTGATGTCCTTGGAAGTCCGGTGACAAATTCCATGGTGATGTTCTCCCATTTCCATTATGGTATAGGCAATGGTTGCATCATCCCCTTATACTTCTGCCTCTCTGCCTTCACTTGCTGACACACCAGGCACTTTGATGTATATTCAGCGATCTCCTTCTTCATATTATCCCACCAAAAGTTTTCTCGGAGATCTCGATACATCTTTGTGCTCCTGGGTGAATAGAGAAATTTGAACTATGTGCATCATCCAAAAGTTCCTTCTTCAGCTCCGGACTTGATGGAACACATAGTCTTTTCCCAAACTGCAAAATTCCTTCTTCATTAACATTAAACTCTGAGGATTTTCCTTTTTTGATATCTTCCACCTTTTCCTAAATTCCCACATCATCCTTTTGATCATCCTTTAACCTTTCTAAAAGAGATGGTTGAGCAATCATTTGTGAAAGGATTGATGACGTTCCCTTCTTTATGATTCCCACATCCATCTTCATCAAGTCTAAGAAGAATGGATCCTTCTCAATTCGCATCATTGATATAATTGCTGGGTCATTTCTACTTAGGGCATCTTCCACCTTGGTCGCTATCCCAGGGTGGTAATGTATTGAACAGTCATAATCCTTGATGAGCTCTATCCGTCTTCTTCGGCGCATATTAAGATATTTCTGTGTGAATATATATTTAAGACTCTTGTGGTCAGTATATATCTCACATTTCTCTCCATAGAGATAATGACTACCGATTTTCAAGGCAAAGATCACAGCCGCAAACTCCAGATCATGTGTTGGATAGTTTTGGTCATGTATTTTCAACTGTCTTGAGGCATAGGATATTACTTTATCATTTTGCATCAGCACACATCCTAAGCCCTTCTTTGAGGCATCACTGAATACCACAAAAAGTTCCCCACTTGTGGGTAAAGTGAGCAAGGGCGCAGTGATAAGCCTCCTTTCCAACTCCTTGAATCTTTCTTCGCATTCATCACTCTAAGAAAACATTACTCCCTTTTGAGTTACCTAGGTAAGAGGGTTGGACAATCGTGATAAATTCCTCACAAATCGTTGATAATATCCAGCTAACCCCAAGGAGCTACGGATATCCGTTACCGATGTTTGCCTCGACCATCCCTCAATTGCATCTGTTTTGGAGGGGTCCACAGATATCCCATTGCTTGTGATGATATGGCCCAAGAATAATACCTCCTTCAACCAGAACTCAAACTTTCTGTACTTTGAATAGAGCGTCTCCTTGCGCAAAGTCTCTAGTACAGTTTTTAAATGCTCCTCATGATCCTCCTTGGTTTTAGAATATATTAGAATATCATCTCTAAAGACTACCACAAATTTGTCATGTTAATCTCTAAAGACTCTATTCATCAAGTCCATGAATATTTCTGGAGAATTGGTGAGTCCGAAAGGCATTACTATGAATTCATAGTGCCCGTATCTTGTACAAAAAGCTGTCTTGGGGACATCTTCCTTCTTCACCCTTACTTGATAATATCCCAACCGTATGTCCACCTTGGAGAATTATTGTGCTCCACGTAGCTGATCGAACAAGTCATCAATTATTGGGAGAGGATACTTATTCTTTATCGTGATTTTGTTAAGTTCACTATAATCGATGGAAATCCGCATTGACCGATCCTTCTTCTTGACGAGGAGGACTGGTGCACCCCATGGTGAAGCACTTGGGCGTATAAACCCTTTATCCAGATTCTCCTGTAGTTGTTTCTTCAGCTCTTCAAGCTCAATAACAGCCATTATATATGGATTCCTGGATATTGGTAGTGCCCCAGGTGTAAGTTCAATTGAGAACTCAACATCTCTTCTTGGAGGAAGACCAGGAAGTTCCTCGGGAAACACTTCAGCGAATTCCCTCACATTAGGCATTTTTTTTCAAGGATGGTTTCTTCCTTGGACTCAATCATCTGAGCCAGATACGAATTATCATAAGCCAGTAATATCCATTCTTCAGATGATGGAGCTCAAGGAGATTCATCTTCCTCCTGACACTTGTAAAGAATCGGGGGTCGATTATCCATATGGAGTGTGATTTCCCTCTCCCGACAATTTATATTGGATCTATATAAGGAAATCCAATCCATGCCAAGAATTGCATCAAATTCCACCAGAGGGAGTATGAAGAGGTTCACCGGGAAATTCAATCCACATATTATAACAGGGGAGGACTTATACTCATGGGATGCAATGATTGCCCCATTTTCCGTACTCACCAACATCTTTACTTCCATGATTTGTGGTGGTGCTGGGACTGTTCTACTAAGTATTCGAGATATAAAATAAAGCGTAGAACCTGAATCAAAAGTTACGTTCGCTATTCTTGAATAAATAACTAGAGTACCTTTCACCACTTCATTGTCGGGGTTCACTTCGGCAGAAGTGATGGCAAAAACTCTTCCTTGTTGTCTTGGAGGTTGTTGGTTGCCTCTGATAACCCTTGGATTAGGGCACTAATTTTCAAAATGACCCGGTTCTTTATATTTGTAGAATTTGACAACGCGTTGAGGTTCGAACGGAGCGTTCCTCTCCTCTGTCGCAGCCGTGGGTCCTTCTTGCCGACAGTTAATAGCTAGGTGCCCTTCTCTTCCACACCTGAAGCATTTTCTCGTCCCCTTAAGGAAATTTCCAGGGTGCTTCTTCCCACACTTTTGGAAAGTGGGGTGCTAGATCTTTGTAGCACCGTTGGATTTATCCATCGGACCACCAGCATTAAATTCCACCTTACGATTCTTGTCCCCATGATACCCATGTGATTCCATGATCTCCATTTCGACCTTGAGGGCACATCAGACAATTTCCTCAAAGTTGTCGAAGTCACGGATCGCTAATGCTTTCCACAAGCTAGGCTTCAGCCCACCAAAGAAGCGGTTGACCTTTCATTCGGGGGTAACGACAAAGCCGGAAGCGTATCGTGCAAGCCTTGTGAAGTTTGCCTCGTACGCTCCAACAGATTCTTCATCTTTTTTATTGAGGGAAAGTATGCCCCTCTCTATCTTAAGATGGAGGGTGCGTGGAAAATATTTATCGAAAAACATCTTCCGGAAATCCTTCCATTCCAACGCCTCGATCTCCTCCTCAGGCTTCGTATTTTTGATCAACGTCCACCATTGATCAACGTCACCCTCCATACGATAAGTAGCCACGAGAACCTTCTCTTGCTCAGAATATTGAAGGATGGAGAAGATCTTTTCAATGGAGTTGATCCATTGTTCAGCGATCGTGGGATCAGATGATCCACTAAAAGTAGGAGGGCTTTGTCTCATGAAGCTCTCAATAGAGACTTGTTCTTTATTGGGGGGGGGGGTTGAACATTCATCTTTTCCCGTGTTTCTATTCAAAACTTGAGTTAGCTGGTAGAGAAGCGTGAAAAAGTTTGTGATTCCCGCTCCCATTGGATTTGGCATCTCATTAGTACAGTCATCATACTGATCTTCACAATCATTGTTATCATGAGTCCTCCTATTACTGGCCATTGGCTAGAATAAAAGTAATGTTAGGGGTAACACATAAAGGGTAATCCAAATACAAAAGTTGATGACTTATAAATAAACATTCATTTCCTTAACTCATGAGTCTATAGGCTTCAATTTAGGCTTTTCATGATCTACTTTCTAACATATATTCTTAGGGGAATTTTTTTAATTCCATTAATAATAGTTCATACTGATCTTGTGAATTTATCAAAACATTTCCCCCTGGGAGTATCGTAACCAAGAGTGCAGCAAGGCCTGTTGTCGTGCACCAGTTCCCGTTCAAGTCTAGCTCAAAGAGGTGTTTTCGGGTTTTACCCCTACGATACATATGTGCCAGAGCCGCCTCTACCTGTTCGTATCCAGACAGGGATGTATTTGTATTATAAACCACTGACTCCATACTTACCAAAACTTAGGGATGTTTTTATTATAAATAGTTATGTATCTAAGGCTTTACTAGGGTTTCCTAATCCCAAAAATAACTAAACATATCCTCTGATACCAACTATGACAACCATGCTTTTTTTATTACAACATAAACATGATTTATTATATAAAATGTCACTTGATACAACAAGAAGATTGAGAGGTTTAGTGTATTTGGGGATTAGGATCATTACATAAAAACTTAAAACATGAAATACAACATCTTTATTGAAAACTTCCTTTACATGACCACTACATTCCCTCGTACTTAGCATTGCATGCGATAACCTGAGGACATGCACAAGAAAAGCGTGAGCTATAAAGCCCAGTAAGGGAGTACACATGGAATAACTTTAGGAGTACAATACATGTTAGACAATAGGCATATCAATAGATCATAAAAGAAACATTAACATAAAGGCATGATTAATCATGATAATCATAACATGGAGATGTGGCAACAACACTTATCATGGAATTAGCATGAGCCAAGGCTCATTGCACATGGAGCTTGAGTAAACCCTCATTGCACATAAATCACAATTAAACCCTCGTTGCACTTGAATTAGCTTGATTCAACACTCATTGCACATGGCGTATCATGATATTATACTTTACCCAATGCATTGGAGCGCTATAAGGGCGCACCCTTCTTAAACATTTCATTTCATGCATAAGTGTGCCACATGGATCATAAAACATGGATTCATAAAAAATAATCATTTATTTCAAGATAAAGGAATGTGGAATTCATACATGAAACATTACAATCAATAAGTAAATGTGCATAAAGGTGAATACCCTTGATGGAGAAATGGGCATGGTATTCACTACACAATGACATTGGCTTAGAAAATCAGTGGGATTTCGGCAGCGTAACAGCGTGACATAAGAATTCATAAAAAGGGTTGATGAGAGAGAAAGGTGATCATCATCATATTTACATGTAATGTAAAGTAAGTAGGTCATATATATTCATGTCCAAACAATTTTAATGGAATTTAGATTCATGATACAAAATTATTTTCTTCAATGTAAAAGAAGAGAGATAAGTTCCTTTCAGAATTACGGCATAGTAACGAGTGTACATGGGAGGAATTTAATGAGAGAGAAAGGGGTCTCCCCTCATTCAAAAAATAAGAGGGAAGTATGGGGGAGGTGTGAAACCATACCCGAACATTCATAATTGAAATTAAAAGGAAAAAACAACTTAAAGTAAATTGACAAAAATGAGAAAGGAAGAAAAAACCTTTACTTGGAAGTGTGCTTCCAAAGGCTAGAGAGAGGCTTGTGAGAGGCTTATTGGGAGATTGAGGCACCTTGGGAAGATTCTAGAGAGAGTAGGTCAGAGGTTGGACGAACATAAAGGGATTTTAGTGAGGAGGAAGTGGGAGCATGTGTGGGTTTATATAGGAAAGGCGAGGGAATTCTTTATTATTTAGGTTTGGGTCCCCTTACATTAAATTAATCCAAACCACAAACCATCCCATGGTTTTTGCCCATGGATTTTGGAAAAGGGAAGAGGAAAAAATATTTTATAAGGACCAAGTCAGAAATTCTTTAAATAATAAGGTTGCTTATTTGGAGGTGAGTCACACTCCCATGTAAATTTATTTAAGAAGGCAAAGTGTTGAATATGTCTTGAGGGGTCCATTAATGCTTTGAAAAGTAAGTCAAACAAACCCAAAATGGAATTATTTTAAAGATAAAACATATATAGGCCGAACTTAAGGATTATGGTATTTTATTACATCACCATTGGGTCATTATGATGTCATAAAACACATTATATATTTAAACAGTATTTAATTTTTACCCAAAAATTTCACTGTCTTAGAAAATTATGAAAAATTCACCATTGGATAATTTCGACGTCCTGATTCCCGAAATGACATTTATTTTATCTAAAAAAATTTCTAAATATGTTAATTTTCACTTATAAAATAAAACCCAACATTTATCGAAAATTCACGGGTTTTGACAGAAATGGCTTTCAATCCTTAATATAAAATTTTAATTGCATTCATAAAATTACAAGATCATTTATTTAATAAAAATTAATTTTATAATAATATTTTAATTTTATTAAAATAATATTTAATTAAAAAATCCCTTAATTTAATAAAATATATTTCTTAATTAAATAATAACTAAAAACCCCATTTGTACTTTAAAAACTATTTTCAATGTATCAAAAATGACTAGAAATTATTTTCATTATTATATACAAAAATAATGTACATGAAAATAGTACTACTTATTTATTACATAACCCCTTAAAATAGCCGCATAAGACCTAAGGTTAAGTTGTGAGATGGTGACAGACTCTTGGGGTGGCTCAGATAACATCGCTCGAGTGGTAATCTCTATCAACTTCAACTTTTCCCGTAGACGGCCCCGTTCGAGCTTGACATGGTGATGCTCAGCTTGGGATTGGTCAAGGGCGAATCCCAAGGATGCCACCTCTTTTCTGATCTCCGAAAAATGGGCTTCATATGGGGAAATTCTATTGGATAAGGCCATCACTTCTTTTGTCTGATTAAATTGGATTTGTTAAGGTCCTATATTTATACTAATCGTGTGATCACTGTTCAACGGATATATTAACAACGGTCAAAATTCTTAACATAAAACCAAAGAAGTTTACATATTATAAAAAAAATTCATAAAGATCCATTTAACTGGATCAAGAGGTATTTTCCATTAATGAAACTTTGGGTCGTTACAGAGAGCCTTCATGTCTTCATTTACCATGGGTATGTAGACTCAATG
This sequence comes from Viscum album, assembly GCA_963277665.1. Classification (NCBI taxonomy): domain Eukaryota; kingdom Viridiplantae; phylum Streptophyta; class Magnoliopsida; order Santalales; family Viscaceae; genus Viscum; species Viscum album. Next base: position 706,697,086 of record OY728129.1, read on the forward strand.
GGGCATGCTGATGCACCATATGGTCTGGTTATATGGGTCTGGTGGCTTTAAGGAGGATTTGTCTTGATGTCGGAGGATTGGTTAGTGGAGGGATCCTTGGGGACTGGGAGGTAATGGAAGGGTGAGGTTGGAGTTGGAGGAAATGATACCCAAAAACACCCGATTCCGCATACCAGTTTTTTAAACAGGATGAGGGAGGCTCCGTATACCGTAGTGGTATGCGGGAAGAGGGGTCCTCTGCGTACTTATGTGGTACACAAGTATCAGTATATAAAATCACTTACCATAGTGGTACACGGCTCGCCACACCACTATGGGTTCCTTCCACGTAATGATGCAGTACACAACATCGGGTTCTGTCTACGTAGCGATACACTACGTGGAGAAATATTTTGAAGGAGGGTCTGGGGGATCATCATTCACGAGGAGTTCATCTGCGAGAAGTCTATGGTTGAAGTGTAACACCCCAAGATTCCATGGTACTCTTCTCTTTGAATAATACAGTAGCGTGTGTTGTACGCAACTTCGAGTTCTAACACACACTACAACCTATCAAACTAGCTGTTATGAGTAGTAATAACCACTTTTTGAAAGTTTATACATTTTATCATTCAAAATGGACTTCATTTTTGGATTCAAAATATAGAAATTGTCTTAGGGTGATTTTTTTGTATTTTTCTAAAAACATTCAATTTTTTTATGAATAGTTAAAAAACCCTGAGGTATAGTTTAAAACATAATTTTTATTTAAATAATTATTTATTTTATTTAAATTTAATTAAGGTCATAATGGATACATAATACCTATATAAGTTCAATTTAATTCATTGGAGTTAGTTTAGAATAATTATATATATATATATATATATATATATTTAATGGAACTTTTCACCGTCTTTTACCCACCGCCTAGGAGAATTTGGAAATTCACATAAAACATAATTTTACAACTTCTGTGAGTGGAATTTTGAAAATATGAGAGACATAGTTAATATCAAGGATTAAAATGTGTTTCAATAAGATAAAAATATTTTTTGGTGAATATTACCTTTTTACTTTTATTTACCACGGTTAAAAGTAAATAGGGTAATTAACGGTAAAAATGATATTAATATTACCCTAACACATGTTATAATTCTATTGGAAAAGTGTATCTCGACCAAAAAAACCTTAGGAATAAAATATTATCATTTAGGTCCACTTGGATTAGATTAGGACATTCATTATTATTTAATTCAAAGAAGAGTTAAAAGGGTTAAAATCAACGTTTAATTAATAAAACATTTTTAATATAGGGTTATAGATAAGATAAATTAGATTATAAATATTCATTAGAAAGATAAACAAATTTCATACGTAATTGTATTTTATTTATAATTTTTAGAAATTAAATGATTTAATTTATTTATGACACAATGGTGATAGAGTAATTACCTAATTAATGAAATATTAAAATAATTGATATTATAAATATAAAAATTAATGTAATTTGAGACTTTTTAGAAATTAAACTAATTTTCTAGGTTAATATTACATATTAGGATTGGTTATATAAATTTTTTTGAAGTAATAATGCTGTTATGAAATTATCAAAAACAAAATACCCAATAGTGCAAAAATTGACATAAAAGTGTTTTTAAAACATATATTATATTATTAATTGATATTCTATTACTAAAACTCTAAGGCTCGGCCAAAAGACTTATATAATGATAGGTGTATCATTAATATACCACTTGGGGGGTCTCTTAGAGGTATATATTATGTTTATTAACTATATATTATAAAAATACAAAGAGACATGGTAAATGTCAAACTATTTAACTAAGAGTTAAATATAAATGATAAGGTTAATATAGTGACACAAACCTGTCTAAAATATATTGGATTAAAGGATTTAGACCCATACCCACCTTAGAATTTGAATAATCTACTTTGTAGCCATTATAAACCGAATATGAATTTATTATAAATTAATACTTTAAGTTTTTCCTAAAGAGCCCCTCCTCCACCTTATAAAAGGGAACCACTTCTATCCAATTATTCATACCTTAAAAAACTTTTGGTTAGGACAAAATATAACCAAATAACCTCTAAACTATCCTTCATTCATCCTAGAGGCCTTACATTAGTTATAAAGGCAACCTAAGGAGTCCTTTTGATCAAATCAAAAGGAAGAACCCAAAGAATAGGTAATGTTTTCACCACCATCTTTCAAGATCCTTTCTTCTTCAACTTCATATTTCATTGTTATTCCCATTCTAAAATAATTTTCCAGAATATTCTATATACTGTGATTTTATTATAAATATTGTACAACTATATTCATTATTCTATCCATCCTTTGAATGACATGTCACCATACGTGCGTACGTAAGGCTTACCGTCTCCACGTCTTGGTGTAATTGTTATTCAAAACATTATCATTGGGATGGGTATAATAATGATTTGTAATTCATGTAAATAATAAATATAACATGATAATTATTCTGTATGTATTATATACTATCCAATTATATATTATTTTAATATCAAACGAGTGATATTGTCACTCGTGCGTACATACAGACTACCGTCTCCAAGAACGCGATGAGATTCATTCTCCATCATATCCATTCAAGTATAATTCTTATTTGATGATTAAAAATAATGTCTAAGGAGTTGATATAATTTTTGATATTATTAATATACATCCCATACATAACAAATATGGCTCACATAACAATGAATATAAAGAAAAATGAATCCTTTAACACCCGAAACGATGATAATACTATGATATTATTAACAAAGCAATGTTAAAAGATCATATAAGATATCATATTAATGTATATGATTCTTGTATAATTTAATAACAATTATTTCACCATTATACAGGAGGTTATCCTAATATCAACCAAAGAAAAGTACAAGGTAAGGGTTTATTTCACAGTCTCTTCATTATCAGAGGTTGTTTATACGTAATTATCTACTGGAACCTCTTTATCATCCACCTCTATGTTTCTTAAAAATGTATTTCAAAACATTCTTACTATTTCACAAAATATGGTTTAACGTCATTTATACCCTTTTTTGACTTTTTATAAGATGTTTATAAAGGAATCATTCCATCTTTTTCCAAAAAAGGTCCTTTTTATCCTTTTCGACAAAATTAAGGTAAGAATGTCTTTTTTTAACTTATACGGCGGGTTCGGCTATTTTCTACCATTATAAACTCGTCGAAGATTCCCTTACAATCATATAAGAATATTTTCAAAGTAAATTTTTTATTTTCTAATTATGTGACTCTTAAATGATTTCAAAATAGAAAGAGATATTTCTCTAAAAAGAGTTTTGATTTCATCTATGGAAACATCCTTTGATGGATTTTAAGTTTATTTGGAGTTGATTTATTATGATACAAAACTTCCATATTTTATTGAAGAATTTGTGATAAGTTTGACTATGGATGTTCTATTTTTATACCATTTGTGATTTATGGTTAAAGTATTGACATTTAGTATGCTAGTTTAAATACGAATGTTTATGATATATTTACACCTTTTCATATGAGGAATGTATTGGACTTAGTAAGTGACGGGTGGATCCCGCTATAGCTCCTCGATGCATCAGTAGGTCTCAGGAGACAACTAGACATGGAATTGGATGAGGCCCTTTCCCAATTTGATTTATGGTTTTGGTCGAGGCCTTAATCATTTATAAACGTTTTGGTTGAGGACTTAATCATTTTTAGAGGTCTTGGCCGAGGCCTTGACAAAATGTTTCAGAATGTTTGGAATTATACATTCCCCCTTTATGGAAATAATATTGATAGTTCATGTTGTCATTCGACTAGTAGAGTACCCATGATTATGTTTTATTATGGAATTTTTTACTCAGCTCATATTCTTTCTATAAAAGTATTCATGTTTATTATTGGTAAAGTCATGTGGTTTCAATTATTTACCATACATAATATTTATGTCATTTTCCGCTGTATTACATACCCTTACTGAGCATTTGAGATCACCCCATTCTTAAGATTCATTTTCTCTGAATATGAAGAAGTAAGTTATGAGTGACCAGCATGCATAATCTAGGAGGCTTGGAGGTTTATAATGAAATATATTTGTGTTTCATTTCTTTTAAAGTTGTAAAGTTGAACTTATATAGGAATATTGTTTCCAATAATACTAATCTGATCGTTCTTTCGAGACATGATTTCCTTATGATCATTCCAATGTTATGTAATAATGCACCGACTCTGGTGATTTGGGGTCAGGGCGTTATAGTTGGTATTAGAGGAAGTTTAGTACAAACCTTGGAAGCTAGATTTAGATAAACTCTGATTAGATCACATAGCCCTAAGATAGAATTTGAGGTTTGGAATAGAAGAAATTCCTATAATTTTGGAATTGTAGAGATTTTTTGAGTTTTCCGAGAAATACATCCTTGTCTGGATACGAGCAGGTAGAGGTGGCTCTGGCACAGATGTACCTAGGGGTAAAACCTGAAAACACCGCTTTGAGCAAGACTCGAACGGGAACTGGGGCACGACAACAGGCTTTGCTGCACTCTTGGTTACGACCCACCAAGGGGATATGATTAGTATAATTCTCATTTTCATTACAAACCATTATGAAGGGTTTATTAGTATATACTTCCGCAAAGAAAACATTTTTTTATGATTATGTGTTATATCCATAAACTGTTGAATTTATGTTAAGTGTTTTAGAAGTTTGTAATTATATATTTAAATTCATAAACTAATCTAGTTTATGCCATTGTTTAGAAATGACTCCTAGTGGAAGGAATGGAAACTGTATCACTGCTCGCACTCCATGTAGGGATTTCCCTCCTAATCAAGATAATTATAATGGAGCTAGTGATGCAACTGGTGCTAAACAGCAAATCACCATACTGGGACAACTCACTCAGGTTATGAATAATAACCTTACCCATATGGAGCACCCTGATCCACAACATGGATGATCAATGTTAGATCACTTCATGAGGCAAAAACCACCAACCTTTAATGGGAGTAAAAATCCATGAGTAGCTGAGAAATGGATAAATTCTTTAGAGAAAATATTCCATGCCTTGGGGAGTAGTGAAAGTGAAAAATTTATCATGGTAGTTTACCACCTCACTAGAGATGGTGATCAATGGTGTTCATTGATTCAAAACATGACGGAAGATGATGAAGTATCAAATATGGAATGGAGGGAGTTCAAATATATGTTTTTAGAAAAATACTTTCCTCGTGACCATCGAGCAGATATGGAAAGGCAATTTCGGAGTCTGAGACAAAAGGAGGATGAGAATGTCATAAAGTATGAGGCTAAAATTACATGGTTATCAAGGTATACTGTAGATTATATACGTAACCCAAGAAGTATGATTAATAGTTTCTTTGATGGGATAAAACTGTTTCGCTGTCGAGCATTGGTATCACAATCCTTCTCGTCATACGAAGATATTGTCTCGTGTGCTATCAAGACAGAAAAAGAATTCTCTATGTCTTATGAATTTAAATCAAATTAAGAGAATAAGAGATCTTCTGAACACTCAGTGAAAGGAAATAAGGAAACATTGAATAAGGATAGAATTTAATTTCCACCCTGTGATAATTGAGGAAGGAAGCACCCTGGTACCTGTCTAAAAGAAAAAAGAGTATGCTACAAATATGGACAGAAATTCCATATAGCTGGTGATTGTAAAGGAAAGAAAGACAATACCAATGTTCAATGCTACAATTTTAGGGATATGAGACATTATGCAAATGAATTTCCTAATCATCAGAGAAACTTACCTTAGAAAAGGGCAAGGGATCAAGGCAAATCTTATGCAATCACTACTGCTAAGGTTCAAGCCTCAAAAGACGTGGTGGAAAGTAATTTAATGGTTTCACCAAGTTTATAAAATGCTTTATTTGATTCTGGATCATCCCATTGTTTCCTATCTTCCCAGTTTACAAAGAAAATTAGATATTTCCAATTTGATTTAAAAAGGAAGATGTCAATTAAAACTCATAAGGGAAGTATCATTCCTACAAAGTTCTGTGGATCTGTTCCCATTAGGGCACATAAATGTTCTTTATCTATGGATCTCATCGTTGTACCTATGAATGAAGTTGATATAATCCTCGGTATGGATTAGATTTCGGGCCATGACGCAAAAATTTATTGTATATAAGAATAAGGAGGTTACTATTTTTGATGATGACGATAAGGAACACCTTATATTTAAAGCTGAATCGTCACCACCTAATTCTTACCTAGATCCACCCCCAGTAGCTCAACTAAATTACACTATTAGTGAGGAAGAGAATGAAAAGACTGTGGGTTAGGAACAGAATTTTCAAATAGTAGATGTACCTATTGTGAGAGAATATGTTGATGTGTTTCCGAAAGATTTACCTGGACATCCTCCAGAATGGTAAATTGAGTTTTCCATTGATTTAATTCCTAGTTCAAGGCCTATATCGAAGACCCCTTGTAGAATAGACACTGTGGAATTAGTTGAACTAAAGAAACAACTAGAGAAATTGAGTAATAAAGGATTTATTCGCCCTAGTGTTTCTCCATGGGGATCCCCTGTCCTTTTTGTTAAGAAGAAGGATGGATCTGTGAGGTTATGTATCGACATCAGGGAAATCCATGCTATAACAATAAAGAACAAGTATACCATACCTCACATTGATGATTTATTTGATCAACTGCATGGAGCTCAATACTTTTCAAAGATTGACCTTCGATCCGGATACCATCAGTTGTGTGTGAAGAAGGTATACATTCCAAATATAGCATTTCGAACGAGGTACGAGCATTATGAGTTTACAGTAATGCCTTTTGGATTGACTAAGGGACCCTCTGTATTCATGGATCTAATGAATAGAGTTTTCAAGGAATATCTCGATGATTTTGTGGTGGTATTTATTGATGGTATATTGGTATACTCAAAAAGCTACGAGGATCATGAAAATCACTTGTGCATTATCCTGAAGACTCTTAAAAGACATGAAATATATGGGAAGTTTATCAAGTGTGAATTACGGCTTCAAGAGATTTATTTTCTTGGACATATTGTCTTTAAGGATAGAATCTATGTTGATCCTTCTAGGAAAAGTGCAATCCAAGAATGGGCAGTACCGATGAGTTTAACAGAGGTATGCAATTTTATTGGATTAGCAGGTCATTATCAGCGTTTCTCCCAGAACATTTCTTGATGGGATAACCCATTAACGAAGCTCACACGTAAAGGGGTTAATTTTTTTTGGACAAAAGAGTGTGAAGACTGTATTGAAGAACTGAAGAGAGGATTTTTCAATACTCCTATTTTTACTCTACCATCGAGAAATGACGGGTTTTTTATGTATATTGATGCATCGAAGAAAGGACTTGGTTGTGTCCTTATGTAGAATGATAGAGTTATTGCCTATGCATCACGATAGCTGAAAATTCATGAGCAAAAATATCCTACTCATGATCTAGAGTTAGCTTCTGTAATATTTGCATTGAAGATTTGGAGACACTATCTCTATGGTGAAAATGTGAGATTTATACTGATCACAAGAGTTTGAAGAATATTTTCTCATAGAAAGAACTCAACATGAGGAAAAAGAGATGGCTTGACTACTCAAGGATTGTGATTGTACGATACACTGCCACCCGCGGAAAGGAAAATATGGTGGCAGATGATTTGAGCAGAAAGGATCATGGAGTTTTGAACAAGATGAGAGTCTAAAAGGATCATATATATATGGATCTAGTAATGATGGATATGGGAATCACCATGGAAGGAGAAACCACAATAATTTATCAAATGGTTTCCAAACCATCATTACTATAAAGGATAAATAGTTCTCAGACCGGTAATGAAGAGTTTCAAAAGAAGATTAAAGATGTGAATGATGAGAGATTGAGTGACTTTGTGTATGAAGATGGAATTTTGAAATTTGGGAAGAGACATTGTGTTCCCAATATACATGATCTAAATAGAGAGTTGTTGGACGATGCTTATAGTTCCAATTTCTCTATACACCATGGGAGCACCAAAATGTATAGATATTTGAAGGAACATTTTTGGTGGGACAACATGACGAGAGAGATTTCTGATTTTGTGTCAAGATGTATGGTTTGTGAACAAGTGAAATATGGAAGGCAACAACATGGAGGAGTCATGCAACCTCTTCCCATACCTGAGTGGAAATGGGATAATATAACGATGGACTTTATCATGGGACTACCAAATACTCCTAGAAGGAACGATGCAATATGGGTTATTTTTATCATCTTACCAAGTCAGCACATTTTCTTGTTATAAGGGAGGATTTACCACTTGAATGCCTAGAAAGACTATATATTAATGAAGTTGTGAGACTTAATGAAGTACCCCTATCTATTGTTTTTTATCATGATCACCATTTACTTCATGATTCTGGAAGATTCTTCAGAAGGCCTTGGACACTGAACTTCATTTGAGCACTGCCTACCACCCTCAAATAGATGGAAAATCATAACGGACTATTCAAACCATAGAAGACATGTTGAGATCCTTCTCACTTGACTTTCAATGTATGTGGGATCAATATTTACCTCTGGTAGAATTTTCCTATAACAATATCTTCCATTCAAGTATTTAGATGGCACCATATGAAGCATTATACGGAAAGAGATGTCGCACACCAACCTGTTGGGATGAAGTTAGTGAAAGAAAACTTGTAGGCCCAAAATTGGTGGAGGAAACGATGGAAAAGGTAAATGTAATCCAAAACCACATCAAAGCAGCTCAAAGTAGGCAGAAGAGCTATGTTGATAATCGAAGGAAGGATTTGTAATTTTAGGAAGGAGGTCATGTTTTCTTGAAGGAATCTCCATGGAAGGGAGTTATAAATTTCGGTAAGAAGGGTAAATTGATTCCTAGGTACATCGGACCTTTCGAAATTCTAGAATTAATTGAGGGTGTAGCTTACCATTTGGAAAAGACACCAAGTCTCTCCAAAGTTCATGATGTGTTCCACGTATCACTATTGAGAAAATGCATGTCTGTCCCAATGCATGTACTCACTAACGATGAATTAGAACTCGAACCCGATCTGTCTTATTGCGAGGAGACCTTCAGGATTCTTGATACAAGAGAACAAGTGCTGAGAAACCAGACGACTCGTTTGGTAAAAGATCTCTGGAGAAACCATAAGATGGAAGAGGAAACGTGGGAACCCGAGGAACTTATGATGAAGAACCACCTGAGACTTTGTATGCAATAATATTCTAGAAATTTTGAGGATGAAATTATTTGAAGGAGGGGAGAATGTAACACACTAAGCTTCTATGGTACGCTTCTCTTTGAATAATACAGTTGCGTGTGTTATACACAACTTTGAGTTCTAACACACAACACAACCAATCAAACTAGCCCTTATGAATATTAATACCCACTTTTTGAAAGTTTATACATTTTATCATTCAAAATTAAATTCATTTTTGGATTCCTAATTTCGAAATTATATTAGGGTAAATTTTTGGTATTTTTCTGAAAACATTCAATTTTTGATGAATAGTGAAAAAACACTGAGTTGTAGTTTAAAACTGAATTTTTTTTAAATAATTATTTATTTTATTTAAATTTAATTAAGGTCAAAATGGATACATAATATCTACCTAAGTTCAATGTAATTCATTGTAGTTAGTTTAGAATAATTTTAGATATATAAAAATTGTATGGAACTTTTCACCGTCTTTTACCCACCTCCTAGGAGAATTTGGAAATTCACATAAAACATAATTTTTCTGCTTCTGTGAGTGGAATTCTGAAAATAAAAGTGACATAGTTATTATCATGGATTAAAATGTGGTTCAATTAGATAAAAATAATTTTTGGTGAATAGTAACTTTTTACTTTTATTTAACACGATTAAAAGTAAATACAGTAATTAAGGGTAAAAATGATATCAATATTACCCTAAGACGTTCATAATTCTATTGGAAAAGTTTATCTCGACAAAAAAAACCTTATGAATAAAATATTATCATTTAGGTCGACTTGGAATAGATTAGGAAATTTATTATTATTTAATTCAAAGAAGAGTTAAAAGAGTTAAAATCAAAGTTTAATAACTAAAACATTTTTAATATAAGGTTATACATAAGATAAATTTGATTATAAATATTCATTAGAAAGATAAAAAGATTTCCTACATAATGGTATATTATTTATAATTTTTAGACATTACATAATTTAATTTATCTATGACACAATGGTGATGCAGTAATTACCTAATTAATGAAATATTAAAATAATTGATATTATAAATATAAAAATAAATGTAATATGAGACTTTTTATGAATTAAACTACTTTTATAGGTTAATATTACATATTATTATTGGTTATATAATTTATTTTTGAAGTAATAATTCTTTTATGAATTTATCAAAAACAAAATACCCAATAGTACCAAAATTGACATAAAAGAGTTTTTAAAACCAATATTATATTATTAATTGATATTATATTCCTTAAAATCTAAGGTTCGGCCAAAAGACATATATAATGATAGGTGTTTCATTAATGGACCACCTGGTGGTCTCTTGGAGGTATATAGTATGTTTATTAACTATATAAAATAAAAATACAAAGAGACATGGTAAATGTCAAACTATTTAACTAAGAGTTAAATATATATGATATGGTTAATATAGTGACCCAAACCTGTCTAAAATCTATTAGATGAAATTATTTCGACCCATCCCCACCTTATACTTTGAATAATTCACTTTTGAGCCATTAAAAACCGAATATAAATTTATTAAAAATTAATACTTTAAGTATTTCCTAAAGAGCCCCTCCTCCCCCTTATAAAAGGGAACCACTTATAACCAATTCTTCTTACCTTCCAAGCCTTTTGGGTCGGACATTATCGAACAAAATACCCTCTCAACTATCCTCCCTTTATCCTAGAGGCCTTAATTTAGTCAGAAAATCAACCTAAGGAGCCCTTTTGATCAATTCAAAAGGTAGAACCCGAAGAAGAGGTAATGTTTTCACCACCCTCTTTCAAGATCCTTTCTTCTTCAACTTCTTCTTTCTTTGTTATTCCCATTATAAAATAATAACTCTATAATATTATATATACTGTGATGTTTTTATAAATATGTTACATCCATATTCAATACTATATCCATCCTTTTAATGACATGTCACCATACGTGCGTATGTATGGCTTGCCGTCTCCACGTCGTGGTGTAATTGTTATTCAAAACATTATTATTTGGATGGGTATAATAATGATGTCTAATTCATGTAAATATTAAATATAAGATGATAATTATTCTGTATATATATTATATGCTATCCAATTATATATTATTTTAATATCAAAAGATTTATATTGTCTCTAGTGCGTACGTACGGACTACCGTCTCCATGAACGCGATGAGATTCATTCCCCATCGTATCCATTCAAGTCTAATTATCATTTTATGATTAAAAATAATGTTTAAGGAGTTGATATAATTCTATATATGAATAATATACATCTCATCCATAACAAATATGTCTCACATAACAAATAATATAATGAAAAACTAATCCTATAACACCCGAAACGATTATAATACTACGATATTATTAACAAAGCAATGTTAAAAGATCATATATGATATCATATGAATTTATATGATTCTTGTATAATTTAATAACAATCATTTCACCATTATAAATGAGGTTAACCTACCCTCAACAAAGGAAAAGTACAAGGTAAGGGTTTATTTCACAATCTCTTCATTATCTGGGGTTGTTTATACGTAATTTTCTACTGGGACCTCTTTATCATCAACCTCCATGTTTCATAAAAATGTATTTCAAAAAAATATTACTATTTTACAGAATATGGGTAAAATTAATTTATACCCTTGTTTGAATTTTTATAAGATCTTTATAAAGGAATCTTTCCATCGTTTTCCAAACAAGGTCCTTTTTAACCTTTTCGACAAAATTAAGGTAAGAATGTATCTTTTTAACTTATATGGAGCGTGCAGCTACTTTCTACCATTATAAACTCATCGAAGATTCCCTTACAATCTTATATGAATATTTTCAAAGTAAATTTTTAATTTATAATTATTTGACTCTTAAACGATTTCATAATAAAAAGAGATATTTCTCTAAAAAGGTTTTTGATTTCATCTATGTCAACATCCTTTGATGGATTTTATGTGTATTTGGAGTTGATTTATTATGATACAAAACTTCAATATTATATTGAAGGTTTTGTGATATGTTTGACTGTGGATGTGCTATTTTTATACCATTCATGATTTATGGTTAATGTATTGACATTTCATATGATAGTTTTAATATGAATGTTTATGATATGTTTAAACCTTTTCATATGTAGAATTTACTGGATTTAGTAAGTGATGGGTGGATCCCGATATAGCTCCTCGATGCATTGATAGGTCTCATGAGACAACTAGATGTGGAATTGGCCAAGGCCCTTTCCCAATTTGATTTATGGTTTTGGCTGAGGCCTTAATCATTTTTATACATCTTAGCCGAGGTCTTGAAAAATGTTTCAGAATGTCCGGAATTATACATTCCCTCATTATGGAAATAATATTGATGGTTCATGTGGTCATTTGACTAGTAGAATAATTATGATTATGTTTTATTATGGAATTATTTACTCATCTCATATTATTTCCATAAAATTATTCATCTTTATTATTGGTAATGGCATTTGGTTTCAATTATTTACCATGATTAATATTTATGACATTTTATGTTGTATTACTTACCCTTACTAAGCATTTGAGCTCACCCATTTCTCATGATTAATTTTCCCAGGATATGAAGAAGTTAGTTATGAGTGACCAGCATACATAATCTAGCAGGCTTGGATGTTTCTAATGAAATATATTTGTGTTGTATTTCTTTTCAAGTTGTAAATTTGAACTTATATATGAATCTTGTTTCCAATAATACTAAACTAATCCATCTTTCGAGACATGATTTCCTTATGATCATGCCAATTTTATGTAATAATGAACCTACTCTGGGTATCTGGTGTTGGGGAGTTACATCAAGGTTCACCAGTTAGGTGTACGATTCTATTATTTTTATTCAATTCCCCCCCCTTTTATAGTTCCCGGTCGGCTGTACCTATGGAGAAATTGGTTCACAATTTGGGCTTCGCTGATGAATCAGGATAGAATCCAGAGTCCTATCCAAACTCTTTCTTCCAACATTTAAGTCCCCTTAAAGCCTTTGTTATCTTTCCTTTGTTCTTCTACTATGCTCCATTTTTATATATCATCGGGACACATGTATTTATTGAGAATGTGACACCTTTTGCGGAGGCCCACAGAGATATCCTAACCCGTGGAAGACTTAGTCAACCAGGTATTGTGGTTCTTTGTTTCATGATCATAGTTCGCAGAATCCATCATGTTTGCCTTTTCTGTGAACTGATCATCTTGCGGTATGGTATAAAAATTGACTTCGCATGCACAATTCCTTTGTAGACATGGCTTGCCGATGAACTTTATCTCTGGCCATCACCTCATGGGCCAGAGGTTCGCAGATGGTTCTATGCACCTATTGATTAGCAATCCAACAAGTCTGCATACCTTTCCCTATGATGGTATGCAGGATGCTTTAATTTCCTTAAAATCTTGAATCTCTTAAAGTTTATTATGAAAATTAAAATGTGTTTTGAGTCCATTCAACTTTCCATACTTGAAAGAGAACTTTATATCATCTGCAAAGTGATTGTAGGGCTTTTTTCTTCAATTAAAAGAATTTTTATGTCCCTAAAAATGCAGCCTATCAGAATGGTGTCTGTTTAGAATGAAAAGGGGACTATTCTGATGTAGAAGTAGTCCTGGACTGAAATGGTTCTTGGTAGAATAGATGGACCTGTCAGGAGGTGACCACGCCTATATATAAATAACCATGTCATTTTTCTTTTACCAGTTCTCATAGAGAAATGTGCTCTTGATTTTCCCGACTTTCTCTGCTTTTGAATACGATTCTTCTTGTGAAAATCCCACTTGTGAACTTCTCCGTACATTTCGCGAACCAATTTTCTCACCATTTCTCCATCTGCATACCATATTTTGTATTCAATGAATGGAACTGTGATATTTTAGTATTAAAATACAGATTCCACATAGGAGGATGCTACATGGCTGGCTTGTTTGCATTCCAAATTTGAACTAGTGAACCAGACTTTTAAAAATTATTAATCTGAACTTAAACCTTTATTCACCAATCTAAAATACAAGAATAATCTAGGCCTATGTTCATCATATACTATTTTTTTGAACCTTTGTGTTCAACTACTAATGATCAGTTGGCCAACACCTCGCGAAGGGTTCGCATACCATGGCTCTACGTTGTAGAATGTGACCGTGTACCATAATTATATGCGGGGTTACCTCTGCATATTACACAGTATGTGGATTTTTTCTATCGCACACCACTTATAGAATCCATTACATAGATCTTTATGTAGACAAATTTAAAAATCTTTTATCCATTCTTCCATAGTCAATATCTAAGAATTGTTTTTATCAGATTGAATTCTCATTGAATTCTAGATCTTTCTGTGTATGATACAATGGTAGCTTCACAGGCCATTGAAAACCCAACAAAGACAAGGGAAACTATGGTGGGGAATAATGATGATCATATTCGAGCCCACATCATTCCTCGTGACAGCTTCTTGACGGTCATCTTGATGCCAAAGCTCTTAGCTTATTCATTATCTGTACAGTTTCCAATTTACAGCTTTTGTATTCTTTCCGATGTGCCCTTAAAATTTCCTGACCCTAACCTACCCTTCATAATCATGGAGGCACCACATGGTCATGATCATGTCAGCATTTCCCCAATAGTAGAAATTAGAGCCACTCTGATTCAATATAATTCCTTCATACTAAGAGGATCGACATGGACTCAGGGGAACAACAGGTTCTGCGATGGTGTCCTGGGACTAGATTTCAGAGTATACCCATCTGTTACCATCAATTCCCAAGAAACTCCCAGTGGTGGGTGGAGCACCAATTGTCATCTGCAAGCTGGAGGATGTTTCCCCGATTAGTGGGCCTAGGCATTCTGGGTACAACATACTTATCTAAAGACCCCCACCAACTGGAGGCGGTGGGATTGTAGTAGGCAGCCTGGGTTTCTCATTTTTTAATCTTATCTATGGGAAAAAATCCATCCATAATTGCTCAGTCATTGGTGTTCAAGCACCAACATCTTCCACTTACTGCATGGGGAGGGGGGGGGGGATGGGAATCATCCTATGAGATATCTTTCGGCATGGAGGAATCCCTATCTTTGGAGAATTGTACGACAGGTTCCTCCTATCGGCCAACACATGGAATGACACAGACCACGTGTCCCCATTGACAAGGAGTCTAATGGTCACGACAGAGGGATTACTTAATCATCCCTTTGAGGCTCGCTTTCCTATCCCATTCAAGGTGTGGATAGGGTTATTATTACATCCAACTAGACCCCATGGCAAGGGCTCACCATAGTAGGACTCATCCAACCCCTTAGTACTGCAAGACTCCAGGTTTATATTGTGCTACCATTGAAGCGGTACGATATACTACATGGGGATATGAGCGTCACCCAGATGTATCACCTGCACTTAGACTAGCAGGTTTTTCTCCATTTTTTTGTTTGGATGTATTTTTCCACCCCGTGACATATACACCGGGGTTTGGTCATGTACCTTGATGATGGAGGCCGTGTGGGAAAGGGGTCAGCCCATTAATTTGTCTCCACCGACCCTTGACCAACATTATGAATTTTTGGGTCAGATACAGGAATGAAGGCCTCTAACTCATCTCCACTGACTGTTCCAATTCCTGTATGGGTGGATAGCAGGACACTTCCCCTGTTATGAATATTGAAATATAGAAAGGGTTCCCCATTCTGACTTTTGTTCTACTATTCTAAACATTTTTTCTGTTCGTCCCAAGTGTCTGAGCATAACCGAAGCAGTTGGGCTATTGAATGATGCTTTTGATTTCTCATTTTCACTGCATCCTACCCCTGATGGGTCATTGATAGGCGACATGGGAGGTTCATTAAAGGAATTATCCTAAATTGTCAACCTTCTGGATGGAATGCTCGCTGCTTGTGTAGACCAAGTAGTCATTTCTGAGCCATACATCCCCTATCGGTTTTCCAGGCAATTTGGATTCCTTCAACAGACTGTGCTACTTCCGGTTGATCAATTAAAGGGAGAATATCATCCCATGGTTCTCCACCAATTATGGATTATGATGAGGAATGGAGGTGATTCTAGGGAGATTATCATTTCTAACACAATGGGGGCCACATTTCATTCATTGGAATATTCCCAACTATAGGAAGATTGTTACACTGGAAGGATACTGACTGAACCAGTTCGGCAGGTGTAGAAAACCTTGACCATTTCCCACCCCATCCTTGACCCAACAGAAATTCTACACATTCCTTCTACCGCAAATAGTGAAATAGGTATGCCTTCTTCTTCCATCCCTACAGCAGCCAAGATGGATACACCTCCTACTCCTACCCTTATAGTAAGAAGACATTCTGTCTTCTGTCAAAAGCATATGGGATGGGTTTTGTTCGTACAACACATTTCAGTGGGGATCGATTCAGACTACTCCCCTCCTATAGATATTCCGCAAGATCATAACGAGACTTGCACCAGACAAGTATCACCAATCATTTCATAAGCCTCGGTTAGTCTATCGTATCCGGCTCCAGTGGAAGGGCCATCTGATGGTAAAAATAGTCTCCCATCTTGGGTGGCCTATCTTGGGTCCCTTACCACTCCCAGGGTGACACTTTCTACTTATAGGCATGTGGTGGTGGAGGAGGGTAAAATTACTGGTGCCACGGGGAGGCACTAGGTAGTGCAGAAAGGGGCATGGTTCCAGTTGTGTTCCCTTTCCATGGAGACACTCATATCCATTTTTTGTTGACAAGGATGACAATTTTCAGTAGTTATTCACTGATCTAGGTTCTGAAGGCTATGATTATCAGCATTTAAACCTCCTCATCTACCATATCATCATTCTTTATGAATACCTTGCCTCCTATGAGTAAAAGAGGTCCAAGTTCAATTCTTCCCATCACCATGTGGCGACCTTCCAATATATTTCAGAAGCATTTTGTCATCACAATGCTAAGGATTTGAAGGATCATGATTTGGTGGAAAACCAAGAGGAAGATCTAAAGTGTGAGGCCTGCACAAAAAAAGTTGAGGGAAAAACTGGCCTCTTCGCATTCCAATGATGAATCCATCTAGATTAAAAGGTAGGACCTTAATGTTGTTCTAGATCGGGTGTGTCTGATGGTCAAGGCTAAAATGAAGGAGAGAGCCTATTTGGAGTAGACTATTGACAGCCCATGGAAAACACTTTCCATTATTCTATAAATGGGGAATCAATCCTTTATATGGCCCGATCTTAAATCATGACATGTACTCTATTTTTTTTAGATACATTGGAGAGACTCCAAATTGGGGATGTTCTACCATTTTTTCTGACCTCGATGGACCAGATTTGGTTTTTAATTATTTTTCCTTATCTTTTTCTGTCGTGTTAACATTATTTCAATCATGAATTAATTTTAAACCAAGTCTTGAAACTAGTAACCTGAAATAATTGAATCGTGCTCCATTTTTTCCTGATTCATGAGACTCAACGAGCGCAGTTTGACTATTTTTGGGGTTTCATGGAAGACCCCATGAACCGTGATGTCTTTTTTTATTATTACCAAAAATTTTTCCTAAGCCTTCTTGGTATGGAATTAGCAGGTATGAATTTTATTTTTCTTAGGCTTCCCTTCTCGGGTTGTTGAACTAACAGGCTTTACAACTTTTTTGATGGCTCTATGTTTTTTTAACAAACCAATACATGGATTTTACATAGAGGCGCCTTCTGTGGATTTTCCCTATAGAAAATATGGAGGATGTTTTCTAGAAGTTCACAGTCCTGTAAATAAAACTTGTTACTGATGTTTTAGGTCAAACATCTTTGACCAAACTTAATGGGGTAAGGGAACCAATTTGGGATTTGTCAACCGAGAATGTTCTCATGTCCTTCAGACAAGGATTTGGGATTTTCCTTGACCTTTAATTTATAAATTATAGACATGAATGGGCCCCGTGAGCCATTATAGGCATACAATGGTAAGAAAGGACTCTCCTGGGGACCAATTTCTCTTTGATAAACAACAATTTTTGTGCGAAACAAATGCAAACCCTCCATGGAATGCTGTTCATAGTCAAACAAAGGTTTCTGCATAACACTGGCCTACTATTTCCCATGGCCTTAGTTGGATTTAAATCATTTTGAATTTATATTTAATTAGGGAGTCACAGTGGTTGGTTAGCCTGAGTGTAAATGTCTGAATACATTAGGGACATTCATGTTGGATTTTAGTTGATAACCATTCCTGCGCAACTGTTTCTTGCTTGAGGGAGAGATGGTGAATAATCAGTTCAGTAACAAATCCCTCTTATATTTTGTAGTGGAATTAAAAAAAGTGTAAGGAAGGTATGATATTATCTAAAATTTTTCCAAATCCGGGGTGTGACTGGACATGAATATCATTTGAGTGTATAGAAGCCAGAAAAGACTCTCCTACAAATGAATTTTCCTTTGATTGAAATCCATTTTTGTGGGAAACATATGCAAAGGCACTATGGAATGATGAGAATAGTCAAATAGAGTTGTCCTCAAGACACTAGCCTTCCATTTTCGATGGCCTAAAAGATTATGGAGATTGGGAGCTTTCTAAATACGGTATGTGTCCTTCGCGAAGAGGTGCGCCTGAAGAAAAAAAAGGGAATTTCAACTGGGCTTATTCATGAAAACCCAAAAATGAGTAGAGGTACTCCTCTTGTGTATGTGGATCATATTCATGCATATGTATGGGGGTATCTTTAGAAGCCTTAAAAGAGATGATATATGAAATGGGATCATATGTTCTGATATATTCAAGATGTGTGTATGGAAGAAAATCTAAACCATGACTTTGAGGGTCCTTGAACTGGGAGGGATGGAATGAGTCTTGGAAGACCATGGGTATACTATGATAGGAGAGGAATCTCTTGGGGATGAATTTTCCTTTGATTTACAAATGTTTTTATTGGAAATATATGTAGATCCACCAGGGAATTATGTTCATAATCAAACAAAGGTGTCTGCAGGACAATAGAATTCCATCTCAGATGGCCTTAGAGGGCTATGTGGAATCAAGATCATTCAATTCATAGAGTATGGGGTATGACAGAAGTGTATATGGACATATTGGGGGCATTTGGGAAGCAATTTACTCACAAAATTAGGCACCCATTACGTAGATATGGCTCATAAGAAGTGTGATGTATTCATTCCATCATTGAAGTACCTGGTCATTTAATGTCACCTAACCAGGCTGTGGGGTTCCTCTTAGTGGAGGGAACCATGAAATTCATTTTAAGGTCGCACTACTAGGAAAAAAAATTTGGGTTTATTTACCATAATTTTGTGGTGTATCACTCTCTATGATCCTTAATCTCGCATGAGATATGCTCTGTATGAGAAACAAGGTATTACGAGGACTCTGTTTCATTACATAGGAATAAAAAATTCAACATTAGAGGGAACTTTTGGTCTCAAACCATTGTTATGAAGTTTAACGTCATACAACAAGGATTATTTTAGACTTGTAGTTTATTTTCTTGTGGTGAGTACATGATACTGTGTTGTTTAGAGTCATGCAGTGTGGATGATTATACTCTCATAAAGATATTTAATAATTTTAGTCTAATCATAATCAGGATGTTTCGACATTTCTTAGACATGAGTAATGATAGAAGGTGTAAACCATAATCTCGACGAAAACATGAATCATGAGGGATGACATGGGGCATGGAAGCCATTGGGTGTACTGAGATATGAGAGGACTCTCCAAAAAATGAACTTCCCATTCATTGACATCCATTTTTGGGGGAAACATATGTAGAGACACTAGGGCATGATGCGCATAGTCAAGAAAAGGTGTCCATAGGACACTGGACATTCATCTCATATGGACATGAAAGATTATGGGGATCCATGTTTTCTTAGAGTATGGAGTTTGAAAAAATGGGAAAAGTGTTCCTGGGAACATTCGAATACCCAAACCATGATTAACTGTGCACTACTATGGCTTCCAGATAAGTCTGGCTGATATGTAGAGGGGGAAACATGATCTTTTGACTTCTCATAACTGAGGGTATGTGTAGAATCTCGTAACACTGAGGACTGGGTCACACATAACTCTTGAATAATTTCTCAATTTATTTTCATGAGATGGGACCTTTCATGGACTCCTCGTACAAGTCTGACCTACGTATGGGGGAAAAGGGACATTTTTTATTGTGGCTGAGTCTATATTCAATATTCGAATATCACTATGTATCATGCGAGGGTAGGAATCTAGCCACATGTAGTTCTTAATGTCCCCTACACACATTTTCTCATTTTGTAGGGACACTTGATGGAATTTTTTTAATGACGATGGCTATGCCAAAATTCCAAATCTGGGCATCACTATATATCCTGCGAGAGCAAGAATCAAGCCATGCATATTTCTATAATTTCCATGTACCGATTTGGCTTGTTTCATGTGTGAGGACATGCGAGGGAATTTTTGTTTCACTTTATACAGGTTCTAGGCCTACCATATTTCCCTATGATTTAGTTGCGTAAGAGAATACTTACCACTGATCCGAAGATCACATGATTTATACTCGATGTGAGAAACAAGTAGTGGTCATAGAGTCTCCTTCGCATGTGTGGGGAGGTAGAGAATACAATGGGAGGCGTTTTTGTGGGGGTGGGCCAATATCATGGATCGAGGCATCTCTATGTAACCTGTAAGGGAAAGAATCAATCCATACATATTTTTATATGTACCTCATACTAATTTGTCTTAGTCTTGGGGCAGGAGAATATTCATTCTATCTATCACAGTTTCTAGGTCTATCATGTTACTCCATAGCATGATTTAATAAGAGAATCCCTACCACTGATCCTAAGCTCACATGAGTTGTACTCAATGTGAGAAACAATGATTGATAGGGGTTTCTCTTATAAATCTGGGTAGATAGGGGGCATAATGAGGAAATTTATTTGTGAGGGATGTGGCAAGATCGAGGATCGAGGCGTTGCTATGTATCCTGAAAGGGTATGAATCAAGCTGTATATAGTTTTGTGAGGGATCCTATAGTTTAATGTCATTCAATTAGGATGTTTTATGTCATGTAGTTTAAAGACATATGATGAGAAAATGAGTCACCGTTTATTATCATGTTTTAGGGAAAGGTTTATTATAGATTAATGTCATGTGGAAGGGACAATTACTCATAGGTTAAGTTCTTAGAGTTTGAACCATAGCATTCAGGGTTTTATGATATTTTTACTCATAGTTTAAGGTCTTAGAGTTTGTACCTTGGAATCTATGATTTTTTACTCATAGTTTAGGGTCATAGAGCTCAGACCACATCATTATTGGATTTTTTTACTCATAGTTTAGGGTCATAGATCTTGATCCACATCATTTTTTTCATTTTTTACACAAATTTTAGAGGCAATTAGCTCAGAACAAATCATTGTTGGTATTTTTTACACATATTTTTGGGTCATAGAGCTCAAACCACATCATTTTTGGCATTGTTTACTCATAGTTTTGGGTCATAGAGCTTATAACATGACATTAGGGCATTTTTACTCATAGTTTATGGTCATTGATCTCAAACCACATCATTTTTTTGTTTCTATTATACAAAGTATTTCATCAAGAACTTCACATTTGTGGGATCCGTGATGATATGTTCATCCATTGATATCATGGAATGTGTTCTATTGGAATAGAATTTATGTATAACATATGGTTCTTCCCACATTGGATCAATCTTTTGGGGCTTCTTCCCATGTATCATCAGGGTTTTGAGGACTAACACCATTTCTACTTCGAGTAAAGATTGAAGGGGAAGCTTTTTAATGAAGCCTCATGCAATCCAATTTTGGTAGATTTTCAAATGGTGTAAAGTGTGTAGAATTTTCCCATATAGCTATTCCATTTTATCAAAACATCTCTGGGATTGATCATCCATAGACCGTTGATCGCAAAAGGCCACACAAAGTGATGTCACGTAGATTTTGATAGGAAGAACTGTCCCAACCCCATATACTAGTGAGTACGGGGTTGTCTATGTAGAAGTGCGGGTCATGGTCTGTTAAGCCCAAAAAGAATGAAGGAGCCTATCTTGACACAATTTCTTATCCATATCAACCATCTTATTAATTATATTGGACAAAATCTTGTTAAAAGCATCTATTTTCCCATTAGTTGTCGTATGGTAGTAGGATGGTTGATTGGATTTAATTCCATATTCTTGGTATAACCTTTTCAAATCAATAGATCATAAGTTGGTTCTATTGTCCGTAAGGATTGTATGTGGGACACCAAACCTGGTAATGATTTTTTCCTTCACAATACTAATGATGCATTTTCCCCTGACTACCTTAACGGGTATGGCTTCGGCCCATTTAGAAAATATGTCATTCATTGTGTGTAAGAACTCTATTTGTCTAGTTGTAGCAGGTGGATATGGTCCCACAACATCCATCCCCCAAGCGATGAATGGCCAGGAGTACTTAGCTATATGAAGTAACTCTGGATTCTGGTGTATAAAATAGGCATGAACTTGGTAGGAATGGAACTTTTTAGTGAATATGGAAAAATCTAGTATCATAGTGGGATAGTAACACACAAGACTTTGAATTTGGTAAGAGATCTTGGTTTTTAACTGGTGCGCTCCACAAACTCCGATATGTAGTTCATTCATGATGACATCAGTCTCTTACCCATTAATGCACATGAGAAGGACTCCATCAAGGCCTCGTTTGAAGAGAAACGTTTCCTGGTTTATCCCATTGTACAAGGCAATGTTTACTACCCATCTTCGGACCTGCTTCCTTCCATCCCTATCTTGTGGGAGCTCCCCTTTCCGAAGGTAATTTTTAATGGGAGCCATACAACTGGTGGTGTGACCATAAGGTTCAAATATGGGGACAATTTCATCGATTTCCTTTATATTAATTTGGATGAATGGAAACACCATTCGACGGTGAGCAATTCTAATGACATTTTCATCTGGGTTTGGATTGGCCAATGCAATGGCTGTATTTTCTAAAGTGTCATCTTGGGAATTTTATTACTGGGGGATATAATTCATCATTGGTTTTGATGGGAATTCCACCATTATTCATTGAACATGGTTCATCAAGGGTACCAATACTTTTTTCTTGATGACATAGTCACCATTGACCTATTTTATGACTAGATGTGAATCACTCTTTATTTTGAGGTGTTTGGCTTGCACCTGAAGTTCTTTTTCTAGACCTGCAATGAGGACCTGACATTCTACATAATTATTTTTACACCCTTCCGAAAGTAGAAAATAATAAGGCCAGATGACCTTTTTTGGGGATACATGTACAACTCCCAACCCTATATTGTTGAGCTTGGGATCCTCCATATTTTTCCCTTTCGGGCTTCGGGAAGTACAATAAAAGTAAATTTCCCATGTCTGGGGGTCTTCCTAGATAGAAAAAACTTCTTCATATAGAAGTTCATAAACCAATGGTGTTGTTTTTTACAAGGGGTGCTTGACCAAGAGGTCTATTAACTCTCGGCCTTTGATGGACTTCTGGGGTACATACCAAATGTCAAACCACTTCAGAATGACCACCCATCATGATAGGCACCCATTTAGGATGGGACGATTGAGGATATATTTGAGAATGTTGCAATGGGAGAACTGTTGGACCTCATGGTGATACAGGAAATACCTGAGTTTCGGAACTACAAAGATGAGGTATAGGCAGGTATTCAGAATTTTTGAATACCGTATTTTGTCATTGATCAATGCTCTACTAAGGTAATAAAAATTCTTTTCTCTTCCAGTATAATTTTTCTACACGATAAAGGCACCTAATGACCATTACAAGGCGGTTACATACAAAATTAGTGGTCTCCCCTCAACTCGTGGCATTATCACTAGTGAGCTTAGGAGATATATTTTGATATTTTTGAATGGTTCTAGGCAATCATTATCCAATTCATACATAACTCCTTTCTTCATGAGCCTGGTGAAAGGTAAAAATTTACCTGGAAAGTTAGCTATTAAGGGACATATATAGGAAAGGCGGCCCTAGAGACCACTCAACTCAGTGAGGTTGTGAGGCGGGGACATTCTAAGGATGGATTTTGTCTTACCGAGGTCAGCTTCAATGACGTAATGGCATACAGAGAAGCTGAGAAATTTTCCTGAGGGAACCCCAAAGGCACACTTAGGGGGTTCATATTTAAACTATGTTGTCACAATTTTTTAAATACAGTTTAAAGATCATCCATTTCATTCTAGATCTATCGTGATTTAACCACCAAATTGTTGACATAAAACTTGACAATTTTCCCCAAGAAGTGCTTGAAGATGCAATGCATGGCACACTGATATATAGCGTCAACATTCATTAGGAAAAGGAGAATAAAATTATGACAAAACACCACTTGAGGGGACCTAAAATTGGTATCTTATTCATCACCTCAGGACATATAGATCTAATTTTATCCCAAATAACTGTCGATGAAAGAGAGGGATTTTTATACAACTGTCACATCAATATGTAATTTTGTGATCTGGACTGGTAAATCACTTTTTGGGAAATTCCAATTAAGGTACCTTAAGTCAATGCATATTCTAATATGTCTATTCTTCTTTTTGACGGGAACTATGTTCTCCAGCCAGATTAGATATTGGACCTCCCGTATGAAATTTTCTTTGATGAACTTGTCAAATTCAGCCTCTATTTTTCCAGCATGCATTGGATAGGTCCTTCTAGATACCTTCTTGTAGCCTTAGTGATTTTTTAGTAACCCTAGATGATGGTTGGAGACCTCAGGATAGAGGTCTAGAATATCAGTGTAACTTCAAGCAAACACATATTGATTCTTCTTTATGAAGGAGGTGTATGCCTCCTTTTCCTCGATATACGTGGCCACACTTATCAAAGTGGTCCATTGGTTATCTTTGATGCCTATATTTATCTCCTTAAGTTCATCGATTGTGGTAGATACACCTTTTTCGAATGCGGGAGGGGAATCATTGAGGCCTTCTTCCTCGTCTTCTCAATCATCATCATCATCATCATCATCATCATCATCATCATCATCATCATCATCATCTTCATCATCTTCTTCTTTTTATGGAGAAAGAATTTTTCAGATCAACTCTCTAATTCTGGTAGAGAAATCATCTTTTTCCTTAGTGTGTGTGGCAAGGGAGGTTTAATTTCTCAAGGATGGGTTGGGAGCATCATTGATATGGAATTTTCTCTCATTGTGGGAGTCATCATGCTCTTCTGAGTCCTTGGACTCGGTGTCCGTGGTGGAGATCATGCAGACGATTGATTTTTCATCCGAACTTGCACATATGAATTCGACTTGGTTAATGGGTAGTACATTCTCTATCCCTGGATGCAGGGGGGGTCAGCAAGAGCTGTTTCCAATCCATTTGGGGAATTTATTCAATTAATGTTGCTAGAATAATGAAGTTATTCTTATGATTCATAGATCCCTGTGTCGATATAACGTGACTCACAACACTCAAATGATGATTTATCAGCATGCACCATCCCATTTTTTCCATTAGTGCAATATTTGATGCACTGATGGTATGATGATATAATTGTAGCATGTTGATGCAGCCAAGGCCACCCAACCAAGATAGTGATTTCCTAACTTTGATACAATACTAGGAACTCGGAATCTGACATGAGATATCCAAGCCAAGTTTAAAGCATGATTCTCCCCAATAGTTTTTGCTCACATTTTTCATATCGAAGAAGAGTTGTAGTGCAAGGTGTTAAGATTTCTTCATCACATCCCATTTTCTGAAGCATTTTTCATGGGAGGAGGTTAACTCTATAGCCATTGTCGATGAAAATCCTTCAGACGTCAATCTATTTTAGCTTTCCGGACACATATAAGGGTTTGATATGCCCTTGGATGACGGTGTCGTCGTCACTGTCTGTGAAGGATATTATGGTGCGACATTATTCAGGACTGGTCTCCATTCGGTAGACATAGGCTTCTACTACTTTAGCATCAAAATAATGGGGGCATAGAAATGCTTTGATGAGTGCTTCCCTAAGATCTGCAGATAGGCTTTACATATCTTGGATTGACAACATTGTTGGTAATGAAGCCAGGTATATTAGAATATCATACTTCTTCTCTAAATGGTTTGTGCTTCTTGACATGGGGTTTTTCTTTAATAGCTACTATATGGTTTTTGAGCTTTGGACATAGATGGTTCAACACTTGTAGTCGGGGCCATTGGTGATGTTGTCCTTTCCGAGTTTAGCCTAACTGGTCTGCCTACATACCTTGGAAGATTTGGTATTTTTCATCCCTTAATGGATATTACAAGATTATTGGGATTGGATTTCATTCAATGGGTTGAAGGAGCATTCTGGTTCTTATTGTGTCTGTCAGAGGGTCCTTCCTCATGTTTCCGCGAAGTTAACAATTTGATTTATGGTGTGGCTGAGAATTTGACTCTTACCGCGATCATGCCTTCCAGGAAACCTCTGGCCTTTATGGCCTCTCTCTTAGGCACTCTAGTTGGGTGCCGTGAATTCTGATTCATGACCATATTATTAATCAGAGAAGTGTTCCATTAAGTGAATAACATCAATGGTACCGAAGATCAGTTCTTGATATGACAGTATTTCTGTCTGACTATCTCATTCTGACGGTACCATTTGGTAGGGCAGTTCTTATTGAACCATTTGGAGGGTTAGTTCCCATTTCACCAAGTCTGTTGTCTTGAAGTCTGAAAGTGTCAATACTGACTTTGGATTTGGTGTCATCTCATATTCTTTCTTTTGATTTCTTCCCTTCTGTCCTTTAGAAGACCGCAGGGTTGAGAAGGATTGATGTGTTGTATTTGGAGGTTTTGGGGGAATAGTTTGTTGTTCCAATTTCACATGGGGATTCCATGAACTCAATTTAAGGTCTTATGGGTCATCCAATTTTCTAACTATTGCACATTCATACTAGAAACTATTTTCCATCCTTCTTCCTCTCTTGAGTCTAAGGTGGAAACATACTCCACTTAGACTGGTGGAAGGACCAACTTTAATTGCCCGAAATTCACCATCATTTGTAAAAGATCATATAAAACTAAGCATTACTCAATGGTGTGTCCTAGTATCTGGTGATAGGGAGAATAAATTCTATGTTCGTTGAGACCAACTTTATAATCTTTCTTTGGATTTGGCAGCCAGATCAAATTACAATTCATAGCGAATATGAAATAGCCATAGACATGGTCATCTCAGAATGAGTAAGCTTTATTTTTTTCATTATTTGAAATGATTTCTTTTAGAACCATGTCGCTCATCTTGATGAGGGGGGGGGGTTTCTTTTGGAGTCTAGGGGCCCCGCATGATTTGGTGGGGGCCTCACAACTAGAGCTGGTGCTGGGGGTGGCATAAGCCAGACAGAAGCCACTTCTGCCTTTCATGTTCTTTTCCCAATGGCTGATGGGGCCATTCAAGACTTAAGATTAGTCTCTTTCAAGGATACTTCTATCCTTTGTGAAATGGTAGAGAAGTCTCTAAACCCACTTGTGTACTTCATCGTGATGAGTGTCATTCTCAATTCACCCCGAAGGTTATTGATACTCATGGAATGCATCACATCCTGGGGGAGTGGTCGGTTCAGGGAATAAGTTAGGTCTTTACATCAGGAAATAAATTTTGAGACTCTCTCATTCTCTTGCTGTTTACAATTCATGAGATCGCTAACCGTCATCTTAGGTAGTGTTGAAATGAACTAGAAGAGAAATTTCCACCGGAGAACCTCCCAGCAGATGATTGAATTAGCTAGCAGGCTAGTATACCACATGAAGGCTAAGACCTGTAGGGTTTGTAGGAAGCCCCTGAGTTTTTTTTCTTTTTACTGCTCCAGATATCCTATCATGGGGTCACAATAAAAGTAATAGTGCATTAAATGCTGTTTTGGGTCCCCAGAACCATTGAATACTTGGAATATGAGTTTCTCAAAAATTTGGCAGTGGATGTACATTACTCACCCACCCAAGGTAGGGTTTGTACTCTGGTTATATCAGATCACACATCCCTTCTAGATATTCTATTCAAGTCGATAATTTCTTGACTATGTTTAAGATCATTTTATGCGTATCCTATCGGGATTGAGCTTGATCTGGTGTGGTAGTGGCAAAGACTATGCATGCCAGTGCTGCGTGAATTTGGGGTGGATACCTAGCCGAGGGTATCATTTGTGGGTTTACCTAGATATATACCAGTTTTCTTCATAGTAGGGGTAGTATTGATGTCATTCAGTGGATTGATTGAACGGACCCCTGAGCTTGGCTTCATTCACTAGGAATAGTGCATGTGGTATGGGATCCTCTTCTGGGAGAACCTACTGATGTTCCACGAGGGGAATGTATCCGGGGAGATAGTTCCCTTGGCATATCTCGACATTAATTCACCTATTCTCTTTCATTTCTTCTTAATTCTTGGCGTACCACTCTTCAAGGGAGAGGGATGCATTTTCAAGGGGAGTAGGAGGATGTTCATAGAGAACGTTGGATTTATTCTTCTTATTGATGGGGTTTCCTGGGGGAGGTAGCGATGGATTAGCTGAGGGGAACACAAATTGAGGACAAATCTCTTGTTCCAGGTATGCCCACCATCAGGCATGGTGTGGGATGCCTTTGGGAGGGAACCATATTCCTTCACATCCACTCCCTCCAAGTCATTTCATGAGATCTCTATGGGGTTGAAGTTTACGACAGTCACTAATGCATACCACATTTAGGGTGTTGTACCTGGTGCTGAATGGTAGGAAGGAATTATGTGTAATTTATTAGAATTTCTCCTTCCACATTGTAGTACTCTTCGTTTTTCTTGGTGAAGATTGACCCGAAGGGAGCCCTGATGTGACCTTATAATGCGTCTTTGTATCGAAGGGTGTGAACCATAAGAAAAGTTGTAATGGGCTACTCCTCTGTCCATCATTCTTCTTAGACAGATGAAGAAAGATGTCCACAGTGTATGGATTTGAGGTAAAAATTCCCCTATGGACTAGGGTTGTCCTTATTTTCCTATTCATATACTACAGCCTGGATTTGTTGGTCTTATAAGGGAAATATGATTTAAAAATTCACCTCGGCCAATGGGATGGGGATTTTCCCGTATTGCGGGAGTAGCTGCTGCTACTCCCACCCTTTCAATTTCATGTACTCCCACGCAGGTGTGATCAAAGTATGTAATTGGTCTTGCATGGAGTCTATATTCTTTTTAGGACATAGGAACTTCTTTCTGGTTAGATTCCCTGAGGCAGGAAGCCTTCTAGATGTCCCTATTTTCCCAACTCATAAGCTTTTTGATGTCTTGATATCTTGGGTCCTGACGCTTTTGAGACTTACTCAGGGCTGGTTTTTGTTGAGTATCCCATATTTTCTGACAAGGGTGTTCCAATGACTACTGCCTATGGGTGATGAAATTGCAGGATTTCATTTCCAATTGGTCCTGCTAGATGGGACATTGGGTGAAGTGTACAGCTCCATGTTCTCCCCATCACCAAATTTGAACTCCAGCCGGGGCATTGCAAATGAGGCGACATAACTTATGCAGTGCGTGAAGGCAGTCCAACAGAAGGGTTTTCTTTCACATTTCTGATTATGGAAACCTTGTGGATAGGAGGGTTTATAGGTCAATTAGAAAATTAAGCTACCCTATCATGCAGACATGGTCTGCATACCCTTCGTATGGTAGAAATTTTCCTTTCATCTAACAAAGAGTCTTCCATGCGTTGAGGAAAATGTCATGCATGCATTTCCCAGACAACTCTCCTGGTATTTCAAAGTGAGTAGTGGCCGTTAGACAATACATCACTGGTATATTATCCCTATCTATTTTTCTTCTCCCAAGAAACATATCCTTCTATTGTTTTTGTGGATTCTCCTCTACTTGATATTCCCTGCTTGATTGATTCTTAATAATTTCATCCCAAGTGATTGGGGCGGTGGGAGCCTTATTGATTTGCAGACGACATAGGGGTGGCTCAGAAAATTAGGGTGGCCCCAGGCCATCCCCTAGTTGAGAAATAATATCACATATTTTAGATGGAGTGCCCTATATGTAAGAGTCCATCCTTCTGAGCACCTCAACAATGGAGGGTGATCTCATTGTGATTCACTGTTTAATTTTCACCCTTACTCCACTATGATAAACTAGTTTGTATTGAAAATTATAAAAATAATAAAGAATTTTATTTCATGTTTGAAACATTTTTTTTTATCACCATTAAAAATGGAAGTGATACTTTTTTGGATAATCTCATTGAAGGTAGAGGTGATTTGGAGGGATCATGATGATGTTTAAGAAAAATGGGCCAAACTCCACAGGATCCATGCACACCCGTAGACTCATCCAAACACTTCTATGGAACTGTGCATCCAAATTGGCTGATATTTTTTGGTATGGTCCAAATTTTATTGGGATACATTTCATATGAAGAAACCCAAGACACATTCATCCATCTACTAGCCAAACCAACCTGAACATTCCAGCACACCGAATCTGCACAAAGTCAAAAGTGGTGTGTTGTGATCTATCCCTATCTTTGTCTCTATTTGTCCAAATTCTTCCAACCATTTACTGGAGACATCCAAATGGTGGTTATAAAACTTTTTTATTTTCTCCAATGTTATATAGGGATATTTGGAGGTTGAAACCCATGTGATAAGTGGTTTTATGAAATTTGTGTGCTCAAAACCACCCTCCCATTTCCTTATAAAATGGAACCTTGGGATCCCCATTTGTATGTTCGACCAGGAGGATAAGATCAGGTATTTTGGAGATCCAAAATAGTCCTCTAAATATCCAAGAATTTCTAGAGGCCCTTATCATCATAGGGGGATCAAAAATGAAAAAGGAGTTCCACCAGAGCCTTATCCTCCTCTCGATGTCGTGGAAAATAGTGGATGGTAATTTCGAGGGAGCTACACCTACTTGGGAGGGAGTTCTGAAACATGTTACTCTATTGGTTTTGAATAATTTGAGTGTGGCTTATTTCACTTATGTTATATATAAACTTGATTCTCCTCTGAATTCATTTCTTTGGTTTAATTAAGTGAACCACTTTTAATTTCAACACTGATTGGGTTGAAATTTCAAGTGGGAAAATTTGGTTGTTATGATTGGGAAACACAAAGATCCACCTTCTCTCACAAATACAAAATATATTATTATGATTTGGCAGAAATTAATCTATTCTTGAAGTCCAAACCTTTACAACATGATTATTGTGTCCATGGTTGGTACTTTCTACAACATTTTGAGTGGAAAGAGGGGAATCAAGATCTTGACAACAACAAAACAAAGAATCAAACAAACCATGTGTAATTTCCAGAACAATGAACTATTCAATATGTGTAGTGAACTTTAATTGATCCCATTATATCATAATTCTAAAACACCACTTTTATTTATCAACTATTAAACTCTTTAAATAAATTCACTTTTTTAAAATTCTTTACAAAATCACCCCCTATTTTGTTCTCTTTATTAAATTTACACACTCAAAACCTATCAAATATCCTTAAGAGATGATATAGGGTCTTCTCTAGACTATAAATAAACCTTAAAAAAATCAATTTGAGGTGTCATGGAAACACAGTCAAATTTTGGCGTCGTTACTGGGGATGCTTTGGTTTATTGCATGTTTTTATAAGATTTTTGTAGTTTTTGGGAATATTCATCTGTTTTATATTCTACCTTTTCATATACGTTTGTGTTCTAGTATATTTTTTCTATATGTTTTGTGCATGATGTGTTCTAATCTGGGATACTTACCTCCTTTTGAACCTGAACCGGAGATGATCTTACGTTAGAGACCTCGAGATGCACAAGACAACCCTTTGAAGGAGGACACACCATAACTCAAGACTTTTCTAAACCCATATACTTCTAGAACCAAATTAGAACATGAAATTAACATGTTTAAAATGGTTGTAAATAATAGAACCCTAATGGAATTAACCTCACCAGATGTTGATATTCAACCCACTTACATTCAAATGCAAGGCGAGGCACCCAATTTTGAACTTAAATATGGTTTAATTCATTTATTAAAAATATTCCATGGACTTTCTAGAGAATATCCACATAAACATCTTAAAGAATTTCATATTGTGTGTTCAATATTAAAACCTGAAAATGTGGATGAAGAACATGTATAGATTATTGAATTCCCATTTTCATTGGAAGGCACTGCAAAAGACTGTATTTACTATGTTTATTCAGCAATTAGAGGTTGGGTGGACATGAAATGCATTTTCTTGAAAAATATTTCCCAGCCTCTCGAACTGCAAATATAAGGAATGAAATATGTGGTATAATAAAATCCTAAGGGGAAACAGTACATGAACGTTGGGAATACTTTAAAAGGTTATGTTCAAGCTGTCCACACCACCAAATTAATGATAAACTTTTAATTCAATATTTTTATTAAGGTTTAATTCCTATTGACTGAAATATGATTGATACTACTGGTGGTGGGGCACTAGTTGATAAAATCCCAATCGCTGCAAGGACCATAATTGATAACATGGAATAAGACACTCAAAAATTCAGTTCAAGGTCCAATGTAACCATTCGAGGTGTCCATGATGTGCAAAGTACTGAATTCAAGAGGAAGGTGGATACGAAGTTCGAAGAGGTAAGGACGCTTCTTCGAAAACTTTCTCTTTCTCAAGGGAAATCCGAATCTTCTCCTCCCATCCATTATGGTATATATTTTTATGACACCCACTACTCTTAATAATGCCCGCAACTAATAGAATCTTCTAAGAGTTGTGAGGAAATCATTCCAGGATGATTTTATAAAAAACCCTTTATGAAAGAACCATACTATCCATCCAATCCTAGCTGGAAAGACAACCAATCCTGTAGGCAATGGGTTACTCAAACCAACCACAACTACCATGGAACCAACTAAGGCAGAGTAGTCAACCACCACCACCTAGAAATACTCAATAACTATAATGGTCATTCCAACAAACCCCTCTAAAACCCGAGCCTAGATTAGAAGACATGATGAAACACATGGATTCCAACAATATCCAATTCCAACAAACCACCCAAGCTACCATACAAGACCTAAAAACCCAATTAGTCCAACTTTCCAACTCGGTGGGGGAAATCTAGAGCTATGGTTCGGGTAAACTACCTTCTCAACTCATAGTTACCCCTAAAGATAAAATAAATTTCAGTTATATCATCCTTCTGGGTGGAACAAAAGTAAAATGACAAATGAACCCTCCACTAGAGTCATCCCCTCATAAAGAACCCACCATCAAAACTACCAGAAAATGATCCTAATGGGGTAGAACCTTGTCCTGAGAGAATACC
Source organism: Viscum album (assembly GCA_963277665.1). Lineage (NCBI taxonomy): Eukaryota > Viridiplantae > Streptophyta > Magnoliopsida > Santalales > Viscaceae > Viscum > Viscum album. The sequence goes on from OY728129.1 coordinate 706,730,627, forward strand.
CTCAAAAGGAAAGAGTGTTTCTATTGATGAGTCACCTTTCCCAACAATCCCACTTCCATTTCCAAAAAGTGCCACCCAACTTATAAAACAAAAGGAAACTGAACTCGAAAAGTAAATTTTGGATACTTTCAAAATAGTGCAGTTAAACATTCACTTGATTGATGTTGTGAAACAAATTCCAAGATATTCCAACTTTATAAAGGAGACGTGTACACATCGAAGGAGGCTTCTTGGTGTTAAGAATGTGAGCTTAGGGAGGAGTGTTTTAGAATTGATAGAGCCATAACATCCAACCATGTGAAATGATCCCAGAATATTCTCAATTCCATTCACTATAGGGGAGTATTCTTTTTCTAATGCTATTCTTGATTTCGATGATTATATTAATGTGATTCCCCACTCCATTTACTCTACATTCCAGGTCGGGGAACTGATACCCAATGGAATAATAGTTCAACTGGCTAACCAATGTACTACACACCCCTATGGTGGGTTAGAGGATGTTCTTATGAAGATTCATAATTTAAATTTTCCTACTGAATTTTATGTTCTTAAAATGGAGGATGATAGGATTACTGGACATGCCCTAGTTATATTGTGGAGACCCTTCTTGAAAAATTCCAAAACTATAATTAATTTCCACAATGGTACATTATCTATGGTGTTTGGTGGTGACATTTTCCACTTCAATATCCTTGATGACATGAAGAACCACTCATAAGAACATTCCAATCTCACTGTAAATTCTATTGATGTACTAACTTCCCTTGAAAAAACTTCATTTCATTCCCCTGATCCCCATTCTGACTTTTCTTCATTAATATGAATTATAGGAAATTATTTATCCATTTATTGTTGTAGTGGTCTATAAAAGTGTCATGTATGTTCATTTATTGATGATTTCTTGAACACTGAGGATCTAATGACCATCGATGAAACTGTTAAGCTTGTAAAAGCTCATTCCTCATCTGAGGATGAGACCATTGAGTAGTTAGATGGGATTAGTGACTAGTCACTTTCACACACACACTAATAAATCCAAAATTCCCCTGAAGTAGAATTAATACAACTGCCTCAAGATTTAAAATATTCATATCTTCAGAATGGAAACAATTTTCCAGTCATCATTACTAGTTCACTCCCTCTTGAGCATGAATTGCTACTGCTATAACTTTTGAGGGAGTATAAACATGATTTGGGTTAGAAACTTTCAGTCATTATTGGAATTAGCCCATCTATTTGTACACATCATATTTTATTAAATGATGAGGTTAAACTAGTGAGGCTGACACAAAGTCGAATGAACCCAATTATAAGGACCCATCCTTAGTCATTACTTAATATTGAACTAAATGAATAATTCACATTGAGAATCTTTTCAGGTTTAGAGTTTTAGATAATTAGGTACTACTGGAAAATCAGCCTATACCCACGGTTTTGAGAACGGTGGGCTAGAAAGGCGTTGGTATTGGTCCCAACATATACCCACGGTTTTCCAAAACCATGGGTATAGGTGTTCTGCCACTGTTTCAACGAAACATACACAATTTCCACGGTGTCAAAGGATTTTCCCCACGGTTTCAAAACCGTGGGTATAGGTCCTAAAATAATGCGGCCGACGGGTTTCGTACCGCAACCTCTCCGCTGCAGACGAAGCACCTAACCACTACCCCAACACCGCTTTTATGTATATATATTTATATTTAGTTAAATATAGTTATATAAACCGTGGGTATAGAGGGAAGAACTGTGGGTATAGGACTCCCGCCAAAAAAAATTGCCTTCCCGTGGTAAATTCTTTTTCCCGCGCACACACGGGAAACTTATACCCACGGTTTTTCATAACAGTGGGTATATGCATTTTACCCCAGACCTATCCCCACGTTTTCCCCCAAAACCATGGGGATAGGTATCCCTATACCCACGGTTTTGGAAAACTGTGGGTGTAGGTGAATTTTTAGTACCTATCCCCATAGTTTTGGAAAACCGTGGGGATAGAACCCCCCTATTCCAACGGTTTTTCAAAACCATGGGTATAGGTCTTGAAACTTTTCCAATTTCCACGGTTTTCCAAAACCATGGATATAGGTGTACCTATCCCCATAGTTTTTAGGAAAACCGTGGGGAAAGATCCAATTTCCAGTAGTGAGGACATAACTATTACATCTCAAAGACTACAAAGTAGACACATCTACTCAGCTTCCATTTTTTTCACAAAAAATAAAAACTCTTGAAAAAAAGAGTCATGTCTAGTTCCTTGTTTTATATAGCCTGACATTTCCTTGATCCCATCCTTGTCCCTATTCAACTTTATATCCTATGAAAAAAATTTCGAAAAAAACATGGGATGAGCATAAAAATATCAGTAAGGGATACACAAAGAAGGATAACTATTAGTTTTTCAAAACAACAAGTAAACCAAGAATACTTAATCAAAGTAATACATTTCACCTTTATGAAGCAGAAAATACTCTTCATTGAATAAAAGATCATTATTTACCCTATTTTAACCAAAATATTACCACAAAACCCATATAAATAACACATAACATACAAAGGTAACTTGGGACATAAACATACATAAATGGAATAACCATACGGTCCACTTCCACACATATCACTTAATGGAATAGCCATACGGCCGTTTTCCATAACCAATGCATTGGTGTTTATAATGTAACCACCTGTCCTGGTATTCACAGCACCACCCATCATATGGTTTATCATGTAACCACCCGTCAAATTTCCAAGTACCATTATAAAATCATAAGACATAAAATAAATATAATGGAGAGAAAACATTTCCACATTTCGACCACAATATTTCACTAAAATATATTGTCTTAAAAAATCCATTATAAAAAAAACATTTTCAATACCAAAATACATAAAAGGGTATATGGTTTTTATTTACTTTTAAAAATATTACAGCTTGTTGAGGAATCCAAAGTCCAAATAATAATCGTGGCCCTGGAAAAGGTCTTTGTTACCACGTACGTTAAAAAAAACATTCCCTTTTGTCGTTTTGTAAAACGCTTCGTAGAAAAAGATTCCTTTTGTATAAAATTAAAATTCAAAGGGGTTTATACGCTTTATAAAATAAAGTTTTGTCTTAGAACAATATATGCCTCAATGAAAAGATATTGAGACGAAGTCCCTTACAAAGACGATATCCTTGGATTAAGAATAAATCAATTACATAATTATGTGTTACAAAAATATACACCAAATATAAGTGGATATTAAGTGTAAAACAATAAGAGGTAATTCACACATATTCATATAAAAACATATTTAAGGAGTTCAAGTTTATCCCAAATAATCAAAATTGGTTTATGAAGTTCCCTTGCAAAAATTCGACAGCCTAATTGCGTCACTTCAAAATTCAGAAAATGAGTTGATGAGAGATAAAAAGGGTATCTCATCACTTGGACATAAAATTTACATCAATAAGGATATAGAAGAAAATATCTGAACATTACAATATGTAAATTAAAAGACCCAACAAAATAAGTATTCTAAAAAGAGGAGGGTGAAAGGTTCCCTTACCGACTTGGGTTTCTTTCAAATCATACACCCCATGAAAGAAGGACAATAAAAAATTGATGTAAATACTAATAAAAAAGTATATTACACAAAGAGTAGAATAATGGGCAGTAAATATACCACTAAAAGGAAATGGTGGAAAATGTAGCATAAATATCACGGGAATAAAAGTGAGATGAAAAATCCCTTACGAAAACATGGCAGCCTAACGACACCACTTAAAAATTCCAAAAATGGATTGATGAGATCAAATAGGGTATCTCATCATATTAACATAAAATGTACAGAAATATGAATATAAAAGAATATCCCCCAACATAACAAAGAGGATCTTAAAAGAAGTGACATAATGGGGAGTACTTAAAAAGAAAGAGAGAGGTTTGATCTCTTACGAAAATTCGGCAGCCTAATGGCACCACTCAAAACTTCCCAAATGGATTGATGAGAGAAAATTGGGTCTCTCATCATATGAACATAAAAATTACAGTAATATTAATATAAAATAACATCCCAATCATAAGAAATATGATCTTAAAAGGAAGGACATAAAAGAGTGTACTTAAAAAGAAAGAGAGGGGTATGATCCCTTACCTCAAGTCTGACTTCTCTTGTTCATTTCTTTATATTCCTTAATAATAAACTTTGGTCAATTTATAATTTCTTAAGGACCTCCTTTAAATATTATTATTCAGTTTATATAACATATTATAATGTTATAATAATTGTTTAATAATGTTAGTTTATATTAGACGTTTTTTCCAATGTTCGGTACATGAGTAAAATAATGAACTTGTTTGAAAATGATTTCCCATGTAGTTATAAGTAAATCATTTCTATAATAGTATTAATTATTAAAATATCATATATATCGAGTAAATATTCATTTTATACTATTACATAACATTTGGAGATAAAAAATGAAAAGCACTGTTTATAGAGACGGTAGGTCGTACGTACACATGAACGCTACTTTCATTTTGTTGTCATATTAATGGAATTAAAAATAAATGATATATATATATATATATTATAATTCTAATATACTATATATGTTATATAGGTCACATATGTTCATTAATTTCATTCTTTATACATTCCATGTATTTCATGAACGAGTCACATCACTTGAGGGGGAGGTAGTCCACACTTCCTCATATGAAATTATCGCATTTCCACAACATGAAAAGAATAAAGGTATGTTTTAAATATAAAATACAGAAGCATATAGTATACATAAATACAATATATATCATATATAAAATACAGTTACATCGTAATGGCCACCTTTAAAGGTGTTAAAAGAATATTGAACAATCATCGTTTCGTGAAGCAGAAAATCGCCAACCACAGAAACAGTATGTGCTTTAACCATTAGACAAATGTGTGTGTAGGTGTAGCTCTAATACTTCTCATAACAACATCCTAGTATATTTAATATACTGGTGTTGTTACAAAATAAAGTAATAAACAGAGTTTAGGGGGTTGGAGAAGAAAAATAAAACATAAGAACACAATAGAAGACACTACCTTTAAATCAGGTAACTCTTTTTGAATTGAGCTCAAAGGCTTACTTGGGAAGACTTATGCCCAAAGTGAGGAATCTAAGAGTAATATAGGGATTTTGAGAGAGAAAATGGGATGGTTTTGGCCAAGCCAAAGGTTTGAGAGGTGTGGGTAAGGTGGTGGGGGTGGGGTCCTTTTATAAGAGGAGAGGAGTGGAACTCTTGGAAAGTTATAAAAGGTTACTTTATTATAAATTAAGTTTCGGATTTTAAAGGTCCCAAAATTATATATTTATATGATAAGGTGATAAGAGTTCGAAATCCACCCATCCAATAGGTTTTTAACATGTGTAGGTCTTAGTTTTTACATTATCTTTTCATTTTATTTAAATCGTTAAATAATGAGGTAATTGTTGCATCATCATGGTGTCATAAATAATTTAATTTATTTAATGTATAAAAATTATAAAAAAAATATCATGAGTTAAGAAATATTTTTATCTTTTTAATGAATATTTATAGTAAAAAATATGACTTTTATAACCCCATTTAAAAATTGTTTTAATAAAACAATACATGTTTGTGACATTTTAATTTTAACTTTAAATAAAAAGTTATTAATGTCATTTTCCAACCAAAGTGCTCCATGGGGTCCCCAAGTTGACCCATGGATTTTCTTGGTCGGCCATGAAATATTCAATAAGGGTAGGACATGTTTCAAGGTCATTTTATATTATTAAAACATTATTTTTACCTTAAATTACACTAACGACCTCTAATCGCGATTAAAAACATAAAAGTTACTATTAACCAAAAAATTATTTTAATCCCATTGAACCACATTTTACTTCCTAATGAAAACCATGTAAGTCGGATTTTTGAAATTCAAAACACAGAGGTGGTAAAATTTCATTTAAACGAAAAATCAGTTTTTTTAAGTACCACTTAGTGGTTTCACTATCCATTAAAAATTGAAGTTTTTCAGAAAAATACCAAAAATTTACCCTAAGATATATTTGATATTCCGAATTCAAAAATGATGTCTATTTTAAAAAATTGAAAACATATTAGTTACATTAATTAATTTAATATTTAATTCCCGCTGTCAGAACAAATATTGTGTTTTTATGAAACAATATATATCAAAAGATTGACACTAGTTTAAGTCCAATTTCAAAGTGAAATTAATTACAATTACCACTATTAGATTAAATGGTAAAAATATATTCTAATTTCACTTAAAAAAATTAAGAATATAATATAATCATATAAATAAATTAGATTAAAAAAAGGTTTTGAATTAAAATACAACATTTTTCACTATTAATTAATAAATGAACTTTATTAGAAAAATACCAGAAATTTTCACAAAGTTAATTTTGAAGTCCCGATTATAAAGAAGAAATTTATTTTGTCAAATATAACCCATAAAATTTTCAAAAGTATATTTAAAAAGGGTTCTCCGTCAAAAGGCGGTTAATCAACCTTTTAAAGAATATTAAAAGATTTATGCTTAAAATTGGATTCATTTTCATTTTAAGCCCATAACATTTATTGTCTAAATGTAAAAATATTTAACAAACATATGAAATAATTTTGTAGTTATTTCTGTTCATTCCCGCCATTACAATGGCTAGGCGTTAACTATTATAATACTATTATATTATTAGTGTGCAACATAAGATTTCAAAGAAAATCATTGTTGCGTATTGGGTACGCCATCGAGCATAGAATTCCCTTTAAAGTAGTATCAACATTTTATTCAAAAATATTGATAAAAATTAGAATGTAATATTATTTATTTACCTGGGATGTTACATCCTTACCCCCTTTTGGGAATTGCGTCCTCGCAATTTCAAAATTGGGCTTGGAAACTTCATTGAATGTCCCACATCGGAACAAGAGTCCGTAAAACTATCACTTTAAAAGAAAGGGAGAGAAGAACAAAGGTCACCCGAGTTAACCCATACTAGGTTTCCAAGTATGAAAATATGGATATGGAGGAGAAAACAAAGGGTCAAGTTCTAATGGAGAGTGATAGTAAACATGTCTAGGAGAACGTTAACCACAACAAAATCACAAACTTGTGGTGGGTTAAACGGTATTCGATTCCCCAGTAGGAAAAGTTAATAGACAATATTTTTGTTTTAAGTTACTTATCATTGAGGAATTTATTTTTGATCTTAATGAAACATACTTACTTGTCATGTTGACTTTCAACTTTTGTGAGATTTCTTACACAAACTCATACTTTCTCCAGAAGACGAGTATTTAGGAAGACTTGTTCTCATTAAGAGTACTATAATCAAATTCTTGAGAATCACGTAATTCACAAAAGAGAACTGTATATTTCCCATGTCTTTAGACCCTTACAAAGTCTAAAATTGATAGAACAAGATTAAATAATCCAGAAAAGCATAACCTTTTATAAAAATAAAATATATTCTTAATCTCCAAAATTTGTCCAACAAAACCCAAAGTTCAATAAGGGCCATTCGATAAACAATTTGTCCATAAAATTCATCAAAGTAAACCAAAATAATATTGAAACCCAAATATTTAAAGGATTTAGTCACATAGTCTTCCAATTTACAAATTAACACTTATCTCCAAATAACATCAGTTGCTCTAAAAGTCTCATATTGAAAAGTAATTAACCTAATCACATATCCTCCATGATAGGTTAATAATTTCCATAGATAATCAAAAATCAACTTACTCTTAATTCATAAAATCATCTAACTAAAAATAATAATTCATACAAACCAGGGACTTCACATAGTCCAGTGGTAGGTGATAAATACTGGTCGTACTTTGGTTGTGGGTTCGATTCCCGCACCTTTGTCCGACGCAACGGGTTGTCACACGGTCTGCGTGTTGTCCTTTTTATAAAACTCCAAAAATAACACTAACATGTTTTAACCTCAATATTTTCCTTATAACTCTCATTTTCAACCAAATTCATTACGATCTCAACATATTAATTCTTGAAGTCTTATTTCACCACCATAAAATAAAATGATTCCATAATGAATAACAGCATACCTTGATCCAGGCGTCCACCCGGTTTCATCGTCATCTTGTTCACGTAGGTAGAAGTCCCATGCATTTGAACAATGATTTAGAGATCCTTAAAAATCATTTGGTTCCTCCATCCAAATACACCTTGTACAACATGGGTCATATGGGTGTTCACAGAAAAACATTTTTGTAAAATAATCATGTATGACATATAATTCAAAAACATCTGATAAAAAATGATTTCTATAAAATAGTCAGACAGAATTTGAGTTAAAAATTTCTATTATTGGTCCTTTTAAAATACCATAAGTATGTGATGAGATAATATAATTTAAAATCAAATATAAATAGGTTGCTCAAGGGTCTCCTTCCCCAAAACCATTTTTAAAATCATTATATGCTTCAAATTCTTGTGATAAGGTAAAATATTTGAAAATACCTTGATAATATTTACCTTTCATGAAAATATGAGAATATTATGAAAATAGTATTTGTCTAAATAAAACCCATGATGCACGGTGATAACAACGTATAGTGGATGTGTTTTATATCTCAAACAACTGCTTGCAAGTGAGTTGTATGCTAGAAAAGGTTTCTCAATCATCCGAACATGACTTTGCAATAATTATTGCAAGCATTTCATCAAGAAGAGATAGGAATTTCGTTTGAGATCCTCCTCCTTCCATTCATAACTAACTTTACTTGACCTGAAAAAAAGTTATAAAACATGGATTTAACTGAAATAATAGATATAGAGACTAACCATGTGTCTAACAAAAACTCATAATCCCAAAAGTTTTCTAAAATGACCTATGATACCTACTATAAGGACCCAGAATTAAACATTAATTATTATTCAATTAAATGAATAATTCACATTGAGGATCTTTTCAGGTTTAGAGTTTTAGATAATTAGGACATAACTATTACATCTCAAGGATTACAAAGTAGACACATCTACTCAGCTTCCATTTTTTTCACAAAAAAATAAAAACTCTTGAACAAAAGAGTCACGACTAGTTCCTTGGTTTAGACAGCCTGACATTTCCTTGATCCCATCCTTGACCCAATTCAACTTGATACCTGTGAAAAACATTTCAAAAAAAACTTGGGACGAGTATAAAAAGCTCAGTAAGGGATACACAATGAAGGATAACTGTTAGTTTTTCAAAACAACAAGTAAACCATGAATACTTAATCAAAGTAATAATTTTCACCTTTATGAAGCAAAAAATACTCTTAATTGAATAAAATATCATTACATACCCTTTTGTAAGCAAAATACTACCATAAAACCCATATAAAGAACACATAACATATAAAGGTAACTTGGGACATAAACATACATAAATGGAATAACTATACGATCAACTTCCACACATATCACTTAATGGAATAGTCATACGGCCGAATTCCATACCCAATGCATTGGAGGTTATAACGTAACCACCCGTCCTGGTATTCACGACACCACCAGTCATATGGTTTATCACGTAACCACCCGTCAAATGTCCAGGTACAATTATAAAATCATAATACATAAAACAAATATAATGGAAATAAAACGTTTCCACATTTCGATCACAATATATCACTAAAAGATATTGTCCTAACAAATCCAAGATAAAAAACCATTTTCAATACCAAAATACATAAAAGAATATATGGTTTTTATTTACTTTTAAAAACATTACGGCTTGCGGAGGAAGCCAAAGTCCAAATAATACTCGCGGCGGCGGAAAAGGTTGTTGTCCCCTCGTACGTTAAAAGATACATTCCTTTTTGTCGTTTTGTAAAACGCTTCGTAGAAAAAGATTCCTTTTATATAAAATTAAAATTCAAATGGGTTTATACGCCGTATGAAAGAAAGTCTTTTATTATAACAATATATGCCTCAATGAAAGGAGATTGAGACGAAGTCCCTTACAAAGATGGTATCCTTGGATTAAGGATAAATCAATTACATAATTAGGTGTGACAGACGAATAAAACAAATATAAGTGGATATTAAGTTTAAAACAATCAGAGGTCATTCACACATATTCATAGAATGACATATTCAAGGAGTACAAGTTTATCCCAAAGAATCAAAATTGGGTTAAGATGTTCCCTTGCAAAAATTCAACAGCCTAATGGCGTCACTTCAAAATTCAGAAAATGAGTTGATGAGAGATAAAAAGGGTATATCATAACTTGGACATAAAAATAAAATCAATAAGGATATATAGGAACATATCCAAACATTACAATATGTAAATTAAAAGACCCAACAAAAGAAGTCTTTTAAAAATAGGAGGGTGAAAGGTTCCTTTACCGACTTGGGTATCTTTCGAAACATACACCCCATGAAAGAAGGAAAATACAACATTGATGTAAATACTCATAAAATAAAGTATATTTAAAAAATATTAGAATAATAGGCAGTAAATATAACACTAAAAGGAAATGGTGGCAAATGTATCATAAATCTCACGAGAATAAAAGTGAGATGAAAAATCCCTTACGAAAACCCGGCAGCCTAACGACGCCACTTAAAACTTCCAAAAATGGATTGATGAGATCAAATAGGGTCTCTCATAATATTAACATAAAATTTACAGAAATAGGAATATAAAATAACATCCCCCAACATAACAAAGAGGAGCTTAAAAGAAGTGACATAAAGGAGAGTACTTAAAAAGAAAGAGAGAGGTTGGATCTCTTACGAAAATTTGGCAGCCTAACGGCACCACTCAAAACTTCCAAAATGGATTGATAAGAGAAAATAGGGTCTCTAATCATATGAAAATAAATATTATAAGTATAGTAATGTAAAATAACATCCCAATCATAAGAAATATGATCTTACAAGGAATGACATAAAAGAGTGTACTTAAAAAGAAAGAGAGGGGTATGATCCCTTACCTCAAGTCTGACTTTTCTTGTTCATTTCTTTATATTCTTGGATAATAAACTCTGGTAAATTTATAATTTATTAAGCTCCTCCTTTAATTATTATTATTCAGTTCATATCACATATTATAATGTTATAATAATTGTTTAATAATGTTAGTTCATATTAGACGTTTTTGCCGATGTTTGGTACATGAGTAAAAAATGAACTTGTTTGAAAATGATTGCCCATGTAGTTATAAGTAAATCATTTACAGAATATTATTAATGATTAAAATATCATATATATCCAGTACATATTCATTTTATACTATTTCATAACATTATGATATAAAAAATGAAAATCACCGTTCATGGAGACGGTAGGCCATACGTACACATGAACGCTACTTTCATTTTTCTTGTCATATTAATGGAATTAAAAATAAATGAGATACTTATATATTATAATTATAGTATAATATATATGTTCTATAGGTCACATATGTTCATTAATTTCATTCTTTATACATTCCATGTATTGCATGAACGAGTCACATCACTTGATGGGGCGGTAGTTCACACTTCCTCATATGAAATTATCGCATTTGCACAACATGAAAGGAATAAATGTTTGTTTTAAATATAAAATAAAGAAGCATATAGTAAACATAAATACCATATATATCATATATAATATACAGTGTCATCATAATGTCCACCTTTAAAGATGTTAAAAGAATATTGAACAATCATCGTTTCGTGAGGCAGAAAATCGCCAACCACAGAAACAGTATATTCTTTAACCATTAGACGATGGTGTGTGTAGGTGTAGCTCTAATACTTCTCATAAAAAAATCCTAGTATATTGAAGATTCTGTTGTTTTAAAAAAATAAAGGAATAAAAAGAGTTTAGGGTGTTGAAGAATTAAAATAAAACATAAAAACACAAGAGAAGACACTACCTTTAAATCGGGTAACGCTTTTTGATTTGAGCTCAAAGGCTTCCTTGGAAAGACTTCTGCCAAAATTGAGGCTTCTAGGAGTAATATAGGGATGTGGAGAGACAAAATGGGCAGGGTTTGGCCGAGCCAAAGGCTTGAGAGGCGTGGTTAAGGTGGTTGAGGTGGGGGCCTTTTATAAGAGGAGAGGAGGGGCACTCTTGGAATGTTATAAAAGGTTACTTTATTATAAAATGAGTTTCGGTTTTTAAAGGTACCAAAATTATATATTTCAAGGATAAGGTGATAAGAGTTCGAAATCCTCCCATCCAATAGGTTTTTGAAAAGGGTAGGTCTTATATTTAACATTATCATTCCATTTTATTTAAATCGTTAAATAATGAGGTAATCGCTGCATCATCATGGTGTCATAAATACTTTAATTTATTTAATGTCTAAAAATTATAAAAAAATATCATGATGTAGTAAATTTTTTTATATTTCTAATGAATATTTATAGTAAAAAATATGACTTGTATAACCCCATTTAAAAATTGTTTTAGTAAAACAATAAATGTTTGTGACATTTTAATTTTAACTTTAAATAAAAAGTTATTAGTGTCATTTTCCAACCAAAGTGGCTCCATGGGGTCCCCAAGTTGACCCATGGATTTTATTGGTCGTCCATGACACTTCCAATAAGGGTAGGACAAGTGTCAAGGTCATTTCATATTATTAAAACATTATTTTTACCTTAAATTACACTAATTACCTCTTATTTCGATTAAAAATTTAAAAGTTACTATTCACCAAAAAATTATTTTAATCCCATTGAACCACATTTTACTTTCTAATGAAACCCATGTATGTTGGATTTTTGAAATTCAAAACACAGAGGTGGTAAAATTTCATTTAAACGAAAAATCAGTTTTTTTAAGTTCCCCATGGTGGTTTCACTATTCATCAAGAATTGAAGTTTTTTAGAAAAATACCAAAAATTCAGCCTAAGATATATTTGATATTCCGAATTCAAAAATGATGTCTATTTTAAAAAATTAAAAACATATAAGTTACATTAATTAATTTACTAATTAATTCCCGCTGTCAGGACAAATAGTGTGTTTTTATGAAACAATATATATCAAAAGATTGACACTAGTTTAAGTCCAATTTCAAAGTGAAATTAATTCCAATGACCACTATTACATTAAATAGAAAAAATATATTCTAAATTAACTTTAAAACAAATTAAAAAGATAATCTAATCATATAAATAAATTAGTTTAAAAAAAGGTTTTGAATTAAAATACAACATTTTCACTATTCATTAAAAAATGAACTCTATCGGAAAAATACCAAAAATTTACACAAAGTAAATTTTGATGTCCCGATTCTAAAGAAGAATTTTATTTTGTCAAATATAACACTTTAAATTGTCAAAAGTATATTTAAAAAGGGTTCTCCATTAAAAGGCGGTTAATCAACCTTTTAAAGAATATTAAAAGATTTATGCTTAAAATTGGATTCATTTGCATTTTAAGCCACTAACATTTATTGGCTAAATGTTCAAATATTTATAAAACATATGCCATAATTTTTTAGTTATTTCTGTTCATTCCCGCCATTACAACGGCTAGGCGTTAACTATTATAATATTATAATATTTTTATTGTGCAATGTAAGATTTCAAAGAAACTAGTTGTTGCGTATTGGGTACGCCATCGAGCATAACATTCCCTTTAGAGTAGTAATAACATTTTATTCACAAATATTGATAAATATTAGAATTTAATATTATTTATTTACCTGGGATGTTACACCAATCCTCCTAGAAGTTGTGACAAAGGAGGTAATAATATTATTGGCTTCGGGAATCATTTAACCCATCTATGATAGCCAATGGGTTAGTTCTGTTCATATAGTTCTTAAAAAATTAGCCTTATAGTAAACAAAAAGAAAACAATGAATTAGTTCCATCTCGTGTGTAGAATAGTTAGTGCGTCTGCATAGACTATCGCCGACTAAACCAACACACTAGGAAGGACCATTTCCCTTTTCCATTCATTAAACAAATGATAGAGATGCTAGTGGGTAATTCCCACTACTGTTTCCTTGATGGGTATTATGGATACATTCTGATCCATATTTCCCCCGAGGATTAAGAAAAGACAACCTTCACTTTCCCCTTTAGAACATTTGCATATAGGAGGATGCCATTTGTTCTGTGAAATGCTCCGGGTACATTCAAGTGATGTATAGTTTGTATTTTTCGGATAACCTAGAGAATTCCATGGAAGTTTTCATTCATTATTTAACTATTTATGGATCCCCTTTTGATGAATGTTTGAGTGGTCTTGGTTTAGTCCTACATCCCTGTATTGAAAATAATCTTGTATTAAATTATGAGAAATGTCATTTCATGGTGAGAAAAGGTATAATTTTGGGGAATGTCATATATGGGGATGGTATCCAAGTAGTAAATAAAAAGCGTTTGTCATTTATTTCTTACCATTCCCTAAAGATGTACAAGATGTGCATCCTTTCCTAGGTCATGCAGTATTTTACCGACGTTTCATTCATGAATTTAGTAATATTGCACTCCCACTCCCCCAGTTACTTCAAAAAGAAAAAGAATTTGTATTTGATAAATAATGTGAGGAATATTTTAAGAAGATAAAATGGAGTCTCATGTCACCCTCGATAATCCATCCACCTCGGTGGGATTTACCATTTGTGCTCATGTGTGATACGTCTAACTATGCAGTTGGGTCAGTCTAGTCACAAAGAATCAATCGAGCTTCACATGTCTTTGCCTATGCCTTACATACTTTGGACCCTACCCAAGATAACTACACAAAAAATGAAAAATCCATGCCAAATTGTTTTCCTTGGATAAATTTAGGTCATATCTTTTAGGGTCCAATGTTCTTTTATTCTCCGACCATGATGCTCTCCGGCATCTCCTTATGAAACCAAGATACAAACCATGCCTCATTTACAGGATGCTCCTCATTTATGAATTGAATATAGAAATTAGAGATAAAAAAGGAGAAGAGAATGTTGTGGCTGACCATATCAGAAGTATCATCCCATCCTCAAACAATGACTCATACCCATATATTCCCATTAATTACATGTTTTATAGTGAGAAATTGTACCGAGTGAACGACTTTATTCATTGGTATTCAGAAATTGTAAATTATTTGGAAGCATCTTGCATTCCTACTGATTTCAACAAAAATCAAGCTAGTTGTCTGAAACATGAGTCCAGTTGGGACATTTGGGATGAACCCTACCTCTGGAGCACATGTATTGGTCAGTTTCTTAGGTATTGTGTTTTTGATATAGAGTTTTGGTATGTCGTTAGATTATTCCACATTCTTTCTTGTGGGGTCTGGTTTGGTTCCCAACAAGCTTCTCACATGGTCCTTGATTTCGGTCACTTTTGACCCACACTTTTTCGAGATTCCCATGAGTTTTTCAAATCTTGTTTTAATTATCAATGAATAGGGAATGTCTCTAAAAGAAATAAAATTACACAACAACCATTTCTCTTTCATGATTTAAATAAAAACTAGTCCGACCGTATAAAACATGTGTCTCATTGGTGTATTTAGGATAACCCCAACCTTTGGTGCACTAGTAGTGGTAAAGTACTCAGTTGTTGTGTTTCTGATAGTGAGTTTTAGTTTTTCCTTAGGTTCCTCCAAAATCTTTCTTGTGGGGGCGACTTTGTTCCCCAACAGACTTCATTCAAAGTACTCGATTCTGGACTCTTTTTGTCCATATTTGTTTGGGATTCCCATTACTTCTGTAAATCTTTTCATCACTATCATAGAATGGGGAATGTCTCTAAAAAAATCAGATGCCACAAAAACCCTTTCTCTACCATAATATTTATGATGTTTGGGGCATCAAATTTAGGGGACCATTCCCCAATTCATTTGGTAACCTGTACATTATTTTGACAGTGGATTATGTTTCTAAATGGGTAGAGGCATGAGATACAAGGACTGATGATTCTAAGGAAGTTGTAGAATTTTTGAGAACCCAATTTTTTGTAGGTTTGGCTTACCTCGGATCATCATCAGTGACCAGGGTTCCCTTTTCTCAAACCAAACAATGAAATCACTTTTGCGTCGGTATGGGGTCGGTCCTAGAGTGTCTACTGCATATTACCCAGAAAATAATGGTCATGCTAATGTTTCAAATAGAGAGGTAAAAGAATTTCATGAAAAAATGGTTCAAACCAATAGGAAATATTGGAGTCATAGACTTGATGATTCATTATGGGCTTATCGTACTGCCTTTAAGACTCATATTGGAAAGTCACCATATCGGCTAGTGTTTGGAAAGAGTTGTAACCACCCTATTGAGATTGAACACCAGGAATACTGGGCTATAAAACAATGAAATTCAAATATATCTGGTGCTGGATTACAAAGAAGTTGTAGATTCAGGTGCTATAAATGAGAAGAGATGCATATGAGAACTCCATGATTTTTAAGGAGTGTACCAAAGCTGCCCATGAACATCTCATCATTCATCACCAATTCCACATTGTGGAGAAGGTCCTCCTCAAAATTCAAGGCTGAAGTTGCATTCAAGTAAGCTTTTTTCCACTGGATAGGACCATACACTCTAACTAACGTCTCTTTATTTGGTGTTTTCCAGGTTCAAAATGAAGGTACCTAGAAAACCTTTACTGTTAATGGGAAGTGGTTGAAGTACTTCCATGAATCCATTTAGTAGTCCCTGATAGGGGAAATCTGTGTTCCAAAATCAATATATGAATGTAACTCAATAGGTTTTATCCTTCCTTTCCACATTCTCTTTTCTTACAGTGAGGGCACTGCACACTTTAGGTGTGGTGGGATGGGTATATTCTTAGGTTAGTTAGGAATTTTCATCATCTTTTTTATTTTTCTCTTTTTATCTGGTTGAATTTTACTTTTACTATCCCCCTTCGCTCCCCCTTACATTTTTTTCAAAAATATTACTTTTTTTATTCCCACTTTATCATGGAAAATGATGCATGTTTAGTTATGAAAATTATTGAAAATTCATGTGGAATGTCCATATTTCATGTTGTTTCAACATTTAAGAAAACATATTTCTAATGAAATGTGCATTTCATCAGGAATTCAATAATTTTTTGTGACTTTATTTTTAAATTTAGTTCTTTTTTGATGATATAAATGGTTGTATCAATTTGAAACCTTTGATAAAAATAGTACCCTTTTGTGAATAGTTTAAGAGAAAATTGTGTTACTTAATCTCTCCACATATTTTTGCACCCAACAATGAAATGTGAAAATTTAGTACTTAATGTATGGTAAAAATAAGTTATGTTTATTTTTCTCTACCTTCCAAAATAATTTTTCTATAAATTTGTTCCCAATCTGATCTATTTCATTACTATACCATATTGACCTATGTGTGTGTACCTATTATCCAACTGTTGTACGCCCTCAAAAAAATAAAAAAAAACTTAAAAAAAGGGTTTTATATTGGGAAGGTCAAGAACCAACCTCCCTATACCTTTTATCTTCTAATAACTATTTCAATTAGTGTCGTGAGGATATCAAACATGGGTTGAGAGAATAGTGTGAGATTTGTTCCAAGTGAAACTTTTGAAATATTAATAAATGAGGGGAGTGAATAAATGTACAACATTTGGGGATATCTAGGTCAAGAGCTTATTGTTTGACTTTAGGGAATGCTTAAGTGAGTGGGTGTAACAGCCCAGGTAAATAAAGAATATGAAATTTTCATATTTATCCATATTTGTGAATAAAATATTAA
Organism: Viscum album; assembly: GCA_963277665.1. Lineage (NCBI taxonomy): Eukaryota > Viridiplantae > Streptophyta > Magnoliopsida > Santalales > Viscaceae > Viscum > Viscum album. The sequence continues at coordinate 706,748,313 of OY728129.1, forward strand.
TATGACTTTAAAGGGGACGCTATGCTCGATTGCGTACCCAACACGCAACAACAAGTTTCTTGGGAATCTTACGTTGCAATCTAATAATAAAATAATATTATTTAAAATGGCAGTTAACATGTAGTCGTTTTATTGGCGAGAATGAATATGAATAACTAAAATATGATTATATATATTTTTAAATGTTTTTACATTTATCCAATAAAAGATAAAGGCTTAAAATACGGAAAGAATTCAATTTTAGGCGTATATGACCTAGTTTTCACTAAAGGTTCACTTATCACCTTTTGATGGCGAACCCTCTTTAGATATAGTTTTGGTCACTCTTATACATTCTTTTGGACCAAATAAAATCTTTCTTTATAATTGGGACATCAAAATTTACTTTGTGTATGTTTTTGTTATTCTTCCGATAAAGTTCATTTTTTATAAATAAGTGAAAAATGTTGTATTTTAATTCAAAACCACTTTTAATCTAATTTATTTATATGAATAGATTATCTTTTTAATTGGTTTTAAAGTTAAACCATAAAATATTTTTACCATTTTATTCAATTGTGGACTTTGGAATTAATTTCACTTTGAAATTCGACATAAACAAATATCAAACTTTTGATATATATTGTTTCTTAAAAACACGCTATTTGTTTTGACAGCGGGAGTTAATTATTAAATTAATTAATTATAATTATATTCTTTGAATTAGGTAATATAAACATCATTTTTGAATTCGGAATATCGAATATAGCTTAGAGTGAATTTTTGGTAATTTTCTGAAAAACCCCAATTTTTTATGAATAGTGAAACCACTAAGTGGTAATCAAGCAAACTGATTTTTCAGTTAAAAGAAAGTTTACCACTAATGTTTATTGAATTTTGAAAATCCTACATACATGGTTGTCATTATTATGTAAAATTTGGTTCAATGGGATGAAAATAATTTTTTGGTGAATAGTAACTTTTTTTCATTAATCGCGATTAGAGGTAATTAGTGTAATTTAAGGTAAATATGATATTATAAAAATATGAAAACACCATGAAACTTGTCCTACCCCTATTTTATGAGTCATGGCCGACCAACACAACCCATGGGTCGATTTAGGGGACCCTATGGAGCCTCTTGGGTGAGATAATGACTTTAATGCCTTTTTTTTCAATAAAGGTGAAAATGACACTAACATTAATTGTTTTACTAAAACACTTTTTAGAAGGGGTTATACTAATCATATTTTTTCCTATAAATACTCTTTGGAAAGATAAAAATATTTCGTACATCAGGATATTTTTGTTATAATTTTTAGACATTAAATAAATTAATTTAATTATGACATCATGATGATGCAACGATGACCTCATTAATGAACAGTTTAAATAAAATGAAACGATAATATAAAATCTAAGACCTAAACTTGTCCAAAAACTATTGGATGGGATTATTTCAAAGCCTTATCATCTTATCGTAGAAATATATAAATGTGGGACCTTAGAAATTCAAAACACTTTTGAAAATAAAATAATAGTTTCATGATTTCCAAAAGTGCCCCTCCTCTCCTCTTATAAAAGGCCCCCACCTCTACCTCATTTCACACACTCCTCAAGCCTTTTTCTCGGCAATACCCTGCCCATTTACTCTCTCCACATCCCTATCCGCATCCTAGAGGATTCCCTTTTTGCATAATCCTTTCAAAGGAAGCCTTTAGGCTCAAATCAAAAGGAGTTACACTTTTAAAGGTAATTTATTCTCTAATGTTCATTTGTTTTATTTTGCTTCTCCAACCCCCTAAACTCTTTTTATTTACTTATTTTGTAACAAAACCAGTATCTTCAATATACTAAGTTGTTTTTATAAGATATATTAGAGCTAAACACTCACACAACTACATCCAATGGTTAAGGAACATACGGTTTCCGTGGATGGCGAAATTCTGCCTCCCGAAACGATGATTGTTCAATACTCATTTAACACCGTAAAAGGTGGCCATTATGATGTCACTATTTTTATATATGATATATAATATGTTTATTCTTTCCTTAAGCTACTGTATTTTTCATTTATGGAATACCATTATTGTTTCCATTATGGGTATACACGATATGTTCATTTTAGGAAGTGCGGACTACCGCCCCCTCAAAGTGATGTGATTCGTTAAAGCCATTTGTGGGACGTATAAAGGATGGATTTAATGTTATTATATATGATGTTGTAATGGAATTATAATATACCTAAATATCATTATTATTTCTTTCCATTAAATTATGAGATAGAAATGAAAGTAGCGTTCATGCGTACGTACGGCTTACCGTCTCCATGAACGGTGCATTTCATTTCTTATCCCCAAATGTAATGTACTATTATAAGTACATGTATATAATGGATATATATGATTAATGATAAATCTAAATGATGAATATAATTCTGGAATTAAAATATACATACCTATCATTTAGTTTTAATTCCATTAATATGACAACCAAATGAAAGTAGCGTTCATGCGTACGTACGGCTTACCGTCTCCATGAACGGTGCATTTAATTTATTACCTCTAAATGATTATGTAATATTATAAATACATGTATATGATGGATATATATGATATATATTCTATCCAAATCAGGAATGTCATTCTGGATATAAAGAACCTTTGACCACACGAACAACATGTAATTGTAAGAAGTCCACTTTCAACTTAAGAACCAAATATCGACAAAACAATCATTATTAACTTAAATGATTACATAATGTTTATAACATGACAATAAGTGATCTAAAAGGAATAATGAACTAGAAAAAGGTTCTTAATAAATTGGAAATTAACTCAAGTTTATTATTCAGGACGTTAAAAAATGATCGAGTCAAGTCGGACCCGAGGTAAGGGATCCTACACCTCTCTTTCTTTTTAAGTACACTCTTTTATGTCATTCCTTTTATGATCATATTTATTATGATTGGGATGTTCTTTTATATTACTCCTACTGTAATTAATATGTTCATATTATGAGAGACCCAATTTCCTCTCATCAATCCATTTTGGAAGTTTTGAGTGGCACCGTTAGGCTGCCTAATTTTCGTAAGAGATCTAACCTGTCTCTTTCTCTTTAAGTACTCTCCTTTAGGTCACTTCTTTTAAGCTCCTAATTTTTATGATGGGGGATGTTCCTTTATATTCCTCTTTCTGTACATTTTATTTTAATTTGATGAGATACCCTATTTGATCTCATCAATCAATTTTTGGAAGTTTTAAGTGGCGCCGTTAGGCTGCCGAGTTTTCGTAAGGGATTTTTCATCTCACTTTTATTCCTGTGAGATTTATGCTACATTTGCCACAATTTCCTTTGAGTGGTGTATTTACTGACCATTATTTTAATCATTGTGTAATATTCTTTCATTTATGAGTATTTACATCAATGTTGTATTGTCTTTCTTTCACGGGGCGTATGTTTCCAAAGATACCCATGTCGGTAAGGGAACCTTTCACCATCCTCTTTTTAAAAGACTTCTTTTGTTGGGTCTCTTAATTTACATATTTTTATGTTGGGGTATGTTCTCATATATCCTTATTGATGTAAATTTTATTTCCAAGTGATGAGATATCTTTTTTTTATCTCTCATCAACTCATTTTGATGTGACGCCGTTAGGCTGTCAATGGAACTTCTTAACCCAATTTCGATTTCTTTGGGTTCAACATGTAGTTATTGAATATTTCATCCTTTGAATATGTGTGAATGACCATTGATTATTTTACACTTAATATCCACTTATATTTGGTGTATTCGTTTGTCACACATAATTATGTATTTGATCTATCCTTAAACCAAGGATATCGTATTTGTATGGGACTTCGTCTCAATCACCTTTCATTGATGCATATTTTGTTTTATACATAACCTTCTTTTATACGGTGTATAAACCCCTTTGACTTTTACGCTTATTCAAAAGGTATCTCTTTTTATAAGATGAATTTTACAAAATGACAAAAGGGAATGTTTTTCTTGTCGTACGTATGCGGCGACAACGACTTCTCCGCCACTGTGAACATTTTTGGAGTTTCGGCTTCCTCTACAAGCCATACCCTTTTTTTAAATGAAAAATAAATACCATGTTTTACTTTGGTATTGAAATTTTTTTTCATAATGTTTTTATTATGTCAATGTGTTGTATTGATATCTTGTGATTGAAATGTGGAAATGTTATGTTTCCTTTATGCATGTTTTATGTGATATGATTATGTTATGGTTCTTGGGCATTATTATGAAGACGGGTAGTTCCGTGATAAACTAAGGGCGGGTGAGCCCGTTATAGCTCTCCAATGCATTGGGTAACGCGATGAAGTGAAACGTTAAGGTTTCTCCGAAGAGATTTAGGGAATATACTGTGATAGGTATTCCAAACGTAACCAAGAGGGTTACTCCCTACGTAAGAATGTTATGAATGCCTCAAGTTACCTTTATGTCTTATGATTTCTTTGATTTATTCATGGTTTGATGAGGTATGTTAAAGTTCCTATGTTTTATGGGTAAAGTACGATTTCATTCTTATGTATATATGAACTCATGTTTCCTTTGCATATTGTTATAACCCTTGCTGAGCTTTTTACACTCATCCCATGTTTTTGAAATGTTTTTCACAGGTCAAGGGAAAGGTACATGATGTGATGATAGTGTCAAGGATGTGTCAAGAAAGAATCTATGTTTTATTTTAAATATGTTTCTGTTGATGGGAAGAATGAATATTGTCTTTTATGTAACCACTTTGTTTAAATGTGGAATGTAATGCAAGTTTCATGATCTAATTATCTAAAACTCGAAACCTGAAAACATCCTCAATGTGTAATATTGTAATAACTCAAGATTAAGTAAGGTTTAAGGCTGGGGCCTTATAGTTGGTATCAAAGGTCGGTTTAGATAACTTTAGAGGTTAGGGTATTCTCTAAGCATAAGTGAAATTACTATAATGGTTAGGATTTCAGAAAGAGTCCTAGTTTTAGATAAAGTGAATGAGTAAGTATATATTAGTGTTTACCTTCCTCATTTGTACATGATGGTTTTGTTGATATACTCACACTGACATTTCTGTTTTTAGTGAATGGCTGGATCACTCAGGCACCAAAGTGAAAATTGGTTTGAAGGAAACTGCGGTGGTTTTCTGATTAAGAGACTCGATGAAATGGGGTATTCAATGAGGAAACTCGTGGTTGTTCTAAACCAACTATTAAGGAGTCATGATCAAACACGTGAACCTTGGTATGTTCTATAATGCATCATGTACGAGATGACCAATCGATGTGGAAGTTCAGGTAATAATTAAAAAGGTAACCATCAGGGTTTATATGATCCTTACTTTTGAGGTAATTATGGGTTATTATATGTTATGATGGAAAATGAATGGCATGAGATAAAATTGAGGTTAAAATATGTTATGTTTATTTTTTAAGATTTTATCTCGTTTTGGGAAATGTTTTGAGAATTATATAGTTTTGGAAAAAGGACAACACGCACACCGTGTGACAACCCGTCGCGTCGGACAATGCTGCGGGAATCGAACCCACAACCAAAGTGCGACTGGTAATTATCGCCTACCACTGGACTACGTGAAGTCCCTGGATAGTTTGATTGATTCTTTATAGTTATATGATTTTATGAATTAATAGTAAGTTGATTTTGGGTTATTTATGAAAATGATTAACCTATCATGGAGGATATGTGATTAGGTTAATTACTTTTCAATACGAGACTTTAGGAGCAACTGATGTTGTTTGGAGATAAATGTTACGATTTAACTTGGAAGAATATGTGACTAAATCCTTCAAATATTTGGGTTTCAATCTTAGATTGGTTTACTTTGAATAATTTTATGGACAAATTGTTTTTCTAATCCTCCTCGTTGAACTTTGGGTTTTGTTGGACAAATTTTAGAGGTTAAGAATAGATTTTCTTTTTATAAAGGGTTATCCTTTTCTGGATTATCTGGTCTTGTACTATCTTTTTTTGGTTTTGTTTTTGTTTAAATTCTAAAGAAATGGGAATTATATAGTTCTCTTTTGTGGATTAGGTGATTCTCTTAAAGTTGATTATAGTACTCTTAATGTGAACAAGTCTTCCTAAATACTCGCCTTTTGGAGAAAATATGAATTTGTGTAAGGAATCTAATAAAAGTTGAAAGTCAACATGATAAGTGATTATGTTTCCTTATGAATAAATTCCCCAATAAAAAGTATCTTAAAACAAAAATGTTTTCTAATAACTTTTCCTACTGGGGAATCGAATACCGTTTAACCCATCACAAGTTTGTGATTTTCTCATGGTTAACTTTCTCCTAAACATGTTTTCTATCACTCTTCATCAGAACATGACCCTATGTTTTCTCCTCCATGTCCATGTTTTCATACTTGGAATCCTAGTATGGGTTAACTCGGGTGACCTTTGTACTTATCTTTCTTTATTTTAAAGTGATTGTTTTACCGACTCTTCTTCCGATGTGGGACTTTCAAGGATGTTTCCAAGCCCAATTTTAAAATTGCGAGGATGCAATTCCCAAAAGGGGGGAAGGATGTAACACCCCAGGTAAATAAAGAATATGAATTTTTCATATTTATCCATATTTGTGAATAAAATATTAATATGACTTTAAAGGGGACACTATGATCGATGGCGTACCCAACACGCAACAACGAGTTTCTTGGGAATCTTACGTTGCACTCTAATAATAAAATAATATTATTTTAAATGGCAGTTAACATTTAGCCGTTGTATTGGCGAGAATGGATAGAAATAACTAAAATATGATTATATATGTTTTTAAATGTTTTTATATTTATCCAATAAAAGATAAAGGCTTAAAATATGGAAAGAATTCAATTTTAGGTGTATATGCCCTAGTTTTCACTAAAGGTTCACTTATCACCTTTTGATGGCGAACCCTCTTTAAATATAGTTTTGGTAACTCTTATACATTCTTTTGGACCAAATAAAATCCTTCTTTATAATTGGGACATCAAAATTTACTTTGTGTATGTTTTTGTTATTCTTCCGATAAAGTTCATTTTTTATGAATAAGGGAAAAATGCGGTATTTTTATTCAAAACCTCTTTTAATATAATTTATTTATATAATTAGATTATCTTTTGAATTTGTTTTAAAGTGAAACCATAACATATTTTTACCATTTTATTCAATGGTGGACTTTGGAATTAATTTTCACTTTGAAATTCGACATAAACAAATATCAATCTTTTGATATATATTGTTTCATAAAAACACGCTATTTGTTTTGACAACGGGAGTTAATTGTTAAATTAATTAATTCTACTTATATTCTTTTAATTAGGTAATATAAACATCATTTTTGAATTCGGAATAACGAATATATCTTAGAGTGAATTTTTGGTAATTTTCTGAAAAACTCCATTTTTGATGAATAGTGAAACCACTAAGTGGTAATCAAGCAAACTGATTTTTCAGTTAAATGAAATTTTATCACTAATGTGTATTGAATTTTTAAAATCTGACATACATGGTTGTCATTAGTATGTAAAATTTGGTACAATGGGATGAAAATAATTTTTTGGTGAATAGTAACTTTTTTTCATTAATCATGATTAGAGGTAATTAGTGTAATTTAAGGTAAAAATGATATTATAAAAATATGAAAACACAATGAAACTTGTCCTACCCCTATTGGATGAGTCATGGCCGACCAAGACAACCCATCGGTCGATTTAGGGGACCCTATGGAGCCTCTTGGGTGAGATAATGACTTTAATGCCTTTTTTTAATAAAGGTGAAAATGACACTAACATAAATTGTTTTACTAAAACACTTTTTAAAAGGGGTTATACTAATCATATGTTTGTCTATAAATACTATTTGGGAAGATAAAAAGATTTCCTACCTCAGGATATGTTTGTTATAATTTTTAGACATTAAATAAATTAATTTAATTATGACATCATGATGATGCAACGATGACCTCATTAATGAACTGTTTAAATAAAATGAAATGATAATATAAAATCTAAGAACTAAACTTGTCCAAAGACTATTGTATGAGAATATTTCGAAGACTTATCATCTTATCTTTGAAATATATCAATGTGGGACCTTATAAATTCGAAAAACCTTTGAAAATAAAATAATAGTTTCATGATTTCCAAAAGTGCCCCTCCTCTCCTCTTATAAAAGGCCCCCACCTCTACCTCATTTCACACACTCCTCAAGCCTTTGGCTCGGCCATACCCTGCCCATTTACTCTCTCCACATCCCTATACTCATCCTAGAAGATTACCTTTGGGCATAATCTTTTCAAAGGAATCCTTTAGGCTCAAATCAAAAGGAGTTACACTTTTAAAGGTAATTCATTCTCTCATGTTCATTTGTTTTATTTTGCTTCTCCAACCCCCTAAACTCTTTTTATTTACTTCTTTTGTAACAACTACAGTATCTTCAATATACTAGTATGTTTTTATAATATTTATTCGAGCTACACTCTCACACAACTACATCAAATTGTTAAGGAACATACGGTTTCTGTGGATGGTGAAATTCTGCCTCCCGAAACGATGATTGTTCAATACTCATTTAACACCTTCAAAGGTGTCCATTATGATGTCACTATTTTTATATATGATATATAATATGTTAATTATTTCCTTAAGCTTCTTTATTTTTCATTTATGGAATACCATTATTGTTTCCATTATGGGTATACACGATATCTTCATTTTAGGAAGTGCGGACTACCGCCCCCTCAAAGTAATGTGATTCGTTAATGCCATACGTGGGACGTATAAAGGATGGATTTAATGTTATTATATATTATGTTGTACTGGAATTATAATATACCTATATATCATTATTATTTCTTTCCATTAAAGTATGATATAGAAATGAAAGCAGCATTCACGCGTACGTACGGCTTACCGTCTCCATGAACAGTGCATTTCATTTCATATCCCCAAATGTAATGTACTATTATAAGTACATGTATATAATGGATATATAAGATGAATGATATATCTAAATCATGAATATAATTCAGGAATTAATATATAAAAACCTCTCATTTAGTTTTAATTCCATTAATATGACAAGGAAATGAAAGTAGCATTCATGCGTACGTACGACTTACCGTCTCCATGAACGGTGCATTTCATTTCTTAACTCTAAATGATTATGTAATATTATAAATACATGTATATGCTGGATATATATGATATATATGCTATCCAAATCAGGAATGTCATTCTGGATATAAAGAACCTTTGACCACACGAACAACATGTAATTGTAAGAAGTCCACCTTCGACTTAAGAACCAAATATCGACAAAACAAACATTAATAACTTAAATGATAACATAATGTATATAACATGAAAATAAGTGATCTAAAAGGAATAATGAACTAGAAAAAGGTTCTTAATAAAGTGTAAATTAACTCAAGTTTATTATTCAGTACGTTAAAGAATGATCGAGTCAAGTCAGACCCGAGGTAAGGGATCCTACACCTCTCTTTCTTTTTTAAGTACACTCTTTTATGTCATTCATTTTAAGCTCATCTTTCTTATGATTGGGATGTTCTTTTATATTAATCCTACTGTAATTATTATGTTCATATGATGAGAGACCCTATTTCCTCTCATCAATCTATTTTGGATGTTTTGAGTGGCGCCGTTAGGCTGCCGAATTTTCGTAAGAGATCTAACCTCTCTCTTTCTCTTTAAGTACTCTCCTTTATGTCACTTCTTTTAAGCTCATCTTTTTTATGATGGGGGATGTTATTTTATATTCCTCTTTCAGTACATTTTATTTTAATGTGACGAGATACCCTATTTGATCTCATCAATCCATTTTTGGAAGTTTTAAGTGGCGCCGTTAGGCTGCCGAGTTTTCGTAAGGGATTTTTCATCTCACTTTTATTCCTTTGAGATTTATGCTACATTTTCCACAATTTACTTTGAGTGGTGTATGTACTGACCATTATTTTACTCATTCTGTAATATTCTTTCATTTATGAGTATTTACATCAATGTTGTACTGTCCTTCTTTCACGGGGCGTATGTTTCGAAAGATACCCATGTCGGTAAGGGAACCTTTCACCCTCCTCTTTTTAAAAGACTTATTTTGTTGGGTCTTTTAATTTAAATATTGTTATGTTGGGATATATTATCATATATCCTTATTGATGTAAATTTTATGTCCATGTGATGAGATATCTTTTTTTTATCACTCATCAACTCATTTTGATGTGACGCCGTTAGGCTGTCAAGGGAACTTCTTAACCCAATTTCGATTTCTTTGGGTTCAACATGTAGTTATTGAATATGTCATCCTTTGAATATGTGTGAATGACCTTTGATTATTTTACACTTAATATCCACTTATATTTGGTGTATTAGTTTGTTATACATAATTATGTAATTGATTTATCCTTAAACCAAGGATACCGTCTTTTTATGGGACTTCGTCTCAATCACCTTTCATTGAGGCATATTTTGTTTTATACACAACCTTCTTTTATATGGTGTATAAACCCCTTTGACTTTTACTCTTATTCAAAAGGAATATTTTTTTATACGAAGCATTTTACAAAATGACAAAAGGGAATGTTTTTCTTGTCGTACGTATGCAGCGACAACGACTTTTCCGCCGCTATGACCATTATTGGAGTTTCGACTTCCTCTACAAGCCATACCATTTTTTTAAAATGAAAAATAAATACCGTGTTTTAATTTGGTATTGAAAATGGTTTTCATAATGTTTTTATTATGTCAATGTGTTGTATTGATATCTTGTGATTGAAATGTGGAAATGTTATGTTTCCTTTATGCATGTTTTATGTGATATGACTATGTTATGGTTCTTGGGCATTATTATGAAGATGGGTGGTTCCGTGATAAACTAAGGGTGGGTGAGCCCGTTATAGCTCTCCAATGCATTGGGTAACGCGAAGGAGTGAAACGTTAAGGTTTCTCCGAAGAGATTTAGGGAATATACTGTGATGGGTATTCCAAACGTTACCAAGAGGGTTACTCCCTACGTAAGAATGTTATGAATGCCTCAAGTTACCTTTATGTATTATGATTTCTTTGATTTATTCATGGTTTGATGAGGTATGTTAAAGTGCCTATATTTTATGGGTAAAGTATGATTTCATTCTTATGTATATATGAACTCATGTTTCCTTTCCATATTGTTATAACACTTACTAAGATTTTTATGCTCATCCCAAGTTTTTGAAATGTTTTTCATAGGTCAAGGGAAAGGTACATGATGTGATGATAGTGTCAAGGATGTGTCAAGAAAGAATCCGTGTTTTATTTTAAATATGTTTCTGTTGATGGGAAGAATGAATATTGTCTTTTATGTAACCACTTTGTTTAAATGTTGAATGTAATGCAAGTTTCATGATCTAATTCTCTAAAACTCTAAACCTGAAAAGATCCTCAATGTGTAATCTTGTAATAACTCAAGATTAAGTAAGGTTTAAGGCTGGGGTCTTATAGTGGGCCTTGAAATTTTATTGCAAAGGATGTGGGGAAAGTTCGGTGGAAAGGATCTTGTAAGTAAACAATTATTAAAATAACTTATATTTACACGATAAAAAGTGGAAAGAATAGAAATAAATGGTTGTCACACACACTTAGATAATTAGTAACATGATTAAATTTTAAATTATTATTTTTTTATTGGTATCATTCATTTCTTAGAAGTTCATTTGGATACAATTTTTGAGACGTCTTTTTCAATGATCATTGAGAATAACTCCATGGTGTGATTTTTTCTTTGATCACATTTCTATCAAGAAATAAATTTTAATTTAATGTTAAATATGTATGATGTTGGAAATATCTACATGCATAATTTTTGGAATTATGAATTTTCCCAGGAGTGAAAATGTTTAGGTGTGGGGGTGTGATCGCACTACGATTCACTGTTTCATTTTCACCCTTACACAACTGTGCTAATCTAGTTTAGTATTATAAATTATAAAAATAATAAAGAATTTCCTTTCATGTTTTAATCATTTTTATCACCTTTTAAAAGGGAAATTATTCCTGTTTTTATAATCTCAATCAAGGTGGAGGTGATTTGGAGGGCCCATCATAATGTCCACGAAAAATGGGCCAAACTATGTAGGATCCATGCACACTAGTGGACTCATCTGCACACTGCTACTGAACCGTGCATCCAAATTGGCTGAAATTCCATGGAATGATCCAAAATTAATTGGGATATATTTATTATTAATCAAACTAAGATAGATTCGGCCATATGGTGGCCCAACATACCTAATCTGTCCAGCACACCGAATCTGCATGAAGTCAATAGTCGTGTGTGATGATCTGTCCATATCTCAGGCTCTAGTTGTCCAAATTGTGCTGAAATTTAATCGGAGATAGCCACAAGGTGGGGATACAACTTTATTATTTTCTCTAAAGCAATATAAGGATATCTGATGGTCTAAACCCATGTGGAAATTGGTTTTATGAAATTTGTGTTCTCAAAACCACCTTCCCATTTTCCTATAAAATGGAACCTTGGGATCCCCATTTTATGTTAGGCCCAGAGGAAAAGATATGGAATTTTAGAGACAAAAATGATTTCTATTCTCATCCAAGAAGTTTCAGAGGACCCAATCATCATAGGGGGATCAACAATGAAGACGTACTTCTAATCAAGATTTCTCCTTCTCTCGATGGCATGCTAACTGGTGGACGATCATTTCGAGGGAGATACACATAATGGGGGGTGAGTTATGGAACTTTATACTCTACTAGTTTTGTATAATTTGTGTTTGGATTATTTCAATTAAGTGTTATCGAAACATGTTTCTCCTCTGAATTCATTTCTTGGGTTTAATTATGTGAAGCTCTTTTCATTTCAACACCGATTAGGTTGAAACTTCAAGTGGGAAACATGGGTTTTTCTGATTGTGGGACACAAGGATCCTATTTCTATCACACATAAAAAAACAAATTAGTATGATTTGGTAGCCATTAATTTTTTCTTGAATTCCAATCCTTGATAACACAATTGTTGTGTCAAGGGTTGGTACTTTGTGAATCTTTTTGAGAGGCAAGAGGGGAATCAAGATCATGACAACCCTCAACCAAGGAATTAAATAAAACCAAGTGTAATTTTCAAAAAAATGAAATATCCAATATGTGTATTGAACTTTAAGTGTTCTCCTTATCTCATAATTCTAAAACAGCACTTTTATTTATCAACTATTAAACTATTTAAATCAATTCACTTTATTAAATTTTTTTACATAATCACCCCCTCTTTTGTTCTTGTTATTAAAAATACATACTTAAAACCTATCAACGATCCTTTAGAGATGACCTAGGGTCTTCCCAAGAATAAAAATCAACCTTAAAAACATAATCAATTTGACATTTCATGATAGATCAGTCAAAGGGTTTTATCACATTTGTTTTAGCAATGGGAGGACCTTCCTACCAACACAAATTTTTATTGTAGGGAGGACCTATGTAATCAGTGCTGCAATGGCAAGGGTTACTATTGAAACATGATTCTCGACCACAACAATTTTGTTTATTGTGTATACCCTATGGATGAGCTTTAGGGATGTCTATAGAAAGGGGAGTAACTTATTACAACCTGATGTCACTAAGGGGAGGACCTTCACAGCAACCATCATTGGGGGATTTCATTCGCAATGATAGTCCTCAAGGTAAGGACTACAATCATAACTTGATACATGGCTGCATGGGGAATTTGTGTAGTGTACATCTTGGGTAGGGCTTTCAAGATGTATTGTTATTAAGGGAGGACAATGTCATTTATTATAATTTCTATGAGGAGAACCTTCACAGTAACTTTCATTACAAGGAGGGCCTTCACAATGACCATAATCATGGTGAGGACTACCATCATGACATGATTTCTGACAATAGGGAAAGTATATCTGTAGTGTTTACCCTGGGGAGGGCCATCAGGGTGGATTATAGAAAGGGGAGGACTATCTTGCTGTCTGATCATCAGCTCAAGAGGAGGGATTACCCAATCCAAATTAGGAGATGGGATCTCATGATCGATCATTTATGGCCCATGGAGTGAGCCCTCATGTGTGCCATGTTGAGGACCTTCAGAGCTGCTGGTAGGGATATTATGGGGAGGACCTATGTAACTACTACTGCCAATTCTATAATTTGGTAATAGAATGATTGGGTATTGATCCTTTTTCGATATCTGTTTGAGGGCGTCAAGATCCCCAACTTCTAGAAGAGAAGCATCATGTATGTGATCTTCATTTTCATGTTTCCTTTGGCACCTATAAATTTTGGGCACTCTCTTGCAGGTAAACAGGGCCATTTTCTGCGGGTAATGGCATTCATATAGGAGTCTCTGTCTTGTTAGGGTCCCGTGATGTCATTAGGATATGCCAACGAGCATCTTGAGTTTTGGAAGGGATATATGCCCGCCCTAGAGTGGCCATGACATTAGACCGGCATCCCCCAATTGGAACATGAATTAATTCATGATCTGGTCATCCGTATATAACTGGATATTTCCATCGCCCCTCCCAGACAAGAGTAGGGATGTAAAAATGCTCCGGAATGACTAAGTCATTTTGTGGTTGAGTCATTTTGTTCAAGGAAACTGATTCATGGGCCCAATTTCTCACTTTTTCTTCTGATAAAATGATATCTTGACTTGTTTGGAAGATATGGTATGGAATTGACGCCTGATCATCCATAATTTCGATGATGTGATAAAATAAATATTTGGATTGAACAGGTATGAAGCCCCATTTTAATGTCGGAGAAGGAGTTTGTGCCTACCCTAGTCCTCCATGAGTTTCCAATGGATATTGGAATTTCTCCTATTCTAGGACAGAGGATTGAGTCTACACTAGTTGTCTTCTCCGATTTCCACTATATTTGATTAGTGGTCTTCATATTTACAAGTGGGAATTTCATCTGCTCGCTTGACACTGTATTGGTCTCATGGGATTTATATGCATCCATATAAATTTGACTATGCTAATAGTTGTTTGCCTCTTTATTTGTATGGAAGTCTTGTAGTGCATATTCTGGTATTTTTCCTATATGTAGCTAGTTTCCACCCTATTTGGATGGAGGTTTTCTTGTGACTCAACAGATATACGCATCTGCATGTATTTTTATGCTCTATCTGCACAGCGGGACTCGCGAGTACTAGCTGGAACGTGCATGTGCATGTATTTTGACACCCTATTTCTGTTGTGGGCTTGACTGGAGGGGACACAATCGTACGTCTTCCCGTTGAATGATTCCATGTTAGTACGACATAACTACTGCTGAAGAACTAGGGTGATAGTGTGTTCCTGATTATATATTTTCCACCCTGGGCAGGCATCCCAAGGGGTCAGGGTTGCTTGGACTTTTGTAGGCACCCTCGGCATAAGGTCCTCCTCAGTGGGAGGAGGACTGGTCATATGGTGTTTGTGATGACTCTCTCCAGAGGGGGATCGTGAATTGGCCCCTGTTTTGTTGAGATGAAGCTGTCAGCATCGACTTCATATGCCTCCCTAATATAAGGGAGGCACTCATTTTCATGTTTCAGGGATAGGCTCCTGAAATGGTTTGATACGACCACTAGGGCCACCTTGTGCTGGGGTGTCGGCAGTGGCTGAAGAGGCGGCTAGCAGACCTATGCAGACCAGAGGGCTAGTCTTGCAGCCTCCAGCATGGGGAGAGTACCATTTCGGTGGTACTATTTGATAATCATGTTGGATACCCATCGTTGATGATGCTTGGTAGGCGTGGGGGTTGTGCTCTTCATTGAGGCCCTGACCGCCTATGAGATCATTGATGTGCATGTTTTCATGTGTCATTGGGATGACATTTGAATCAAAATTTTCTATATGGGAACCATAAATATACAATACTTGACATACATACCACAAAACAACATCAAAGTTGCATCCTTTTAAACATATACATATTTGGCGATTCAGCTTGGCCCACTTCCCGTTTTCTTTTGTTGTGGGGTGAAGGGGATTGAGTGGGGTAATACCACCACCTTAGTTAAGGATTCACAATGGGTTCACAATTTTTGTTCCGTCTTAGAGGTTGAACTTTTTTTTTCACACAAGGGCGAACAAAATGGTCCGACATGCAATATTCTCTTCTCTTTTATGATTGGGGTAAAATCACCACCTTGGTTAAGGAATGACATTGGGTTCACTATTTTTGTTCTGCCTATGAGTTGGAACATTTTGTGTAAACTGAGGTGAACATAATGGTCCAACATGCAGTATCCTATTGTATTTATGATTGGGGTAAAACCGCCACCTTGGTTAAGGATTCACATTGGGTTCACCATTTTTCCCACCTTCAAGGTGGTGTGTTTCCTGGGGGTGGAAAAATTGGACGATGGGGATCATCACAAGTCCCCTTTTAAATAAAAAAGGGTTATTTTCAAATTCATCATTCCTTTTGTTTGACTTTTTCAGCGTCATTATCCTTGAAATAAGGATGACTTAAACCTATGGGAATTGTTGGTCCTGGCGGGAAATTGCGTGGGGGTCAAGCACTTGTGCAATCGGTCCTTCTCCAATATAACATCCACAGATAGTCTCCAACAAGATTATTAGAGGATCCAAGAATGACCAAAATCCTTGGTATCTAAGACTCATGGACATGATTTCCAAAGGTAGGCGCTCGTTAGCTAACAATTTTGCCAACAACACTTAAGGACTCCATTGGTTGAGAGGATGGGAGTTCAGGCTCACTACATCCTTCCAGCGGAGGATTGTTTCATGTTCTGGGACTCTATAATAGATTTAATTTGTGTTCACATGTTCATGAATCCTTGGTTCATTTCCTAATAGAGTGTCCACTGGCTACCCTTAGTTTTTAGGATCATCGTAGGCATTCATATATTTGATTCTATGGAGGTAATACTGACTTGATCCATATTTTAAGGCACTCTGAAGTTTATCATCATTGAGGTGGGATAGAAGGTGACTTGATGTTGCTACTGGGACCATAAGAAGGGATTCCTACGTATCCTCAAGATAGGAATCCAAACCCACATAGTTTGAATGGTGTGAGTCTTATGCGTGGAATCCACCCATTTGAGGGAATATATTGGGTGGACCCTTTTGAATGGTATCCCTTTTGAGCTCATGCCTTCTGGTAGGAATCCTACGTATCCCAATTTGGTTAGGAATCAGAGTTCTCTTAGTTCTTATTGGGTTGAATGTTGTAGTCATCAGGGAACTCTAATCCCACGTGATCCATTCTCGGTGTGAGAAACAAGAGGATTTGAATGATTCAACAATGAAAATGCTTCTTCCCCCTATTGGTGGGGGAGTGAGGGCCCACAATGGAATAGGTTTGGTAAACTGTGGGAAAGGTCACAAATCAACGAACCATTTAATATAAGATGAAATTGAAGGTTATGTGACCCTTTATCAGAAAATTGGGGACTTAACTCAGTAAGAGGGACCCAAAACACATTCTAGGAAGGAGAGGAGTTTCGTCCTCATCAAAGGGTGGAGTGAACATAACCCCTTCAACTGATCACTATTCCTCATTGAATGGAAAAGTGAGTGATCACCCTTAATCCGTATAATGGGGAGGTTCATGTCTCTATCCCAAGGTTGGAATCCAGGTTACCATGGGTATGTATCCTCACAAGAATTCTTGAAGATTGAACCATTGTGTGGAGATCCTTTTTGACTCTGCTTACCATGGGTATGTAGACTCAATGGGGCGCGCGGATGCACCTGTTGTTCTGATCATACAAGTCTGGTGGATTTGGGGGAGGCTTTGGCCTGATGCCGGAGGAATGATTTGCTGAGGGATCCTAGAGGACTTGATAGTAATGGATGGGTGATGTTGGACCTGGAGGAAATGATACCAAAAAACACCCCATTCCGCATATTGGTTTCTTATGTTGGATAAGGGAGGCTCTGCTTTCTGTAGTGGTATGCGGGTAGAGGGGTATTTTATGGACCGATGTGGTACGTGAGAATTGGTATAGACAACCACGTACCATAGTGGTAAGCAGCTCTCTGCACCACTTTGGGTTCCATCCACGTAGTGATTCAGTACGCGGCCCCGGGTTTAGGCTGCGTAGAGATTCACTACGCATTGCCCTTTTTTGAAGAAGGGTCTGGGGGATCATTGTTTCCGGGGAGTTCATTTTCGAGATTCTAATGGTCTGCGGTTCACCAGATAGGTTTGAAAATTTATTATTGTTATTCAATTCCCCAATTTTATGGTTCAGGGCCTGTTGTACCTATGGAGGAAGCGGTTCGTGGTTCGGGCTTTGCCGATGAATCAAGAAGGAAGATGAAGTCCTCTCTGAACTCTTTCTTATAACCTCTAAGTCCCCTTAAAGCCTTCATCTTCTATCCTTTTTCCTTATAATGTGCTCCCTTTTTATAGAGAATCGAGACACTTGTATCTATTGGGCATGTGACACCTTTTTCGGAGGCCCATAAAGATATCCTGAACCATAGAAGACTCGGTCAAATGGGGATTGTGGGGATTTGGTTCACGATCATGGTTAACAGAATCCTACCCATTTTATTCATCTGTGAGATGATCAGTTCATGGTACGGTATGCGGATTGACTTTGCATGCACAATTACTTCGGTGACACGGTTCACGACCGGACATTCTTGTTGGCCATCACCTCGCAGGCCAACGTTTCGTAGATGGTTCTTCATACCTATTAGTTCATAATCCAGCTGGTCTGTGTACCTTTCCGAGTGATGGTATGAAAGCCGCTTGAATTTTCATAAAATCATGAATCTTTTCAAGTTTCTTCTAAAAATTGCAATGTGTTTTGATTCCATTAGCCTTACCAGACTTGTAGGAGTATTTCCTTCCTTCTTCAATGCGATTTTAGGTGTATTTTCTTCCTTTGATAGAATTTGCAGGACCCTACATAGACCAATGAAGTTGATCCCACAACCACCGCAGTCAGGCCTTGTACAGATTTAGATGACTCCTTCATTCTCTAAATCCATTTATTAGAGTCCAAAATTACATACATGGGAATTTTCTTCATTATTTTCCAAATAATGGGGATCCACAACCATAAGTATAAGGATCATCCCAACATTACCTTGTACTCCAATATAGGATAGACCCATGTGATAGCAGATTATCTCCCCCTGTGAAGTTATGATATGTTCACCCAATGGGAACCATTTCATAGAACCCTTGACTATTCAATACATAAGGGATGAATCATTAGTAACTTAACTATCACTATTTCATTGACATCAAGCATGGAAACTAGGGATGGTGTCCTGATAGAATCACCTCAATGGCCTATATCTTTATGGTTTTAGTAGAGAAGGAGTTCCCCAATAAAGATTCCACATCCTCCCAAGAGGGAACCACTACATCTCAAGAATCAAATTTATTATATGAACCTACTCACACTGATTATTCTACCTCAAAATATGAGAAGTATTTTTAAGATGCACGGCCCGCATTTGAAGAGGGTTTCTTTGCTACTATCGATGAAATGGTAATGGTGAACCTTGCTACTAAGATAATCCCATTGTCAATGCTGCTTACTATAGTTATGTCCCCATAAGAAAAATAGTATTATATCGCTTCCCTAAAATAGAATCATGATGTATTTTTCTAGAGATATGAAGTGATACCAGTACTATACCCTCAGCCCTCCATCCATCATTCATTACTCCAAGAAAGTCACCATGGATTCAAGCAGTCTCCTAGGAAGATTAACCCTTCCCATTGGTCAATGGTCAAGTCCAGTGTTGATAAGCTATCAAAGACAACTTCTTCATTGAATTATAGTACAACAAATGGATAGCAATAATATTTTCAATCTAGAAGAATGAGAAACTTATAGTATATATCAAATTCCCAGACCTCAAACACCATTTTCTGAAGGACGGTTTTCCCCTTACTATGATAGAGTTATTGACTGATGCTACAGCCAGGTTCTAGGCTCTCTCCATCATGGATGGACACTCTAGATATAATCAGATTCCAATGGACCTTAAGTATGAGGATTCTAAAACCTTCAAGGTTCCTCAAGGGACCTTTTTCTATAAGGTTTTCCCCTTTGGACTAATGAATACATACCCACTTAGCAGTAATCTGTGCATTAAATCATCAAACCAATCACTGTGATACTAGTGGAAAGCAACATGCACGACTTGGTGGTCATATACCTCCAATTTCATGACTATCACAAATACCTTGATTAATGGTTTGGATTCCCATGCTCCTAGAATTTGATGATGAAACCCTTAAAGTGTTCCATCAGGGTTACCTCTAGGAAGTTTATCAACTTAATAATCAGATATAGAGTCATAAAAATCAAACGAGATAATATCGAAGCCTTCATATAGATTCCTCCTATAATCATCCTCTAGGACCGTTGAGGAATACAAGTCTACCTAGCCTACATATGCTGATTCATCATGAATATATCCATCAAGAATAATTCCTTTCCAAGATGATGAATAATGATACTATCTACCAGTGGGATGAGGTGTTCTAGACATCCAATGGGGAAATAAAGAAGTATCTTATATAAAATCATATCTTGATGCTACCTGTCTTATGGAAGCCTCTAGTCCCCTATGTTCCCGCCATGAAATAGTCCCTTGGTTCCCTTCTCACTTATAAGAAAATTGAATGCCGAGAGAAAATATTATACTATTTTAGTTTCATGATCTTTCACATGGAGGCCAAATATTATCCTACTGAGAAAAGATGCATCTTACGGTTTTTTATAGTGAAATATTTGTAGAATTATCTATAGCCCCATGATATAAAACTGGTATCCCATGTGGATCTATTAAAGTGAAATTTGAATCACACCATGTTCGAAGGATGATTGGCATGATAGGAAGTTATCCTTCATTAGTTCACCATCTTGTTCATTCTGCAAAAATCCATCAAGGGATAGTCATTATCCAAATTTATAGCCTCCCAACCGACCCCTAAAGAGCTACCAATGGATTTCCAAATTATAGATGAGGCCATCATCTCAATCGATTAGGATATATTTTATTGGAAGATGCATTTCAATGGATCTTCTTGACGCCCAACCTGTAGAAGTCTTTATAATTCCAAGATCAACGTAATATGCATGAGGATCATCTTCTTCACCCCAACACAAGTTGTTCTTCCATTATCATTCATACAATCAGATGTATATACCAACAATGGGGAAAATTATCAGGATCTCATTACCAGTATTGAGCTAGATCTTGAGATTGATTTAGCCCAGTTCATGTGAAGGGATAATTTTATTAAGTCATCATGAAGATCAATGGTGACTACATCATCATGAAGAAGGGACGTGTTCCCTTATTAGAGCACCCTAATCCGTTGATGGACCAGTTCCATTCTCAGATAGAGGTGACTCATATCCATTAGTTGTAGAATGGTTGAGCCGATAACCTATACATTCTAGCCACATCTCTTATAGTGTCCGATGATGATGACCTTTCCATTGATTTAAAACACCGAAGAGTTATTACCCAATTCCGTCAAGATGATGATGACAGGTAGCAAGTAAACCAGATGAATTTTAGTTCTTCAATTTCATGACCCCCAAGTTCCCCAAAAGTGGAGTAAATACTTGATTGTACAGCTCATTGCTTTGAGTATCTTAATCAAGATGATCTCCTACCAGGTTGAGCTATGTTGAGAAAATCCATCAGCATGCATTAGACTTCACCATCTTGAGTGGTCCAAGTCTTGAGAAGGCTTTATAAAGTCAAGGTTTTGATGGAATTATCATCAATTACATCCAAGAATATGATATTTCATAGGTTATTCTAGAATTTCATGCTTGTTCATGTGGTGATTTTCATACAGGGTTGAAGCTCTCCCCCCAAATTCAATGATTGGGATACCTTTGGCCAAACAGAGTCCATGATTTGATCATGTATGATAAAATGATTCATATGTGTCAGATCCATACCATATTTCTGCACTTACTAGTGGATATACTCAACACCACTAAGTATTAATATCCCACTTTAGTTTGGGGACTCAAGGTTTTGGGACCATACGCACCACCAATAACTTAATTATGTAGATTCATTACAAGTGAATCAAATGTTTTCTCTAAGATAATAGAAGTAGTTATGCTAATGAAATTCAAGAATGAATTTGTGATTTTGTTCATGAGCTCTCACATCATCAACCAGTTCATAGTTCTTCACCATATTCTCATCGATAATGGTAGTAACTTCTTGGATTTTGAGTATAAGAGAGATTACACTAAGTAAAATATCTGGTCCAACCATACATACCACTATAATATAGAGGGGAATGGGTAGATTAAGGTGTTCAAAAAACCCCCCTCCAAAATTCTACAAAAGATGGTGGGACAATAAAAGAAAATTTTACTAGACAATCTCCCTAACTCCCTCTAGGTTTATCGGAAAAGAACTCAAAATTAAACCCAGGTGACTGTATAATCCATGGTGTATGGAACATAGGAAGTCCATCCCATCAATGTTTAGTTTCCATTACTATAAAAATATATATGACCATAAGACACCAAAAATAATAGAATAAGTAATTCTAGCAGAGTTGGAATCTCTCAAAGGGAATGGCCTCGATCCTCACACAATCTAGAGAGGAACTGAAAGAAAATATTCAGAGTTTTCAACCAAAAGCTTCATCATAGTTCCTTCTTTTAGTGTGACACGGTAATACCTCTTATAAATCCAATGATACTTGGAAATAATCCTCCAATGTTGGAGCTATAATGGGAAGGGACTTACATCATTTATGAGGTCAATTCCAATGAAATATACTCTTTGATAACTATATATGGAGGGTGTATCTCACCTCATTCCAATTACGTGTTTCTCTAGAAATAAATCATTTGAAGAGATAAAACCATCCTTGTTTCGTGGCCTCAAACTACCCAACCACCCCCATCCTCACTAGAGGTTTCTAAACTTCACACCTGTAGAGACCCGAATCTTGACATAAATAGATATTACATTTCTTTTGCAGAATACATAATACATAACAAAAATAGACACACAAGGACCATAATAGTTTAGTGACTTTGGAAACTCGGAATATAAACATCTAATCCTGTTGAAAGATCTTCAACATCGCCCATATCGATCTTCCCCTTTTTTTTATTACCTAAAAACATTCTTTATATCCTGGGGAAAAGAAAACATATAAAGGGTGATCTCAAATGCTCAGTAAGGGTAAGAATGGATAAAATAAAAAAAAATCATATACATTTGAGCTTAAAAACATGAACATAATGTTTAATCATAAAAAGCATGATCAATGACATAAAACATGGAAGTACGTAAGGCATAGATCATAAAGAAACATTAATCAAGATAAAATAGCATGGGAGTAAAACATGTAATTGTGGAAACCATTCAGCACATGTTATGATTTCCATAGTAGCCAAGGAATTGCTGCCAAGACCATCTTAGTGGACAAAGTCCCTTTCTGAATCGAGTTCACTCCTCGTTCCAGTCCTGTATTACTGAACCGATTTACATTGCCGTTCTAGCCATGTCTATCTAATGAAATATAAATCTTTACCCGATGCATTGGAGGGAGATATAGGTCCCACCCATCTCATAATGAAATCATTCTTACTTTTGTGCCACAACATAATCATAAATCATTCATCATAACCCAAAGAATAAAAATGGGTTTTATAAACATCATCCCATCACAACATAATCCATATAAAACAAATGGATATCATTTCATCATAAGAAAATTGAAACAATTTAAATCATAGAGACTTTATACTTGAACCATACACATATGAAATAATGTCATCTTAGATGGAAAATGGTTTTGATAAAACACTTGAAATGAATTCTTGAGGAAAATATCCTTTCTTCTTCAAAATCAATTTATTTTCACAAATAGTCATGAAATTTTAAAAGAAAAATATTTTGTTTAAAATATTCATGAAATATTTTGGAGGAATCTTCATGAAAATAAGGCTTTATAAAACCGTAAAAATCCTTTCATGCTGTATAAGTTAATAAAATCATTCTCCTCGTACTTTTGTCGGAAAAGTCAAAAAGTACCTCGTAACATAAAAAAAGAAAGATTCCTCACATACCATGTCTTAAAAGACAAAATGGGTAGAAAGGAAAATAAACATACGTAAAAAAACTTTTAGAAAATATGGACTTGGATGATAACAATAACCCCACCAAATACTTACGAATAAAAAATCTCGGATAAGAATGAGATTGGAAGGGTTATCCCTTACCTTAGGTCCGATATGCTTCGTACCTATCCAAACCTCCTATATAATGATTTAAATAATGTCATTGACTTATTACAGAATCATATTAATTGTTATTATATCATATATGGTTCACTTATGATTTTATATTACTCATTCTTTTATAAATTCATGTTAAAGTAGCATTTTGGGTAAAATCGTTTCATCTATCGTTCGTGTTTTAACTTGTAATTATTCATATGATTACTTAGATCATGATTACTTATATCGAAAATGTAAAATATGATTTATATATAATATATATTCAGAATATACATATATATAATAGATCTATAAATGGAATGAAATACACCGTTCATGGAGACGGTAGGCCGTACGTACGCATGAAGGCTGTTTTCGTTTCCTCGTTGAATTGAATGGAATTAATTGGATGAAATTAATATATATATATATATATATACATAAATCTAGTATCATTATTATGTCATATATTTCATGATGACTTATTATATATACTTTATAATCATTTATGAATGGTTAATCATTTAGAATGAATCTCATCGCGTCGTGGAGACAGTATTCCGTACGTACGCACGAGCGATGATATCGTTCCCATGATCGTGGAATTTTATCAGAGTGTATGTATACTATTACAGAATCAATATCACTTTAAAATAATTATATATAGTTATTATTTACACCATTATACCCATCCATGTAAGGTGGTGGTGGAAAATAGATTACACCACGGCGTGGAGACGGTATTCCGTACGTACGCATGCGTGGTGATTTCGTTTTCCATAGGATGGATAAGAGGTGAAATAGGGTTGTTTCATATTTATAATAACATATCAGTATATTAGGGATACTGATGTTATTACCTCATAATGAAACAACTAAAAAAGAGGGAGTATAAGAAGAATGGAACTTGAAGAAAAAGGTAGAAGGTATTACCTCTTTCTCGAAGTGTCTCCTTTAAACTTTCTCTTAAGGCAATATAGTTTGTCTTTTGAGAAGACCAGTACCTCTAGTAGGTTCATAAGGAAGTTGGGAAGTGAAATGGGCAGGGGTTGGCCAAGCTTGAAGGCTCAAATTGGTGTGAGGAAGAGAGGGAGGAGGTGCCCTTTTATAAGGGAGGGGAGGGGCACCATTGGGAAGTGTGGAAATATTATTTTATTATAAACATATCTTCGGTTTCAAAAGGTCCAAAAATCATTGACGATGAATATAGGATGAATCATGGTTGAAATAAAATCATCCAATCATCATTGGACAAGTTTTGGAAAATATTTTAATCATTATAATCTTATTTATTTAAATCATTTATTAATGAGGTAAATACTTCATCATCATTGTGTCATAAATAATTTAATTTTTTTGGTGTCTAAAAATTATAAAAAAAATATAATTATGTAGGAAATATTTTTTTATTTCTAATTAATATTTATAGTCGAAAATATAATTTATATAACCCCTTATAAAAATTAATTACTAAAATATTTTTGTTAATGTCAATTTTGTCTTTACATTAAATTAATTAATCCAAATTGTAATTTTCACTAACAAGTGGCTCAATGTTGTCCCAAAATCGACCCAAGGATGCCCATGGTCGGTCACTACTCATCCAATAAGATTAGGACAAGTGTGAAGATAATTTTGAAATATTATAATATTATTTTAACCTTGAATTACCCTATTTACCTTTAACCGTAGTAAATAAAAAATTACCGTAGTTACTATTCCTAATATCAAAAAAATAAAAGTAACCTATTAACATAATTTGGACCCAATGATTCCAAATATGGAATCCATTTTTCAAAATTCAAAACACATAAGTTTCAGTAATTAATTTAAAATTAATCCTATTGTTAAGAAAATGAGTTTTAAAAGTTAAAACATTACCAAAGATTGAAATGTTTTTTCCTATGAATTCAATGTAAAATTAATTCTAATGACATAAATTATATTAAATGGTAAAAATATATTCTATTTATACTTTTAAAACATTAAATATTATAATTTAACCATATAAAGTATTGCGATGAAAGAAGTTGTTTTTAATTAAAATATAGTGCGTTTTTACTATTCATTAAAATATGAAAGTTATCTAAATAATATGAAATATTTGTCCAAAGTAAATTATTATATCCTGATTCTAAATACAGAATTTATTTTTTCAAATTTAACTTATAAACTTTTCAAAAACTAAATTTAATGTGGGTGCGCCATCAAAAGGCGGTAAAACTGCATTTTTTGAAAAAAACTTCTTTTATCCAAAAAACTGATTTTGTTTTCATACCTCATTATAGAAAATGAATAAGATGAATGAAAATGTTATAAAATTAAAAATTCAGTTAATACTATTCATAACGGCTATTATTATAATATATCGTTGTTTAGTGAAACTCGGTATTGCGTACGACACACACTATCGAGGAAGGTCTTTATTGTGTGTAATGCAAGCCAAGTAAGGGATGCGTGTTGTGCAAGCTCCTTTTGGTGTATCATACAACGAAATACATTATTGAAATTAAAATGAATATTTTTCATAAAAGCTCGGGGTGTTACATTCTACCCCCCTTAAAATGAATTTCTCCCTCGAAATTCGTCAGGGTTATAAATGGTTTACTACTTGGAAGTTTCTTTAATAGAAACCCACATTGTAAAAAGGAATACCAAAACATGGCTTTAAAAACTAATGTATGAAACGTAACGGTTACCCAAATTAACTCATCACTCGGTTTCCACGTAGGAGAACATAGGTGAAAATATGGATATGGAAGAAAAATATAACCATCAAGTTCAGACGGAGAGTGGTAGAGAACATGGCTATGAAAAAGCCAACAATCACAATGCCATAAATTTGTGATGATCTAGGGTACATCTGGTTCATTGGATATAAGGGCACTAGGACAACATTTTTGGTTTTCAAGATCATTTCCCTAAAGTTAATGAAATTGGAATTAGAAGAAATACTTTCGTGACTTTGGTATAGTCTCACCATTGGTCGTTCTTTGGACAATTTCCACTTCATCTCTTAAAGAAATGAAGTTGAGTTTGTCCTTCATGATGTGTTAGCAGATCATGTGATAGAATGATGGGTCATTCCATCTTTCTCAAACAAAACATTAGAAAAGTTATCAAAAAATACATAAGTCCATCTATAGTGAGATTAATCATAAATGGTTCCTAAAATGGACATATACTTCATATATCATACTGCTCAATATAATAAAACAAGTTTCTACTAAACATGGACTTTTTGTAGGCCAGTGGTTGGTGATAAAGGCCAATCACACTTCAGTTGTGGGTTCGATCCCCATAGCCTTGTCTGACGTGATGGGATGTCGCCCGTCCTGTAGGTTGTCCTTTTTCTCAAACTACATTACTATAAAATCCCATCAATAATATCGAAAACAGTTCTATCCTTAAACAATACTAACTCATGTCTAACATAATCCATTCCAATATTTATCTAAAATACTTCAGTCCAAGCTCATAGTATAAAGAAAACGATTACTTGAAATTTCATCAACCAACCATCATTTATCCCCCATATATCTTATTAGTCACATTCCAATCATGTGAATACCTTAATAATGTATTCTCTTGAAAAATTAATACCCATTAAACCTTAGTGAAAACATGAGTGCTGTCAAAAGTTAACTCTTTTCACATATCAAAACCTCAAACCATGATATAACTTTTTCCTTATATCAGTCATGAGTTCATGAATACTGTCAAACATTTCATTTTCTCCTTTTCCCTTCATTATGCGCATATCACATTTTTCCAAAAATATCTTAATCAATTTCCATGGTTACCGGTACCATAAAATTATTGAAAACCACAATAGACCAATACATAAATATTCCAATATTCCTTGATACTATATTCAACTTTATTTTGGAATCCCATTACATAAACACTTAATCATTCCACCACATCATTGTAATATTCAAAATCTCCAATAGTGATCTCATGTGACTTCCCTTTGTCATTTTCCGTAAGTGGTTGCCCATGTCGATCATCACTAACCTGAGGATTAGGGTATTTATTAGCATAATTCCCCATTTCCTTGCACTTGAAGCATTGAAGTGTTGGTGGAGAGTTCTCTGTAGTCTTTTCTCTATTCACATCATTAGCAACATGTTTCCCATTACTTCGATAATAAACTGCTAGATGACCTTCTTTTCCACACTTAAAACATTTTCTAGTCCCTTTAAGACAATCTCCACCGTGCTTCTTTCCACACTTTGAGCATAAGGAAACATTCATCATCTTTTCACCATTGTTCTGAGATTTTTCCATGAACTCCATCTTTCGTTTCTTGTCAAAACCATGAGATGGATATGTAACACCAACTTCCATTTCTACCTTGATAGCACAACGCACAATTTATTCATATCTACTGAAGTCTCTTATAGCTAATACCATTCGAAGACTTGGTTTTAAGCCACTGAAAAATCGATCAACTTTACTTTCAGGTTGGATGATAAAGCCAGATTCATACCTTGCAAGTCTTGTAAAATTCTCTTTGTATATACCAACAGATTCATCATCCTTATGCTTAACTCAAGAAACTCTGTTTCCTTCTTTGTTTGAAGAATATGAGGGAAGTACTTTCTGAAAAACAAGTTCTTGAACTCGTCCCATTCCATGGACTCAATTTTATCTATTTTCCTCGTATTCTTGATAAGATTCCACCATTGATCAGTATCACCTTCCAAACAATATAATGATAAGATGAATTTATCATGATCAGAACATTGTAGAACTGAAAATATATTTTCAGTAGTACATATCCATTTATCAGCCACCAAGGGATCATAAGACCCGCTGAATGAAGGTGGACACTGCCTCATGAAGGATTCAACCGAATGTTGCTCCTTTCTCTGCTCATTTTGAAATCCAGAATGATTCATAGCTTGTGTAAGTATAGAAATAAGATTGTGCACTCCATCTCCCATGACATTGGTTTGGTCAAGAGGACAATCATTGCATTGTACATTACATTGATCAACATGGTTCCTCCGGGTTCCAGCCATCGTCAAAACCCAAAAATAATAGTTTGAGAGGAAAATACCATGCTAGGGAAAAAAACATAATAAATGGGGAGTACCTTCAATATATAACATCTTAGGTTTAATTATAAGATCATTATAGCAATTCTAAGACTATAACCTATACGTATACTTAACCTTAGGGACATCCCTAGACATACCTTAGAAATATCTCTAGGGATCCCACTAAAGTTCTCACATCCTAGTTTCCAAAGGCTGACTAAACCTTTCCTCTGATACCAACTGTAGAGACCCGAAGCTTGTCATACATAGATATTACATTTCTTTTGCGGAATACATAATACATAACAAAAACAGACACACAAGGACCATAATAGTTTAGTGTCGTTGCAAACTCGGAATATAAACATCTAATCCTGTTGAAAGATCGTCAACATTGCCCATATCGATCTTACCCTTTTTTTCTTACCTAAAACCCTTCTTTATATCCTGGGGAAAAGAAAACGTATAAAGGGTGATTTCAAATGCTCAGTAAGGGTAAGCATGGATATAATAAAACAAATCATATAAATTTGAGCTTAAAAACATGAACATAGTGTTTAAACATCAAAAGCTTGAGCAATGACATAAAACATGGAAGTACTTAAGGCATAGATCATAAAGAAACATTAAGCATGATAAAATAGAATGGGAGTAAAACATGTAATTGTGGCAACCATTCATCACATGTTATGATTTCCATAGTAGCTAAGGAATTGCTGCCAAGACCATCTTAGTGGACAAAGTCCCTTTCTGAATCGTGTTCACTCCTCGTTCCAGTCCTATATTACTGAACCGGTTTAACTTGCCATTCCAGCCATGTCTATATCATGAGATATAAATCATTACCCAATGCATTGGAGGGAGATATAGGTCCCACTCATCCCATAATTAAATCATTCTTACTTGTGCCACAACATAAGCATAAATCATTCATCATAACCCAAAGAATAAAAACGGGTATCATAAACATCACCCCATCACAACATAATCCATATAAAACAAATGGATATCATTTCATCATAAGAAAAGTGAAACAATTTAAATCATAGTGACTTTATACTTGAACCATAAACATATTAAATAATGTCATCTTAGATGGAAAATGGTTTTGATAAAACACTTGAAATGAATTCTTGAGGAAAATATCCTTTATTCTACAAAATCAATTTCTTTTCACAAAATGTCATGAAATTTTAAAAGAAAAAGATTTTTTTTTAAAATACTCATGAAATATTTTGGAGGAAGCTTCATGAAAATAAGGCTTTATAAAATTGTAAAAATCCTTTCATGCCGTATAAGTTAAAAAAATCATTCTCCTCGTACTTTTGTCGGAAAAGTCAAAAAGTACCTCGTAACGTAAAAAAAAGAATCCTTACATACCATGTAGTAAAAGACAAAATGGGTGGAAAGGAAAATAAAAAAACATAAAAACACTTTTAGAAAACATGGACTTGGATGATAACAATAACCCCAACAAATACTTAGGAATAAACAATCTCGGATAAGAACGATATTGGAAAGGTTATCCCTTACCTTAGGTCCGATATGCTTCGTACATATCCAAAAATCATGTATAATGATTTAAATAATTTAATTGACTTATTAAAGAATCATATTCATTGTTATTATATCATATATGGTTCCCTTATGAATTTATATTACCCTTTCTTTTGTAAATTCATGTTAAAGTAGCATTTTGGGTAAAATCGTTTCATTTGTCGTTCGTGTTTTAACTTGTAATTATTCATATGATTACTTAGATATTGATTAATTACATACAGAATGTAAAACATGATTTATATATAATATATATTCAGAATATACATATATATAATAGATCGATAAATGGAAGGAAATACACCGTTCATGGAGACGGTAGGTCGTACGTACACATGAACGTTGTTTTCGTTTCCTCGTTGAATTCAATGGAATTAATTGGATGAAATAAATATATATATACATAAATCCAGTATCATTATTATGTCATATATTTCATTATTACTTATTATATATATTTTATAATCATTTATGAATGGTTAATCATTGAGAAAGAATCTCATCGCGTCGTGGAGAATGTATTCCGTACGTACACACGAGCGATGATATCATCCCCATGATCGTGGAATTTTATTGGAGTGTATGTATACTATTACAGAATCAATATCACTTTAAAATAATCATATATAGTTATTATGTACACCATTATACCCATCCAAGTAAGGTGGTGGTGGAAAATAGATTACCCCACGGAGTGGAGACGATATTCCGTACGTACGCACGCACGGTGATTTTGTTTTCTGTAGGATGGATAAGAGTTAAAATAGGGTTGTTTAATATTTATAATAAAATATCCATATATTATGGATAATGATGTTATTACCTCATAATTAAACAACTAAAGAAGAGGGAGTAGAAGAATAATGGAACTTGAAGAAAACGGTAGAAGGTATTACCTCTTTCTCGAAGTGTCTCCTTTAAACTTTTTCTTAAGGCACTAGAGTTGGTGTTTTGAGAAGACCCATACCTCTAGTAGGTTTCTAAAGAAGTGGGGAAGTGAAATGGGCAGGGGTTGGTAGAGCGTGAAGGCTCAAATTGGTGTGAGGAAGAGAGGGAGGAGGTGGCCTTTTATAAGGGAGGAGAGGGGCACCTTTGGAATGGGTGGAATTATTATTTTATTATTAAATTATCTTCAGTTTCAAAAGGTCCAAAAATCATTAATGATGAATATAAGATGACTCATGGTAGAAAAAAATCATCCAATCATAATTGGACATGTTTTGGAAAATATTTTAATCATTGTAATCTTATTTATTTAAATCATTTATTAATGAGGTAAATACTTCATCATTATTGTGTCATTAATAATTTAATTTATTTGGTGTCTAAAAATTATAGAAAAAATATCATTATGTAGGAAATATTTTTATCTTTATAATGAATATTTATAGTTGAAAATATAATTTATATAACCCATTATAAAAATTCATTACTAAAAGATTTTTGTTAATGTCAATTTTGTCTTTACATTAAATTAATTAATCCAAATTGTCATTGTTACTACCAAGTGGCTCAATGGGGTCCCAAAATCATCCCAAGGAAGCCCATGGTCGGCCCCTACTCATACAATAATGTTAGTACAAGTGTCAAGGTAATTTTGAATTATTTTAATATTCTTTTAACCTTGAATTACCCTATTTACCTTTAACCGTAGTAAATAAAAAATTACCGAAATTACTATTCATAGTATCAAAAAAATAAAGGTAACCTATTAACATAATTTTGACCCACTGATTCCAAATATGGAATCCATTTTTCAAAATTCAAAACATAGAAGTTGCAGTAATTAATTTCTAATTAATCCCATTGTTAAGCAAACGAGTTTTAAAAGTTAAAACATTGCCAAAGATTGAAATGTTTTTACCTATGAATTCAATGTAAAATTAATGCTAATGACATAAATTATATTAAATGGTAAAAATATATTCTATTTATACTTTTAAAACATTCAATATTATAATTTATCCATATAAAGTATTGCGATGAAAAAAGTTGTTTTTAATTAAAATATAGCTTGTTTTTACTATTCATTAAAATATGAAAGTTATCAGAATAATATGAAACATTTATGCAAAGTAAATTTTTATATCCTGATTATAAATAAGAATTTTATTTTTTAAAATTTAACTTATATACTTGTCAAAAACTAGATTTAATGTGGGTGCGCCATCAAAAGGCGGTAAAACTGCATTTTTTGAAAAATTCTTTTTATCCAAAAAACTGATTTTGTATTCATACCTCATTCTAGAAAATGTATAAGATGAATTAAAATGTTATAAAAATAAAAATTCAATTAATACTATTCATAACGGCTAATATTATAATATATCTATGTTTAGTGAAACTGGGTATCGCGTACGACACACGCTATCGAGGAAGGTCTTTATTGCGTGTAATGAAAGCCAAGTCAGGGATGCGTGTTGTGCAAGATCCTTTTGGTGTAGCGTACAACACAAGACATTATTGAAATTAAAAATAATATTTTTCATAAAATCTCGGGGTGTTAGAACACCCACTACATAGGAACATGATGTTAAGCTATTCTACTGGTACATGATCCATGACCATAAACATGGAGGCTAAGTCCATCAATCTTGACATTAAACTATGTGTAAGATTCCTCTTCAGACTATAATGTGTTTTTGGGTCTCCAAAACCCTAGTTCATGTTACGTTTTTCATAAATCCACAGTAAACATATCCACTTGAGGTACTCCCCCAAAATAATGAACTCCATGACCTTAAACTATGAGTTATTATCCACGAAAAATGATTTTAAACACTGTGCAAGAATTCCTAGGAATATGATAGCTGGTGTTGGGTCTCCTTGGACTTCATTCAAATCAGGATTTTCATGCCACCACTCTATGTATATCTATTAGAGAACCCCTCCCTATGGAAAGAAATCTATGACCATAAACTAAGAGCCTATATTATAGGAAACATAACATTAAACTATTTTCAGCAGGTTCATGCTTTATCTCTTTAAAATATTTGTATCCCCTCTGATTTCATCAACACACAATGTGAAGTTGTGATATTACACCATGAAAATTGGTATTTTTCTCAATAAGATATGATTGTTACCCTATCTGAAATCAGAATTCTTCATGCGATAAGTATGGGATGTTCGAAAAACCATAACCTAGGCCTCGAACATGGGATTCCTCACAATAACTGTGAGATGTATCAACTCATATCAACATAGAGGATTTCCCACAATGATGTTGGTTATCTATCTCACCATGTTCAGTATCTATGTGTGGATTGATTCCCATCCTTATGGGATACACAGTGATGCCCTAAATGTTTATCTCTAGGACTAACAATAAATCCACCAACTCTAAAGTCCATTTGCCTCAGTTATGATGTACGCGTTACAGCCTTAAACTATATGAAATTTGACATAAGGTGTGTATGTGGTACGTGACACTCCTTGGATCCATTTACATGGAGTTTTACCTCTTCCATTGTATACATATACCCTTGTAAAAGACATTCCCCCCTATAGTCTGAGCAACATGATGTTAAATTGTTCACCATGGTTTATGTTGTATGGACTAACCTATGAACAACATAATTTAGGATTTCATTATGTGATTCATTGATTCTTGTCATCATTCACATTAGGGTTTGAATATTTCACCATATGATTTCACTCGAATAACCCTTTTTATCAATGTTCTAGATCGTATGAACTTAAACAATGTGAATTTCTCTCCAAAACTACGCGAGTTTTAATTCCCAATCTCATGGGAAACATAGAATTTCCCAATATTCTTTTCTCTAGACCCATCAAAAAATTAATCTGTCCTTGGGCCCCTTGGCCCATGTTTTTGTCCAAGACTTTTAACCCTAAACTATGCGTGGCTTGTATCTCGTTACTTTTGTGGTGCACTATCTGCCTTTGGATCATTCACATCAAGTTTTACATCTTTCATGCCACACAAAAATACATGAATAAAATTCATTTTTTCAGTCCTATTAATTCATGACTATACATAATAAAAATGTATCTTAATGATTATGTTGTATGAAACTGATCCTCCTTATCCATTCATTCACAATGTGTTTTCTCACTCATCCATGCTACATATATCCACTCGAGGCAGTGACATATTGTATAAACTCTATAACCATAAACTAAGAGTCTTTAGTCAGTGCAACATGGCCTTAAATTATTTGTGTATGGTATGGTTTTTATGAATTTTAACTAGTAAAAACCATATACAAATCATCACAAATTTAAATTGTATGAAAGTTTCCTCAGGAATATATTGTACGACACTGAGCCTCCTTATCCCTTTATTCACATTGGGGTTTTTCACTCTTTCACACTACCTATATTTTCACAAGGTTCCCAATCATGGAAAATATTGCATGACCCTAAAATGAGAGCCAATGGTCCATGCAACATGGCCTTAAAAAATTCTCAAATAGTTCATGTTATACAAAATTAATATTTTAACACCCTTAGTATTAGTTGCATGACCTGAAACTGCCAAGCCCAACGAGGCTAAACTATAGTCCCACCATGACTCAAACTCTAATGCCTTATTAAAAGTGTAAGATGAACATTTTATCTTGAAAAAACCTAGAATAAATTTAAAATTTAAATGATCTAAAACTCCTCATCCTAGAAAATTCTATCCAAAAATTCCAATACACCCGATCTATGTGTTCAAATTCACTATGGCAATGAACTTAGTGTGTTGAATCCTATATGGACATTGCCTGAATTCAACTCAACACGTAGAGACCTTATTGGTTTGGGTTTCCATCATCCTTAAAATAAAAATGGGCACCCCTAACAATAATGGTTTCTAGCCAAGGCTCACCTACCATTCTAGGCAGTGCCTTCATGGATTTCTAGCAATAAATCATGGGTCTTGTGTTTCGAACATGGTCCACATTTAATCCTGAATCCTCTAGCTCCATTCATGATTGGTGTAGTTTTGGATCTTATGTTTTGAAAATGGTACATAGTGGTCCCTAACCACCATTGTCCCTTTTATCAAAACCTAGTATGTTTTTATTTACCTTGTCTTCACCTCCTTATGTCTTGGTGGAATTATAACATCCCTAGCATCACCCTTCCATGCCTCTGTGCACATCATAAAGGAAAGTTGGCCATTGGTTCATTTACAACCAGGCACCATCTTACCCCAGTGTTGTACATTTATATATCTAGGAAATTGATTCATCACTCCTTCAGTTTAACATCGAGTATGGATCACATGGGCTTAGGAGGATTGGAAGGAAATGTGCTGATGTGGTCATTCCACATGACATCATAGTCCCAGCATCATGATGTTAAATTGTGAAAAAATCATTTCAGTAGCATTTGATCTAGAACTATCACTACTTGGACCCCACTCATGTTGGGTTTTCCAACACTTCTCACTGTGCATATCCATCTGGAGTAGCCTATTGTCCAAACTCTATGACCATAAAACTAAGAACAGAGACTAATTCCAAACATCATGACTATAAAAAATGCATGATTTGTATCATGGAAATTTTAGGCATCAACATGTGGCTTCCTAGGAACCACTATTCACATTGGGTAACCCACACTCAATTTTGAATATATCCCCATGATACCCTTCTCCATTATTCCTTGCAACATGACATTAACATTTTTTCCATTTTTTAGGACCCATGACTATAAAATATGTGAAATTTCTAAGTCATATGAAAATAAACAATGAGACAAATCTTGTTCACATAATGATAAAATATACATACCGCATTATCACTATATGATATAAAACTGCATTCCCGATTTCCCTACCATTTTACATTACAGTGTGTGTCTATCATCCTCATTACACGATGTAAAAATGAAAATAATATTATCCCCTTTCCCGATAAGATCTTATTTGGGTGTTTTTTATCTATTGAATCATTCACGTTCCTCAGTTGTCACTCGACATCCTAGATGATGACCCCCTGAAGAAAAATTAGTTTGATTTATTTATATTGATACATCGAAACCAATGTGCTCTATTCCATAGTGGCGTAATTGTAGGAGTGATGTAATCCATTTCTAACATTACATAACTTCATTCCCATGTTTCAAATTCCCTTTATTTGTATCCATATACTGTATAACATTTTAAAGGACCTACCTAAAAGAATGATGTTTGGATAAGGCTAACCTACCATCCTGAGTACACATCCCAAAATACATTTTATGAAGTTCTTAGATAACTTCATTGTCTCAAACATGGTTAGCAGTCTACTCTCATTTGTTTGTGTCTATTCATCAACCATGTGATATGGATATTGTGTTTCAAACATGTTCCTCAGTTATCCTATATCCTGACATCACTTCCCTTGTGTTCCAAATTTTGGACAATATGATTCACACCTCTCTATGACACCCTTTTTAGGTAGAATTAAATTCCCCAGGGATTACTACAATTGAGCACTAACACATGCTAAAAAAGAAAGTCAAATATTCAGAGATCTCTATTCTCCAGCTACAACCACTGTTAGCACAGTAAAATCGTGGTGGTTAGTAAAAAATAGTATTCCATTAAGTGTTTGATGAATGTATTGAACTCCCACATGAATGAACAATCATATGGTCATCTATTGTTTATCACACCAAGCTTGACTCAGCCGAGTTTAGGGATTAGACATTGGTTATCATTAAAAATTATTCTAGGTGAAGCTATTAAAGTAAAAAAATCATCTTCAAGAACACAAAAATAAAAGCAGGGTATTGTTTTAGATATTCATACACATATTGGAGCCTCTACTTTGAAAAAATATTTCAAATATTGGACTTGGAAAATGAGAACTTAATCTAAACTGGACTCTATTGAGAGGCTTCTAGGATCTGATATCACTCCGCTAGATCCATTTTCTCCCCATCAGCTAGATGGAAGACATCATCGTCTCTAATCCACTACAAGTTATACTAATAATATAAATCATCCAACAAAGATGTTGCTTCCTCCACCTTGGCCTTAGAGACTACCATCTCAGCAATCAAACTATTAATAACCTTATCCTGGGAAATAGTAACTACCACATGTTCATGTTCTAGGTCATATATATGAAAAATCTATCCCTCAACATCCTCAATGACCTTGGATTCCATGGATTTCTATTTCTTTTAGTCCATTTCAGGATTCCACCATTCTGTATGTGACTGCTCGACGAATAATTCCTGATATAGTGCATGATGGTTGCAAAAATCCACCCCACCAGTTCCCAAGAAGACTATCTAGGGGAAGAGAGACCCCACCTAGCTTAGTAGCTCAGCTACCTGAGCACAGGTGGTGAAGTTCCATATGTTCCTCCATGCCATGTGAAGGAAAATACTATTCTCTTCTGTGATGTTTGATCCAAAATCCTTGAAATATTCAAGTGGAATAGGCTCTTAAAGAGAAAATATATCCAATATACTATCATATTGAACCTCCAAATTCCAATATTTTCCAATAAGTGGTTGTAGAACTATATCTGGTGGATATCCCATGTAAACAATTCCACTTATGGTAGATTTTCTTGATACACCTTATGTCGCTCCTAATATGGAAACAATCACCATAACTTCCTCAGCTACGCCTGTTGGTGGTACACACTCATATTCTTCCCTTATAGCCACCACTTCTAGAAATTCCGGGGAGAGTGAAACAAATGTTGGATTCCCAATAGTTTCATCACCACAGATGATGGTATTATTCTTCATTAAGACATCAACTCCTATAGATTCATCTCGTGAAACCTCTATACTACGATTTTCAACCACATTCTTCTCATCTAACCCGCTATTAGTCTCATCTCTACCCCTCCATTGAGGGCATGGTATCAGTTGTAACCTTGAGTAGAACCACTTCAGTGGGCCTGACCACCACGATCTCTCGGGCAGTGCTCTTTAGTAGAGTAGAATCTTCCATCACCACTTCATCCCTAGGAATAGTTAATGTAAGCATTGGTGAAACATGCATAGTTCCAAGCACTATTTGAACTGATGTTCAAGAATACAGTAGTCAAGAATATGGATACAATCAAATATAATCTTGGGAGGAAAGGAACAATATACTTAAAGTGAACTATTCACTTTTTCAAGAAGCTACTTAAGGTCCACTAGTAACCCCATGGGAGAGTCTCTCTCCGCAGATGCTACCTCAATTTTGGGCACTGATGGTTGGCCACATTCATCCACAACATTAGTAAGGGACCCAAAACATGTTCCCTAAAGGGTTGAGGTTCCCTCACCATCCATTCTAGGTCCTTCAAAGGCCAACCCTACTTTATGTCTATCTCCTGTACAAGTGAAAAATAATTAGGTATAAATTCTAGGAGTTGGTTATATATGAGGCATATGATTTTTATATTTACATGGTTGGTAGTAGTTATTCTACACAAATAATATCCTTGATAGGTGTATCTTCCCCAATAATAGTCTAACTCCTCTGATAGAGGAACATGCAAAATTATCTCAATTGCTAACAACTGTGTGTGAGAATTATTGTCCAACATACCCTTTACCCTATTATTCATAGGCCATGTTGTGGCTCGGGAATGTATTAGGTCCCCCCAAACCACCAAATATTTTCCTTCCTTGTCCTGAGATATGAGGAAGATATCCTTGTCATGAAAAATCAATACAAGTCTCATATCATCCCGGCTTAGAGGCTTCCACCCCCAGATAACACCATATAATCTCATGATGACATCCCAGTTGTCACAAGATTCAGGAAAGACAACATCATTGGGGATTTCCATAAGTAAAAATTGATTTATAAGGGCTTGGATGAATCAGATCAGGAATGATCTAGATAGATCCCCTCCTTCATGTGTCCACCATTCCATGAGTATTGTTCCTGATGATACTTCCTCTCTTGTTACAACTCTGGCCTATCTAGGACTATAAACTGCTGGTCCCAATACTACTACCCTTCCAACTAGGCCAACTCATCTTCCATGTAATGCACCAACCGCCACTCAACCATAGTTCTACATTTAAGGGTACACCCCTTCATTAGCTTAGGTGGCCCACCACCGCATCGTATCCCTAGGATATTTACTCTCCCATCTCAACGTGTAATCATGAACCGTCTTATACACATCAATAGGTAGTGGAAGATCATTTAACAAATTTTAATCCTCATCCCTGAACATATTCTTAATCTTCCATAAATCCAAATGGTGACACTGATGATACACCTCTGAGTATACCTTATGTGTCATCCTATGAAGACACTTGAACTATATCGAAAACCAGTGTGGAATGTATGGCTCATACATTGGTTCGTATTCCACTCTCCCCACTACTACCCCACCTATGATAGAAGGGGGTATGATATTTACTCCACAAACACTATTTCGTGATCAGTAACCACTCCCATTGGTAGGGGAAATCATAAAATATGAAATTCTATGCTAGCCCACCTTTCTCCAACACATCCATAAAACTCAATTTGAATGTATGAATCCCTATAATATAAATGTTTAATGGTTAGAACACTCTTTTATGTAGGAAAATAGGGTTTAGTTACTCATAACCCCCATGTATGAAACCACTAATCTATATAATAAATGCAGAGGCCCACACATGCACATCGGCGTCTTCCATTCATTGATGTGGTGAATTACCTTGTATAATTTATCTAGGACCAGAAAACCCATGTTAACACACTACCTCATCTCCAACACCACCACCATTATAAAAGTGACCGGATACACCCCTATGTGTGTATAACTCATTAGGAGCATCTATCCACAGATGAGTGTGGAAATGTACCCTGGCAGTTGGGCCATAGGTTGACCCTCAGTCTTATTGTTGTATACCCATAAATACCACTATATAGACTCTATAATATGACTATATGAGCCATTATTTAAATATTTATATCCTCTAAGACATGAATGTGGACTTATTTGAAGCTTATTTAATGGATCCTCTCCCTAAACTGGAC
Organism: Viscum album; assembly: GCA_963277665.1. Lineage (NCBI taxonomy): Eukaryota > Viridiplantae > Streptophyta > Magnoliopsida > Santalales > Viscaceae > Viscum > Viscum album. The sequence continues at coordinate 706,789,087 of OY728129.1, forward strand.
TGGACACTGGTTCATTAAAAAAACATAAACCGCTACTTTAATGTGATATCACCCACCCTTGTATTCTCTTTACTGATGCCCTAAAATAGTTAATACAAAATATTTTCTAGAGTTAAAAGTTTATCTTGGTCCCCCTATACATTCTTTGTGGGGTGGAATTTATCATACATCCCCAAAAGGATTGGTATCTCAACAATTTGGTGAAGGTCTAAGAAGATTACCCCGACCTGCACGTGATGAAAATGAAACATGTTGGATATCAATGATCATTTACTCAACAATTTTACCAAGATCTCATTAGGGATGTAGACATGGATCTATGAATATCAATATAAATCATAGATCCCTACTTACTTCACCTATTCCTCAAATTATTTTCATGATACCCATTCCTTGTAGCCCCAATCCCAGATCATTTTTTCTCAATGTATCCCACGCTCGGGAAAAGTGGATCATGTGATATTCATATCTGATACTTCCTCTTATTTCTCACAACAACATGACTCTGATGGGGTTATAAATTAGTGGTGATAATAACTTCCTCATGATTAAAAACCTTTAATAGGCCTTCTATATGGTATAATACACAACTATCATCTCTAAAGCACCTCCTACATAGGTGTAATCCCCAAACATTATAAACTGTGCAGGAATTGATTCTAAGCTAATAATAATACACAAGAAGCCTCCATGATGTGAAAAACCAACACACACAATTTATAGTGTTCTATGGGTAACATCACCAGTATGATCATGCCCCACCTAGAGACCACATCTCCTCTGGGCTCCATGGAAAGATTCAATGCATAAACCCCATAGCATCCCTCATGGATGCTTGTTTCACAACATGATCATCCTAGCCACATGACAATAATCTATATAGATCGGTCCTATAATTTGATCTTAACATATAGAATCTAACTACATGGAGTTTGATCCCAGTTCTCTAAATGTAGTATGTAGAATGCATTCCTAAGGTTTAATCACAACCAATGGTAAAACTACGTTCTCCCTCACTAGGAAATACCCACGGGATCTGACTCAATGGGTGTTATGATCCATCCACATCAATATTTCTTCAAGGGGAAATCTGGTTCACCCCCCCCAAATTTACCTCAAGGAATGTTCTAATCCATCAATTCTAGATTTTTCTCGAGGGGGGTTCTTGTTCACACCCACTGAATCTTCCTCAAGGGGCGTTCCAATCCATCCATCATAGACTTTACTCAAGGATAATTCTGGTTCACACCCCTCAGATCTACCTCAAATTGTGTTTTGGTATTGAAAAGGGGTTCTTAAAAGAAAAATGGTATTTTATATGATTTTTCACAAATGGGTTGAATAAGATTTTTTCCTCAAAAATTTGATAGTGATCTCATTTAATGTATACTCATCTATGTCACATCCTTTTTTGACTCTTTTACTTCATTGACGTTTATCTCTTATGATACCATCATTCATACTTTAGTAATTGGTTTATAGTATGTTTTATTGGGGAATTATTGATATACCATTTGACTTGTTATTGATTTTTCTAAGACATATTTATTAATTTGTATTATTTATTCACATGAAGAATGCATTTTACATAGTAAGAGATGGGTGGGGCCTGTTATAACCCCTTGACTCATCGGTAGTCTCTTGAGATGAAACATGTTGGAAATAAACCCTTCACAATTGTTTCCAAATAGTTTAATATTGTCAAGAGGATTGATATTGGCAAAAATAATATGGGTTTCAACCCAAAGATTTAATCTTTATTGGGGATAGATCTTGAAAGAAACTATCTTGAATATGGATCTTGATACTATAGAAGTCCACCATTATGAATTATATTATTATTATTCTATGTGATTATTTGGTAATTCCTAATATATTTGGTCAGGTGTTATGATAATGTGATAAATTATATTGAATTATTCGACTATCTTTTATTCTTTCCCTATTTATTATTCATTATAAATTCACATTAGCTTATGGTATACTTTACCATTACTGAGCTTTTGATCTCGCCCCATTATTATGTTTTATTTTTTCCTAGGATACCAAAATATCTATTATGACTTATATGTAGTGAAATATTGTATAATAATCAAGTTCTAAAATAAAATAATTTTTTATTTTATGTATAAAATTTAATTTGAATTTAAAATAGTTATCTAGTTAACTTAGACTAATAAAATATTTGGTCTTTTTGGATGAAATCTCTTGTATGTTATGGGAATATAATAAAGTAAGGCACCAAATCTTGGCTTTCGGGGTCTAGGCATTAAATTTGGAATACGAGGATGGTTAGTAGAAACCTTGGGAAATATATTAATGAAATCATGGAATAGAAAACATATCCATATTACTGACGTTTAGGATATGTATAAGTATAGGTTAACATCTAATAGATTTGGTAATGAAAATGGATGATCAAGGGAACATCAATTCTTAATGGGATGATAAAAATTTCCCCCTTATGAATTTATTGGAAATACTCATCATTTCTCTTTGATGTCAAACACTACAAACCTTAGCTCGCCCCTTTTATTATGAATAATTCTTCCATTGCTTGTTTCGACCCGCAATGGGAGTTTTCCCTTGGGGGCTAGAATCCCGCAAGTCAATATACTAGAACGCTCGTCACAAACTCACACAACTATGAGATTCATAATTGTCGAAATGCAGTCTCCTTTCATGATGCACTTAAGGGCTCAGATTTGTGTATCTTGAAGCAGAAAAAACCTCCACTCTTCAGAAGGTTGGACGTTGGTGGTTTCTTTGTCGAAGCTAATACGGATGCCCTGCATCAAAGAGCACAGATGTGAAAGTATTTTGTCCTCAGCCAAGTCTCATAAAATAAATGTGACCATCCTTAGCCCTTAACTAATCTCAAATCTAGTATTTAACACTACTAAGGCTTACTGAAGTGGAAGATAGTGCCAATTGGTAAAGGATAATATCAAATTCTTCTCAACTCTCAAGAGGAACTAGAACAGGTATGGAGAACTGGGAATTTACAATAGTGGCTTGGGTTTCTTAGAATATCTGATTGGGATGTTTACTTTAATCCATACACACATAAGAACTCAATGGAACATATTTGGGTAAGATTACATGGACTGAATTGGTTTTTTTGGCATCCCAAAATACATAATGATATTGTCTCTTGTATTGGCCTTCCTGTCAATATTGATCAAAGAACCTTAAATGCTGAATTATGTATTTTTCCTAGAGTCATGGTTGAAGTGAACCATGACTCAAATTTGACTAATGTTATCAATTTTAGTTCACCTGATTATAAAACTGAAATTAAGGATAAATCTGAAAAAAAAATCTAGCATTTTGTGAGGTCTATAAAATCATAGGACATAACATCTCTAATTTTAGAGTGGTTAGGAAACATTTGATTCCCCCACTTGGAAATGATTGGAAAGAGGTTAGATACAATAATAAAGTTAAATCAATGGCTGATATACCCGATACCTCATGAAAGAAAGAAGAAGTTTGGGTTAAAAAAACAAATCCTTTTCCCCCTTAGAAGATAAATCATGGGGAGAATTAATAGAAGAGGAGGAATCCCTCCTCATGGAAAATTACTTGGATAAAGAAATAGAAGAAATGGTCATTGAGACCTATCATGCTCATCATGCCAAAGGAATTAGTGAGAATAGAGTCACTTTATTAGCTACTCATCTGTTGAAACCAAATGAAACCATTTTATGTGAAAAAGATCACACTAAAGCTGACTGCAGGAATAAGGAAGTTTCTGATCATACAACCCTTGTTGAAGTGAACATGGTGTTTTATTCTCCCAAGACCTTGAGCTTGAAGAATAGGACCATTCTGAAGGCGATTTCTAATTTAGATCCTGATAAAACTATGGATAATGCTGTGGGAAATCACAAACCTATCATTCTCACTCTAGTAGGAACATATTCCCATTTCACCTTCTCTTTTGATTCTACAACTTTATTTGATCCTCAAAGTAACAAGTGCTATAATGATGAAGCAGATACATGCACTCTCCCTCTTCTTACTTTTGATAACTCTCAATGCTAAAATTATGTTGTTTCTTTGCAGGATATAACTTATAAGATTTATTATAATGCACTGGATAATAGTTCTGTTTCAGATCTTCAAGTTCCCGATTTCAAGTTATCCACTGTTTCTACGGTTAATATGGATGAAGCGCCTCAAAAAGTTGATTCTTGGCCTATATTTGTTCTGAAGTTTTGGAACCTCTTGTTTCTAATATAGGAGTAGCTTTTAGATCCGATCCTATTACATTGGAAGTTACTTCTGATTTGGTTTCAGAGCAGAAAATTAGCTTGGGTTTAGTGATTCCTAAGATGGATATTGTTGAAAAATCACTTTACCTCACATTGAATAGACATGAACTTTATTATTCACCTAATAATTCCCCCACTCCTATGAAAACATTAGTTTGTTCAATGAGTATTATTACTTCTTCTAGCGCTAATATTAATCCCCAAGACAAAAGTTTCAAACTAAACTCTTTTTAAGAGGTCAGAAGATCATAGAGAAGGAAAGGCTTGGGAAAATCTAAAAAAGCGGGTTCTAACCCAAAACACAAGTAAAAATGAATCTTCTCTTTTAGAATTGTCAGGGTATTACAAAATCTGACACTCTGATTATTCTTATGAGGATTTTTACAACACATAAGCCAAAAACATTTTCTATAGCAGAGCCTAAATTTAATTTCACTTCTAACTGTATAAAACTCTGCTCTCTGAATTACATTTTTCTAGGTTCCTATAAGGACGGTACCTTGGTTGATTCTATGTGGATTTTTTATCACACATCTCTCCAAAATATTAATATTATAAATATTTTTGAACAATAGTTTACTAGTGATTTCTATTGGGGCAGTCAACACACATTTTTCATGATGATAAATGCCAATAAAAGATACCAAGAAAGAAGAAACCTCTTGCAAGATCTTTATGTTTTGGCTAATAACATTCATGACCCTTGGGTTTTAATGGGAGACTTTAATTCCATTATCACCTCCAGTGAAGGAATTGGTACCTCTCACTTATCAATATCTTCAAGAGAGTTTAGGGCTTATATCGAAGAAAACAATCTGGTGGAGGATAACCTCACTGGTGAGAAATATATCTTGTACCTAAGACACTATAAAAAAGTTGTTGCTAGTAAATTTGATAGAGATTTTGTTAATACAAATACTTTTGATAAATGGGAAACCATCTCTAGCATCACACTTTTGAGGTTAAACTTATATCACCACCCTATTATGGTCAATCTTCTCATTTAGAGACGTACATCTACTCTTTACTTTAGATTTAACAATGCATGGTATACAGACTGAGATTGTGTATCTTTTATCAAAAATATTTGGGAAACTATGAATCATCAACTGGATACTTTTTACAGTATCCTCATACACAAAACATTGAAACAAGCCCTTAATGGTTGGTGTAGAACTAAAATTAAACATATTGAAATAGTTATTTCTTCTCTGGAAAAAAAGGTAGTACATTTGAAAACTCACAATACTAACTCTGATTTTAACCTTGATCCTCAACCGAAAATAAATATTTTTTAAAACTCAAATCTCTTCTCTCTTTCAAAGACAACATGCGCAAGAGAATTTTAAAAACAAAATGGCCCTCTGATGGTGACAGGAACACAAAATTATATAACTTTCTTTAAATAGTTAGAAAAGCCACCCGACCTCTTACTAAAAATTTGCATGATGATTTTCTTTTTGACTCATAGGAGGCCATTTCCAACCATGTTGTATCCTAATTTCATAGCATTTTTAATGGTCCAAATAATTCTATCAAACATTATCCTGATATCATCCCATTTATGGTTGATGATATTGACAAGACGTTTCTCTTAAGCACTCATTTGGATCATGAAATTAGAGACACTGTTTTTAGTCTAATGCCTGACAGTGCTCCCGGTCCTGATGGCTTTAATAATGGTTTTTTTCAATATCACTAGGATTTCATTCACTTGGATGTGTGAAAACTTTTTATGTCCTTTTTTCCCATGGTTTTCTCCCTCATGTCCATAATGCACAATTTATTACTTTATTCTCTAATGTGGAAAATGCCACTGAGAACCAAAAATTTCAGCCTATTCCCTTAATAAACACTCTCTACAAAATCATTACCAATATTATTGCTAATATACCTACCCCAATATGGAATAAAATTGTTTCTTGGAATCAATTTGGTTTTATAAAAGGCAGGTCTATTCAAGACTACATTTTCCTTACCTCTGAATGAACATAAATCCTAAAAAACTACTAGGGGAAATAATGTAGCTATCAAACATGATATGAGAAAAGAATTTTATAATTTATATTGGAGTTTTATTTTTAATGTCCTGAAAAGGTTTGGATTTAATGATACCTTTGTTATGGGAATAAAAGACTTGTTTAAATATGCCTATATTTCTATTTTGGTTAATGGTTCCCCCAATGGTTATTTTAAATTTACCAAAGGATTCAGACAAGGAGACTCTATCTTGAATATCCTTTTTATCATTTATAAAGATTATCTTAGAATATTTCTCACACATCTTGTCATTCAAAACAATCTTAAGCCCATCCAGGCTGCCAGAAATCTGAATGTCCCTACTCACCTTCTATATGCCAATGACATTATCTTGTTTCTTCAGGGTTATCAAAAGAATATTCAAGTTCTTAAAAATGATCTTGCTCATTATGAAGCGGTTTCTAGTCAGGCTGTTTCTTGGTATAAGTCAAATATTTTATTCAGAAAAAATTTCTCCCAGAAGAGAAAAGGAATTATCACAAACTCTCATAGAATTAAAGATGGTCTCTTCCCCTTTACTAACCTAGGGGTTCTTATTTTCTGGGGAAGACCAAAATCCAACTTTTTTTCCAGCATTATTGATCAAATTATTAATCAGCTTTCTAATTGGAATGGTAAATCCATCTCCACGGCTAATAGAATATGTCTTTTTAAATCGACCATTATCTAAAAAATGTTCTATTCTCTTATGATCTATAAATGGCCGTTTGTATTTTTAAAAAAGATTAATACTTACATTAAAAACATCATCCGGAATGGATGTATCCTTGAAAAGAAACTTGTCACCATTACTTGGACAACCTGTTGAAAACCTTAATTAAGGGGGGTATTAGTATTAAAATTTTAAAACTCTTTAATGATGCTCTTCAGTCCAGACATACTTGGAGATTAATTAACAGTAACTCTAATGTTATTGAATTCCTCAAGCATAGATTTTTCACCAAGCTTAAGAAAGGGAACATAAATTACATTACTTCCTCAATCTGGCCCTCCATTATGATTTATTTCCAACACATTTTGGAAAATTCTGGACAGATGGTTAAAGCAGACTTATACATGAATTTTTGGCTTGATAATTAGACTGGTTGTTCTTTAATTTCCATGCTACCTCCTAACTCTCTTCCTAAGAATACAACTTACATTATTAAAGATGTTTATAACTATCATAGGAATGAGATCCCTGATAATATTTCTCAAATAATTGACAACTACCCCTACAATAGCTCTGATGACTTTCTTGTCTGGGAAACGGCATGAAATGGCATCCTTGAGTCAAAAAATTTCTACAAGCAAATTTTTTTGGAACTTAATCTAGCATTAAATGGTTGAATAATTTTAATAAGGATTGGATCAAGCCTATGGGACTCACTCTCATTTGGCGTATTGCTCACAACATGTTACCCACTGAGGCATGCCTTCAAACTTTTGGTATCCATCTCTACTCTAAATGTCACCTATATAACCAAAATAGGGAAGATACTAACCATCTTTTTCTTTCATTTGGTTTAGCCTCTTCTCTATAGAATTATATTTTTTACATTTTTGACTGAGGGTGGTTTATTCCTAGCTCGATCTAAATTCTTTTAATGCAATGTGTTGATCACGAGGCATCTCAGCAAATCAAAAACGTTTTCCATTCAACAATTGCTGAACTCATACATGTTATCTGGTATGACAGAAATGATATCCTCCATAATAAATTCTCATTAAATCTTAATGCAAGAAAATCCACAATTCTCATTGTGGTTTAAGAGGCAGCTTCAATTCAAAAGGCCCACTGCAACAACTTTGTTGGTGATTTTGAGATTCTGTGCAAACATCGGGTTGATGGGCTCTATCGACAACCCAAATGCACATTTGAAGTGTTCTAGAAAATTCCGATGCCAAGATGGATCAAAGTGAATGTTGATGATGCCTCAAAGTGAAATCCACGTCATGCAAGATACGACACGTTTTTTAGAGATTCTTCTGGACAGTGTCACGATTGTTTATTTGGAAGATGAGGTATCATCTCATCTCTGGAAGCTGAAATGATGGGTGTTATTCATGCAGTCATTTTTGACCTTCAAAAATGATGTAGGAACCTCTTGATCGAAAGTGATTTGACCACCATTTTCCTGGAAATCTGGAAGGGTGTGATCTTCCTAGCTTGGCCTCTTACCACCCTTTGGATGAAGTGTCCTGATTCACTCTTGGAGATTAATTACATTTCCACTGATGATTTTCATGAGGCGAACACTATTACTAATTCCCTTGCTAACAAAGGTGTTCACCGGGATTTGACTTGGCTGAATGACCTTCCTCCTAATTTATTTCAGCTTTTTGACAAGGATTGTAAAAAACTTCCTTCCTTTCGACTTCTGTAACCTTGTTTATTTTTATATTCATTAAGATATGCTTTGGTCTTTGACCAAGGCACTTCCCCTCTTATAAAAAAATGGTTGATCAAGGATAAAATCAAGGACTATTAGATTGACAAGAATGATGTATACATCATATAAATGATTCTTCATGAAAACATAATTATGATTAGTGTTTCTACCATCAAGATTTGGGTTTTGGTCAATGTTTATAAATAACAAGGTTATACAAGTAATGATTATACTTCTAATGATGATGATACAACATGATAAACATGAAACGAAGGTGGAATATAGGAATTAGGTGATGAAATTTAGTTAATGGTTTAAGAATGAAGTAGAATGATTAATGTTCTTGTGTATTTGGACTCAATAATTATTTCATTAATGCTAATATGGTTATAAGAATCATGAGTCATATAAGGATTATACTGTAGTACATAATCTTTAAGAATATGGAAGAATTAATGTTTTCATTAAGGTTTTATCGTGATAAAACATTTGGTATATGGCAATAAGAGGTACGTTGCCTTGTTCGGGGAATCTTATGTTAATATTGATTTTTAAAATTTAGAGACCTTTTTGGACTGTGAGATTGAATAGATTTATTTTTAACTAGTCTTAATGTTGGAATGAATTAATTTTAAAATTGGATATTATTGGATGAGGTTAAATTATGATTTATTAGATACTTTGTGATTGAGATTCTTGTTATATTAAAGGCAAAAAAATTATTGGTGTTTCATATTATTCACTAAGTGTTTTTAGAATTAGAAATTCAAATTGAATATCCATTTCCTAACATAAGAGATGAAGTGAAAATAGATCGAAACAATAACAAATAATAAGATCATTATTAAAAAATTGACTGAAATCAAATAAGAATATTTTATCAAGTGATTATCTAGATAGTAAAAATAATCTCTCAAATATAGTAAAAGAATTTCCAAAGAAGACACTATTTTTTAATTTTCTTTCTTAGAAATAAATGGCATCTTTAACCAATCACATGTTTATAGTTTTGTGATGGTAGAATTTATAATGGCCATGTTCTCTAACACTCTCTATCAGAACATTATGGTTTTATATCTCTTGTATTGCCATGTTTTCACTCCCCACAAATGTTATCATATTTGAAATCCTAATTTTTTATTAACCTACATAGTTACCTTTACCCCTTATTGATTGGATGTTTGTTAACCTTATTTCCAATTTGGGTTTCCAACATAAGAGTTTAAAAAAATCAACCATTGATTTTAGAAGTGAAATTTCAAAATGTGATGATGAAATTTATTTTATTAGGGGAGAATGTAACAAAAAAACATTTTTTAATATGTTACTTTTTAAAGTTATTTTTTAAGAAAGATTACATTTCAGGCAACACCCATCTTAAATGAATAATGAAATATTATTATGACATAGATATAAAATTGGTGGGAATGAATAGTAATAAAAAAATTATGAAATTTATATATTATACATTTAATTAGTATTTTTTACATGCATCCAAAAGATTTTATAGGTTTAACATAATAATAAATCCAATTTTATGTATTAAAAGGCTATATTTTTTTAAAGATAGTTTTACCACCTTTTAAAGACACACCTGTTTTAGGTAATGTTTCTGGTGATTTTAAAAAATTTATTTGACTAAAGAAACTTATTATTTTAATTTGGAATATCAAAATTGAATTTGTTTGATCTTTTGATATTTTAGAAAAAAGTTTCATATTTTGTGAAATACTAAAAAATGTTGCAATTTAATTGAAAACTTATTTCTCATCTAAATAATTTGTGGTCTTAAATGAAATTTTTGATTGTTTTTAATGTTTTTTTAGATCAATTTTATTAATTAAATCTAATTTAGGTCTTTGAAATAAATTTCTCATTGAATTTGGATACAACATCATTTCAAACATTTGAATGCTTTTACATTAAAAACTTGTTTCCTCATTCCATCAATGGAATTAATTTTAAATTAACTTCTTCCAATTATGTGTTTTTAATTTAAAAAAATGTATTTTATAACTAAAATAAAAATGGAAAAATTTATTAAATATATCCCTTTTATTTTTGTTCAATATGAATAATATCTTTAGTATTTTTTTAATTAAAACATTTAAGGGTAAATCAAGTAATTTAGTGTAAAAATAATATTATAAGTATTATAATATTATCCTAACACTTGTTCCAATTTTTTTGGATGAGTTATTATCAACTAAAAGAATTCATGGACTGATTTTACGACCTATTGAAGTCAATCGAATGACTTTATTCCTTTTATAGTTTATTATTCTAAAGAAAGTCAAATATGCAATACCCAATATTTTAATAAGCCTTATATTTTTTATATATAGTTATTCAGAATATAACTTTGACTATAAATATCCATTTGAAATATAAATTTTTTTATCTTCATAATTATAATTTATTTTTAATTTTAATTGATAAAATAATTAATTTAATGGCTTTAACAATAACGATGCAATAATTCTTTAGTTAATGGACATACTGAACAAATGTTATGAAAAATATTAAATGAAATATAATTTGATATAATTAATTTCGTACTTGAATTTTATATATGATATAAACATATTATAGATGTATTAAATGATTTTTTGAAGTGGTCATGTTGTTATGATATTTTTATAAAGCAATATAATGAATAGTGTCTAAATTGATACTAATGATATTTTAAAATAGAAAATATTTTATTAAATTATATAAAATTTATAAAAATAAAAAATTATTTCAAAAGAATGGAAAAAGTTTAAAATTTCATCTGTGAATCATTTATAGTTATTTTTTAATTTTAAAATAATTATGTTTACCATTAATATGTAAAAATCCATGTTATCACGGTAAGAGGTAATGAGTTTTACTAAAGGTTAAATCCAAAAGATAAGGGTAATAATGTTACCTAAACATATATAAAAATTATTTTTTGAGCGTATATCAACCCATAATCTTATTATATATAAAATAATCCACCTTTTAGTCATTTTTAATTGAAAATAAATTTATATTAATTTAAAAAATGTAGAGTTTCCCAATGATCCCCTAATATCAATTATAAAAAGAAACCTCATACCTCACGTCCTCACACATCATTGAGCCTTATTGGTCAACCATAACCTACCCATTTATCTTTAAACACCCCCTTCAACTAAGAATCCTTAATTTTGGAATAAATATTACCAGGTATGTCCTTTTATAAAAATCAAATGTAGATACCCAATGAAAAGGTAACGTTCATCAACAAACATTTTTTTTGTTTTATTTATTCCATACACCAATTCAATTAATATTTTTAAATATTTATGTTATAAATTTTATATCATAAATACAATGAGTTTTTTATATATTATTTTTTAGATTTAAAATAACAAACACATCCATAAAATGGGATACAAATTCATTGTTCACGTGTACGGTAGACTACCACCCCACGAACCGACACCATTCAGGCTTCCATTATCAGCTTTCATTGTTGTGAATAGTGATGGAAATTATATTTTCATATGATATATATTATATTTATGATGTAATTATGTTTTTTAATTCTTATATAACACATACCATCAGAATTTTCATTTTGTGGGAATACGATAATATCGTTTTCGACTTGTGGACTACCATATACTCAAAGGGATGTGATTTATTCACACTCTATATGGAGTGTATTAAGGCTGATTTTATTAAACATATGTGACATATATGACATATATATGATACTATAATTATAATAAACATATATGTCATTTAATTTTCATTTTTCTAATATGGAAAAGACATAGAAGTACGTTCATGAATATTTGTGTCCAACAGTCTCTATAAATGGTGCATTCCATTTCCTATATCAAAATATTATGGATTATTCTAATTACATATATACTGATTATATGTGAAAATAAAATCATGTTTTACATTTTTAAGATGATTAATTCATTATCTAACTAATAATAACAATAAGTAACAAGTTAAAACATACTAAAAAAACTAGACAATTAACACCCAAAATACTGAAAATAGTGGAAGATTAATGAAAATAGTTAATGAGATATTTTAAAAAGCTAATATATGATATTATAAATATGATTATGTTTTTGGATAAATTTAAAAATAACATAAATCCATTATAAATTAAGTTAATGTATTTGTAGCCTAAGGGAAATGCAAATTAATGTACTTTGTCTAAATATCCTTTCATCGAGGAAAAGTTTGATGTTATAAACCCAAATTCTTTTTTAGGTGTATATACAACCAATTTAAATCAAATTTTATTTAATTGAATTATTATAAATTTATATAATTTTTTGTTCAATTTTATTCTTTCATGGGACTTGGATTTAAATGTTCAATGTGGAATGTGACACCTTCAATGTTTAAAGATATAATTATCAAATATTTTTTATCCAAGAAAATATTCTTGAGATTATATAAATTTACTAGAAGATAAATTTTATGTATATTATTAATTTAATTCATTTTTTAAAAAGGAATCTTTTTACATGTTTTATACAGATTTTTTGACAAACGACAGATGGAATGTTCTATTCTGAATATATACAACGATAATAAATTTACCTCAGCTACAGACGTTATTTTATTTCTATATTTATTTTCATGATTTCATGTTTCATTAAATAAAAAAAATATATTTTTGGGTATTTTGGTATTGAAAATGTGGTTCAAACCCAATGGGTGTTTTTTTATTGAATATGGTCTCTTAGAAAAGGGTCTTTTTATTTAAAAGTGTTTTTCATATGTGTTTAATAAGATGTTTTCCTCAATAATTTCTTAGGGATATCATTTAAAGTATATTAAACTATGAAAACATATTTTGTTTAATATTGTACTTTATTGAGGTTTATCTCTTATAATACAATCTTCCATACATTATTAAATAGATTAGGGTTAGTTTTAATGGGGAAGTGTTGATATACTATAAGACTAGTTAATGATTCTGTTAAGACATACTTATTCAATTGTAGTATTTTTTCATGTGAGGAATCCATTGGACTTAGTAAGTGACAGGAGGGGACCAATATAGCCCATAGGCGAATTAGTAGTCTCTTGAGAGAAAATAAGTTTACGACCAAACAGTCACTTTTCTTTCCAAGAAATTTTAAATTTCATAGAGGATAGATCTTGACACAAATCATTTGGGTTTCCAACCAAAGAATTAAATTTTCATGAGGACATATATTTAAATTAACTATCTAAAGGATTCATATTGATAGTGAAGATGTCCAAATTTATGAATTCCTTAATTATTATTATTTCATTTTATTATTTTGAAAGTTATGCTATCCATGACCATGTTTTATGTTCATGTGATTATTTATATGCAATTATTAGATTATATTTTAATTTTCCCATATTTATTATTCATTATTTTGTCAAGTTATCTTTCATTTTACATTACTCTTAATGAGAATTTTAGCTCACCCTGTATTATGTTTTATTTTTCCCCAAGTTTCCAAGAAGTATATTATGACTAATATGTTTGGTTAATCTAGAATAATAATATTTCTCTCAATGAAAATAAATTTTGTATTTTATGTTTAAAATTTAATTTAAATTAAAAGTATGTATATATTTTAGCCAGACTACTTAACTATACAGAACTTTGGGATGTTATATCTTTTATCTTATACTAATGTAATAAAATTTTTCAGCAGATCTAAGCTTCTTGAATTGGGGTGTTACACTCGATATCTTCCTCAAAAGACATTTTCATCAATCCATACCATATTTTTACTGAAGAGGCTTTTTGATTCACACATCTCAGAACCGTCTCCAGGAATGTTCAATTCCAACCATCATGTGCTCAAAATCCATTAAACCTTTTCCCATAATGTCCTCATAATACATTAATCAAGTTCTAGTATCCATAAGACATTAAACATGTTCACCGGTTCATCTTAAGGAATGTTGTCATCATATTTTAGCCTTTTCCCTCATTAGAACACTCCTTCTTGATCTGCATCCATGGGGATTCAGATCAACCATTTCATATCTTCCACAATATGTTATACTAATTACATGTTGACATAATACAAACCTGATTCTAATCATGATATTTATAAAGTGAAAACCATGGATGATATGTGCTGACGTCATCAACTGCCACATGAAACACATGATATGAAAGTGGTGAATGCCCTGAATGATATGTGCCTATAGAGTTATCCACCTCATAAAAACAGGATATGCCTAAGGGTAAAACCATGAAAGATTTATTCCCCAAGAATTAGGTACCATATGATCAACATGATATATATTAGGTTCCATGCCTAAGACGCCTCATTGAGATTCCCTCCAAAGATGAAGAGTACAAGTGACCAATGTTCTCAACATCCAGACATGCACATTGATTCCCAACATGACTACTCTCCTAACTAATGATTACTACCCTGTCAAGATGAAATCCTAATTTCCAAATTAATGAAATGTAATTAACCTTAATCCAAAAATAGATGGAACTATAAATGAGTTCACTAAATATGAATTAACTATATGAGGGAGACCCAAACATGAGATGAGTTTCAAAGTGGAATCCATGGAAGGTGGAACCTACATCCAATCAACCTATTTAGATCAAGGAGTAGACAATTCCATTTAAAGAGATTAAATACCCCCACCATTGGAAAGCGATAATGCGAGGAGAAAAAGTATTTTGTGTATATACACAACTGTGTGGATTTGTGGGAATCCCCCGGTGAGAGCCTTTGAAATAGTGATCATAAGGTTATGAGAAAAAGACATTAATGTTTGAAAACCATTCCCAGCATACCATAAATCATAAATATAAGTAATGGGATATAAATTGGTAATTAATAAGATATGAATCATAAATAAATCAATGTAAATAAGCCATGATAACATAAAATTGGAATAAGAAATTGATTTTTGGCATACACATAAGCAAAAAAATCATTCCTTCAGTAGTCATGGATCATTCAGAAAACTATCACATTTGAATAGGATCCATCCCTAAACCATTTTAACAGTCAATGTTCACTCCCAAGACTATCAGTGTGTAAGAATTCCCTAACATTACATGGTTCACTCCCTATTCTAGTCTTATTTATCTCATGATATATAAATCATTACCAAATGAATTAAATGGGGAAATAGATCCCAACGATCACATAACCCATACATTTTTGTGAAAAAATCATAAAAAACTGATCATATCTAATCCCAATAAAAATCCATAAAAAGTGTAAAAATGCTTTTTCATGATAATAAATTTGGAACTATATAATGGAATATATAACTAATTTATTGTTCATGATAGTGGAAAATTCTTTTCATGTAGTACACGTATTGAAACAATGATATCTTTTCACATTTTTAGTATAGTCCAATAGAGTCTTGTTTGGAAAATGAAATCTATTTTCCTTTCATTTTTTTTGAAAATATGTCAAAAATGGCAAATATGACTTTAAAAAATCATAGAGTAACTTAACAAAATTTTTGATAACATTTTTAGAAAACATACGTATGGGAGAAAAGTGGTTTCCGACTGAAGACATTGATAATGTTGGTTTTATTTAAAAACATTATTTTGGAATATTAATTACATAATGAATGGGAAATTAATGGAATTTTTTTCTCAAGAAACTAAATGAGGAGAATAAAATTAATGACATTCATGATAATTTTATTATAATATTCAACGCCAAAAGAATAATCATAAACAGTCCTGATAAATAATGAGATTGAATAATTAAACCCTTACCACATTGGTAACTTTTTAGTTATTATCCACATGAAAGAATTAAAATTATATGGATATTTATAAACCCTAATTTAATAATAAGAATCATAAAATACAGCCACAATATTTATATAAAGAGAAAAAATAAATAAGTGGTTCATAATGCATGTATCCCACAAAATAAATGTGATACAAAAATACATTACCGCTTTGGGTGTATTATCAATCATAAGAAAGAATAAAAAATAACATAAAATGAAACATTAAATATATTAAAAATTATTATATATAATATATCACATGTCAATGTTGATGTATATGTAGCTCATAAATTAAGAGAGGTGCATGGAATATCATTTATTGCAAAGAAGGAAAAGTGAGAGAGAATATCTTACCTTAAGTCACGACATCCATTAAAATCTTTAAAACCTATGGATTAATAAATATAATTTTATTATACATATTTTATATAATTATAATTAGATGTATCATATAATATATGATTTTATTAGGACCTTTTATTACTCGTTTATTAACAATTCCTTATGAATCACATTTT
Source organism: Viscum album (assembly GCA_963277665.1). Taxonomy (NCBI): domain Eukaryota; kingdom Viridiplantae; phylum Streptophyta; class Magnoliopsida; order Santalales; family Viscaceae; genus Viscum; species Viscum album. The sequence goes on from OY728129.1 coordinate 706,806,055, forward strand.
GTGTAATAACTACTTAGTTTTTCATGTATGGGATGATTTGGTATTTTCAGTACATTTATTTCGATACTGGTTCGATCAGACCCATATTCATAGAAATTATATATATATCATATATTCATTAATACATAAGATTTAGAGATAGAAAATGAGTTACACTATTCATGGAGATGGTATGCCTTACGTACACACGAACACTCTATCAATTTTATCTAAAGACATATAAAATGTAATGTCCATACTATATTTCCTTTATAACATGATTTTTATTACATATTTATCAAAAAAATCATTAATTATACCTTTATTACCTTCAATTTAAACCATAGGTAAAAAATGAATCCCATTTCTTCATGAGGTGGTAGTCCATCGTACACTTGAGTGATGTTTTCATATTCCCATGGGATGGAAAGTAAGAACTTTTATGTGATATTATAATTATATAAGTATAATATTATAATTAATATAAAATATTAAAATTAAATCCATCATTTTATCCATCCATGAGTGGTTGTGATGAAAAAAATAACATCGGTTCATAAGGTGGTTGTCCACCGTACAAATGATCGACTGTTTCAATTTCCATTTGATGGATGAAGAGATAGAAAAAGGTAATTCCTTTATCATAATAAAATTTCATCATATGGGAGTTAGTGTTTTTATTATATTATCATAGTTTAATAAGAATTTATGGAGTTTGTAGAATAAATATAAGAAACAAAAATTATGAAATTTACCTCTTCTTGAGAGGACGTTTTTAGGTTTAGACATAAATCAATGTTAAAAGAGTTTCCTAATCAAACTAATGCTTCGAGGATACTATTGAGGGGGGGGGGGTATGTGATGCTGTTATTTGGGTAACTATTCTATCATCCAAAGGATTTGGATGTGTGAATAAGATAGGATAGTGGGTGGCCTTTAATATGTGGGGTAGAGCACACATATAATATTTTTTGGAAAAAATGTGTAAAAATGTTTTTCAAATGAATTGAGCTCCAAAATGGTTCATTCATGAACAATATATTTTATTATTTATAAATATTTCCATAATATAATGTTTTGACAAGTTTATTGGTATTTTTTACATTTTCTTTTAGGATAACCCCATATACACTCATCTTATCCCTTACCATAGTATTTACTTATTACTATTTGTAATATTCATTTATAAAAAAATTATTATTAAATTATTATATAGTATTAATTATACTGATTATAAATATGGAATAAATTTTTGTAAATTCGATTCGTAGAAGTAGAAAAATTATATTAAAAATAAAACCCATAGATGCGATGAAAAAGTAGTTCTCCAAAGTGATAGTTTTCAAAAGATTAAAAAAAATTATTTATTAATTCTATATGATATTTATTTAAAATAAATATAATTATTTTTTAAAAACTCTATGAAGAATATAATAAAATCAATCTAAATATTTAAATTTATCCAAAAAACATTTATAAAAATATCTCGGTGTTACACTATACTTCCGATAAAATGATTTTTTCTGTAAAAAATATATCACTTTGGTAAAATCAACTTAGGGTTATTCTTCCTCATTAAATCATCATGTTTTCACATAGCTTCCTCAAACTGGTGGTTTCACCATAAAACTTCGACTATGTGAGTAGCCTAATTTTTTAGAACATTCTATCTATGATCCTGAAACTCCATATGTTATTTATGATAGGAATGATCAGGATCCAATGGAATGAAGAATGATTTTAGAGCATGAGATAGATCAGGTATGTACTCCGTTATGTGAGTTAAATAAAACATATCATGAACCTTATAGAGGTTGGGTGGAAGCACCAAATGATAATAAATGATCTTCAAGAAATAAAAAATTTCAAACGGACTCACATAAATAGGGACACGATTTTCCATCTATAAAACTATCATTACCTTATTACGTAGATAAATTATTAGAAACAACTCATCAACAACATTAAATTTTATATGATGCTGGTGTTTGTCACTATAACCTTTATATTGTCTTTGTGATTCCTTTATGTGTTTCTAATAGGATCTAAGACTCTCTTCCACATCTTTAGACATCTCAAGTACCAATAGAATTATTTCTCCAACATCATCGCAATATGTTAGATTTATTAAATTCTTTTGATATAGGGATTAATAAGGATCCATCAATATTTTCAAGTGAAACTTATTATAATAATAAAATTAACTAGAGGAAGATGTTAATCTCAACCACCTTTGTAACACTCAAAACATGAACACAACATTTTCTATTGCACATGAATTGTTTTATTACACTAAACATATGCATATAGTCTATATGTAGTGCTGAAAATCATCTCTGTTACAAGATATTTCTAATCACTTCTCCAAAACATCAAGGTAATCCTTAGATCTTGATTAGATACAATGAAATGTGGTACTTTATGAAATATTAAAACATATTTCATTTATATCAAGGAATGCTATTAAAAAGATAAATATTCACAAAAAATAATGAAGTGTGATGAATTTTTAAGGAGAATGAATGGGAGACATAAAACATTAGTCCCTATAGATATTTTTGGGAGCCCAATGAAAAAATATATAGTGATGTATTATCATTTCTATTCTGGTATAGATAATGGTGGTAACATCCCCTTAGAATTTTGTCTCCCAGCCTTAACTTGTTGAAATGCCTAGAAACAAGATACATACCCAATAATATCACTCTTCAAGCATTCCAACCATAAATCATCTTTCACTCTAGCCACTATAAGGTGATATACCCTAATCGCCCTTTGTTTGTGGGGGTAAGACCCCTGGCGTTGTAGGATGTGAAATGTTGTCACAAGACATGAAAGTTTTACTTTTTACCAAAAATATATTCAAATAATTACTAAACAATTCCAAAATAAATATAACCTTAATTTTTCTTCACATAAATGGTATGAGAAAACATAAATTATACCAATACATTTAATAACAGGTCTTTAAAATGTAAAGGAATTACCCCTCCAATATATTTTTCACTAAAACATATAAAAATACAAAGTGTTGTATGACTATAAATTCATATCAAAATATCCTTAATATTGATATAATACCATCACATACAACCTAAAAATAGGTGTTTATAACCATATACTTATGATCAAACTTGAACACATAAACTCGCGATTGTATCCATAACTCTTATAATTATCGTACGTGGAGACATATATGATTCTGAAAGATAATTCACCTTTTATTCCTTAAATAATATTTTATATTATACATGGACATTTACATTAGTATCTTGGGTTCAACTATGAACTAATGTAATATCAAATGTGATTTAATTTTTATAGAATCCATCTAGAGGGGAATAATAAATTTCCATAATGGAATTACATTTCATTAATGGATAAAAAAAATATTTTCATTGTTGTTATCCATACAAAATACAACACAAAATTTACCAATGTGTAGTGGATGATAAGTTTTACCTAATAGTTATTATTCAATTAACTGTTGCTATTGCATAATATTTACAATTTTCATTTTCATTTATAGGTTTTTGTGGATTATTATCATTGTTATCCCTTGGATTAGTAAATTATTTTAAATAATGCCCAATTTCCATTCACGTGAATCACTGAAGTGTGGGTGGTGCATTATATGGGTATTTCCATTTATTATCGTCATTAGGTAAGTTTTTCCCATATCATTGGAAATTCATTTCCTAATGACCATTCTTTTAACACTTAAAAAAATCAATATTCCCGTTAGGACTATTTACTCAATGTTTCCTTCCACAATTCATGAATGAAAGAATGATCATCTTATTATCTCTATGTTTTAGAATTTCGTTCGAATTACATATCCATTTTCTTATTAAAACCATGAGACTGATGGGTAACTCTAATCACCATTTACACTTTGGTAGCACATTGAACAATTTCTTCATTTCTATTTAATTAATTATGGACAATGACCTTTGGAGACTTGGTTTTATGCAACTATGTTATCGATCAAACTTACTTTCATGAAGGATGATAATAAAATAAGTTTACCATGAAATTATTGTTAAATTAACCTTATGGGTACCAGCATATTCATAATCCTTATACTTTATCTAATGGAATTCCATATCTATTTTTATCAGGCTACAAAAACTAGTTCTTAGTCTCATGCTAATCCATGGAGTCAATTTCATCATATGAGTCATATTCTTAATAATAGTACACTATTTGTCTACTTAAAATTTTAAATTATAAACCAAAAAAATTAATTTTTCATTTTCAAAACACTAGAAAAAAATATATCATTTCTGTTATACTGATCCATTACTCACCAACTAGTGGATTAATGAAACCACCAATATAAGGTGGGATATTTCTTATAAAATACCCAACTTAATGGTGTTTCATTATTTTCTCATTGGTATGTTTGTCATGGTTCATAGAGTGAGAATTTTGTGTGTTCATAAATTATATTTTTTCATTCCAACTCCTATAATATTGTTTTCTCAGGTGTAAAATCATTGCATTATCCATCACATTAAGTAATAACATAGTTCCTTTAGGGTATAATAATTAACTAAAACAAAAAATCATGTGTACGCAACAATAATCATATTAGGGTACCATATAATCCTCAAAAATAACTTATCATGTATCAAAATCATGACAAATTATTTTCAATCTATGAACCCTTAGTCTTAACCAAGACCATTCAAGGACATTATTAAAATCATTCATGGTGGTTTGTAATTATAATGTGAATTGACCAAAACATAACTTCAGTAGTTTCAATCTTGGTTCATGGTGAGGCTTGTTTTCTTGTACCAGGTAATACTCGAATCAAGCCCAACACACCTTTTTTGAAGTTATTAATTCTTGGTAATTTTATGCCCAATCCACTTTCAATTTTATCACCCAAACAAATATATATTTCTAGGAAAATCACACTCCTTTATTTACAATTACATAGGAAGTTATTAGATAATTTTTATTATCCTATGGGTTCTCACTACCATTTTCTCATTCTAGATTCCAAAGGTTAAACTATAACATTTTACAACACCATTAATAGTGATACACACATCTCAAGAAAAAAGATTACATCTTAATTGATGAATATTCATTACATAACATAATTTTCCATGCCATAATTATTTAGGTTTAGTGAATATAGAAATTGGAAAATATAACCAATTGGTTCATAGGTGAGATACATGTTATCTCAAAAATATCTGTATATTTTGAACCCTTATTAGACTAATAATACATAAAAAATATCACCATAACCAAGTGAAGAAAACATAATAATGTGTGACCTAAGATTATTAGTAAGATTAAACAAGGATATATCAATGAAAACATAAAAATAACATGAGAATATTTATATTAGAACATGATATTAACATTTTGAAACTATACCCTACATATAATAGATCATAAAAATGATCCATTAATAAATGGCGGTAGTTAATATGACATGAATCATAATAATAATAATGTAAATAAGACATGCGTGTATAAAATTTTCATAAGATATACATTTGTGGAATACACATAAGAGTATAAAATAATTTCCTTAGTAGTCAAGGTTCATTTTCAAAACAATCACAGTGGAATGGGATCACTCCCCAAACCATCCTATTAGTACATATGCACTAACAAGACTATCATAGTTTAAAATTTCCCTTACGAAACTTGGTTCATTCCCCATTCCAATTATATTTATCTAAATATATAATGATATTTACCTAATGAATTAGAGGGACATATATGTCCCACTAGTCACATAATCTAAAATTTGTGTCACAAAATCATACAACATTCATTATATCAGAACACATAAAAAATGGGTACCATACAAATTTCATCAATTAGTAACATGTGTAAATGAAATGTGATAAATACATATAACATAACCAGTGGAAATAGAATGAGTGTCATAAAAATATTTTCATCGAAAATATGACAAATTCATAAAAATAATAAGAATGGTATCCTTTGATAATTTCCCTTTTAACGCACCACTAACATATAATGATGTCTCCATGGACGAAAAATGATTTTGAAATATCACTAGGAACATTTATTTTGGAAAATTGGATTTCCACTATGAAAACCACTTTTTTAAAAATGAAATTTAAAATAAAATTAAAAATTACTTTCATTGAGAATAATATTTGACACATATAAAGGAAACATTAAATTATTGATTTTTCATGATGGAATACAATTATATTCATGTCATACACCTTTATAAAAAAAATTCCTTTTACATGTTTGGAAAAATACAAATGGGACTTCATTAGAAAACGATATGGAGATACATTTTAAGAGATATTTTCAAATTGTAAAACATGGGAAAAAATAATTTTTAAATAATATTACAATCATAAAAAATTGATGAAAATATTTTATGAAAACAATTATATGGATGAAATTTTTTTTTCATTTTAGAGAAAATTAAAGTTAGAAATCATTAAAAATATTAGTTGGAATATTTTGTACATTGTTAGCAGAAAATGAAGGGAAAAAAATAAACCCTCAAAAAATAATTATATGATAAGAAACATTATTAAGTTATTTAGAATTTATCATATGATTTCATCATCAAAAACATATTCTTAAAAAATAATGATAAACAATGGGATTTTACATCAAACCTTTACCACTTCGGTAACTATTGAATCATAAAAATTGAAAAAGAATGAAAATTTTAATGAAATGTATTACCAGTAATATCTTGAAATTAATAATAAAATACATCTATGGTATCATATACACCACAGAAAATATACATGTTCTGTTAAAGGAATATGTCCCACAAAAATAAAAGTGAGACGAAAATTGTTTTACACCTTTGTAATTTTTTAAATCGTAAACCGAAATAATGTATAACATAAAATAAAACATTAAATATAATTTTTATAAGTAGATTAATGATATTAATTTTCAATGGGGGAGTATATCAACCTCATTAAAAAATTGGTGCCTGACTTAACATATGTCTCAAAGAAGAAAAATTGAGAATATAATACCATACCTTAAGGTTTAAATACCATCATACATGTTTCAACCTCATTTATAATAAATATAGGTTTATTATATGTTTATTAGAAAACTATTCTCATATTTATCAATCCATATATTATTTAATTACTAGTTTAGTAACAATTCCTTGTTTAAATCTTGTTTTGGGTGTGAAATCCTTTTTTCACATATGTTTTGATTCATTATTTTATGAAAAATAATTTTTATCATGTTTAAATCATATATATAATTTTATGAATGATATAAATAAAAAATAAATTCATTATATAATTATTTTACAAAATCCAAGAATGTTAGAGTTATAAAATTAATTTCACCGTTTAAGGATGTGATATGTTATACGTATGCATAAACATTGTTTAAATTTTCATAATGGATGAAAAAATGAATTTAAATAATATATTAGTTTTGTAAAATATTTTTAATGTCAAATATATCACATATATTTGCTAAAATTATCTTTAGTTCCATATATGTAAAGAATAAGTGACCGAAGAATCACATCATTTCGTGTGGTTGTAGTCTATCGTACACACTGGCGACGATATTATATTCCAAAAGAATAAATAGTAATAATTTATATGAAGTTCAATAATTAAATAATTATAACTATATAATAAAAATAATATATTAAAATTAATTCCATCATTATATCTAGCCATGAGAGGTGGTGACGAAGAATAAATAACATCATTTTTTGAGACAATAGTCTGTCGTACAAATTATCGATTGATTTATTTCACATTTGATGAAAGATGAGACAGATGTAGTTTAAACCATTAGAAATATAAAATATAATTATATGAAACATAATTGTTTTCTCATATTATCATAATTTAAAAATATTTGAAGGACGTGTAAGATGAAATAAAATAAAATCAAAGGTTCAAAAAATGTACCTCTTCTTTGAAGAGCCTCATATGTATTTACCAAAATCCTTATTAGGATGGTTTAATAATAATAATATGGAATATAGTTTCAAAGAGGTAATTAAGGAAAATATTAGGGTAGTTATTGGTAAAAAAATTGTTTTTTAAGTGTAAAGAGTAAAAGAGAGGGGATAGCCTTTTGTAAGTGGGGGAGAGGATACAAAATGGAATTGTTGAAAAGAATAACATGTAACCATGATTTTCTCATCCCAAAAGGCACCAAAATATATTATTCATAAATAATAGAGGTTATAAGGTCTATATATGTCCATAAAATGGGGTTTTAACAAGTATATAGGTCATTTACCACTTATATGTTTAGTTTAACCTCCAGTAAACCCATTATTTTCTTAATGGTTATAATTAATTTTCATTGCTTTTAAAACTAATTTTGGATAAAATTATGGTAAACATATTATATATAATTAATTATGATTAACGAAAATATGGAATTTATTTTAAAAAAATTCATCTAGAGATATTGAAAAATTAATTTAAAATTGTACCCAAGGAGCGATGAACAAGATGTTTTCCAAATAGAATGTTTTCAAATGTTAAAAAATATTTTATGTCAAAATTAAATATAAAATTGATTCCAATAACCTATATTGAATTAATTAAAATATAATTGGACTAATTATAATTATAAAATTTTTTAAAATATGATGGATAATTTTAAATTCTTTAAATTAGAAGCATCCTTTAATAAAATTCAATATTTTTGTTACTATTCATTGAAAAATTTAACTTCTCCACAAATTCCAAAAAATTCAGTAAAGGATAATTTTTACATGTATATTTATAAAAAATAATTTTTTTTTGAATTTACTTTTCTATAATTTGAAAAAATTAAGTTTTGTTCCAAATGAAATGTCTTTTTTTGAGAAAATAATATTTTGAAAACATAAAAAGACATTACAAAAAATTATGTACATTATTAACAATATGTTTTCAATATATCAAACCTTTATATATAATTTTTTTAAATAAATTATTCCTATTCATATATCCATGTTTAATGACAAGGTTATTACAATTTTATTTTAAAAAAAATATTAAAAAAATTACTTGGTTTGTTAAAAACACGGTGTTTCATGTAACAGAAGTTGTCGAAAAAAATATTTATTCCTAAAAAACATTTAATAAGATCTCTGGGTATTACTATATGTATTTAGAAAATTTTTCTCATATATACCTCATGTATATGGTTATGATTCATGGATTTCCTCTCACCATTGTATCTAGCTATTATACTATGTATACTAATAAATTTTGGAGAGGCCTTCTAATGTCGTTGGGTACTAAATTAAATTTATGTACCACTTTTCATCTTCAATCTAACTGATTTAATAATAGAATGATTGACTCAATTGATTACCTGATTTTGTTGTTCAATGTATTACCTTTTATTTTGGGATAAGAATATCTTATTAGTTTAATTTTATTATTATAATAGTTTTCATTACAGTATACAGATGACAAATTTTGAGGCATTATATGGGAAGTGGTGTTATATCATACCTTCTTGGTATAAAGTAAGTGGAAGGAATATATTTCGAAAATATTTGAAAAAATTAATTTTTTTGAAGGTTATGATGATTCAATAACATTTGTGGATAGATATTATTGGAAAAAAATGTTATGTGGATGACTGGAGGAAAGCAATGTTTTTCAAGGTATATGATTTTTTAAAGTATCTACACTAAAAAGACTTATGAGTTTTAGTAAAAAAGTGATTCTAAGTCTTCAATTCATTGGCTTGTATGAAATAATGGAGAATTATGGATCAGTATCTCTATTAAGTAGAATTTTCTCTGAGGTTTTTTAGATACAATCTATATTTCATGTTTTTTATTAAAACAATATGTGCTGGATGTATCTGAGGTTTTGAGACCTAAAGTAGCTCAGTTGGAAGAAACAATATCTCCTAAAGAAACTCCAAAATAAATCCTTGAATTCAAATAAAATCTATTGTATTGTAAAGTGATTCATCAATTTATAGGTTTTGTAGTAAAATCATATGGTTGAACATGAAACATGAGAATTAGAATATGCTATGAAGGGAAAGTGTCCCCAACTGTTTAACTAATGAATAACGTTTTGAGGATGAAATTTAAAATAGGGGGAGAATGTAATTTCCCCAGTAATATTTATTTTTAACAAATTATTTTTCATATTAATATTCATTTATTATATTTTAAATAGTATTATTCATTATAAAAATATTAAATACATTTTCAATCAAAAAGGATATATTTTTATACTTATTAAAATCATTTAATCTTATCATATTATTTTATGTAAATGTTTAATTTATTTATCATATAATATTAGTTTGATAAAATTAACTTCATTTATGAAATAATAATATGAAAATTATATTAGGGTGAAATTTTGTAATTTTTCTGAAATGTATAATTTTTTAGTGAATATTGATAAAGCACAACCTTTTCTACACTGTCATTTCATTTTTTTATAACATAATTCAAAATTATCATTTTATATTAGGTAAATAATATAATTTTTTATGTTTAAATAATATAATTAGTCATATAGTAATTATCATTTAACTTATATTGGAATAACATTTTTTTTGGCCTTGAAAACACATTTTTTCCAAAAATTTCTTTTCTTCGAGTTTTCCATGTTTATATGAAATTAATTTGCACCAATTATATAAATTGAATCATGAATAATGGATTCCATATTTGAATAAATGAGGTCCAAATTTTTTAAATATTTCCCTTTAATTTAGGTCAATATGAATAATAACCCTAGTAAATATTTTTCACCTCAGTAATGTAAAATCAGTTAATTATGGTTAAAAATAGTGGCTGAAAAACAAAAAAAAAACTACATTGAACATTTCTTTATTTTAGTGGTTCCTTTTTTCATAAATTACCAAAAAAGGTTCTAAACTGTGAAAATTTCATTCGACTATCCTTTGATAATGACCATATTATAATTTTAAATAATGAATAAAAAATGTGACTGTCATTGTTTTAATATATATATATTTTATTTGGCTAAAAAGATGTAATGTTAAATTATAAATGGTTTTATATAATATAAATTATTTTAATTATCATGTCAATTTATTTTTAATTTTTAGTAGTGTTGTAATTTCCCTAGAAGAATATGTAATGCCAACAAAGTTCTTTTGCAAGTGGATGTAAAATCAAGTAAATTTTCTAAAAAACTATAAAGGTAATATCCTTTTTGAGAGTTATAGAATACCAAAAATTTTATAAGTAAATATAAAATACTAGGGATTTTGTTATTTTTTATATTTGATTTCTATTACATTATTCATGTATTTAATGTATTTTTAAATGAATTGGTTCATAAATTACATTAATTCTATTTTATAATACACAATGATTTGTGAAATTATTTAAAATTTTAAAAAAAAATTTCTCCATAAATGTTAATTTTATATGGTTCATAAAATAAACCATTTTACATAAATAGGTAACTTTTCATTTTATAGTTTGTTTATTGACTTTTATAGTGTAAAAATATTTATATTTTAGTAATCATGAAAACGGTTAATGGGGTGTTAAAATGGAGAGATACGGGTGAAAAAATCCTTGAATTTGTTAACATTTTATTCAATGAGATTATTTTGAATAATAATCATACTTTTATTTTCATTATATGAAATTGGATAAAATTGTTCATGAAAATTAAATTATATTAATTAAATACATTATGTATTTCCATGTGTTCCCTCCCCTCGCATATAACAAGGCAACTCATCTCCTCTCTTCCCAAAACCTTTTGAGAACTATTGTTTATACAATAACTTCCCACGAATCTCATAAAATTCACCCCTGATGTCCCAAAGATCTTGGTCTCACAAAAATACCAAAACTCGAAGGTTTAATGTATAATTCAAAGACTTTATCCTAGAAGATGGTTTAAATCCCAACAAACCAATTTCATGTTTAGTTCTTCTTACACCTCCTTCAAATCATTTTTTCCATGATGAACAAATAACACCAATATAATAAATATATTTAAATTTAATTATGATTATAGTAAAATCCATTTAAATCTCTCTTTCCATCACATGAAAAATGAAAATATTTATTTTCATTATGTGTATATTACCACCTCCATGAAGTGATGTATTTAATTTTCATCACCAACTCATAGTGATATTTATTACATGTATTTAGTAAATATTAATTATATTCTTGATATAGTCATCATTATTTAAAGATAATATATCAACTTGTATCTTATTATTCAATCCACTAAAAAATGATAGCATCATCCATGTATTCGTGTGAACTACCACACCGTTGAAGCGGTGTGATTAATTTCATATATATGACTGACATGGATGGTTATAAACTTATTATAAATTTATAAAAACGATGAATATTTCATGATTATTGTTCTATATATTATGTAAAAATTGCAAATTTGTTCAGTCTCCCTACTAAAGTCAGTTTTTACATATGGGATAAATGTCAACCAAACATCCAACATGAAATTAAATGATTAAATAATATAATATTACATGGTAAAAAATATAATTAATGGAATAGTTAATATGGAAAATGTTTCCTAATAATTATAATAACAAACATAATTTTATTACTTAGGAAGATGAGGAATGTACATGATGATTTATACTCTAGGTAAGGGATACTTTAACATAAAATCTGGTTTTAAATGTTTTAATTATTTATTTTATGAATATTTTTCTTATAACTCCATATTCTTAAAATTGTTTTACAGATGTATTTATATGTAAATAAATAAAATAAAGGATTTTTTTGTATATTTTTTATTTTAATCAATTTTATTAAAATAGAATATTCATAAGTATGTTATATTGACCGTTTCGAATTTGATTAAAAATGTAAATGAAATGATATATTTTAACGTATGTGGAATTAATAAAAAATTTCCCACCACCAAAAATAATATTTTATATTTTTATTCCATTTTAATATTACACATTTTATTCAATTAAAAACTCGTATTCCATTTTTTCCATGTATTTTATTTTGGAAAATGATTTTTTAAAATTAAATGGTATTTGAATACCCTAAATGTTTTTACATATGGGTTTAAAATATTTTTTTCAGTGTTTTAAAAAGAAATTTTCCAAGAATATATGTTTTACGATATATTTTATTTGGAATTTTAGATGATGATATATGAACTTAATACAACTTATACAATAGATGAGACTGATTTAACTTGTATAATGGGTGATTCTAATACATCTTATATGAACATGTGAGCCTGATATAACTCTCCAATAAATAGGGTAATGTTTATTTCCTTAAATTTCTTGAATGATGGAGTTAAATGGGGAGGCTTATCTTATGAATTTAGCTGGTATCCAGTCATTTCTGACATGAGTTACAAAAATAATGCACTAAGATTCCTAAATGGGTTTATATTTTCTTTCAATGAGTTTTAATAGTTTTCATAGAAAAAAAAACTATGTGTTTTTAATGTGGATGTGATATCATTCATATTATCAAAGTATATTACGATAGAGGAGCTGATTTTATGGGTTGTCATTTTTTACACTAGACTTATGGGTTCCTTAATTTATTTCCCACACTGATAGTTTTATATTGATCATACATTTTAAAAATATTTTTAGAGGTATTAAGGATGAGTATAAAGAATGAATAAGTATTCAATTTTAAAATAATGATGATTTTAGTAAAAAAATATATATAATTTTCAGAGTATTATATTTTAGAAAAAATGGATATTTATTATAAGTGTAAATTTTTAAAATATCGCTTTCTTATATATGAGTTATGACATATTTATCTATAACTTTAAACTATAATGATCTTAAAAAATAATGTAAGTGAATTTCAGAATAAAAAATGAATCTTGTGAAATGTTTTAATGTTTTATCTTATATAGTTCATAAATGTTATAAAATGTTATTGAGTATGAGGATAACATTATAAACTTATTTGGAAATTTTTCAATCTTTTTTTCGAAGAAGTATAGTATGTATTTGGCTTAGTGGTAAGAAAACCATAGTCCTACTTGAAAATGTTGGTTCAAACCCCACTGGGCATAGGTCATTTAGCACTATTGTTGTAGTAGGGAAACTATAGTGATGACCGACACTATAACTATAGAAGGGGTGGGAACTATTGCAGTGGCGAGTACTGTAGCATACATGGTAATGTAGTAGTACTATTTACAGAGTGGGCCTTATGCCAAAGAATTCAGGCCTATTGGACACGTAATGGGCTAAATACTCACTTGGCCTTCATAAAAAATATATATGATGTCATAAAGAGGGTGGTTGGGTGGGTTATCCCTTTGGAGGCTATGAACTTTCTTTCTGGGCAATGTGTGTGTGGTTTGTGTGTGTTTGATGTAAATATACCCCAAAAACCTTATATATATATATTTAGACACTTTGAAGTTAATTAGTCTCTCAGAACATTTCATCTTATGGTGTTATAGTCTCAAGAACCATCAATATAGAAGATGAGTTCCCTATGAATTATAAATTCATGAGAAATTAGGAGATTAATAGGAATATTGGTCATCATGGGAAGAAAAATGTTGAAAATTGAATGAGAGGAAGGATGTGATTTCTACCATGTGATATTTTTGGAAAAAACACTTAGGTTATTCGGGAAAGGAAATAAGATTTTGATAAAATTGAATAAAAAAAGGAAATTTTATTCATTAATGAAAGTAAAAGGTAGAATATTATGATGTTTAATGATTTAATTATAAATATATGAGACCTTATGAATACAAATTTCTTAAAAATCAAGGTAATTTAACTGGGAAAAGGCCAGTGGTTCAAGGAAAAACGTATATAATTACCGAAACTAATTTTAAAATTATTAATGATGTGGTTTTAGGTAAATTTATCATAACCACTACGTTTGATAGTGTTTTATTTTATTCTAGATCTTCTCACTCTTTTATATATTTTATGTTGTCTAAAATTTTAAATATATTCCTAGCACCCTAGTAAGGTGGTATCCAATCAATAAACCTAGTGTAAATATTATTAAAATAATGATAAGAATGTTATTTCTAATTATGAAGAATAAAAATACCCTATTTGAATAATTGTTTATAATAGTTGTGGATGACCTTGATATGAGCCCTAGTATGTATTGAATATCAATCAATAAGGGAAACAAATTTCACTAATATAATGATAGTAAAATTTTTGTTCGTGATGTGTAATGTCTTATCATTAGAGGGAAGACTTCATGATCAATGTCATTTTTAAATCCTACCCTAGTAACTATCAATAATGAAATTCAAGGAAGACAGGAAGGCCAAACGTGAGATATGGCTAACAAATATACCCCAAGAATAGAGGATGTACATGGGGTATAAAAATTCATCAATTTTTTTCAAGAATATTTACATTCTCATCCACCTAAGAGTGAAGTTGAGTTTTTTATTGAAACCATTCATTGTTAAAGGTGAATTTCTAAAACACCCCACATAATAAAATAAGTTAATTTCATAGATTTGATGAAATAGTAAAAAGAGTAATGTGATATAGAATTTATATTCTATACTAATTTACTATGAGGGTACCCTTTTTATTTTTGAAAAATAAGGATGTGGTAATGAGGTTGTGCACCTATTATTTTGATAAAAATTCCATTATGATAAATAATAAATATTCTTTTCCTAAAATTGATAAATTATTTTTTCAACATCAAGGTGGAAAATACTTTTGAAAGATCGATCTTACTTAAATTTATATTTACCTTATTATAATAAGGATTATATACCAAAGACAAAATTTCAATCATGGTATAAATATTATGAGTTCATAATGATTCCCTTTAGATTGACTAATACACATTATGTCATTATAGATATCATGAATAAAATATTCTAGGGTTATCATTATAAATTTCTATGGTATTCATTAATGAAATGTTCATAAACTTTGAAATCATTTAATATCATTATAGTCATCTCCAAAAATCCGAGATACCATTAAGAAAAAAATCATTATATAATTAATAGTGCTAGATTGAATTTTGGATCAATGAAGTTTCAATTCACGGTCATATTTTATCCAAGGTTGGAATACATGTTGAATCTTCAATGTTAATGAGAGTCAAATAATGTATTTCACTAACAAACATAACTGAGATTGGTTGTTTCATGGGTTTGGTAGGGTATGATCAATAGTTTTTTTTTTCAGATTTCACCACATTGTCCTACTTTTTAACCAAGTAAACATGACAGGGGATTAAATTGACATGGTTAGTGTAACATGATAATTTTTTTATGATATGAAGAGGTGAGTGATTAATGAACTTGTAGTAAATTTAAATTCATGTTATGATAATTTGTAATATATTGTGCTGTATTGATGAATGGACTTGGTTTATTCATCTTACTGAATGATAGGGTGGATACATATGAATCAAGGAAATGGGAAACCTAGAAGCAATAAAATCCAACTCAAGAGTGTGATTTGGTAGTTGTTATCTTTTCATTGAAGATATAGATACAATGCCTCTATGTTGAATGATACTATATATGTGACCAAAATTAATTGATATATATATATTCTATATAACGTTTCTCAATACGAGGAAAAGTATATTTTTAGAACTAATCAAGGAATATGACTGCTTGATATAATAACACATTGGGAATAAAAACAAGGGGGATAACACATTGGCTCAATGGGACCATGTAATTCTAACCATGATGAGAAATAATGAGGATCCTATATATAGAGATATAGTGATGAAAAATATGGTGATTATTAATCTAGAGGATAGATAATTCTATTTTACATTAATTTTTAATCCATCCTTACTAGAAAATATATTTAAATCCCACAAGGCTTACAAGGACATACAAACAATAATAAAAAATTAAATGATATTAAATTTATTGACATCAATTATAGAGGCAGGGTGTTGATGATTTGGAAGAGGTTATGTGTTTCGTATATAACAGAGTTAAAGATATAACTTCTTGAAGAATCATAAAGCTCAAATTTATCTCTACACCTTGGTAGAAAAAAGTTGTTTTCTTTTAAGAGATACATTCTAGTGCGATTGTTTGATTTATGGAATTTTTGACTATATGTCTATATGCTTAGTATTTCTTTAGGTAAAGGCAGTAAGAAACCATCCTAAGGGAGTCATGAAACCCCTACTATATTAACCCTATTTTTCATACATTACTTTTACATCATTTTAGTGATCAACAACATAAAAACATAACAAAATGAGGATCCAATGGTTTAGTGTGTTGGGAAACAAGGCACATACATGACATTTAAAACCTAAAGAATAAATATTTATTTGATTCATTCTTCTCTAGCTTTTTATCACCCCTTATGTACTCCATAGTACATGTAGTCACCTATGGATATACATAAAAAAGGGATGACCTAAAAGCCCAGTATGAGGAAAGATAAGAACATGACACAATCTAACCAGGGGTGAACATAATCATAACATCATTTATATAATATCATGGAATGTGGAAATGCAAAAAAAATGAAACTTCATGTCATCGTGGTTAACTACCACACATAGTTATGAAAAAATCTATCATCGTGTTCACATATCATTTCACTTTAACTAATGAGATTCATCAATTTAACCAATGAATTGGAGCACTGCATAATTCATGGTGCACCCATCACATTCAAACATTCATATTGTGCTATATAATTATGGGTTCACTAGTCACATAATAACATTTACATTATCATTCACTCCCCATAGAAAATATTTCAAACTTGAACATAAAATAACACTTGGAAAGAAATGGGTTTAACATCATAAATCATACATTCATAATGTCACATATATGGCATATTTTAAAATTATTTTTCATTTAATTTTCATTCTTGCTCTGTTTTGGGGGTTTTCCATGCATTTTTGAAGGAAATTGTGGGTTTTCAAAATTTGGGCCAACCTGAGAGCCCATTTCCTGTTTTAAAAATAAATTTTGTTTCTTTAATAAATCCTTAGTTTTTCAACCTTTTTCACCCATTCAACTTCCAAAATTATCTCCAAATAATTATTAAAACCACCGAAGAAATTTTTTTCCCTTAAAAAATCATTAGAATCTTGGATTTGGGTGATTAATTTAGGTGTTGGGCCAACCCGAAAGCCAATTTACAATTTTAAAATGTTTTTTTAATTATTTCATAAAATATTCATTTTTATCCTATTTCAGTATTTCTACCTCTCACATGTTCCCACTGAACCCAGACGCACCCCCATCTTCGTTTCCTCCTCTTTGAAGCTCGGATTCATCGCGAATTAGGGCCGAACTTCTCCATCTCCAAAAACGTCCAGATTTCTCAAGTAAGTTGGTTCCCATCCTTCCTCCTCCCTTTTTCTAAGCGTTTCTTCTTTTTTATTGTATCCCCAAATGTTCAGAATATAGGGATTCATACCTAGGGTTTTATTTTTGTGTTTATTGGTCCAATCCTCTGGTTTTAGGTTCAATATTACTCCCTTGCGGTGCGGCGAAGGTGCGGTTGAAGTGACACACAAGGATTTGGGGGTTTTGACTATTTTGGTAGGTGATTCCATATGTAGGTATTGTATAATGAGGTGTTTTTCTATATTTATGTTTCCATTATGTTCCTCCTTCATTATTTGTATTGAGAAAATTGATTTGGTTATCATTTTCAAAGCAGTTGATTTTTAAGTGCCAATTTTTTGGGAAAATCAGTTTTTTACATGTGCAACCCATGTTGTGCCTCTTGGTGTTGTTTTATAATTCGTGGATTGGATTTATAAAAATATTTTGATGCTGAAATATCTGGTTTGGTATAATATTGGTCTCCAATGGGTTTTAAATGTGGGATTTTAGATGAATTTAATGTGCAAAATTTGATTATTTTTCTTGAAATTGTTTTATGGAAATTATAAGTGGTTTATTGAGTTATATAAAAGGTGAAAAGAACGTGTAGCTATTGTTTTGAATGTGTATGTACAGAACTGATATTTATATGTGAAAATTTATTTTGGTAGCATGTGGTAACTATTTGAGCACAAGAAGGGAAACCCGGGTAACTGGGTGGGCTAACGTGTACTAGTACGCTAGTGAACTGAGGGGTTTTGACCATGGTTCACTTAGAAATTCTGACAATGATAACACTAAAAAAACACTAATAGAGATGACTGGATACCACTAGGTTAGGGGTATTCTCCCTACTAGTGGCTCGTGCATGAGAACTAATTTTATTATGGTTACTTTCACCGAGGTACGAGGTACTTGGGCTCACAACTAACTAGTTCCTAGGGGTGTTCCTATGCTTGGTGCTCGTGGCCTTTTTGGAATTTATCATTGCCTTATGGTATAATGGGATGTGAAAACCAGTAGGATGCATGTTTTAGTCAAATTCAATCATTTTTAATGTTATCTCCATTTAAAGTTATTTTCTTTTCAAAGCTCCACTTTTATAAATTAATGCTACCATTTTCTGTTTATAACTCTCGCAAGCTTTTTATTTTATAATTCCTATCACGTGGAATCCTTGGGAGATATCATATTAGGCTTAGTCTCAAACCCTACTTACACTTTTGGGTGTAAGTAGACTTTTTCATGTTTGACACAGGAAAAGGAAAGGCCTTGGGCGATGGCGGTTCGGGTTGCTAGTTTCTCTCAATGGTGTGGTGTTGTGGAGACGGCTTTTGGGCGATGACCCCTTGTCGTGTGGAGTCTCTTATGATGTTTTTATACTAATTTTATACACCTTTGGACCTATTGTGTATTTTTTAAACCCATATACACAGTTATGAATTTTATTAAGTCTTTTTTGGCATAATTTTTTAGATTTGGATTAATGTTGTTTTTGGTTATTTTAAGAATCCAAACTCGGGTAAATCGTTCCCAAATAAATTTTAATGATACCCGGGCACTTGTGCCAGCCCGTGGGGATAGGGAACGCCCTTGGAGCCTTGCCATAGGCTGGTTTTGGTGCCGTTAATGGTGGTGACCATATCTGGTTCGTGACAAAATTGTATCAGAGCAGGTTAACGTTTTTGAGTTATATTATTATTTTGGGATTAGTCGGGATAGACGGGAGATAGGAATGTCGGGGCTCGGAGTTTTGGTCATAAGTAGGGTGCCTTTCCCGTACCCCTCATGACAGACCGTGAGTCGCCATGGGATGTCCGAATTGTTTGTTTATCTTCACTTCCAAGTGAGACATGTAGGCTGCAGACTGCTTGTGGACATCGAGGGTGGTGAAGTAGTTGTTTATCTTATTGTTGTAATGTGTTTGGCTTATTAATAACTGATGTTATTCATGAAATTTTCAAAACTGTTGTGCTGATTTTTTTCCCTTGTGACTGTTGCCTTTTGTAGCAACTTGCCTCCCTGAAACTCTCCCACGCACCCACTGGGGGAAGCCGGAGAGAGTTATCCTACACCACTCGATCAAATGATGATAGAAGACGTGGTCCGAGCAATCCAGGATCTGTGAAAAAGAGGGGTTATGGCTACTACTCCACCCAGAGAAGATGAGTCTGCGCCTAGGAAGGATAAGGCCCATGAGTTCTTGAAAAATAAACCTCATTGTTTTCAAAGTAACTCGGAACCTCAAGAGGCAGAGGATTGGCTCGAGAATATAGAGTGTATGTTCGAGTTCCTTGAAACACTTGAGGAGGTCCAGGTGAAATGTGCCTCTTTTCAGCTAGAGGGTCCCCGTCATAGGTGGTGGGAATCAGTGCTTCAATCTTGGAAGCATGAAAACATGAGCTGGAGAGATTTTAAGTCCATATTCAATGAGCAGTATTGTACAGAGGTTCTATCCTATTCCAGATCTCGAGAATTTATGGATCATTCCCAGGGAGATCATTTAGTAATGGATTATTCTAACCGTTTTTCTGAATTAGTGTGGTACGCGCCTGAGATTATTTCAAGTGAATACTTGAATGCTCGGAAATATGAGAAGGGACTGCGACCAGAAATTTACTCACAGGTCTTCTTATTCATGTTGGGAACTTATGCTGAGGTGGTTGATTGTGCTTGCATGGTAGAGATTGATCAAAATGGGAAGTCTGGGTAATTTGGAGGGGTATCTTCTATGGGAACTGTTAGCTCTGCTGAAAAGAAGATGAAGCAGGAAGAGCAGGGAATGAAGGGAGGTGGATGTTCAGGCCACTCTTCCATGTAGTTTTCATCAGTGGTTTTAGATGTGAGGACTGTCATGTTCCACCAGTGTGGGAAGATAGGGCACATTTTTCCAGCATGCCCTCATCCTCCGAAGACCTGTTTTCAGTGT
This sequence comes from Viscum album, assembly GCA_963277665.1. NCBI lineage: Eukaryota > Viridiplantae > Streptophyta > Magnoliopsida > Santalales > Viscaceae > Viscum > Viscum album. The sequence continues at coordinate 706,827,253 of OY728129.1, forward strand.
GGAGGTATGGGACACGTGCAACACTTTTGCAGGATAGCACTTCCACTTCAAAGTGGGGAAGGATCTTTTCCTCCTAGGGGAGTTACAACACAGTCCGAGCCATCGAGGATAGGGGGGTCTCGGTTCGGTGGTCGTGGTGGCAGGGCTAGATCATCTTTTGGGCAGAGCCAATTTAGGGCAGAGACACAGGCGGGTGGCCGTTCTCAGGTAGGGACCAGACTTTTTCATGATGTGGATCAGGCACAGATGGGATCTGATGCGGGACCATCGACAGTTCTAGGTACCGTTCTTATCGCATCTTCTATATCTACTACTCTTTTTGATATTGGTGCCTCTGTTTCATTAATTTCTGCTCATTTTTTTGACAATCTGAATTTTCCAACTGAGTTGATGTCTTTCGCGATGTATTTGGTGACACCGCTGGGAAAGAAGGAGAAGGGCCTTAGGTGCCCCTCGTGTGTGCTTTCTGTGTCAGGGGTCGAGATGGAGTGGGACCTCTTGGTCTTAGATATAGACCTTTTTGATGTCATACTTGGGATGGATTGGCTAGTACACTTCCAGGCACACATCGATTGCTACATATGAAATGTGAGTTTCACGACACCTGATGGGAGTCGTCAAGTTTTTCATGGAGAATGTGATCCTCGATCAGGTCGCACAGGGCCTCCACTCCCAAAGTTGGGAAGTAATATCTTCTAGTTATCTTCTATTTTTCTAGAGGATGGTATTTCCCCTGAAGGAGCATTACCTCATGTAGTGGTTGAGTTCCCCGAAGTCTTCCTAGATGATTTCTCAGGCTTACCCCTAGAGCCGGATGTGGAGTTCTCGATTGAGTTGGTGCCGGGAACACATCCTATATGTCTTCCCCCATATTTCATGGCCCCCAACGAATTTATGGAATTAAAGATACAGCTGGACGATTTGGAATCCAAAGGATTCATTCGCCCGAGCATCTCTCCTTGGGCCACCCCAGTCTTATTCGCGAAGAAGGCTGATGGAACCCTCCAGTTGTGCTACAATTATCGGAAATTTAATAAGGTGGACATAAAGAATAAATACCCTTTTACTCAGATTGAAGATTTGTTTGACCAACTGAAGGGGGAAAAGTGGTTCTCCAAAATTGACTTGCGTTCGGGATACCAGCAGCTCAGGGTAAGAGAAGCAGACATTCCGAAGATGGCTTTCTGAAGCAGGTATGGTCACTTCGAGTATCTATTCATGCCTTTCGGATTGACGAATTCCCCAGTAGTTTTTGTGGTGCTCATGAATAGGGTGTTCCACCAATATCTCAACTAATTTGTTGTGGTATTTGTGGATGACATCCTGGTTTATTCTGGATCTGAGGAGGAGCATGAGAACCACCTACGGGTTGTTTTGATCACCTTTTGGGACCATCACCTATATGCCAAACTCTCGAAGTGCACATTCTGGATCAGGGAAGTGAAGTTTCTGGGGAATGTCATCACCGAACATGGGTTTTCAGGGGATCCTGATAAGATTAGGGAAGTTATGTCATGGAAAAAACCGAGAAATGTGTTTGAGATCAGGAGTTTTTTTGTCCTGGCAGGTTATTACATGCGCTTTGTTCGGGACTTCTCGCTGCTCGCCTCCCCCATGACCGCACTCACCCAGAAAGGGGTGAAGTTTGAATGGAGCCCACAGTGGAAGGCATCCTTTGAGGAGTTGAAGAGGCGGTTTCCCACCGCACTTGTGATGATTTTACCTGAGTCTGGGAAGGTCTATGTTGTTTATTGTGATGCATCAGGTATGGGCCTTGGGTGTGCACTCATGCAGGATGACCATGTGTTGGCTTATGGTTCTCGCCAGCTCCGGCCGCCTGATAATAATTATCCGACTCACGACTTGGAATTTGGAAGTGGTGATGCATGCCTCAAAGAAATGGCGACACTACCTCTTTGGGGAAACATTTGTGGTATATTCTGACCATAAGAGCCTAGACTTCATTTTCTCTCAGAAGGATCTAAATATGAGGAAGTTCTGTTGGATCAAGTACCTGTAGGGATTTGACATTGACATTTTCTATACCCCAGGAAAGGGTAATGTGGTGGTGGATGATTTGAGTAGGAAGGTACCAGTGCAGGCATTGAGGAAGTCCACCGATGAGTGGACATTGATGGGGCTCTTTGCCCAGATGAACTTGGAGAGCAGGGAGCATAACAGAGGTACATTGTTGGCTAGTATTCAGTTGACTCCCGCACTTCTGGAGTTGATTCAGCGGGAGCAGCCTGGTGATGAGCCGTGTCAGCGATCTATGTAGTTTCTTAATCATGGGGAGACTCCTTCTGATTGGTCTCTGTCTCCTGAGAGGATCTTGTGCTTCAAGGGCCATGCAGTGGTGCCTTTGTCTCTACGGAATGTGGTGATGGAGGATACCCACCAATCTTAGTGGGTCGTCCATCCTGGTGAAACCAGGATTAATTATGATGTCTGTCGGTAGTTTTGGTGGCCTTGTATGAGACAGTACATAGCAGACATTGTTTTGAGATGCTACACATGCCAGCAAGTGAAAGCAGAGCAAAAAGGCCTTCCGGTTTTCTCCAACCACTGACCATTTCTATATGGAAGTGGTACAAGGTCGCCATGGACTTCATTGTTGGCTTACCTTGTAATCCTCGGGGTAAGAATGCCATATGGGTGGTGATTGATCATCTGACCAAATCAGCCAACTTCATTCTGATGAATGATACAACAAAGGTGGAGGAGATGGGCCGTTTGTATATTCAGGAAGTGGTTAGACTTCATGGTGTTCCATCAGAAGTTGTTTCTGACAGGGACCCCTACTTTACATCTCGGTTTTGGGGAGGTCTCCAGAAGGCTTTGGGGTTGGAGATTAAGATGAACATGGCATACCATCCTCAGACGGATGGGCAGACAGAGCGGGCGAATCAGATTCTAGAGGATATGCTTCATGCCTGTCTGATGGATTTAAGAGGTGCATGGGATAGCCATTTGGGATTGGTTGAGTTTTCTTATAATACTAGTTACCAATCCTCGATTCTAATGACCCCTTTTGAGGCGCTCTATGGTCGACCATGTCGGTCCCCCTAGGTTGGGATGAGGTCGGAGAGACTTCACTGTTGGGGCCAAGCCTTGTGCAGGAGACTTCTGAGAAGGTCAAGTTGACTAGGAATCGCTTATTGATAGCCCAGAGTCGTCATAAATCTTATGCTGACCGGAGGCGTCGAGACCTAGAGTTTTCTGTGGGTGACAGGGTATTTTTGAAAGTGGCCCCTCGTCTGGGCCATCGTCTATTGGGGAAGCAAGGTAAGATGATTTCGTGGTATGTTGGGCCCTTTGAGATCACCGAGCATATTGGAAAGGTGGTATACAGGTTGTCATTACCTTCCCAGTTGACGTCCATCCATGATGTCTTCCACTTCTCTTAGTTGAATAAATACAATCCGGATCCGTCCCACGTGTTGAGTTGGGAAGAACTAGAGATTGAGCCTAACTTGTCTGTTGTTGAGAGGCCGGTGAAAATAGTGGAATCCCAAGATAAGATACTTTAAGTAATGTCTATTCAATTAGTCTAGGTTCTATGGCAGCATGGGAATGAAACACATGATACATGGGAGCGAAAGTCATGGGTTGAGGAAGAGTACCCGAACCTGTTTTCCGATCAAGCATTGGGATGACTTTACGGGGTGGAAAGTCCTTTATGGTGGGGATAATTGTCACATATATGACAAATTTTTAAGTTATTTTTCATTTAATTTACATTCTTTCTTTGTTTTGGAGGTTTTCCATGCATTTTTGAAGGAAATTGTGGGTTTTCAAAATTTGGGCCAACTCGAGATCCCATTTCCAGTTTTAAAAATAAATTTTGTTTCTTTAATAAATCCTTCGTTTGTCAACCTTTTTCACTAATTAAACTTCAAAAATGACCTTCATTTAACTATTAAAACAACCAAAGAAATTTGTTCCCCTTAAAAAATCATTAGAATCTTTGAATTGGATTATCAATTTAGGTGTTGGGCCAACCCGAAAGCCCATTTCCAATTTTAAAATGTTTTTTTAATTCTTTCATAAAATATTCATTTTTTATTCTTTTTTCAGTGATTCTACATCTCACATGTTCCCACTGAACCCAGACGCCACCCCATCTTCTTTTACCCCTCTTTGAAGCTCAGATTCATCACGAATTAGGGCCAAACTTCTCCAGCTCCAAAAAACGTCCAGATTTGTCAAGTAAGTTGGTTCCCTTCCATACTCCTCCCTTTTTCTTAGGGTTTATTCTTTTTTTATTGAATCCCCAAATGTCCAGAATCTAGGGAATCGTACCTAGGGTTTTATTTTTGAGTTTCTTGGTACAATACTTGGGTTTTAGGTTCAATCTTACTCCCTTTCGGTGCGGCGAAGGTGCGGTTGAAGTGACGCACAAGGATTTGGGGGGTTTTGACTCTTTTGGTAGGCGATTCCATATGTAGGTATTTTATAATCAGCTAGATTTATGTATTTATGTTTCCATTATGTTCCTCCATTATTTTTATTGCGAAAATTGATTTGGGTAGCATTTTCAAGGTAGTTTATTTTTAGGTGCCAATTTTGTGTGGAAATGGGTGTTTTACATGTGCAACCCATGTTGTGCCTCTTGGTATTGTTTTATAATTCATGGATTGGGTTTAAAAAAAATTTGATTCTGAAATTTCTGGTTTGGTATAATATTGGTCTCCAATGGGTTTTAAATGTGGTATTTTAGATGAATTTAATGTTCAAAAGTTGATTATTTTTCTTGAAATTGTTTTATGGAAATTATAAGTGGTTTATTGAGTTATATAAAAGGTGAAAAGAATGTGTAGCTAATGTTTTGAATGTTTATGACCATAATTTATATTTATATGTAAAAATTGATTTTGGTAGCATGTGGTAACAATTTGAGCACAAGACGGGAAACCCGGGTATCTGGGTGGGCTAACGTGTAGTAGTACGCTAGTGAATGTAGAGGTTTTGACCATGGTTCACTTAGAAAGTCTGACATGGATAACACCAACAAAACTATAATGGAGATGATTGTATACAACTAGGTTATGGGTATTCTCCCTACTAATGGCTCGTGCACAAGAAAAAATTTCATTATGGTTACTTTTATCGAGGTATGAGGTACTTGGGCTCATAACTAACTAGTTCCTAGGGATGTTCCTATGCTTGGTGCTCGTGGCCTTTTTGGAATTAATCTTTGCATTATGGTATTTTGGGATGTGAAAACTAGTATATTTCATGTTTTATTCAAATGAAATCATTATTTAATGTTATCCCAATTGAAGGTTATTTTCTTTTCAAAGCTGCACTTTTAGAAATTAATGCTACCATTTTTTGTTTATAACTCTCCCAAGATTTATATTTTTTAATGCCTATAACTTGGAATTATTGGTTGATATCTTATTGGGATTAGTCTCACACCCCACTTACACCTTTGGGTGTAAGTAGAATTGGTCATGTTTGACATAGGCAAAGGCAAGGCCTTGGGCGATGGCAGTTCGGGTTGCTAGTTTCTCTCAATGGTGTGGTGTTGTGGAGACGGTTCGTGGGCGATGACCCATTGTCGTGTGGAGTCTCTTAGGATGTTTTCACCTACTTTTATACACATTTGGACCTCTTGTGTATTTTTTAAACCCATATACTTAGTTCTGAATTTTATTAAGTCTTGTTTGGCATAATTTTTCAGATTTGGATTATTGTTGTTTTTTGGTTATTTTAAGAATCCAAACTCGGGTAAATCATTCCCAAATAAATATTAATGATACCCGGGCACTTTTTCCAGCCCGTGGGGATAGGAAACGCCCTTTGGTACTTTCCACGGGCCGGGTTTGGTGTCGTTAATGGTGGCGGCCAGATCTGGTTCGTGACACATAAACAGTTGGTCCTCAAACTATTTAGAGAATATAATTCTTGACATAGAACCATTAAACATGAGTGAATAGTGAAACAATCTTCAAGATATAAAAAAGGTGATTTTATTTAAAATATAAACTCTTTTTGAAAACTTTGGTTTTTTAGTAAAATAAAATAGTGAAAATTTATATTCTATAAAAGATAATATAACGATGAATAAATTATTTTTAAGGAATATCCATACCGAAAATGGGTTGAAGAGGGAAATCCCAAAGAAAGAGAGTTGGGTTACCTTGTGTATGAACTTTTTTTTCACATCAATGTCATGTATATTGACATTATATTCATTAAAAATTTCATATCATTTAATATAGGATTTTTATTGATTATGGTTTTATTAAATTCTTTTATGTACCTTTTGATGAGTTAAAGATATTAAATTCATTGTTTGGGAGTGCTAATTTTCATAGATTTTATAAACTGTTCATTATATTCATGAATGTATATTCATTTTTAATGTGGTTAAACATAAAAAATTGTTAATATATATTATCAGTGACATTAAAGTGATATAAATTATCTTATAATTAATTTTATTTTATTTACCATAAGGATGATTCATTAGATAAAATTTCAATGATAAACCCTAGGATTAATTTAGTGGTTTGGCACACAATGAACTTTTTTTATATTATTGTTTGATATCTTGAGTGTATAAGGATTATGGAATATCAAATAAGATAAAATAAATATATTATGATCTATTTCATCTATTAAAATGGTTTCATGACCAGTCTATATGATGCTAATAAAAATCGAGAAACCCCTCGTCCCTGAATGTAATAAGTTAACACATCTCAGATAGTGTTTTTATTTATAGGATAAAAGGATATTGAAGGAAAGATTATAATGAAATATCCCATTATCATGATATAATTATCATAAATTTATGTTTTTGGAGTTAACATACCATTTGGGTGAATATAGGTGAGGAAGGAAAAAGAAAAAAAGGAACTTGAATGAAAATAAAAGAACTGGAATGTGGAATTTACCTCTTGAGTTTATTTCCATTGAGAACCTCTTTAGGGGAAAATACTTGGTATTTTAAGGAGATTAAGGGCTAATAGAATTGGGGAAGGATCTTGGTGAGACATTTTGGCATAATTTAGTAAAGGATGGACACTTGAGAGGTGTTATGAAATGAGGGTGTGAGGAGAGGTATTTAAAGGGAGGAGAGGAGGGGTTTCTTAATATTATATTCATTGATTTATTATTTCTACATAAGATAATAAATAGTGAGGATTATAGTGACTAAAAATAGTAATAAGTGTAGGTGTGTTCAAACTAATGACCATTTACATTGGAAATGACTCAAGCATGATGCATGAATTCATATATTTAGCATATTTTCTTAAATTATCGAATAACACTATTCACCAAAAATTTATGTATTTTAGAAAAATAAAAAAAAATCACCCTAATCATTTTTCGATGTGTAGAATCCAAAAATGGACTTAAATTTTCAAAAATAATTATGTATATATGAACAATTTAATTTTGAATTTAATTCTTATTTTACTTAAAAGATTCATATTTTAAAATTAAAACAGATTTTATAATGCTTTCAATAAGTACATAAGGTCTTATAAAATTATCATAAAACAAGAAGGAATAAAATTGAAAATTTATGAAAACATTTTAAAAAAATAAACATCCTTTTAAATTAATTATTTTATTATAACAAATCATTTATGACTTATAAAAGTACCAAAACTTTTACAATGGTCATACTGTGACTTATAAGATGCCTAAATTGTATTTATACATTCATGGGTGAGGTTAAATTTTTTTTTGAACACTTTAATATTCATAAGGGTGATATTACTAACATAAGGGTAGGTTACTATTCATATGGTTATGTTATTAGGAACCAAAAATTATGTTTGTCCTTTAAAACTCCGAACATCTTACTGATCACAACCGTCTATGCCATATTCTCAAAATTCAAAACATAAAAGTGGAAAATATACATTTACAGGTCAAATAGTAGTTCATTTAATCATTATGGGTCATTGTGATTCCTAATGTGATTTTATATTATTATTACATTACTACAAGAAGGGCTAAATTGAGTTGATAAAAGTTTGGGTCATTACATTTTCCCCCCTTTTGAAATTTCACCCTCAAAATTTCGTTTTACATAAACAGGAGAGGGTACCTCTCCTTTATTACATCTTATGGTTCCATAGTTTTTTTTAAATACTTATTCTTCCTCCAAAACACTTTTACATGGTGGGTTGTCTTTTTGGGTGGAAATTTATCTCTCTGATCTAGAATCTTTACTCGATGCTTCTAATAAGAGAGATCATCTTCTAGCTATACCACCTTTGAGTTCTGTACATTTGAGGGATCTAGTATGTACTTTCTCATGAGTGATACGTGAAACACATCACAAACATGAGCCATATTCAGCGGAAGTGTAAGCTGATAGGCCATGGATCCTATGCAGTCATGGATCTCAAAGGGGACATTGTACCTTACCATTAACTTCCCTATATTTCCAAACATCATGGCTCTCTTCCATGGTAATATTAGAAGGAAAAATTAATCTCTAACATTGAACTCCAAGTCACTTCGATGGTAGACAACATAGATATTTTGGTGAATCTGAGTAGCATTGATATGTTTTTTATGACTTGAACCTTCTCTATCATCTCCTATACAAGATCAGGTCCTAGTATCTTTCTTTCTCTATATTCATCCCAATAGGTTGGAGTTCTACAAGACTTTTCATACAGAGCTTCATATTGAGGTATCTAAATACTGAAGTGGAAGCTATAGTTGTAAGTGAACTCAACCAATGGAAAGTGCTGATCCCATTTACCTTTGAAATCTTAATAATATGCTCTTAGCATATATTCGAGTGTCTTAAAAATCCTTTTAGATTGGAAATCATTTTGGGGTTCGTGCTGAAATTTAATTCAATACATAGAACATGTTGGAGTCTTCTCATGAATTTAGATGTAAACCTTGGATCACGATCATAGACAATTGACAACGAAACCCCATGCAGTCTCACCACTTCTTTCACATATATCTTTGCAAGTAGTTCAATTGAGAGATCTTCCTGAAAATTGATAAAGTGGGAAGCCTTGGTGAGGCAGTAAACCACAAAACATATCACATTATTTCTCTTATACGTCTACGGGAGACCTGTGACAAAGCCCATAGTGTCATTCACCAATTTCTTCATGGGTATAATCAATGGTTTCATCATCCATTTGGACTTTTGTTGCTCTGATTTGACTTATGTACATAACATGATCCTTGAGATATATTTAGCAATCTCTTTAATCATGTTTTCCCACTAGAAGTGTTCTCAGAGATCACAGTACTTGTTGGTACTACAAGGATGGATTGAGAAAGGTGAGCTATGTGCATTATAAAATAGCTCCTTCTTTATCCCAATAGATGACGGAACATAAAGGCTTATTCCAAACTGAATCACACCATCCTAATTGATATGGAAATATGACATCTTCCGTTTTAATACTATATTCAACCTCTTTGTTAGCTTTGGATCGTCCCTTTTCACTTCTTTAATCTTCTCTTGGATTGATGCTTGGGAAATCAATTGTTCAAGGGAGGATGTATTCCCTACTGTTGTGATTTCCAAATCCATACATGGAGTATCCATGAAGATATGAAATTTCCTAATATGCACCACAGATGGAATAGTTGGTTATTTTCTTCATAGAGCATCAGATACATTGTTCGCCTTGCTTGGATGACAGTGAGTAGAGAAATCATAATATTTGATTATCTCTAACCATCTATTTTGAAACATGTTGATATCCTTTTGTGTGAATATATACTTTAGACTCATGTCATTTTCTATATGTCACACTTCTCACCATAGAGGTAGTTCTACCATATTTTCAATAAAAAATCACAGATTTTAGCTCTAGATCATGAATTGGATAGTTCTACTAATGGATATTCAACTACTGCGAGTTGTAGGCTATCACATTATCATTTTTCATGAGTATAAAACCCAATTATTTCTTTAAATCGTCAATATAAATCAAAAAACATTCTCCACTCTTCGGTAATGTTAGTACTAGTATAGTAATCATCCTTCTCTTAAGCTCCTTCAAGCGTCCCTCTCATTATTTTATCTAGACGTACATTACCCATTTCCTTGTTAACTCAGTTAGTGGGCTTGAAAATCATGTGAAATATTTCACAAAACATTGGTAGTACCATGATAATCAAAGAAAACTACATATTTCTATGAAACTAGAGGGTTGGGGCCATTCCACAATCACTTTTTTTGAAGGGTCCAAAGATATTCCCTAAGTTGTGATCACATGTCCCAATAACATGACATGATTCACCCAAAAGTCACACATGATAAACTAGGAGTACAAATCAACCTTTCTAAATTTCACCAACAGAAGTCTTATATGTTCTGTATGTTCCTAATTTCTCTTGGATTATATGATAATATCATCGATAAACACTACCACAAATTTGTCGAGGTAATGTATGAATACTATATTCATAAAATCCATGAAGATTACAGGGGCATTAGTAAGTATAAATGGAATCACTAGAAATTCATTGGGATCATACCTTGTATAGAAGGAAATATTATGAATTTCTTCCTTCTTCATCTTTAGCAGATGATATCCAGAATGAAGATCCACCTTTGAGAAGTATTGATGTCCCCATAACTGATTGAACAATTCATCAATTCAGGGGAGAGTATACTTGTTTTTTATAGTGATCATGTTGACTTTTTGATAATCAATAAACAAATGCATTGATCCATCCTTCTTCTTTAAAAATAGAAATGGTGCACCCCATGGTGACACACTAGGGTGTATGAACCCTTTTTCCAAATGATCTGCAGCTGCTTCTGTAACTCCTCCAGTTCGATAGGAGCCATCCTATAGGGACAAATTATGAAAGGAGTTTGTCTGAGTTTGATTTTTATGGAGCACTCTACATAATGGTCTAGGGGATGTCTGGATAAATCTTCAAGAAATGCATTACCATATTCCCTCATGATAGGAATTTCCATTAGTTTGACATATTACTTTGACTTAACCATTTGAGTGATGTATACCTGTTCATAGGGAATCAATACCCACACCATTGGAAGATTTTTAAAAGGAGATTCATGATCTTCCTTAAATTTTTATAGGAGAATGGGATGGTTCATAATATTAAAAGATTATTATTTTTCACAACTGTTGAAATGTGCCTTCTATAATGAGATCCAATCAATTATAAATAGAGCAGTGAATTCTACCAAGGGAAGTAGCATGAGATTCTATAGAAGAATATTCCCTCATACACCAATAGGAGAAGACTCAAACACTTGGGTTGCAATGATTTCACAACTAGTTGTTTTTATGGATATCTATACATTAAGGTTTTATGTATTTGATTCCTTAGTTCTAGAAAAATAGAAAGATATAAAGGAATGCATAAAAATAGAATCGAATAAGAATTTTTTTTCATTATCGATTGAATTTAAAGTGTACCTTGTATGGATTATTTTTTTTTCTAAAATTCTGTAGTAGTGATGGAATATTCCTTCCCCTATTCCTTTGGATTTTTTTGATACTGACACTGATTACCCTTGTGGGATCAAGGTTTAGTACACTGGCTTGCATAGTGCCCATTCTCGCTATAGTTGTAGAATTGGACAATGGGTGGTGCTTTCCTTTATTCCACCACATTATACTACATTATCAAGTATTTTTGACATTCCTGATGCTGGTGACCTTATCTATCATACTTGAAACATTTCCCCATACCTTTGAGGAAGTTACATTGATTCTTCATCCCACATTTTTGGCATGTGTCTGATTGAGTTTTCTACCCACCTTTATCATTAGATTCTTCATCTTAAAACTGCACCTTTCATTTCTTATCACCATATCCATGGGACCATTCCCTAAACTATATCTCTAATTTGAGAGTACATCAACGAATTTCATCATAACTCTCAAAGTATCGAATTGAAAGAGCCTTTGAGGTCATGGTTTTAACGCACTAAAGAATATATCAATTTTTATATCATTATTGATTACAAAACATGAAGAGTACCTTGAAATCCTTGTGAAATTCACATTGTAGGCCATGAAATATTCTCCTTCCTTTTTCTTTTTCTCTATTAATTCTCACTCCATATTTTTATAAAGAGTTCCTGGGAAATATTTTTTAAGAAAAATTATCTTAAAGTCTTCATACTCCATATCTTCAAGTTCATCTCTCAGCATGCTGTTCTTAATCAAAGCCCAAAATTAGTCGACCTCTCCATTGAGATGAAAAACGTCTTGCTTCACCTTCTCCTTCTCAGAAAATTAAAGAATAGGAAGGTTCTTCTCCATTTATTTGAACAACTATTCCACAACTAGTGGATCAGAAAATACACTATATGTTGGTGGTTGTTTCCATATAAAACAAATGATTTCCAATTTATCCCTCTTAGGTGAAGGAGGAAGTTTCACATTATTCATGTTATTTTTCATAACCTGTGACAGTTGGGTAAGAATTTACCTGATGTTTTTAACTCCACCTCCCAAAGCACTAGGGATGTTTTTGTGAACTTATGGCATTGTCCCTCGCATTGGTTGTTGACCTAGGTTCTCCTGGTTCCTATGATTTTCTAAAATGGAAAAGGTTAGAAAAAAACACATGTCAAATTTTCATGAATAAATAAATTACTAATTTGTGAAATTTACACTAAAATCTTGTCTTATGGGATCCCTATGTTTATTAAATATTTTTGTTTTCATATTTATACATAGTCTCCGACAAGAGGTTTTCTCTAGGGTTCACTAATCCAAATTCCCAAATTAACTAAACCTTGCCTCTGATTCCAATTATAGTGACATGAATTTTCTTACATTACTTTTATATCATTTTAATCATAAAAAACATAAAAATATTAAACAATGAGGATCCAAAGGTTTAGTGTAATAGAGAAACTAGGACTATACATAACATTTACAACATAAAGAAGAAACATTTATTTAATTCCTTTTTCTCTAGATTATTATCAGCCCTTTTGTACTCCATAGTACATGTAGTAACTTATGGAAATACATTAAAAAGGGGTGATCTAAAATAAAAATAAGAGGAAATATAAGTACATGAAATAATGTAACATAGGGTGAGAATAATCGTAACATCATTTATATAATTGCATAGAATGTGGGTGGGCATAAAATATGAAACATCATGTCTTAGAGGTTATCAACCACGCATAGTTATGAACAAAGATAAAATCATTTTCACACATCATTTCAATTTAAATAATGAGATTCATCACATTAACAAATTAATTATAGCTCTTTATATTTCAAGGCACACCCATCACATTCAAATAATCATACTTTTCTATATATTTCCTGGCGCACCCGTCACATCATAACGTTTACATTATCATGAATTCCGTATAGAAAATATGTCAGAAATGAACATAAAATAAAACATTATATGAAATGGAATTCACAACATATATCATACATTCATAAACATTTGGTTCCCAAAATAAATAGGTAATATGATTCTTGACATAGACCCATTAACCATGAGTGAAGTGTGAAACAATCTCCAAGAAGTAAAAAAGGGTGTGTTCATTTGAAAGAAGAGTTATTTTGGAAAACATTAGATTTTTTATAAAATAAATTAGAAAAAATTTATATTATAGAAAATGAAATATAATTATGAATAAATGATTTTTACGGAATATCCATTATGAAAATGGTTTGAAGAAGGAAAACCCAAAGAAAGAGAGTTGGGTTCGATAATTTCCCTTTACCTTGTGTCTGAATGTTTTCTTCACTTTAAAGTACTGTATAATGAAATTAAATTCATTAACAATTCCATATAAATTAATTCATAAATTTTATTCATTATGGTTTTATTATGATCTTCTATTGACCATTGTATGAGTTATAGTGATTAAATTTGTTGTTCGAGAGTGTTAATTTTCTTAGCTTCTATGATTGGTTCACTTTCATTCATGAATGAACATTCATTTGAAATGTGGTTAAATGTAAATAATTGTTAATTTATATTATTAGTGACATTAAAGAGATTTAAATTATTTTATAATTATTATTTTTATATACCATGAGGTTGAATCATTCCATAAAATTTATGTGTTAAATGCTTAGACTAATTTGGTGGTTTGGCTCACAATGAACTTGTTTTGTATTATTAGTTTATATTATGCATGTATAAGGATTATAGAACATAAAATAAGATAAAATAAATATATTATGATCATGTTCAACCATTAAAATGGTTTCATGACCTGTATATAAGATTTTAATTCAAATTAAAAACCCTTCTTCCTTGAATGTGATAAATTAGCGCATCTCAGACGGTGTTTTTATTTATGGTATAAAAGGTGAGGGATTGTGAGATTATGAATAAATATACCATTAGAATAATTTAATTATAGTACATGTATGTTACTATAGTCATCATACCATTTGGGTGAAATTAGGTGAGGAAAGAAAAATAAAATAAATTAACCTGAATGAAAATAAAAGAATGGGAAACAGGAATCAACCTCTTGAGTTTATCTCATTTGAGAGCCTCTTTAGAGGAGATGATTTAGTATTTTTTAGGGACCAAGGGTTGATGGAAGTGGGTAAGGTTATTGGGTGATATTTTGGAATAATTTTGTTAATGATTTAAGATTGAGAGGTGTGAATAAAAGAGGATGCGAAGGGTGGTATATATAGTGGTGGAGAAGAGGGTTTTCTTAATATTGTATTCATTAATTGTTTATTTCTCCACAAGAAAAGAAATAGTGAGGATTATTGTGAAAAATTAATAATAATAAGTGCATATGAGTTCGAACCAATGTCCATTTACATGATACATGATTCAAGAATGATGTAGAAATTCATTTCTTTAGCATATTTTTTTCTAAATTATGGAATTTAACTATTCAAAAAAATTATAGAATTTCAGAAAAATCACAAAAATTGCACCCTAACCACTTCTGGACATGTATAATCCACAAATGATCCCCATTTTTCAAAAATAACTCAATAAATTTTAATTATTTAATTTTTAATTAATATCATAATTTACTAGAAAATAAATATTTTAAAATTTAAACTGATTTTATTAGATATAAAAAATAACTTAAGGTCATATAATACTATATTAAAACAAGAATAAATAAAAGTTATAATTTATGAACACATTATAGGAAAATAAATTTTCTTTTAAATTGATTAATTATTTATAATTAAATATTTTATGATGTAAAATTACCAATACATTTACTAGGGTCATATTGTCACTTATTGGATTCCTAAATTTTGTTTATACATTCAAGGGAGATGTTACTATTATTTTGTACTATTTACTATTCAAAAGGGTCATTATACTATTCATAAGGTTAGGTTGTTATTCATATGGTTCGGTTACTATTCACCAAAAATTATGTTTTCCTATCGGACTCCAAACATCTTACTGATTGCAATGGTGTATGTCAGATACTAAAAAATTCAAAACGTAGAAGTGGAAATTTATGTTTAAAGGTCACATAGTGGTTCATTTAATCCTGAAATGGCACTATGTTTCCTAATGTGATTTTATATGAGTATGACATTACTACAATAAGGTATAAATTTCATTGATTAATGTTTTGGTTGTTACAACAACCTATACCTATATTGCAGTAGGTTAATATTACAATGGACTTTGTCATTTGACTTATAATGAATCCATGAAAGATATTTTTTATGTAGACTATTTTTTAGCTCCCTACTATGTATTTTTTTCATAGAGATAAGAGATGATTTACCCCTTCAGAACATATTGTGGATCTATTTTAATGTAATTGTAATACTTCAAGGGGAGACCATATCAATTGTATCTAACCATGATCCTCTAATTAGTATGAAATTATAATATAGTTTTCAATGGGAAATCCCGATTTAGATTCATTTATTCACATCCTATCACACCATAAATTGATGGGTTG
This sequence comes from Viscum album, assembly GCA_963277665.1. Lineage (NCBI taxonomy): Eukaryota > Viridiplantae > Streptophyta > Magnoliopsida > Santalales > Viscaceae > Viscum > Viscum album. The sequence goes on from OY728129.1 coordinate 706,843,136, forward strand.
TTTGAGAGGACTATCTAGAAAATGGAATACACAATGTGATCACGTTCTATTGAAATCCGAGGTATAAGTGATTACTATGTACCATTTTTGAAATTAAAAAAAATATTTAATTCCATTATGAATCCAAATGGAACCATTTTTGTATAGGATATTACAATAAAATTATAGAATATAAAGAACTATATTAAAGAAAAAATGAGTATATAAAACATCTATAGTAATAAACAAAGGAAATATTTGGAATTTCCAGTTAGGTGTTTTGTATTCTTGAAGTTTTCAACATTAAAATGAGTTGTAAAATTTGGTAAAAATGGAATTTTTTAATTTTGTGGCTCATGAATTTAAAAATAAATGAATAAATTATAGATGTAACTCATTTATTTTCTATAACCATATAACTTGTTAAAGTACATGATTTATTCAATGTATCATTACTATGAATATACATTACAGATCAAAAAAATGTGATTAGATATGATTGAGTAAAGTTAGAACCCAAATTTTATTATAATAATGTGCTAGTCCAGATTCTTGACACTAGAGATAAAGTGTTGTGTTATCAGACAACTTGTTTAGTTAATTTATTTATTGGAAATGAAAAGGTCGAAGATGGAACATGGGAGCCTAAATAAGTTACGAGGAAGGAATATATAAATTTTTCCAATAGCTTATAGATACCTAAATTTCTAGAATGAAATAATTTTTGGGGGGTATGTTATAACGAAGACCCTATAATAGATGGAAAACATCATATCCTTGACTATCAAAAATGATCATTCTAAAAAAATTTATTAATGTGTATATTTAAAATCATAATTTCACATTAAAAGAATAAAAATAAAATTTTAACCCTTTATACTGATATTACCTTAAAAAGAAATGTAGGGATTCTTCTAAAATGATTGATTTTTAATGAATTGTGAAAATACAATATTTGTCAAAACCATGACTTTTATTACATCACTATGATGTATGAGTAAAATAAGAAACATAAAACCCTTATTTAGAAAAATATATGTTTTAAAATTAAAATTAGATATTTTAAAATATTTTTTTAAACTTATAAAGATATATTTTTTTATTTTAAACCATAAGTACCATTTTTAACTAAAACCATTATAATTATTTATAAATTTACAATTTTAAAATCATCAAATATAAATTTCAGAAATTTAATCTTATTAAATATATTTAAGATAGAAAATTATTAAAACCAAATTATTTAAAAGGACTATTTTTAGGATAAACTTTAATTTAGGAAGGTAAAAAATCATTCCTAAGGTAAAATATAAAATTTTAAAAATGGAAAATCTAAAAGAAAAGAGTTGAAAACATGTTTTAATCATGAATGAAATTTAATAGTATATTATTCATTAACATTATCTCTTCACCACTCAATTATTTCCAAATAATAGGGAAACATACCTTTAGAGTGACATCCCATTAATAAATTGATATGTGTACCTCCAAACATACTTTCCGTTTTCATATATAAAAGGCGTCTCCCACCAACCCATTGAAACCAATTCTAAAATTAAGTATTCTATTTAAATGATAACATTTTTACGTTCCCTTTAATAATGTATTTAGTTAATTATATTTTAGTAATATTATTTTATCCTAACACCTCTATTTCATTGGGATCATCCAATCAAATATCAAGGTGATCAACACAAGTAATACTCTTTATAAAACTTCTCTCCATTCATTCCATACAATTAATTTCTAATTTTCTCATAAAATTATTGTAAATTATTATGAGAAATATATTACAATTTATAATTTTTAGGTAATAATAATTAACAAACATTCCATTTTTCTCCATAGGAAAAATGAAAACATGATTCATGTATAAGTGAAAAATAATACCTACACAAATCAATGGGTTTCATTTTCCTTCGTATCCTAACATAGATATAAAAAAAGAATCTTAGTAATTAATTATCATATATATTTTATTTTTATATATCTATTATAATAAACAATGTTACACATTTCTTATTTCCTAAGTGAAATGAAATCATCATCTAAGTGTAAACATAGACTACCACTTCAATGAAACTGTGTATTCCTTTTTTCCATTAAATACATTCACTATTGGAATTAGTAATGGTTTCAAAAGATAAATGACCTAGACCATCGTTGAAGTTGGTAAAATTTTAATATTTATATTTCTACTTACTACTATATATGTGGGAAGTAGGGTCGAACCGACAAGGAAGGCTATTTTGACCACTAGACTTCTAAAAACTAACTAAAGACCCCATTGTTGTCAGCAGTGGGATTGCGTTTCTATTTTTCAATAATTTTAAATTTTTATATTATAAAGCACAAATGAAACAACACATTTTTTTATTTTTTGTTCTAAACTGTATCAAAACAAGGATCATGAGATAAATAGTAACAATAAAATAAAATGCTGATGAGTTAACAATCTAGAGAAATAGGTTCGGGGAAAATATCAACTATACTGGTATTGAAAATATTCCTTCTCATGATATTATTTAAAACTAATATCACTAAATGTAGTGATTTATTTCCATCAACATGAGATAAATCACTCAAGATGACAAATTTTGGAGTTCGCCACTCTTAGATTAATCAACTTGGAAATTCTGGTTTGAAAAGATTACAGAACAAACTCGCCGTATATTTTGTAGTCTTTAATTTCAATTCAAATGATTAGAGAAATTATTCCACAATTGTAGTACCCCCGGTTTCTGGTATGTAACCCTTGTTTTATTCTTTTTAAGTACATGAAGCATATGATTAATGGTTGGGAATGTTTGGTTCCTTTTAAAGTGTTTAAGGAAAAAATGTAGTGACACAAAGGCTTCGCACGGTTTTCCCAAACCGTGTGGAAGCCGTGTAGGTGGTGGTCACTTTGGACAGAGGAGACTACATAGTGTGTGCACAGTTTGGGAAAACCGTGTGAGGGGGCCATACAGAGCACCCCTTCCAAGCAGTGACTACCACATGGTTAGCGCACGATTTGACAAACCGTGCTGACTAACCATGCGTGAGGTCAACTGAGATCCTATTTTTAAGGATCTAATCCGTTTTGTCTTTAATCCCACTCGTATTTAGTCCTAGATGGACCTAACTCAGGATTTTTTAGTGGTGAAGGTGTTATAACACTAACCAGCCATTTTTGAAGTGATCCGTAGGTTTTCCTTGGCGTTTAGAGGCCGGTTGATCGAGGTAAGTCTCATTTACTTTAGTTTCCTTAGATCTCATTCCTCCCTCTTGAAGGATCCTTAGATATACACCCAAGGTGGGTAGATCTAAGGTAGTGGATGACTTTTAAGTTGGTTTTTGGTTTTTTTGGTACAAGGGAAAGGAATCTATGAAGGTTTCGAGGAGTATTTGACTCAGTTTTTTTGGTATTCTTCCTCTGTTGGTTGGTTTCGCCTAATTTTTTGTGGAAGGTGGCTTCACTCCCTATTCCTCTTTTTAGAACTTGAAGGATTAGTTTCAAAATTTTTTCCTTGATTGAAATGGTTTATTTATCTGCTGTGAAAGAATGGTTGAAAACCCTTTTTTGTAACGGGTGGTGGAAATTTTGTGTTTTTGGAAAGTGTTTGTTGATGAGAATTTAAAATGGAAATTTTAAACTAGTTATGGTTTTGCTGCTTAAAATAAATGGTTTTAAATAAAGGGTTTGATGCTTTATTGAAAGGTTTTGAACACACTTGTTTTTGGCATGGATTTTCATTGGTTGTGGTGTGTGTTCATATGCATTGGGATGGATAAGGGCGAGAAGTACACCCATCAAAAGGTTGGGAAGGATAAGGTTGAGAAGTTCCCCCATAAAAAGGGACAGATAAGGGCGTGAAGTACCCCCGTCAAGGTAGTACACTAAGTGATGACTTAGTGTAAGGATAAATCACCACTCGCGAGTATAGGGAGGTCTAGGTTGCATGCATGGTTGGTTGTGAGGATTTTTGAAATGGAATGAATGTGCCAAAATGGAAATGGGCTTTTTATTGGGAACTTTTCTTGGTTTCTTTTATGGAGAAAGATGGTTTTTGTTGGAAAATGGTTTTGACCTGGAACATGTTATATTGTTAACTGTTGTGGAATTGTTTTATATAAATTGTTTTATATAAATGTGATAACATGTTTTACCCTAGAGGCATGGGTTGGGAAGTCATCGGGGAAAACCTACTGAGTCCATTACTCACCCCCTGCATTGGCACGTTGGTGCTTTTGCAAATGTCATATACCGATATGTTGGAGAAGGTAATGTGTCACATGTTTCTAGCACTACTTCGTGATACTTGGGCTTGTTCGTGATGATTGGAGCTTGGAGATTGTGGAGCATGGATTTTGGTTGTCATCTGGTAGTCTTTTAGTTTGTCTTTCTGCAGTTTACTCTAATTAGTGTTGGGTTCTGCTGTGCTACTCTTGGATGGATTTTTCCCCAAAGATGAATTTTAAAGTTTAGAAGAACAATTTGACAGTTAAAGTCCAAAACAGATTTTCAATTTAGTAGATAGATGAAATGTATAAAGGTCACATTAATGTTGAAAATTTTAGTTTTCCATGAGGAATAAATTAATAGTAGGTTCATTGAAAAGTAAAAACATTATCATTTATGTCCAGTGACAAAGATTATTATTATAGATCAAAAGAAGCATATAAGGTGTGGGTGAAAAATTAATTGGGTGTAAGAATTTTAACAAAGTATGATTCAAATGGATGTTCAACATAGCAGAAAGATGCATGCTAAACACCATATAGACTAATCGGTTCCAATGAAAAAACACAAATACTAGAAAACATTTACCCCTCCTCCCACACATAATTTCTTGCAGTGAATGTGTTTTAAACAATGAATTTCTTCTCACAGAAACAGGCACATGTAGATTTTTTTAACAAAAACAGACTTTTAAAGTGGCAAAAAACATGCAACAACATTTTTTAAGTAAGTAGAATTTATTTTTAAATCCACAACATATAGAGGATTATTTTTTATAAAAGACATGGAATATATTTTTCATACAGTTCAAATAATCCAATTGAATTTTCAATACACATATAGAAGAATGTTCTAATATAAGTAGAACATTTTAGTGAGCAGAATTTTATTAGCAAAAAAGGAGCTAAAATAGTTGCAAAAAGATGAATTACTTCCCTGACTAGGTTCTTGTCCAAAAATGATCATGGAAATTACACTCCTTTACTACACAGTAGTAGCATCCTAAAAACACAGAGCTTGAAAATCACATACAAATAACAAGCATAGACACTGTATACAAGAGGCAACATGGAAGCACTTTATTCCAAGAAAAACAAGAACAAAACAATAGTAAACACAAATAAAAGAACATGGGATGACTCATAAGAATCACTAAATATAAAGTCTTCAGTTAGCCATTATTTAATTAATAATTATTATTTACTAACCCAATAATGACCATTGGTTGCCTCCCATACAATGCTTGGTTTAAAGTCCCCAACCAGATATCATTCCAGAACAGTTTTTAAGCACAGTTAAGTCAGCCAAGCCCTTTGACTTTCCCTCAAAATAAAGTTTCACTCTCTGCCCCTTAACTAACATGGGTTTATTCTCTTCACATACAATTTCAACAACTCTATTCTTCCGCACTCTCACTACATTAAAAGGACCAGACTACTTGGAATTGAGCTTCCCAAGAAAAATTTTAAGTATAGAGTTAAAGAGGAGGACCTTATGTCCATGTTTAACCTCTTTGTTTTGAATGATAGAATCCTGAAATATTTTAGTCCTCTATTTATAAATACATGAATTATCATAACTCTCTCTCCTAATCTCATCATGTTCACTTAGCTCAAGTAACCTCCTCTCACTAGCACTCTTAAAATAATTGTTTAGATAATTTACTGCACAATAAGACTTATGGTACAACTCCACAGGTAAATGACAACATTTCCCAAATAAAATCCTGTATGGAGAAATACCTATTGGGGTCTTGAAAGTAGTTTTATATGCCCACAAAGCTTCATCCAATTTAAGAGACCAATCTTTTATAGAGTTTGACATAGTTTTCTCAAGAATCTGTTCTGGTTCCCTATTTGAGATTTCCACCAGTCCACTGGGTTGTGAATTATAAGGAGTACCAGTTTTTTGAACACAACCATTTTTCTCCACAAAAGATTTAAATTTATAATTTTTATAATGTGTTCCATTATCAGTGATAAAATCTATTGAGACTACAAATATTGTAAAGATTTTTTTTAGAAAATTGTATTATAGAATTGGGTTGACTGTTGGGTAGTGCCACTACGTCAACCCATTTCGAAACATAGTCAACAGAAACAAGTATATACTCATTCTAATGAGATTATGGAAATGGAACCATGAAATCTAAACCGCAGACATCAAAAATTTCAACTTCAAGAATTATTTTTTGGGTTAACTCATGCTTCTTACACACATTACCTAACCTCTGACATCTATCACAGCCTACTACAAAGCTCCTAACATCCTAAAAAAGAGTAGGCAAATAGAAACCAGATAGTAAGACTTTATGAGTTGTTCTTTCACAACCATAGTGACCTCTCCAAGGTGAAGAATGAAAATTCCCTAAAACATGATGCATCTCTTCCTCAGGTACACATCTCCTAATAATACCATTAGCACTCGTCTTGAATAACAGGGGATCATCCCAAAGGTAGTATTTAAGTTCAGAAATGAATTTATTTATTTGATTATTGGAAAAATTTCTGTGAAAAACACATACTAAAAGGTAGTTGGAAAATATACAATCTAAGCATATTTCCTGATTGACATAGTAAAAATCTTTTCATTAGGAAAGAAAGAGTTTATCTCCCTAGGATCTTCAGATTGAGTAAGAGTAAGAGGAATCCTAGATAAGTGGTAAGCCACTAAATATTCAGCTCCCTAATTATCCCTAATCTGTAATTAAAATTCTTTTAACAATAGAACCCATATAATATGCCTGATTTTAGTTAGTTTCGTAGACAAAAAGTACATTAAAGTCGAATAATCAGTGAAAATGATGTCTTTAGAACCGAAGTGATACTATATAAACATCTAAAGAGAGAAAAAAATAGCTAAAAATTCTTTTTCATTAGTGTTATAATTCTTTTGGGCATTATTGAGCAGTCTATTAGCATAATACACCACATATAGCTTCCTATCATTCCTCTATCCAAGGACATAACCTACAACCATATCACTAGCATCACACATAAGCTCAAAACGTAGTTTCTAGTCTGGTGTAGTGATGATAGGTGATGTAGTGAGTTTCTCTTTAAGTGGATTAAATGATTCCAAATAGTTTTCATTAAAATTGAAAGGTGCATCCTTGACCAGCAAAGAACATAAGGGCATAGTTATTTTGGAAAAATATTTTATGAAGATCCGGTAGAAACCAGCATGCTCTAGAAAACTTCTATCACCCTTGACATTTACAAGAGGTTGTAGTTTTTTAATAACATAAATCATAGCTATATCAAATTATATACCTGTTTTTGAAACCTTATGACCAAGCACTATACCTTCTGTAACCATAAAATGACACTTCTCCCAATTAAGAACAAGGTTGGTTTCAATGCATCTCTCCAAGACTAACTCAATATTTCCATGACAAGTATCAAAAGTACTACCCAAAATAGAAAAATCATCCATGAAAACATCAATGATTCTCTCAATAATATCCGAAAATATATCCATCACACACCTTTGAAAGGTGGCTAGATCTCCACACAACCCAATGGGAATCCTATTGTAGGAATAAGTCCAAAAGGGGCATGTGAAAGTGGTATTTTCCTTATCCTCTGAAGTAAAAAGTATCTTGTTGTAACTAGGATACCCATCTAGAAAATAGGAAAACTCATTTACATAAAGCCTCTCAAGATTTTGGTTCATGAAGGGCATCAGAAAATAGTTCTTCCAAGTGGCTGCATTAAGCTTCCTATAATCTATATAGTCTCTCCATTTTTGAGGCTTTACTAACTTGGAATTATATATTATTTTCATTTTTATCTATAGTGAAGCCTCCCTTCTTGGGGAAAACCTGAATAGGCCTGACCCGAACACTATAAAAAATGGGATATATCATTCCAGAATCTAGCAGTTTGATAACTTCTTCTCTCGCAACTTCTTTCATGTTAGGATTTAATCTTCTTTGACATTCATCCATAGGCTTGTGATCAGGATCCATAGGTATTTTATGCATACATAATGAGGGATTAATACCTTTGATATCATATATTGTCTATACTATAGATGATTTATACTTTTTCAAAACATTCAACAATATTTGTTCTTGATTTTCATTATGTTTAGTGGAAATTGTTATAGGAAAAGTGGAGTTATCAACCAGAAACAAATATTTAAGATGAGCAGGGATTGGTTTTAGTTAATGAATGAGTGGTTCTATAATATATAGAAGACTCTTATGATGGTGAGGTCCAATATCATAAATATATTTCTTTTAAGGAGTATTTTTAGATAAAAGATTTTCATTTTCATTTTCAGATTCAGAAGTAACAGTGTTGCTATTCAGAGTGGGAAGTACACTGTCCATACTCTGCAGATTAGAATTCAACAAGTTTTTCAGAGCAGAATCATCTAATTATCTTATATGTTCTCCCTCAATATCATTAAAGTGTTCATCAAGGTTGGTAATAATAGAAACAACCTCAAATTCACTCAAAGGCTCCTATGTTGAGAAATAGTAGAATCATATAACGGAGAAACTGGACAGTTGTCCAGTTCTGGAAAAATTTCCAAATTTGGTGTTTCAACAGAATTTTTATGTTCTAAAATAGATTGAATATGATTTTCTACTTCAAAAATATTTTCCTCAATAGAAGATTGATGTTCAGAATCTTCTATATTTTTAGTTTATTTCTCACCTTCTAATGACTCTACCCTAGAATAGATTTCATAAAATGTTGGTCCTTTTACATTTTTAAACACATTGAACTCTTCTTGTTGTTATATAATTTTAGAAATTAATCGACCCTTAGAAACATCAATAACAACACCACCTGTGGCCAAGAAGGGCCTACCAAAGATGATGGGAACCTCTTGATTTCACTCCATATCCAAGACTAAAAAGTCTGCATGCCAAAATAGATTCCCGACCACAAATATAAAATCATCTACCCTACCCATAGGATGAGTTAAAGATATATTATCTAATAGTAGTGTGACTGTGGTGGGTTGAAGGTCACCCAACCTCAACTGCTGAAATAGTGATTATGGGAGAAGAATAATATTATCACCTAAATCACACAAATAGTTGAGCTAGTCAAAGTTTCCTAGTGTTCAAGGTATGAAAAAACTACATAGGTCTTTCAGTTTAGGTGGAATTTTCTTTTAAAGTACAACACTGCACGCTTCAGTGAGGCTGTAAGTAGCAAAATTCTTCCAGAATTTTTTTTTTAAAAAAACTTTTCTTAAGAGCTTTCAAGTAATATGTGATTTGAAATAAATCTTGTATAAAAGGACTAATCACTTAAAGTTTAGAGAGGAGACCAGGGAACTGAAGAAGTTTAGCCCTGGTGTTACTTTGAGGTTTTAGATTCTCATGGAAAGGGATGGGTGGGGAATTCTTTTAAGGAAAATATGTATATCCCTCACATCTTCATGATTTTTTTGTTTTCCTTTATTATTTTGATTTGTAGAAGAAGTTTCATCTTCTGTTTCAGGTGATAAATTCATATTTATATCACTTTCAATACTTTTCTATGAAATTCTAGAATGTGAACAATGAATATTTTTATTACCAGATTGAAGAAGATTTTTATTCTGGGCATTTTCAGTGAGTTTTTCAGCAATGGTTTGAGTATTAAGCCAACTTATAGTAACAACAACCTTGGAATTCTCCCTAGGATTAATCTCAATGGTAATTTTAATTCTACCTTTTTCCCTAGATGAAAAAATCTCAAGAAAGTTTACCTAACTATGTTTCCATGTTTTTCTTTCTCACATCAGTTTTCATTTTATTAGAATCATTTTTATTTTGATGTTTGGTTAGATGAGTCTTGTATCCTTCTTCTTGAGAGTTGATTTTGTTCAGAATTAGATCAGGCTTAGAAGACATGTGATTATCATTGTTTCCTTGTATATTTGAATACTCCCCCTTTGTGGATTTTGAAAATTTGGTCTTGGTTGATTAGAGTAATTAGGGGCAGTGATTTGTTTGATTAATCCTTGATCTTTCCAAAACATATTTGGATGGTTCCTATAGCCTTGATTGTAATTGTTTGAAAAAGGATCTTCTTTAGGAGGAATTCTAGGACCATAGTTAACAAAGTTGGAGTTCTCTTGTTGTTGGGATGGCATATCAAAATTAGGACAAAATTTTTCAGCATGCCCAAACATAAAACACTGGACACACTGTTTCCTTAAATATTTGTAGGTTTTTTGACATCCTAGTTGGTTAATCGTTTACTTTGAATTCTGGTTCTTTAATGATTGATTTTGGTTGGCGATTTCAGCAAGTTGAGCTTGAGTTTCATATATTGAACCAGTATTTGGGTTAAAATTTATATTGAATATATTTCTTCTTGAATTTTTATGTTTTGAATTTATTACAAGATTATAAAATATTTGTCTAATTTCTTCATATGTCTTATCATTGTAATTACCCCTAGAAGCTTGGTCTACTAGATTCTATCCAGAGGAGGAAAACCCGTAATAGAACACATTAATCAGAAGGTGAGATGGGAGTTGATGATGGGGACACTGGCTATGTAGATCCCTGAATCTATCCCAAGCTTCATGAAAATCCTCTCTATCTTCTTGAACAAAACTAGTTATCTTTGATCAAAGTTAACCTTTCAGCCTTTAAGGATAAAATTTCATAATGAATGATTTATACACTTGATCCCAGCATTCGAATATGTTCTCATCTAGACTCAGAAACCAATTCCATGCATTCCCTTTAAGATAAAAGGGAAAGACTCTCATTCTACGTTCATTCTCTATGAGTCCTAAAAGAGGTAATTACTGCACAGTGTCATAGAAGTCTCTAATGAAGGCAAGGGAGTCCTCATTAGATAGTCCATTAAAATCAAGAATCAATGAAATGTGTGACTGTTTAAATTCATAGTTTATGTCCCTTGGACTTAAACTTATGGATTATGGATTGCTTGAAACATGAGGAAGTTGAAACTCCCTCATCCCAGGCCTTTTATGTTCATCTAAGAGTTCTATTTTATTTTGGAAGTTATTATTAGGAACCCTATTATCTAAGTTTTCTATTTCAATTTTTTTATTCTTTCTTAGAATAGTGAGATGTTTATCTAATTCAAGGTTTAGTGGCTATAATCTAGCACCAGAAGTTATTGTGCTCATACAAACAGCAATAGGAAAAACATAGTAGTAACAATTCTGAAAGAAGTGAAACAAATATTTTTTTTAAATTTTTTTAATTTTCTACTTTTTTTAATGATTTTTATATATGTGTTTGTTAGTGTTTTTTAAGAGTAATGGCTCATGGATTCCCCAACAATAATGCCAAAAACATGACCTAGAACATCATTGGATTCAATCAAAATTTAAAATTTATATTCTTACTTACTACTATATATGTGGCAAGCAGGGCCGAACCCACATGGAAGGCTATTTTGACCACTAGTCTTCTAAAAACTAACTAAAGACCCCATTGTTGTCATTAGTGGGATTGAGTTTCTATTTTTCTATTTTTTTTAAATTTTTCTGTTTATTATAAAGAAAAAATGAAACAACACATTTTTTTAGATTTTGTTCTAAACTATATCAAAACAAGGAATAAGCTATAAACAGTAACAACGAAATAAAATTCCGAAGTGTGAACATTCTATTGAAATAAATCCAAGAAAAATATCGACTCTACTAGTTTTGAAAACATTCCTTCTCATGATATTTTTATAACTAATACCACTAAATGGAGTGATTTATTTCCAATGCCAGGAGACAAATCACTCATGCTGAAAATTTTTGAAGTTCGCCACTCTTAGATTAATCATCTTGGAAAGTCTGGTTTGAAAATATTACAGAACAAACTCATCATATGTTCAGCAGTCTTTAATTTGAATTCAAATGAATAGAGAAATTATTCCACATTCAAACTCACCGATTGAATATGGAATTCGTAGATTAAGTATTGGTGATATGTTGTAATTGAATGCAATCAGAATTCATCTCGCCGATCACATTTAAAATAATAAGAGAAAGAGAAAGAAAGATTAACCAGTTAATTCAATTTAAACCTCAAACTGGAAGTATTTATCCAATGATCATCTCTATTTCATATAGTAAAATCATTAAATTACAAAGGAAGAGAATTGAAAGAAAACATAAGAAAAAAACTCCCTCTACTAGCATCAAATTCTGCTGCTCCTGGACCTCGGAACTCTGAAGAATGGCTCTCCAAGAAGTGCTCCAGGTTCTCTTCTCTACTCCGAGTTAATGATAAAATGGATTCACCCTCCTCACGTCTAGTGTTTTTGTGGAATTAATTTGTGTGAATCAGTCCCCATAAAATTCTACTACATCTCTGTTTTAGTACCCTCAGTCATCTACTGCAAGTCACTGCTCACTTCCAACAGCTTGGACTCGTCTTTTCCTATTTCACCGCACACATTGGTTTTTTCATGACAGGCACGTCGTGTTAGTTTTTCTCACAAAACTAACTCCCGCTGAGTTAGTTGTATGAATCTTGATGTATACACGTCTCTTGAATGAACCTGACAAATTAAAAACAAAATAAAACAATTAAAACATGAAGAAAGTTAATTAATATTTTATTTTCTAAAGACTAAAGTTATAATACTTATTGAAAATTAACTAAATAAATTAATAAATATCATAATTGATAATAATTATTAAATATTATGATAATTAATTTATTATAAAATATTTAATAAAGTTATTAAGTTATTATTAATAATTATTTAATTAAAAATAATCACTTAATTAGATTACTTAAATTACATTAATGTTAATTACTTTATTAATATAATTATTGTGTTATGAATAAAATTAACGTGTTAATATATTTATATTAGTTACTATTTAACTCAATTTATTTAATATTTTTTTTATAATTTAAACTAATAAATTATTATTAATTAGTCTGGTATTTAATTTATAAATTATCTAATTATTAATATTATAATTTTTTTTAAATTATAACTTTTACAAATTATATTATAATAATTTTTTTATTTTATTAAAATTAACTTTTACTTTAGGTTTTCATTTTGTTTTATATTATTTTTTAGATATTTTAATTTATTCCCCCCCCCATCTTTTTCAGTGCGCTGAAAGGGGGGAAGGGTTTGATTCTTTCTTCCTTTGAAAATAGCACCGTACAGGATGTCTTCAGCTCATCTAGTGGCTAATCTCCTACCTCGGTGACCTTCAACCTCAGACGACAGCGGCTCTGAACGAGCCTCAACTGGGAGACAACTCATCATGCACCAGTTCGCATCTACTCGCAGTAATTGGCGGCTTCCATAACTCCTCATAACTCCATTAGTAGCGGGCATCAGCTTTGGATCTTCTGCCAACAGGTCGAGCTCATCCTCACAAGGCCGCTCTCAAATCGCCCTCCTCAAGAGACGACAAAGACTCCTCTGGTGCAGTGGACAACTCCTGGCTCAGCACCAACGCACCCTCCTTCTAGCTATAACAACTGCTCTTATCCATCTGGCAGCGGGCACAATTAGGTGTGGCTTTGACTTCCACCTAGAGGACACATCCAGCGGTAGCACGCACTGGCCTCTTCCTCAGACTCCCACACAGATCTGATCCAGATCACAACATGCAGCAATGGCTACCAGGTCTTCAATAGTGGTGGTTCCAGAACTGATGTGGCTTATGGTTTCTTGTTCATTAAACCAGTAATAGTGGTGGTTAGATACGGTGACACACCAAGTTACGGTGAGACTGTTAATGGAAAAGTAGCACGGTGGAAATGGTGAAAAGATAATACGGTGAGACCTTAAAATAATGGAAAAATGGTGTTATGGTTTACATTGAAACCGTGAAAGCGGTATGGTAGCAGGAAGAAAAAAAACACAAGAAACAGAAACGGATACACCGCGTAATAAAATTGGAAAAGACACGGTGAGACCGTGTGGAAAAGAACGGGTAGCATGAGACACAGTAAGAGGAATATGGTGAGACATTAATAGATATTGTGCATAGAGACACTATGACCGAGATGAAACCATGAACCTACAAGATAAACAGAGTAAATAAAATAAACTAAAACAGAAATTAAAAAATAACCAAAATAATTAATAAAAACAAAAACCTATTTAAACAATTGAAAATTTAATTACAACACAAACTTTAAGAAATTTATGTAACCAATTAATCTTAATTTAAATTATTATTATATTTAATTTATAAAACTAAATTAGTTGCTAAACTAATACTAAAAATTTAAAAGAAACTAAATTAGAAATAGTTAATATAAAATTTAAACTCCCAAAAAATAAATCTAAACTGTCTATAATAGTCACTTGAACAAATTAAATTAGTTAGGGTAAAGAGTTAGTTAATTTAAAATTAAATACTTATGTTAATTAATGAAATTAAATGGAAGAGATGCAGTGAGTTTATAAACTCAAATTTATAAGAATATAATTGTTAAAAGTAAATTAATATTTATATTATGATATCTTAATTAATATTTATTACATGCAATGTTTAATTAAAGCTACATTATCTAAGTGTAGAATCACAATTCATTAATTAGCTAATTAATTTTAAATTATTAACTATGCAGAACAAATAAAACAATCTATAAAAATATTTTTTAGTCTATAAAATTAAAGTAAGAAATAAATTATTATTTTTTAATTCTTATAATACAAGATTAACTATAAAAATTGATTAATTATTACAGTTAATAATAAAAATACAAAAGAGCCATTATTTACTAAAAAGTGTTAAAATAAATAATTAAATTGATAAAAAGTAATTTAAAATATGTGGAAAAACATGTTTTTTTAAGTCCACATGAATAAGTATTATATTTTTGTAAAAATTATAGTTATTTTCATACAAATTTATCAACCTATTAATAGTACAAACAATTAATAGTGATTATAAAATTAAAATTCAAAAATAATCATACTAAGAGGAAATTATTTTTATTCATATTTTGAAATATTTTTATATCAATTACTAATTACTATAAATCCATATAAATTTAATATATCATCGTATGGAATAATAAATTAGATTATTATACTTATTTTATAATGATATTACTGCTAAGACGCCTCATAATCATCCATATAATATGGCCATGTTCATGTTTTATTGAATTGCACCACCTGTATGAACAATACTGTGAATTTATATCATAAATTATTATGGAATCAAAATTACTTGTATAATATTATCAAGTTTTTCAATTAACTATTTCTTTTTTAATTTATAAACAATATTTATTTCATAATTTAAAATAACACCCTTTGATCTTTAACAATCATTAAGAAAACCTTCTTATTGATTTCACCATCAAGGATAAAAACTAAACTAATAACAAATTGAATATAAAGGATCATAAATTATTAAAAATCTACCCTTACAACAACTTTAATTATATAGTAATAACATACTTCATAATATGAATAAATACAAAAAAATTATGATACTAGTAAAAACTATTAAACTATAAACACCTAATGTTGTAAGATATATAAAAAAACTATAATTAATAAAGATAATGAAAATAAATAAATTACATAAATTTAAATAGGTATATCTATGGTTATTAATTAACTTATTTAGAGATATATGTCTGTGATACATGATGTTAAAGTACATTTATAAAAGTGATGACAATTATTAAGGGTTTTCTATCTCAAATATATTTGAGAAATGTTTTGTGTCAGCACATAATTTATCTTATATAGTGTATATAATAACAATTCAAGATGTTATATTTTGAAATGGATTTTAATTTTGGTATTTTAAGATCAATTTTAAGCTTTATATTTCATGAGTTTTTAATTTAATTTCTATCCTTTACAAAAGTGGGGTTTCTATCTGAATTTAAATTATTTGGGAGTCATTCTATATTCACTGCTTATTTCCATTTTTTCATCACAATTATTTACATGGAATATTTTTTAATATGATACTCATAAATATAAATTGATGTAACAATATATATTTTATCCATCCCACATATTCAATTGATTCAATATTTACCATAATCATTTTAAAAATCAATCTTTTCCATGTTTGAAAAAAACCAACCTCTATTTTAGTGAATAAAAAGTGTGTGGTGTTTCTTATAAATGAATTCTCTATTTGATTACTTTAAAGTGAATTTAGATATGGAATTGATTAAACTAGTTGTAATCACCCCAAAAATGATTGGATGAAAATTGAGTCCATCATAACTCTAAAGTATAGTGAGTGGGCCTAAGACAACACACATAACAAGACACTCTAGGGGTTATATAATAGAATATTCCAAATACTTTATGAATAATTATGAAGTAATTTTCTTAATATTTCCGTGGTATCCTACCAATGAATCTATTGAACCCAATTACAATACTATATTGATATTCCAACACATTGATAGTACCCACCCCACTATATCTCTTTAATAAGGGTACTCGCTATAACATTGATGACACGCCATATATTCTTTGTTGATTAAGTGATATCCTATAAGACATCCAGATTATTAAATTGAGTTGAGAAGTAATTATTTTCAATAATTTTCAGCATTTGGATATCCATGTTTTTATTTATCCATAGGTTCTTTACAAGATGTCATGAAATGTATTTTTTAATATTATAGTGGATGCATTGATCATAATTAGGTGATTGGTGGGTCCCAACATTATATTGGCCATAGTGCATTAATATTTATCATAAGAAAAAAAAATAAATTTTTTGGTATAATTCCAGCCATATTTGAATAGTGTATCATAATAAGGCAATGAAAACATTTTTTATGTCCAAAATTATACATTTTATCACTATAAGAATAATTTTTATTTTTATCATTGTTTTTATTTATTTTCATCGATATGGTAATCCATTGGTTTTATTTCATTATGGATTCATGATGTTTATTTATTACTACTTTATCACTTGTGTCATGTCTATGATAACTTCCACTATATGAAACTCTTTAGTGTGAATTTGAGCTCACCATGATTTTTTCCTTTCCCTAAAAAAGATAAGGGAACAAATTTTAATTTTTAGGAATATTATAGAATGGATAATAATGTACTTGGAATGTGATCAGAGCTAATTTTTTTCTGTGATGAATCAAATGATTGATAAATCCACCAACTAATTGGAAGGATCCTCATTGGTTCCTAGGTAATACTTGTAAAACATGATGAAAATGAAAAAGAATAATGTGAATTTTCGGTTGAATATCTAGAATAAGATGGAAGACTATTTTTAGGACCATAACCACATTTTTATAGCCCTTAGGGAAATTCATTATCTTACTACTAATTTTAAGTAATTTTGTTTAATATTTGAGTAATGTGGGTATTTATATGTTAATTTCCCCTCAACTGATATATATATAGACATTTAAAAAATAAATGAATCATTCTATTCTCCAATCTGTCTCATCACATGAAATTTTTATGATTAATGATAACATGCATGGATAATGAATCTATGTTAAAATTAAACAATCTATATAAAAAACAAGTCCATGGATATGATTACGCATATCAAAATAAATATGAAATTATATCATTATTTAAAACTATATGCTATATGGCAGTGTAATTATATCATCTATCATTCCTTACCATATCTCTAATTCCACTTCTCTTGATATAATCGTCTTAAAAAAGTTATACAATTCAACATACTCATATAATAAAATTTGATATAGCCAAAATATCATAAAATTTTTATTTCCTTTAATTTATATCTCTATCAGTTACACATAATCCTAACCAAGGATTGTGGATAAATTATTCTATCATAATTCACTTTCACCTATAAATTATTTTTGGAGAAAAGAGGGATGAAATTATATATTAATATTTTATTAATATATGTGAATACATTGATTGAAGGTATTAGGTGAAATGCATAAAATTCACGATGAAACAAATTTCAATTCTTTAATATTATAATATTAATCTCAACTAATATTCACAAAGAGGACGCTTGGGAATTTTACAACACAATGTGGAATATTCATCCCATGACAACCAAGATGTATCAAAACATGAAATTTTGGTTCTTCTAGTCATGAATTAAAATTAAAATTTTCAGGGTTTAATAAATATTATCCCCTAATGTTATAAGGGGGTCCCAAAATTCGTCTACTTTATAGTGTTGGAAAAAGGTTATTTTTTGTAATTATATATAAATCCATTTAATTTTAGGATTTTATAATAGATTTTTTATTTTGAGAGATGGTATAAATAATTATATTTTAGTGTAAAGAATGAGGATTATATTATATCAATATAGGATTCGGTATGCTTTTGATTCTATTCGTATTAGTGGTTAACATAAAATCCAGAAATTTTTTCTGTAAAAGTTAAGAATTTATTAGAACACCCCTTAAATATTTTTCTATAATAAAGGCCTTCTTAGGTGTTTTATAAGTTTTAGCATTATAATAACACTTTTGGATGGACCAAGGTGTATATTGGTGTATTGTTTTTCATATTTTCTATCTTGATATAAAATGAATGTTAAAAGATAGTGTCTTATCTATGTGTTATAACCTATCCTGATATAAACATGAAAATGGAAAAATGTAACTATATATTATGTTATAGGGACTATATAATAACTTTAACTATGATGACATATATATTTTGTTATATTGAACAAAACACTTCTCAGATATTACTAATTTGTAAGTCGAATATGATTAGAGATATTTGGGGGTTATATATTTGGTTGGTGGTAAGACCTTATGAGATATTTATATCTACAGTTATAGCTCAAGATCTACAATTTACATGATGTTTTTAGAATGGTATTTAGTGATAATTATGGATATGATAGAATCCTTTTATAGTGTATCACTCCATATTGATAGGTAATTTTAGGGAAATATTATATCATATTATATACTTCAAAGAAGCTACCCTTATATTGGATATACATGGAATGATAAAATATCCCTAATTGAGTATTGAGTCTATAATATTTCAATAGATTTAATATATATTTATTCCTGTGATTCTTAAGGACACTCATTCGAAAACCTTTATATTAGATAGATATTGTTAATGACTCGGTTTTTTGATAAGTAATGGGTTAAGTGGTGAGAAAGAAATTTTTTTCATACAAAAAATTTATATACCTATAATATGTTTTATAAATTATATATAGTCTAATGATAATATCATATTTAATTATTACCAATAAAAATTTCATTATTTGGGTATTATCAAGATAAGGGAAAGTGATTTTGGGAATGTATTAAAAACTAGTAGTAAAAAATTATGGGGTTGTTTTCATTTATAGTTAAAATATGATTTCTTGAATATATTTTATCATTACCCTTTAATTATTAAATATTTAATGAATAATTAAGGGTCTTATAAATGTTGTATGATTAATCACAACCCAACATAATTTTTTTAAGAGACGATCTTGACCAAGAGAGTGATTTCTCATTTAATTTTTTGGTTAACATGTATTGTTTCTCAAGGAGATTCGATATTAAATTGGGATAAAATACAAATTTATTGAGTGTTATAGTAACATGAATCGGTCATGTATGATACTTATAAAGGTTAGTTCATGATAATTAATAAAGGACATGATTTTTTAAGAAGAAATTGTTGGATCCGATTACACCAAATATACACAATAGGGGGGGTGAATTGTGTCTTTTCAAAAATCATTGCGAGATTTTGTTCTGCCTTTTAAATTTAATTAGATAAAATGATGCAACAGAAATTTAAATAGCAGAAATAGAATATGTATAGTGGTTCGGGAAACAAGAGGCCCCTAGTCCACTCCACCAACACTCTACTCCACGAGCTTGGTGATTTTCAATATATAGTCCTCGTTTCAACAAACCGGTTCACAACTGAGTGTATGCAGTTGACACCTTTACAATACAAGGTAAAAGAATGCCTTATGGTTCACTTACAGAACCTACATAGCATAGTATGGGAATACAATCACTCAATAATAGAAATAAATGATTTTCGTATTTTGATAATACATTCCAGATGTTCTTCACAATTGCAACATCATGCAATTGACAGTAGATAGATCGTCGCCTTCAGAAATAATAAGCTTTACATAAGAAACGTTCTGAGTTGATCCCGTTGTAGTAGATATAGAAATATAATTCACAACTTCAGTAGTAGAAAATTGACAGTAGATCTTCGTTTTAGAACAAGTGAATCTTCTATCGCGTTCCTTCCTCTTTTTAAAAAATAGAGCTTAGATGCATCTTTTGAACTAGCAGATTGGTGTGATTCAGTGGTCTCTGTTTTTCTTTTCTTTTTGAATAATCAAAAGAACTCACATGATCAATAATCATCGATGCAGTTATAAATAAAATAACGATAAGAACTTCTCCTGTAAAATTAGATCCATAAAATTCACAGTTTTCACTCGTGATATTCAAACATTTAAATTTACAGAGTAGTCATAACTTCCATGAAGACTCGGCATAAAAATATCCTTTTAATTAGATTTTTAAATCATTGATGAAACAGTTTTGAATCAGTCAAATTCTTAGTTTAAAATAAGCTTTAAATCTGGCTTGAAATCCGCCTAATAATCAGCGTATTGACCATTGCATAAAAAAATATCTACTTTAAATTCTCTGATTCCAAATGTAAGGTTAAGTTGAACTGTATGCATCCTCTAAACGTAAGGTAATGAAATAGGTTGACAACATACATTTGACAAAAAATGTAATGTTCATTCCAAATATAGTGTTGGTCATCCATACTTTTCTCTTCAACTTTCAAACATACAATAAAAGATCCATACTTTTACTTGATCCATACTTTTCCAAGAACGTATGGTTGTTTACAAAAATAAGGTTGATGAACCATACTTTTGAGAAACAAACATAATGTTTAATATTTTCACATCGTTCTCCTTTCATACTTTTCTGATATCCCAAAGGTAGGGTTCCTTCATAACGTAGGTTTCTTCTTCCATACTTTGCTGATAACGTATGGTGGTTTAACCATAATTTTTCTTTATCTCAAAATGTATACACATTTTCTATGCTTATGCTATGTTTATCCATGTAGGGTATGAACAGTGTTTCCAAAACATGCTAAAAAAGATTCTGAATTAGTAGTGCATGAATAGTGTTTCCAGAACACTCTAAATACGGATACATTAACAATAAATTTCTGTGATTTCAAGAGTAAAATAAAATGATAAATTCCTAAAAAATGATTAACAAATAAAATCATTAGAAAATAATTGAGGGTATTTGTGAGCATAAAAATTAACATAAAGAGATATATTATTAATATAAAGTCCCCCTTTAAATAAAAATATTATGTATTGATGAAAACAACACTTTGATCAACAATCTCCCCCTTTTTAATGATCACAAAACCCATAAAATAATAAGACTAATTAAATGAAATTAACATTTAAAATTAGTTACATAATGTTTTAGAATTTTTAAAGGATAAAAAAATATTTAATTTTAACAAAATAATTTCAATAAATAAAAAATTTCCCCCCTTCATGAAATTAAAATAATTTTTCTTTAAAAAAAATTGAAGAATAAAATAAAAATTTCTAGTTTTATCCAAATTTCTCCCTCTGAATAAAAGGTTAAAGGAAATTTCCTTTTATAATAAATGACTATTAATAACATAAAATAGGTTTCTGTATAAGTATAAATCTGTATAAATCCAAAACATTAAATATACAGGAAATCATTAAAATAAGGTTATTAAAATAAAATGTTGTGTTTATCCAATTTCATCCCCTTTTTGTGATATCAAAAAGAATGATAAATCGTGGATTTTAACACATTTAATGTTGCACTGAACTGTTGAAAATTCTATTATTAAATTTTTATCAATAATTAAATCTAGAGTACCGGAATATCATAATAAAGACAGTAAAACAAATAGAAAGAAAGAAACAGATTTTCAATAAAAATAAAAAATAGATACAAGTATGATAAACACATGAATCATGTTTTTTGCAGTGAACAGGTAGGGTTTATCTTTGCTGGACTATAGACTAAATTTCTGCTAACGGTTCTCTCAACCTTTTCATTAGTCCATCACCAAGCTTAATAATATGATCTCTGACCTCTTGAGTTATATGAATATCTTCAACGATATTGACTCTGAAAAACTCGTGAAACCATTCTTCTTTCTCCATTAACAAAGAAACCTTGTCTGTGATTTTTTCTAAGACAGAATCGATTCCTGGCTCACTGGATGTTAACTAATCAACTAAGAATTTATGATTATCTAAGAGAACAGAAAATGGAGCACTGTTGCACTGAAGATCATGCAACCTGCCATTCATATTGCTCATTGCAGCTGTGATAGCTTGAAATCTTATGATTAAATCAGGTGATGTCCCTTATCCACTAGCAGAACTATTTCTAATTGATGAAAATTGTGTCTCTAGAAACAACTTAAGATCTGAGAAATCTGAATTCATTACCATTTCAAATTTCAATTTTGAAACATCATTTAGCATATCTTCTTTAAAAATTTCAACTTCTTATCTTGAAATAGTAATCTCCTTAAGATTTTGAAATTTCAACTGTTCGGATTCTAAGATTCTTCTCAGAGAATCATTATCACATTGTAGTTGAGATAACTTTTTGTACAACTCTTCAGCTTCCCTATTCCTTGAATCAGAACCACCCGATGCTTGATTCGGATTCTCGGGTTCTGTGTGATGTAGTAGTAATAAAGGTAATGATTCAGCATCAGATTGTTCTTTCTCCTTGGCCTGAGTAGGATGGTCCACAGATTTTTCCTTAGAGTCCTTTCCAGACTCTTCCATAGAAGAATCCTCTTTAAGAACTTATCTGTGAGATTTGGAATCATGCTCATCACGAATATCAGCAATGTGTTCATCTAATGAAATATCATAAATGATATTTTCTGAAGTTTCCTGAGGTCTGGACACTTCCTCACCAGGCTCTACCTCCTTTTCTTGTTGAAAGTCAACAACAAAATTAGCTACATCATGTTGTTCGGATATGTCAACTACATTCCTTTCATGATCCGGATCTGTAATGGCGACATTATGTTCTTGAGGTTGTTCGACAAACTTTATTGTGACAAAGCTGTAAGAGAGTAAATCTCCTGTAGTTAAATCAGGAGAAGTAAGTTCCTCAGTCACATGTCATTTTCTCTGAGTTTAAAGTCCCCCCTAACTTCTTTCTTCCTTAGTTCCTTCCACTTTAAATATGATCCTCCTTGCCGTAGTGATGACCCTCGATTTAGCTTGTCCCTCCTTGGACTTTGCAGATTGAGATTGAGCATTCTCTGATTCATCATCTTCTCTTACTGGAAAAAGTTTTCCTTTAATATTACTCTAGAAATATCCAATCTTCCTTAATGTTTCATCATTAAACACGTTACTGTGATGACAGTGTACTCGGGCATCCACTAATCTCACCATGTTCTTCTTAAGCAACAACTTGGAAATGAATCGACCAAAAGGATAAAAGTTAATTTGGGTAACACTCTGACAACAATATCTTAGGTATCTAACCATATACCTAGGAAAATTGAGTTTGACATCACTAAGAATAGGATACATTATATAAATATCAGAATATAATATTTTTTCCATCTCATACATCCTCGGTGCAATTCCTGTTTGGAAAAATTTTACCAAAATTTTCTGATCAGGCCCCAAAGCCTTGATAAAACTTTTCTTTATAGTTATAGTTCCAAAAATAAATGACATTATGTCCTCATATTTATGCACAGAATCTCCAATATTTTTCAAATCAAAATGAAAAACTCCATCATGAGGTCAGCTGAGAATTTGACCAATTTCTACTGATGAGATAGAGAAATCCATATCCTCTATCATATCCATCATACTGTCCTCAGTATCTCCCAAACTAAAATGTACAGATTTGAAGAAGTATCTATGTTCTACCTCATACAGAAATTTTTTATTTTCACTATTGAACGTCTGTTCAAGGTTCTGAAATGACAGCACTTGTTTCAACAGTAGATTTGTCTGAAATAACCAGTCGAGTTCGATTACCTTGCCCTGTAAGACTTTTCTTCCTTCGGAGTGTAGTCTCTTGGAATTTCTTGTCTCGGCTTCACTGGATCTTTTAGTCCTTACCATCTTTGTGAGAATCCTTTAAGGCTTGAAGGTTAGGGTTTCAGATGTTCAAAGATTAGGGTTTATGAGCAGAGGTGTGGTTTGAAGGTTCGAAAAGGTTTCGATAGAAATGAAATGGTTTAGAAGTCGAAAGGGTTTCTCAAAACCTTGATTCCGATGTTTTTAATAATCATTACATATAATTAAAAATAAATAAAATTGATTATACGGGGAAAAGAAACTTATTCTGTTTGAAAAACAAACATAGGAAAATTATTTTAAGTAGAATTAAATTAAAGAACTATCATTGTAAAATAAAATTTTATTTAAAATCAAATAAACATAGCTCCCAATTAATAGAATCAAACTTGTAGTGGGAAGTGTTTTAGTAAAAATATCAGCTAATTGAATTTCAGTACTTAAAAATTACCAAGATATATCCTTTTTAAGAACATGATCTCTTAGAAAATGTTGTCTGATATCAATATACATAGTTCTAGAATGATTAATTAGATTTTATTAAATATTTATAGCACTAGTATTATCAATAAAATAGGAGTATTATTAAAATTTAGTCCAAATTCCATAAGAGTGTTTTTCATCCACAACACCTGTGCACAAAAACTTCCAGCAGAAACATATTCTACTTCAGCTGTTGATAGGGAAACTGAATAATGTTTTTTACTTGAACACCACACTAATGATTTTCCTAAAAAGTGACAAGTTCCTGAAGTTCTTTTCCTATCTAATCTACAACTACCAAAGTCTACATCTGAATATGAAATCAAATTGAAATCATATGTTTTGGGATAAAGAAGATATTGAAAAACTATAGAGACCCGAAGCATAAAAAACATGAACATTACATTACTTTCGTGGAATACTTAGTACATAACAAAAACACACACACAAGGATCGTAATAGTTTAGTGTCTTTGGAAACTCGGAACGTAATCTTCTAATCGAGGTGAAAGATCTTCAATATCTCCCATAAAGATCTTCCCTTTTTTTTACCTAAAACATTTCTTTATATCCTGGGGAAAATAAAACATAAAAGGGTGAGCTCAAATGCTCAGTAAGGGTATACAAAAGAAAAATCAATCACATCATATTCATAAGAACATAACTTTTGGAAATCTTAACCTGCAAAAGAGAGCATAATTTCATAACATGGGATAAATCATAGTAGTGAAATGAAATCCCAATAATCATAACATAAAACATGAAACATTGTGGCATACACACATAATCATAGAGAATCATTTCTTGTTAGTCAAGACTCATTTCCAAGACTATCTTAGTGGACAAAGTCCCTTTCTGAATCGAGTAACCCTCGTTTCAGTCCTGTTTTCACTGAACTGGTATAACCTACCATTTCAGCCATGTCTATCTCATGAGATATAAAATCTTTACCCAATGCATTGGAGGGAGATATAGGTCCCACCCATCTTATAATGAATCCTTTCTTATGTGTGCCACATAATCATAAATCATACATCATTGCATAACACATGTAACAAAAATGGGATTGTTGAAACATCATGACATCATAAAACAAATCATATAAGGTAAATGACTTCATAAAAATAATTCCCTCACAAAATAATCAAATAAATGTAATAATAGGGATAAAAACAGAACCCTTTATTATCTTATATGGAAAATAATTTTGATAAAACACTTGAACTCCATTCTTGAGGAAAATATCCTTTCTTCTTCAAAAAAACATTTTTCCTTTCATAACATGTCATACGACTTTAAAATAAAAGAAGTTGATTAAAAATAAACTTGAAAACTTGTAAAGGAATCTTCTTGGAAATAATGTTCTAAAAATCCATACATGCCGTATAAGTTAAAAAAAATATTCTTCGTACTTTTGTCGGAAAAGTCAAAAAGTACCTTGTACGAAAAAAACGACAAAAGATTCCTTTAATATTCTTTACTAAAAACTCACCGAAGGGTAAAAATGGATTTAAAAAATTGTAGGTGGATGGAAATAATATTAAATATTGATGAAACATGGATGTGGATGATAAAATACACCCAAGTAAGTACTTACGAATAAACAATCTCGGATAAAAATGAGATTGTGATATTTCCCTTACCTTAGGTCCGATTTGCTTTGTACGTTTCCGAAGCTCCTGTATAATGGTTTAAATAATGTCATTGACTTATTACAGAGTCATATTCATTGTTATGATATCATATATGGTTCACTTATGACATTATATTACCCGTTCTTTTGTAAATTCCATGTTAAAGAAGCATTTTGGGTAAAATCGTTTCATTTATCGTATGTGTTTTTACTTGTTGTTCTTGACATTATTATTACATATATCATGATTTACATACTTCCAGAATATAAAATATGATTTATATATCATATATATTCAGTATATATATATATATATAATAGATAGATAAATGAAATGAAAAACACCGTTCATGGAGACGGTAGTCCGTACGTACGCATGAACGTTGTTTTCCTTTCCTTATTGTCTTGAATGGAAGTAAGTAGATGACATACATATATATATATATATACATAAATACAGTAGCTTTATAATGTCATATATTTCATTATTATTTCTTATATATACTTTATAATCATTCTTAAATTGTTAACATGGAGTATGAATCTCATCGCGTCGTGGAGACGGTAGTCCGTACGTACGCACGAGCGATGATATCATTTCCATAAATATTGAATTGAATTGGAGTGGATTATACAATATATCATAATAAATATGATGTTTTAATAACTATGTATAGTTATTCTTTACACCATTATACCCATCCATGTAAGGTGGTGGTGGAAAATAGATTACACCACGGCGTGGAGACGGTATTCCGTACGTACGCACGCGCGGTGATTTCTTTTTCTGTTGGATGGATAGATGGTGAAATAGGGTTTTTTCATAATTATAATAGCATATCAGTATATGATTGATACTGATGTTATTACTTCATAATGAAACAACCTAAGAAGAAGAAGTGGAAGAAGAAATAAAGATGAAAGAATTGGTAACGGTAATTACCTCCTCTTTGAAGCCCCTTTTGGAGACCTCCTCTTAGGGAACTAAAATTGGTCTTTGAGGAAGACCAAAACCTCTAGGATGTTTCTAGGGAAGTGGAGAAGAGATTTTTTCAGGGGTTGGCCGAGCTTGAGTGCTCAAATTGGTGGGAGGAGGAGGGGGAGGAGGTGTCCTTTTATAAGGAAGGAGAGGGGCACCTTAGGAATACCTCAAAATATTATATTATATTAATGTGAAAATCGGTTTATAATGGTTCCAAAGGGTCTTATTTCGAATCTAAAGTGGGGATGGGTCGAAATCCTATCAACCAATAATATTTAGACTAGTTTAGTATATTATATTAACCTTATCAATTAGATTTAACTCTAAGTTAAATAATTTCACTTTTACGGTGTCTTTTTGTTTTCTTTCACTATATGGTTAATACACTTACTATAACATGCCAAAGGAACCCCAAATTGTTTATTACTAATACATATATCCTTATCTAAGTCATTTGGCCGAACCATATATTTTTATGAATAAAATAACAATTAATAATATAATATTTGATTTAAAAACTATTTTGTGTCAATTTTGACACTATTTGATATATGATTTTTGTGAAAGTCATAACAGAACTATATGTTCGAACCATGTTTATTAAATCAACACTAATATATCATAGTAACCTAGAAAATTATTTGAATTCATAAAAAGTCTCAAATTACATTTATTTTGGTGTTTATAAAATCAATCATGTCAATATTTCATAAATTAGATAATTACTGAATCATAATTGTGTCATAAATAAATTAAATTATTTAATGTCTAAAAATTATAAATAAAATACCATCATGTAGTAAATCTTTTTAGATTTCTAATTAATATTTACAATCGAATTTATATTATGTATAACCCTATATTAAAAATGTGTTAGTAAATAAACTTTGATTTTAACTCTTTTAACTATTCTTTGAATTAAATAATAATAAATGTCCTAATCTAATCCAAGTTGGTCTAAATGATAATATTTTACACTTAAGGTTGTTTTTGGTCGAGATAAACTTGTCCAATATAATTAGGACATGTGTTAGGGTAATTTCAATATCATTCTTACCCTTAATTACCCTATTTACTTTTAACCGTGGTAAATAAAAGTAAAAAGTTACTATTCACCAAAAATTATTTTTATCTCATTGAACCACATTTTACTTACTGATATCAACCGTGTCTGTCGGATTTTCGATATTCCATTGACAGAAGCGGTAAAATTAAGTTTTATGCAAAATTCAGTTTTTAACCTACCACTTAGTGGTTTCACTATTCATCAAAAATTGAAAGTTTTCAGAAAAATACGAAACTTTTACCCTAGGCTAATTTCGGTATTCCGAATCCAAAAATGAAGTCCATTTTGAAAAATAAAACTTATAAAATTTCAAAAAGTGGTTATTATTATTCATAACGGCTAGTTTTAATAATATTTTAATAGCATATCGTTGTTTAGTGAAACTCGGTATTGTGTACGACGCAAGCTATCGAGGAAGGTTGTGATTGCGTGTAATGCAAGGCAAGTCAAGGATGCGTGTTGTGCAAGCTCCTTTTGGTGTAGCGTACAACACAAGACATTAGTGAAATAAAAAAGAATATTTTTCATAAAATCTCGGGCTGTTACATTCTACCCCCCTTAAAATGAATTTCGCCCTCGAAATTCATCGGGGTTATAAATGGTTTACTATTCGAAAGTTTATTTAATAGAAACCCACATCGTAAAAAGGAATACCAAAAATTGGCTTTAAAAACTAAATTATGAAATGTAACGATTACCCAAATAAACTAATCACCGGGTTTCCACATAGGTGAAAATATGGATATGGAAGAGAAATCTAACCATCATGTTCTGAGGGAGAGTGGTAAAGAACATGGCTATGGAAAATCCAGTAATCACAAATCCATAAATTTGTGACGATCTAAGGTACCATCTGATTCATCAGGTATAAGATCACTAGGACAACTTTTTTGGTTTTCAAGATCATTTCCCTAAAGTTGAAAATTTGAATTAGAATAAATACTTTCTTTATTTTGGTACAATCTCACTGTTTTTCATGCCTTGAACAATTTCCACTTCATCTCTTAAATAAATGAAGTTGAATTTGTTATTCGTGAAGTGTTCGCAGATCATGTGATAGAATGACGGGTCATTCCATCTGTCTCGACCAAAAGGTTAGCAAAAATTATATACATAAGTCGATCTATAGTGAGATTAATCACATATGGTTCCTAAAATGGACTTATACTTCATATATTATACTGCTTAATATAATAAAACTAGTTTCTACTAAACAGGGACTTCCTGTAGGCCAGTGGTAGGCGATAAAGGCCAGTCACACTTCGGTTGTGGGTTCGATTCCCACAGCCTTGTCTGAAGCGATGGGCTGTCGCCCGTCCTGCAGGTTGTCCTTTTTCTAAAACTACATTACTATAACATCCCATCAATAATATCGGAAAAAAAACTTCTATCCTTAAACAATACTCACTTATGTCCAACATAATCCATTTCAATCTTTAGGCTTATCCATAATACTGCAGTCCACTCTCATAACATAGTGAAAACGATTACCAGAGATTTAATACCATCGTTGATCCCCATATATCATAAGATACGTTTTGGTGGTCACATTCCAAACATTCAAAGTCCTTAATCATGTATTCTCTTGAATACCTTAGTGAAAACATGAATGCAGTTTAAAGTTAACACTTTCCACATACCAAAATCCTCAAAATTCTATATACTCAAACCATGATATCACTTAGTCCTTATATCAATCATGAGCTCATGAATACTATTAATCATTTCATTTTCTCGTTTTCCCTTCATTATGCGCATATCATCTTATTTCCAAAAAAATATCTCAATCACTTTGAATACCACATCAATAAATATTGCAATACTCAATGATACAACATTATTTTGGAATCCCATTACATAAACACTTAATCATTCCACCACATAGTTGTCATATTCAACATTGCCAATAGTGATCGCATGTGACTTCCCTTTGTCCTTTGCCTTCAGTGGTTGCTCATGTTGATCATCACTAACCCTTGGATTAGGGCATTTATTAGCATAATGCCCCATTTCCTTGCACTTGAAGCATTGAAGTGTTGGTGGTGCGTTCTCTGCAGTGTTTGCTTTATTCACATCATTAGAAACCCTTTTTCCATTACTTCGACACTCAGTTGCTCGATGACCTTCTTTTCCACACTTAAAACATTTTCTAGTCCCTTTAAGACAATCTCCACCATGCTTCTTTCCACACTTTGTGTATAAGGAAACATTCATCTTCTTTTCACCATTATTCTGAGATTTCTCCTTGAACTCCATCTTTCGTTTCTTGTCAAAACCATGAGATGGATATGTAATACCAACTTTCATTTCTACCTTGATAGCACAACGCAAAATTTCTTCATAGCTACTGAAGTCTCTTATAGCTAATTCCCTTCGAAGACTTGGTTTTAAGCCACTGAAAAATCGATCAACTTTACTTTCAGGTTGGATGATAATTCCAGATGCAGACCTTGCATGTCTTGTAAAATTCGCTTCGTATATACCAACAGATTCATCATCCTTTTGCTTTAGTTCAAGAAACTCCTTCTCCATATTTGTTCGAAGAATACGAGGGAAGTACTTATTGAAAAATAAGTTCTTGAACTCGTCCCATTCCATGGACTCAATTTCATCTCTTTGCCTTGTATTCTTGATAAGATTCCACCATTGATCAGCTTCACCTTCCAAACGATATACTGCTAAGATGACTTTATCATGCTCAGAACATTGAAGAACTGAAAATATCTTTTCAGTGGTACTGATCCATTGTTCAGCAACAAGTGGATCAGAAGACCCACTGAAATAAGGTGGACGTTGCCTCATGAAGGACTCAATAGAATATTGTTCCCTCCTCTGCTCATTTGGAAGTCCAGAATGATTCATAGCTTGTGTAAGTATAGCAATAAGACTTTGCACTCCATCTCCCATAACATTTGTTTGTTCAGGAGGGCAATCATTGCATTGTCCATTGCATTGATCAACACGGTTCCTTCGGGTTCCAGCCATCATTTAAAACCCAAAAAGAATAGTGTGAGAGGCAAAAATCATTCTAAGGAAAACAACATAATAAAGGGGTAGTACCTTCAATATCTAACATCTTAGGTTTAATTCTATGATCGTTAGCGTAGTTCTAGTACTGTAACCTATACGTATACTTAACCTTAGGGACATCCCTAGACATACCGTAGAAATATCTTTAGGGATCTCACTAACGTTTTCGCATCCTAGTTTCCAAAGGTTGACTAAACCTTTCCTCTGATACCAACTGTAGAGACCCGAAGCTTAACGAACATAAACATTACATTACTTTCGCGGAATACTTAGTACATAACCAAAACACAAACACAAGGATCGTAATAGTTTAGTGTCTTTGGAAACTCGGAACGTAATCTTCTAATCGAGGTGAAAGATCTTCAATATCTCCCATAAAGATCATCCCTTTTTTTTTACCTAAAACCTTTCTTTATATCCTAGGGAAAATAAAACATAAAAGGGTGAGCTCAAATTCTCATTAAGGGTATACAAAAGAAAAATCAATCACATCATATTCATAAGAACATAACTTTTGGAAATATTAACCTGCAAAAGAGAGCATAATTTCATAACATGGGATAAATCATAGTAGTGAAATGAAATCCCAATAATCATAACTTAAAACATGAAACATTGTGTCATACACACATAATCATAGAGAATCATTTCTTGTTAGTCAAGACTCATTGCCAAGACTATCTTAGTGGACAAAGTCCCTTTCTGAATCGAGTAACCCTCGTTTCAGTCTTGTTTTCACTGAACCGGTATAACCTACCATTTCAGCCATGTCTATCTCATGATATATAAAATCTTTACCCAATGCATTGGAGGGAGATATAGGTCCCACCCATATTATAATGAATCCTTTCTTATGTGTGCCATATAACCATAAATCATACATCATCGCATAACACATGTAACAAAAATGGGACTCTTGAAACATCATGACATCATAAAACAAATCATATAAGGTAAATGACTTCATAAAAATAATTCCCTCACAAAATAATCAAATCAATTTAATAATAGGGATAAAAACATAACACTTTATTATCTTAGATGGAAATTTTTTTTGATAAAACACTTGAACTCCATTCTTGAGGAAAATATCATTTCTTCTTCAAAAAAACATTTTTCCTTTCATAACATGTCATACGACTTTAAAATAAAAGAAGTTGATTAAAAATAAACTTGAAAACTTGTAAAGGAATCTTCTTGGAAATAATGTTTTAAAAATCCATACATTCTGTATAAGTTAAAAAAACATTCTTCGTACTTTTGTCGGAAAAGTCAAAAAGTACCTCGTACGAAAAAAAACGACAAAAGATTCCTTTCATATTCTTTACTAAAAACTCACCGATGGGTAAAAATGGATTTAAACAATTGTAGGTGGATGGAAATAATATTACATATTGATGAAACATGGATGTGGATGATAAAATACACCCAAGTAAGTACTTACGAATAAACAATCTCGGATAAAAATGAGATTGTGATATTTCCCTTACCTTAGGTCCGATTTGCTTTGTACGTGTCCGAAGCTCCTGTATAATGGTTCAAATAATGTCATTTACTTAATAAAGAATCATATTGATTGTTATGATATCATATATGGTTCACTTATGACATTATATTACCCGTTCTTTTGTAAATTCCATGTTAAAGAAGCGTTTTGGTTAAAATCGTTTCATTTATCGTAGGTGTTTTGACTTGTTGTTCTTGACATTATTATTACTTATATCATGATTTACTTACTTCCAGAATATAAAATATGATTTATATATCATATATATTCAGTATATATATATATATATAATAGATAGATAAATGAAATGAAAAACACTGTTCATGGAGACGGTAGTCCGTACGTACGCATGAACGCTGTTTTCCTTTCCTTATTGTCTTGAATGGAAGTAAGTAGATGACATACAGATATATATATATATACATAAATCCAGTAGCTTTATAATGTCATATAATTCATTATTATTTCTTATATATACTTTATAATCCTTCTTAAATGGTTAACATGGAGAATGAATCTCATCGCGTCGTGGAGACGGTAGTCCGTACGTACGCACGAGCGATGATATCATTTCCATAAATATTGAATTGAATTGGAGTGGATTATACAATATATCATAATCAATATGATGTTGTAATAACTATGTATAGTTATTCTTTACACCATTATACCCATCCATGTAAGGTGGTGGTGGAAAAAATATTACACCACGGCGTGGAGACGGTATTCCGTACGTACGCACGTGCGGTGATTTCTTTTTCCATAGGATGGATAGATAGTGAAATAAGATTGTTTAATACATATAATAACATATCAGTATATGAGTGATACTGATGTTATTACTTCATAATGAAACAACCTAAGAAGAAGAAGTGGAAGAATAAATAAAGATGAAAGAATTGGTAACGGTAATTACCTCCTCTTTGAAGCGCCTTTTGGAGACCTCCTCTTAGGGAACTATAATTGGTCTTTGAGGAAGACCAGAACCTCTAGAATGTTGCTTGGGATGTGGAGAAGAGATTTTGGCAGGGGTTGGCTGAGCTTGAGTGCTCAAATTGGTGGGAGGAGGAGGGGGAGGAGGTGTCCTTTTATAAGGAAGGAGAGGGGCACCTTAGGAATACCTCAAAATATTATTTTATATTAATGTCAAAATCGGTTTATAATGGTTCTAAAAGGGTCTTATTTCGAAGCTAAAGTGGGGATGGGTCGAAATCCTATCAACCAATAAGATTTAGACAAGTTTAGGATATTATGTTAACCTTATCAATTAGATTTAACTCTAAGTTAAATAATTTAACTTTTACCGTGTCTTTTTGTTTTCTTTCACTATATGGTTAATACACTTACTATAACATGCCAAACTAACCCCAAATTTTTTATTACTAATACATATATCCTTATCTAAGTCATTTGGCCGAACCATAGTTTTTTAGGAATAAAATAACAATTAATAATATAATATTTTATTTAAAAACTATTTTGTTTCAATTTTGACACTATTTGATATATGATTTTTGTGAAAGTCATAACAGAATTATATGTTCGAACCAAGTTTATTAAATCAACACTAATATATCATATTAACCTATAAAATTATTGGAATTCATAAAAAGTCTAAAATTACATTTATTTTGGTGTTTATAACATCAATCATGTCAATATTTCATAAACAAGATAATTACTGAATCATAATTATGTCATAAATAAATTAAACTATTTAATGTCTAAAAATTATAAATAAAATACCATCATGTAGGAAATCTTTTTAGATTTCTAATGAATATTTACAATCGAATTTATCTTATGTATAACCCTATATTAAAAATGTTTTAGTAAATAAACTTTGATTTTAACTCTTTTAACTATTCTTTGAATTAAATAATAATAAATTTTCTAATCTAATCCAAGTGGGTCTAAATGATAATATTTTACACTTAAGGTTGTTTTTGGTCGAGATACACTTGTCCAATAGAATTAGGACATGTGTTATGGTAATATCAATATCATTCTTACCCTTAATTACCCTATTTACTTTTAACCGTGGTAAATAAAAGTAAAAAGTTACTATTCACCAAAAAATATTTTTATCTCATTGAACCACATTTTACTTACTGATATCAACCGTTTCTGTCGGATTTTCGAAATTCCATTCACAGAAGCGGTAAAATTAAGTTTTATGCAAAATTCAGTTTTTAACCTACCACTTAGTGGTTTCACTATTCATCAAAAATTGAATGTTTTCAGAAAAATACCAAAATTTCACCCTAGGATAATTTCGGTATTCCGAATCCAAAAATGAAGTCCATTTTGAAAAATAAAATTTATAAAATTTCAAAAAGTGGTTATTATTATTCATAACGACTAGTTTTAATAATATTTTAATAGCATATCGTTGTTTAGTGAAACTCGGTATTGCGTACGACGCAAGCTATCGAGGGTGGTCGCGATTGCGTGTAATGCAAGGCAAGTCAAGGATGCGTGTTGTGCAAGCTCCTTTTGGTGTAGCGTACAACACAAGACATTAGTGAAATAAAAAAGAATATTTTTCATAAAATCTCGGGCTGTTACATTCTACCCCCCTTAAAATGAATTTCGCCCTCGAAATTCGTCGGGGTTATAAATGGTTTACTATTCGAAAGTTTCTTTAATAGAAACCCACATCGTAAAAAGGAATACCAAAACTTGGCTTTAAAAACTAAATTATGAAATGTAACGATTACCCAAATAAACTAATCATTGGGTTTCCACATAGGTGAAAATATGGATATGGAAGAGAAATCTAACCATCATGTTTTGAGGGAGAGTGGTAGAGAACATGACTATGGAAAATCCAGTAATCACAAATCCATAAATTTGTGACGATCTAAGGTACCATCTGATTCATCAGGTATAAGATCACTAGGACAACATTTTTGGTTTTCAAGATCATTTCCCTAAAGTGGAAAATTTGAATTAGAATAAATACTTTCTTTATTTTGGTACAATCTCACTGTTGTTCATGCCTTGAACAATTTCCACTTCATCTCTTAAATAAATGAAGTTGAATTTGTTATTCGTGAAGTGTTAGCAGATCATGTGATAGAATGACGGGTCATTCCATCTGTCTCAAACAAAAGGTTAGCAAAAATTATATACATAAGTCGATCTATAGTGAGATTAATCAAATATGGTTCCTAAAATGGACTTATACTTCATATATCATACTGCTTAATATAATAAAACTAGTTTCTACTAAACATGGACTTCCTGTAGGCCAGTGGTAGGCGATAAAGGCCAGTCGCACTTCAGTTGTGGGTTCGATTCCCACAGCCTTGTCCGAAGCGATGGGCTGTCGCCCGTCCTGCAGGTTGTCCTTTTTCGAAAACTACATTACTATAACATCCCATCAATAATATCGAAAAAAACTTCTATCCTTAAACAATACTCACTTATGTCCAACATAATCCATTTCAATCTTTAGGCTTATCCATAATAATGCAGTCCACTCTCATAACATAGTGAAAACGATTACCAGAGATTTAATACCATCGTTGATCCCCATATATCATAAGATATGTTTTGTTGGTCACATTCCAAACATTCAAAGTCCTTAATCATGTATTCTATTGAATACCTTAGTGAAAACATGAATGCAGTTTAAAGTTAACACTTTCCACATACCAAAATCCTCAAAATTCTATATACTCAAACCATGATATCACTTAGTCCTTATATCAATCATGAGCTCATGAATACTATTAAACATTTCATTTTCTCGTTTTCCCTTCATTATGCGCATATCATCTTATTT
Organism: Viscum album; assembly: GCA_963277665.1. Classification (NCBI taxonomy): domain Eukaryota; kingdom Viridiplantae; phylum Streptophyta; class Magnoliopsida; order Santalales; family Viscaceae; genus Viscum; species Viscum album. Next base: position 706,879,840 of record OY728129.1, read on the forward strand.
CCAAAAAAATATCTCAATCACTTTGAATACCACATCAATAAATATTGCAATACTCAATGATACAACATTATTTTGGAATCCCATTACATAAACACTTAATCATTCCACCACATCGTTGTCATATTCAACATTGCCAATAGTGATCGCATGTGACTTCCCTTTGTCCTTTGCCTTCAGTGGTTGCTCATGTTGATCATCACTAACCCTTGGATTAGGGAATTTATTAGCATAATGCCCCATTTCCTTGCACTTGAAGCATTGAAGTGTTGGTGGGGCGTTCTCTGCAGTGTTTGATTTATTCACATCATTAGAAACCCTTTTTCCATTACTTCGACACTCAACTGCTCGATGACCTTCTTTTCCACACTTAAAACATTTTCTAGTCCCTTTAAGACAATCTCCACCATGCTTCTTTCCACACTTTGTGCATAAGGAAACATTCATCTTCTTTTCACCATTATTCTGAGATTTCTCCTTGAACTCCATCTTTCATTTCTTGTAAAAACCATGAGATGGATATGTAATACCAACTTCCATTTTTACCTTGATAGCACAACGCACAATTTCTTCATAGCTACTGAAGTCTCTTATAGCTAATGCCCTTCGAAGACTTGGTTTTAAGCCACTGAAAAATCGATCAACTTTACTTTCAGGTTGGATGATAATGCCAGATTCATACCTTGCAAGTCTTGTAAAATTCTCTTCGTATATACCAACAGATTCATCATCCTTTTGCTTTAGTTCAAGAAACTCGTTCTCCATCTTTGTTCGAAGAATACGAGGGAAGTACTTATTGAAAAATAAGTTCTTGAACTCGTCCCATTCCATGGACTCAATTTCATCTCTTTGCCTTGTATTCTTGATAAGATTCCACCATTGATCAGCTTCACCTTCCAAACGATATACTGCTAAGATGACTTTATCATGCTCAGATCATTGAAGAACTGAAAATATCTTTTCAGTGGTACTGATCCATTGTTCAGCAACAAGTGGATCAGAAGACCCACTGAAAGAAGGTGGACGTTGCCTCATGAAGGACTCAATAGAATATTGTTCCCTCCTATGCTCATTTGGAAGTCCATAATGATTCATATCTTGTGTAAGTATATCAATAAGATTTTTCACTCCATCTCCCATAACATTTGTTTGTTCAGGAGGGCAATCATTGCATTGTCCATTGAATTGATCAACACGGTTCCTTCGGGTTCCAGCCATCGTCTAAAACCCAAAAAGAATAGTGTGAGAGGAAAAAATCATGCTAGGGAAAACAACATAATAAAGGGGGAGTACCTTCAATATCTAACATCTTAGGATTAATTCTATGATCGTTAGCGTAGTTCTAGTACTATAACCTATACGTATACTTAACCTTAGGGACATCTCTAGACATACCGTAGAAATATCTTTAGGGATCTCACTAACGTTTTTGCATCCTAGTTTCCAAAGGTTGACTAAACCTTTCCTCTGATACCAACTGTAGAGACCCGAATCTTAACGAACATGAACATTACATTACTTTCGCGGAATACTTAGTACATAACAAAAACACACACACAAGGATCGTAATAGTTTAGTGTCTTTGGAAACTCGGAACGTAATCTTCTAATCGAGGTGAAAGATCTTCAATATCTCCCATAAAGATCTTCCCTTTTTTTTACCTAAAACCTTTCATTATATCCTGGGGAAAATAAAACATAAAAGGGTGAGCTCAAATGCTCAGTAAGGGTATAAAAAAGAAAAATCAATCACATCATATTCATAAGAACATAACTTTTGGAAATCTTAACCTGCAAAAGAGAGCATAATTTCATAACATGGGATAAATCATAGTAGTGAAATGAAATCCCAATAATCATAACATTAAACATGAAACATTGTGGCATACACACATAATCATAGAGAATCATTTCTTGTTAGTCAAGACTCATTTCCAAGACTATCTTAGTGGACAAATTCCCTTTCTGAATCGAGTAACCCTCGTTTCAGTCCTGTTTTCACCGAACCGGTATAACCTACCATTTCAGCCATGTCTATCTCATGAGATATAAAATCTTTACCCAATGCATTGGAGGGAGATATAGGTCCCACCCATCTTATAATGAATCCTTTCTTGTGTGTGCCACATAATCATAAATCATACATCATCGCATAACACATGTAACAAAAATGGGATTCTTGAAACATCATGACATCATAAAACAAATCATATAAGGTAAATGACTTCATAAAAATAATTCCCTCACAAAATAATCAAATCAATGTAATAATAGGGATAAAAACAGAACCCTTTATTATCTTAGATGGAAAATAATTTTGATAAAACACTTGAACTCCATTCTTGAGGAAAATATCCTTTCTTCTTCAAAATTTTTTTTTCCTTTCATAACATGTCATACGACTTTAAAATAAAAGAAGTTGATTAAAAATAAACTTGAAAACTTGTAAAGGAGTCTTCTTGGAAATAATGTTTTAAAAATCCATACATGCCGTATAAGTTAAAAAAAACAGTCTTCGTACTTTTGTCGGAAAAGTCAAAAAGTACCTCGTACGAAAAAAACGACAAAAGATTCCTTTCATATTCTTTACTAAAAACTCACCGAAGGGTAAAAATGGATTTAAAAAATTGTAGGTGGATGGAAATAATATTACATATTGATGAAACATGGATGTGGATGATAAAATACACCCAAGTAAGTACTTACGAATAAACAATCTCGGATAAAAATGAGATTGTGATATTTCCCTTACCTTAGGTCCGATTTGCTTTGTACGTGTCTGAAGCTCCTATATAATGGTTTAAATAATGTCATTTACTTATTACAGAATCATATTAATTGTTATGATATCATATATTGTTCACTTATGACATTATATTACCCGTTCTTTTGTAAATTCCATGTTAAAGAAGCGTTTTGGGTAAAATCGTTTCATTTATCGTAGGTGTTTTGACTTGTTGTTCTTGACATTATTATTACTTATATCATGATTTACATACTTCCAGAATATAAAATATGATTTATATATCATATATATTCAGTATATATATATATATATAATAGATAGATAAATTAAATGAAAAACACCGTTCATGGAGACGGTAGTCCGTACGTACGCATGAACGCTGTTTTCCATTCCTTATTGTCTTGAATGGAAGTAAGTAGATGACATACATATATATATATATACATAAATCTAGTAGCCTTATAATGTCATATATTTCATTATTATTTCTTATATATACTTTATAATCATTCTTAAATGGTTAACATGGAGAATGAATCTCATCGCGTCGTGGAGACGGTAGTCCGTACGTACGCACGAGCGATGATATCATTTCCATAAATATTGAATTGAACTGGAGTGGATTATACAATATATCATAATCAATATGATGTTGTAATAACTATGTATAGTTATTCTTTACACCATTATACCCATCCATGTAAGGTGGTGGTGGAAAATAGATTACACCACGGCGTGGAGACGGTATTCCGTACGTACGCACGCGCGGTGATTTCTTTTTCCGTAGGATGGATAGATGGAGAAATAGGGTTGTTTAATACTCATAATAACATATCAGTATATGAGTGATACTGATGTTATTACTTCATAATGAAACAACCTATGAAGAAGAAGTGGAAGAAGAAATAAAGATGAAATAATTGGTAACGGTAATTACCTCCTCTTTGAAGCGCCTTTTGGAGACCTCCTCTTAGGGAACTAAAATTGGTCTTTGAGGAAGACCAGAACCTCTAGGATGTTGCTAGGGAAGTGGATAAGAGAGTTTGGCAGGGGTTGGCCGAGCTTTAGTGCTCAAATTGGTCGGAGGAGGAGGGGGAGGAGGTGTCCTTTTATAAGGAAGGAGAGGGGCACCTTAGGAATACCTCAAAATATTATTTTATATTAATGTCAAAATAGGTTTATAATGGTTCCAAAGGGTCTTATTTCGAAGCTAAAGTGGGGATGGGTCGAAATCCTATCAACCAATATGATTTAGACAAGTTTAGGATATTAGTTTAACCTTATCAATTAGATTTAACTCTAAGTTAAATAATTTAACTTTTACCGTGTCTTTTTGTTTTCTTTCACTATATGGTTAATACACTTACTATAACATGCCAAACGAACCCCAAATTGTTTATTACTAATACATATATCCTTATCTAAGTCATTTGGCCGAACCTTATATTTTTAGGAATAAAATAACAATTAATAATATAATATTTGATTTAAAATCTATTTTGTGTCAATTTTGACACTATTTGATATATGATTTTTGTGAAAGTCATAACAGAATTATATGTTCGAACCAAGTTCATTAAATCAACACTAATATATCATAGTAACCTAGAAAATTATTGGAATTCATAAAAAGTCTCAAATTACATTTATTTTGGTGTTTATAACATCAATCATGTCAATATTTCATAAATAAGATAATTACTGAATCATAATTGTGTCATAAATAAATTAAAATATTTAATGTCTAAAAATTATAAATAAAATACCATCATGTAGGAAATCTTTTTAGATTTCAAATTAATATTTACAATCGAATATATCTTATGTATAACCCTATATTAAAAATGTTTTAGTAAATAAACTTTCATTTTAACTCTTTTAACTATTCTTTGAATTAAATAATAATAAATGTCCTAATCTAATACAAGTGGGTCTAAATGATAATATTTTACACATAAGGTTGTTTTTGGTCGAGATACACTTGTCCAATAGAATTAGGACATGTGTTAGGGTAATATCAATATCATTCTTACCCTTAATTACCCTATTTACTTTTAACCGTGGTAAATAAAAGTAAAAAGTTACTATTCACCAAAAATTATTCTTATCTCATTGAACCACAGTTTACTTACTGATATCAACCGTGTCTGTCGGATTTTCGAAATTCCATTCACAGAAGCGGTAAAATTAAGTTTTATGCAAAATTCAGTTTTTAACCTACCACTTAGTGGTTTCACTATTCATCAAAAATTGAAAGTTTTCAGAAAAATACCAAAATTTCACCCTAGGCTAATTTCGGTATTCCGAATCCAAAAATGAAGTCCATTTTGAAAAATAAAATTTATAAAATTTCAAAAAGTGGTTATTATTATTCATAACGGCTAGTTTTAATAATATTTTAATAGCATATCGTTGTTTAGTGAAACTCGGTATTGCGTACGACGCAAGCTATCGAGGAAGGTAGCGATTGCGTGTAATGCAAGGCAAGTCAAGGATGCGTGTTGTGCGAGCTCCTTTTGGTGTAGCGTACAACAAAAGACACTAGTGAAATAAAAAAGAATATTTTTCATAAAATCTTGGGCTGTTACAAAAACAGTTCATTTAAATATATAATAATTATTTTAAAAATAGTTAGATGAGATTCTTTAGGATTTGATTGAAATCTTTCACAAAGACATACTGAATACATTATATTTGGCCTGCTAGCAGTAAGATATAATAAACTACCAATCATACCTCTATATAACTGGTTGTCAACTGATTTTCTTGTTTCATCCAAATCAATTTTTATATTAGTACACATAGGATTTGTATATGTATTGTTGTTTTCAAGTCCAAATTTCTTCAACAGATAAGTAATGTATCCGCTTTGATTAAAAACATTTCCAAAATCTTTTTGAGAAATTTAAAGTCCTAAAAAGAAATTTAGTACTCCCATAATACTCATTTCAAATTAATTTTGCATTAACTTTGAAAACACATGACAAAGGGTTTTATTATTTGATCCAATAATTACATCATCAACATAAATTTGAAACAATAAAATATTATAATTCACAGTTTTCTTAAACAGTGTTGGGTCTGCCATTCTAACAGTAAAATCATTTTTCAAAAGAAAAGTTCTTAATATTTTATACCAAGCTCTAGGTTCTTGTTTTAGGCTATAGAGAGCTACAGTATGTTTAAAATCATAATCTGGTTTTTGAGAATTTTCAAAACCAGGAGGTTGCTCAACATAAACTTCCTCCATTAAATAACCATTTAAAAAGGGAGACTTAACATCCATCAAAAATAATTTAAAGGTCATATGAGATGCATAGGGTAAGAGGATTCTAATGGCTTCTAGTCTAACTACAGGTGTAAAGGTCTCATCATAATCTATACTTTCTTCCTTATTATATCCTTTAGCGACAAGTCTATCTTTATTTCTTGTTATTATTCCTCGATCATCTTGCTTATTTATAAAGACCCATTTGGTTCCTATTACTGGATAGTTCTCTGGTCTTCTAACTAATTCCCAGACATCATTTCTTTTGAACCAGTTTAATTCTTCTTGCATTGCTATCTTCTAGATTTCATCATCTAAAGATTTTTCTATAGTCTTGGGTTCTAATTGGGATAGAAAGGAAGATAATTCTACAAGATTTCATATATTTCTTCTAGTTTTTATTTCTGTATCTATGTCACCTATTATAGTTTCTAAAGGGTGATTCTTTAAGGTTCTAGTATATCTAGGAAACACACTTATAGGTTTTTCAGTATCATGTTCTTCTGAACTAGACTGAATTTTATTTATATCTTTTTCAAAATCATTTTTACGTTCTCAAGCCTCATGTTATCATTTGAGTCAGATTCATCCATTTGACCTGTCCTTTTCTCAAAGGGATCAGATTCATAAAATTTCACATGAATTGATTCTTTAACAATCCTTGACTTCTTATTATAGATTCTATAAGCATTGGAAGTAACTGAATATCCTATGAAAATTCCATCCTCAGATTTCGGATCGAACTTACCAAGATTACCCTTTGGTTTTAAGATGTAAACCATGCATCCAAAAACATTAAAGTAGTTAACTTTATGTTTTTTGTTATTCCAAAGTTCATAGGATGTCTTTTTCAGAATAGGTCTAATTAAAACTCTATTCATTATATAGCTGGCTTTGCTTACAGCTTCTGCCCAAAAGTAGGTAGGAAGGCTCTATTCATTTAGCATAGTCCTAGCCGTTTCGTGAATAGTCTTATTTCTTCTTTCAACAATTCCATTTTGTTGAGGTGTTCTAGGTGCAGAAAAGGTGTGTTTAATACCCATATTTGAGCAGATGGAATTAAATTCCGGATTCTCAAATTCTCCACCATGATCACTTTTTAATGAAATTATTTTAAAACCTTTTTTATTTTGAAAAACATTAAAAAAACATTCCAATAAAGTAAAAGCTTCATTTTTAAATTTCAAAAAGAAAATCCATGTAAATATAGAATAGTCATCAACCAAAACATATACATATAATTTACCAGCAATGCTTTCTACTCTTGAGAGTCCAAACAAATCCATAAGAATATGTTCTAGAGATTTAGATGTAGCAATTTTGTTAACAGATTTGAAGGATGATTTGTATTGTTTTCCAAGTTGACATGCATCACAGAATATGTCACTTTAAAATTTGAGACTAGGCAAATCAGAAACTAAATTTTTCTTAGATAAATTATTAAAAACCCATATATTACAATGTCCAAGTCTCCTATTCCATATCCACGATTCATTAATTTTAGCAGTTATGCAATTTACTTGTTGTTTACACAAGGAATTTAAATCCAAGGAATACACATTATCTGTTCTTGGTGCTCTAAATTTAAGATATTTATTTTTGAAAATCGAACAACAATTGTTAGAAAAATCAACAACATAACCATCATCACATTGTTGAGAGATACTTATCAGATTGTGTTTCAATCCTTGTACTTAAAGTACTTTATTAATTGAGACAACTTATGAATCTCCAACTATTCCAATACCAATGATTTTTTTCCTTTGGCATTGTCACCAAAAGTGACAAGTCCACCATCTTTTTGAGTGAGTGTAGAGAAATTCAATGATTTTCCACTCATATGTATTGAGCAGCCACTATCCATATACCATATGTCCTTTTTGATCTTGTGACCTACTTCTTGCAAATAAATCTACATAGATTGCTTTGGTACCCATATTTTATTGGGTCCAGAAGTGTTAGCTAGCAAGGATCTAGAAATCCAGACTTGCTTTTTTTCCTAATATCACATGAGTCGAATAGGTCATCTGAGAAAAAAGCTTTATTAATGCCGCTTATTTGGGTTTGTCTTAAGAAACAGTTTTTAGAAATATGTCCCCTTATTCCATAGTAATTAGAGTTTAGTCTTTTTTCAATTGGAATAAAATAGTTTTTGTACAGATTGGGTTTTTCATCTTTACTGCCAATTCCAAATATCTTCTTTTTAATGACATTTTTCCCAATAATTTCATTTAAATTAGTTTCTCCTTTAGTAAAAACAATGGCTACAGTTTTTTATGTTTCTACTTCAGTTTGCAGTGATTTTATCTTTGATTCATAGTCTGTATTGTTAGAATTAATTGAATAAAATTTTTCAGTTAACTCATTATATTGTTTCAGAATTGGATCACTTTCATTAGAAAAAGCCTTATGAAAATTCTATAAATACTTATGCTTCTTAAATGGACAATCATATTTTTCTTCAAGAATATTGCAGTAGGAGGAATGTTTTTCATTAGAGTAATTATATTTAGAACTAGAATAAGAAGATTACTAAGATTGTACCTCATATGTTTCTGCCATAAAACACATGTTGGATTTCATATTTGTTCCTCCATCTCTGAGTCTCATTGAAAGGTGCTACTGGAGTCTTCAGATAATCTCCAAGTATATTTCATGGATTACTTGTCCATATGATCACAATCATTTCTTTTGAAAAATTTGTTTCTCTTGTCTTCTTTTAGATGAGGACAGTCAGGTCTAATATGCCCCATTTTATTGCATTCATAGAATCTTACTTCCATATCATCTTTCTTAAAGGATTTTGAAGCCTCTTTTCTTTCTATAAAACATTTTGAATCTTCGAGCTAGCTGAGCCAATTCTACATCAGAATTAAATAACTCATAACTCTCTGACTTCTCATTTTCATTTTTCTTCATCTTTCTGATTTTTCTCTATGATGATGCTTTCAGGGAAGTATCTTATCGTTTGATAAGAACTTTATTTTCATTAGCTTCATCTTCCATCTCAGCTTCATACATCATTAATGTTCAAATCAGTTCTCTCATGGTTAAATCTTTCACAGGTGTCGACTGTCTGATTGTTATAGATATTCCATTTCTTTTTGTAGGTAGTACTCTCAACACTTTTAAATCTTGATCATCTTGCTTAATGGGATATCCCAAGGAATTTATGTTATTGAAAATCTCTGTCAATATTCCATTCATTTGTGTAAAACTCCCACCTTCAACCGTTCTGAATGTATCAAATTTAAACTTAGCAGTTTCATATCTCATTTCCCTGGTATTGTTAGTTCTTTCATAAGAAACAACAATAGTTTTCCACATTTCATATGTTATTGGGAATTGAGATACTCTGTTAAACATATCAGGTCCTAGACCACATATAATTGCATTCATTTCCTTCGAATTAATATCATATTCTGCTTCAGTAGCTGCACTCCATGTTTCAGGTTTTTCTGGTATTTCATATGGAGATAGAATCTTAGAATAGACTATGTATCCAATATTTTTCAGATAGATGATCATTCAAGACTTTCAGCATCCATAGTTTTCTCCATTTAAGTACGGTGCTCTGACCATAGACATTCTATCTCTTGTATCAGTCATCTTTCTCTGTGTATAATCACTTTCAGCTTGTTAAAGCTTTGTCATAAAGCTCAACCTCTGATACAAATTGTTGGATCAGATTACACCAAATATACACAAGAGGGGGGGGGGGGTGAATTGTGTATTTTCAAAAATCATTGCGAGATTGTGTTCTTCCTTTTAAATTTAATTAGAAAAAATGATTGATCCGAAATTTAAATAGCAGAAACACAATTTATATAGTGGTTCGAGGAACAGAAGGCCCCTAGTTCATTCCATCAATGCTCTACTCCATGAGCTTGGAAATTTTCACTCTCTGGTTCTCGTTTCAATAAACCGGTTCACAACTGAGTACAAGTAGTTCTCACCTTTACAATACAAGGAAAAAAATCCTTCTGGTTCACTTACAGAACCTACACAATATAGATGATAAGCTGATCACTCCAGAATAGAATGAAAAGTTTTTTGTATTTTGAAAATACTTTCCAGATGTTCTTCACAATTGCAACAACATGCAATTGATAGTAGATAGATCATCGCCTTCAGAAATAATAATCTTCACATAAGAAACGTTTTGAGTTGATACTGTTGTAGTAGATATAGAAATATAATTCACAACTTCAGTAGTAGAAAATTCACAGTAGAACTTTGTTGTAGAACTAGTGAATATTCTATCACGTTCCTTCATCTTTTTAACAAACAGAGCATTGATGCATCTTTTGAACCAGCAGATCGGTGTGATTCAGTAGTCTCTGTTTTTCTTCTCTTTTTGAATAATCCAAAGATATCACAAAATCAATAATCATCAATGCAGTTATAAATAAATGAACGATAAGAACTCCCCCTATAAAATTAGATCCACAAAAGTCAAATTTTTTAATCGCGATATTCAAACATTTGAATTTATAGAGAAGTCGTAAGTTCCCTGAAGACTCGGTATAAAAAGATCCTTTTAATTCAGTTATCAAATCATTGATGAAACGGTTTTGAATCAGTCAAAATTGTACTTTAAAATCAGCTTTATATCTGGCTTGAAATCCTCCTAATAATCATCGTATTGACCGTTTCATAAAAAAATATTGACTTTAAATTCTCCGTCGCCAAACATAAGGTTAAGTTGAACTGTATGCGTCCTATGAATGTAAGGTTGATGACATAGGTTGAAAATGTAAATTTGACAACAAACGTAAGGTTCATTCCAAATGTAGGGTTGGTCATCCATACTTTTCTCTTCAACTTTCAATCGTACAGGAAAAGATCCATACATTTACTTGATCCATACTTTTCCAAGAACGTATGGTTGTTTACAAAAGTAAGCTTGATGAACCATACTTTAGAGAAACAAATGTAACATTTAATATTTATGTACGGTTCTCCTTCCATACTTTTCTGATATCCCAAACATGGAGTTCCTTCCTAACAGAGGGTTCTTCTTCCATACTTTGCCGATAACGTATGATTGTTTAACCATACTTTTTCCTTATCTCAAAAAATATAATCAATTTATATCCTTATGCTACGTTTATCCACATAGGGTATGAACATTGTTTCCAGAACATGCTAAAGCAGATTCCGAATATGTAGCGCATGAACAGTGTTTCCAGAACACGCTAAATACGAATACTTTAACAATAAATTCCCGTGATTTCAAGAGTAAAATAAAATGATAAATTCCTAAAAAATGCTTAACAAATAAAATCATTAGAAAATAATTAAGGGTATTTGTGAGCATAAAAATTAACATAAGGAGATAGAGTATAAATATAAACTCTCCCATTAAATAACAATATTATGTATTGTTGAAAACAACACTTTTCTCAACAGAAATGACCCATATTTATATTTTAATTTAAAAACCAACCTTGTCGGGATAATGTAGGTTCCAATATTCTAATGTATGTTATCTTATTTAAAACAAATATAATTTTATTTTATTTTATAGTACATTAACGGGATATTTATGAATAGTTTTATCTTAATTATTTGAGTAATATTGTGGAAGAACAAAGTTATTGATGGTCCAAAGTATGAATGTACTAGGTATTTGTTAAGAGTCATGGTATACCTATTGACGAAATTATAGTCCAATATTTTCCAATATCCTATAGGTATCTATTAAAAGTTTACATGGAATTTTAATTGGATTGGGTGAATTTTTTTCATGATAATATCTTTCTCGTGAAAGATAAAAAAAAATCATTTTTCTGAAACACCATTTTATTTAACTCAAACTAGTTAATACCCCAAGCATAAATTTATTTCCATTCACAACACCTATTCTACCTCATAAAATCTCTTATTTCTTAATGAATTCAATTTATTTTTTAAATTATTGTGTTTGGGAAAATTTTAGAGATGTGGTTATTTCATATTTTTAGTGTGTCCGGATGGCGTGGTCCTTAAATATCATGTCTGAGTCCATTTTTTGGTTTGAGATGAATTGTATTGTCCCAAAATATATTTATGAAAAATATTCTTAAAAAATAAGTTTATTTTCATTCAATATTGGGGAAACTAACTTTAACATAATTATTTGGGTCTTTTACCATGTTTATTTGAAAATCAAGCTAGGAACTGGGAATTATCATCTCTGTGGGGTAGTTACGGGGCCTAAATCAAAAAAAAATTATTTAATATACACATTGGAATTTAATAGTAATTATTAATGTGTAATATTGAATGATTCATGTTTACGTATTTTTATCCTTTTAGTATGAATGATTTTTAAAAATATATTGTTTAATAAATAATCATTAAAGAAAAAAAGATATTATGGAATTTTTTTGGGATTGTATTGTTTTTTAATTACATGATCTATTTATTTACAAATAGTGATGTGTGAAATAATCTCATTTATAGTTACATAAATATTGTTATATTATCTGAACATAGATGATGATTATTTTTAAAATGAGATTATTCCCCCATTCTTATTTTTGGTGTATGAATGTGTATTGAATAAATTATTTTTTTAATTTTGTGAAATTAATTTCATTACCATGTTTATAATTTTATTATTATATAGATGATTTTTTATCCCTGAGACTTAAAATGGGTAAGATTCTTGGAACTGTTGATCTAGAAAAATATATATATGTTTTAATAATAACTTTTTTCAGGATTGGTTGGAAAACATTTGGTATGATAACATGTGTATTCTCATTGAAGGGAGGACTATAAGATTCCTTGATATCGATATCAATTTTATCTTGGAATGGAATGTATTTGTGACTTAAATAAAATATATTTCCCATACAAGCTCATAAGTAGTAGAAAATTATTAGGACCACTTTCCCATTAGTTTTGTATACTGAGGATATGTAACGCCCCGACCCCAGTGACCAAGAGTCGGTGCATTATTTTAATACATTGGCATGATTATAAGGAACCAAGTCCTGAAGAACCGATCAGTTTAGTAGTCTTAGAAAATATATTACATACATGAATGTTACATTAAACTTCATTACATACAAAACAATATAAATATTACTTTATGAATTCCATCATTCCCTTGTCTTAACCCTTCATATCAATCACATTACACTTCTTGGAATCCTGGGATAAATAAAACATAGAAAGGGGTGAGATCAAATGCTCAGTAAGGGTAAGAAATACAGCAGAAACTTTCAAAAATAAGCATAAACATTTAAGGAAATGTGTAAAACTAAAACAAAAGCCTTTTAAACTTGAACTTCAGCATAATATGAAAGAAATAAAATGAAATAATTCCACTTACTTATTGACATGGATATTCTACTAATCGACTAATCACATGCAATATCACTAACCACTTTCATAATGATGGAATGCATAATTCCAGACTATCATAACCACATATCCAAGGCCTCGTGCCAAGAATACAAATAAGATTTTTTCAAGGCCTTGTTCCAAGACACTAGTTTGTCTCATGAGACCTACCGATGCATCAAGGAACTATAGAAGGCTCCACCCGTCACATATTAAGTCCAATGCATTCCCATATGTAAAGGTTTAAACATAACATAAATATTCGTATTAAAACTATCATAAAAAATGTAAATGCTTTCTCTATGAACCATGAATGTTATAAAAATAACACATCCACAGTCAAACATATCACAAAACCTTCAATAGAAGTTTTTTATAATAAATCAACTTCAAATGAGCTTAAAATCCATCAAATGATGAGTAATGATTTTTGAGAGAAATATCCTTTTTGTAAAATCACTTAAAAGTCACACATTTATAAAGGAAGTAATTTTAAAAGATATTTTTGAATCAAAGTGTCCCATACCACATTGAAAATTTTGAAAAGAATTATCATTTCAAAACATTCATGTCCATATAAATAAATCCTTAAAATCATTTTGAAAACATAGACATTAATTGAAAATATTTAGAAAGAAAAATCTTTAAAACATTTGAAATTTTGATCTTGATAAAGAGTACCTTTGAAAATCCTTAAAATCTTCATTTTGATATCATTTTTATGAAAAATGGACATGGATGATAAAAATGTCCTAGTAAATACTTACACATAAACAATCTCGGATAATTATGAGATTGAGGAATTAACCCTTACCAATTTGGTAACTTACGAAACATAAAACCCAAGAAAGAGGTATCATACAATGAATATTTAAATACACATAAATTAAAGTGTATTACACAAAGAATACAATTATGGGCAGTACATACACCACACAAAAGGTAATAGTGACAATATGGCATGAATCTCACAGGAATAAAGAGTGAGATGAAAACCCCTTACCTCGCACTTTCCTTTAGTCGAGGGTACGTTTAAACTCCTGTACGAAGATCGTAGTATGTTATTAAATTATAACAGAACCATATTAATATTTATGATATCATACCTGATTCATTTATGACTTTATATTACCCATTTAATAATAATTTCCATGTTAAGTTAACATTTTGGGTAATAATCACTTTCTTTATCGTACGTGTTTTAACTTGTCAATCTTGGTTGTATCACTTAGATCATGATTTAAATACTTCCAGAATATAAAACATGAAAAATATATCAAATGTATTTAGAATATAAATATGTATAATAGAAATATATATGAAATGGAAAACACCATTTATGGAGACGGTAGTCCGTCCGTACGGATAAACGTTGTTTCTGTTTTCATATAGTATTGAACGGAAGTAAATGAATAAGATATATGTAAGTACATAAATCCTTATATATATATATATATATCATGTATCATTATTATGTCATATATTACATACATATTAGTAATATATATTTTTATAATCGTCGATGAATGGTGAACTTGGAAATGAATATCATCGCGTCGTGGAGACGGTAATCCGTACGTACGCACGAGCTAAAATATAATTCTTTTGATATTAAAATAATATATAATTGGATGGTATATCATATATACAGAATCATTATCATTTTATATTTATTATTTACATGAATTAAAAATCATTATTATACACATCCATATAATAATATATTGAATAACAATTACACCACAACGTGGAGACGGTAAGCCGTACATACACACGGATGGTGACATGTCATTCAAAGGATGGATAAAATAATGAATATGTTTGTACCATATTTATAATAATATTACAGTATATAGTATATAATGGATTAATTATTCTATAATGGTAATAACATAGAAATAATATGTGGAAGAAGAAAGGAACTTGAAAAAGTGTGGTGAAATCATTACCTCTTCTTCGGGTTCTTCCTTTTGATTTGATCAAAAGGGCTCCTTAAGTTGGATTTCTAACTAAAGTAAGGAATATAGGATGAAGTTAGGGAAGTTTAGAGAGTATTTGGGAAGAGGTTGGAAGAACCAAAAGGCTTTGAAGGTGTGAGTTAATGAGGAGGGAGAGTGCCCTTTTATCAGAGGGGTGAGGGGCACCTATGGAAAAACTAGAAATATTATTTTATAATAAATTAATATTCGGTTTCTAATGGCTCCAAAGTCGATTATTTAAAGTTTAAGGTGGGGATGGGTCGAAACCCACTCAACCAATAGAATTTAGATAGGTTTGAGTCAGTATATTAACCTTATCTTTAAGTATTAACTCATAGTTAATTAGTTTCACTTTTACAATGTCTCTTTGTATTTTTATATTATATGGTTAATAAACTTACTATATACATCCAAGTGACCCCCAAGGGGTCCATTAATGATACACGTATCATGATACAAGTATCTTGGCTGAACCTTAGATTTCTAAGAATCTAATATCAATTAATAATATAATATTTGTTTTAAAAAGTATTTTATGTCTATTTTGACAGTATTCAATAATTGAATTTTGTAAAAATCATAACAGATTGATTAATTATAAAAAAGTTAATTAAATCATTCATAACATGTCATATTATCCTATAAAATTATTTGTATTTATAAAAAGTCTCAAATTACATTTATTTGGGTATTTATAATATCAATTATTCTAATTTTTCATTAATTAGGTAATTACTGCATCATCATTGTGTCATAAATAAATTAAATTTATTAATGTCTAAAATTTATAAATAAAATATCATTAAGTAGGAAAGATTTTTATGTTTCTAATTAATATTTTCAAACGAATTTATCTTATGTATAACCCTATATTAAAAATGTTTTAGTAAATAAACTTTGATTTTAACTCTTTTAACTCTTCTCTGAAATAAATAATAATAAATGTCCTAATCTAATCCAAGTGGACCTAAATGATATTTTTTTTCCTATGGTTGTTTTTGGTCAAGATAAACATGTCCAATAGAATTAGGACATGTGTTAGGGAAATATTAATATCATTTTTACCCTTAATTACCCTGTTGACTTTTAACCGTGGTAAATAAAAGTAAAAAAGTTATTATTCACCAAAAATTATTTTTATCTCATTGAACCAAATTTTACTCCTTGATATTAACCGTGTCTCTCGGATTTTTGAAATTACAATCACAGAAGTGATAAAATTACGTATTATGAAAAATTCAGTTTTTTAACTACCACTTAGTAGTTTCACTATTCATCAAAAATAGAAGTTTTTCAGAACAATGCCAAAATTTCACCCAAAGCTATAATTGATATTCCGAATTCAAAAATGATGTCTATTTTACAAAATTCCAAACATATATGTTTCATTATTTTATTTTATAATTAATTCTCGTTGTCACAACTAATAGCGTGTTTTTAAGAAACAATATATATCAAAAGATTGACAATTGTTTATGTCCAATTTCAATGTGAAATTAATTCTAATGAACACCATTGGATAAAATGGTAAAAATATATTCTAATTATACTTTCAAACCACTCAAATTCATAATTTATCACAATTAATGATTTTGATTAAAAAAGTTGTTTTTAATTAAAATTTACTAATTTTCACTACTCATCAAAATATTAAAGTTATCCGAAAAGTACCAAAATTTGACCTTAGGATAAATTCGATACACTGAATCCAAAAATGAAGTCCATTTTGAGAGATAAAATTTCTAAAATTTTAAAATGTTGGTATTACAATTCATAACGGCTACTTTGATTGGTCGTGATGTGTGTTAGAACTCGAAATTGCGTACAACACACGCTACTATATTATTTAAAGAGATGCGTACCGTGGAAGCTCGGGGTGTTACATTCTCCCATACTTCAATAAATTGCGTCCTCGGAATTTGATATTGTTTTTTCGAAATAAAGGTTGAAAATAGAAAATATCTTTGTGGAAAAACCCACATCGGAAATTTGGTTAATAAAATTTAGTCTTAACAAGATGAAAAGAGAAATGAATGGGTCACCAAAAAATTATGATCTCGATTAGGAGGACATTGGTGGAAATTATAGACATATAATTGGTGGAAAAACGTAAATATTTATAGGTAGTGATTGAGGTCATCAATCACAAACAAGTGTAAATTGAGGGCCTTAAATTCATCAATCTATGAAGATTTAAAATACCATCGGTTCAACAAAACATATGGTATTAGGATAACACATTTTTTGTTTTAAGATCCCTTCACTAAAGTATAAGAATTAATTTCTTCATTGAATAAGAGAAGAAGAAAAATATATACTTGATAAGTAGAGTCTCATACTTTGACTATGTTCTACCACAAACTCATCTTTCACTCTAAAAGATAATAGAACTCAATAATAATATTCTATTTATCCTATTCGTATAGGGTTCAAAAAATGAATTTATAATTCAGCTAGCAGAACCATTAAAAAACAACATTATTCAAACCAGGACATCACGTGGGTCAGTGGTAGGTGATACACCCTTGTCACCCTTTGGTTGTGGGTTCAAGTCTCACAGCCTTGCTGGACGCGACGGGTTTCCACCCAACCTCCGGGTTATCCTTTTAGGGCAATCCAAAATAATCCAAACTAGAACTATCCAAAATACATCAGTCCAAAATTTATAAGGAAGGTAAACATAATGAAGATCCTTTTTTCTGCATAATAACATGTGATAACCTTCATCATGTATTCTTTTAAAACACTGCAACATTCTAAATTACCATAAAACTTTATTGATTACATTCATGATCCCTTATTCCTTAAATAATAATAGATATACTCCTTCAATCCAAAAATGTTGTAAACCCCAACAATGACGGAATATACAAATCATTAATCGGTTTCAAGGTTGTCAAGAATATCCAATATAATTTATCCAAATCAGTCATGTATTATTCTAAAATAACTACCTCGGTATCAGAACCATATTATGGTTTATCTTTCTCTCAACCTTATATTTTCCAAAAATTTAAATTGCTATTGAGTCACTTTTCTTTGTTCCACACAATCTCAAGTCCTTAATTAAATAGTACTGCAGTACAATCCTTATATACTGCATAATTATTATAACAAGTACATTGTTGATACAACACTCAAATGACATAATCAACATATGAACTCTCATCATTCCTCTTCATCTGTGGTAGTATCATAACTTGATTATTATCCAATAGCATCATTTGAGGCATAGTCTAATGACTGGGACATAGGTTCGCGTATGTCCAAACTCCTTGCAAATGAAACATTGTACAGTTGAAACCATTTTCTTACCCTTGTAGTCACGTACCTTGTGCCCTTTTCCTCCACACTTATAACAAACTCCCATTCCTTTCAGGCAAGTTCCAAGGTGTTTCTTCCCACAGTTATCACATATGGGGAAATTCTTCTTTTCCCTCTTCCATTTATCCATATTTCTCTCTTCCATCCTTTTCTTCTCTTGCTTCCCTTCAAAGCCGTAGGACTCAGTAAACTCTTTAGTTATCTTATCCACACATGATACTATTTCTTCATATGATGATAGTATGTGGGAGACTATTTCCCTTCTAAATGATGTATTATTACCATGAATGATATGATCATTCTTACTCTTTGGATCATAAGTATTACTGGAGTTCACATTCCTTCTACTGGGCGCCATTTCTATACAATAGCATAAACTAGGTCAGTTTATAAATTGCAATAAATAATTCCTAATGCAAGTTGAACAGTTTATGGATATAATCCATAATCATAAAAAAAATGTTTTCTTTGTGTAAGTATATACTCATGAGCCCTTCATAATAGTTTGTAAATAAAATGAGAATTATCTTAAGCATATCCCCCGAGAGTGTCGTAACCAAGAGTGCAGCAAGGCCCGTTGTCGTGCACCAGTTCCCGTTCGAGTCTAGATCAAAGCGGTGTTTTCAGGTGTTACCCCTAGGTACATCTCTGCCAGATCCACCTCTACCTGCTCGTATCAAGTAAAGGATGTATTCCTTGGAAAACTCACAAAATCTCTACAATACCAAAATTCTAGGAAGTTATTCTATACTAATCCTAAAATTCAATCTTAGGGCTATGTGCTCTAATCAGAGTTTATATAAATCTAGTTTCCATGATTATTTCTAAAATTCCTATGATACCAACTGTAATGCCCCGACCCCAGTGATCCAGAGTCTGTGCATTATTTTAATACATTGGCATGATTACAAGGAACCAAGTCCCGAAAAACCGATCAGTTTAGTAGTCTTTAAAAATAGATTATATACATGAATGTTACATTACACTTCATAACATAAAAAACAACATAAATAATCCTTAATGAATGCCCTTATTCCCTTGTCTTAACCCTGCATATCAATCACATTACACTTCTTGGAATCCTGGGAAAAATAAAACATAGAAAGGTGTGAGCTGAAATGCTCAGTAAGGGTATGAAATACAGCGGAAACATTCAAAAATAAGTATAAACATTTAAGGAAATGTATAAAACTAAAACAAAATCTATTTAAACTTGAACTTCAGCATAATATGGAAGAAATAAAATGAAATAATTCCATTTAGTTATTCACATGGATATACTACTAATCAAATAATCACATGAAATGTCACTAACCACTTTCATAATGATGGAATGCATAATGTCAGGCTATCATAACCACATAGCCAAGGCCTCGTGACAAGACTACAAATAAGATTTTGTCAAGGCCTTGTGCCAAGACACTAGTTTGTCTCATGTGACCTACCGATGCATCGAGGAGCTATAGCGGGCTCCACCCGTCACATATTAAGTCCAATGCATTCCCATATGAAAAGGTTTAAACATAACATAAACATTCGTATTAAAACTACCATACGAAATGTCAATACTTTCTCCATAAACCATGAATGGTATAAAAATAACACATCCATTGTCAAACATATCAAAAAACCTTCAATAGAAGTTTTTTATAATAAATCAACTTCAAATGAGCTTAAAATCCATCAAATGATGAGTAAAGATTTTTGGGATAAATATCCTTTTTTTTAAATCACATAAAATTTACACATTTATAAAGGAAGTAATTTTAAAAGAGATTTTTGAATAAAAGTGTCCCATACCACTTTGAATCTTTTGAAAAGAATTATCATTTCAAAACATTCATGTCCATATAAATAAATCCTTAAAATCATTTTGAAAACACGGACATTAATTGAAAAGATTTAGAAAGATAAATCTTTAAAACATTTGAAATTTTGATCTTGATAAAGTGTACCTTTGAAAATCCATAAAATCTTCATTTTGAAATCATTTTTATGAAAAATGGACATGGATGATAAAAATTTCCCAGTAAATACTTACACATAAACAATCTCGGATAATGATGAGATTGAGGAATTAACCCTTACCAATTTGATAACTTACGAAACATACAACCCATGAAAGAGGTATCATACAATATATGTTAATACACAAAAATTAAAATGTATTACACAAAGAATACAATTATGGTCAGTACATACACCACCCAAAAGGTGACAGTGGCAATATGGCATGAATCTCATGGGAATAAGGAGTGACATGAAAACCCCTTACCTTGCACTTTTCTTTAGTCGAGGGTATGTTTAACCTCCTGTACGAAGATCGTAGTATGTTATTAAATTATACCAGAACCATACTAATAATTATGATATCATACCTGATTCATTTATGACTTTAAATTACCCATTTAATAATAATTTCCATGTTAAGTTAAAATTTTTGGTAATAATCACTTTCTTTATCGTACATGTTTTAACATGTCACTCTTGTTCCATCATGTAGATCATGATTTAAACACTTCAAGAATATAAAAAATTATAAATATATCATATATTTTTAGAATATAAATTTGTATAATAGACATATATATTAAATGGAAAACACCATTTATGGAGACGGTAGTCCGTACGTACGCATAAACACTGTTTCGGTTTTCATATAGTATTGAACGAAAGTAAATGAATAAAATATATGTAAGTACATAGATCCTTATATATATATATATATATATATCTAGTAGCATTATTATGTCATATATTACATACATATTAGTAATATATATTTTTATAATCGTCGATGAATGGTGAACTTGGAAATGAATCTCATCGCGTCGTGGAGACGGTAATCCGTACGTACGCACGAGCGAAAATATCATTCTTTTGAGATTAAAATAATATATAATTGGATGGTATATCATATATACAGAATCATTATCATGTTATATTT
The DNA here is from genome assembly GCA_963277665.1 of Viscum album. Lineage (NCBI taxonomy): Eukaryota > Viridiplantae > Streptophyta > Magnoliopsida > Santalales > Viscaceae > Viscum > Viscum album. The sequence goes on from OY728129.1 coordinate 706,901,435, forward strand.
ATTATTTACATGAATTACAAATCATTATTATACTCATCCAAATAATAATATATTGAATAACAATTACACCACGACGTGGAGACGGTAAGCCGTACGTATGCACGTATGGTGACATGTCATTCAAAGGATGGATAGAATACTGAATATGTTTGTACCATATTTATAATAATATTACATTATATAGGAGATACTGGATTCATTATTCTAGAATGGTAATAACAAAGAAATAAGAAGTGGAAGAAGAAAGGAACTTGAAAAAGGGTGGTGAAATCATTACCTCTTTTTTGGGTTCTTCCTTTTCATTTGATCGAAAGGGCTCTTTAAGTTGGCTTTCTAACTAAAGGAAGGACACTAGGATGAAGCGAGGGAAGTTGAGAGAGTATTTGTGAAGAGTTTGGCCTAACCAAAAGGCTTTTAAGGTGTGAGTTAATGAAAAGGGAGAGTCCCCTTTTATAAGAGGGGTGAGGGGCACCTTTGGAAAAGCTAGAAATATTATTTTATAATAAATTCATATTCGGTTTCTAATGGATCCAAATTGAATTATTTAAAGTTTAAGGTGGTGATGGGTCGAAAACCACTCAACCAAAAGAATTTATATAGGTTTGGGTCATTATAGTAACCTTATCTTTAAGTATTAACTCTTAGACAATTAGTTTCACTTTTACAATGTCTCTTTGTATTTTTATATTATGTGGTTAATAAACTTACTATATACGTCCAAGAGACCCCCAAGTGGTCCATTAATGATACACCTATCATGATATAAGTCTCTTGGCAGATCCTTAGATTTTTTGGAATTTAATATCAATTAATAATATAATATTTGTTTTAAAAAGTCTTTTTTCTCAATTTTGACACTATTCAATAATTGATTTTTGTAAATATCATAAAAGAATGATTACTTCTAAAAAAGACAATTAAATCAATAATAACATGTTATGTTATCCTATAATTTTTCTTTTATTTATAAAAAGTCTCAAATTACATTTATTTGGGTATTTATAATATCAATTATTCCAATTGTTCATTAATTGGGTAATTACTGCATCATCATTGTGTCATTAATAAATTAACTTTTTTAATGTCTAAAAATTATTAATAAAATATAATTATCTATGAAATATTTTTAGATTTATAATTTATATTTTCAATCGAATTTATCTTATTTATAACCCTATATTAAAAATGTTTTAGTAAATAAACATTGATTTTAACTCTTCTTTGAAATAAATAATTATAAATGTCCTAATCTAATCCATGTGGACCAAATGATAATATTTTATTCCTGAGGTTGTTTTTGGTCGAGATAAACTTGTCCAACAGAATTAGGACATGTTTTAGGGTAATATTAATATCATTTTTACCCTTAATTACCTTATTTACTTTTAACTGTGGTAAATAAAAGTAAAAAAATTACTATTCACAAAAAATTATTTTTATCTCATTGAACCACATTTTTCTCCTTGATATTAATCGTGTCTCTTGGATTTTCGAAATTACAATCACAGAAGCGATAAAATTATGTTTTATGAAAAATTCAGTTTTTTAACTACCACTTAGTAGTTTCACTATTCATAAAAAATTGAAGTTTTTTAGAACAATGCCAAAATTTTACCCTAAGCTATAATTGATATTCCGAATTCAAAAATGATGTCTATTTTAAAAAATTCCAAACATATAAGTTGCATTAATTAATTTTATAATTAATTCCTGATGTCACAACAAATAGCATGTTTTTAAGAAACAATATATATCAAAAGATTGACAATTGTTTATGTCCATTTTCAAAGTGAAATTAATTCTAATGAACACCATTAGATAAAATAGTAAAAATATATTCTAATTATACTTTAAAACCACTCAAATTCATAATTTATAACTATTAATCATTTTGATTAAAAAAGTTGTTTTTAATAAAAATTTACTAATTTTCACTATTCATCAAAATATTATAGTTATCCAAAAAGTACCAAAATTTCACCTTAGGCTAAATTCGATACTAAGAATCCAAAAATGAAGTCCATTTTGAGAGTAAAATTTCTAAAATTTTAAAAAGTTGGTATTACTATTCAAAACGGCTACTTTGATTGGTCGTGGTGTGTGTTAGAACTCAAAGTTGCGTACAACACACGCTACTGTATTATTCAAAGAGAAGCGTACCGTGGAATCTCAGGGTGTTACAGGATATTCCCTAGATTTTACCCTTGATCATGGATCAAGAGGATAATTCATGGGAGTTTTTTCCTTTTAAGGTCATCTTCTAAGGATAATCACCCGCATATAATGTTTTCTTGAGTTATTATTGATGCAATGGTGTGTTATATTACGTGGTGACATATTTATCCATTTATTTTTTTGAAAGGTAATAAATTTATTTTTTATTTTTTTGTGTGTAAACTAGTTGTTAGATATCTTTTCATATTATAATTTTATTAGTCATCATGGTATAATAATGGGTAATAGTATTTTATCATCATGTAGAATATTAATATCACTTTGAGGATAAACAATGATATATTATCTATGTTGATATATGTGGGGTGTATTTGTGTATGTAATTTTCCCCCATGAAATAAAAATAAGAATATATAACATAAACCTCTATTAATACCCCAATATTATTAGGAAAATATTATAATGTTTTTTCTAATCATAACTCACATGTATTCCATTAATGTTTACATGCAGAGTTATTGGTGATATACTGTGTATTGAATCCACAGAAAATTATAATAAGTTTCTTATTCTAGGTACACAAAAAAATATTAGCTCTTTTGGAATATGATTAATATTTTCCTTATTCTCCTTCGACACAGTCATTGTTTAGAGAAATAAGACCCTAATAAAAGTGTGTGGTAATATATTTTAACTCTCATTCCTCCACTTACTCCCATATATTAATCTACTAGATTATAATTCTATAACAACATTAGTTGTAGAATTATAATATTTTTATAATTTATTTCATTTAGGTATTTAGAAATAATAAACTAACACTCTCTCTACCACCCATGGTATATTTCCACACATTACTATACAATAATAATCTATATTTAATTGAGAAAAAAAAGATTCTATAGTGGAATTGGTTGTAATATCCACTAACGGTCTGGTATTTAAGTCTCCAAAACCATTTTCCCAATTATAATTCATGTTCTAAATTATTGATCTCCCATTTTGAGCATTTGTTCTTCTATATGAATTTTAATAAACAATGATTATTCAATGGGGATAGTTAAATAAGAGATATCTATACAAGGATGAAAACATGGATGACCCATAGGTATTATTCACTCAACATTCCAATATAGATACCATATTATCATTATATGATTGGGATCCATCTATCTAATTTATCTAGAGTTACCAGAAATTTATAGATATGCTTTTATGATGATTATTTTGGTCCATACAACCAGTGCATGTGCCTCATTTTCTTTCTCAATTGATTAATAGAACCTAATAATTGATCTTCTTTCCTACCTTATTTATTAAATACTGGGGGAGAATTCTAGTGATGTAGGGTTTCATCAACAGATCTGGTGTAAAAATTAAAATTCACCAGTTAGCTTGTATGATTTCTTATATAAGATCTCTAAGATCATATAAGAGTCAATTTATTCTACATTGAAGCTCCAATATGTGTTTTATTCTTAATTTATTATTATATTCATACATAGAGTTTCATTAGAATGATGGTAGATCAGGTATTTAATTTAGAGAGAAAAACCTCATTCACACGACATTACATTATTTTACACATAAAATTACATAATGAATGAAATACGATAATCGAAAGTACTAGTCTATGTGGACTAATTATATGAAATAATATACTTTAACATATAAAAACCCAGGTCATTGTTGTACAATAGTTATTATTTCAGTATACTATGAATTGATTTAATAATAATTAGTCTTTAACATCTATAATAATATTTACACACATGGAAATCTTCTAGATATACCAAAAATATTACGTTCATTCATTACCCATGGAAATTGAAACATAAGAAGGGGTGAGATAATGTTGTCAGTAATGGTAATGATATGAAATAAAAAAAAGATAATAAGTCAAGATAAGATTAAAATATGTGTATGAGAATTTATATTGGTACCATGAACATAACATATATAATTCTTACAAAATAAAATATGGATCATATTCTAATAATCATATAAAATGGTTTTTTCCAAATGAAACTAATATTAGAGGAGCATGAAATCAGAAGAATGAAACCAAAACATAATGCATGTCTTTATTAAAATATTCTAATGTTTACAACCAATAACATCATCACATAATGGATGGAGCTCCATAATTGATTTGGTCCACTCATGAATCCCACCTAAAACATCGCATGAGATATAAATCTCTTACAAAACCAATCTAGGGGTATATAATTCCTTTACTACCCTTCTAATTAACTTATGTACATTCATTAGTGTGGAACATTGAGAAACATAAATAAGTTCCTCAAAGAAATTTCAACTCTAAAAATAAATGGGTTTTATGATAATATATACAAAACATGAATTTAATACTTTTATATAAATATGTTGGATGGTTGAAAACGATCATTTTCTTAGTTAACAAAATAATCTGAGTAATATGTTGAAATAGATAAAAATCAACCACTAAAAAAGAGTTCTTTAAATGGTTCCAAAAATGAAGGGATCATGAATTGTATTTTTCGATTACATGGGTCTATTCCCACAGAGGGTAAATATAAATAGGGTATAATTCATTATACATGAATCCCCATAACATAAATCTGTTTTAAAATAAAATGTAAAATTGATTTGAAATCACTAATATGTTGTACAAATAAATTTTTGCATCAGTAGGGAAGAAAATATTATGAGTCAGTTTCAAAAGTATTTTATATAATTTTTTTGTGAAAAAATTTAATTTCATTAATATTAGATAAATATAAAATAATATATATTCATTGAAAAAACAAGGTTTCCGAAGGAAATGTGTTCTAGTTGATAATATATTTGATCATGCAAGGAAAACCCATTTGATATTTTTTAAATACATTGGTTGAAAAAACACATCATTAATATAGGTTATAAAATATAATATTGAATATAGTAAAAGGGAAACATGACATACAAAAGAGTTAAAACATAATAGGGCTTTTTAATATGATAGTATTTTATATGTGAGAAAAAGAAAAGAAAACATGGATATTGATGACAAACTGTCACTTAAGATAATGATAATTATTTTTTAAATGGTTCCAATTTTGAAGTGGAATAGAAGTCATTAATAATGATGATTTTAATAAAAAGGGATCTCCCATGATATTAATAGGGTACATCATATTAAATGAAAGATGAAGATCAAGGAGAAATAATATAACTCATGAAATAAAATTTAGATTTGAAAAGTCATTATATTTTTGGGAAGATATAAATCATCCTAAAAATAAAGAATGTAAAGAATGGAAATTATATTTATATGATATCAAATTAATATATTATAATTTAATTAAAATTTTATATACTATAAAATATAATATTGATGCGTAATATTAAACATTCTTCAAGGATGGATGATATAAATAGAAACCCATATATTTTATTTTGATTTCATTGAATATATTGTAGAATAATTTTAAAAAATAATTACTATAGTAGTTCATTATTTTTAAGACTTAATAATTACGATTACAATTTATAATCCCCATTTTAATCATTTTTTATGTTTATTTGAAATAGTTTTTTTCTATTTTCAATATGAGGTGTGAGTAATGTGGACTCTTTTGAACTTGTTTCATGGTAGTGTTATGTGTATTCATTATTCTACGAAATATTATCATCATGAAAAAATTAAAGGCTATTTAATTTATTTATTATATTTATTTATAAGGATATTATTTCATTTTATGAAATTTTTTATGATCATTGAAGATGAACATGATGATGAGCATGTTTCGATGATTTTTGACAAATGAGTTGTGGTATCTTATTAAGTGAGTTTAATTGTAGAATTACCATTTAATAAAAAATATAAAATAATTATTTCCTTTATTATATCAATTATTATATTTAATTATGTTAAAATTTTCATCAAAGATATTAGTTTATATAATTGTTCAAATAGACAGCAAGATTGACCCAAACATGAACATACCAAAATGAATGGATGATTATGATTATAAAAGTAGTTTATTTTGGGGATAATATCCTTTTTAAAAATTAATAATGATATTTTTTGTATTATTTTTTTTATTTAATAATATTTCAATAGGTTTGAAGGAATAGTATAGAAACATGGTGAAAAACAAGATATGTTACTTTGTAGAGCCAATAGTCTGTATGACACACTATAATAATTTTCAATTCTTAGCGAATGAGAGAAAAGAATGTGTATTATAATTTTTATATTGAAAATCATATTAATATTACATATATCAAATTTATTCTTCAATTTCAACTTTATAATAATAAGAAAAAGGCAATTTTGGAAAACAAAAATCATCGCTCTGTGGAGGTGACTGTCCGCACAACACATGAATACCATTATGGTTTTTTCATATTATAAATGAGGTGTGGTGGTTAATATTTATTACATTAGAAATATAACACTTCATAAATAAAATATTAATTTAATATATAGTGGATAGAAAATTATATCATGGGAAATTTAGATAGGTGGAAAATGATGTTAGTAACAATGAGTACTCACATTGAAATATTTGCATTTTCCTTGAAGTATTCCTCATAAATAAATAGATTAACCCAGTATCATATCACCATAGGCTCAATGAAAAGAAATAGTAATCAAATTAAAGGATTATGGGAATATTTTTTGGTTTATACTGAAATCATTGAGTGTTATTTAAGGGTTGGTGAGAGTACCCATTTTTATGTTGTGAGAATGGTATTTTCCTAATTTTAAAAACATAAATTAAAGGGAGTACATGTCAAGATTTTAATATTCTAAAAAAATATTAAAAAATCTACTATAATATAAGATATGTTACATAAATCCTCCACTATGAATATTAACACATGTTTTTAAAAATTTATTTATGTCACTCATTCTTTGAATGTTCACTTTTACCATTTCAGATTTTAATGTGGTAAAAAATTCATACCTATTTAATTTACATTTAATGACTAAAAATAAATTTCAAATCATTACATATTTTGGAAATAATGATTCAAAATCTACAATATTTTTTTATTTTAAAAGTAAAATGTATATGGAAAATCAATTTTTTACATTAGCACATGTAATGTTTTGAACCCTGTTATCAGAAAAGTGTATTTATAAGCATAAAATTGATATGTAGTTTAAAATTATCCATGAATTGTATTTTCTTGATATAAATTATTTTATAACAAAAAATATATTTCATTTATCATAAAATTAACAAAAAAATATCTACCAAAATATTATTTAATTATACAAAAAACGAAAAAAATTATTAAAAAATATTACTAATGTACTAAATATTTTATTTAGGTATTTTTTTAAATTAAACACATTATTTCATAAAAAATATATATTTAATTATAAATTGAAATATTTTCATAATTAAAATGTTTCTAAACTTCTGTTTATTTCTTATAAATCCATAAAAGTAACTGTTTTGGTGGAAACTCTATTTTTCTATATTCACGTAAATAATAAAATATTTTAGAAAATTTCAAAAACTAATCCTATTGTAATATTTATATGATTTATTTTTAAAATGACGTTAATTTAAAAAAACTAACATTCTCAAAATTTATAAATTTGGATTTTAACTATGAAATATAAAGAAAACTATTTTTATAGGAGAATAAATTTAATTTTCATTAAAATTCATAACATGAAATGTCTAAAATACAGGTTATTGAAATACTTTTAAGTTAATAATTTCTATATTATGTCATAATAATTTATCATTACATATCACCTCATGATCTCTATCTATGACGGAAGAATAAATTATGCTCCGAGGGTAGTCGATGGTGGTGATTCTGCTAGCATGGATCTCATGGAATTTTCTATGAGACTGAATTTTCAATCATATGAATTCTATCATAGCTTAATTATTTAATTTGTTTTGGGTCTGTTGTATAGAAAACCTTTTATAATGTACTTCTTACCACGTTTCAATAAATGTTCCTTATAAGGGAGACTTGCGCTACTCGATTCCATTTTGTTCCATCATAAATTTCATTATATGGTTACATCCTTTTATACTGATAATTTAATGAAAATACTATAACTATAAAATTTTATTTTAACATAACTCGGTATCTTTCTAGTTTCGTGTTTGTTATAGAATAATATATTAACATAATATTAATTTAAGTAAAATGAATAGTGAGTTTTTGGGTTGATACATTCTCCACCACAAAAATAAATATAATCCTTTTAATATCAGTTAATAATCACTAATACAAATATTTAAAGGTATATATAAAATAGTATGACTAATGATTTTTTTCTAGTGAGGTTTCATAGTTAAAATCTTATGTTTGATTGTTGAACTCATATTTTACCACATTATATGAAAATAAATAACTATTTTTGATACTTTCTACAGAGGTGCATCCATTGCGCGTGTCTGTGTTGTTGTGCTTACTAAAAGATTGAATTATACACCACATTCCCAATTTCACAAGGTGATAAAAAATAACCACTTCTTGTGTGACATCTTCTCCTTGATCAAAACAGGATGGTGGGGTGTTAGTTCCTCCTTCCAAGGATTTCTCTTTTAAATTCTTCACGCAGCCCGTGTCTCCCTTATAGATTTGAGTCGTAGTTCGTGAAACTCAATCCTTATTAAACCTCCCTATAGGAACTAGTTAATTAAACTTTTTCTATCAGGACATTCCTAGGGGTCTTGGATTGGCAAAAACCATTGGTTGGGAATGTTTTCACATTGGGAATTAGTGGAATTTATAGACGTTGGAACACTTGAAAACATATATTCTTCCTCATAATAGGGATTCTCAAGGGCGTGGAACCAAAGTCGTCCCACATCAATCATAGGTTATATTATGCCGGAGTCATATATTCTGAGTTTTTTCATAGGCTTTCCATGTTTAACATAATGTATTCCATGCGTTTAACATCTTATGAAGATTGTGAGAGGGGTATTGATCAGGACACTCCATGGAGGTAGACCAGATAGGTGAACCCCATTGAGGAAGACTCATGGATTGTTTACTGGATGGATAGATCAGAACACCCTTTGAGAGAGGACCCAAGATAGTGAATCTCATAAAGATAAGGTTGCAAACCATGTAGATTGATATGGACACCACTAAGGGTAGATCAGAGTGGTTTACCCCCATGATTGGGACACCAAGGGTTACCAGTGGTTGGGATTTCATCTTGGAGAGGCTTCCAATGTACCCAAAGATATAGATCAAAACCCACATAGGTCTAAGGGGTGATTTGGAGGTTAAGAACTAAAAATTTCCATCGCCATAGGATTTCTCTTATTTTGATGGTGCAAATTTTTTGGGTCCTTATGTACTAAGACTCCTAGGTGCCACTGAGAGAAGCGATGGGGTGAATGGGGCTTACGAACCGAGACAACCAAGATGGATGGCATGATATCATCATGATATGGGTGAGGTAATGGATGGAGTGTTTTATTGGAATGGAAGAAATGGATGGAGCATGGGAGATATTAGGAAAGAACCTCATGGAGGCTTCCTATGTTGATTTTTTATAATATAGGGTTCGAAGACCACGTAGTTTGGGATTGGGCGATGAGACAACTAAGAAGGTGTTCCATGATAATATAACATATGGATGGGGACCCAAAGGAAGTGTAACTTCTGGGATGTGTCATGATCTTCACGAGACATGGAGTCTTGAGGGAAAGACCAGTATAGGAATGGGTGATGGTCTTGAACCACTAGGAGGCTACCTACATATACTATTTAAAAGACATGGATAAATGTCCATGTAGTTATGAGGAATAATTTAGGCTTAAAATAGATACTAACCATTGGATATGCCAGTTCATAAACAAGGGAGTAGCCTAAATGGATGTATATTGGGGAAGGATCACCTAAAGATGTGTGTTGGATGAAAATGGGGTAGGTAGGTGAATCTAACGATCTTACTGGGATGTGGTGGGATATGGTAAAATCATGATGGATGATGGATGAAGTAGGTGATAGAAGATATATCAGAACGACCCATGAAGGTAAATCTAGGGATATGTGTACCATAAATGGAAAATATCATATCATGGGGTTACATACCTAGGAGGGATAACTTGTAATTAACATTGGTTGCGATTGAACCTTATAAAGGCATCCTATGTACCATGTTTTGAAGACATGGATCAAAACCTATGTAGTTTAGAATGGGGGGAATGGGGCTTACTTCATGAGTGATTATCAGATAGATATGGGTGTCAAAGTAACTACAAAGTCCTAATACCATGTGATTCATGCTCGGTGTGAGAAAAAATAAGAAGAAACAGGCCAGATTATCACTTCATGAAAGGCGTGTCAGTGAGAGATAGTGTGGGGATTAGGCATAGGAGTGCCTGATGTGGATCTCATTCCATGTTAGGAGGTTCTAATTCCATGTTAAGAAGATCTCAATCCCATAAAGGTGAGTGTAAATGTAAAATTACAAATATTTGACACCCAATGTGCATTGAAGGGGGTGAGACTATAGTTCAATGTCATGTGCTGAGGATGATGGGGATGGGCTGTTTAGAATTATGCATATCAGATGGGGAGTACTCACTCTTCATTCCTTGGACTTACATAATTTGAATTCACCAATCCTTGGGGGAGAGAAGGCACCAATAGTTCTGTAAGGTGGGAGTGTGTATGAGTGGTCGATATTGGTGTCAATGTTAGTGTGGAAATACTAAAAAGGAAAATCCATTATCATGAAGATGCTAAAAAACTAGAGGCAGGATAATAAAACCTCGGATACCACACGAGTGACCACAAAATCATTTCATGCATTCATGGAGGGCTACATAGAATAGTTTCTTGGGAACTAGGGAGCCTCACTAAGAGAGGATTCACGAAGCACTAATTCTTTATGAAGAACCAGATATTTGTAAAGGAATATGCTTTAGGAAGCATAATGATCCTACCCTAGCATGGATTCCGAGATTAGTGGAAGAGTTATTCATTAAAGATAAATTCTCTAGGAAGCATCGGGTGTCCCAAAGGGTCTCCTTCCTCTATGAAAGAAGTATTCCTTCATGAAATGAATCCCTGCCTTAGAAAGGGGTAAATAGGAACAATGTAAATGGAGGATCACGATGCTCAAGTACCTTGGGTGATCCATTTTCCTACTAGTTATTAGTGCTTAGGGGATTCACGAAATGTGAGCACAAAAGTTGAAAGGTCTGGGTAGCCATCCCTTTGAGGTGGGGTGAGCTAGATATTTACAAGAAATGCGGTCTTGTGATACTTAAAGGTGCACCATGAAAAATAGAGTGGCATCATAAAAGGTGGTGATTCCATTGGACTCGCAAATCCATCAACCAACTACCTTTAAATTTCTGTAGAGGGCGTTAGACTCAGAAGAGTTTTTTATGCATGTCACACATTCACACTGATAAGGGGATCCATGTGGGAGCTTCCTGAGTCATCCCATTTTGATGATATTTGGGAACATTGTGCTTGAATTTCAACTAGAATGGTTGTGGGCTTCCTTAATTTTTACTGATGCATGAATTTGAGGGCTAAAAATGACCCCACTTAGAAGGGGATCCAAGGTAAAGGATGGTCATATTATTCTGGTGAATCTCTAAAAACTAAAAGTTTATAAATATATCTCAGGATGACGGTAATTCATTCCTTTAATGGGAGGAGTCACTATTAATCTCAATCGGCCTCTATAAATACAGGTCTACTAAATTCATTTAAATAGTGTGTGTTGGACACTTATCTTTATTGTATATCCATTAACTTGATCGAGTCTCTCTTTGTGTGAATACTTTCCACCCCAAGAATTTCCTTTTCAAACCAGGTCTTCATTCATGTGCTCTAGGAATTCTACATAGCAAACTAGGACTTTATGATCTGTCGCTGCTTCATTACTCAAGAATTGCACAATGAGGATCCATGAATCGGTACTCCATGATTGATATTCATGAGAGGTATCCTTGAACAAGTCATGAAAAAACAAATAAGTCTTGGATCCAATAGTCACTCAAGATTATTCTCTGGAGGACCTTGCAGTTTCTTTCTAGAGAGAGGAAATGGCTAACAATATCATGATCAAGGAGTACATCTAAAGCCACTCTGACCACAAATCATTACTAGAACTATTTTTATAATTCTAGAAGGACTACCCCCTATGAAAGAGGTTTCCATTGTATGGATTCACAATAAGAGATGATTTATCTACCCCACAGGCTAGCAGAGACAAACCAACTTTTTGGTTCATCGGCAAACTAGGGATGTAGAAATGACAGAGAGCTTCTTATGGCCATATCTTGAAGTATCACTCCCCTTTCCCAACAAACTGTCTCTATAATCATAACCATTATGTTGTTGGAAGTCATTGGTGGATAAGGCTCCTCTAATAAAATACAATAAAATCATCAAGGTGGGCCTAAGAAACCAACATAAGGGGTAGACCAATGACTGGGATCTACACCAAGGTAGAAAATTCACAGACAAATGGGCATGGGCCTATTTGGTATGTGCATCTTGTGTTGATTTTGGGGAATATTTAGTGTGAAGGTCTGTATGAAGTGGAATGAGATTCCCAGTTCCACTTTTACCAATCGAAGGAGATCATAAATAAATTTCTTTTTAGATGGTCATAATATACCAACACATTCCATTTTCATCATGGAAAATTCGACATGATCTTTTGTGACCTCCATCAAATTTTTGGGATCCCCATCCTGGAAGAATTGATGAGAAATTCCTCCATGAATATATTACATTAGACTATTAAGATTAGATTCTGTGTTTGGAAAATGTGCTTCTAGATCTCATGTTGGGTACATGTAAAGTTAAGCATGAAATTATGGATATTCATTTTTATAAGTGGTTCATCTATTTCCTAAACTTCCTAGTGGACTAGCTTGCTGATGGGGAAGAGGTACCCATGAAACATCCGAAAATTCCCCACACCTATCTGAGAGGGGTCAAGTGAGGTATGGATGAATCTTACTGGAGGATTATGAAGGATAGTTAGTATAAACTATTGGTAAACAACATCAAGATAAAGACTCAATCAATAGTTATGTTAGATAAGTCCATTATTTCTGTGATATTTGGATGGAAGCTTCTTGTAAGATATGCACACATGGGGATATTTCACTGAATTTTTATCAAAGAAACGATAATAGAAACGATGAAATGTTTCCATAATGTGGCCCTGATGATGGAGAAGCTATATTATATTCTCCAATATGATAGTGAGTGGAAGAATCCATTTCACGTGTGTGGCATGCTTCAATTTATATATAGATGTGTGTTGGAATACATGGGAGGATGTGAATACCTGAATCCTATATCTCCTTCTGATATGAACATTCATACAATGATTATTAACATTGTGGGGGAGTTTTCCATTCAGGATGGGTTTGATGGAAATGTGGAATAGGGTTAGTCTGGTTAAATGGTTCAACTTTCACCAATTCCTTCTTCTAAATGGGGTGATAACTGATGATGGAACCATTACCAATGTGCAGCAGTTATATATCCTAGCCATCTGAGGTGGAGTGCTAGTGGTGAGGGTGGATTGTGAAACATTATGTGAACCATAAATCCCATACCATTTCAGGATGAAGTTCATGAATCTATAAATATTGACTTTGAAGGTATATCTTGATGTATGACATGAAAATTATCTGTTTGTGATGAGGAAAAGTTTCTTCATGATCATGTAGAAAAATGAATTTTTTTTCTAAAGAACTTCCTCTATCCATTGTTCCATATGGGATTGTTTATGATTATATTAAGATCTAAGAAGCTTCTTTCCAAAGAGAGACACTGAGGCAGCATACCATTCGAACCAACAAGGAAATGGTCTCTCTACCTTGGGGCTGAGGCTGAATAGTAGCAATGGAGTTTTGCAGGTGTAAGGTTGGTTATTGTCATGATGATGATGCTACAACAGTGAGGTAGATGACTCATGGATCTATATCAACCTGAGATTAAATAATAGGTGAAGTAGAACCATGTACAATGATCCAAGATGAGCATACTTAGTATGATGGGGAGCCCTCATGGTTTTTCCATAGGACATCCTCCCAGGCTCCTGGTAAATGGTTTCATAGTGTGGAAATTCTGATTGATGTTTTTTATCCATGGGCTTGAGAAGCCTGGGATACATGTAGGAACTTCCTCAACAACTAATGGATATGGGATCATATTAAAATGGTTGGGATCTATATGGTCTGTATCAACAATGATAAGGATGAATCCCCCACGTATCAGGCATAAGGCATGTGATTCATGAGATAATTAGTGGAAAATGTTCATTCCCAAGGCACTACATATCAAATGACAGATCGAGTGTGGGTGCTACTAGACATGACCTCTCCCCCAAATATATTGGAAGATGATCTGGCAGAGTCCTACCCACTTGTTGAAGAATTATATGTATCATAGATTTAATATTCCAATGAAAAAATACCCATGAAGTATTTAGAGGTTGTGCCCTCTAAGGAAGACTCTATAGAATAATATGAGGTTGCAGCCTCGGGGAACACTTATAGGGATTCATTGAAGCTCCCAAATTATGATTTAACTCATTTCCCTTTGTAATAACTTTCCCATTCTTTACCTAGATTCCTTGACTTAAATCTCTTTTATATAGGGTAATATTTTCCAAGATACCCCCAGTCATGGGGATGGAGGTGTGGCAGTAGGTTAATATCACCAATCCCTGGGACATGTGTCTAGAGATATAGTAGTTGTTGTGCCCATAAGTTCTGAGGAGGCCAAGTTAGACAACTTGGAAACTCTGGAACTGTCAATCATATATAGGGGGGAACTTCTTGGTATCCCAAAAATGACTAACTAAGTGCATGATATGCCACCGACTAACTTCTATATGTTCATCACATTACAGTGTCACATCCATTATTACTCTATTAGGAAGAATGAAATTAATTTTTTATAATTAGGTTTGGGAGTAGTGGGTTCTCTAATATTGGACATGGTTAGAGGATCCATAATTCATTTCCCAACAGGGGCACCATTCTATAGAGTTTCAGCCGCTCGAGATGCCGAGCCATGATCTCGGGTGGAACCACTACAGGGGAAGCACTTAGTACTAACAAGGAAAATCCCATCGAGGTGTGATCAAGTGATGAAGACCAGTCTCATGATATGGAACCCATAACATATGAAATGATTCAAGAGGAGGATCCCACTACTGAATTCATGGCCACATTTCCGAAGTATAAACATGCTCATATGGAAAAGATGGATGATCCAGATTCTAATGAAATCAAGGATAGGCGGGATAGCCAACAGTGGGGGTGGAAGTTGATAAAGGCATTTATCAACAACACTCCATAATAAAAATGGATAATTCAAATCGGATCACATTACAACCATAAGCACAATATATGTGCTCATGGGGTAGACAACCAAGGACTACATATGTTGATCGGAGACTATCTCACCATGGATATGCTACTAGGTAGTCGAAATATGGATGTTTCTTGACATCTTGAGAATTCTGTAAGCATAATGATTCTTCAAGTGGATGAACATGATATCATACTTCTGGAAGGGTAGATGAAAGAGTGTTCCTCATTTTTTACCACCTAATTAGAACTAGTTCACAATTGAGGGTCCAGGTGAGAAAATCCCATGAGTGGCTGAGAAAAGTATATATTAAAGTAGATTATATCCAAATGAAGTGAAAAGGATGTAGATATGAGATTATTAGATCCATATAAAAGAAAATTAAGAGGAAAGGGAGCTCAGATAGGGACAGAGGATCTTCAAGGCCACAATCCATAGGGGAAGAATAGTAGAAGTGCTCTGTTGAAATGTGAAATCCATAGGGACTTTTTTTCCAAACTCATAAAAAATACATGCATATTTGAATTCAATTAATTTCATTCATGTGCACATTTTTTCATACTTTACTTATCATATTTCAACCATATCTTTGAGAAAACTAATGAAAAATCATTAAACTCATGTGTGTCATGCCCAATGTGAGAAACAATGGATGATCACATAATCATTCACATCATATGAGAGTGACATATAATCATTAAAAACTTTGGGATTGATGTTTTCGACCGAACACCCAAAGTATTCAGGCTAAAAGAGGCGGTGATAGGAGAACATGGATTTTGGAAGTCCTAACATTATTTCTTTCTAACATGTGTTAGTGAAAGAATGAGATAATTTCAGGGACACTACAATCGATCCGAACAAAGGGTAATGAAAAGAGTGAATCACATTAACCCAAATTTGGAACATGGGGAGGATGGAATGACGATAAATAATAACTGATGTCCATGTTCAAAACAAAATATCTATACCACTAGACTAAAATGGTGAAGAAAAAATGAGGGTGGACTTATTACTATGTTTGAAACAAGATACCTAACTAGAAATGTTGTATGATTCCTTCCAGAATGTTGGAACATGATGGTAGGTGAGCTGATGTAGCATAGCCTAGCTATTAGGTGGTCCCTTCAGAAATGAAAGAGGATGAGTATCCAAATTAGTGGCACACTACGCATGCAGGTGGTGTGGTGGAATGTCTGAGAGGATTCTAAACCTCTTGAAATTTTCCACCGTGAGATTAATCACATTAGTGTAGATGAATTGGTTTGAACAATGATCAAACTCATATTTCAAGAAGAACCTCTATGTTGAGGGACTAGTATGCATTAATGTTTGACATAATGCAAATGGGTATGATGAAAATGAATTTTAATTTCATATGGTGAGGATGATTCAAGATAGAATTTACCGTCATGTGATCAGGACATGTCTAATATTTTAACATCATGTAATAGAGTTTCATCACACAGTTTAAGGTCATACTACAAGGACAGTAGAAATTTATGTTTCCAGAATAATTATGTGTCACGGGGGAAAGAAACATATTGGGAACAAGCCCAAAAGATCTCACATATGACACAAATATTTTGAATCAAATAGGAATAAGGACTTTAAAAAGCAGGTTTCTATGGTGTGGCAGACTCAGAAGACTGACACATAGAAAATTCCTTGAGGGGGATCTTATTTTATGTTCATAGAGTGTGGACTATAAAAAAAAATTTAAATTCATTATTTTCAAACTATATGATGTTTATTCATAATGTAATTATGTTTCACAAGTGAAATACACCCAATGTGATTGAGCCCAAATAGGGCTTCTTACCACACAAGTATTAGGAAAAAGATGGAAATAAGGAACATGTGATAATTCAAGGGGTTAAATCACATAAAATATCTTAGTTTAAGGTCATAGAATTTGGATCATGGATAACAGTTAAAATTCATTTTTCTTAGACTAATAGAAAATGTTCAGACATGGGGAATGAATACAACATGTAGAATACAAAACCTAATGTTAATGAGGCCAAGGAGGATCATGAATTAAGTAAAAACCTTAATATAAACTTTATGATGTCTAAGGTCACAATGATTGGAACATAATTGAGGAAAAATTGACAAAATATTAATTAACCTTTGGATGGGATCAAAGAAACAATTCCAAGGAACTACTACATATCCCATAAGGATTGGAATCAAACCACACATAGTTCTACAACACAGCATGGTGGGAGACCAAAATTGGGGGGGGGGAATCCTTTCTTGAGAGGAATCTGACATATCCCATAATTATCGTGAATAATTATGAACTTGTTCAGGGTGGGATCACATTATTATGTCATGTGTTTAAGACCCTAACTCTCAGTTTAATTTCATATTGATTGGACTAAGAGGACTAATATTTCAAAAGGGTACATTTGGTGTGGTGTTATGATAAAACTCACTAAAATGGGGGTGAAGGTGTCCCACACAAAAGACATCCCTGGAGAGGCCTTCATACAACATAAAGTCATGTTTCTTATACTTGATAGTCTAGTTTAAGTCCATAAGGCTCCATCCATGGTGGAAGAACTCCAAGAGGAATATGCGTAATTTTGTGACACAACAAAATTTTTGTGAATGATTCCATGTTGTCTCACACAAACCACATATGAAATCCATAAGTTGATCATATACAATTTGATGTCATGTTTCTTGGACTATGCTCAGAGTGTATGGTCTTGGAGTTTTGACCTGAGTGGCCCTATGTAAAATAATGAAAATTCTACTGCTGGGCCAATAGGTAAAGTGATAGGGCGTCACTATGTTAACATAAACATGTGAATCTAGCATTGTGTAGTTCTATATAATTATTGCAGTTTAAATTCCTGGGATATTAAAATATATGAATCGATTTGAAGAGGCGATAATGTTCTGGTTAGACTCCGAATTGATCATCTGAAAGGTCACTACATATATAGTATAGATAGGAATCAAGACACTCATAGTTTTTGAAGGGAAATCTTCCCTTTGTAGGACAGACCCATATGCACATATGGAAAAAAATTATTTTTTTGCTCCTATTTTTCTTGCATGGATTTTTTTTCTAAGAGTATTTTTTGAGTTGATGGACCTGGATGGGAGGTCTGGCCATCTCTAAATATCCTGTTTTGAAAGGAATGAATCGATACATAGTTCTAGATAAGTATAATGGTAGATATCTATTTCCAAGGGTGATGTACTCTCAACAAAGAAGACCACAATGTTGTATTATTTTTCATCATGAGTATAGGACAATGATGTCTTAGTTTAAGGTCATGTGACAAGACGAATCCACACATTTTAACTTCATGCAGTAATGAAGAATATTTGGAGAGAGGTTTCCTAGATGGGGTGTGTACGGTGTCGTAAAATAACCTGATTTGAAAAAGGAATATTGAGGCCCACACCACACCACACATTCCCAAGTGAAAACATATCCCTAGGGTCCAAACAGGTGAAATAATTGATAGGCCCAAAGATGACATGTCTAGGTGTTCTGACATATTCTATAAGGATGATAATAAATCAATAAAGATTATTTAATCACATAAGGGTCGAAGACCAGTTCTGGATGTGATTTCCTCTCTTATGAGAACATCAAGGTAGTGACATGTATTGTAGAGTCATATAGCCTAGAATATATCGTTCTTAGTTTTGGGTCATATAATTTAGACAGGTATAAATTGGGAATATTTGATGGATATGTGCAGTTTGGTGGAATGAAAAACCTAAAATGAATGTAAAAAAAGTAGGACCAATTCCATCCAACACATTCCCAAGAGAACCATGGAGAGTCTCTTAGTTTATGGTCATAGAATTTCGATCATAGGGGATACACATTTAAAGTCAGTGTGTTTTGACCAATGGTGATCCTAGTTTATGTTCATAGAGTTTTGACCATGAGATTTGGAAGATCCTTTATGTGGATACAAACCCTACCAAGACTCTTAGGCCCACAAGAACCATGCTCAGTGTGGGAAAGGGGGAGTGGTATTTGGATTTCCCAATCACATGTAGAAGCATAAAATAAGGGTTTGGAAATGTTGGGTTGAGAATTTCTCGATGATACCAACATTCCAACTCAATGTGTGTTGATTTATAGGTGGAAACACTAGTGATGTTAGAGTTCCACTTGAATATTGGGAGGTGGGATGTACGTAAATCAAAACTTCTGAGGTCTAAATTATGGAAGGGGTGACTAATGGGAAGGACTTTTGTTGACCATTTTCACAAAAAATATCCATAACATTTCTAGTCATGGGTGGGGAGTGAAAATTAATAATTTAAGGTTGACGATATTCAAAACATAGGATCCTTTTTTTTCAAATATCCATTAGGGTGTAGGCCCAGGAAGAGAATAAATATAAAGAGGAATGATACTATCACTGTTTGGGGGTTCATTTGGATGTGAAATATGGTGGGAATCCAAACCTATAAATTCTCTATGTATAGAGATGTTTTGTGGAAGTTCTCAGGTAGAACATGACACTTTAAGAATTGTTCCCCATCACATCATAGAATGATAGTGATATAACCCAATTGAAGTATGGATAAAATACCCTAGTATCAAACCTTGTTTATGTTAATATTGTTTGGACCAAGGGCTCATAGTTTATGGTCATATAATTTGTACTATAAAAATGCAATTCAATTCCATGTTCCTGGGTTATATTTATGAAATTTAAAATCATAAAGCCAGAACGAAATGTCTCACAGTATATTATTATGCAACTAGAAAATTTGTGAGACAGAGGTATCCCAAAGGGGAACAATGGGGCATAGAAAATAACCCAACATGAATGAGGAAAACCAATATCCACATTTCCCTATACACCCCCACAGGGAAAATCAGGCCAAGGGGAAAAATGATTGTGATCATATAGATAATCCTAAAGAAAAAACATCAATGAGACTCTATTTATACCATGAGAATGGGAGTCACGCCACACATAGTTCTTGAGAATGGAATTATAGATGACTTATGCTAGTGGAAATGTCTTCTCAAGAGAGAAAATCAGTTCTACACAATTTAAAATCGTGCAAGTCAGATGAGAGGGATGACATCTCACCCTAAAAGACTTATGGTCATGAAATTAATAACTCAATGTATATGTGGATGAGGTGTCCCACACCACACCACATGACCTATATGAGATTCAAACAAAGTTTAGAGTCATGATAACTAGACTAGAAGGTGAAGTGGAAATATGGGGGAAGGTATCACCTATCTTGAATGTCGTCGAAGAAATCAAACTACACACAAAAAATTCCTAAGAAGAACTTTCCCATAGTTTAAAGTCATAAGCCTTGGACTAGGAGGATAGTATCAAACAAAGGGGATATGTGTAGCGCAACAGAAACAACCTAACGTGAATGGGGACCAATGGACTCCTACATAGGGTGACACATTTCCAAGGAAAATCTACACACAATTTAAAGTCCTAAGGCTTGAACTTGGTTTCCTAGTTTTACTTCATGTTCTAGAAAAATTGGGAATTCTCCTTTTAAGGTCATGAAAATAGGAAAATTAGTGCTGTGTAGTTTAACATCATGTAGTTAGGATGATGAACATGCATTTTAATATCATATGGTATGGAAATGACTTTTTTCTTAGTTGATCATCATGAAACTAGGAGGATGCATCACAACTTAACATCATGATTCAAGGATGTGAAATGCCATGAAATTTAACATAATAAAAATAAGACGATGAATAGAAGTTCAAAATCATGTTTCAAGGATGATTCTATGTGGTTTAAAGGCACGTGATAAGGATAGTGATACATAAAGTTTAAGGTCATGCTAGTTGGACTTGTACTGTCAATTTAACATCATGAGGTAATTATGGTGATTCATATAGTTTAAGGTCATGCTGCTTTGACTAAAGTGGTCTCCTTAAGTAAATTAATTATTGAGGATCTTAACATTGGTCAGAGGAGTGATGTGCTCCCTATCCATGGTGACCAAAGAAATGCACTATTGGGATAAACCTTGTGAATGAAGGAAGGCCCTCCCCATTTAGAAACCAATTTTGGTGGATTCCTACAATGTATCATCGATTTCTTTAGATCCAGTTTCATATAAAAATGGAAGAAAAGGAGTGGGGGAACATTCTTGTTGAATGCTCCATCTATCTTATTCTATTCCCACTCTATATTGTGAAAGGCCTAAAGACTATTCTAGTTGTGGGATTCCAGGTCATCTAGATAGAATTATGATACATTTTTCTATTTTATGCTAATCATATAGATCCACACGGAGTGAATAAAATTGAATCTCTATGGAATGTACTGCCTCTGATTTGTATATCTGAGAATATAGACTCACCTGGGTGAAATTGCGAGTCATTGTCTAAAAAGGAGAGAGAGTGTTGGGGAGTTTTTTTAGGTAACTCTTCTTATTATAACCCACCAACTTCAAAAAAAATTGGAGTGTTTTGTTTAATGCATTGATCTTCTCATTTTCTTTTGCATGGTAGCGATATGATTGGTTGGACCAGATGTTTTACCTGGCATACAATTTCATCAGATCATCCACACATATGTTTGTGCCATTATCAAGGATTAAAGAACAAGGGAATTCGAATCAAAAGATGATATGGGAGATCAATAATTAAATAACTAATTAGTCATTGAATATCTTGACAGGTATTGATTCTTCCCACTTGAAGAATAAATCCATTGTGGCTGAATGAACCTACACTAGCGAGCTTTTAATAGTGGATATGGTCCCAAAGCATCACACCCCCATACTGAAAGGGGTCAATAGAATTTAGTATTATATAGGGGATATAAAGGTTAATACATTAAGTTGACATGGATTTGATATGCGTGAAGCCTCTTAAAAAACTCGATACAGTCATGGACCAGGGTGGGCCAAATGTATCCCAAACATCAAATCTAGTGGGAGAGCTTCAACCTGGCATGATAAGCACAACAGAACCTCAGATGAACATCATTATTAAGGTGGGGAATATCATCTCATTAAATTTATTAGTGGTGAATTCCATCAAACCCAAATGTTTATAGAGTCTTCTCAAAGTTGGGCCTACTTTAGAGGGTGAACTGAACTTCACACTGATGGATTTTCTCATGTTCAGATCTATGCAGCACAATATTTTCGTGATGGAAATAATTGATTGAGGGAGTCATCCTATTATAAGTTTCTTTAGATGTGGGTGGATCTGGAGGACCTGATTTGGATGTAACAATAGTATGGTGGTTTACCTACTATATTTCATCATCATCTAGACTGGGGGATGTAATGACTCTTCGATGCACTACACAAATGAATAAATAATCTTGACCAAGATCTGTGAGATATGTGGAAAGACTGGACATGGAATCATCTTGACCGTTCTGTGACTAGGAAATATGAGTTACCTATTTCTCTCAAGGGAACTGGTCCATCAAATGCTGGGCATGCTGGAGAAAGGGAATAAGATCTAGGTTCTTAATGATGTAGTCACCATTGATTTACTTTATGACTATCATGAAGTTCCCTTTCACATGCACGTGTGGAATTTTAATCTCAAGGGCTAGATTGAGGTTAGTGATGATAGATTGATACTCTACATCATTGTTGGTTAATCCTTCTGATAAAAAGAACATATTAGGCTGAACTACCAATGTAAGGATGATAAAGACAATCCCCATGCATACTTTGTTGAGATTGGGATCATTGAGCCTTCTTCTAGTCGTTCTCTAGGAGGTGCCATAAAAATTCATATTCTAACATCGAATAGCCTATTACACTGAGAGAATAACCTCATACAAGAAATCCACATCTAGAGGTGTTTCATGATGGTTTAGATGAGTGAACATAAAATCTTCCATCACCTGACACATAATAGTCTTTTGTGGAATGAATTTGATTTCAAACTGCTGAAGAATCACCACTTAGCATGTTATCAAACATGTTAACATTATATGTTTTAGAATTTACATTACAAAATCAACAAGGGACACCCACTATATATCATGATGCTTCAAATAGTGACACAACTTCTATTCTGTGAAAACCAGCACGAGGTACCTCTCATCGATGAGAGAATATTTGGACTCCATGTTAAGGAGCATGTGACTGAGATAGTAAAAATTGTTCTCTATATCTTCATTTCTCTTTTAAGAAATCATGGAACTAAATGGTCATTCGAGGGTGGTCACATAGACGACCAATGTCTTCTTAGAGATAGGTATAATTGGAACTAGAGGTTGTAGCAGACACCTCTTGGTCTACTCAAATGAAATTTGGAATGATTCATCACAATGATTAATGGATCCTTTTTTCAGGATTCTAGAAAATGACATACAATTTCTAGCCATATTCATGATAAATCAGCATATGTAGGCCATGTGGACTTGAAGTCCTCAGAACCCTTAAAGGTTGCTCGGAGAAGTCTTCAAGCTTATGAATTTGATCTTCTGTAGTCTGATCTAAATGCCTCTATATCTCAAAAAATACCACGGAACATTCCAAAGGTCACCCAAAAGTACATTTCAATCAATTCATCTTCAACTATAGGGAGTGAAGGAAGATGAAATTTTTTTCAAGATCTATAAGATGGTCATGATGCTAGTGGTTTTTGATCACTAATTCATCCACATAACATTCCACTATCATCCCAAGGATAAACATGAAGAAGCAGTGGATAACATGCTGATAGGTAACTCTTGCATTATTAAGGATGAAAGGAATCACCTGGTAGTAGAAAGTACCTATTGAAACCTATAAAGTGGTAGAATCCTCATCGTTAGGGTCCATCTAGATCTGAGTTTATTCAGAATACCCATCCATGAAAGAGATATCATATAACATAGATGTGGCATGGATCAAAAACTCTTTCACTAGAAGGGGAAATTGTTTGTTGGGTAGTGTAAATTTAGATCCTGAAAGTTAATATAAACATTTATATATTCATTCTTATTATGGAAAGGGACGATGTTGGATAGCCACATGGGGTACAGAACATTCCCGATGAAGCTAGTTTTGATCAGCTTGTCAACTTCGGCCTAGACCATGGAAACATGAGATGAGTGCAACTTACATGGAGTTTTATTAAACCCATGATGGCTCATAAAGAGACGAAGAAGGTGTAAAAGGACTTGAGGGTCCAGTCATGGAATCTTGTCATAGATACAGGAAAATAAACCATGACTCTACATGACGAATTCAACACACTACTTCTATTTCTATGAAGGTGTGGATGCACTGATTAGTGTTTCCCTAACATTTAACTTAATGTCACAATTCACTAATAATATCTTCTCAACGGTGGTTGGGACACCATACTCAAATGAGGGAGGATCTTTTTCCAAAGCTTATTCATCATCTGAGGTCAGTGGATTATTCGAAATAGGTGATTCCTTTGGGCAGACTTATTCTAGAGGAACACTGGTGCTGGCCTTAGTGGTATTGGAATCTACATCAAGAGAACCATGAACTAATGAAATCATAGTGACAAGGCTGTCGAGCCTATTCCATAAAAAATTTGTCCAATGATTCCATGATTGATGTGAAATTATTAGTGATGGTTTGGTTTGTGACAATCCAACCTAGTTCGATGGAACAAGAAAGTATCATAAACAAATGTCGAAATGGGGAGAACATCTCAATACCTAACAAGAGTATAGGGTTTAGGTATTTATTGAGCCTAACTCGTGTATGAATAAAATTTATTCTTTTGGTGTTCCTTGAAATGAGTGAAAAGGTTTTCTTTCCTCTTAGATACAAAAATGTAGTTCTCCAAATCTGACATCATAGCTTGCAATTAGTGAATCTGGAGGTAAAATGCAACATCCATATATATCCTCATGTTATCTATGATGGAGGTGTTATCAAACACAATGGTCTATGTATATTTTTCCATTCTATAGTAATTAATCGCTTATATATTGTGATACACACAACTGGAGAATAGAGAAGCATCACCTTGGATAATTCTTACATGACTATTGAGTTCGTACTTCAGCCACTGGATGTAAGAGGAAAGGACTCCTGCTTGTAGATGGAGCAAAGTCCTACCCAACAATGCATTATAAGCACTTCCCTATGGGAAAACCATGAAATCAATGTTTTTTATCAGGATTATGAACTAGATCTTCAAACCAATCCAGACACATTGTCTTGGATTGGTCCTTTCATAACCCTGAATCTTCTAATCATATAGCATAAAAATCTGATTCAATGAGTCCCAGCCTAAGGAGTATCTAGGTCAGGATGAGATTGATCCCAAATCCTATGTCACCGAGGCAATGATAAAACTCCATACCATTGAAATGGATGGTGATGTTCAATGGTTCTGTGTGCCCTTTTAAGAGAGAAATCACATCTTATCCACAAGAAGATATGATGGATTAACATTATGATTGCTCAAAATTCTCTTTGGGGAAGGTCTTGATTGCCGCAACATCTATTTCCAACTAGATGAGGATTTTCAAGGCTTCTATGAGGGGGGATTTCATCTCTTCTAAAAGATGGAGGGCCTCAAGGATTGAGATTTTGTTAAGAATACTGGAAAGCCACATAATAAAATTGTACCTACATGCTAGGCACAAATTTCTACCCACATGGTAATACTCTGTGATGGGAAGCATGATATGCACTGTGGGAGGAACCACAAGGTTTTTACTAGTGTTGGAAACATTAAAATTATTAGAAAACCTTCCAAGGATCACCATTGGATGACTATTGGATGATTGATTCCCTATTAAACATAGAGGATCGCCTTACAATCGTGGAAGTTATGGTTATTCAATGATCCTGATAAATGGTGGTGGTGGATCTAAAACAGTAGTACAGAAGGAATGTGCATACTGATGTCGATGAATATTCTACTTTCTGGTCTCATTAGAATGAAAATATTTTCTTAGAGCACTGAATCAATCATTCTAGTGAATTTCCTAACGTTGACGTCTTCTTATTTGGTGTCATCGAGGGTCATTTATATGTCTTTCCTCATAATCCTTGTCATTTGGGGTCCATGGAAGGATCCACCAATTCCATGGTATTTATAGACACTCTCTTAATCATCATCAGAGGAGTCATCTAGTATGAGATAGATGTTGTGTGTGATAGACATATTCATATGTAGAAAGTCATCAATTGTATGGGACGGCTTTGACGCCATAGGGGGACATTGAATTACCATATGTCATAGATTCCTACACTTCTGAAATGTCGAGTGTTGAGAGGTGAATAAAAAATTGGAAGATGGAGAAGGAACATAAGCTTTTAGATATTTAGACCAGCCTAGATGAGCACAGATGATGTCATGGTTGTGATTAATTGTCCTAAGAGCCATCCAATCATCTCAATTCAGCATCCCATGCCTGTAGACTTACTTCCATACATCGTAACCTTCACTCTCACTATCTCTCATGATAGATATATGTGCTACCTTTGCCTGGTGGGTTCCCAACCTGATCACACATTTATATATCTGATCTTAGGTCCAATACAAGAACACACAGTACCCCTCGATGGTATCTCCATGAAACCTATTGTAATGAAAGTATTCAGTGAGACTAGTGAGTTCAAACTGTAGAGGATTTCTGCATTCTAGGAGCTTCAATCGTCATTTATCTTGTGTGACGCAAAATAATCACGAACCTTGGCATTTGGGAAGTAATAGGGATATTTTTTCATGTCCTAAGGGGGACACATGGAGCTGGATATCAGAACGAAAGTGGTGGTGGATGAGGATCGAGAACCACATTCTCTCGCATGGGTGGTGGTGCCTATAGAAGAGTTTTCTATTGATTATAATGCTGATATGGTAGATCTCATTGTGGAAACAATCCTCGATGGTCTGGGTCCTATTAAGGTTCTGGCAGAAAAAAATCTATCAGATCTGGGGCCCCTCTGCACTGTAGTGGTAGTCACTTTTGTGGAGGATCTTCTAATATAGACTGGAGGCAGAAAAGGATGTTCCTACTTGGCCTAATATAAAGCGTTCTTTAGTCATTGTTCATTGTTAATGAAATATAGAAATCCACCTGGGAAGTTCGGAGTGATGAGTGTGGGGTCCAATTTAGTTTTGACATTCTCTATGAACATTATCAACAATTAATATTGAGTTAGTGACATATCATGTGAGTGCGTGAGGGATTTCCACCTATCAATGAATTCTACAAAACACTCATATATCCATTTCTTTTTCTTTAAGCGTCTGAAAATGATATTATTGTGCGTGGTAGAACTAAACCTGTAGATAAATTGCCTATAAAGATATTCCAATCCCTAAATAGACTCGATGGGTAACTGGATGTACGAGAAAAATGAAGGCTCTTCCAACATCTGAATGAAATAGTGGATCTTGGATGCTTCCTTCTACTTTGGTTTTCTAAAAATAGGTCCATACCTTGAGTTAAAGTGGGATAGATGTTGCGGTGGGTCACCCATCCCATTGCCCTAATGACCCGAAGGCCACTTTTTTATTGATTTTTATAACCCCATTTCAAGGGATGAGGGGGAACCATTACAAGGCCCGTACGCTTAGGTGAATTCATTTCCTGTAGTGTTGAGAGACAACACATGACATGAAGATCTTATGGAATTCAACTGGAATATAACTACAAGGAACTGCCCCTTCCCAGTATTTTCATCGTGTTGGTTACTCTCCACCTTCGCATGGTCATCTGGATAAGCATCCTGTGCAAGAACAGATTAGTCCTAATGGAGTATCAATACCCTCTAATTCATTCTCAATCCATTTGGTTCTACTCTAGTGAGTGTGTCTACTCGGAATCCTCGTTTGGGGCAGCTCTTTTTTTACAAAGTCTTTCTGGGGCCACTGCATATGGCCCTATGGTCTTGAGGCGACCCAAAATCCCTACTGACCCGAAGTCTTGGGTGGCCCGAAAGCCTTAAGGACTCCAAGCCCATATCGATAGCCCAAGGTGAATAGTTCATGGCTTCTACAATACCGAACAGTACCTACTACAGTAACTGCTACAGTTTCTCATATAGTCCCCGCACAGTTCCTGCTATAGTACCACTATAGTACTTGCACAATTCCTGCTACAATACTTCTACATTACCCCAGAAATATGCCTCTGACTAGTTTCAAACCAGGGTCTTGTGGATGCACTTAGGGATACCTCACCAATTGGGTTGAGGATCATGTGTGTCACCTATCTCATTCAAGGTGGTGAATATTGGATTCCAAAAAATCCAGGGGTACTCTAATGTCATCCACCCATACCAGATACAACTTTTCATTAGGTGGGATCACAACCTATCACGTTTCCAAGGCATTGAGCCAAGCTATGAGAGAAGATTTCAACTCATCCATGTAGGGATTCCTATTTGGATGATGATTCTTATCCACCAGGGCATTGATGGGATCACTAATATGATAAGAAGTTCTGACTGCTCATAGAATAATCTACTGAGTGGATGGTGGAAAAACTATTAAGAAACCTTGATCCGAATCTTGAGGGGGATTATCATGTCGATCTGGATGATTTAAGGACACATACCGTGCTATCTTTCCTTAGGCCATAACCTCTACTCTGTTTTTCTACACATGAATATCAGGCTCAAGTGAGGGAAACTATACAATAAATATCTACGGCTTCTTCAGATGAGCCGGTGGAGGAGGAGCATGATCCGGTTGGGGATCACCATAATATGGACATCACACGGCAAAGAAATAATTGATGTGAAGATGCTGATCATGAATCAGATTTCATTGGGAGGTGATTTTAGGATCATCCGTTAACTTCTGTGTGAAATTAGGTGGGTCTACGGTCTTGATCGATTGCTTACCCTAATTGAGATTCAATCCCATAGGCAACAATGTAGAGGGTTCTTCTTGCCTAAGAGTATACAACTGATGGTGATTGTTAATACCTGGTGAGCCCGTGAGATGATTTTATACCCTAGTAGGTGGATCCCATCCTTTCCCTTTTAACTAATATCCCAAACCATGGGAAACATGACCATAAACATATTCACCGTGAAAAACCTTATAATTTTATTGATGTATTCATATAAATATGTATTCTGCATGATGGTACTAAATTTTATATCGGCATACTACTCCAACCATGGACCTAAACGTGTGGGGACACTTCTCCAATGATTCTATAGAGAACTGTTATAACACCCCCGAATGATAAAGGGTTAAAGAGAAAAATGATATGACTCATGTCAAAAATGTGCACCTTTTTTGAGAGCCTCTATGATTAGAACTCCACTATTAAGCGTGCTTGACCTAAATTAGTGATCAGGATGGGTGACCTTATGGGAAGTTTCTTACGGTGTGTGTGAGTGAGGAAAAACACACTAGAAAGGATATGTGTTGGCCTAAGGGGACTATCATTAGTCAGATGACCCGTTCAGGCATGTGGGTGGGCCCCAAATTAGGGACCATGTGTCTGTGGGGTAACTTGTGGTACCTGGTGGGCTATGACCTGACGTCTATGTTATGGTGGGGTGTCTGTGCTGTCACCGAGGCCCAAATTTTACATCTGGTATCAGAGGTGGTACCCAACCTTAAATACGGTGTACTTCATAGGTTGAGATGTAGGGCCCAAAATGAGGACGTTTTTTACTTGGGGGGGGGATTGTAACACCCCAGAATGATAAAGTGTTAAATGGATAAATGATATGACTCATGTCAACAAGGTGAACCTTTATTTTCCGGAGCCTGTCTGAGTAGAACTCTATAGTTAAGCGTGTTTTTCCTGGAGTAGTGATCAGGATGGGTGACCTTCTGGGATGTTTCCTAGGGTGTGTGTGAGAGAGTACAAAACACACTGAAAAGTAAAAGTTTAGGCATGTGTGGACTATAATTAGTTATATGACCCGTTCAGGCACGTGGATGGGTCCCAAGGTGGGGACCACATGTTTGCGAGCCAATTAGTGGTACCTGGTAGGCCAAGACCCGAGGACCATGTTATGGAGGGGTGTTTGTGATGTCACCAGGGCCCAATTGTTACAAGTTTGATGCTCTTTGTGCATTAATTTCGATGTATTTGGTAATGTATTTGGTAGTAATCAGATGATGCAGGATGATGATCTACTAGAAGTGATGCAACCAATACTATACGAAATTAATAGATGATGTCATGAAAGTGTTATTGACTCTATGGGTACACCAAATGACAGTTGTGGTGGTGGAAATTTTTTTCCCACATGGTATGACGAATGTAAAATACCTTTTCCTTTGTGAGGGAATCGAGAATGTCAAAATTGGAGTCTGCATTCAGACAAAACAATTCTGATAGCTTGTCAGCGTCGATAGTTTCCCATAGGCTGCCCTACTCAAAAGTGGGTCTAGAATATTGGCTACCCTAGTATTTTATTTTCACTAGTTGAGGAGATGGAAAAAAGAATGATGTGGTCCACTATGGTGGTGGATCAGCCAATGAAGATACAGTTGCATGAGCTTCCTGATCATTTCACACTGGATCATCTCTTAGAGGTAGTTCCTACTACATAATCATGTTCCTATAGGATGAGTTACTAACCACTACTTCATGTGCGATGGAAGTTCCAATCATATGAGGGCCCACTAGGTACTGTAGGTCTATCATATCCCAAAAACACTTTCCATTATCACATGTAGATATAGGGAATGAAACTAGTGATGAAAGATATGTCTACACTGCGAGACTTGAAAGGGAGACAAATCTTCTTCCACCTTCATATACATGTGAAGAGATTTATGGATTCAGTTGTTACAACTGTGATGCTCTAGGCGCATTAGTGTTGAATTATTTAGTTGTAATCAGGTGATGCCAACTAACAGTTGTAGTGGTGAAAATATTTCACCCACATGGTCTGATGAAATTAAAATTCATCTTCCTCTATGAGGGACTGTATAATGTCAAAATTAGAAACTGCATTCCGCCAAAACAATTCCAACAGATGGTCAGCGGTGAGAGTTTCACATAGGCTAACCTATACAGAAGTGGGTCTAGAATCTTTTCTACCCTAGGATCTGATTTTCACTTGTTGATGAGATGGAAAAAAGAATGATGTTGTCCACTATGGTGGTGGATCACCCAATGAAGAGACTGTTGCATGAGCTAACCTATCATTTCACACTGGATCATCTCTCAGAGGTTGGGCCTACTGCATCATCACATCCCTATAGGTTGAGGTACTAACCACTATTTCATATGCGATGGAAGTTACAGTCACATGAGGGTCTACTAGGTGCTTGAGGTCGATCATAGCCCTAAAACATGTTCCATGATCTCATGTATATGTAGGGAATGAAGCTGGTGATGACAGAGAAGTCCAAACTACGAGAACATGGAAGGAAGAAAAATCTCCCTCCACCTTCATATATCTTTTAAGGGATTCAAGGATCCAGCTATTACAACTATGGTTCTCTTGGAACCTTAGTGATGAAGTATTTAGTGGTAATCAGGTAATGCCAACTAAAAGTTGCGGTGGTAGAAATTGGTCTCCCATATGTTATGATGAACGTAAAATACCTCTTCCTTGGCATGGGACTCAGGATTGTAAAAATCAGAAACTGCATTCATCCAAAAAAATTCTGATAGCTGGTCGGCAGTATGAGTTTCCCATAGGCTTCCCTACTCAAGAGTTGGTCTATAATATTGGCTACCCTAGTCTATGATCTTCACTAATTGAGGAGATGTAAAAAATAATGATGTGCTCCACTATGGTGGTGGATCATCCCATGACGAGACTATTTCATGATTTTACTGATCATTACACACTGGATCATTTCTTAGAGTTAGTGCCTACTGCATCATCACATCTCTATAGGACGAGGTACTGACCACTACTTCATATTCGATGGATGTTCCAGTCATATGAGGGTCCACATGGTAGTAGAGGTCTATCATATCCCAAAAACACTTTCCATGATCACATGTAGATGCTGGGAATGAATCTAGTGATGATAGATACGTCTACACTATGAGACATTGTAAGGGAGACAAATCTTCCTCCAGCGTCATATATCTGTGAATGGATTCAAGGATCTAGTGGATATCATCTTCTGTAATGATGATCTTTACCCACAAGTCTCATACTCAAGACTCCAATGTAGAATAAAGGGGGTAATTATTCATAATGTGGTTCAATTCAACTTCATAATCAGAGAAGTTAATGGGATTCACAAAAACATGGTGCATCCCAAAGGTATTCCTTTAACGAAGATGATCCTCCCTTTCTCCTCAGGATAGTTTGTCAGGGCATGGAAATTTTCATCATGAGGAGGAACTTTGTGTTTCCGGTTGATTTCAAGGGGAGGAACTATGATTTGGTGAGCTGAGGTGTGAGGGGAACCTGGGCATATGTAATATAGGGTATAAGGAGGGCATTTTTACTAGCTACTGGACATGCGGGGAAGAGTTATTTTTATATTTTTTTATTGGACACATGGAGGACCTCTATATCAGTTGTCACTGTAGCGGGGTGGAGCTCCACTCTGGATATGGGTGGAATGAGGAGGAACATCCCACAACTGACTTTTTATTTATCTGGTAGGACCTCTACTAGAGTCTTTAGGGGCATAGAGAGGACCCCCATGTTGATTGTTATTGGAGTGGGGGTGGACCTCCATTTTAATTGGCCAAGGTGAAAGGATAACCTTCGAACTCATCAAACTAAACACTATGAGGATCTCTGTGATAACCATCAATATAATTGGGAGGAACATTATACTGATCATGGATGGTGTGGGGAGTACCTTAACTAGATCTAGGGATGATGTGATGAGGATCTTTACATCACTGGTCAAAGTCGCAAGGAGGATATCCATATCTGAAACCACAAGTATGGGGAGGACCTCTGTACTAAACATAAATGAGGCTATAAGGACATCCACCTTATTTGATGCTGGAAACATGAGGAGGACCTCCATGTTTGGTGATAGATTGGGGATTACCCCCACTCAGGTTAGAGATTTCGTGTGGAGGTCCTTCAGGCAGAGTCTCATTATCATGAACTTGACTGTAACGGTTGTTGGGGATTCCAATGACTGGAAGAGTCAACCAAAATAACATGTGAGGTGGTTGAGTGATCGATACTAAATGGGTATTAAGGATTAAATTATATACAACATAAGGGACTCATCAGAGTACACCAAAGGTGGAAAGAGACATTGGAGATATTAAAGATAATGCCCCAGGAATGAATGTTTCTAATCATGGGCCTGATGTTGGCATCAGGAGGTTCCGAATGGGACTGATAGAACAAAATAATGCTCCACCTATTCCATGTCCTAAATAATTGGTTGATTTAAATGTTGGTGTGGCCTAGTGGGAGCCCTCCTTCGAAGCTCCTAGGTGGTGATTATCTCTAGGATGAATCTGGTATCCCCTGCCTCGGTGGTATAGGGGAGTGATTTGAAAGAGTGCTCCAAGGACTGACTCCTGAAGTGTTTCATTGTAGGAAGGGGTATAAGTGGATCTCTCTGTGGCCCTTGGGGGTAGCTATGATACGAAGGCATAAAATCCACTAGGTCATGGTGAGCCACGTCCCTTATGGGAATGACTCCATCATGTTCGTACCCTCATACGAGGGTGTCCATCATCCTCCTCTGTATGATCTTATATGGTACAATTGGACACGGGCTCCTAGTATCTGATGTGGTTGGGGTAGTCATTTTAGAGGTGAGGTCATGTGGGATAACCACATTGACATTTATCCTACCCCTACATTGGTGAACACATGGTGTGCATTATCCTATAGCTTGGGTACTAAAAAAAGATGATCAACTATTAGTATGGATACAAGGAATATAATTCCCAATTACCCAGAATCGTCCAATCATCCTTGTATGTATAGAAAGATCCACACTAGCAATTCCCAAAACTGAGATTCTCAACATTCAATTGGCCCAACTACTATTGAGTTCAACATTAGGCCCATGAGTTTCTTAGTAGTCCATGGTGTTGAATATCTAGATCTGATAGCATTCCAATCTAATGTAATGCAAAATCAAATGCTACTGGTCCCCACACTGAGGAGAAGAGTTTCACATTGGGTTCACCATTTTTGATTCCATCACTTTATGCCAAGGCATGTACACCACATGCATCTCTACTATCACACTTACTAACTAAATTCATGGTACCACACCTTCCCACATTCCAATGGTGGGTGACAAGAATCACTTCTTCAATGAAATATTCTCTATGAAATAAATGGTATGATGGGATCTTGGTTCATCCTTAAATGGATTTATCATTGAGATCCATAACTTAGTTTGGGTCTCCCTTCTATATTTGATTCATAGTTCGTGAAACTCATCCCCAGTTCCATATCATTGAAGATGTCGGTTAATTATAGTGATTCTATCTGGAAATTACAAGGGGTCTTGGTAGGAAAACATCCTTTAATTATGAGAGTAGTAATGTTATGAATTAGTGGAATTTCTAGAGAATGGAACACTGGGACGCCTTCATTCTTCATAATGGGAGGGATTTTCAAGGGAATGGAACCTGATGCATCGAACATTGATCACAAGTTTTCTTATACCAGAGTCATGTCTTATGTGGTTTTCCATCATCATCCCATGTTTAAAACAGGGTAGGTCATGGGTTTGACAACTTTTGGAGACTGTGAGAGAGGGATTGATTAGGATTCCCGATGGAGGCGGTCCATAGAGGTACACCCCAATGAGGGGGGAACTTGGAATGTTTACCAGATAGATAGATATGAACACCCAATGATAAATAAATGGAGATGGTGTGTCTCATAAAGAGAAGTATTCACACTGTGAAGACTAATCTGGAAACCATAGGGGGTAGATCACAAAAGTGAACCCCAATAAGGGGGAAACCAAGGTTTACCATTGGGTGGGATTGAACCTCATGGAGGCTTACTATGTACCTAGATATTGGGATAAAAATACACATATTTTAAATGGGTGATGTGGACAGTAATCAATGATACTACTAATCTGAATAGGATTTCCCTTAGTTGGATGGGATGGATTGTGTGGGGTTTACACACAGAGACTGTCCAGGTTCTATTGAGAGAAATGATGGGGTAAATGGGGTTTACATGATGATAGAAACCATAAGGTTGACACAATCTCACCAAGATACAATTGAGGTGATAGATGAAGTGTAGGAGTGGAATGGAAGAAATGGTTGGATCTTGATAGATAAATGGGTTGAACATCAGGGAAGCCTCTTAAATACCATGTTTAGAATACAGGGATCAAAGTCAATATAGTTCAGGATAAGGAGATTTTACACCTAATAAAGTGACCAATGAGATAGGATAAAATGGATGGGGACCCAAAGGAATTGTAACTTTTGGGATGGGGAATGATCCTCAAAAAACATGGTGTCCTAGGGGAAAGATCGAGATGGGAAGGGATGGTTGAATTAAAACACACTGAAGATTTCTATGTACCCTATTTAAGAAGATAGGGATAAATGTCTACATAGGCATATGAAGTGTTGGGGATTATGGATTGGGTCTTCCCATTAGACATGTTGGGGATTAGACATGCCTGTGGCCAAATGGTTGGAGATTGAGGCTAGGTCACCTAAGGAGGCGACCTGGATACAAATGGGGAATCTAGTAGATTGTCAAGATCATACTGAGACATGGTAGCCCATGGTTAAATTAGGAAGGAAGAATTGGGTGGTGAAGGATAGATCATAACACTACATAGATTTGGATCCAAGGGATGTGTACCATAATGGGATGATATTACATCATGAGTTCACATCCCTCGGAGGGAGTACCTATGCATACCACTGGTTGGGATAGAAACTTGTGGTGGCTACCTACGTACCCTATTTAGAAGACATGTATCCAAACCAACGTAGGTTTGAATTGGGGGAATGGGGGTTTTTGAATGAGGGATACCAGGATTGATAAGGGTTTCATAGTAACTAATAACCTCTAATACCATGTGATTCAGGATTGGTGTGAGAAACAAGAGGAAGCAACATACTAGACAATTACGTCATGAATGATGCATAAGTGAGAGATTGTGTGGGGCTTATGTGTAGGAGCTACCCAAAGAGGATCTCATTCTATATAAAGATAATCTAATTCCATCCGTGTGTGATTCCACTCCCAAGGAGATGAGTGGACATAGAAAATTATCAAGGCATGACACCCCATGTTAATTGCATGGGGTGAAACTAAAATTTAACATCACGTGTTGAGGATGATGGTGATGGGCAGTTTTACACCCTATAGCATAAACAGGGAGGACTCACTCCTCACCTCTTAGACATAAAAAAAAATCAACACACATTAGGTTGGGGGAAGGCACACTGAATTATGGATGTTGGGTTTGTGGAGGAGTGGTTGATAGTGGGGATCCTATTTACCTGGAAATACCGAAATGTAAAATCCAGTAGTGTGATTGTACTAAAAAGAAAGAGGCCAGAAACAAAACATGGGACACCATATGAGGGACCAAGAAATCAGTGAATAAAATCCTTATGGGCTGCATAAAAGGGGGTCTCATTAAGAAGGGAGACACTCTGAGAGCATCTTCATGAAGTTGTTATGATTCCGGGAGAACCAAAGCTTCTCATGGTGATGGGCATGGAAAATCATGGGGATAGTGCAATAGCATGGAGTCCCGGATTAGTGGAAGAGTGCTTCGTGAAGCCTTAATGCTACACAAATCCTTTAGTGACCAAAAGGTTCTCCTGCCTCTGTGAAAGGAGTGGTTTTTTATGAATGGAATCCCTAACATAGGTAGGGGAAAAGACGGTTAATGAAAACGGTAGATCATGACGCATAAGTACCTTGGGTTGTCCATTTTACCACTAGTTCACGATGATCATGAGTATAATTAAATAAGAGCTATGAAGTTTAAAGGCCACGAAAGGTATTCATTCGAGGCAGGGTGGGTGGGATATTTATAGAAAATTAGGTTTTGGGATGTTTAGAGGTGCACCAAGAAGAAAATAAAGGATTCAAGAAAGGTGGTGACTATGTTAGGCTCATAGATCCATCCGTATACTACCTTAGTGTGGTTGCGGAGGGTGGAAAACACCACATAGTTTCATCAGCACTTCGCGCCTTCACGGTGATGAGGGGATCTACACAGTAGAATTACAAGGAATCCCTTTTTTATGAAATTTTGTCCCATTGATAATTCATTTCATCCTAAATGGTTCTTGCCTTCGTCAATTTATCATTGGTACAAATTTTGTCATCAAAAATAGTGTTTAGTTTTAATCAAACCATTTTTTCAAAAACCAGATAAGATTGTAGTTATTTTTCTAGGGATTATATAATTATACTTGTACCAAAGGTGATCATTGGAATATTTATAATTTATGTTTTTTATTTTCTATCTAGAAAATTATCCTATTATGTATGTATAAATATCTATCTCTTACATAATTTCATCTCATGTTTGAGTAAATGAAGGATAAAATAATTTTATTAGAAACACATTATTATAGAGATCTATTATGGAGGAGTTATATACATGTGATACAATAAGGATAATAGTGTAATATTTTTTTATGAAATTAATATTTAGTCATTGATGTGAAAATTTTATGTCCTTATAAAACATTTTATGTACCATGAATTGGTTCAAATAAGATACAAATACAACACTCATGGTTCTTTTATTGACGATCGGTGTTACTCACTCCAATTTTTTTGGGATATTACATTATTACATGTGGATGAATGGGATTTCCATTTTCCCTTGTACTCTGATATTGATTATTCCTACGATTATTATAATCCCTAGGATTAGGGAATTTTATTGTTTAATTAAAAAGTTCCCTATAAATAACACAATGAACTGTTAGTGCTACCTTATGGTGAACACTTTTTTCCTTTTACCATGTCCAGAAAAATATTTATTTTTTCTCAATAATTAGTTTCTATATTACCACCTTTAATATAGATAAAACATATTCTAGTTTCACTGAGACATTCCAATGGGTGCCTATTATCACATTTTTAACTTTATATAAATTGAAATATAGATCATTCATCTTCTTTTTCACTCTGACTTCCATGAGACTATATCATTCTCTTATTGTTTAGGTGATTTATAATACATTTATAATTTCAAGCACACTTAATAATAAATGGATTGGATTAATCATAATATTTTTCTCAGAACTCTTATCCCTTATGATTGGTCATGCGGTAAAATCTACAAATTTTCAATAACATAAATTATGAACACGGTTCATGTGGTCCTCATCCATTACTAAAACAAAAAGTTGTTAATATGAGTGATAAATAATTAACATCATAATATAAGTATCATAAATTAACTAATGAAAAATCAATCTTGAAAAATATCACTATTGAAAAGAACCAAATTAGATATCATTTAAACATGAATAAATCTAAATTTCATCTTGCATTATTTTGGTTGTGTTATGTCTTACATTTTAACCTAATTATATAACACAATAAATTATTCATAATTTATTGTAAATTGGTTTTTATTAACCTAATCATACCCCCAAGAGCTTTTAATTATGTGTGTAGTTATGCAACTTTTTCGTGTACAAATTGATGATTGAGATAATAACCAATAATCCCTTTTTATGGCTATTACCCCTATGATCATCAATGTTATTTCCGACATACACTTTTTGTATTTATATAGGGATGTAATTAATAGGATAAAAATATTTACTTTTCCAAATCCTCGTGATTTTGTCATATAGATATACATATTCAGAAGGTTTTCTCTAATTTTTTCACATCCATATTTCAAAAAATGACGAGGCCAGTCCTCAGATATTAGATATAGTGACCCATGACTCAGGAATGTGTTATTAAATTATATTACACAAATCATTCCACTAAAATAAAAACATATGACTAAAAGGTATTTTCATTATCTAACTTCCCAGTTATGTGAACATGGTAATATGACCCCCAAGGGTCCCTTATATTACATTGGATGCCTTCCTTGCTCACCACATGCAATTATCCACTAGGGTCACTAATCAAATTTATGAATGTAATAATAGAAAAACACATGTTCTTTTATTGGGATATTTCCAAACTCAGAAAAACCCCAGAAAAAATCCTAGGAGGTCACCCATCCAAAACCTACATCAGGTTAGGCTCACATAAAGCTATTATTTTAATCATGTAGTCTCTCAAAAAAGGTGTACCTTGTTAACATTATTGATTAAATATGGTTTCCTTATGACTTTTCTATTCCTTTATGTTTTGAAAAAACACTAACACTCTATCCTAAGGCAATTTTATTTTCCCAAAGATTCATCTTTTTTAAGGAAATTTTCCATCCTCAAGGAAATTTTCTCCATACCTTTGTTTTCATTGATCATGTTATAGTTTCTCTAATCTATCCCTTTTTATTTATAATTGAAAAATTAGGTGTCAAATCTAAAACCTCAGAATCCTAAAAATACTTAGATATAGAGAATTATGTTTTTAGGTTCTGAGTTTAGATTCCGCATTCCACTGAATTCAGATTCTGAATTATTCTGAATTCAGTCTCCGAATTCTCTAAAATTTAGATTCTGAATTATCTGAAATTAAGACTCTGAATTCCCTAAATTCATATTCCAAATTCCTCTTAATTTGGATTCCAAATTTATATGAATTTAGACTATGAATTCTCTAAAATTCAGACTCTTATTTCTCAGAAATTCAGATTATGAATTCTATAAAATTCAGATTCCGAATTGCTTAGAATTCATACTTTGAATTCCTTATAATTCATTCTAATAATTCCCTAGAATTTAGATTACTAATTCCTTAGAATTCAGACTCTGAATTCATTATAATTCAGACTCTGAAATCAATATAATTCAAGTTATAAATTACTAGGAAAATAGAATCCGAATATCTATATAATATAGAGTCTGAATGTTTATTTTCTTAGACTCTGAATTTTTTTTCCTTAGACTCCTAAAATTAGATTTGGTTATAAAAATATATTTTTCTAGCCTTTTTTATAGTTATGAAATTATGTAGTGCATTCTGTTTCTAACTAACCATTGTTTGTGTGACATGTGTACAGGTCTCTCCGTGATTCAAGTAAAAATATAAACATTGTAGGGGGGAGCTAACCATTGGAAAAATGCCTATAAATAAGAGCACATTTGAATGAGATCAAGAAAATAGAGAACCAATCTATCA
The DNA here is from genome assembly GCA_963277665.1 of Viscum album. NCBI lineage: Eukaryota > Viridiplantae > Streptophyta > Magnoliopsida > Santalales > Viscaceae > Viscum > Viscum album. The sequence continues at coordinate 706,942,025 of OY728129.1, forward strand.
ATCTAGAGATAACGTGAAGATAAGGTGATTTTTAGAGAGAGATACTCTCATGCTTTGTTTATACTGAACACCTTGTTCAGCTTTCTTCGTACGACTCTGATTGTTGCTGTATACAATCGATGACTTCTAGGGATAAGAAGACATAGGTGCTGAAAACCTTAAAGTTTTAGGAATTCCAAGATAATGAATATAGAGGTGCTGACTAGCTTATTGTTCGAGGACATACTTGATAAGGAAGACAGAGGGTCCGACTACCTTGAGGTTCGAGGGCTTATAAGGATAGCAAGATAGAATCCAATATTCCTATCGAGAACTTACCCTGGTGCGGGTAAGACAGGCTTTCATGAAAGTATAAATCAGGAGACCTTTATCCAGGGGTGTTGGGTACCCTTTTCTTTCGGATAAAATATTTCATACTTATTACTTGTATTGTTTCAAGTTTGTTTTCAACTATATTTTGATTAATAAGGAAATTATAACTATATTATATTTTCTTACACTTGTATACTCTGATTAGTATGATTTTATTTGATTTAAGTTTGAATCATTTTCCTTTTAAACTTTTCTTATGTTTCATTTATGGAACCATATTTTCAGAACATAGAAATTTTGTAGAACTGAGAGGTCTTTTGAATTTACCTAGTTTAACTTTGTTAAAAATAGTTTTCCTCAAGGTTAAAAACGAAAGTTTTATGCCATCTTTAATGGTTCCAAAGAAATTTTTAATGTGCACAATTCACCCCTCTTGTATATTGAGCATCTACATTGATATTTCAATCCTAAACACATGAGTAATAACATTTAGCCTTTTAAATCTCACTTTTATTGGGATTTTTCACTCTCCAAACCTTTAATGTTCAAATTATCAATTTTTAACCAACATATCAAGAAAAGGTATCACCTTTGCAATTCATGTTGGGCACTGTGTCTATAATAATTTTTCAGGACCCAAATTGCATAGGCTATGAACCAAGCCATTTGACCATAAGGGGTATATAGAAATAAAATAGTTTTCTTCTTATCATACCACAAACTATTCCCTAGGATGGTCAGTTATTAAACAAATTACTTTCCCTATAAGAATATATATTTACTTTTAATGTAATTTGTTCTCACTCAAACACACCTAGTGAAACTTCCCATGATTTCACCCACCCTAACACTAATCGAAGAATAGTTATATTAACTATGAATTTTTAATCATGTTGGATCCCAGAATGGAAGGTTCACCTTAATGACATGGGTAGTAACAATTATTCCTTACGTTTACACTTCTCATAGGGTGATGTAGGTATATATTCTTTGGAAGTATTTGAAAATACATGAACCATTTAACTAAAAAATCACAAGTATTTGTTATCCAATGGAAATTGTTTGACTATACTAAAAGCAGGGAAAACTATAATTAGTCTTAAACATCTGCATAAAAATTTCTACACATCACAAAATTCTTGAGTTAGCCCATATATCACTTTCTATCATTACATATAGAAATAAATACATAAGAAGGGGAAATCTCAAATGCAGTGTAAGAGTAAGAATATGGCATAATGAACAAAGATCATAAGTGAGCATAAGAATAACATATTAGTATCATAATATTAATAGAAAATTTGAACATAATATGTTGAATTCATTCACAGTAAAACATGGATCATTATAAAATAATCAATAAAATGTGGATTTAGCATAAATAAACTAATATCAATGTATATTAGAGTCATAATATTTTTACCCCAATAAAATGCATGAAATAATCATAAAATGATTGTTTTTAGTCCCATGACCTTGATCACATAGTGGATAATGTCTCTAGTGGACTAGGTTCACCCCCCAATCCTATACATCATATCTCACAATATATAAAGATATAACCAATGTGTTTGTAGGATAAATAATTCTGATCCCACTCAACAAATTATATTATATACATTCAAAAGAGGGCCACAAAGAAAAAATATATAAAATTTCATCAATGAAATATTAACTTGAGAAAGAAATGTGTTTTTATATTATTTAAAATAGAACCATAAACCACCTAGATAAATATTTTTGATTGTTAAAATATAAACTGTAACCTATTAACAAAATAAAATTATAATGATATTTGAATAGATATAAAAATACAATTTTAAAAGTAATATTAAAATGGTACCACAAAAGAAGGGTTCAAGAATTGGATTTCTGGATTCCATGATTCCAATCCCCTAATATATGACCCCAGCCTTAATCCATACTTAATCTTGAGTTATTACAAGATTACACATTGAGGATCTTTTTGGGTTTATAGTTTTAGAGAATTAGATCATAAAACTGGCATTACATTCCAAATATAAACAAAGTGGTTACATAAAGAGAGTATTCTTCATTCCCATCAATGTAAACATATTTAAAATAAACATGGATTCTTTCTTGACACTTCCTTGACACTATCATCATATCATGTACCATTCCCTTGACCTGTGAAAAACATATCAAAAAAACTTGGGATGAGCATAAAAAGCTCAGTAAGGGATATAAAAATATTGAAAGGAAACATGGGTACATATATACATAAGGATGAGATCATACTTTTCCCATAAAACATAAGCACATTAACATACCTCATCAAATCATGAATAAATCATAGAAATCATAAGACATAAAGGTAACTTGAGGCATTCATAACATTCTTACGTAGGGAGTAACCCTTTGGTTACGTTTGGAATACCCATCACAGTATATTCCCTAAATCTCTTCGTAGAAACCTTAACGTTTCACTCCTTTGCGTTACCCAATGCATTAGAGAGCTATATCGGGCTCACCCACCCATAGTTTATCACGGAACCACCCGTCTTCATAATAATGCCCAAGAACCTCAACATAATCGTATCACATAAAACATGCATAAAGGAAATATAACATTACCATATTTCAATCAAAAGATATCAATAAAACACGTTGATATAAAAACATTATGAAAACCATTTTCAATACCAAAATAAATGAAAAGTAAAACATGGTATTTATTTTTCTTTTAAAAAAAAGGTATGGCTTATAGAGGAAGCCGAAACTCAAACAGTGGTCACGGCGGCGGAGAAGTTGTTGTCGCCGCATATGTACGACAAAAACATTCCCTTTTGTCGTTTAGTAAATGCTTCGTATAAAAAATATTCCTTTTGAATAAACGTAAAAGTCAAAGTGGTTTATACACCGTATAAAAGAAGGTTGTGTATAAAACAAAATATGCCTCAATAAAAGGAGATTGAGATGAAGTCCCATACCTCGGGTCCGACTTGACTCGATCGTTCTTTAATGTCCTGAATAATAAACTTGAGTTAATTTCTACTTGATTAAGGACCTTTTTCAAGTTCATTATTCCTTTTATATCACTTATTACCATGTCATGAACACTATGTAATTATTTAAGTTAATAACGGTCGCTTTAACAATCATTAGTACTTGAGTCAAAAATAAGCCCTTTATAATTACAAGTTGTTCATGTATCCATTATATCCAGAATGGTATTAATTATGTAGATATCATATATGTCATATATATCCAGTACATTCATGCATTTATAATATTACATAATCATTTAGAGGTAAGAAATGAAATGCACCGTTCATGGAGACGGTAAGCCGTACGTACGCATGAACGCTACTTTCATTTCTATTTCGTATTTTATAGAATGGAATCATAATGATATAAAGGTATATTATAATTCCAGTATAATATCATATATAATATCATAGTTCCATCCTTTATATGTCCCATATATGGTATTTAACGAATAAACTCACTTTGAGGGGGCGGTAGTCCGCACTTCCTTAAATGAAGATATCGCGTTTACCCATAATGGAAACCATAAAGGTATACCCAAAAAGAAAAATACAGAAGCTTAAGGAAAACATAAACATATTATATATCATATATAAATATAGTGACATCTTAATGGACACCTTTGAAGGTGTTAAAATAATGTTGAACAATCATCGTTTCGGGAGGAATAAATTCGCCATCCACAGAAATAGTATGTTCGTTAACCATTAGATTTAGGTGTGTGTAAGTGTATATAGAATCCTTATTATAACAAAATCCTAGTATATTGAGGATACTAGAGTTGTTACAAAAGAAAAGAATAAAAAGAGTTTAGGGGGTTGGAGAAGCAAAATAAAACAAAAGGACTCAAAAGAAGACATTACCTTAAAATCGGGTAACTCCATTTGGTTTGAGCTCAAAGGCATCCTTGGGAAGACTTCTGCCCAAAGTGAGGCTTCATGGACTAAGAGAGGGATGTTGAGAGCCAAAATGGGCAGGGTTTGGCCGAGAAAAAGGCTTTGGGAGTGTGGGTAAGGAGGTAGAGGTGGGGGCCTTTTATAAGAGGAGAGGAGGGGCACTCTTGGAAAGTAAAGAAATATTACTTTATTTGAAAATGATTTTCGGATTTAAATGGTCCCACATTCATATAATTCGAGGATAAGGTGATAAGGGTTCGAAATCCACCCATACAATAGGTTTTGGACATGTGTAGGTCTTAGATTTTACATTATCATTCCATTTTATTTAAATCGTCAAATAATGAGGTAATCGTTGCATCATTATGATGTCATAAATAATTTAATTTATATAATGTCTAAAAATTATAAAAAAAATACTATGATGTATAAAATATTTTTATTATTCCAATTTCTATTTATAATCAAAAATCTGACTTGTATAACCCCATATAAAAATTCTTTTAGTAAAACATTTCATGTTTGTGTCATTTTTACATTAACATTAAATAAAAAGTTATTTATGTCATTTCCCATCGAAAGTGGCCCCATGGGGTCCCCAAGTTGACCCATGGATTTTCGTGGTCGTCCATGACACATCCAAGGAGGTTAGGACATGTTTCAAGGTCATTTTATATTATTTAAGCATTATTTTTACCTTAAACTACACTAATTACCACTAATCGCGATTAAGAACTTAAAAGTTACTATTCACCAAAAAAATATTTTAATCTCATTGAACCACATTTTACATCTTAATGACATCCATGTATGTCATATTTTTAAAATTCAAAACACAGAAGTTGTAAAATTTCATTTAAACGAAAAATCAGTTTTATAAGTACCACTTACAGGTTTCACTATTCATCAAAAATTGAAGTTTTTCAGAAAAATATCAAAAATTCACCCTAAGATATATCTGATATTCTGAATTAAAAAATGAAGTATATTTTACAAAATTCAAAACATATAAGTCACATTAATTAATTTAATAATTAATTCCCGCTGTCAGAGCAAATAGCGTGTTTTTGTGAAACAATAAGTATCAAAAGATTGACACCAGTTTAAGTCCAATTTCAAAGTGAAATTGACTCCAATGACCACCATTGGATTAAATGGTAAAAATATATTCTAATTTCACTTCAAAACCAATTCAAAATATAAAATAATCATATAAATAAATTAGATTAAAAATCAGTTTTGATGTAAAGGGCAGTATTTTTCACTATTCATTAAAAAATGAACATTGTCAGAAAAATACCAAAAATTCACACAAAGTAAATTTTGATGTCCAATAATAAAGAATAAGTTTATTTTGACTAACATAGTTTATAAAATTGTCAAAAGGTATATTCAAAAATGGTTTGTCGTCAAAAGGCAGTAAAACAATCTTCTAAAAATATTAGTGTATTCCATGCTTATGATTGGATTTATTATCATTTTAAGCCTATAAAACACTATCTAATTCATTAATAGGCATATATAAAAATATATATTATTCATTACTTACTTGGAATGTTACATCCTTCCCCCCTTTAGAAAATTGCGTCCCCGCAATTTATTTACTTATCGAATAAATGGGGGTACTTATCCCTCGTTGCATTTTCAGATTCCCATGTTGCCTCTTCAATCATGTTGTTTTTCCACAAAACCTTTACCTGGTGAATCACCTTATTTCATAACACTTGCTCCCTGTGGTCAAAAATCTGGACCTGTTGTTCCTCATAAGATAGGTTCTCTTTCAGCTGAACTACTTCTGGACTCAAAACATGAGATGGATCTGGCATGTACTTTCTCAACATCGAAACGTGAAAAACATTGTGTACCTGAGATAAACTCGGAGGTAAAGCCACTCGATAAGCAACTGATCCAACTCTCTCCAGAATTTCATATGGTCCAATAAACCTTGGACTCAGCTTTCCTTTCTTACCAAATCTCATCACACTTTTCGAAGGAGAAACCTTGAGAAAAACATGATCACCTACCTTGAAAGATAGATCCTTCCTCCGGTTATCCGCATAACTCTTCTGCCTGCTCTGAGCTGTTCTCATGTGCTTCTGAATCAGCTGAACTTTTTCTACCATCTCTTCTACCAATTCTGGTCCCATCAACTACCATTCACCCACTTCATCCTAGAAATATGGTGTTCGACACCGCTTCCCATATAATGACTGAAATGGTCCCATCTGTATACTGGAATGAAAACTGTTATTATATGAAAATTCACCCAAAGAAAGATGTTGGTACCAACTTCCCTGATAATCCATAGAGCAAGAACTTAGCATATCCTCCAAGGTCGGAATTGTTCGTTCTGACTGCCCATCTGATTGAGGATGAAAAGCTGTACTAAAATTTAATTCAGTCCCCAACGACTTCTGAAGGCCTTTACAAAAGTTAGAAGTGAACCTGGGATCACGACCAAATACAATGGAGAGATTAACTCCATGTAACCTAACTATCTCTTTAAGATACAAATGAGAAAGTTAGACCAGGGAAAAAGTATCTCGTTTAGAAAGGAAATTAGCAGACTTGGTCAAGCGATCAACAATAACCCAGATTGCAGTATTACCTCGATATGTCTTCGGTAATCCCACAAAAAAGTCCATGGATATATTCTCCCATTTCCACTCTGTAACTGGTAGAGGCTGAAGCAACCCTTTCGGTAACTGGAACTCTTCTTTAACCTGTTGACAAGTCAAACACTTCTTAGTAAAGTCAGCAATATCTCTTTTCATTCCATCCCACCAGTAATACTCCCGCAGATCTCTATACATCTTAGTACTACCAGGATTAACTGAAAACAGAGAACTATGAGCTTCACATAACAACTCTCTCTTCAACTGTGAATCACAAGGCACACACAATCTCTTCCCAAATCTCAAAACACAATCATTATCAATGTTGAATTCAGGCAACTTACCCTTCTGAACCAGCTCTACCTTTTCCTGCAACTCACTGTCTTGCTTCTGTGCTTGCTTGATTCTATCTGATAGATATGATCTCACTGATACCTAAAACAAAACAGAATAACTTCCTTCACCAACAACTTCTATGCGAATTTTCATCAAATCCTTAACCAAAGGATCACGTTCCAAAAGAAACATTGTTAATGAAGCATTACTTTTTCGACTCAAAGCATCTGCCACTTTATTTTCTTTTCCCGGATGGTAATGAATTGTACAATCAAAATCCTTGATTAATTCTAGCCATATCCTTTGTCTCATGTTCAATTCATTCTGAGTGAATATATACTTTAAAATTTTGTGATCAGTATATATTTCATTCTTTACTCCATACAAATGATGCCTCCAAATTTTGAAAGCAAAAACAGCAACAGCTAATTCCAAATCATGTGTAGGGTAATTTACCTCATGAGCTTTCAACTGTCATGAAGTATAAGCAATTACCTGATCATTCTGCATTAGGACACAACCAAGTCCATTCAATAAAGCATCACTGTATATAACAAACTCACCATTCCTGGAAGGTAGTGGCAAAAATGGAGCATTCACCAATATTCTTTTCAATTCCTGAAAACAATCAACACATTCTTTTGTCCAGATAAACATAACACCCTTCCGAGTTAGATTAGTCATTGGACTAGATAATCATGACAAATTTCTAACAACCCTTCGGTAATAGCCTGCCAAACCAAGGAAGCTACGAATCTCGGTTACATTTGTGGGTCTTGGCCATTCTTCCAAAACTTTTGTTTTTGCAAGATCAACATTTATTCCATCTTTAGAAACAATGTGACCAAGGAAAGAAATTTGTTGCAACCAAAACTCACACTTGCTGAATTTCCCATACAGTTTCTTTTCTTTTAAGGTTTGCAAGATAACCCTTAAATGTCTTTCATGATCCTCTTTACTTTTAGAAAACACAAAAATATCATCAATGAAAACCACCAAAAACTTATCCAAGAACTCATGGAAAATTATATTCATCAAGTCCATGAATACAGCAGGTTCATTGGTTAGCCCAAAAGAAATTACTACAAATTCATAATGGCCAATTCTCGTACGGAACGCGGTCTTCAGAGTATCTGCCTCCTTTACCTTCAGCTGATGGTACCCCGATCTCAGGTCAATCTTTGAAAAATATTGAGCTCCCTGGAGCGGATCAAACAAATCATCGATATGAGGCAAAGGATATTTGTTCTTAACAATGATGTTATTCAAAGCTCTATAATCAATGCAAATTCTCATAGAACCATCTTTCTTTTTAACAAATAAAATAGGAGCACCCCAAGGTGATGTGCTAGGTCGAATGAAACCTTTCTCTAATAAATCTTGTAATTGTTCCATCAACTCTAAAAGTTCAATTTGAGCCATTCGATAAGGGGGTTTTGAAATTGGCTTAGCATCAGGAACTAAGTCAAAAGTAAACTCAACATCCCGATCTGGTATTATTCCAGGAAACTCATCAAGAAAAACATCAGGATACTCATTTACCACTGGCACATCATTAATCTGAACAGTTCCTTTATTTTCAATGATGTGTGAATGGTAACATTCATTTCCATCTTTTACAAGTTTCTTATCCTGTTGATAAGTTATCAACAGTAAGGGTTCATTCTTGTACACAAACTGAAAGTCTTTCTTAAAAGAAACTTCTTTAGATCTACAGTCAATCTTAGCATGGTAAATAGAGAGCCAATCCATACCCAGGATAACATCAAACTCTACTAGAGGTAGAACAATAAGGTTTGCAAGTAGGTTCTTTCCACATATAAGGATAGGAAGATTCTTATAAATTCTTTTTGCCTCAACATTTCCCCCAGGTGTTTTTACCAAAAGTTCAGGAGTCACTTCTTGAGATGGTATTCCCATTTTACAAGAAAAGGTTTCATAGATGAATGAATGTGTAGACCCCGAATCAAACAACACACTGGCATAATCTGAAAAAACAAACAAAGTACCTGATACAACTTCATTTGATGGCTCGACGTCTGCTGAAGTAGTTGAAAAGGATTTCACCACCCCTTTCTGCTTGTAGTCTAACTGCTTCCCATCACCCTAGCTCTTTGTCGGACACTCGTTTGCATATTGACCCATCTCATTGCACTTATAACATTTCACCAACTGTAAATCAAATTTGGTCTTACCTTAACCTTTATCCTTTTCAGTGCAATCGTGAGCCTTATGTCCCATCTTACCACATCGGTAGCACTTTCCTGAATTTAGAAGACATTCCCCAGCATGCCTTTTTCCACATTTATCACAAACTGGAAACGTAGTTTTCTTACCATCAGACTTTTTTGAAGAATTTTTACCTTTCTCCTGCCACCTCGGTCTCTTCTTCTGTTGGTTGTTATAGAACACTTGATCATCAGAAAACTCCATTTCCACCTTCTCAGCACATCGAACAAGCTTTTCATAACTTTTAAACCCAAGAGAAGCTAATGCCCTTTGATATTTTGTCTTTAATCCTGAGTAAAAATGAATGATTTTACTATCATGGTCTCAGATAAAATTTGGAGCATACCTTTCCAATCGAGTGAACCTTTCTTTATAGGTAGCCACTTAGTCTTCCTCTTGCCTCAATTCCAAGAATTGCTTTTCCATCCTAAGTCGAACAGCCTTAGTAAAATACTTCTCAAGAAACATACCTTTTATTTCATCCCAGTCGAGAGCATCAATCTCATCAGCATCCCTGATATTTTTAACCATCGACCACCAGTGATCTGCCTCACCCTCCAAACGGTAAATAGCAAGACTAACCTTTTGATTTTCTGAACACCCCATGACATCGAAAATCTTCTCTAGTGATTTAATCCCCCCTTCAGGTAGCACGGGGTCAGATGATCCTCTGAATGATGGGGGATGTTGCCTCATGAAATGTTCCACCACTGACATGTTACTCTACGGTTGATCTGGATGATCTCGTGCATGGATACCACCACCATTTATAGCCTGAGTCAACTATTCCATCACCGCAACAAACTGTTCAGTTCCAATTCCGACCATCTTAGGATGCTGATTCGGAAGGTTATTTCCTTCTGTATGCCTTCCTTGCACTGCTTCCCTGTTTCCTCTGCGGAAAACCATTCTGAATAAACATGTCTTAGATGAAGCAACATGGTAATCTTCAAATTCTATATCATTTAAAAAAAATATTTTTGGATAATCATTTAATATAATTATAACTCCTAAATTTATCTAAACCGACCTCTGATACCAACTATAAGGCCCATCCTTAAAACTTACTTAATCTTGAGTTATTACAAGATTACACATTGAGGATCTTTTCGGGTTTATAATTTTAGAGAATTAGATCATAAAACTTGAAATACATTCCACATATAAACAAAGTGGTTACATAAAGATAGTATTCTTCATTCCCATCAATGGAAACATATTTAAAATAAACATGGATTCTTTCTTGACACTTCCTTGACACTATCATCATATCATGTACCATTCCCCTGTCCTGTGAAAAACATTTCAAAAAAACATGGGATGAGCATAAAAATATCAATAAGGGATATAAAAATATGGAAAGGAAACATGGGTGCATATATACATAATGATAAGATCATACTTTACCCATAAAACATAAGCACTTTAACATACCTCATCAAATCATGAATAAATCATAGAAATCATAAGACATAAAGGTAACTTGAGGCATTCATAACATTCTTACGTAGGGAGTAACCCTCTTAGTTACGTTTGGAATACCCATCATAGTATATTCCCTAAATCTTTTCGGAGAAACCTTAATGTTTCACTCCTTCGCGTTACCCAATGCATTGGAGAGCTATATCGGGCTCACCCTCCCTTAGTTCATCACGGAACCACCCGTCTTCATAATAATTCCAAGGAACCTCAACATAATCGTATCACATAAAACATGCATAATGGAAACATAAAAATTCCATATTTCAATCACAAGATATCAATACAACACATTGATATAAAAACATTATGAAAACCATTTTCAATACCAAAATAAAAGAAAAGTAAAACATGGTATTTATTTTTCTTTTAAAAAAAGGTATGGCTTGTAGAGGAAGCCGAAACTCAAACAATGGTCACGGCGGCGAAGAAGTCATTGTCGCCGCATACGTATGACAAAAACATACCCTTTTGTCGTTTAGTAAACGCTTCATATAAAAAAGATTCTTTTTGAATAAACGTAAAAGTCAAAATGGTTTATACACCGTATAAAAGAAGGTTCTGTATAAAACAAAATATGCTTCAATGAAAGGAGATTGAGACGAAGTCCCATACCTCGGGTCCGACTTGACTCGATCGTTATTTAATGTCCTGAAAAATAAACTTGAGTTAATTTATACTTGCTTAATGACCTTTTTCAAGTTCATTATTCCTTTTATATCACTTATTACCATGTCATGAACACTATGTAATTATTTAAGTTAATAACGGTCGTTTTAACGATCATTGGTACTTGAGTCAAAAATATGCCCTTTATAATTACATGTTGTTCATGTATCCGTTATATACAGAATGGTATTCATGATTTAGATATCATATATTTCATATATATCCAGTACATTCATGCATTTAAAATATTACATAATCATTTAGAGGTAAGAAATGAAATGCACCGTTCGTGGAGACGGTAAGCCGTACGTATGCATGAACGCTACTTTCATTTCTATTTCATATTTTATAGAATGGAATCATAATGATATAAAGGTATATTATAATTCCAGTATAATATCATATATAATATCATATTTCCATACTTTATACGTCCCACATATGGTATTTAACGAATCAACTCACTTTGAGGGGGCGGTAGTCCGCACTTCCTTAAATGAAGATATCGCTTTTACCCATAATGGACACCATAAAGGTATACCCAAAAAGAAAAATAAATAAGCTTAAAGAAAACATAAACATATTATATATCATATATAAATATATTGACATCTTAATGGCCACCTTTGAAGGTGTTAAAAGAATGTTGAACAATCATTGTTTCGGGAGGAATAAATTCGCCATCCACAGAAACAGTATGTTCGTTAACCATTAGATGTAGGTGTGTGTAAGTGTAGCTCGAGTACAGATTATAACAACATCCTAGTATATTTAGGATACAGTAGTTGTTACAAAATAAAATAATAAAAAGAGTTTAGGGGGTTGGAGAAGCAAAATAAAACAAAAGGACTCAAAAGAAGACATTACCTTAAAATCGGATAACTCCCTTTGGTTTGAGCTCAAAGGCTTCCTTGGGAAGACTTCTGCCCAAAGTGAGGCTTCAAAGTGTAATAGAGGGATGTGGAGAGCCAAAATGGGCAGGGTTTGGCCGAGACAAAGGATTTGGGTGTGTGGTTAAGGAGGTAGAGGTGGGGGCCTTTTATAAGAGGAGAGGAGGGGCACTCTTGGAAGGTAAAGAAATGTTACTTTATTTGAAACTGAGTTTCGGATTTAAATGGTCCCACATTGATATAATTAGAGTATAAGGTGATAAGGGTTCGATATACACCCATCCAATAGGATTTGGACATGTGTAGGTCTTATATTTTACATTATCATTCAATTTTTTTTAAATCGTCAAATAATGAGGTCATTGCTACATCATTATGATGTCATAAATAATTTAATTTTTTTAACGTCTAAAAATTATAAACAAATACTGTGATTTATAAAATCTTTTTATCTTTCCAATGACTATTTATAATAAAAAATCTGACTTGTATAAACCCATGTAAAAATTGTTTTAGTAAAACATCTCATGTTTGTGTCATTTTTACTTTAACATTAAATAAAAAGTTATTTATGTCATTTCCCAACCAAAGTGGCTCCATGGGGTCCCCAAGTTGACCCATGGATTTTAATGGTCGTCCATGACACATCCAATGAGGGTAGAACATGTTTCAAGGTCATTTTATATTATTAAAGCATTATTTTTACCTTAAACTACACTAATTACAACTAATCACGATTGAGATCATAAAAGTTACTATTCACCAAAAAAAATATTTTAATCTCATTGAACCACATTTTACTTCTTAATGACAACCATGTATGTCGGATTTTTGAAATTCAAAATACAGAAGTGGTAAAATTTCATTTAAATGAAAAATCAGTTTTTATAAGTACCACTTAGTGGTTTCACTATTCATCAAAAATTGAAGTTTTTCAGAAAAATACCAAAAATTCACCCTAAGATATATTTTTTATTCTGAATTCAAAAATGAAGTCTATTTTAAAAAATTCAAAACATATAAGTCACATTAATTAATTTAATAATTAATTCCTGCTGTTAGAGCAAATAGCGTGTTTTTATGAAACAATAAGTATCAAAGGATTGACACCAGTTTAAGTCCAATTTAAAAGTGAAATTGATTCCAATGACCACCATTGGATTAAATGGTAAAAATATATTCTAATATCACTTCAAAAACAATTCAAAATATAATATAATCATATAAATAAATTAGATTAAAAAGCAGTTTTGATGTAAAATGCAGTATTTTTCACTATTCATTAAAAAATGAACATTATCAGAAAAATACCAAAAATTCATACAAAGTAAATTTTGATGTCCCAATCATAAGGAATAAGTTTATTTTGACAAGCATAGTTTATAAAATTGTCAAAAGATAGATTCAAAAATGGTTTTCCATCAAAAGGCAGTAAAACAATTTTTTAAAAATATTAGTGTATTCCATGCTTAAGATTGGATTTATTATCATTTTAGGCCTCTAAAACACTATATAATTCATTAATAAGCATAGATAAAAATATCTATTATTCATTAATTACTTATTATGTTACACCTAAACTTTAAATAATAAGAGTAATTAAATCATGAATCATAAATCTAAGAAATTTTAAAAAAATTAAAAATTAAAATTAAAATATAAGATAAATTATAAATTTTTTTTATAAAAAACTAGCATTAACATAAATAAAAACATTAAATTTCACATTAAAACATTATTCATAAACATTTAAATTTAATTCATTTAAAACATTTAACATGAAAATAAAATCCTATAAGGCTACATTGAAATCATATACTGGTATGCAATATAAATGTGGTGCAGAAGATAACACATCTGATCATGGAAATATATAAAATTTATGTTTTTAAATACAATTGTTGAAAGATGACATCATAAGAAGTGTAAATTTTATTTGAAATGACATAAAGTGAAATATTAAAGTTAGAGAGAGTTAATACATAATAACATTTCAAAGTATTATATGATAACATGGGTTGTAATTTGGAAATATTAACATGGGTGATAAACCATTATTTAATTATATCAAAATTATTCATTATAATATTTTGTTTTAAAAAATAATTGGAATTCATCAACAAGGGTGATTTGAATCAAAATTTATCTCCGAAGATAGAAATAGGTAATACCATATAAATTTAATGATAAACCTTAAAGATAAACGTTATAACTCAATAAAGATTAATGAGTTATAAAAAGGCCTTATATTTTATGGAAGATATCAATTATAGTAAAAATAATTGAAGAGAATTATGGGAAGGAAATTTTTATAGATACCTAATAGTTGAATATATTTTATGTCACTTGGTATTATTAGAAACATAAAATATAATATTGGTTCATAGTATCAAAGCATGCCTCATTGAAGGATGATCATGATAGAAACCCTTACTGATTATCTTGCTTTACTCAAAGGCTCTCTAACATATTATATAACATAGATGAATATCTTAGGTACATATTTATAAACCATATTCATAACTATTACCATTTACACACCTAATTTATTATTATTCTTTATTTTTATATTAACTAAATGTTATATATTTTCAATATCAATTTTGATTAATATGGATTGTTTTGAAGTAGTTTCATGATAATGTTTTAAATATTTTCTCTTATTCAAATGTTCATCAATATGATATCATTCAAGGTTCTATATTTTATTCTTTATTTTTAATTATAAATATATAATTTCGTTCTATGAGTGTTTTAGTTGAGAAAGTTACCGATGAACATCACGATGAGCATTTTTCTGTGATATTTAATAAGTACAGTTATCATAGTGAGTGAGTTTAATTTAAGTATTAAAATTTAAAAAATGATGTTTTTAGATTAATATTTATATCATATATTATCATTAATTATTTTCTTATACTCTACCATGATATTATTTTATATTATTATTCAATTAGGTTGTGAGATCGACTAAAATATGAACATACAATAATTAATGGATGATTATGATTATGAGAGTGGTTTATGTTGGGAATAACAAGATTATTATAGAATAATAATGTTTCTATTTATATAATTATAAGTTTTTGAATAAAATATTTTGAGGGTCTAATGAATAAGATATAAATAATATGAAAAAACATGATATGTCACTTTATGGAGGCGGTTGTCCGCACAATGCATTATGAACACATTCATTTCTAGAATATTGTGTTGAGAGAAAGTGGATTATAATTTTACTACTTAATATAATAATTATGTTACATATTTTATAATTATTCCTAAATTTCACCATTTTAATCAATGAGTAGTTGTTGTGGTTAAAATAGAATATCATTGCTTCATGGAGGCAGTATTCCACACAATTCATGAATTATTGTTTTATTTTTAACAATAACAAATGAGAGAAATTGTTAATAGTTATTACTATAAAATAATAAAATTAAGTACACAAAAAATTATAATTTATTAGATAGTAAATATAAATTTAGATAATTGTAATTTAAGATAGAATTGAAAAGATGTTAAGAAAAATAAGTCACATTGATGTCATTGCATTTTCCTTAGAGGATTCCTGGGAAAGAGAAGTATTAATTGAATATAATGTTAGAAAGGCTCAAATAAATATAATATTTTCATAAGATAATTATTACATGTATATTTTCTAGTGGAAATATAATTCTATGATTTACCAAGAATCGATGAGGGGAGGCCCTTTTAATAATTGGTGAGAAAGGAATTTTTGTAATTATAACCACTTAAAAATAATGAAGCACTTGTCTAACTTGTCACAGGGCTCAAAAAATAGACAATAATGGATTATGGTATGATATAATGTGAATAATTCCTCACCCATTCATTTTAACACAAAATTTTATTGTTTTTTTAAATCATTTAGTCATCAAATTTTCACTTTTATCATTTTTTATTTTTTCGTGGTAACTAATATTTACATATATAATTTACCTTTATTGACTAAAATGAAAATGAAACTCATTATTAATTTATACCTGTTGATTTAATAAATGATATATATTTATATTAAAAAAATTCTATTCATAATAAAAATAAATGTCAACATTAAGGAATATACCGTGTAAAATCCCATTTTTAGAAAAAGTGAATTTTTAAGATTAAAATTTATGTATGTGGTAAAAATACCCATGAATTTTATTTTAATGATATGAATTAATTTATTATAATATGAATAACATTTTTATGGCTTTAAAATAAATATAAAAAAATATTTTATAAAAAAAATTAATGAAAAGATAAAAAATTGATTTCTTGAAGAAATATTTCATAAAATCGTAAAATTATAATAAGTGGTTTTATAAATGTATAATTATAATATTAAAATTAATATTCATTACACATTGAATACATATTTGAAAAAATAAATTGATTTATACACTTATATCTTTTTTATAAAATAATAAAATTCATAGTTTTGGTAAAAACTATATTTTTAACTATTCACAAAAATATTCATCTATTTTAGAAAATAAAAACATTAACATAATGTTATATTAAAATTCATAAAATTAAAATAAATTTAATTTCACCAAATTAAAATTAGAGAATTTATTAATATTTTTTTAAAGATGATATATAGTTCAAAAACTATTTTTATTGAAAAAGAAATTTAATTTTATTTAAAATTAAAAATGAGAAATGTGTAAATTTCATGTCATTAAAAACCTATTATATTAATAGTTAATAGATTATAATATCCATATTTCTAGTTACATATCCCCTCAAGATATCTGAGTATTATCTAGGCATATGGTATGCATTGTTGGTAGTCAAGGGTGGTGATTGTTTTATAATGGCTCTCATGGAAATTTCCACGATCATGAATTTTTCTCCTATATGTTTTCTATAAAACCATAATTATTCATGTTTAGATTGAAATTGGAATCTACAAAATCCTTGTAATCCAACCACGCTCAAAATTGTAGATAAATGATATTTATAAGGAAAAATTCTGTTACGTGATGCCATTTCATTCCTTTATGGATTTTATAACATGGTTACCTCCTTTTACACTTACTAATTTAAGAGAAATATAACAATAACAAAAGTATATATTAATATATCATGGTTTTGTTTTAGATTAATGTTTTATATATAATATGATATTAACCTAATATTTAGATATGATAAATACTTAGTTAATTTTTTTTATTTTTGATACCTATCACTATGTAGGGAAAATAACTAATCTTTCGGTAATTATTCAAGTCGTATTGGTGTAGAAAAATCCAAAGGATTTAATGGTCATCATGTTGTATTGGAAATATAATCTTAGACACCATTAATTTTTAATTCTCATAAATAGATCATGACGATTCGTAGAGTGTTTCAATGAGTTTATATCCTACATTGAACCATTATTCTATGTTTAATCATTTACATAATATTAGCTAGATTCCATGAGATAGTATTAGATGTCAAAATGCCTCTTGTGATGCGGGAACTTGAATAGTCCCAGTAAATTAATGCAAAATTCATTGATTATTTGACATAACCTTGTGTTCATAGACATGAAATCGTATTGGAGTTCCACGATACTCTCAATATCAAACCGAAGGTTGTGTTTAACATAAAAAATTTATCGCGATACTTCATATCCATGCATATATTATCTTGGTTATTCATACATAACACATTCTCTCTTGAATTTATTCTAACACATCTCACATCCATGGAGATTTATTGACATTAAATTCATTTTATACTCTAAAAAATTCCAATTTACTAGATTTTGGCTCACTTTTAGTCCTCTATGGCACATTTAGATTTCAATTTAAACATCCATAAAAATATAATATTTTTTTACTCCCACCAATCCCATTCTATAACAAACAAATAATTTAAAATATTAATGATTCACTATAAAAAAATTTAAAATAAAAAAACTTATAGAATTAATATAAATAAATTATTGAACTTCTATAATAAAGATAATTTTTTGGAATAAAAAAAATAAAAAAATACCTCTGAATATATAAAAAACAATGAAAATACAAATTTTAAATGAAAAATAGAAAAAACAATGAAAAATTGGTACACAAAATCGCATATACTTGCGGTATAACCTTCCCACAAGTTATTTCCCTCAACATATTTTAAAAAAAACCCAAATTATATAAGTTTGATTTTAGGATCATTGAATATTAAATAAATAGATTTTAGTTGAATCCTTTATCCAAATTATTATACTTCCACAATTCCACCTCATTCATATTTATATTCATATACTTAGTTTTTCACTAATTGATACAACTTAATTGATAGAATTATAAGTAAATTTCCAAATTCTTTATTTTTTCCAATATTACTCTCACTGTCTAATTCATTTAATGACTAATAATTAAAATTGTTTTATGTATTTTTTATTCATAAAATGTTTTTAATCTTATTGGAAAAATGTTACTATTCTTGAACTAAACCACCCTTTTACAAAGGTACCCTTTTAGGTTATTTTTTATAACCAGGAAATAGAATTTGGATAAGTATATTAACTCCCAAAATATCACTTTATTGTTTATGAATTTAAATTTATAGTCACACAACCAATGCCTAATCATCCAAAAAATTACAAATTGGATGCCAATTGACCATATTAATCTATTTTTGATGATACTGTATGATTGTATATCATATTACCTGATTAATATGTTATTTATTTATTGTAAAAAATTACATCTCTTTTCATGTCCTAATTTAATTATATACATTTCAGATCACAATCCACTAGAGTCTTCCATTTTAAACATCAACAAAACATTGACTAAAAAAATATTTATGGGATCTGTCTTCTAGAGAAGTGATAGATGTAATATCAAGTGTCATTATGTATTTATTTACAAACCACACTCCCTAAAAATTGTTTTTTTATAATTAATCATGATCATATTCAAACAAATTAAATTATGATATGATAATAAGAATAAATAAGAGGTATAACAAGTAGAATACTTCACTTCATTGAAATATCTTCTTATATATTTAATTTTTTTTCAATTCCAATAAATGAAAATTATACTATGTATCCTAACAAATGAATTTTTTTAGGAATAAATTGTCTCAAAAACACAATATAAATATTATTTAATTTTTTATACTCACAAAAATCCTTGGTTGTTTTAATAATGAAATTAGTTAAAGTATTTTTCAGTAATAAATTTATTAATAAGATTATATGTTTATTTTTATTCCAGAGTTATAATATTTTTTAAAGAATTTGGAATATTTTTTAAAGAGTATTCTGGAAACACTCATGAAACTATATGTTTTCAAGTATATGTATAGTGTATGGCTTAGAAACTCTATATTTGAATAGAATAATATATTTGTTAAAAGAGAGAGTATGAATAAGAAATCCTATATTTGTAAGGATCCCCATAATTGAAGATAAAAATGTATGGTACAAAAACCATACTTTTTTATCAATATTACTTTGTCTGCCCTATTATTGGAGTTTCTTCATCACATAAAGGAACCCTATATTTAACTATTCAATGAAAGAGATTTATTTTACAATATTATCCATTATTTATGAAACAATATTGATATAAGTAGATATTGTTTTCAGGATTCGTTATGACCAATTTAAAGGCACTTATTCAATAGAATTAATCGTTCCCATTTATAGGGGAAGTTTAGACACCCTTGAATTATTTGAATTTTAATGTTTGCGATCTATTATGTTATATTCAAGGATCTTCCTAACCAAAGAGAGGATATTATTTCAATATAAAATTTAGGGTATTTTTTAATTTCAATACGGTTGTAGATATGCACTATCTTTTTGAATATAGAATTTATATAAATAAAGATTTAGTGAATCTATTATTTTTGAAGAAGCCACATATTGTAGTTTTCAATCTTTTGATATTGTTTTCTCTCTACTATTTGTTCATTTATACTATTATTGGAGATCATTTTCAACCCAGATCTCATCAATTCAATTATTTCTTGAATACATTCATTTTTAGAAGAAAATCCATATTTAATAAGTTTATAGTGCAACTGTGATCTAGAACCTCTCAATTAAATAAAATCAAACTATTTTTATTTATTTGATTCTTGGCTTCTTGGAATATGTCATGGGAGAGTATCAGATTATCAGACAATGTGGTGGTGAAACTGGTTCCATGTAATGGAAATAGAATTCCCTATTAATCCATATTGTAAAATGTGAAAACTGACTATTCTCAGTTGTGAAGGTATTATGATAAAATGAATTTATCTAGTGAAAATCAGAATGCTCATATAAATAGGGTTGGCATAATAGACTAAGGGATCTTTTTTCTTAAAAGAAATATAAAAATTTATTTTTTCTTATTTATTATTTATCTGCTTCCCTATAGAATAGAACAATGCATATCTTTATAAATCAAAATGAAATCTAAATGACCAAAACATTCAATATTATCAAAAGGGAATAATTCCCCACTATTTTATATCTTTGTATTATTCTAACCTAAAAATTGGCATCGAAGGATAACTTTTTGATAAAATAGATAAAGAACTACCAATTTTAGAAGTATAAAATCTATAATAGGAAATATTTCAATGGATAATCCTAGATAAGTAATGTCTATGATTTGTGCTCTATACATTAATGGTGATAACTATGGATGTTGAAAATATATTGTGATCATCTATATAAAAAGTTATTTATTTTAAAGTTTATATGAAGACCATCACTCTATATGAAAATCCTGAGAAACCTAAAACATGGTATGCTAAAAAAGAATCTATGTATGAAATCCAGAAAAATAATTGAATGCTATAATTTTTGGAACTAGTCATGATGAATTTAATAAAGTATAAAAATGTATTATTGGTTATAAAATATGGAAAATTATTGTTGTTACATATAATGCAAATAAAAAGGTCAGAAAATTGAGGTATGTTACTACAAAACTGAAGTTCAGAACCTTCATAATGTATGATGGTGAAAGCATCATGAAAATTAATGGATGGTTGATAGATTCTATCAATGATGTTGCTTATTTGGGAGACCTAATTTCCTAATCAGACCAAGTGATAAAATTAATCTGATTACAATCCTCAACATTGAATGGTATAAAAAATTATCTAAGACAATCATCACTATTTAGAAATCCAATAATTAAAGAATTGATTGGAGACCTGATGATGTATGAAGTAGAGATGTAAGATGGAACTGAAGGTAAAAATATTGTAAAAATGGATGACACTTCCCTTAAAATAACATCATATTATTATTAAATGATATCCAAATAATATTTTAAAATATAAAAATATTTATATTTCTTATATTCTGAAATGGAACAGGCTTAGTTTTCCCTAAAATTTATAAGATTATATAAGAAGAACAAAGGCTTCAAAAAATACTCTATTATATAAGGGAAAGGATCTAAATAAGATAGATTCTATGAATGAAAGAATATGAGTCAATTAGGACATGATTTACCCTAATTATAACCCAAAATAATAAATATGTAAAAGAAAAATAAAAAAGAAAATGGATTATGAGAAAAAGGGAAAAGTGATATGAAATCTACTTGGAGAGTGTCTAAAAACTCCATCCTCCCTCCCAAATCTGATTTAGAAACTAAGTCAAAAATCTAAAAGCAATCATGTTTGTTAAGGATAAGAAAATAATCTGGTAAAAAAATAATTTTCTTATGATTCTAATTTAAATAGCCTCTCAAGTATAAAATTGGATGCCTATTGTAAGATGGTTGATGAAAGCTACGATTATCTTACAAAAAAAACATAAGTCAAAAATAATATCTATAATTATTTTTTAAGTGAAAGGGATGAAATGATAAATCAATATCAACAATTGATTGGAAAATTAAATACATCTACATAAAAAATTTACTATTCATGAAACAAATATAAATAAATTACTTGATGAAGTATAATAACTAAAGAGTGTTTGATGTATTTTAACCAAAAAGTGAAAAAAAAAATTCTTTTTATAGAAAAAACATTATTAAAAGAGAAAAATATGGAATTGGAAGAAAAGGAGAAAAATATGGAATTGGAAGAAAAGGAGAAAAATAAAATATATTCAAAAATTATTTTTACTAAGTTCTAAAAACGAAATATGTTTATACAATGGAATTAAAGGACATTATTCTAACAAAGGTTATTTAATAAATCTTCAGATAAGTAGAATTAAAAAGGGTTTTATTTACAAAAACCTTTCTGAAACAGGTGATGTAAATTTTGTTTAAATAAGGAAAATATGGATTCCCATATCTTTTCATATGGGCACAACTAGATGAAATAAAAAGGGTTACCAAATAATTTGTCATTTAAATAATTTATTATGAAAATGATCATGGGAATAGAATGTTCGTATGGTATATAGATAGTTTATGGTCATGAAATATGTGTGGAGACACCTAAGAACTTCAATATACTTACCAAAATGGATGGATGACTAGTAACCTTTAGAGAATGTGAAAAAGGGAAATTTTTTGGTGTTGAATCAGTTGGAGATCAAAAGTCACTATGCATCACGAATTTACTCTCTGTTCAAGAAAAAAAGTATAACATGATAATTATTTTTCAACTTTGTAATGATGGATTTTATATTTATTTCTCTAATAAATATTTCTCATTATTAATAGATAAATTAGAATTAAAATTTTTTATACATTGGATTTGGATTCATTGTGTAACAAAAAAGATAATTGTTTAACAGCTGAGACAAATGAGTCATGGATCTAGAATAAAAGACTTAGACACTGAAATAAAATTAATTAATATAAATTATTTATGAAAAAAATAGTTTTTTATTTTATTAAATCTTACATTTTAAAATGATAGATTTTGTGATGCATGTCAAATTAGAAAACAACACAAATCATATTTCCAATCATTTAAAAATGATTCTAAATATAATCCACTAGAACTTATCCATATGGATTTGTTTGGACCATAAAGTGTAGAATGTTTGGATTGATATTTTTTTATTTATATATTAGTTAATTATTTTTGAGGACTTTTTAGGATTATTTATTAAACTCAAAAGTGATTTACTCACTGTCTTTTAAGGCCATAAATTTTTTTTAAATTAAAAAATATTTAAAAACATTTATTATGAAATGATCATGGTGTAGAATTTTAGAAACTAGAATTTAATTATTTTTTCAACAAATTAGGTATTAAAAACTAATTCTCTACACCATGAACATTTCAATTGGAATGTGTGGTTAAAATAATAAACAGAACCATTCACGAGATGTCAAGTATAATATTGAATGAATACAACATTCCTAATTATTTTTTAGAATAATTTATAAAAAACCCTTATATATCATGAATAGAGTTTTAATAAGACCAATTATAAAAATGATACCCCATCAAGTTTGTAATAATTAAATCGAATGAAAATAACTTTAAAGTATATGGATGCTAGGTGTATATCTTGAACACTAAATAAAACCTTCTTAAATTTGATATAAGGGGTGAAGAAATAATATTTCTAGGAAATTATACTACTTCTATATCCTATAAAGACTATAATAAAAATTCAAGGACTATTAAAGAATCAATTCATGAGAATTTTTATGAAGGTGTCCCTTTTAATAAAAAGAAAGTTCATGTATATGAAACTAAGGACTATTAAGACATTATGTGACATCATTTGGCCAAACTATTTTTGAAAATAAAATAAATGAAATTCATTCCATCGGAAAAGAACATTAAATAAAAGAACCTAAAAGTATCTTATGTAGATAGTATAAAACTTAATGTGTCAACATTAAGAAACTGTAATAGGAAACATAAACGTGGGAGTAATAACTAGATGAAATGTATGAAAATTAGCTGAACTTTCTTCCATTCTATCACAATTTAAACCTAATACTATTAATAAATATTTAAATGATGAATATTGGTTAATTTACATGCAATAATAATTTAATTAATCCATTAAAAATAAAGTGTGGTAATTAGTTGACTGACCGAACAATTTTCTAGTAATAAGAACCAAATGGATTGTAGAAATAATTATGATGTCCAAGGGATTATTACCAAAAATAAAGCTATATTAGTAGGAAAAGGTTAATACTAGGAAGAAGGGATAGAATTTAATGAAACCTTTTCCCCTGTTACTGGATTAGAAGAAATAAGAATCCTTCTAGATTATACGACCCTTATTAATTTCAAAAAATATTATATTGATGTTAAATATTTCTTTTTAAGTAGTTATTAATGGAGGAAGTTTACATTGAACAACTAACAGGTTTTGGAAACCCCCAACTACCAGAATCAGTTTGTTAAACCAACCAAGGCACTTTATGTACTTAATAAGTTACATATGGTTTATTATAAAATATTAAGCTCTTTTATATTCAAAAATGAATTTTTATAAGACTATTAGATCCTACACATTTTATGAAAACTGTTAGATCAAATATATTACTAATAAAAATTTATGTTGATATTGTAATTTTAAGATCAAAAAATAAAAATATTTGTAATTATTTTTCAAATATAATTCAAAAATAATTTTAAATGAGTATGTTGGGATAATTAAATTTCTTTCAATTATTTAAAATCTGTCAAAAACATTATGGAAATGTTTTAAATAAATGAAAACACATTATTGATTTTGTTGGAAATTTTTGGACTATAAAAATATAATACTAAAATAAATCCCATGTGTACTAATGTAAAACATGATTGGGATGATGGTGTAAAACTAGTAGAAAACATGTTTTATCAAGGTGTGGTTGGGAGTTTATTACATCTTAGTGCTAGAAGACCATACATAATGTTTTCTCTATATTTATGAGATAGAATTTAGTAAAAACCAGAATAATCATGTATTATTGCATTGAAAGGAATTTTTATATATTTAAAAGGTACTATATTTCATTACAAACATTAACCAAAATGTATAATCATAATTTAATTTCATATTGAGATGATAATTCATTTGGACGTATGTTAGATAGAAAAAGAACAGTAGGAACCTATCACTTTTTGGGAATATCTTTAGTATCAAGATAATGTTAGAAAAAATAATCAGTGCCTTTGTCGACAACTAAGGTATAATACATATCTACTTTCAGTTGCTATAAACATGTGTTGTGGATGAAAGACTCCTTACTAGAATTTGAAATTAATTTTAAGAATATACATATTTTATGTGATAATACTAGTGAAATTTATATTTACAAAAATCATATTAGTAATTCTAGAACCATGAATACCAATATACTACATTATTTTCTAAGAGAATATGTTCTTAAAAGTGATATATATATAGAATTTATAAAAACCAAATATCAACGTAATGATATTTTTATTAAATCTCTTCCCAATCCATGTTTTCATTTTATTAAGTTGGAGTTAAAAATATTTAATTTTAACTAAATATCTATTTGTTTGATTTATTAAATAATGTGTAAATAAATAATTTATTTATTTATTTATTTATCAAAATTAATTATTTTTTTTATAAATTATTTATTTTCAAAATAAAAACTGATAATGATTATATTGAGTATATTGACTCCATAAACTATAATTGTAACACATCGAGTTTTTACAGACCCTTTTTTCCCTCAAATAAATTAAATTTTCATTTACATCTTGCATTGCAATTACTAAAAAATTCCTTTCACATCTAACAAAAAAATAGGGAACACCGACTTGGTTTATGATACAGGTAACACTGATTTGGTCTATATTACACGCAACACCTATTTGGCTTAAATTATTCACAACTCCAATTTGGCATATATTACACGCAACACTGATGTTTCTACAAAACATCATTTTAATGAAATAATTATTTAAACGATATAATTATAACAAATTAGTTAAAATTTGTTATATGAATAGTAATAACTGCTTTAAAATAATTTTTTATAATGGTTTTATATAAATAAAACGTATTCAAAATGAAAGATACAATTTTTGGTAAGGTCATTATATAGTTAAAAATACAATTTTCTCAAACGAACTAATTTTCATTTCCTTCTATAAAACATTATAAAATTAATTTTATAAACATTATAATTTGATAAAATAAACATAATTTTTGAATATATAATGTCAAAATTATCCTTGGGTGAATTTTTGAGATATTTGGGAGAAACATCTTTTTTGGATGAATAGGGAAAAACATCAGATTTGTATTAAAAAATTCTATTTGTCTAATTTATTAATAAGGTTAAATAATATTTTAATTTGATTTAAATGTTTTCTTAGACCATATTGCTGCACCTAAACCCAATTTGGGTCATTGGAAGAAATGTCACATTTAATATGGGCATAAAAACATTCCGAACATTGGAATGTTTTTAAATTAAAATCTAGCATTATCGACTCGATTACGAGATTAATTTTAAATTAACTTATAAAACGTATGTGATTGGAATTATGAAAAATATATTTCATAGTTGGATCCAAAATAATTTATAATTTATTATAATTTCACCTTTGTTAGTGAATAAAAATATTAGTGAAAGTATTTAAAAGTAATTAAATAAATTAAGGTAAAATTAAGCATAACTAAGGACTAAATCGTAAATTTAAGACACAAAACAACTTATAAACCTTTAAAACACCCATTTTATGGCCATTATTCAACCATGAACCTTCCATTTTTTAAATTTTTTGTGTTTTAATGACTTTTTTAATGTAAAATATGGGTACACCAAACTTGTTTTCAAAAATTCCATGGGTGTTCTTTCCTTTCCTTATAAAAGGTTATCACCTACCCTTATTCATCACACCTATCTAAAAAGTAGTATCGGTTTAGATATACCCAATCCGCATCCCAAAATATCTCCCTTCCTACTTGAATCTTACCTTTGGGAATAATGTCTTCCAAATAATCCCTTTCGTGTAAACCAAAGAGGATTTACCCAATTAAGAGGCAACATCTTCTCTCAAACTCATTTATTTTCTTTTCTTTCTCTACCTCCTCCACTCTATTTATTCCCAGAATGTATAAAAACACTTGTATCCTCAATATACTAGGATTTTATTGAACTACGGGTTTGACCCACACTTACACACACCTCTATCTAATGGGCAATGAACCTACTATTTACGTGTACAGAGGAATACCACCTCACTAAATGGTGAATGTTCATTTTTTCTTTTTTGTGGTTTACATTATGATGAGAAATTTATTTATATATGTTATATATTATATTTA
The DNA here is from genome assembly GCA_963277665.1 of Viscum album. Taxonomy (NCBI): domain Eukaryota; kingdom Viridiplantae; phylum Streptophyta; class Magnoliopsida; order Santalales; family Viscaceae; genus Viscum; species Viscum album. The sequence continues at coordinate 706,969,650 of OY728129.1, forward strand.
TTATATCTTGAATATTATTTATTTCTTGTAAAACAAATATCTTTATACTTTCCACTTTGTGTTAATAAGATAATTTTGTTTGAGGAAGTGTGGACTACCATCCCTGTGTGTGATGTGATTCATTTATACACTATATATAATGTATTAAGGATGGATTTAGTAAATATATATTATATATATGATATACTAAAGATACTATAATAATGATATATACATATACATATATATACATATATTCCTTTTACATTTTTTCTTTCTATGCGGCAATTAAAAGAAAATAGCATTTAGGCATACATATGGCCTAACGTCTGCATGAACAGGTTATTCCATTTCATACATATTTATTCTATGGATTTTAATAAATATATATTATATTTAAATAATTTTTTACAATCATTAATTCATTATACAAGTATAAGAACCAAATATATAACAAATTAAAATTCATGTGAAAAACAATGAGGATATTACCTAAAGTGAAACCGTAAAATAGAAATATTAAAAATTAGGTAATATGATTCCATATCATACCATAAATGGTATTATATGTAATAATATGGATATGTGATATATTTATAATAAATTTATATTTTTTATATAATAGGTTTGTATGATTATGAATACATTCAAGAAATAAGGTATTGTAATTTCATCTCACTATTATTTTCTGGAGATACATGCCTTAATCAATACTCACTTATTTTGTGTGGTGTATATCCATCTTGTGATCTTTATATTATGGGGTATATGTTTCAAAAGATACCAAATCAGTGATTTTTTTCTCAATTTTCCATCTTTGAGACTCATGTTTTGTTATGCACCTAAATTCAATATCGAGGTGTGTATAATTCCATTTTTCATGTTATATCATGAATATACTTATTTTAATGATATTTTAAGTGTAATTTAATTTGATTTTCTTACATGGATAGTATTATCCATAGTTATTAAGTGATATGAGTGTATTGAAGAAATATCATTTCATTTCGAGATTTTTTTTATTATTCTTCAATTAATGAAATATCTTGATCAATATATCATGAACACTTATGATGAATCTTATACTCTGGTTATATAAGATATATACATGTATTAGTTCCATTTTCCACTCTTCTATTATGAAGACAACGTTTTTAGGTAAAATTTTACCGCCCCTCTCTTTAGTATGATATCTATTGTATTCAAAAACCACATTTTCAAAAAAAATATCTGAAATGTTTTTGAAAGATCGTTGAAAACAAATTTCAAAGAAAAATTATCTTCAAATTATTTTTATGGTTTTTAATGATTTCTTTATATCTTTTCAAACCAATATTCAATTAAATTTGTTTTCAAAAATTTTTATGTTTTAAAAATCATTTTTAATGTAGAAAAGATATTTTCCTCAAGAAATATTTTTAAAAGATCTTTCAAAATTATTTCCCATCTAAGATAACATCTAATTTTATTACTCATGCCTTAATAAGAAAATTATTCAATGTTTCCATTAATATTCTATGTTTCAATGGTTTATGTTTTTATGGCATGATGTTTTTGAAACCTTTTTCTCTTTCATAAGCTATATTCTTTTGAAACCCGCTTCTTTTCGTGGGTTATGTTTATAATGAAATGATTATGAAACCTGTCTTTTTCCATAGGTTATGATATTATTACATATTTATAATAACAATATAATTTCATGGGTTATGATATCACTATTGATGATCATGTGACACATGCACGAATGATTTGACTATGATATGTGTTGGACCTATATCTCCATCCAATGAATTGGGTATAGATTTATATCATATTAGATAGTAAAAAATGGTCTTTATAGTGAAACTTGACTGCTAAGATGTCTATGAGAGTTAACCATGACTACCAAGATGGTATGAAGAGTGAATTCACACTACTATGATGTCCATTAAAGTGAATCATTACTACCATTTTGGTATGGGAAGTAATCCCATAATAATAAGATGGACTTAGCACCAATTCATTGGATACTATGTAAATCATATTATATAATTATACGATTTCTAAAAGTTCATGTTTTATTCCATTATTATAATTTCAGGGATTTTTATGTATATTTCCTTATGATTCATGTCTTATAAACATCCAAGATTTATTTCATGATTCATGTTAATGATCTTTGATATGTAGAGTTTGATCTTCTATTTATTGATCATTATCTCGTACCCTTATGCTCAAGATTATGTTTATTTATCTCCCTTGTTTACCCTTACCAAGCATCTTATCTGACCTCCTTTTATGTTTCTTTCCCCTCTGTTATGAAGATACATACTTGTTTTTATTATACTAATAATGGTTCTAGTCAAGATAAATCTAGTGGGAGATGATGAAGCTCATTTATATTCAAGTGGTTATGTTTCCATGTTTCCAAAGGCACGAGACTAATATAGTATTTGGGCATCTGTTATTGTAATTTTTTAAGTATTCCACAAATGTTATGTAATTTTAATATATGTCAATACTAGTTTTCTATTGTTTGTATCATATAAATGGTTTAGTAATCATTTGTAAACTAGGATGAGAAATCCATAGTGTGAAAACAAACAACATGTCTAAGGATAAGTCTATGGAATATGAAAAGTATTAGAAACCTTTGTGGAATTTTGGTAAAAGATTAGGTGTGTGGTGTGATAGAAATACATCACTGTTTGGATACTACAAGTGGATGTGGATCTGGAACAGATGTACATAGGGGTAACAACTCCGACATTATGTTCTCGACCTGACTTAGGGTAATTTGGTACACAACAAAGTGACTTGATGTACACATTGTTTTAAACTCCTCGAGGATATTATTTTTTAATTCAAAATCTCTTCATGAACCATCATGAAGGATTTAAAAATAATTTGCCTATGAATAACCATGGATAAACCAAAGGTGTCATTGAATAAGAAAGCCTGCATAACTTGGACATCCTATAAGTGGAATTTCATGATTATATGGTTCCTCATTATGATAACTATTTCGTACTCTGTGCTTTTTATTTTAGTCAATAACTGGAACCTGACGGAACCACATTAATTGTGATTGCGATGGAAAATGCAACAAGTACCCTCCTGATAAACTTAATTCTATGCGTGAGGAAATGAAGAACCTCATTGCTATGCTCACACAACATTCTCAATCTACGAGTTATGGTGGACTTCTAAATGAGAAAAAAGGGAGCAAAATTCTATTAAGTCTTTCATGAGGAAAATTCCACCGTCTTTTAGAGGGTATCTGATCCAATAGATGCAGAAATATTGATTGGTACTGTTTAAAATATATTCTTTTCTCTCTAGTGTTTAGAGCATGTGAAATTCATTCTGCTTGTCTATCAGTTATAAGGAATAGCATACCAGTGGTGGAATCTAATAAAAAATATGTGGATGAAAGATGAGTCTTAATCCAGGGAATGGGGAGGGTTCAAGAACATATTTTTTCAATAATAACGTTCCTCATATTTATAATACCAATTTGAATAAAGAGTTTCTAGAGTTAATGAAACGGTATGATGAGTATATTTGTACCAGTGAGGATAATTTCACAAGACTTGTGAGGTATGCTTTAGGAACTATCATCCAATCCTAACATAAAGTCCATAGGTTATGAAGTGGATTAAACCCATCTCATATAAAGGAATTGGCCATAAGATAAATTAGTATATACAATGAGTTTTTTCATTGTGATATCAAGGCTGAAGTGAAGTTTAGATCCATGTATCAATCTCACTGTTTTGAAAAGAAATGCAATATGTAGTTTTAAAGGAAAATATAAAAATCTTGAAGTGAAAAAGACAAGAATTCCATTAAACTCTAATGTGGGACGATTCATGAATAAAATTGTCTTAATGGGTCTAATAAATGGTTTAAGTGTGTTAGGGAAGGACATAAGGCATTTTTATCAAATTGATATGAATTACATAGCTGATGATGATAATGGAGAAAAATCGACACATAATTCACCTCCCATGATGCAATGATACGAGTGTAGGGAGAGTGGGAATTATTCAAACCAATTCCCAAACCTAGGGGTTGGTGATTATGATCAAAATCAACAACCTATTAAGATGGGGGAAAATGGGTAATACATTGAAATCACTATTTCTGATGAGGGGTGTGATAATAACATGATGAAAGGTATAATTACCATCCACTCTAGAACTGCTAATGTCATATTTCATTCAGGATTTACACACTATTTCATATTTAAATTTTTTTCTAAGGGTGTTAATATTACACCAAAATAATTATATTTGGAATTAGTTGTGTAAACCTCTAATGGTATAATTATTGCATCCCATGTCTATGATTCATCTTCAATTGATTTTTGTGGGAATGTGATTTCTGGAAATCTTATCATTCTTCCTTTGGTTTAATTTGATTTCATCTTAGGAATGGATTGGATTTCTCTGCAGAACCCTCATGTACATTTTCATGGATGGGAAATTATGTTTTATATTTAAAACCCTATTATGATCAACTATCCATGTGATGATAAAAATGAACTTCCTGTGGAGATTAAATCATGTTTCAGGGTTTTAATTCCCATTTAGAGTGTTTTTTACCTAAAATGGTTGGGGACAAAATTGACCTAGATGATATGATCACTATTCAAGAATATGTGGATGTATTTTTAAAATATTTTCCTTGCCATCCACCAAAATGTGAGGGAAAGTTCTCAATATAACTCATACTAGGTTCCACGACAATTTTAAAGACTCCCTATAAAATAGCCCGGATTGAGTTACAAGAATTGAAGAATAAAGTCCATGAAATATTTGACAAGGGATTAATTTGGCCAAGTGTGTCACCATTGGGTGTGCCCATTCATTTTATGAAAATGAAATATGGATAAATGTGACTCTGTATTAATTATCAATAATTGAAAAATATCACAATCAAGAAAAAGTATCGTCTTCCCTATATTGATGACATGTTTAATCAACTGCATGGATGTCAATACTTCTTGGAGATTGAATTTCATTCTAAATATCATCAATTGAGAGCCAGGAAGGATGATATACCTAAGAAAACATTCCATACAAGGTATAGAAACTATGAATATATAGTACTGCCTTTTGGTCTTATTAATTACCCTTCTATCGTCATGGATTTAATAGATAGATTCATTATAGATTATCTTGACCAGTTTGGGGTACTATTTATAGATGATATTATTATCTATTAAATGTGAATGGAATAGTATGAAGACGACTTCGTAATTTTACTAAAGTACCTAAGGAAAGAGAAACTATATACAAAAATTATAATGTGTAAATTTTTTATGCAAAATGTCTTATTTTGGGGTCACATAATTTCATATGATTGTATATGAATAGAACTTTCAAATACAGAGGATATTTAATGATGGCCTAGAAAAACCATAGTGAATGAGATCCGTATCATTCTTGGTTTAGTTTGATAGTATATATGGTTTGTGGAGAATTTTTCATGACTATCTAATCATCTATCCAAGTTAATTAGGAAGGGCATGACATTCCTCTGGAAGGATGAATGTGAGGAAAATATCGTTTAACATAAGAGAAGGTTAGTTAGTCTACATATACATACATTAAAATATAGCGGAGAAGGGTTTTTAATCTATAGGAATGCATCGAAGAAGATATTGGGATGTTTGTTATGTAGAATAAAATGGTTATATCCTATACCTCACAATAGGTGAAGATTCATGAGAAAAATCACCCAACTCATGATTTGGTGTTAGAAGATGTAACTTTTGAGTTAATTATATGGACACAATGTATTTTTAGAGAAAAATATTCTATATATACTGATCATAAAAGTATGAAAAATATATTCACACAGAAGGGGATGAACATGCATCAGAGAAGATAGATGGAGATTATAAATTATTTTGATCAGTTAATACATTACCACCCTTGGAAAGAGAACAAAGTTTTGGATGCTTTATGTCGAAAGGATCATGCTAGATTATCAATGATGAGGATATACAAAGACCCAATATTTCTAGATTTTCAATGTAATGATCTCAAAATCCCTATGTAAGGGGAAACTCTTATCATTCCAAAATGAATGTAAACACTTCAATTAATATTTATATTTAGGAGGAAAATATGGAAGATGTAGAGATGTAATGAAATTTTAGATATGTTCGCAAATGTACCCTTGATTATGATGGAATGATAAGGTTCAAGAACCATGTATGTGTTCCTTCCATACTAGATTTTAAGAGGGATCTATTAAAGGATGATTATAGTTCTTTATTATCTATTCATCCTGAAACTATAAAGATATATATGGACTTGAAAGAATACATCTGGTGGAATGGAATGAGGAGAGATATTATAGTGTTTTTCTTGATTTTTTGTATTCCAACAAGTTAAAGGAGAACTAAAAAATTCATAAGGCATGTTTCATCCATTACCCATACTATAATAAAAATTAAAGAACATCACTATGTTTTTTTCATTGGGCTACCCAAAACCTCTAAAGGGTTTAATACTATATGGGTGGTAGTTGATCACCTTAATAAGTCAACAGACATCAACGGTTTTAGATAAGACTTCTCTGTGGATCAACATGATAGAATATAAATTAAAGAGGTGGTAATATTTCCTAGATTTCCCTATTCTATTATATTAGACTAGGATCTGAGGTTAACCTCAATGTTCAGAAGAAGTCTCAAAAAAGGACATGATACAAAATTGAGTTTCAACTCCTCTTATCGTCCTCTGATAGATGGTTAGTCTAAAATAAAAATTCAAATCATAGAGGATATGTTGATATCTTGTTCTCTATATTTCAATGGTGGTTGGTAACAACACCTTCCACTAGTTGTGTTTTTTACAATATATCTTTCACTCAAGCATTCATATGACACCATATGAATACCTCTATGTGAATAAATGTAGATCTCCAACATTATTTTATGAGTTCGGAGAAAAAAATCTTCTGGTACATGACATCGCTGATGAAATGGTCGAGAAGGTTTGAACCATTTAGCTGCATATGAAGGGAGCTCAAATCCAGAATAAAAGATACGGTAATAACCATTGGAATGATATAGAATTTGAAGTATGTGAAAGGGTTTTCAATGAATGTCACTCTAGAATAATGTTATAACATTCGAGAGGAATGGGAAATTACACCCTAAGTATATCAGTCCCTTTGAGCTTCTTGATCATATTGAGATAGTAGCCAATTCTTGGCACTTCTTCCTAATCTCAATCAAGTCCACGATGTGTTCCATTTATCTAACCTAAGAAATAACATACCAGGCCCTTCAATTGTACTGAACTCAATGGTCATACCACAAGAGCATGATATTTCTTATTAGGAGAAACCACTTGAAATTCTAGATCATAATGAAATATTTATATGAAACAAGACCACTCACATGGTCAATGTTTTGTGGAAAAGTCCCCAGTTAGAGGAAGCTATGTGGAAACTCAAGGTTTTTATGAAGGAGAATTATCCTCATTTCTTCCTAGAATGAGGTATTTATAGGGAGATAATTCATTTTAATGGGGTAGAATGTAACACCCTGAGTTTCTAAGGCCATTTTTTACTTGAATAAATTAAAATTTTCATTTCAACCTTGCAATTCACTAAGTAAAACATTCCAATCAAACATAACTAACTCGATGTAATGAACACACACTTGGAGTATGTTACAATAAACACCTATTTGTCTTATATTACATTCAATACCAATTTAGTGTACATTACACGAAACACTGTCTTGGTTTTTTTACACGCAACACTGATGTTTCTACAAAACATAATTTTATTATTATGGTTATTTAAACAAGATAATTATAACCTAGTCATTAAAAATAGTAATATGAATATTAATAAAAAATTTAAAATATCTTTCATAGTGGTTTTATATGAATAAAACTTATTGATAACAATGGATGTAATTTTATGTAAAGTCATTATATATTTAAAAATACTACTTTCTCAAATGAACAAATTTTCATATCCTTTGGTCAAAAATAATAATATAAATTATAGAAAAATTTATAAAGTAAATGAGAGAAAATAAAATTCATTTTATAAATTTATGATGTCTCAATTTATTGGGGTTTATTTTTGGGATTTTTCTAAGAAACATCATATTTGGATGAATAGTGAAGAATACATGATTTGATTTCAAAACCGCTTTTTCATCTAGTTTATTTATAAATTTAAAAGTTATTTTAAATTTATTTAAAAGCTTAATTAGATTAATGTTTTATCAATAAACCTAATGGGGTTCATTGGATCAAATTTTAAATAGAAATTGGATATATAAACTTAGTAATATTTTGAATATTTTTATATTAAAAACTCGAACTTTTGACCCAACTACAGGATTAATTTTAAGAAATATTCTTCCAGTTATATGACTAGGAAATAGATAAATGGATTTAAAATTTATAATAAGTATTATTTGCGATTTTTAATAGTGTAAACATGGTTATTGACCAAAAATATTTGTAAATGTAATTAAAATTTATTACATATATTAATATAAAATTAAGCTTAACTAAGGACTAAACCTTAACATTAAGACCTATAATGACTTAAAAAATTATCTAAAACCCATTATCTGGACATAATGAGTACATTTAACCTCCATTATTATGTTTGGTTTGTTTGGTATGTATTTTTCTCGGTAAAAACGTTGGTACCCCTTCCTTATTTTCATAAATGCAAAGTGTGTCTCTTCCCTTACCTATAAAAGGCCACCACCTATCCCTCTAATTAACTTTTCTCAAAACATTTATATTTGGAAAATATGTTCTCCATAAAATTAAAAATATCCCTATCTTCCCCATTTATTCATTATCTTGGGCAGAAAGTCTTATAAGAAAACCCTTTGGTGCAAACCCAAAGAATTTACCTGATTAAGACGTAATTTCTTCCCCCAAGATCCTTTTTTTTGTTTTATTTCCCTTAACCCAATATATTTTTACTTTATTTTATAAAATAAATTATCCTAAATATAATAGGATGTTTTTATTATATGTTTTAGACCATCACTTACAGACACCTCTATCTAATGGGTAACAAACGTATTGTTTATTTGTATGAAAAACTACCGCCTTACTAAACAATGATTGTTCATTTTTACAATACCTCCTCTCATAGTAGTGATTATGGTGGAAAATATTCTTATATATGTTATATATTATATTTATTATGTCTTTAATATTATTCAGTTCTTTTACAATATATATATTTTTTACATTCCATTATGTGCTAATATGATAATTTCATTTGATGAAGTGTGCACTACCGCTCCCACAAGGTTATGTCATTAGTTAATACACTGCATGGAATGAATTAAGGATGGGTGTCATGAATATATATGATATATATGATATAATAAATCTAATTTAACAATGATATATATACATATATATATTACTTTATTTCTTTCAACACAAGAATTTAACAGAAATAGTGTTCATTCATACGAGCGGCCTACCATCACCATGAATGGCGTATTACATTCAATAATTCTATATTACATAGATTATAATAAAAATAAATTATATTTAAATCATGGTTGATATTCTTGAAATAATTATATTAGTATAAGTAACAATGATATAACAAATTATGATACATGCGAAAAACAAAGTAGATATTACCTGAAGTAGAACCTTAACATAGAATTATTAACATGAGGGTAGTATAACACCATAATCAAACCATAAATGGTATTATAAAGAAAAATAGGTTAATTATATGGATATATAATAAATATATAATTATTATATAGTAGTTCTTAATGAGTACTATGAAAGTCAATACATAAGGTAAGAGAATTTCATCTCACTTTTATTTCCTTCACATACATTCATTAATCATCACTCAAATCATTTGTGTGGTGTATGTACATAACATGAATGTTTTATATGTGTATTATAATTAAATTTATTTTTATTCCCATATCAATTTTATGATCTTTTTTTCTGAGGTTTATGTATCAAATGTTACCAAATTAGTAAATCTTTTTTCTCTCAATTGTCCTTCTTTGAGACTCATGTTTTGTTATACACCTAAATTATTTTTTGAGGTGTATATATTTCCAATTTTCATGGTATAACATGAATATAATTGTTTTCATGATATTTTATGTTTCGTGTAATTTTATTTTCTTACATGGATAGTATGATAAGAATTCACAATGTGATAAGAGTTTATAGTACAATCTCATCACTTTTTGAGATTATTTGTGATTTTTCTTAAATTAATGAAATATCGTGATCCATATATTAAGAAGACTTATGAATTTTAATTTTATATAGTTATTCAATATATAATCATGTATTAGTACCAATTTTACACTCTTTGTTACTTAAGATTTCATTTTTAAGTAAAACATGACTATCTCTCTCTCCAGTAAAAAATATATTATATTCAAAAACCACGTTTTCAAAAATGTTTTCAGTCGATATTTAAAGAAATTTTTCAAGAAAAAAAGATTTTAAAAAGGTTTTATTATTTTTAATTCTTCCTTTATATTTTTTTCAATGATATTTCATATAAAAAGTATTTCAAAATTATTTATGTTTGAAAAATATTTTTTCAATTCAGAAAAGATATTTTCAAAAAGAAATGTTTTTTAGAGATATTTCAAAATTGTTTTCCATATAATATAACACTTCTTTGAGTTACTCAGGAATTTATAAGTGAATTATTCAAGTTTTATATTTAAATTAATTATATAAATGGATTATATTTTGATGGAATGATTTTTATGAAACCAGTTTCTCTTTCACGGGTTATATGATCTTGAAACCCGATTCTATTCATGTGTTATGTTTATGATTAAATGATTATGAAACCTATGTTTTTTTGATAATGTTATGGTATGATTACATGTTTATAATACCCATTTCATTTAATGTGTTATGGTATAATTATTTATGATCTTGTGGTACATTTTTGAATGATTTTACTATGATATGGGTGAAAACTATATCCACCTCCAATTCATTGGATAAAGATTTATATCTCATGAGATTAACTAAGATGGACTGTAGAGTGAACCATGACTACTATGATGGCCATGTGAGTGAAATATTACAACCAAGATTGTATGAGGAGTAAAATAATGATAATAAGATGACCATTATAGTGAAACATGTCTACCATGATGGTATGGGGAGTGAACCCATCCTGCTAAGATGGCATTGAAAACAATTCCTCTGATACTATTGAAATAATATTACATACATATCTATTTTCCACAATCTCATTATTTATTACTATGTAATGCTTTCAGGGATTAGATTCTATATTTATTTATGATTCATGTCTTATAAAATCTTTATGTTTATGACATGATTCATGTTTATGAACTTTGATATGCAGTGTATGATATTTTATTTTCATAATCATGTTCCAATACCATTATAGTCATTATTATACTTATGTATCTACCTTATTTTCCCTTACTAAGAATCTGAGCTCAACCCTTTTTATGTTTCTATCCCCTAGGATATAAACATACATACTATGCTTGATGTGGGTGATAGGGTTCTAGTCAAGAAGAAAATATTGAGAGATGATGTGGATGACTTATGTACCAGTGTTTATGTTTCTATGTTTCCAAAGACACTATAATAATATGGTATTTTGGCATTTTTTTATTGTTTTATGTATTCAAAAAATGTTATGAAATGTTAATGTTGTTCATGACCAGTTCATCATAATAATAATTTCACCCAAAACCATTAAAATAACCTACCTATCTCTCTTTTACTTACCTTAAGATTTCAAAACTCTTCACATTCCAAAGCTCTCATATACATTTGAAACCCTAGAAAATGAACCTTTTATGTTCATATTCACATACATTTTTTTGCAAAATAGAGAAGGTCAAGGTTATCCTAGTGAATCAAAAATCGAACATGCCCACTTCAAAAATATTCTTCAAAGAAAATATTTTGACATTATTGGATGTATAAGAGAAATATCATACTCATGGATTGAAATTCCTATTTAATTAATAAAATATGAAATTTATTTTTTATTTGGAATAGAATAAGTTCAAATTGTCAGGTTTTGGATAAATTGGAAGTCAAGATATCAAGTATTATGATATAATTTCATTTCTTTTTTGTATTGACCACAATTGGGAAAATTTACATTAAGGATCATGAGGTTGACCATAAGGTATTGGTAAAGTTAATATAGTCTGCAATAATCACTATAATTTGTTAATTTCAAAATATTATTTATACTGATATGTATTTCATGCTTTTGTTCATCAGTGATGTCAAGATAAAATTCCCAATATATTTTCTTCGATACCTAAATCAATACTATCAATCAGAGACGCAACTGTACTTCTATTTATATGGTTGAATTATTTTTATTCCTTAGTGTAGAAAGAATAAGATTCTCTGTTTAGATTTTTTAACTATGTTTAATCACAATAATTATATTAATGTTGGAACCAAACGAAGTTTATGTTTATTCGGGAGCATAGTAAATGATAAATTGTTGCCTATAAGTGTGGATGACCAATAGGAATCTAATCCTATTTCTCTGAGGAAAGTAAATATCAAATCTAATATATCCACTCATCTATATAATGATGAAATTAGAGAATCATGAATATAAAATGATACTAAACCGATAATACGGAGACTCAAATATGATAATTCTTATCAATATTAGGTGGTGTCTATATTAAGGGATAATTTGGTCCTTAACACTAAACCTAGAAATAGATAAGAACCACCAATTGAGAACCTATAAGTTGAAACTTCTACAATTTTACAATAAAGTTTATCAATTTTTTAGGAAATATAATTACTTCTCAAGAGTAACACGATGATAATCAACTCAACATAACCATCTTTCTCCTGAAAATGAAAAATTCAATGAAGCTGCTCATGGTGTTGAGAAAGATCATATTCCAGTTGCAGAAACACTAAAATTGTTGAAAATCTGACTATGTTTGATAGAACCAATTATGTATGTTGAGATTTATCAAAAAATATTGAAAATGTTTTTTATAGTCAAAGGAATAAAAATAAGTCCTCATATATAGTATAAGATTCTCCTTAGTGAAGCCATCAAGAAGAGGCCACATCAGATTCCCTGAATCATCACATAGAAGTTTCAGTAATCATGTTTTTACAGAATATCATTTAAGAACTCAAGTGTACAACATGATATTGAATCTACATGTAATACATTGTAATGTTTGAGAAATTTCACTCTTTCTTGAGATTAATTGAAAGCTATATAGGCTCAGCTACTCAATGATACAGAAAATTGAGTTTCTAGAGATATTGTGATTCTTTTAAATGAGAAATGTTAGATCAATTTAGAAAACAAAAAATTCTATCACAGAGACTTATTTTAGATATTCAAAATGGTATTTGGGTAGTCAGTTTGAATCTTTAAAGATTAGTTTCAGTCAATCGATATATTATACCTTTTCAAAACCCACTACTCTAGACTTAATTAAGAGGGTTGAAGGAAATACTTCAATGATGTCTGATATAAATTATAAGATTCATTAACATTAGTTAAATAGTTTACCACTTAATGTACTATTAGATAATAAAAAATAACTAATCAGAATGTCTACATTATATGAATCTGGAATAAGACTACTTCATAATTATTTAAGTGATAAGCTTACCATGATTCTACAGAAAAATGAAAATTTGAATGTATTTTTGAAATTTAATTTGATGGAATGTATAAAACCGGGTTTAGACATTGGTATTTTCAAATGGAAGTTGAATAAAAAATTTATATAAGGTTTACAAAGACATATGGCGGATTTTAAGGATGTTCTTCAAGTAGTACGAGTTTTAAAAGAGAACAAAACTTCCACTACACCAGTCCTTTAAACATCAACAAGTCACTCCTTTTAAACTACTTTTCGTCCAAAATCAATCTTCTAATCATGAGAAATATTATCCAGAAAATTAATTTTTTATTAATATTAATGATAATTTATATCACTAATTATTTTATTTCTATTCATCTCTACATCTAGAATACATATCTTTTATCGGTAGTAGAATATAATTGTCATTTACATTTATGTGCGACATTGAATGTGTCTTAATCTATTTTCATATACATTCATTTTTTTATCAAAATTAGGGAGATAAAATCAGGTAAAAACATTCTTAACTCATATATAATTTTTTATTATCAATTCACCAATATAATAATGTTATAAGATTATATTATTAATTCACCGAAATAATAATATGAAATATTATTTTTTGAAAACTAAAATCTTTTTATATTTTTAAAAGATGTTATTAAATTTATGATTAAAATTTAAAAAATTATATAATTTATGTTTCGGTTTTTGTGATCATGTAAAAGGGGGATATTGTTGGCAATTTATTGTTTCAACAATACACTATTAATATTATTGATTTTTATGCTCACAAATACCTATTTTTGTGTTACAATAGAAATGACTTCAAGTATTTTTTTAATATATTTCATGGAAAGATTATAAGTTAATCTTATAAATGGGTTATAATAATTTTTAAATAATTTTGATCATGTTTTATAGAGTATTATTGAACCATTTTTCATATTCTATGTTTGTAACTATAATTGTAGAGTATGGTTTAGAAACCCTATGATTGGACAGAATCCTCAATTTAAGAAAAAAAGATTACAAATAAGAAAATATATGTTTTTATAGAACCCTATGTTTGAAGACTCAATAATGTGGTATATAAAACCTACTTTTGTGATCAACCCTATATTGTCTACCCTACGTTTGGTATTTAGTCGTTACATGATGGAACCATACCTTTGACTATTCAATGACAATGTTATTTTTAAAGACATTATCTGTGATTTCTATAACAATATCTATAGAGTTAAATATAATTTTAATGATATATTATGACAAATTAAAAGCCTTGTATTCAATGGAATAAAACATCCATATTTCTAAGGGAAGTTATTATTCCCTTGAATGATTTTAATTTGAATGTTTGCGATCTATCGAAAGATATTATGGAATATTATAGAACAATGATATGCCATGATATCTATATAATATCAATATTATTTTTTCATTCAATATTAAAATATATATGTAATATATTTTTGAATACATAACAGATATGAAGAAAAAAAGACGAAACAAATCTATTATTTATAAAGAAGCTACACTTTGGATATTTAAATCTCATTATTATATGTAATCACATATATTTGTTCGTTGATACTATTATTGAAGTTTATTTTAATCCATGATATATTCAGTGGTATTATTTCTTTAATACATTCATCTTTGAAGAAAAATATCCATATTCTATTAGTTTTTTCTGCAATTGTGACCTATAGCCTATCAATCGAGTAAAACAAAACTCTTTTGAATTATTGGAGTCTTAGTTTCATAGAATTATTAGTATGATATTATAAACATATCAGAATAACATATGGGGAAATTAGTTCCCCATAAATAAACCATAAGGATCTCTTTAGCCTTACTATAAAAGGTGTTAACTTGCTTTACTAAGTTGTGAATGTCTTATGATAAGAGTACCATTTCTAGTGAAATCACCATGTTAACCAAGAGATCATTGGTAGAGTGGACTAAGTGATATTTGTTCCCCAAACAACTATAAATTTTTTTGTATCCTAATTTACAATTAATACTCTACTCAAATCACTTATATAATAGAATACTACATATCTGGAAAAATCACAACAGAGTCAAAAATTTGGAATCTATCAAGATTATTAAAAAAACCTACCCCCATTCTGGTGTATCTTTATATAAATTTGACCTAACAAAAATAAGACACCATATGGTTGAGAGTTTCATATTATAATTTAATTCAATATAATAATAATGTAAATATCATTGTTCCTCCTAGGATCACTTGATTTATAGTTATCAACCTGATTATTCCACTCTTCAATATTCCTTTGTAAAAGGGGTAATTTTATCAACCTTCCTCCTTAAATGTATAGTTTTAGTCTCTATCCATTCATATATAATGGTTCTCTATAGTATATAATAATTACCATAGATCAAATACATTTCAATTCAATATCCTTGAATGGTCTAGGCCATTTGGATTTATGATTCCTGGGATACAACTTTATTTTTAATTGAAAATATGCATTACTCACCCTTCACTGATTTTTTTCATTTAAATCATCATATAATGAAGCTATTTAAATTTTTATTTAATAATTATATTACTAAAATATTATTTTATACATAAATAATCTATCTCATCAATGTAGAACATCTTGTTTTTAATGACACACATTTAGTCAATGTTAATATTCTTCACAACCCAAAATGATATTGGTTTTATATCAACTGGTGCATGAAATTTATTTTAATTTTTTTTATATGGATACAATCCAATATATGATTTATATGAAGTTATGTATACCAAACTATCTTCTTTAATAATATATTTATAATCCTTTCTATAGGAACTCTCCATCATTCCTTGAATTCCATTCAAATCAAGCATGACCAGTTATTTTTAGATAAAACAATGATCAATTCTTGTTATTAATATTCCATAATTACCCATAATAATTATAAATAGATTTTTTCTGAAAATATACTCTATTATCATTGTTGGTGTCTCTAACAACTATTAACATGAAAAAGATATATTTCGCAACAAATTTAGAAAAAAATAATCCCATGTTTTCTAATAAATCAATGACCACACGATATTTTGATACATTATTAACTTCCACGAAAATATATTAATTCCCATTAGATTTTGGGAATGGACTCATGACATCTGGACACCATACATTAAAAATTTAAACCTTAATTATAATATATTGAGGCATATCGATCCCAATCACT
Organism: Viscum album; assembly: GCA_963277665.1. Taxonomy (NCBI): domain Eukaryota; kingdom Viridiplantae; phylum Streptophyta; class Magnoliopsida; order Santalales; family Viscaceae; genus Viscum; species Viscum album. The sequence goes on from OY728129.1 coordinate 706,986,478, forward strand.
ATATTTCATTTTTGTTGACAATTATCATAGTTTCTAAAAACATATTTAGAATCGTTAAAAATTATTGGATTGTGGAAAACCAAAAAAAACTAAATTTATAATGGTTTCATATTTACATCACTAAAACTACATATAAGTGTGTGATAATAGTTTATAATTGAAAAGGACTCTATTTCTTGTACACAAGTTTTAAAAACTGTATATGTTTATTGGTTTTAAATATATGTATAATTCAACGTATTGTGAATCATGTAAGACTAAAACCACTTTTATTAATTCAATGACATTACATGTTGTTTTTTCATAGTAGAAATGTAATATAAAATTTTTAAATATGATGGTAGAACATATGTTATAACTTAAATTAGTTTCTCATCTAGAAATTCTCCCATGAAATTACTGTTTGGATATAATGAATCCGCCTTAAAAAATACAAATTTTTTTCTTAGCAAGGAATTAATTTCTCTGAATTCATAGAGACATTTTAAGATTATAAATTTATAGAATTGGATCATCACAATTTTGTAATAATATATTATATAATTAATTTGAAGCTTTTACTCTGTATCAATGTTTCCCACAATAAATAAAATATATGAAATTATATGTTTTCTCTTCATGACATATCATTAAAATTTTCATATTGACATCATCCGTATCCCTAGAAATAATGAAAACCATGTTAAGAAAATTTTAAAATGTACGATTAGCCAAAAAATATCAATGAGGGATAAATAAAAATAATTAAAGAATCTCATTTGTTTATGAATATTCATTATAAAGATTTCCCATTTACATAATTTTTTTTCTCAAAATAACTTTTCAATTACTCAATAAATCTTTTTTTGTTCCTGAACCTCTATTAGAAAAATTCAGAATAAATATTATATTAAAAATAGAACCCATTAAAAAATGTAATAAAATCACAAGATTGTTTTTAAAAATTTATACATTTCACCATAATGATGTGGTAGAAGTGTCCCTTTAAACATATACTCAATAGATTACCTAATGAAATCATAATATTTCCTTAATAAACCATTTTAAGAATAGATAAATCTTATACATAACATGGGAAATAATTTTCATTTCACTGTTAAAAGTAGAATTACCTACCTAGTAAATTTCAATAATCTCTTTGGAGAAACCTATATCTGGATAACTCTATCCATTTACCCAATTGATTAGAGATATATTTTGGGATTACCTATCATCTTGAGCTAAATCATTCTTGCCTTTCATCATAAGAAATTTCAGGATCACCTAAAAGATTGAAAAATTTCGACGAACCATAAAAAATCAAAAATCCTAAAATATTTCTTTTTAATTATTATAGTAATAAAAATATACTTTTGATCCCCTAAGGAAAATATTTTATATTTTGATATATCACATTACTTTAAATACTAATCTTGAAAATTTAAATATCCAAAATAAATGATGAATTTGTTTTCAATTAATGATATAAAGAATACTTTAATGGAATAAAAATAGAAAAATAATGTTTAAAATGTTTGTGTAAACTATTGATGATGTATACATGAACATAAAATAATCCATTTTTCCTTTTTTCCAAAAAGTTCTATATAAAATACATCAAAGTATTTCTTCTAAAAACCTTTTTTACAATGTAATAAGAGAATAAACAATCCAATATAGTTTTCATTTTATATATTAATATATTTATAAAATAATATTAATAATAAATTCATAGAATAAAAAGATTTCTAAAATAAAGATTTATAATATTTTTAATGGTGTGTTAAGGTAAAGTGTCTCTACCATGTGTCTAACTAGTCACATACATTAATTATCTTCTATATAACATATATTTTACAATTATTTAATTTCTTATGATCCTTTTCATGATTTACCTCCTTATCATAAATACATTTAATTTATTTTAATGGCATATTTAGTTACTTAATATTTTAGGTCCATACTAGTTATTTTGAGGATGTTTAGTTCATAAATTAAAAATGACTCTGGTATGTTGATCATAGAACGGTTTAACATTATTAGTTTGAGTATTGAATAATAATCTTAAATTAATTTTGATTTTATACATTAATTATAATTTTAAATAAAAAAATTTAATATGGTTATAGAAAATGAATTATTTTCAATCAGGGAGATGGTAGGACATGCGTATGTATGAGTACCATTTCCATTTTTCAATGAACATGAACAGATGTAGGTTAATAAATTTTTTATTTATATAATGATTATTATTTAATAAATGACATATCACCTCTTTAAATACACATATATATACCATCAACATGAGGAGATGATGAAAAAATAATCACATCGCTTAATGGTGGTGGTAATCAACACGTATTCTTGACCAATGTTATAATCATTCAATGGCTGGGATGTTGATAAAATAGAATTTATATTATATTTAAATAATTATAATTATTTCATAAATATCATATATATATACTTAAAATCCATCATTTTTACTATCTATAGGAGGTAGTGCTGGAAAAAAATTAAATTCGTTCATGATACTGTAATCCGATGTCTACATGAATGATGGTTTTTATTCCCTTTATATGAAAATGGGGATTAATTAAAGTTATGTAATATAAATAATAATATCTTAGTATATTAGATATTTTTATGTCATTATATCACAAATATTATAAGAGTGTGAAGGAGGTATAATAACATATAAAACATAAACATTTGGTTAAAAGTAATACCACTTTTTTGGATAACCTCCTTTTAATAGCAATTTAAGCCCTATAAGGTTAATATTATTAAAAAATAAGACATATATATATATATATATCATGTATATTGATTTTAGGAAAGGATTTTTATAGTTTCTAGAAAAAAATTTCATTTACATGTTGAGAGGATATGATAGGATGTGTCCTTTTATAAGTGGGGTAGATGGCACATTTGAACATTTTAAAAAAGATAAAATACATGAATGTCTCACCCATGTAAAAACCCTCTAAAATAGAACATTTCATAATATAATAATTTATAGGGTTAATATATTTCAGTCCAATATGATTTAGAAATTTGTTTACGTAATTTTACGCAATATCACTTTAGTTTAACCCATGATAGATCTGTTATCACCTTAACTGTGTTAATATATTTTTTGTGTTTTACTATTTATTATGAAGAATACTAATTTTAACTTATTACCTAATTTTAATTGTTATGCTTATAATTATGTAATAATTTTTATCAAATTCAATTCAAATAAGTTCTATAATTAAATTTAAAATTTTTCCAACAAAACATGTTAAAAATTAGTCTTCTTGAAAAATATTAATAAGTATAATTTTTTTATAGAAACAAAGAATATAATTAATTACCAAGAAATTAATTGGATTATTTATAATTTAGATGAAATAAAATTACTTTTAATATTGTTTTTCAAAAAGCGACGCATTTCAATTGATTGAAATGAAAGAAAATGTTTCAATAAAAAATAATACTTTCTTTATTCATTATAAAAATGAAATATATAAAAATTTGTTTAAAAAATAATCATATATAAATTTTGACATAATTAAGTAAAAAATGATAACCTTTTTTCAAATTAAAATTATAAAATTATAAATTTTATTTTTAGATAAATTCGTATAATGCATGACAACCTAATTCTATTATTAATTACGTTTTTTTCCATTTTACAAAAAATTCCTAATATTTGTATAATGAAAAAACTATATAAAATATTATTGGGGAATATTAAAAGAACATGAAAATTATTTTCCATTATCATTACCCAAATTTTTACATTAATCACCTCTATAAAAAATTGGGCCCTCACTATTATATTCAATTATTAAAAATGTTTGGTTATCATTACATTGAATCATTTTATTATTCCCATATGGATTATTCAATCATATGAATTTCCCAAAAATAATTAACATTTTAAATTATATTTTTAAATAACTCTTTATCTATATGTTTTTAAATATGTACTGGATAATACTCATAATAATTGGTTTCTTTCAAATAAACAAAATGATAGATCAAAACCTGAGATGTATCTGAAACATATTTTGTAAAAAACATGAAATATGTCATATAACTGAGATAAAAATTGATGTAAGAATTCCCAATAATAATATTAACCAATATTCCCCAATATTTTATATTTTTTAATGAACTAATGGAATTATCTTCCCTTTTTTTCAATAACACATATCCCATTTCCACAGAGATACCATAAATATTGATCACCAATGTCGAATAAATATTATTTCAATTGAATATATTCTTATAGTTTTTTGCAACATCAATTTTACCTGATATGGTACAAAATAATCTTCACATTATCAAATATTCCTTCAATCAATTTTTTTCTTAAAAACATTCAATCTAGGATTTTATTCTAATAAGTTGGAGTCAGATACCACTTTCTGTATAATAATTTAGAAGGGTCCAATTTTATACTAGAATTAACACTATTATTATAGTGAAACTATACCAAAGATAAATTATAATACCAACTTATATTATAATTAATTTAAAATTAGCATAGAATATCCTACAACATAATAAAAATTCAATTTGAATATCCATAATATTGAGTAATAAATGCTATATAAAAAATTAATTCAAAACCAAATTACATCAGAAGTCCATTGTAGATACTAGAGGTGAATCATGGATCATGGTAAAATACAAAGGGAGGTGGGAATATAAATGATCTATTTATAAACATAATATAAATATTATAATTTTTATCCAAATTAATTTTTTCACAAATGGGATGAAAATTAGAATATTTAGTTTACCAATCATCAACTACCAAAATCACATTATTAACTCAAGATAAATTTGGTAATTCCACTAGAAATTAGAAGGTTATATTCTCCCATTTCTATATTGGAACTGAAATATGCATAATAATCCCCTTTGGTAATTACATATTAACTTTAACATACTTATAATTGAAGCATTTCATAGTAAAATCCATAATACCTTTCTTTATTTCATCCCCCCAAAATTGTTCTTAGAGGTATCTATGTATATGTTATACTACTAGGATTAATTGAAAATATGGAGTTATGAGTCTCAGTAAATATTTAATCCCCAAAATGTGGGTTATATGAAAAAATTATCCTTTTTATTAATTTGAAAACAAATTATTTTTCAATATTAACTCTATACTACTTACTTCTCCTAACCATTCCACATTTTCTAGTAACTCATGATATTCTTTATGAGATTTTTTAAATTTGTATGAAAAATAAGAATGTACTGACTCTTGAAAGAAAATATAAGATGTTCATCCATGTATAATTTATAATCCTTCATTCATCAAATCATTAACTAAAGGTCCATTTTATAAATGTAAAATGATTATTGGAACATTATCATTTCAACTCGATGTATCAAGAACTATATTTCAACTACAAGGATTGTAATGCATTGTGAAATTTTAATACTTTATCAATTTCATCCATACCCTATGTATCATGTTTTACACTTTTTGGGTAAAAATATACATCAATCATTTATGATCAAGATATATTTTTATTATTTATACTATATAAACAATATCTCCTAATTTTGAAACTAAACAGTACAACTACTAGTTCAAGGGAATGTGTATGATAGTTTTTCTCATTGGGATTTAATTGATGAGAAGATAAAATAATTACCTGATAATACTATACATAAACATAAATCAATCCCTTCAATGAAGAATGACAGAAGGTAACAAAGTCTCCATTTCTGGATGACAGGTCAAAAACCAGAGCATTCATTAATCATCTTTTCAATTTATATACACATTCATCAAATTCATTTTTCCTGGTGCACACAAATAATTTTCATTTTGTTAGTGGGATAGATAACCAAGAAATATTTTCAATGAACCAATATTAATATTTAGATAATCAAAGAAAACAACTAATATCAGTAAAAAAATTTATCTTCCCCATTAATCAACCACCTTATTTTTAGAAAGATCAATATTTTTTCACAATTATTTATGATATGTCCATGGAATTAAATCCACTATTACCAAGAATCACAGATACTTAATTTTCCATAACACCCATTTTTTTCAAGGATAAAAAAAACCCATAGTTTTTTTATTGATCCTCATAAAATTTAGCATAAATCAAAATAACATCAATAAACACCACCAAAAATTTATCCAAATAATGATCTAAAACTATTTTGATATTTTCAATGAATAAAATTAAGAAGTCATCAACCCACTGGGAATAACACGCATGTGATAATTCCCATTCCTCGTATAAAATCATGTGTTATGTATGGCATCCTCCTTCACCTTCAGCTATTTGTACCCAAACCAAAGATCATCCATGTAAAATTAATGAGATCCCTAAATATGATAAAACAATTTATCGATATGAGGTAGAAAATACTTATTATTAAACTTAATATTATTCAATGTAATATAATTAATGAAAATATCCATGGAACTATCATTATTATAAAAAAAAATATTTAATATGAGAACAACATGGTTAATATCATGAATGAATGAATCATTTATCATGAAATTCATGAAAACTATTTCTTAATTATTTATATTCTACATTATCCATTTGATAAGGAGGATTTGAAATTAACATAGCATTAAGGACACATTTAAAAGTAAATTATACATCTTGATTGGGTATAATATTAGGAAACTCGTAAGAATAAAATTATATAAATTCATTTACTACATGGAAATTATTAATATGAATAGTTCACTTATTTTAAAAAATATGATAAATTAAACATTCATTTTCATATTTTAATAGTTTTTTAGATTATTTATATGTTATCAAATGTTTTCATATTATTAAATAAAAATTGAACCACATTTCATATATGAAAATTTTAGGCACTGTAATCTATCATAGAATGATAAATTAAAAGACAATCCAAACCTAGAATATCATTTAATTATAAAATGGGAAATAAACTAATGTATTTATTGGGAAAACATCCATTAAATATAATGTAAAGGTAATTATAAATTCAGTTTTCCTTTATAACACCGCATTATTTTTTTATCAAAATTCCTAAAAAAAATTTCTGGAGTTGAAATATCTATTTTACCAGTATGATTTTCCCAAATTAAAGAATGTGTAGATCCCAAATAAAACAAGATATTAGCATATTTGGACCAAACATGTTAGGTAACTGTTACCACATAAATTGGTTTCTCAACCTCTATTAGTGTGGTGAAAAAATATTTCACCACACCCTTCTACATTACTCTTTTTTATCAACGTCATTTATAATATATGAATCATATTTGGAATTAACCCAATCTTGATTTTAGGTACTATTTTTTCTTAATTGGAGTACTCCTCATTGGGTTAAAAAATTAGATGTTTTGGGTGGAATTTTGAGGAAAATGGAAGAAAATGTTGTTGTTTATATTATGTACATGATTATGGAAAACCATTCACTCTTTCCCTAATAACTATTTGATCCCAGGAACAGGGGATTCAAATAGTTCACTTGTGGTTTGGAAAACTGTGCACTGCATTTGAGGAAACTATGAAACCCTAGATAGCGGGGTTTGCACAAATGGACCATGATTTGTCACAAAATACACCCTAAAAAGGGAAACTAAACACCTAAAAAATAATGGGCACACAGTTGGCACATGGTTAGGTAAAACCTTGACATATTTCAATGAAAACCATGCACGATAATTTTAATTGTCTAAAAATAAGTTTTAAATGCACCTGAATCCCTGAAACCTCCCCCATTTAACCCAAAATCGGACCATTATGATGTTTTTTAATTTCAAAGCCTTCCTAAGGGATACCAATGATGTTCAACATTTGTTACTCACTAATCTAATCCCATAGAAAATATCTCCTCCTTCGGTTAGTGGATCCTATCAGTTAGCTTTCCCATTCATCCCCATCCTCATCTCCTTCTTTAGTGGGAACTTATCTTCTAATATTCATGTTCTAGATCTATATATAGATTATCATGATCTAGGATTCTAGATCTTTATCTGGATTAGAAAGATCTTGATTTTTATTAATCTTGATTTAGGTTATATATCTAAAACTTCTTCAACGTCAATGTACTGATCAATTTAGGGGATTTCTATTAAGTGATCGTTTTTCAATAAATCTATATAGGTGGTCAAATTTTCAAATACCATAATTATTATTTTGATTACAAATATTCTAGTTCTAGAACTTTTATATATGCTTAGAAATTGAAATCCATAACAGAGTTAATTAATGTGGAAATTAATTAAATGAGATAATTTTGGAATTGTTATATTTAGGGATTGTTTAAACGAGATAATTAATTGGTAATTAATTATAAATTCATGGGATTTGGAAATATGAAAATTAATTTTGGAAATTAGTTATGTGATTTTGATGAAACGAAATGAGATAATTAATTGGTGTACTAATTATTAGATATTGATATTATGGTTAGAGATAATTAATTGGTGAATTAATTATGAGATCTTGATATAATGTTTTGAGAAAATTAATTTTTGAATTAATTGTGAGATATTGATGTTATAATTTGATATAATTAATTGGGGAATTGAATATGGGATATTAAAATCGTGATTTAGTATAATTAATTTGGGAATTAATTATAGGATATTGATTCTATGAATTGAATAACTAATTGGATAATTAATTATTGGATACTGATATTGTGAAAATACTAATTAATTGTTAAATTAATTAATGGACTTGAATTAACTAATTTATGAATTAATTCATGGAATTTTTTTGGGTTAATTGTGAAAAGAATGATATCGTTGATGTGACAATCTAAAAGCATGTGTCAATGAGATACATGTGATATTGTGATAAGTAAGGATATATATATATATATATAATTAGTATATAAATGGGGCACTAGACATGATGATCTACACCATTAACATATATATATATATATATATATATATATTTGTGTGTGTGTGTGTGTGCATGTACATATTAAATATGGTGTTAAACATGATGATCTATAGTAATGATATATTTACATGAATTTTAGATAAATGGGGTGGTAGGCATGAAGATCAATGCTAATTATATTTATACACGAATGGTAAATGGGATGATAGAAATAATGACCTACAATACTAATATTTATTCATGATATAGAATTGGGGTGGTTGAAATGATGATTCATGCTAATGTTATATATAAATGATCGCCATTGGGAGTTCTAGACATGATGTTCAATTACAATAGTATTCATGCATGATTGATAAACGGGGTGATAGACATGGAATTAAATACCCAAAACACATGTATTGGGATAAAATTCCATGTGTTGATAATAATGAAATTGAAATGAAACGGATAATTAAATCCTATTTTTTAAAATGAATTTTGGATTGAATATGTAACATGGACCTATCTGGGCCAGAGTAGGTGTTGAGGTACATGAGTCCACGAGAATGTGGTGGTTTCTATGTTTTAATAAACATTAATTCATAATGTGATAATTTTTTTACTACTGAATTTTAATTAAGTCTCTATAAAATAGAATAAACATAATATTGACTAGATTTGTTTTAGACACTGTTGGTGGTGGACTACTATGTTTCTCTAACACCCTACTCGGGCTACTTGATTGGCATGCAAATAGATTTCAGGGATGGAGATGTGATTAAGGGAAATGATCCCATGTTATATGTATGATTTGGGAGGGATAATGGTTTTCAGGAACCAGATGTGTTTATGGACCCACATGGGAGTTGGTTGTGTCTTTCATTTGAGTTTCATTTTATACATTTGACACATACACTAGCATGAACTATTTTCTTCTTTAGTTGGATATTATATTCCCTATATTGATTATCTTGATATATTGGTATTTTTACTAGGTATATATACATACAATATTGTTTATTTTTTTCACTAGTGTATTAATTTAATAAAAGATTATATAGTGTCCCCACAATAGACTTATCAGACCCTCGCTACTAGTCGGCAACCTCTGCAATATTGGGAGGCATGCTTGAGATCATGTAACTGATTGTCTTGGGGAACCACTGTGTGGTACCCAGGTTGGGATTTTAAAAATTAGTATCAGAGCCAATTTCCATTTGATGTGCCAGTGAGTATGTTGGTCCCTTCAAATGGGGAGGATTATACCAATCCAACATCAAAGGAGGAGGAGCATGACAAACCCAATTATAATGTGGTGTGGAATGTCTCCCATCATGAGGCATTTTTTGAGCGATGATAGAGGGCTAGATCCTGGGGAAAGGAAAATAATGCGGGATAGAAAAAAAGTACATAGTATCATGATTAAGGGATGTAGGATCGACATATGAATGCAGATGCTCTATATACAAGAGGGGCCATGAATTGTATACATTAAAAATTCATTTAGAACCATTAATGTTGGTATAAAACTATTGTTTTTGACCTTGAGGAAAACCATGTTTAACAAAGTCAAACAAAGTAAATTCACAAGACCTCTTAATTCTATAAACATTATTGGGTTCAGAAATATGGTCCTGTAAATGAAAATTAAGAAACGTTTATAAGGAAAAGATTCAACCATAAAGCATATAGGATCTTACTAATCAGAGTATACATGTACAAGAATGTATAAGACAGTTATAATTTCCTTATTAATCAAAATGTAGTGGAAAATAAACTTGAAAAAATACAAGGAACAAGTATGAACCCTTTTATCCTAAAGGGAATGGTATTCAATAACCTTGGATAAAGGTCCCTTTATTAATACTTTCAAGAATGTGTGTCTCACCCACACCAGGGTAATCCCTCGATAAGAATATCAGATTTTATCTTGCTATCCCCACAGGACGTTAAACTTTAGGGTATTCAGAACTTATGTATTCCTTATCAATGAATTCCTCAAACTTTAAGGGGGTCGACACTTGTTTCTTCTTATCCACATAAGTCCTCGATTGTATACAACAACAATCAGAGTCATACAAATCAAGATAAACAATATGTTCAATACACACCATGCACGAGAGTCTCTCTCTCTAGAAATCACTTCACCATCATGTAATCTCTAGATTGATAGATCATTTCATAGTTATTATTGAGCTCATTCAAACGAGCTCATATTTATTATCATTTCTCCAATGGTTGGATCCCTTATCTAACAGTTATATTTTTCCTTGAATCTCAGAGGGACCTATACACATGCCACTCAAAAAATGGTTAGTTAGAAACAGATTTCATGACATCTTTTCATATCTAGAACATGGGTATGAAAAATATGTTTGCTTAATGAAATCCATTTTTCTATTTCTAAGGTAAAATAATGTTCAGAGTCTAGGAAAATAAACATCAGAGTCTATATTACATGGATAATCAGATTCTATTTTTCATGGTTTTCCGAACCTGAATTCTATAGATTTCAGAGTCTGAATTATATGGAATTTGATGTCTGAATTTTGAGGAATTCAGAGCCTCAATTTTGAGGAAATCAGAGTCTGAATTCTGAAGAATTTAGAGTTTGAATTAATTGAATTGAGAATTTTAATTTCAGAAAATTTCTAACCATAATTTAGAATCCAAAAACCAAATGCTGAATATCTATGTATTTTTTAGGACTCCGATGATTTAGATATGAAACCGAATTTTACACTTAGAAATAAAATGATTTATATTTAGAGAAAGTATAACACGAACAATGAAAAAAGAAGCAAGGAGAAAATTTACTTTGGAAAAGAAAAATTATTTATAATGATAAATATTTGGGAAAATAAAATTTTCCTTAAGATATAGTGTTTTTGATTTTCAAAACATAAAGAAATGGAAAAGTCATAAGGAAACCTTATTGAATCAACATTCTCCCCCTTTCTAGAAAGCACAAACACTATTACTAAAAAGAATATAATGACTTAGAACTATTTTGGACTTTATAATTAAAAACATAACTCCCTTTACTTATGGATCAAAATGAATACTACTAACTTCCCCTTAGTCTCCAGAATCACAAAGGATCGTATTATTGATTTCTTGAATGAGAGTTTACATTATCTTTGATACGAAAATCTTCTTTGATATGAACTTCCCCTTAGATGAACTCCCCCTTACATAGGGAAATATCTTCTTTCTTAATATTATTTTTATTATTACTTTCTCCCTTATTGTGATTTTCAAAAAGAAATAGAGGAAATGGAAAAAATGAATGGTATGTGAAAAATTTACATAAAACAACTACAAAAAAATATATAAATAACATCAAAAATTTCCTTAATGTTGAAAGAATTTGTACAAGGAAAAGTAAAACAAAATATTGGAATGGAAAGAAATTTTCCTTCTTTATCATTCGGCATCAGCTTCTTCTCAATGGTTTTTAGCTTCTTGATCTCCTTTTTATCTTCTTCCATACGCTTGAGCAACTGATCCTTATCTTCTATTTTCTTCCCCATGGATTTCATTTTTTCTTCGTGAGCCTTAAGAAATTCTTCTTGAACATTTAAAACTTCATCATACCTCACATGCTTCTCTTCAATATCAATTCTGAGATCCCTTTCCCTATTCTAATTCATGGCCACTGAATTAAGCTTTCCATTCAAATCCTTAAATTCCTTCATTCGAGTAGTCTGTTCTAGGATTAACTTTTCCTCAGAACTATTTATAAGATCCTTGATCATCAAGTCTTTGGTGTCAAAATCATCCATGAAATTTTCATGAAATTCAACATAGATTATCATCTATTATATTGTCTTATTTAACCATCTTGAAATCTCTTCGAAATATCATTTATGGGCCTCATAACCAATATAGATGGTTTTGAAATATGCCTCTAGTACGACACAATTGTCCATAACCATAGAAACTAAATCTGATTTCTAATATATCCTATGCTGAAGCTTCTGGCATCTTGAGTCTATTATTGGAAATAAAATAATATTACCAACCAGATTTTTCAGTGATTGAACAACCAAATCATGTCCAAGGGAAGATGATTCTGAATCTGAGTGTTTGGTTGGTGAGGATTCTTCTTCTATATATTAAGCTTTCCTATTTGATGAAGTATCAACATCTTTCTTCTTCACCATAGATTTACTAGGTGTATCTACTGCCACCTACATTCCCTTATATTCTCTTGGAATGATGTCTTGTTCTTTGGGAGATTTGTGTTCACTATCTGATAGCTGAACAATTTTATCTTCATCTACTTCTTTTTTCTCAGCTCCTGCCAAAACATCAAATGTATGAATAAAACCATGATTTATAATTTCCTATTTAGACATTTTATTAACTTCTTCCTAACACTTCTCATCTTTTCCTGGAGTAGAATGTTTTGAAGACTCATCTTCAGAAGATCGGATTGATAATTTCTAAGAAAGAATTTTCTTATCATGATAATACTCCACTTGCCTGATTACATCCTTTGTATCACCACTGAATACTTATTCTCCTTCTTCTTCCACTTCTTCTTCTTTAGATATTTTTTCATTATGACGTGATTCCAGAATCACCACTTTCTTTCCTAGAGTCACAAGAAGTGATTCTAGAAAAAACGTTTTTGGCAATAGAATTTTCTCAGATGCTTCCTCAGCATCTTTAAGAAGATATTGTACTATCTCATCCTCAAACAGATTCTTCTTTTGATTATTCTCTTTCTGTTTCTTCGCAAGATCTTCAGTAGACTTTATTTTTAAGGATCTTGCCCTTACAGGGTCCAAGCCAAACATAGGCTCCCCTTCCATCCTGTTTTCTTATCCTCTCTCTACTTATCCACTACTTTATTAGGGTGGGTTTTTTTTCATATTTGGGATAGGTGGTGCAGAATGAGTTTGTTTAGCCATAAGGGATATTTTCCCTTCTAGTTTCTTAGCATTTCTCTTCCTTTATCCATTCTTAGAGGTTTCATCCACTTCTAGAATCTTTGAAAAATCTTCTACTTCTTATTCAGATAGATCATAAAATTCTCTAGATTCATTAGAGATTCCATCCTTTATCCTTCTTAAGGTATCATTACTCAACAACATTACCTTGTAATTTCTCAGCTAGGAACTTCAGAAAATTTTTAATTATTTTAAACAAAGAACTACAATCATTGAGATAATAGCTAGAAATATAATGATTTGAGATTTTAAATTTCCACTCTTGATATTCTCAATCATCCCTAAGATATATTTAACCAGGATTATCTTCCTGAGGTTCACTATGAATTCCAATATATAGATATCACACATATTCAGATTATCCTTATCCCATTTCCTTGGAATTATAAAGCCTTGAACCCATAATTCAAGAATTCGTATGTTCATAGACAGATGAACAATATTTGGAGTCCTAACTCATTTCAATCCAAGACACTGTATAGCCTTTTCCTTATCAAATGATCCCAATACATCAGGTAATTTGTGAGTATAGAATTCTGCTTCTCCTTCATAAGGAATTCCAGTCAGACATACTTCCTTACTGTAAGAAATAGAGTAAGTCTTTCCATAAAATATAACTTTTCTCTACCTTCTTCCTTCAATAAACTTGTTGTCTCATAGAACTAAATCAAAAAATATGGATACAACGGATCCTAGGCCTTCGGTTTTTAAATACAAAGACACTCCCAACGATTTAACCTAATATTCTTATAAATAATAGAATCATAATTTTCGAAGAGTTTCAGATCAACTAACATTTCTATGTATATCTATCATTCAGATATTTTCATAATAGTCAACAAATATTTCTAAGGAGAGGACTTAGTAGGCATTCAGAACTAGGGTATCTTTGGAGATTTGGAATGGACTTAAGTACACAGACAGATCTTCTGTACGTGAAAGCTTGAAAAACCAATGTGGGAAAATCATTAGAGGGGATTTATATAGGCAATTGATGCAATTTTTCGACTTACTTGGTTGATCCAGCGGTTGAAAAAAAACATCTGATCAAATGTGATGGTTGAGATAATAACTATAGAAGGATTTTGATAGGTTCTGATCATTTGAGATTTTATAGATAAACAATCAGATTTAAGAAAAAGAGAATCCAAAAAATTTAAAACAAAATGAAAAAACCAACAAGTAAAAATATGATTACAAAAACATAAGAAATGAATTATACCTTTTGGAATACTTATGGAAAATTATTCATAATGAAGAGAATTGTTTTTTATGAACATTATATTCTATAAAATAACTACTGAGATTTATAACTAAGAAAACATTAGATTACTAAAACCTTAGAATATGAAAAAATATACTATGAAAAATGTAGACTTCGAAAAAGTTTGAATACCAAATTTTTTTACATTGAAATATTTTGACTACAAAAATTTTTAATGAAGAACAATTTGACTAACAAGTAAATGTACTCCCCTCTATGAAAAGGAGTTTCTTACTATAGGAAGATAAGTTTCAACAAGAAGTTAATATGGAAGCTTTACTCATGGTTATAATTCCAAACTTCTGTATAATGAATTCATATCTATCGGAGGGTAATGATTTTGTTAAAATATCATCAATTTGATCTTGTGTTCCGATAAATAGAAGAATGATATATCCTTTTTGTGTATGATCCCAAAGAATGTGATTCCTAATATCTATGTTTTTTGAATTAGAGTGATGTGTCGTGTTTTTACCTAAGTCAATGGAACTAGTATTATCCCACAATATTTGTGTTTTTGTAAAACTCATACCATAGTCCTGTGAGTGTGTTTTGCATCGACAATACTTGAGCTAAACAACTTCTAGCTACTATATATTCAACTACAATAGTGGAAAGTTCTACTGTGTGTTTATTTTTTTATGACTAAGAATCTAATGAATCTTCTAAGAAATGACATGTTCCGGATGTACTAATCATATCCTTTCTACATCCCCCAATGTTTGCATCTGAGAATATTTTTAAGACAAAATAATTTCTAGAAGTATCAAAGAGTCCTAAATCCATGTTTCTCTTTAAGTAGCGAAAAATTATTTTAACTACCTTTAAATAAGATTCCTTAGAATTGGATTGATATCATGCACATAAGAATACATAAAACATCAAGTCTGGACAACTAGCTACCAAGTATAGTAAACTTCCTATCATCCATCTAAATGATGTTTGATTCACTGGTCTCTCAACTTCATCAAGATCAAGTGAATTTGAGGTACCAATGAGTGTACTAGTACTTTTAGTGTTGTCATATCTTTTATTTTTAAGAAGATATTTAATATACTCTCTTTGGGATATATATATATATATATATATTCCTTATAGTTCTTGAGAAATTTGGAAACCAAGGAAAAATGTTAACTCACCCATCATACTCAATTCAAACTCAGATTTCATGATATTCACAAATGAATCGGTTAAATATTACTGAGTTGAACATAATATAATGTTATCAACATATATTTGATCAATTAAAACATTTTTCTTATATTTCTTTATAAAAAATGTTGGATCAAAATTTCCATTATCATAATTGTTTTGTAACAATAATCTTGTATGTCTATCATACCAGGATCTAGGGGCTTGTTAAAGTCCATATAAATCTTTGTTAAGTTATAAAAAACGTTCCAAAGGTTTTGTATCTTCAAAACTAGGCTGTTATTAAACAAAAAAATCTTTTTGAACATAAAAATTATGGAAAGCACAATTCACATCCATTTGAAAAAGTTTAAAGTTAAAGAATTCTTTAAAGGCAAGTAAGATACAAATAGATTCATGTATAGCTACTAGTGAAAAGGTTTCTTCATATTCTATTCCTTCTTGTTGATTATAGAAATTAGAAACGAAATTGAGATTTACTTATTACTATGATTCCATTTTCATCACACTTATTTCTGAAGACCCATTTTACTCTAATAATAGAAGATTCCCTAGGTCTTTCGACCAAGGTCTAGGCTTTATTCTTTTAGAATTCATTTATCTCATCTTTCATTTCATTTATCCAATCATAATAACATAAAGCTTCATCAGTGATTTTAGGTTATACTAGAGAAAGGAATGATAGATTTTCTAATTCATTTCTTAAGGAACTTTTAGTCACTACAGGTTGATTTATATCACCTATGATACTATCACTGGGATGATTCTTGAGAAACAACTGATTCAGGTTTTGTAAAATCTATTCACCATAATATGGTAGAAAATATTCTAGGATAAATGTCTCAGAAACATTTTCCTGAACATTTACTTTATCAGAAGGATCTTCTATTAAGGTAGGATAATTATTTTTTTAAAACATATTCTAGGATGTAGGTTGAAGTTGTTCAAAAAAAGGGATCAGTTTTAATTAAATTTGAAATGTACTATTTCTTCAATAGTAAACATGTTTTTATTAAAAACTCGATTAGCATTAGAAGTTGTGGAGTATAGTAAGAAAAATAATTCTTCAGATTTGGGTGGAAATTTATGTAAATTATCGTTAGTATTCAGGATGAATGCTTTGAAAACAAATACCTTGAAGTTGGAAAGTATAGGTTTTCTTGCATTCCATAACTCATAAGGGGTTTTGTTAAGAAAATGTCTAATAAAAAAACTTGATTATAGTGTAATAATAAGTAGTTATAGCTTCAGCCCAAAAATGTTTGGTTGGCGAATATTCACTCAACATGGTTTGTGTTATTTCTTGAAGAATTTGGATACTTTTTTCAATAACACCATTCTGTTGAGGAGTTCATGGTGATGGGAAGTTATGTGTAATGCCTTTTCTAATACATATAGTTTCAAAATAAGAATTTTGAAATTCTCTTCCATGATCAGTATGAATTTTTATCAATGTAAGGTTTTTCTCATTTTTAACATGGGATATAATGTTTTTAAAATAATAAAAATATTCAGATTTCTTGGCTAGAAAATAGACCCACGTAAATCTAGTGTAATAATCAATTAATACAAATACATAATATTTTCCTCCAATGCTTCCAGTTAGTGTTGGACTGTAAAGATTCATATTCTCCTTCTATAATGCATCAATAGTTGAGAATTCACCAACTGATTTAAGACTTGATTTATGTTTCTTTCAATATTGACAAGGACCTTTTTTTTTGAATAATCAACTCTAATATTCGGTAGATCTATAACAAGTCTTTTTTTAGAGAGTTTACATAGGTTCCTAGGGTTTCAATGTCCTATACATATATGACATAACCAATAATAATCTTCCATTGCACTAAAGAATGGTAGGTTTTGGCTTTTATGGTCTTCTTTGTTTTGTGTGTATACATTCTCTTGCCTATGGTCAGAAAGAATAAAATCTTCCTTGTAATTATGTACTAAAAATTTTTCATTCCTAAAATTCACAAGGTAACCTCCATCACATAACTGAATTATGATAGTAAGGTTGTTCTTAAGACCCATAACAAATAAAAAATTTTAAATCAATGTTTTTCCAAGAAGAACAATGTTACCTACACAAGTAATTTCTCCCTAAGCATTTTCTCTGAAAGTATCTTTTCCTCCTTTCATCTTGATAATATTTTCAAAGAATTTTGTATCACTAGTCTTGTGACGGGAACATCCACTATCCATGTACCAAGTATAACTATTGTTACTATCATTACTTTCATGAAAATAAGAGAGTTAGGCTTTCAGAACCCAAACATTCTTGGATCCAGAAAATTCGGAATGAAAAATATTAGGAATACACATTTTATTATAAATATAAGATTCATCAAAACCTAATTGTTGAGTTTTTTTAAGGAAATTTTTTTACCCCAATGTCCACTACAAATAAATTTAGTGCAGAATGAAGTGCTTTAAAGAACAAAATAATTATTACTAAAAACTAGTTTAGAATAAGTATAGCCAATAGAAGAAAAATTCTTTAGAGGTAGAATTTGTTAATACATCATATCAAAGTTTTCCTTACCTAGGGTAATGATTGAAAAACACTTCCCCAGAGATAATATTTCTGACATTGGTCTAATAATTAAGTTTGTTTCCTAAAAAAAGTCTATTTTAGCACTAGATTTAGTCTCTAAAAAAAATTTCAAGAAATTAATTTTTCTAGATCGTTAGAATATTTATCCATATTGGAATTAAATCCCTCAAGGTTTTTTGAAATTCTTCAAAAATCATAAATTTTTCTATCAAAATATTTAGAAAGATCTAATACTTATTTAGTAAGAACAATGATTCTAGAATTTTCCTTATATATATTTTTCTTGAAGTTAGAATTTTCATTTTCAAGAAGCATAGAAAACCTAGAAACTTATTCATAAGTTGGTAAAGTATTATCTTTATCAGAAAAAGTTTCTTCATCTAAAGATTCATAATATCTATTATCACTATAATTTTCAGTTAAGGAAACATTGGTTATAGAATCAACAGTGTGTACCTTAGCCATTAGACAATGATTTTCAATAGGTAGTCTTACTAGTAAACCAAGATTGTTCTGATTAAAAGATTCATATTTTGAGGATTCATTAGAAGAGTCTCGACCACTGGCACTCCAGATGTCATTAGATTTCAAAAAATTCTTATCTTTATCATTGTAGTTCTTTTTTCTAGTCTTCTTAGAATTCTTTTCCTATTTATCCTTTCTCTTAATCATAGGACAGTTTGGACATATATGACCTTCTATTTTGCATTCATGATAAGTAACTTCAGAGTCTTTCTTGTCATTCTTTCCTTTCTTCTTAAATCTATACTGAAATTATTTCATCCCTACTATCTTGTTTATCCTTAGAGAAAGATAAGCTAGCTCATTCTCAGAATGTTCACTTTCACTAGATTCAGATAAAACAGTGACTTTCTTTGATTTGGACTTTGTAACCCTTTCAGGATTATTTACCTTAGTAGTGGTAAAGGCTACAGTTCCATTTCCATTCATTTTCTTATTCAAATCATCTTCTCATTTCATTATTGTCTCATATTGAAGAAGAGTTCAAAAAAGTTCATCAAGAGTAATATGAGATACATTCGAATTATCTTTAATAGCTATTGCCTTAGATTCTCACACATTAGGCCCGATATCTATAATCTTGTCCAGAAGTTCCTCATTATCTAAACCTTTCTCTACCATGGATTGTAAACTACTAATAGTAGTCATAAATCTGTGTTGTACCTTACATACTAGTTCTCTATAAGGAAATAGAAATCCATGATATTCTCCTCTAAGCATAGCTCTTCCAGTTTCTATAAAATTGGATGTACTAAAATGAGTAACCTCCAATTACTTCCCAATACAATTTTTAGCTTTACAAGAAGAAGTTTGACTATATATATTACTTCTCATGGAACACAACAAAGTATTGTGTACCTTAAAGTTTAGATGATATTATTATTCTTCTAGATTATTAAAATTTATTACCTTCCTTATAAAGAGTCTTGAAATCTCCAATAATCATAACAATGTTGTCCACTATAGTATTAATAACAAAAGTATTCATAGGATATCTCCAATATTCATAATCATTCCCATAAAAAATAGGTGGTCTAGTAGGATTAATATTATCAATCAAACCAGCATTAATTCATTCCATCTAAAATAAAATAACCTTCCACAATTACTTTTAAATAGTAATGTTTGTAAACAATGATAAAAATACTAAGCAAGGAAAATATTTAGAACAATGAAAACATGATCCAGAAAACACATATGTGAATATATGTATTTCAGATAAATCCTCTGATACAAATTGTAGGATCAAAATATTAATGTAAATGATCAATATACAAGAGGTGTGGGGGTGAATTGAATAATTTAGAAATTCATTTGGAACCTTTAATGTTTGTATAAAACATTCATTTTTAACCGTGAGTAAAACTATGTTCAACAAGTCAAACCAGGTAAATTCACAAGACCTCTTAGTTCTACAAACATTCTAGGTTCACGAAATATAGCTCTAGAAATGAAACATAAGAAAATTTTACAAGGAAAATATTCTACCTTAAATCATAGAGAATATTACTCATCATAGTGTACAAGTACAAGATTATATAAGATAGTTATACATTCATTATTAATCAAAATGCAGTAGAAAGTAAACTTGAAACAATACATGTAACAAGTATGAAATATTTTATCCCAAATATAAGGTTATCCAACAATCGTGGATAAAGTTCCCTTGATTTATACTTTCATTAAATTATCTCTTACCCGCACCAGGGTATATCCTCGATAAGAATATCAAATTATTTTTTTCTATCCCTCCAAGCCCTAGATATTTAAGGTAGTCGGAACCTCTGTCTTCCTTATCTAGGAAATCCTTGAACTTTAAGGTGGTCAGAACCTCTGTCTTACTATCCACATAATTCCTCGATTTTACACAGTAACAATTAGATTTTCACCCAGAAAGTATAACAAGATAGTCAGTACGCACAAAGCATGAGAGTCTCTCTCTAGGAATCACTTCAGTAGAATGTAATCTCTATATTGATATATCAGTAATCATTTATTATTGATCTCGTTAAAATGAGCTCTTATTTATAGGAATTTATCTAATGGTTGGATCCATCATCTAACGGTCATATTTTTTCATAAATCTCAGAGGTACATATACACATGTCACTCAAAAAATGGTTAGTTAGAAAATGATTGCATGACATCATTTCATAACTATAATAGGGGTAAGAAAAATATGGTTGCATAACCAAATCCATTTTTCAGAGTCTAAGGAAAAATAAAGTTTAGAGTCTAAGAAAATAAATATTTGGAGTCTAAATTAAAAGATTTTTAGATTTTGTTTTTCAAGGTATTCAGAACCAGAATTCTAAATATTTCTGAGTATAAATTCTAAGGAATTCGTAGTCTGAATTCTAAGGAATTCAGATGCTGAATTCTAGGGAATTCGGAGTCTGGATTAAATGAAATTTAGAGTCTAAATTATGAGGAATTTAGAGTCTGAATTATGGGGAATTCAGAGTCTGAATTCTATGGAATTTGGTGTCGGAATTCAGATATTTTGGAATCTAAATTTCATAGAATTCAGAATCTAAATTTAGGACCTAAAAATAGAATGCTCTATATCTATGTATTTATAGGATTACTAGGTTTTAGAAATGAAACTGAATTATAAAATAATAAATAAAAAGATTTAGATATATAGAAAAGATAATATAAACAATGAAAATAGAGGTATGGTAAAAATTTCCTAGGTAATGGAAAATTTCATTATTAAGATAAATCTTTGGGAAAATAAAATTTTCCTTGAGATAGTGTTTGTGATTTTTAAAACATAAAGGAATGTAAAGTCATAAAGAAACCTTATTGACTCAACATGGGATATACTGGGCTGTTACAAAAATTATTTGAGATATTGTCAATTTTATGTGATAATGAGGACATTGGGACCTTCTTTGGGGGGGGGAGTATGAAAACCCCATAGGAGGAGGATCATGAAAAATCCCTTTATAAGGTGTTTTGGATACCTCTACCATAAAGAGGCCTTTTCATGGGATATGCCTAAGGTCCATGGCCTTGGGAAGGAGAATCTTTATAGGCTCATCCTAAAGCAGACTATATCATGATTGTGGACTGGACTGGGCCTTTTCAAAGTGGTATCAGATCCAATTTTTTTTCTTTACTATTTTGTCTTACTGTTTGGGAATGGTAGATATGATACTAGGAATATTTGAGTCTTGTTTATGAGCTCGTGCATGGGAGTATCTACCCAATGTATGGGGGAGAAACCATGTTCCTAGGTTAGGATTATTGTTATTTTCATTTGTTCTTATAGTGGGATGCTATTACTCCTTGGGTGATGCAAATGTTTTGTGTTGTGATCATTGATTTTGATATTTTTTGATTATTGAATTATGGCCAAATATGTCATGACAGTCATGTTTTCATGCATCATTCTAATAAATTGATATTATTTTGTGACATGAATCATTTTAGGAAAGCATGGGAAAATGGATTTTAGGTAATATTTTTAACATGAATTTTTTTCATGACATGTGAAATTAAATTGAAAGGGTACATAATATAAAATAAAAAGTGGAAAAAGATGCCAAAATTTAGATAAATTGGTGTGTAAAGGAGAAAAACATACTATGATAATTTTTTTACCCTTTTTAAACAGGACCTAGGTGTAGAATGGTTTCGAGTAGTGTTAACGCTTTGGTTTTGACTGGTTGGAGAGTTTCAGGGAAAAGATCTGTTATTATTATTCCTCTTATTTAAATATGATGAATTCAGGTTATGAGTCCCATGAAATTTGTTTAAAATTGTAGATTTTTACTCCATGATATTTCTTAATTAGAGGATGATAAAAGGATATGGATGGAGAAGATCTTATAGTAGTGGAACCAAAGGTACATATAGGGCTGGCTGAGGATGCAGGAGAACAATTTTGAGATAAATTAACTATATTCATGCAATTAATGGATAGAGACCCAGGGCAGGGTTTGAATAATATTTTTGACCTAATGTGGGGGTTGAAATTGCAGAAACCTTTGACATTGACCATAGAGGGTGTACCCTAGGGAGATGAGTTTTTGGTCGAGTCTATTGAGATGATTCTTGACCATTTAGAGACTTCTACTGATAAGTGGGTCAAGTTATACACCAATATACTACAAGAATCAGAAAATAATTGGAGGGAAATCAATGCACAGACAAGGAATACTAATGTTATGCTTTGGAAAGAATTATTGGATAGGTTCTTGGAGGACTTCTAGCAAAGATGCCGAGGCAGGAGAGAGTATAAGAATTAATGTAGCTGACTTAGGGGATCCAATATGTTATAGAATATGTTGGTTGAATTATAGATTAAAAATTCTTTTCTTTAACATTGGTGACATATGAGGCTACAATATAAAATTTATTTCAAGATTGACTTAATTGTAAATTTAATTCCTATGTGAATTTATTTAGGCTGAAGAATTTTTCAGAAGTGGTTAGCCTAGATCTTATCTTAGATGGGAACCTGAAGGAGGTTTGCATTAGTGGGAATTTGGTTTCTTTAGGATGATCTATAGGTATGTATTCCATGATAAAGATGCGTTGTTACAAGAACTTTAGGCAAATCAGTGTGAAACAATGTGGTCAGTCAGGTGGATCTATTATTCAGGATCTTACCCAAGTGTTTTTCTACCACTATGGTTATCCGAGACTCATTCCTAAACATTTTCCCCAACCAAAAGTAGAGTGAAGAGCCTTCTTAATGATGTAACATTTATATATGCTCTATAGGAAACCTAGATAGAGAGTCAATGATAGAGGATCTAAATAGAACTAGAGTGGAGGAAGAGTGTTTTCTTTACAATATCATTCTGGAATTGGTAGTTATACAATCAAAAGAGGTATAGTTAGTTGATATAGTGCTTCTGGGAAAGAGTGACCACATAATAATAGTGGTAAAAATAAAGGGAGTCATATGGAATCAAAAGGAATAGGGGAAAGATAGTTTCATGTGATGCATCCTAAACATATTCATAACAATGTTGGGCCACTGATTATGATAGGTAATATTCAAGTGTCTTTTACTTTATCTACTACCTTATTTGATACTGGTTCCTCTCATTACATTATATATAAGTAATTATTAATGGTTTTATCTTGGTGGTGGAGTATATAAGTGTGGTATTGATCAAAGACACACCATTAGGAGTACGGTATAGAGTTATCTGTATATTCAATGGTGGTTCTCTTGAAATAAGGGAGTTTCATTTTCTTGTTGGATCCCAATATCCCATATATGTCATGATTCGACATAATTATGGGTATAGACTGGAAAGTCACATATCGAGCTCACATTTATTGTTACCAGAGGAGAGTGACTTTCACATCCCATATGGGTAAAAAATATATTATTCATGGGGAATGAGATATCCAAGTATGTCGAGTAGGACCAATTACACAAAAAATGAAAGATTATAGCTTATGTTTCTAGTTTATTGTTGGACTATGGAGGCATAAAGAATGATACCTTTCCACCAGTGGTCGAATAGTCTCATGATGTTTTTCCAAAAGGCTTCTCAAGGCCGCAACCAATGAAAGATGTGGAATTTATTATTTAGATCTTTCCTTGGGTCAAGATAGTTTACATTCTATAGTAAATAATAGAAATGACAGCTATAAGAGGTCAAGAATCTGTAGGACTAATTGGAGGATAAGGGGTTTATCCATCCGAGTATGTAGCCTTTGGGATCACCAGTGTTGTTTTAATAAAATGATGATGTGAGTTTGTGCTTTTGAGTCGATTAATATATGTTGAACATGATGACTGCAAAAAATTGATATCCTCTTCCATATATTAATGATATCTCTGACTAGTTCAGAGGTGCTTCAAAGTTCTTGTATATTTAATTAAGATTATGGTATCATCAGCTGAGTGTTCATACTTCAATATACCATGGAATTCTTATAGAATTACTTATGACTTATATGAGTTCATCATAATGTCGTTTGGGTTGAATAATTCACCAATAGTGTTTATGGTTTTAATGAATTAAATCATCAATCCTTACCTGGATCAGCTTGTGGGGGTTTTTATGGATGACATATTGGTATACTTTAAGACTCATTACGATTCTGCCCAATATATTGACATCATCATGAGTACACAGAGAGAGCATCAACTATAAGACAAGCTATATATGTGTCAGTTTTGGATGGACCATGTACACATCTTAGTGCATGTCATATTAGATGAAGTTATTAAAGTGGATCAAGATAAGGTTCATGAAGTGGATTCTTGGGAAAAACCTAGGAATGAGTTCGTTATCTACATCATTCTTTGGTCAGTTGGATATTATCTGAGGTTTATACATTAAATTTCTAGTTTGGATGTGCTGATCTCAGGATTGACAAAAATGGGGATAAATTTTGATTGATTGGAAGCATGTGATAATGCCTTCCAGGTGTTTTAGAAGAACTTGAAATCAGAACAAATTTTGACCCCACGTGATCTAAGAGAGTATTATATAGTTTATTGTGAGTCTTATGGAATTGTTCTTGGAGATGTGTTGATGCACAAAGATTGGGTTGTGGAATATGGGTCTCAATAGCTGAGTCCACATGAATGTAACTACACAATGCATGAACTCTGGTTGGAAGTATTGTTTTATGATCTTTAGGGTTGGTGGAACTATCTATTGTGTGATAAAATTATGGTGAATAAATGTCACATAAAATTAATGTATATCTTCTCGCAGTGAGACTCATGTATTCAGTAGTGAAGATGGGTTGAGTATACATAGTCATTTGATTCTAATCTATCATATATTATTGGGAAAAGAAAGAACATGGCTGATGCTTTGAGAAAGAAATCTGAGACTTATACTATTCAAGAGTCTAGTGTGGTGGTGATGATGCTGAATTTACTAATTGAGATGCATGTGGTGGTTCAGGAGAGTCAAGATCAACGAATTTGGCATTGGTTTTAGTGGATTATACACTTATAAGATTTATCCTAGAGGGGTAGTTTGAGGAATCGTAATGTTAGAACTTTATAGAAATCCTTGAATATTGGGAGTCACGTTCTAAATGGAGCATAGATGAGGATAAAGATAATCTATGTCAGGAATCGGGTTACCATGCCAACTAGAATGCAGAAATATATCATGAATTGAATTAATTCCTTGAAGAGGGATGTACATAAAAGTGTGACCAAAATGTATTTTATATTTATGACCACTACTTTGGTGGTCAGGAATGAAAAAGGAGATAGAAGGTTTCTTGACACAATGCTTCACATGTTAGTAGGTGAGGGAAGAGAATCAACGACATAGAGGTTGGTTTCTACCATTTCCCATTCCGGAATGGAAGTTGGATGATGCGATTTAGGATTTTTTGTGGGTATATGAAACTTCCTTTGAAGAATGACTCTATCATGGATTATTTGGGTCGAAAAATAAATTTAGATAATTTTTTTCTTATATGGGGGCCTTTTTTAGTGGAATGGAATGAGGATTATGATATTTGGGAGATAACCCGTCTGCATGGGGTTCCATAGACTTTTGATTCAGATCATGGATAATGTTTTAATTCACACTTATGGAAGTTAATAGAGAAATATATTAGTACATATGAAATATTTTTTGTGGATTTTCACCTATAGAAATATGGGAATTGAGAGCGTACTATATTGGTTCTTGATTATGTGATGTGAGCACTTGTGTTGGACTTTAGTGGACCCTTGGAGAAGAACATGGATTTCGTAGTGTATTCCTATAAAAATGGTAATAAAGAAACTAAACAGATGAATCCATAAAAAGATATTTATGGTAGTCCATGTAGATCACTATTATTCTGGATGGAGGTAGGTGAGTCATAGTTATTAGGACCGAGTCTCATATAGCAGAAGTCATAGAAGTTGTAGCTCATTCATAAATATATGGATATGTCTCAAAGTAGGATGCAGTGGTATTATGACAAATGGAGATGACCCCTAGAGTTTATAGAAAGTGATCTTGTATAACAGTGGTTCCCATCTTGTTTGGACTATCATTAGATTTAGAGGTAGTGCATGTTGGAACCCAGTTTCATCGGACCGTTTTAGGTTGTGGACAGAATCAGGTAGGTGGAACACTGATTGACACTTCCTTAGAAATGAGGTGCTATTCATGATGTATTCTATGTGTCATAACAATTGAGGTATCATTACAACCCTCCGCATCTGATCGATGTGGATTCATTTGACCTTGAGATAGATGCATCATTCGAGGAGCATCAGATACATGTATTGGATCATAGTGATAAAGTGTTATGGGGGAATACCATGATGATACTTCTTGTATTGTGAAAACATGTTTGCATGTAAGTGTAAACGTCATAAATGGAAGATTATTTGTGGGCTTTATGTCTTGATATTTTTTGATCTAAATATTAGGGATGGCTGGGAGTGCCTCATGAGGATGAGATGTTATAAGGTAGGGAGATTGTATGATCTTGACCATTTTTAGAATTGAACCGGACTTGATTTCATGTACTAATTTGAATTAATTTGATTATTTTTTATGGGTAATGACTTGGGGTGTTTTTTTGGAATTTTGATATAAATATAAGAAAAAGAGGTTGTTCATGGTTGGCGCATGGTTAGGGAAAACCATGCACCCCAACCCAAGTAATTTTGAGAACCCAAGAAGAAAGGATTTGCATTGCTGGAACACGGTTTCTCAAACTATGAACCCCAGGATAGAAAACCATGAAACCTTGTAAATTGGGGGTTCACATGGCTAGGGAATGATTTTCAAACTAATTACCCAAAAAAGAACTATGGTGCACCCCAAAAATAATGGGCACATGGTTATAGAATACTATGAATACCTACTTAGAAAATCATGCATGTTTATTTTAATGGCCCACATATTATTTTTAGATCCACCCAAACCCTTGAAACATCCCCTATTCGACCCAAACTCATACCGTTATTATTTTTTAGGCTTTTAGAGAATTCTGGAGGGATTTCAAGGTCATCTGATCTCCATTCTTCACGAATGAAATCCTAGATCAAATATCTTCTCCTCCTCCATTTAGTGGATCCTATCCCTTTTCATTATTGTTAATATACCATCCTCCTCTCATTATTTTAATGGGATGTTATCTTCTATTCTGATAGATCAATAACAAGATTTGGAGAATCCGGATCTAGGCTTGTATATTTAGATCCATATTAGAGAGATATTGATTTTTCTTATTTTTAATTTTGGTTATATATCTGAAACCCATTCAACGTCCTTTTACTGGTCAATTTTTGGGATTTTTTTTCATTGATCATTCATTAATGAATTGATGTAGGTGGTGTAATTTATAAATCCCATAATCATGATTTTGATTACCTATATGAATGTTGGTGAGTTGACAGATTTATTTAGAAATTGAAATCCCTAATTGAATTAATTAATGTGGTAAGTTAATAAATAGATATAACTATGAAATTATAAGATTTGGGGATCCTTTTATTAATATAATTAATTATCATATCTTGGGATTTGTGAATTTGACAATTATTTGTTGAAATTAGTAGAGTGATTTTGATGTTAAGAACTGATATTATTAATTGGTGAATTAAATATGGGATATTGATATTATTATGAGAGATAATTATTTGCAGAATTAATTTTGCGATCTTGATAATATAGTTAGTGATATTTAATTTATAAATTAATTATGAGATATTGATGTTGTGATTTGAGATAATTAATTGGGGAATTAATTATAAGATATTTATATCATGATTTGAGATAACTAATTGGCGAATTATTTATGTGATATTGATTAAATGAATGGAATAATTAATTGGTGAACTAATTAATGGATGATAAAATTGTGAAAATATTAATTAATTACGTAAATAATTAATGTACTTGGATTAATTAATTTATAAATCAAATAATTTTAGTTTTTTTAGTTAATTGTGAGAAGAGTATTAATGTTGTTTAATTTTAGATGACAAGAATATCTGAAAAAATGTGTTAATGAGATATATGTGATAATATGAAAAGTAATGATATATATGATAATAATTTATAAACGAGGTGATAGACATGAAGATCTAAATTAATGATATATATAAATATATTAAAAAAATGTGATAAATATTTATGTATTAATTTTAATTATTTATTTATAAAATTGCATACACCTCTTATTCACTGGATTTGTTTCAGACACCATTATAGGTGGCCTAATAAGTTGTACTCACACCCTAATCGAGATGTTTTATTGGTACCGAAATAGATTTCAGGGGTGAATAATATGATATGGGCATAGTCCCTATGTTAGATAGATGAGTCAGGATGGAACATGGATGAGGGAACTAGATGTAGTTCAGGTCCTTCTTGGGATTTGTTAGTGTCTCTATTTTGAGATTCATTTTAGACACATGAAACATACATTATCATGGAATTTTCTCCACTTTAGTTAGATATTGTATTTCATATATTGATTATCTTTATATATTAGCATTGTTTCAGGTCATATATTCTTCCACTGATGTTTATTTATTTATGATGGTGTATTACTTCGATTAAAGTGGGTGTAATCTCCCCATGATAGACCTATAATACATTCACTTCTAGTCGACTACTTTTGTATTATGAGGAGGCTGGATTGAGGTCATGTGACCAATCATCTTGGGGAACTGGTGTGTGGATCTCAGGTGAATAAATTGCATCATTCTTTGTCTTCTTTAAGAAGACATGAATATAATGACCCAACACATTACATTTTAAAAAAAAATCTTCTTACTTATAAAAAATGGTTTTAGACCTACAAAGATATTTTTTTTCAATCATGATTCATATGAAATAACACACCAAATCAAAATACCTTTCCAAATTTCATAGGACATTCTAAAAAATAGGAAAATTATTATTTTTACATTCATATCTATTTGATAGATTCTCCCCATTTTTCTACAATCTGGATCTCTTTTTCTTGTTGTTTTAGTAGGACCCATGGTAAAAAAAATCCATTTCTAATTTCTCTCTATAAAGAAATTTTTTCCCATGAAATATAAATTTGTGAGAGGATAACTCAATTTAGTGACATGACATTAAACCTGAGTCAAACTAGTTAATTTTAACATTATGATCCCATATAAAATCTATAGTGTATCATTCCAATGGGGTTATGTTTTCTTTCATAAGGAAATATCATCATACTTCAACCTCAATTAGAAGAATTCATTTTCCATATTAATTCAGAAATATTAAAAACATATTTCCAATGGAATATATTATTAAATTCATAAAATTCAAAAGAATCAATCTCTTATCTTTTTTTGACATTCTTAACCATCGTAAAACAATAATCAGCTTCACCTAAAATTAGTAAATAAAAAATTGTAACCTTGTTATGATTTGAACATCCATGACATAGAATATCATTTCAAAGGCTATAACCCATCCACCATCCTACACTATGTCTAAATAATCACAAAATACTAGATGTTGTTGTATTATAAAATTATCCAATATCAATCTACTCCTCTATAGTAGATTTAATTATTTATAAATTGAATTCATCCACCATCTAGATCCTAAAAATACTTTCATAACAACATTATGTAACAAAGAGTATTATATGGTTAAAATTAATACATATATCATTATTTAACATAGTAGAAGGAAAATAACGAATTTTCTTAAGAGGTTAATCATAATATTTCATCAAAGGAAGCATAAACATAAAAAATCTAAAAAAGAAATCAAATTGTCTCAATAAAATCTAATATCCTGGTATCATAGGATCATAATCTCAATGAAAGGAAAGTAAATTACATGAAGAATATAATATAAAGATATAATTTAGATTTATTATGTTAAATTAATTGTTGAAATATAATCCCCATGAAAAATATATTAGGTTTATAACAAAACAGGACTCTCAAAGAAGAGAAATTGAGACAAAACTTTTTACTGATTTGGTACCATTTTAAAGCTAAAACGCATGAATGAAGGATCATAAAATTGAAATTTTAATATCAATACATTTAATTATAAGATTCATATATTAAAATCATGTAAAGTACATACCCCACACAAAATTAAAGAGTGGCTAACAAAACATGTGTCTCGTGGAAATTAAAAATGAGATGTAATCCCCTTACCTTGTGTCTTGACTCTCTCCCTATTCGAACAACCTTCTGGTATAATAATGGTATGTTCATTATAAATATATTAATGAAGAATATTCCTCTATATTATACCATATTTTGTTTTATTATGACTTTATATTACCCACATATTAACAATCCTATGTTATGGTTTCTCTTCGGGTAATATTCGCTTTGTTCTTCTTATGTGTCTTAATTTGTTATATCGTTGGTCCATATAAATATATAATGAATATAGAAATTATATAATGATATAAATATAATATATATAAATTATAATTTTATTATAATGATCTATATAATAATGATGTATGAAATGTAATACACCATTCATGGAGACAGTAAGTCATACGTACGCATGAACGCTATTTTGGTTTTTTATTACCATATTAAATGAAATAAAGAAAATTATATATATATATATAAATAATTATTATAGAGAATGAATATATAATATATGTAATATAATTTCACTAAACCCATCCATAATATATTCCATGTGGTGTGTGAACGAATCACATAGCTTTGAGGGGCAATATTCCACACTTCCTCAAATGAGATTACCTTTTTAACTGAAAATGGAAAGTAAAGTGACGTTTCTTATAAAAGTAATAAATAAGATTAAATACATAATAAATATATTATATTAAATATATAAATATATTTTATATCATAATGGCCACCATTATTGGTGGTAAAAGTAGAAATGAACAATAATCTTTTTCGTGATGTAGTAATTCACCGTACGTAGAAATAGTATGTTCAATTTCCATTTGATAAAGGTGTGTGAATGTTTAGGCAGAGAAATATACATAAAAATATACTAATATATCAATTATTTTGGGTTTTATACACAATAATGGAATAAAGTGAGTGTATGTGGTGGAGAAGGAAAATAAAAGGAGGGAGTTTGAGAGAAGACGTTACCTCAAAATTGGGTAACTCATTTTGGTTTGTGCCAAAAGGGTTCCTTGAGAGGATTTCTACCGAAAGAGAGGATTAAAGGTATAGGTTAGTATATTTTTGAGGATAATTGGGCAGATATTGGAAGAAATATAATGTTTTTAGAGGTGAAAGTAATGGGTAGATGATGTATCCTTTTATAGTGGAGGAGGAGTGACGCACTTGTAAATATTTGAAGAGAGAATTCCACCCACGTTCTTCATTCTCAAAGTTGATACAATAATAAAATTGTTGATTTAATTGATTATAGGGTATGAATATGTCCATAAAATTGGTGTTGTACATGTGTCTATGTCATTTTGTGTCTTAAATTTAAGGTGTAGTGCTTTATTAAACAAATTGTTTTCTTAACCAATGTAATTAATTTTAATCACATTCACTAATCATTTTGGTAAAAAAATGGCATTATCAGAAAGTATATATTATCATTATTCCAAATATGGAATAAATTTTTCCAAATTCAAATAACATCAGTGGTTTGAATTAATTTAACATTTATCCCACTAACGGGACGACACTATGGGTTTTTAATGTAAAAACGTCCAAAAATTGCTATATTTTTATGTACTCCTACAATGTGAAATTGGTTACAATGAAATAAAATTGATTAATTGGTAAAAATAAAATCTAAAAAACTATTAATCCAATTAATAATATAATTTATTCATATAAATAAATTAGTTGAAAAATCAGTTTAGAATTAAATTTTAGTATTTTTATCTATTCATTAAAAGATGAAACCATGCATAAAAATACAAAAAGTTTACCGTAAAAAATTTTTTTTTTTTCAAATCCAAATACAAATTTTATTTTGAAATTTTAAATATATAAATGTTCCAAAATTTTGATTTAGAAAGTGTTATGTATTAAAATGTTGTAAAACCACATTTATACAAATCTATGTTTTAAGCAAACAATTTTGTTTCTTCTTATATTATGTTTACAAAATTTATTGGATGAATATAAAATATATTTTATGGAATATATATTTTTTAAAATAATATAAATTACCAATTTTAATTAATTTAACTTACTAGGATAAAATATCTTTGGGAATATAATAATATTTTCCATTACATTAAACCAGTTTTGATATTCATTAATTGGTAACCAATCAATTAATATTATATTTTTGTACTCCACATATTTTCCTAATTTACTTTTTAACAATTATATACATAAAATTAATGTTTTTTTATATCACATTACAATAATATTTTTATAATATTATATAGTAAGGAAACACTTGGTCTTGCATGTCTCAAAAGCCATTGAGGAAGGTCAATCATGTATGTAACATACAATAAACTTGTTGTTATGTGTAACACATGCCATGAAGGTATTGCGTGTAACATATTCGTAGTTAGATATGTGTTAATGTAATTCTTGAAATATTGAAAAACTATTTTCAGTGTTGTGTGAAGTGAAAAATATCAAAAGATTAAATTAATTAAAAAAAATCACCAAAATTTTAGGGTGTTACATTCTACCCCCCTTAAAATGAATTTCACCCATAAAATTCATCGGGGTCATTAATTTTTTAATACTTGAACATTTCATTCAAAGAAACCCACATCATAAAAATGGATACTAAAAACCCTTTAAAATGGGAAATTTGGGACCATAACGGTTACCAAAGTAACATATAACTTTCTTTCCACACATGAGAACATAGGTTGGGAGTGAATATTGGACATGGAGTAAAAGTGTACATATTTAAAGGGAGTGATTTAGGTTATAAATGACAAAAAATTGAATGTTCAATGTAAATTTGGGGGCCTTAAAGTCATAAATATGTGATGATTCTAGAAGCCATTGTTTTAACATAATTTAAGGTATTAAGACATCATTTTTTTATCACTGTAAAAACACTGAGTAATTCGTAATATATTTATATAAACAAAATTTCATACATTTTTTTTGATTTGATCAATTTCATATATAACTATTACCTCAAGGAATGAATGTATAGAAATAAACTTTTTAACTGATCTAATGGGCCTAAAATGATTGAAAAGTCTAATTATTAGAGTTCATTAATCTATAAACATAAAAAGTCTTTCTAATAGATTATCATAAATATTTATTCATTATAAATAAATATACATTAACTATCAAATAATGTAGGCTGGTTGTAGGCATGCAATCCTTATCGTCCTTAGGTCCTGGGTTCATGACCCACGACCTTTCTAGACCTTATTGGTTGTCACCCGACATACATGATTCCTTTTTTAAAAGAACACTAATATATAGTTTGGACATCCTTAAAATAAGGTTAATGAATTATTGGTTTTTTAACGAAGGTTTTCAGCACAAACATCGTGCACAAATACTTTATCTGATGTTTAACTTAAAATTTTTATAAATGGTTAACCTTATTATCCTTATCAACACTAAATATTAAAAACATTAGAAAAAGGGTTACAAATTGATATTAACATTGATTCCCCTAAATATCACAATGTAGATCTTGGTTGTCAAATTCAAAACCTATTAATACCCTCATTATATATTCTATTGAAACATGGTAACAACCTGAATTACAATAAATACTTTTGTACGACATGCATTCTTACTCATTCAAAATTGTCATCTATTTACTCCTTAAATAAAAAATTGTTGTTTACATCATCATTGATAGCATAAACCACCTATAAAAAAGTCCATACTTATTTCCTAGGTAATGAATACATTAAAATTTTCTTATTCATATCCCACATATCTTTATCCAAAGAACATTATCTTATCATAAAGATCATATTAAGGGTTACATTCCCTTAGTAAAAATATCATCTCTTCATTAAATCACCTCACCATTCAAACATAAACTTGTAAATACTGAGTGAAAAACACATAAGTACGCAAATCCTTGTATATTTATACTTTTATAGCTCTTTAATCCAATTAAATAAATAATTCTATTACTTCATCTTGTATCCATTAAAAATAGTATCTATTTCTATTAAAATTTCATCTATAGTCTCTTCATCATCCAAAATTTAAACATTACCCACACCAACATGCTAATTCTATTAAATAAAATTCCTCTTGGGAAATTGTTTTTCATAATGACTTTTTTATCCACACTTAAAAGACTTAAACATCGATGATGTCTTAGGGGGGCCAGAATTACAATTCTTTTCATTAATCAAACTCTTCATTTTGGTTGTAGTCACTTTCTTTGCGTCCCTCCTTTCCCGAGCCATAAAAAATTCTTGTTCCACTAATACATTCACTCGTGTTATTCTATCCACATTCATGACCCAAAAGAAATCAAATATTCATTACTTCATGGTCTCCATTACCCTAACATTCAATGAATTCTTTCTTTATCTTCCTTGGTGAGTCTAAGAGTAAGTTAATGTTAACATTGTTAATCATGTTCCATGAAAACTGACTAGGAATGATCACAACATTTTTACTCCATTGATTATCCCACTCGACTACTTATTAGAAAATATTCCATCACATTAAACATTAATCCAGTTCCTTCTAGTTCATTATAAGTCCCACCATAGACTAAAACAAAAAGCATAGTGTGATCATTACTTATGATAGTAGAAAACTGTGTAGTTAAGAAATTAATTACTTATAGGTTGTCTAAATCATGATATCTTACATAATATATGACACATTAAGTTTATCATAAGTTATTAATAACTAACTTCTATTTAAATCCTTCACTATGGTTCGTGAAGACTTTGTGAATTACTAAAGCACATCCCCCAATAGTGTCAAACTAGGTGTGTAACAAATCCCATTATTGTGTAATAGATTACCTCAGGTAATGCCCAAAATATATTTTCAGTGTTGTTTCCCCTAGGTACATATATTCCAGAGACACATCCAATTTTAGTATCTATATAGGTATGTATTTCTAGGAAACCACTCACTCTATCCTTCACCAAAATTCTATGACATTTTCCTAAATATTAACTCATCCTGATACTAATCCATAGAGACATCCCTAGAGATATCTTTATAAATATACATAGGGATGTCACTAAATTTTTCTAATCATATATTCTAAAGTATAACTATACCTTTTATCTAATCCCAAATATAGAGAACCACTCTTTTCAAACATTAATAATATATAACTTTTTTAGAATACTTACACATTATAAAAATATACACCCAAAGACCATAGTTTCTATATTTCCTTTGAAAACATGGAAACATAAAAACTTATAAATATGTTAGCTACATCATCTCCTACTAGGTTATTATTGACTTAGACCCTTCTTAGACGTATCTAACAGAGTTCATATCATCAGAACCTTGGTGAAAGGAAACATAAAAGGGGTGATCTCAAATTACCTTTAAGGGAAACAAAGGGAGACATGTAAGCATAAACATGTGTATAATGGTATGAGAATGTGATCATGAAAATAGAAGATCATACCATGAATATAAAATATCATTAAATAGATCATGGAATAAATATTGGCTTTTATAAAGAAATGAATCAAATGAAATATAGATCATAATCGATGAAATCATAAAGTATGAATAAAACATGGAATTGTGGAAAACACATAATCGTATGCTGATTTCCATAGTTTCCAAGTAATCACTACCAATACCATATTTTTAGTATGGTTTCACTCCACATATCATCCTAGTAGTCATGGTTCACTCCCTTTTCCATCATAGTATCATTACTTCACTCCTTATACCAATATATTAGTCATGGTTAACTCCCAGAGCCATCATAAGAGTCAACATTCTCTCCCAATACCATTTTATTATAACTCATGAGATATAAAAAATTACCCAAATTCATTGAAGGGATATATAGGTCCCATCTGTAATATAATGAAATCATACATACATGTGACATAAGATCATAAATAAACATATCATAACACATGAAATGAATTGGGTATCATAAACTAATAAACATTTCACAACATGTAGAAAATTAACATGTTGCACAATAATATCATCAAAAGTATAACCCATGAAAGAGTAATGGATTTCATATACATATTACCCAGGAAGGAGAAATGGGTTTCCTAAAGACCATGAAATTCGGAATAACCCATTAATTGAAAGGATATGAATAGAACCATTAGATTGGAATGAATAACATAAATAGATGTCATATTACATGGAAAATAATTTTTTAAATATATTTTAAAACACATTTATTGAGGAAAATATCTTTCCTTTTTTGAAAATTATTTTTTAGTATATAAATAATTTAAAAATATTTATCTTAGAAAATACCTTGAAAACTTATAAAGAAGATATAAAATAAATTTGAAAAAATATTTCCTCGAAAAGTTATAAAATAAGTTTCAAAAAGTTTTCAAAACATTTTTTTTCAAAACACATTGAAAACGCATAAAAATATATTGAAAAATTTTAAAAACCATTATACATGAAAACTTATAAAAGAATCTTGAAAACATTGTGAAATACGTTTTTCATGAAAACAGATAAAAGAAGCTTAGAAACCTTTTTCAAACCATTTTCTTTGAAAATAATTTTTAAAACCATTTTATTATAGATTAAACATTTAAAAATTAAATGGGAGCTTCAATGAAATGATTATGGGTTAATCCATACATGTCGTATGATGTTAATAGAAAATTACTTTTTCATTATAAATGGTTATAAAAGTGCATTGTTTGGATTTAAAAAAGACAATTCAATTGAATAGACTTGAAAAATGAAATTTTTTTATTTTTTTAAATATTGTAGCATAATGATATAATATTCTTGGAAAACCTTTTTAGAAAACATTGATTTCCAGCCGATGAAAGGGTAAAGATAGGCTTTCCTAAAAATAGTTTCTTAACTATATTTTTTATCAAGGAGTAAAATATGGTACCAATACATGAGTATGTAATGAAATATTCATGTTCAAGTAAACTCATGAATATTATTTATATATTAATCATAATATTTCATCAATGGAAGCATAAACATAAACAATCTCAATAAGCAATGCGATTATCTCAATAAAGGGTTGTAACTTCGTATATTGGGTTCATACTCTACATGTAATTAAATTAAATTACATTAATCATATAATACCATGAAAATATTTATATTCATGATATTTCATGAAAAATGTAAATATATTCACCTTGAAAAAGTGTTTAGGTTCATAACAAAACATGTGTTTCAAATAATGAAAATTGAGAAAAAAAAATTTAGTGATTTGCTAACTTTTGAAAGTTAAAACCCATGAAAGATGTATGTAAAGTACATACACCACATCAATGTAAAGAGTGGGGAATATAACATTTATCTCACAAAAATTAAAAGTGGGATGAAATACCCTTACCTTGTGTCTTGAGTCACTCTGTACTCATAACATATTCCTTTATAGTAAATATTAATGCATTAAAATTATTTTTCATAAGAGTATTATTATAAATACTTATATATACGGTTTGATTAATACCCTATATTAACTACTTGTTAACGATCCTTTGTTAAGGTTTCACTACGTGTAATATTCACTTTGTTCTTCACATGTGACTTAATTTGTTATGTTGTTGGTCCTTATACTAAAATCATGATTCCAGAATGCACAAAATGATATAAATATAATGAATATAAATTATATTTATATTATAATAATATATATCATTATTAATTATGAAATGTAATAAACCGTTCTTTGAGACGATAAGTCGTACGTACGCAAGAACACTATTTCTGTTTTTAATTATCATATTGAAGGAAAGAAAAAAAATTATATATATATATATATATATATATGTATATATAATTATTAAATTATCATTAATATATCATATATATATATTATGTCTACTAAACCCATCCTTAATACATTCCATGTGGCATGTGAATGAATCTAGTCACTTTGAGGGGGAGGCAGTCCACACATTCTAAAATGAGATTATCATATTAACACCAAATGGAAAGTAATGATATGTGTGTTGTAAAAGTAATAATGAAACAAAAATAAATAATAAATATAATATATGATATATATAAATATCGTTTTCATCATAATGGTTAAAATTATTGGTGGTACATGATAAATGAACGATCATTGTTTCGTGAGGTAGTTGTTTGTCGAACAATAGAAACAATATTTTCAATATCCATTATATGGAGGTCTGTGAATGTGTAGGAAAAAACATTTTCATCACAAAATCCTATTATATGGTGAATTATGGTGTTGTCCCTCAATAATAGAATAAAGTTATTGGATGGATAGAGAAGTAAAATTAAGGGAAGGAGTTTAGGAGAAGACGTTACCTCTAAATCGAGTAACTCTTTTTAGTTTTCGACAAAAGGCTTCCTTGATAGCCTTTATTCCAAAAGACATGATTATAGGTTGAAGAGAAAATTTTTGGGAGTTTACTAAGGAATATATTTTATGAACATAAAAGGATTGAGAGGTGTGAGGAATGGGTAGAGGTGGTGGCCTTTTATAGTGGAGGAGGAGTGGCACACTTGTAGATATTTGAAGAGAGAATTCCACACATGTTATTAATGTTGAAAGTGGATAAAATAATTGTAATAGGTCGATAAAATTTATTATAGGGTAGATATATGACCAAAAAATGCGTTCTTGACATGTTTCTAGGTCGTTTTGTTTCTTAAATTTATGTTTTAGTACTTTAATATCCTTATTTTTTCTCATAAACGATGTAATTATTTTTAATCAAATTCACTAATATTTATGTTAAAAAAATTTGACCTTATTATACGTTATAATTTATGATTATTCCAAATATAGAATCCTGTTTTCCAAATTCTAATCAAATAAGTGGTATAAATTAATTTAAAATTAATCTCTCTAATTGGACGACACTGCATGTTTTTTATGTAAAAATTTCCACAAGATTACTTAGTTCTTATATACAATTTCAATGTAACATTTGTTCCAATGACCTAAATTATATTAATTGGTAAAAATATTATCTAACTAAATTATTAAACCTATTAAAAATATTATTTAACCTTATAAATATATTAGATTAAAAAGAATTTGTGAATTAAAATCTAGTATTGTTAATTAATTATTAAATTATGAATCTATACATAAAAAAATATTCTAACATAATTTTTATCTATTTATTACAAATATCAATTTTAATTTGAAATATTACATCAATAAATGTTTTAAAAAATTGGATTTAAAATATATTCTCCATTAAAAGGTGGTAAAGCAACATTAATAAAAATATATGTTTTAAGCATAAAATTGGGTTTGTTCTTATCTTATGTTTATCAAATATATTGGTTGAATATCAATTGTATTTTATTGAATGTATATTTATTTCAATAATATCAATTAAAAATTGTAATTATTTAAATTTAAAATGTTAAAATAGCTTTGTGACTATAATAACATTTTTCTTTATATATTCAATCAGTTTTCTTATTAATTAATTTGTAACCTATGAATTCATCTTATATTTGTGT
This sequence comes from Viscum album, assembly GCA_963277665.1. Lineage (NCBI taxonomy): Eukaryota > Viridiplantae > Streptophyta > Magnoliopsida > Santalales > Viscaceae > Viscum > Viscum album. The sequence continues at coordinate 707,027,258 of OY728129.1, forward strand.
GCACCACATATTTTCACAATTTAGTTAATACTATTCATATCAATCAACTTAAAACCTAGGTTATATGTCATCATAATAATATGATGAATATTATATTACATTTAGGTAACACTTGTTCTTGAGTGTTACACAAGCCATCGAGGAAGGTCAAATGTACATGTAATATATGATAACCTTGTTGTTTCATGTAATGTACACAATGTTGGGACATTGTGTAAAATACACCATGTAGTATATGTGTGAATGGAATGTTCGAATTAGCGAAAATACATTTTTAGTGTTGTGTGAAGGAAATAATATCAAAAGAATAAATTACATTGAATAAAATATTTACTAAAATCTCAGAGTGTTACATTAGACCCCATTAAAATGAATTTTTACATAAAAATTCATCTTGGGAATAAATGGATTAATAATTGAATTTTTCATTCAATGAAACCCACATTGTAAAAATAGATACTAAAACGTCCCGTAATAAGGGAAATTTGGGACCATAACAGTTACCTCATATAACATATAACTGGGGTTCCCCATATGAGAGCATAGGTTGTAAGTGAGGATTGGAAATCAAGGAAAAACATAAATATTTAAAGGGAGGGAGTGAGGTCATCAATCACAAACAATTAAATGATCAAAGGATATTTCAGGTCCTCAAAGTTAAAAATCTATGATGATTATAGAAGCCATTGGTTCAACATAATTTAAGGTATTATGACAATTTTTTTATCACTCTTAGAATGTTGAGAATTTTTTATATATTCCTATAAACATAATTTTATACATTTTTTGTTCTTTGATCAATTTATTATAAATCCCTTTACTTAAAGAATGAATATTCATAAAAACACTTTTTAATCGATCTTAAGGCTCAAAAAAATAATGAGAATTATAACTATCAACATGAATTAATCTATAAACATTAAATATAATGCTACTGGTTTATCATAAATATTTATTCATTAAAAATAAATATAAATTAACCATGACATCATGAAGGAAAGTAGTAGGCATGAAACCCTTATCCTCCTTCGGTCATTGGTTCAACACACACAACCTTACTGGACATGATTGGTTTGACCCGATATATATGATGTCCTCTTTTAAAAAAACACTAATATATAATATGGACATCCTTGAAATATAGTTAATCCCTTATTAGACATTTTACCACGGTCATCAACACAAACTCAGTGAAAAAATAATTCCTATGATGTTTGACTTAATCTTTTCAGGAATGGTTAACCTTATAACCCTTCTCAGTTTTGAAAATACAAAACATTAGAAATAGAGTAAAAAAATTATGTTAACATTGATTCCCCAGTATATCACAATTTTTCACTTGGTTGTCAAATTCCAAATTGGTGAATACCCTAATCATATATACTCATGAAACATGGATATAACCTGAATAACCATAAATCCTCTAGAAAACATACATGCTTCCTCCTTCCAAAGTATGCTGGATTTACTCTATAAATCCAATATTTTTGTAAACATCATTAGTGATAGTATAAAACACCTCTAAAAAAGTCCTTCCTTAGTTTTAAGGTAATAAATATAGTCTAATTTACTTATTCATATCCCACATATCTTTATCTAAACAACATTATCTTATCATAATGAACATATTAAGGGTTACCTTCCCAGAGTCACAATATAAACTTTTCATTAAATTACTTCACCAGTCCCACATAAATATGTAAATACTATGTGAAAAAACATAAGTATAAAAATCCATGTCTATTTCATCTGTCATAAATTTTAAATCAAAATACATAAATAAATAGACTACTTCATCCTTAATCATTAGAAATAATACCTATTTATTTTCACATTTCATCTATACTCTCTTCATCATCCATAATGAAACCATTAATCACACCACCTTACTGATTATCTTTAGGAAATTTCCTCTTGGGACATTGGGTTGCATAATGACCATTTTATCCACACTTAAAACAATTAAAAATTGATGAAGACATAGGGAGGCCAAAATTACCATCCATTTCATTAACAAAACACTTCATTTTTACCTTGCAGTAACTTGATTTGTGTTCTTATTTTCTATAGTCAAAATGATTTATTTTTCCTATAATAGCTTTACATAGGTGATTCGTTCCACATTTTTGACAAAAAAGAAACCAGACCTTATATCTTTCATGGTCTCCATTACCTGAAATCTTAGAGAACTCATTTTTCTCTTCTTTGATGAGTCTAAGAGTTGGTTGAGGTAAACATTGTTAATCTTGTTCCATAAAATCTAATTAAGCATGATCATTAAATAATTCATTCTAGTGATCATACCACTTGACTAGTCATCAAAAAAGATTCCATAACATTCAACATTAATCAAGTTCATTTTAGTTCAGTCCATTGACTAAAGCAAAAAAGCATAGTGTGAGCATTACTTATCATAATAGAAAACCACATAACCCAGAAAATAATTAATTATAGGTTCCCAATATCATAAAACCTTCCATAATCTATGAAACCTTAGTTTTGTCCAATATTTTTCTTAGATTAAATATATCTAAATAGTTCATGATGGTTCATGAAGAGTTTGTGAATTCCCAAAACATATCCCCTGGGAGTATCAAACCAGGTGTGCTAAAAAGACCATTTTCGTGTACCAGATTACCCCAAGTCAAGCCTGTAACATCTTGTAAGATTTTTACTCCTAGTTATATCTGTTCCAGATCCACATACACTTATAGTATCCAGACATGGATGAATTTCTAGGAAACCACTCACTCTATCTTTCACCAAAATTCTCAGACATTTTTGTAAATGCTAACTCATCCTTATACTTAACCTTATAGACATCCCTAAATATGTCCTTAGAAATATACCTAGGGATATCACTAATTTTTTTCATCAGAGATTTCAATGGTTAACTATACCTTATCTCTGATACAAACTATATCAACCCCCTCTTTCCAAACTTTAAAATTATATACCTTTTTTGAAATACTTAATCATTATACAAATAGATGCTCAAAGAACATTGTGCGTATAGTGCCTTTAAAAACATAGAAACATAAAAATTTGTACATATATAAACTATATCATCTCCCACTAGGTTATTCTTGACAAGAACCCTTTTTAGACATATAAATCGTAGTACATATCATCATAACCTACAGTAAGAGAAATATAAAATGGGTGAGCTCAGATGCTCTGTAATGGTAAAAAAAGGGAGACATGTAAGCATAAACATGAGCATAATTGTATGCGAATGTGATAATGAAAATATAATACCATACCCTTCATATCAATGATTATAACATAGATCATCACAGAAAGGATGGAAATTCATAAGACCAGAATCACAATGAAATAGAGTGCATAAGTATGAATTAATAAAGAAGAAACAAAACAAGGAATTGTGAAACACACATAAGTGTGAAATATTTTCCATAGTATCCAAGGAATCACAAAAAATACCATGTTAATAGTATGGGTTAAATCCCCATACCATTAAATTAGTCATGGTTTACTACCATGTCCATCATAGTAGCATGAGTTCCCTCTTTATACCATCTTAGTAGTCATGGTTCACTCACATGGCCATTATAGTAGCCAAGGATCACTCCAAAGACCATTTTAGTTTATCTCAAGATATATAAAAGATTACCCAATGTATTGGAGGAAGATATAGGTCCCACCAATCACATTATGAAAGCATACATACATGTTCCACATGATCAAATATAATCATATCACAACCCATTAAATGAAATGGGTATCATAAACATGTAAACATATCATAACCTGTGGAAAAATTACATTTTTCATAATAATTTCATCAAAATCATAACCTATAAAAGATTAAATGATTTCAAATACATATTACCCATATTGGAGTAATATTTTAAATAAATACCAAGAAATTATGCATAACCCATTCATAGAAAGGATATAAAAGGATGTTTTAGATGGGAATGAGTAACATCAATAGATTCCATCTCAGCTAGAAAATAACATTAAACTATATTTTAATAAAATCTATTGAGGAAAATATCCTTTAATGTTTAAAAATTAATTTTTCATACTTAAAACCAATTCAAAATATTTTTATTATAAATTTCCATGAAAACATATAAAGAAATAAATACAACATTTTGGAAAAATAATTCGTAGAAAACATAAAAAATATGCATCAAAACATTTTAAATACCTGTTTCTTTGAAATCAAAATAAATATTAAAAAATAGATTGATGATATTCTGAAATCATTGTACTTGAAAACTTATAAATGAATATTGAAAACATTTTGAAAACCATTTTTCTTGAAAACTTATAAAAGATGTTTTGAAAAAAAATCAAACTAATTATAATTGAAAATCCCTTTTATAATTTTTTTAATGATTAAAATTTTAATAATGAAAATAGAGCTACAAAGAAATTATGACAGGTAATTTTGTACATGTAGTATATGGTCAAAAGAACATTCCTCTTCCACAGTAAAAAATGGTAGAAATGGCTATTTCAAAAAGAAATAAAAAGATTACCATGAATAGATTGTTAAATGAAAGAAATGGTAAAATTGTATTTTAAAAAATATAGTATAATGGTATAATATTCTTATAAACCATTTTTTAAAACATTGATTTCCATGTGAAGAAAGGGTAATGCAGTTCTTTCCTAAAAACACTTTCATAACTATATTGTATACTAAACAGTAGAATATGGTACCAATACATGTGTATATTAATAAAAAATAGAGTATAATGAAACTCAAGAATATTATTGATATATTTATCATAATACTTTAACAATGTTAGAATAAACAAAAACAACCTCAAAAAACAATATGATTGTCTCAATTAACTCTCATAAATTGGTACATTGAGATCATACTCTCAATGAAAGAAAAGTAAATTAAATTAAGGAAAAAATATCAAAAAATGTTATATATTCATGATATTTTGTGAAAAAATGGGAATTTATAAACCTCAAAAAGAATTTGAGGTGCATAATAAAACATCAGTCTCAAAAAAGGCAAATTGATACATAACGTCTTACCATTTTGGTAACTTTTGAAAGTTAAACCCCATGCAAGAAGGATAATAAAATGTTCATGTGAATAAAAATAAATTTATGTATAATATACTTAGAATAAAATCATTATAAGTACATATACAACAAAAATAAAATATTGGAGAACATTACATGTATCTCATGGAAATTAAATGTGAGATGAAATCACTATACACCGTGTCATGACTCTCTCCATACCCATACAAGTTTCCTATAAAATAAATATAATTTTATTAAAAATATTTTACCAAAGTATATTCTTATATATAATAACATAATTTTTTTTATGACCTTATATTTCCCTGTTGTTAAAGATCTTATGTTAAGGTTTCACGTTAGGTAATATTCGCTTTGTTTTTTCACATGTGTCTTAAATTGTTATATCGTTGGTCTTTATAATTATATCATGATTCCATAAGATAGATCGTGATATAAATATCATTTATATACAGTGAATTTATATTATAATATTTTATTGAAATATGAATTTGTATATGGAATACAGTGTTCATGGAGATTGTATGCCGTACGTATGCATGAACACTGTTTTCATTTGCTTATTATCATATTAAAACAATGAGAGAAAATGAAATATATATTTATGTATATATTTTTATATATTTATATATATATATATATTTCACTATTCAAATATCATGAATACATCATATATATCATATAAGTTCACTAAACCCATCCTTAATACATTTCACATGGTCTGTGATTGAATCACATCACTTTGAGGGGGCATTAGTCCACACTTCCTAAAATGAGATTATCCTATTAACAAAAAATGGAAAGTAAAGATATGTGCGTTTTAAATGTAATAAATAATCATAAATACATAATAAATTTAATATATAACATATATAAATAGATTTTCCATCATAATGGCCACCATGATTTGTGATAAAGTAGAAATGAAGAATCGTTATTACGCGAGGTAGTAGTTCACCGTACACAAAAACAGTATGTTAAATATCCATTAGATGTATTTGTGTGAAATTTTATGTCAAATACATTTCAAAAAAACATAATATTATATTTATAATATATTTTTGTTCAAACAAGAATTGAATAAAGATAGTTGAGGGGTGGAGAAGGAAAATAAAGGGAAAGAGTTTGAGAGAAGACGTTACCTATAAATTGAGTAACTTCTTTTAATTTATTACAAAAGGAATTATTGAGAGAATTTATTCCAAAATGTAGCCTTCAAGGTAAAATTTAGTATTTTTGAGATGGTATTTTGGTTGATAGTTTATGAGCTTAAAAGTATTTAGAGGTGTGATGAATGGGTACAAGTGGTGGCCTTTTATAGTGGATGAGGAGTGGCCCACTTTTAAACATTTGAAGAGAGAATCCCATCCCTATTTTTCAAGTTGAAATTGAATCAAAAAATGGACCAAGGTCGAGTAAAATTATTATAGTGTGTAAATAAGTCCATAAAATTGGTGTTTTACAAGTTTCTACGTCATTTTGGTTCTTAAATTTAATGTTTAAAACTTTATAACCCACATTTTATCTTAAGAGACGTAATTAATTTTAATTAAATTCACTAATATTTATTTTGAAAAAAATTGACCTTATTAGATGTTAAAATTATTTATATTCCAGATATAGAATCCATTTTTCCAAATTATAATCACATATTTGGAAAATGTTAATTTTAAATTAATCTTCTTGATGGGATGACACTACGAATTTGTAAGGTAAAAAAGTCCAAATGTTTTCTATGGTTTTATATCCAATTTCAATTTTATATTTGTTCCAATGAAATAAATATGATTAATTGGTAAAAATATTATCTTATAATAACATTAATCAAACTAAAAATATAATATATCATTATAAATAAATTAAATGAAAAAGAAGTTTTGAATTAACATCCAGTATTTTTACATATTAATTAAAAGATGAAACATTTCATTAAAATACAAAAAATTTATACTGACATAATTTTATTGTTTAGATTCCAAAAATGAATTTTATTTTTTCATATAAAATCTATAAAAGATTACAAAATTATATTTAAAATTGGTTCTCTATTAAAATGTGGTTAAACCACATTAACAAAAATATATGTTTTAATCATAAAATTGGGTTTATTCTTATCTTACATTTATAGAATCTATTGGAAGAATGTCAAATATATTTTATTGAATATATATGTATTACATTGATATCAATTACCTATTGTAATAAATTTAATTTACAATTTTAAAATATATTTTTGACTATAATAATATATTCCTTTATATTCAATTGGTTTTTGTATTCATTAATCGGTAACCTACGAATTCATCTTATATTTGTTTACACCAAATATATTAATAATTTAGTTAATAATATTCATATCCATAAAAATAATGGACAGGTTATATATCATTATAATAGTATTTTTAATAATATGATATAGTTAGCTAACACTTGGCCTTGCATGTAATTCAAGCCATCGAGGAATGTCAATCATACATGTAACATACACTAACCTTGTTATTCCATGTTATGTAAGCCAAGTTGGGATAGTATGTAACATACTCCATGTTAGATCTATGTGAAAGGAATGTTTGACTAAGTGAAAATCTATTTTTACTGTTGTGTGAAGTGATGGATATAAAAATATTAAATTAATTTGAAAAAAAATCACCCAAATCCAAGGGTGTTACATGCACCACTGGTGATTTGGGATAACTTGGGAAAACCAACTTTTTATACTTTGAAAATCCTGACATTCTCCATATATTTTCTCCTCATTTTTCTATGGTATTTCCTTTTTCACTTTTTTATCCATGTGATGAAATAAAGTGTCCATGAAATCCCCCTAGAGGTTGGATTTGAATGAAGAGAGGGTATAATCCGGATGAAAAAGAGATGAGAAAGGATGATGGGTTGCACAAGTTCTATGTATCCATGCAAGGGGGTGGAACACATTTATGATTCCATATCTATATATAGGAAACATAATTTTCGGTAAAATCATCCATGACTTGGAATTCTCTCCTCTCCTCACACAAGCCCTTATACTCAGATGTACTTTCTAAAAATTTCATTTATGCAGATTCCGCAAGTATTTGAGTTGTGCGCCAATAGTTGAGTTACACACTTATGCGCCAAATCACCACTTGCACGCCTTAATTCCATTGTCATATTTTCCTTATTTTTTTTATTTTTTTCTAAATGATCCTACACTAAAGTAAAATTGATATTTTTTCTGGTTGAATGGATCCCCAGAGGATTACAATTGATGATTAACTAGATGGCATGCAAACTAAAGAGATGATTGAGATTAGAGAGTATGATTACTATGATGTATGTGACACCAACCTTATTGATCTGTATGAGTATCTGAAAAATATCACCACGATTTTTGTAGGAGTAACTATCATCCACATTATAGTTATGGCCCACTGTGAGAAGTCAATATACTAGATCTGAAGAATTATTCCCTTATCTATTGGCCTCATGACCACAAGAACATATCATCTTCAAATATTTATGGTGTGGGAACATATATTATTGTTTATACGGTAGCCAAGGCATGTTTTATGCATCAAAACCCATTTTCACTATATTTAAAATCACATACACATAAACTAAATCTTTATTATTATTCTTCTATTTTTCGAGATTCATAAATAGATCAATCGAAAGGCTGAAAGACAAATTGTGACTTTTCCTAGGAGTGGGTGTTAAGAACACATGGATGTGGGTGTATTGGGTGTGTAAAACATTTTAAGAGTACAAATATGATATTAATGGAACCATAATTTATGAGGATGTATGGGTTGTACAACCCTATATATATATGAATGACAATTTTGAATTAAAAATACTAGCCGGTGGAGTAGAAAGATGAATTATTTATATTTGATGCATGTGGAAGTGGTTATCAGTCTTAGGTACATCAACATGTTCTCTAGGGATTTGATCCTTTGAGATATCTATGATGAATTCAATCCCCGGTTGACAACATGGAATGATACCGATAATATTCCAACATTGGACCGTGAGATAATAAAGAAAGATAAAAAATAAAAGTGGTATATTCCCATGAAAAAGTATAAATTCATTCAATGAAGTGGATAGAAATATTCATGGTAAAGAATAAGGAGAAAGGTTCCACTTGTAAGCGTCCAAGAAGGTGTCCCATGGAGGAAAAGAGAGGCGTTCCTGATAGCCTTTAACCGATGTTATAGAAAGAGATTTTCTAATGTGGGGGTATAAAATTAACTCCAAAATTCCAACGAAGACATGTATTGTGGGATATTATTCTATATGGCCTAGTGTCTATTTGTTTCCATTCCATGAATCTGAAGGTAGTGTGAGGTCTAAAACATTTTTCTGAACGGCTATGGTTATTGAGAATAAGATGGTGGGGTTGGCCACCCCTATTTGGGAAAATATTCGCATTATATTGTTCCTCATTTTTTGAGGGAAGGATCCTTTTAGGATATGAGGACCACTCTAGGTTTTATAGGGATTAATCATATCTCATTTCAGAACCTCTTATATGCAGAGTGGGTTCCAATTCCATGGAAGTTCATTCCGACCATTTGTCCAAGATTTCTCTAGTATTCCACCCTTGTATTTGACATCTCATGAAATTCATACATGGCTGAGTATGATAAAGGAATTCTATTTAATTCCTTATGGGAATCTATGTACGTGAAGGTTTTTTGATGATGGTACGACCAATGTAGATCATAGGTTCAATATTCAAGATTATAGTGATGGTGTATTAGAAATTATAATTGACAGTGAAATCATATGTGAGGCCTATGGTCCATAAAAATTACATGAAAAATCAAATTCTCACAACAAATTATTGTATCCCCTCTAAGGAACATTAGACTAGAATAACATTTGATGGTTCCTCAATAGCTATAGTTGTAGATAGCCATGGAGAAGATAGGTGAAGTGATGAATCTACCTGATGCTAATCCAGAAATCAGATTGAATATCTGGTATCCTGAAGATTAGAAGACATCACACCCTGGAGGGGTGCTAAAAAATGTTGTTCCTTGGGTAAGAGTAAAAAGGCAGAGTAAGAAAGTATCCTTTCATTTGGAAGGCACCTCATATCCTTCATAGGGAGAGTCATCAGAGTCAGAGGGTGAGTTTGACGAGGATCCTAGCTCTCCGAAGTGACCTCGTGCAAGATATAGTTGACCTACCAAAATTAAGAGGGTTACACCATCATCCCCAACTAAGACTACACCTAGGAGGTCTCGTTTCCATCACCAAGAAGAGGACCGAGTTCCATTTTCACATCCACCATCCATGACGATAGGAATGGGGAATTCCATCAGGTCTATGGCTACAAAATCATTTTTAATATAGGCTATAATTTTCTGTGAATTTGTTTTACCAGAGGTAGATCATGCATGGTAGAATCAATTTTGAAATGATAAAACTATGTAGGAGATTGTTTGTGAGGGATTGAATATTATAGGGATAAGAGACATTTGATCCTCAATTGATATTCGAATTTATATATAATAATCTAGATAAATTAAGAATTTAAATCAACCATATAGATATGATCATTTATGCAACTGATGATTCAATCCCCCCCACAAAATGAGTGGATGAAATGATATATTGTGGTGTTGCTGAACGGATGAAACCTTTATCTTTTGAGGAAGTGAATGATTTTGACAATCTAAAAGATGTAATTTTATTTTTTATCATATTATTTTCTTATTTTACATTATATTGTAGTCAAAGTGTAATTTCATTCAAGAAATGTAATTTTAATTAGAAGCGGTATAAAGTAAAACCAGTTGAAATTTCATCACCCCGGTATAGCCTTAATGGTACTACACTCAGAGTTACTAGATCACACCTTGAATCGGGAGAGATATCTCTAGGATGACTGGCCATGGAGGATGATATGGAATGAGGTATCTCATCTCTAAAACCTATTTTCGGAGATGATTATGTTAATAATGTTGTGATGAATATAAAGAACCAGGTACACTGAATAATGAAATATGTGGCTAAACATTTCGTTAGTAGGTGTAAGTCTTCCTATCAAAATCAATTTTAACATCTTATAAAGAAATTATTTCAAGTAATATAATTGTAAGAAATTATTCTATTTATTCCCCATAGGGATGTTATGAATGAGCCTCTAGGAAAATTAGGTGGAACTTCCGATCATGTTAGGATCCCTACCAATGAAGTGACACCATTGATTGAAGAGGAATCTATGCTAGAGAGAACAACATCTACTCTTAGAATTTCTCCTATAACTGATCCTTGGAGAGAGGATGGATCTAGTATATCAGAAATGCTTCATGAGAAGGTATCTAAAAACAATTGACTTTTATTTCAATAATATTTCTGGTTCATCACATGCACTAAAAAAATCATGTGACGACTGATGTTGACCCGAAAAAAGTCATCTAAGTGGTTGTTCAGGGTCTAAAGTCATCAAAGGGGACATTAACCAACCACAACAAGTGTTCCCACATTTGGGATTAACACGTTGCTTGCGATTTCATTGGAAGATATGATAAATCTTCACATTTATTATGATGTAGTACATGAACATGTTAATATGACCACTACTTTTGAAGAATTTGGGGAACTATATATTGATCCAAAAGGACATGAGTTTTTATTTTCTATCTAATTAACCATCTCATGCATGACGTCCTAATTATGATTTCCTGGAATGTGATGCTCCATATATCGAAGTTTCTAAAGTGATAGTGCATGTTAGAGATGTTGAGATGACTATAAATCCCACTGTTGAGGACAATATGGATCATGTGACCCTTGGAGTATAAAATCATCTTAAAATTGTTCTAGTAAATCCTGAGGATACTTAAGAAAGTACTCCCAACCAAGAGGTGCCAACCGAAAGTGATGTAGTTGGGATTATTAGGGAAGAGTATTCTCTGGCTGCTGAACTACTATTGGGTAAGGGTTATCAACCATTATTATTGTTCCCCACTCATTCCATTCTATTAAAGCAAACCTTGATTAGATTCATCATGCAGGATTATCAGCCTTTATGGCTAGGTCTGTGGGTGAAACGTCTACATCATCTCGAACATCATCAAGAGGCAAGGAAGAAATTGTTGGGGAGGGTTTAGAACATGGAACATTTTTATGTGCATTAATTCTAGTGTACATAACCCTTTATGATAGTGAATCTATGGTATATATGGAGTTTAATGATGATATCTGCATTGAAAATCGCAAATATTGGTATGATATATGGAACCCTATCTCTAAGACATCCCTCAAGGAAATGAATTTGTGAATCCCATGTCTTTTAGTATTATTTATCATGTCAGGATTCAGTGGGGTTGATTACTGTGTAATCCACATAACATTGAAGGAAACCATTTAGAGGTGAGCGTAATAACATAAAGTTTGTAAGGATCTAATAAAATCTAGACTAATTTCTATCATTGATGAATTTCAAGTGGCTGTATCTCAAGATAAGGCATGTTATATTACAATTTTAGTAATATTTAATTGATAGATCAATGAGAAGACATTTCAAATGTCACATCTTAAGATTTAGTTGTATACTAATATGTAGGTACTTAAACAACTTCACATATCGTTAACAAATACCAAATAAAATTGAAAAATACATTGCATATGCTAAAGAAGCGCTCCATCAGGAGGAGGATATTGGGGATAGTCAACCGAAGGAACATCAACAAGCATCTAATGGGGATCAAGAGGTTATTCAGCAAATGAAAATTTATTTCGATAACCTCTTACGATATAATAAAGAAAGGATCCATTTTTTTGGATGTTCACCATGTGTATTTTTTTAAATTGAAAAGAAATTGGTTTCTAATGATATATGTTTTCATCCATCCAGGCTTCCTATAATCTTAATTTCAAATCTTATTTTCATAGAATTACTTCCTCATACATACAGATCATAATTACAATGATAAATATGGGGAACTCCATATTTTTTACCTAACCCAATGGGCTTAGTGAGTGTTGTTTTACTCTTTATAGGATCATATTAAAAATGCTACAATATTTTTGAATTTTTTGTTATTACTGTAATTTGTTTTTTGATTCAGCCCAATATGGATAGGACTTAGAGGGTAAAACATGTATTTTATTAGGCTTCCTTTTTGGGTTTTTATTTGAGCAGGTTTTAATTATAGACTTGTATTGATCAATATTTCCTAAACCGTATTAAGTGTAGGTACAATGAGATGATAATCGACACTTATCCTGATTTCCCATTTTGGGTACTCATCCTTTTGAGTACTATGTATCTTTTTGTGGGATGATTAATTTCGTGCATGCTGGACCAATAGAAATAACGTTTTAGGTTAAATAGCTTTGACCTAGAATTTTGATATTAGAACACAAACCAGGCTTGATGGTTAGAAATTTATTGATATCGTATATTTTAGATACTTCCATGTAGAATATTGATTAATGATTTTTAGGGTCACCAAATTAAAAATTATAAATATAAGAATTGAGGAGGTATTTTCTAAAAATGAAGTTACCACTATTTTACAAACCCGTTATGAGGACAATATTTTGTAGGGAGAGTAAGGACATATACTATATAATAAAATATTGAAATCCTTTGGATTACATGGTCAATATCTAAGAAATTGATGCCATTCCAATTGGGGGAACGTAATACATATTCATGTAAATAAGTTCCTATGAATTGTGACATTATATTTCTAATAGAAAAAAGGTTATATGATTTGGTTTTCTCAAGACCATAGAAATTGGCTTTCCAAAGGATGGATATATGAGACTATAATGGGACATCTATGCCAGCACTGGTAATGAATGAGAAACCAAATCAAAATGAATATGGATTTTAATGAATGGTATATTTTTCAAAAATGATATTTCTGATATTTTGGTTTACAGTTTAAAGTCATGTAGTAAGAACATGGTAGTGTAGTTTAAATTCACCCAACAAGGACATTATGCGGCTGTACAGTTTAAAGTAATGAAATAAGGACATTTAACTATGTAGTTTAAAGTCACACAGTATAAACAATATACTATTTCGTTTAAAATCATGCATCTTGAACATTATGGTGTTCAATTTAAAGTCATGCAGTAATGATATTATGTGATTTTATTTATGTTCTTTTTCTTTGAATGATGATTTTGAAGGTTATCCAATTACAAATAATTTGTATGGAAATATTATACTATATTAATTTATGGAATGTGAAACTTAGAAGATGTGATTTGGAAATCCTTGATTCTAAAGAGTGATATGGGAATTATCGCTAAACGGAATTAGAGGAGGTCTCTTCCAAGAATGAAATTACCATTATTTGAAATTTTTTTATGGGGGCTATATTATGAAGGCGAAACTAGGGAATATGATGCATATCCAAATAGTGAAATCCTTTGGCTGACATTCCTATTATGTAGGTGAAAATATGCCTGACCAACTAGGGGCACATATTTCATAGTCTGGGAGAAGAGCTCTCTATAATTTAGAGATTCTATTTCTAAAATAAGATGAATGTTTATAGAGATTCAGATATTCCCTAGAACAAAGTTTGGTTTATAGAGAAATGTGATGGAATATAGAAGGGGTATTTCAAGTCATAATTTATAGAAATTGGGGGGAATATGCTCTCTATGAAGGTCAATCCCAAGAACAAGAATTATGGTACCTTTAGTTTTAGGTCATACGACCACTACGGGAAAAATGGGTATTTGCGACGGGTCATTTGCGACGGGATCCCGTCGCAAATGGCCTTTTGCGACGGGGGCCCGTCGCAAATCGCCTGTTGCGGAAAACGCCATCGCAACAACAATTATTTGCGACGGGCCCATCGCTGAAGCTATTATTTGCGACAGGGATCCTTCCCATCGCAAATAATACTCTGTATATTTGTAAAAGATTTAAAAAAACAATTGCGATGGGCCCTGTCGCAATTTCTTTTTTTAAAAAAAAATAAAAACTATTATTAAATTTATTTAATGGATATAATAATAATACTATTTGCGATGGGCATAGTATCCCGTCGTAAAAACTATAAAAAAAATTAAAAAATTTATTAAAAAATTATTTTAATTAATATAATAATAATCCAATTATAATTCAAAAATAAAAAATAATAAAATAATAATAAATTATTTTAATTAATATAATAATAGAATTATAATTCACAAATAAAAATAATAAATTATTAATAAATTATTTTAATTTATATAATAATAATAGAATTATAATTCAAAAATAAAAAATAATAGAATATTAATAAATGATTTAATTAATATAATAATATTAGAATTATAATTCATAAATAAAAAATATTAATAAGTTATTATAATTAATATAAAAATTATAGAATTATTTTACATTCAAATATTAAAATAAATCAAATATTACAAAAAAAATATAATTACATTATAATATTATAAATTTTTAATATATATAAAAAATTTAATATTATAAAATATAAATAATATTATTATTCATATTAATATTTTTATTTCAAAATATAATATTATTAATATTTTATAATGAGACAGAAACTACGAATAGAAAAAAATTAATATTTTGATTTAACAAACATTATAACATAAAAACAAACTCTAATCTGAAGGAGGGGGGAGGGGGGAGGGGGGGATCTGCAGATGCTGGTGGAGGACACTCCATCCCTAAAGCATGAGTGAGTTAGTGCATGTACTCCATCTGCTCCTGGTGCTGCTGCTGCCACCGAGTCATCTGCTCCTCGTACAATTGTTGCTGGCGTCGACGCTCCTCCTCATGCTGCTGCTGCTGCTGACGCATCTGCTCATGCTCATGTCGGAGACTCTCTATCAATGCAGTCTGAGATCGCAACTGATCCTCATACTGTGTAGCAGAAGAATATGCACGAGCTCCTCTCGAGCTAGACGCCGACATCACAGCACTGCCATAATAATCTCTGGGAGTCAGTCGAGAGCTAATACCAACTACCCGTCCCTTCTCGAAGGCATACTGGGTGGCCTGCATCCATGCCAGCTTATCAAAATGACGGCCAGTCGTCTGATCTGATGACTCGGCTTGACTCTCAGGCCGGGTCTGTGACGCTGCGGCCTCATATGACTCTTGTAGTTGCAATTTAAAATTAAAATTGTGAATATATTATATGCAATTAATTTTTAAACTTGAAAATAAATAATACTGACCACGATGTGATGCTAACGATCACCTCTGAGCTCCCCAGTAGCAGGATCACTATACATCCTCTGATATACTTCGTACACCGTAATTTCGGGGTGCTCGACAGCCTATAAGAATAAAAAATAAACTGTTAATATTTATAGTTATATAAAATATTTATAAATAATGTACATACTAGATGATGTCTATGAGTACTGAAATAACGACACCCAGCTCGATGAGTCACCTCCTGTCTCCCCCGATTCTTCCTCCCCACCGATGATCTTCTCTGAAAGGCACCACTCAACCAGTGCGCACATAATCCATCCCATATATGGAATGAAATGTACTCTGGTCAGTGTGCTCTACATGACTCGTCAAAATCTGACAGTCCTTCTTTCTTCATGGAAGCTTTTCATAAATTGTGCAAAAATTGACGCAATCGATCACGCATGGCCACATCCCATGCCTTGTGGATGGCGTCAAGCATGGTATCCTCGATCAGATACCATAAACCCTACAAATAAATCAAAATATAAAGTTAGAAATGAAATAATTTTCAAAATAAAAATTATTTATTTACGTACGTACCAACCAATGGCTGAACATGGCCTACTGCACATCAATGGGAATCTGCTCCCATGTGGTCCACGGCTGAGAGAAATAGTTGCGCAAAATAGCGCTGCCCTTTCCGCCTGCTATATGCGGAAAACTGTAAAAATAATAAACATTTATTATGTGAATAGATTAATGAAATATTAGTCAAATCCATAGATTATCACACAGGTTATCAGACCTTCGTGTGCGTGGATCAAACCCAAGACGTGGACGTCGCTCGGGGATGGGGCCAGGAATCATCAATCATGCAAGACCGCACCCCCTCCGTGTACTCCCTGGAACGCCTGCAGGATGAGGGTCATCTGCCAGAAACTCATCTGCATCGAAATGCAGGTCAGCATCCGCCAGCTCACGAAATGTCTCGTCGTCCATCTGAAACAGAAAAGGTTAATGTTGTTAGCAAATAATTGATAATTACTATTATATATATATATATTATGATTGTATATAACTACCATGGAATTCAATCAGTGTTCATCTTCATCATCATCTTCTTATATGTCAATTTCATCATCATATTCCTCCTCAACATCATTGATATCAATTCGAGTTCTAGTTGCTTCATCTCTTACCATTTCAAATACATATGTGACCTCATTAACATCCATGGAGGTAAATTGTACGGAGTTAAAAAAACAGGCCAACGTGAATATTGACTACCATAAGATCCGAACGGACAGAAACCATCAGTGGAAAAGGCCCAGTCGAACATTTCTAGCTTCTAAAGCAAAGGATGGATGCACTCTATCAAAATGTTTCCACGAATCACCATCGGCTGGATGATTCAAGATTTTATTGGTTGAAACATTCTCTTTATTCCATGACATCATTGTCGCTGTATTCTTAGACATAAATAAACGCTGATGTCTGGATGTAGTCAGAAAATATCTCAACAGTTTTACAGGAATCAAACCAGACTTCCCATGTTGTCCTTCTTTATATCTCAGTTGCCCACATGTGGGACAACTATCCAATGACTCATTTTCCTCAGAATACAAAATGCAGTCATTTGAACATGCATGAATCTTCTGACAAGTAATTCCCAAATTTCGAACCAGCCTCTTACTCTCATAGTAATTTATAGGCAAAACATTTCCTTTGGGTAACAGTGTTTTAAGCAAAGAAAATATCTGGTCAAAAAAGGTGTTTCACATTCTGTTATCTGATTTGATAGCCATAAATTTTGCAACTGCTTCTAATTTTCTCATCTTGCAGCCAGGATATAATGCATCCTCAACAGACCTCAACAACTCATAAAATTCAGACGGTGCCAACTCAGGATTTGAAGCTATATCGACCAGAGTTTCTGTATGATGAACAGATGAACCTCCAACATCATGTACTAAATCTTGAAACCGGGATGGATCCAGAATCAAGTTGGTATCACCTTCTCTGGAACTGCGTTCACCGTGTTGATACCAAAAAACATAATCTTGTTGAAAACAAAAACGCATGAGATGTCCCCCCACTTTTTCAAACGTTCTCAATGCATATTTTCTACAAGGGCATTTTATTTTTCCTTCTGAAACAAATTCTGTATTTGATGCCGTAAATGATAAAAAAGTCTTCACACCCTCTACATATATTGGATTTAAACCAGAACCATTTGGATTTCTACGTTGATTTATACATATTCGGTCACCTAATAATGATTGTTGACGACCTCATTGTTCCATATTTTTCTATAAAATATAAAAGCATTACTGGTTTTGAATAATTTGTTAGAAAAAACACTCAAGCAAGGACAATTATAGAGTTTACATCATACACGACTGACGCAAACTTTTTATTGAGATAGACCTAAAAATTGACCCTTTAAGAATTGAATATGCTGAGAATAAAGAAAAACCTGTTACAAATATTGATAATTTTAATATTATATAAATTTTTAATTATTTTCATAGTACTAATATTATTGGTAATTATTCCTAATTATTGGTAATTATTCCTAATTATTGGTAATTATTCCTAATTATTGGTAATTATCGGTAATTATTGGTAATTATTTGTAATTATTACTAATTATTGGTAATTATTACTAATTATTGGTAATTATTACTAATTATTACTAATTATTACTAATTATTGGTAATTATTACGAATTATTGGTAATTATTACTAATTATTAGTAATTATTACTAATTATTGGTAATTATTACTAATTATTACTAATTATTGGTAATTATTCCTAATTATTACTAATTATTACTAATTATCGGCAATTATTGGTAATTATTGGTAATTATTCCTAATTATTGGTAATTATTACTAATTATTGGTAATTATTACTAATTATTGGTAATTATTACTAATTATTAATAATTATTACTAATTATTACTAATTATTGGTAATTATTACTAATTATTACTAATTATTACTAATTATTACTAATTATTACTAATTATTGGTAATTATTACTAATTATTACTAATTATTACTAATTATTACTAATTATTGATAATTATTCCTAATTATTACTAATTATTGGTAATTATTCCTAATTATTACTAATTATTACTAATTATCGGTAATTATTGGTAATTATTGGTAATTATTACTAATTATTGTTAATTATTACTAATTATTGGTAATTATTGGTAATTATTCCTAATTATTTTTAATTATTCCTAATTATTGGTAATTATTCCTAATTATTGGTAATTATCGGTAATTATTGGTAATTATTGGTAATTATTACTAATTATTGGTAATTATTACTAATTATTGGTAATTATTCCTAATTATTGGTAATTATTCCTAATTATCGGTAATTATTGGTAATTATTGGGAATTATTGGTAATTATTACTAATTATTGGTAATTATTACTAATTATTGGTAATTATTGGTAATTATTCCTAATTATTGGTAATTATTCCTAATTATTGGTAATTATTGGTAATTATTACTAATTATTACTAATTATTGGTAATTATTCTTAATTATTACTAATTGTTACTAATTATCGGTAATTATTGGTAATTATTGGTAATTAGCAGTAATTATTGGTAATTATTACTAATTATTGGTAATAATTACTAATTATTACTAATTATTGGTAATTAATCCTAATTATTGGTAATTATCGGTAATTATTGGTAATTATTGGTAATTATTACTAATTATTACTAATTATTACTAATTATTGTTAATTATTACTAATTATTGCTAATTATTGTTAATTATTACTAATTATTGGTAATTATTATTAAGTATTACTAATTATTGGTAATTATTCCTAATTATTACGAATTATTACTAATTATTGGTAATTATTCGTAATTATTGGTAATTATTACTAATTATTGGTAATTATTACTAATTATTGGTAACTATTACTAATTATTACTAATTATTACTAATTATTGGTAATTATTACTATTATTACTAATTATTACTAATTATTGGTAATTATTACTAATTATTATTACTTATTACGAATTATTGGTAATTATTACTAATTATTGGTAATTATTACTAATTATTACTAATTATTGGTAATTATTCCTAATTATTACTAATTATTACTAATTATTGGTAATTATTCCTAATTATTGGTAATTATTCCTAATTATTGGTAATTATTCCTAATTATTGGTAATTATCCATAATTATTGATAATTATTGGTAATTATTACTAATTATTGGTAATTATTACCAATTATTGGTAATTATTACTAATTATTCCTAATTATTACTAATTATTACTAATTATTACTAATTATTACTAATTATTACTAATTATTACTAATTATCGGCAATTATTCCCAATTATTACTAATTATTACTAATTAGTGGTAATTATTAGTAATTACTACGAATTATTACGAATTATTACTAATCATTGAAAATTATTGATAATTATTACTAATTATTACTAATTATTGGTAATTATTACTAATTATTGGTAATTATTACTAATTATTACTAATTATTCCTAATTATTGCTAATTATTGGTAATTATTCATATAATTACCAATATTTAGGAATAATTACCAATAATTAGGAATAATAACATTATTAGTATATTTTATTATTAATATTAAAATAATATAATTTTCTATATTATATACAATTCTCCTTTCATCTGTGTGTTTTCTGTCTGCACATACAAATATTACATGTGGAGACAGAAAACACATAGATGAAACAAGAATTGTATATAATATAAAAAAGTATATTATTTTAATATTAATAATAAAATATACTAATAATGTAATAATGTAATTATTCCTAATTATTGGTATTTATTACTAATTATTAGCATTTATTCTTAATTATTGAAAATTATTACTAATTATTCCTAATTACCATTAACTATGAACAATACCAATAATTTAAATTTATTAAGTAACAAAACAATGTAAACATAATTAAATTACAACTAATTAAGAATAATTGAAACTAATAAAAAATTTAAAATAAATATTAAATTAAAATGAACATAAATACCTTTAAAATTGATCTGAGGTTGATCTCTGATCGTTCTTGAAAACTTCAATATCAACTCCGGAGAAAAAAATTAAACTTAAGAAACGCTGAACTCTAGAAATAGAATTTTGGGATAAGGAGAAGATGGAGTTTCAGAATGAATTGAAAAAAATGGATGGGGGTATTTATAGGTTAAATTATTTGTGACAGGTATCCTGTTGAAAATAATATTATTTGCGACGGTACCCGTCGCAAATGTCTTAGCCATCATTTATTAAGGTCAACGGTTAAATAGTTATTTGCGACGGGACCCGTTGCAAATAATAACCTGCCGACATACTATTTGCGATGGGGGTATATTCCCGTCGCAAATAGCTTTTACCGCCGCTAGTTATTTGCGACGGGTGGTAACCGCCCGTCGCAAATAACATTCCCGCGATTTGGCGCGCAAACCACGCCAGTCCTTCTGTGACGGGGTAAGCTAACCCGTTGCAAATAACCCGTCACAAATAGCCATTTTTCCCGTAGTGGACTAAGACCATAATAATATTGAAACAATAAAGTATATGTTGTTGAATGGACCATGGTGATTCCAATATGCTTACAACAAATTCATATGGAAAATGTAAACCACAGTCTTAGATAATTTCACGTCAAGAGAAAGGATATGAGACAATTACACAAAGGATGACCACCTTAAATTGTAGCTGCCTACATACCATCATTTATGCTTAATGTGATAGAAGAGGCCTCTCCCATGAATGAAGTTAATACTGTTTGAAAAACCTGTTTTGGGGGATTTATTATGCAGG
Organism: Viscum album; assembly: GCA_963277665.1. Taxonomy (NCBI): domain Eukaryota; kingdom Viridiplantae; phylum Streptophyta; class Magnoliopsida; order Santalales; family Viscaceae; genus Viscum; species Viscum album. The sequence continues at coordinate 707,049,294 of OY728129.1, forward strand.
CCCACTAGGGATTGTGTTGCATTGAAAAATAGTGGCATCCTTTGGTTAATAAGACCATTATATAGGTGAATGTTATGTGGGGAAAACTGGGGAACATACTGTATAGTTAGGTAAATTAGATCTTAGGAATCATACATTAAACCATCAAAAATAAAAGATAGATTATAAAGATCTAAAAATATTTCAATATTAAAAGTATGACTTGTAGAAGGATAATTTTCTAATACATAATGGATGTGTTTTTACTGATACTGACCATGAGTTTGGAGTCCCTTACATAGATCTGACTCATATATCTAAATGGGATATCTCTTGTTTCCTTGATGGGTTCTCTAAGGAGAGGCCCCAAAATAAATGATATTGTATAGATTTTTAACATATGTAGGAGAGGGGGTATTTTCATTTATCAAGTGGCTGGGACAAGAATTTGAGTCCTATTTTTTCAATATATATCTAAAATGGTTTGAGATTCAATCCATTCATAGTCATATTAATACAGTAAATTTTAATGTCATGTGGTGAGGACTCTACCTATGCTGTTTAATGTCTGGAGGCAAGGACAATGAAATACACAACGTGAAGTGAAAGGGTGGATCCATGTAGTTTTATGTCATACAGTAAGGAGATTAGTCATTTGGTTTAATGTATTGTAGTAAATAATCAGGTATCTTTACATGATATGTCAAAAGAAAATGTTGTTTAACTATGTCATAGGGTCCAAGTATCAGTACACATTTTGTCAGATCAAGAATCAAGACGTGTGTAGTTCTAACAGATATTAGTCTAGGTGTAATGTGAGAAATCATATTGGAATTCCTCATATAGATATGACTCATACATGGTAGAGTAAATACTTTTTCCTGTTGTGATGTAGTTGAGCCTAAGATTGAAAACCTATATTTCACTATGTATCACATAGGGTTGAAAATTAAGCCACACATTGTTCTTGAATGATGGTCAATGCAGTTTATCATCATGCAGTGAGGACATATAATGTTCCTTTTAATGTCTTACATCCTGGACCATTGACAGTCTGAATAGGAATTTAGACACCTTATTAATGTATAAAATCTCTTTACAAAATTACTATACCCACATGAGATGTACTCGATGTGAGAAACATGGAGTGGGAAAGCTTACTTTAGTTACAAAAAATGTAACACATGTGAAGGATAGGCGTATGATGATTATGTGGTGGCTGAGCTAAGGTGTAGGACCTAAGAATCACTATATATCTTTTTGTAGCAAGAATCGATCGACACGTAGTTCTTGAAATTGTTCCTTGTATCAATCATGCATTGACATGGGGATGAGGGTTTTTTTAACGGTGGATGGACCGAAAATCGATGATCTAGGAGTCACTATGTGTCTCATTGGAATGAGAATCAAGCCACACATAAATATTAGACTTCCAAAATAGTTTAATATCTTATAGTATAGATGAATATTAATGGATGTGAAATGATGGAAATAATGTAGCTAACCCATGTAATAGATCCCAGGTGTCACTATGTATCCTACTGAGGTAAGAATCTAGCCAAACATAGTTCGTGAAGAAATGTTCCCTATACATATTTGACTCATGCACACATGGAGTGAAGGAGTTTTTTTCATGGATGGACCCAATATTAGAGATTTGGGATTCACTATATATCTTATTAGGTTAGAAATCAATCCATACATTGATTTTGAAGAAGATTCCCCACACCAACTAGAATTTTATGTGGGAAACGAGGTGATTCCAATACATTCCAGAATAATTGTTAGACCCATGATACAAGACGGGATAAGAATAAAACTATATGTTCAACAAGAGTTTTCTTTATAAGTTGTGTTTATATGTAGAATAAGGCTATATTATTTCTTTATGGTTGTGGCTGGGCCCACGATCGGAGATCCAGATGTCTCTACGTATCTCATTCGAATGAGAATTAGGCCATGCATAATTCATTAATGAACCATGTAGTTTATCATCATACGGAAAGGAAGTGGGTGATGTGACATGAAAGAAACATTTCAGTTGGACTAGGGGATAAGACCAATCTATCACTAAATATGATTATATAGGAAATAATAAATCCTTACAAAGATCATGAAAAGGGTTTTCTACACAGATCACATTCCAACATTGGGATAAATGTGGTCCAAGTTCCACAAGAGAGTGGAAATGATGTTAGTAATTATTATGCATGGAATCTACTAAAAATTTAAGGGACCACATAGAAATCCAATTTGAGGTATCATGGGAGACTTATTAACACCAAATGATAGAGATGTTAACCATACAGTTTAATAACATGTGGTAAGGGCACATGGTGTTTTTCAATTTCAAGTCATGCGACTAGGACCTCATGTCGTGGAGTTTAATGTCATGTGACAAGGATGAAGATATTACACAGTTTATCATCATAAAATAGGGAATTATATGATTCTATACAGTTTAATGTCATGCAACAAGTATGTTGGTTTTTATATTGTTTAACGTCATGAAACTAGGAGATATGCTTTGGGATTATAGAATTTACTTCTTCAAGATCCATTAATTGGTGGGAGTTGTCGTGATTTCTCAATCATTTGAAATTAAAGAATAAGATCCATTAGAGTATACCTCATGCATATAGTATTATCATTACCAATTTGGATTAATTTTTGGAGGCCCATTTCCAAGTATTTTTGGAGTCCATAGGACCAATACCAATTCTCCATGCCAGAATTTATGGAGGTAAAGTTTCTTGTTGATAGATCATGATTTTTGGTTATGATAGACTTCCAAGTGGTGCTAGGTATGCAATTTCTTTTCAACCAATCACTCCAGATCATATAGTCACTTCTAAGACAGATAATCTATGGAAAACTAATCAGGAATCAAAAATTAAATTGATGGAAATTGAACTTCAATGGGCATGTCTTCTTCTGTTACATACACCAATGAGTATAGAGATGGTTGTGTTGCAGTACAGGTAGTTGTATGGTAATATCATAATGCATTCAAGAGTTTATCATGATAATAATTTTTATCATTATCCACCATCTTCTAGTGTATGTATGAAATATTCTTTTTGAAATCATCTATCAGTCTATTGGCTGTTGCATGATAACGAGATGAATGGTTAGATTTGATATTATGTTCTTGATAAAGATTATTTTCTTCAGTAGAATAGAATTAGTGATTTTTATCACCAATATGGTATAAAGGACCCCAAATCTGGTAATATTTTTAGCTTTGACAAAGCTAACAATTCTTTTTCCCTAACTTATTAAAGAGGTATTTCCACTATGCCTTTGGAGAAGAAATCGGCAGTATATTGGATGTAGTTGGATGATAATGTCCCACTACAACCATTTCCCATATAGAAAATCACTAGGAGAATTTACCTTTATGTATCAACTCTAGGTGTTGAAGAATAAATTTGGCATGAACTTGGAAAGGATGACACTTCTTAGTTAAATATGTGTAATCATGCTTCATCAAAGGCCAAATGTATCCAATCCTTTCAATTTGATCAGAAATATTGTTCCCAAACTGCTGGGAACCACAATCTTCTATATGTAATTTTGTCATGACAGATGTAGTCTCTTCTCCATATATTCTTTTGAGGAGAGTTCCAATGAATCCCAGTCTATAGAGGTTGTTCTGGTGAATTGTCCCATCGTAATGAGTGAAATTAACAACTCATAACTAAATAGGATATTTTCTTTCTCTTTCTAGTGGAAGTACTAATTTTTTGGATATTCTAGGATGGGTTCCATCCAACCAATGCTATTACCATATGACTTTTAAATGGGATATATTTCACTGATTTCCTATGTTCTGATTTGAATAGAAGGTGAAACCACACAACAGCCAGCAATTCTAATGATTGTCTCTTCAATGTTTAGATCTTATAGGGAAGTGGATAAATTATCCACTGCATCAGCTTGGTCATTTTGTTATTGTGGGACATATGGAAATATGGTCTGAAATGGAATCTCTTCCATTAACCCTCGTATATAATCACACACTGGGATTAGTTCTCCTTTTCTAATGGTGTAATCTCCATTGATCTATTTGGTTACCAATTCTGAATCACCCTTCACCTCCTTGTGATCCACTGATACTTGGAGTTCCAATTATAAGACCACAATGAGATCCATATATTATGATTCACTATTGGTCCACATTCTAATAACACGATGGAGTATGAAAACAATTCATTTTCTGGGGAGATAAGAAGAATTCCTAAACCAACTTTTTAGAGATTATGGTCTTCCATTTTTTTCCACATTGGACGTTTAGAAGCCCCATTAAAATACATTTTCCATGTTCGGGGGGATTTCTAGAATAGAAAATATTTCTTTATTAGGTAGTTTAGTATTTAGTTGGGTTTCTTACACAAATGGGTTCTGAGGAAGGAAGTATGCCAAATCTTAGACTTTCACTGAATTTTGAGGAAAGAACCATATATCAAACTGCTGTAGAATAACTAACAACTATTCCAGACATCTTGTCAACATAGGGTGACTGAGGATAAAGTTTAGCGATTTATTGTGAGATACCAAGTAGACCTTGTCATGTTGTATATAGTGCCTCTACTTCTGAACTCCAAATATCAATTCTATGAATCTATTCTCAATAACTATATAACAAGTCTCTACATCATTCATGGTTTCACAAAGATAGTAATGGTATTTTCTATTCCCAAAACCATTCTTATGTGTAAGGAAGGAACACAATGATTTCTCCAAGGTTGTCATATAATGAATTAGTGGTTTTTCTTTACTGGGTGGCATCAATACTGATCGAATCAAGAGGTATTGCTTGAGGGTATCAAATGATTCATGGAAATAATTGACCCACTGAAAACATTCCCCCATCCTCATCAATTTGGTGAAGGGAAAAAACTCAATTTCCAGATTGGTAATGAAGCATCAGATTTGGCCACGTTTCCTTGAATTACTCTCAACTATTTCATGTTTTGAGGAGGTTGAATTCCAAGGATTACTTTATTATTCTTGGGATTGACATTGATGATGTGGTGAAGTACAAAACAAATTATGCATATTCTTGAGGGTACCCTTAAATCCAATTTCAAGGGTTTCATATTTAGATCATGCTATCAAAACATGATGAATATGGTATCCATGTCAGTCAGGTGATAAGAAAATTTCCTAGATTTTACCAATAAATCATCAACATAGTATTCAAAAAAAACCATGAAGAGTTTAAAGATGTGGTGTATAGCATGTTGGTTTGTTTCAGAAATATTCTTCAAGCCAAAGGAAATTACATGATAGAAAAATACACCTTGAGGGGATGTGAAGGCTGTAGATTCTTCATCATCTAGGGCCATCCAGATTTGGTTATACCCAAAGTATCCATCCATGAGAGAGAGAGCTTGGTATTCAATTGTTTAATAAATCAAGAATTTTGAGATTGTAACCGGGAAGTCATCTTTGGGAAAATGATGATTGAGATATCATAAATAATTGAAAACACATATTTTCCCATTCTTCTTTTTCACTGGGACAATATTGGATAACCAATTTAGATATTTTACATCTCTATTTAATTTAAATTTGATAAGATTGTCAACTTCAACCTCAATTTTGGAGATGTGATTTAGGTTATTTCTTCGTATTACCTGCTTATATCCCTCACGTTATTCAGGAAAACACAAATGATGGGTCGACACATCTAGGTCATGGCCTATAATTTCCATTTAATTACAATAAAACACACCATGGTGTTTCTTTAGAAAGAAAGTATACCCCTCTTTCTCTTCATAAATAATTGTTTCACTAATTATAGGGGGTGTATGTCTTCTTTTTTACCTAGAATTATTTATATAAGTTCATATATATTGGGGGATTTTCATTACTCAAATTATAGAGGGTAATACCTTAGGTCTTCCTCTTCTTTATCTTCTTCATGTGTTGCTTCTTCGACCTCTTCATGAAGGGTAGGTGATAATGTAAGACATTCAGATATAGTGGAGGAGTCATTATTTGGACATCCAAAAGATGAGGCAACCATCTATGACCTAACCAATGATAAATGGTATTTTTTCTTTCTAAAGGGAAAATAATGTGTTTATAATTGGTATCCATATCTTTTTTCAATGAGTGTAAAAACTTAATGTAGCATAGATAATGAAGTAGAGACTTATTGAAGCTCAGTGGATGGAATGATGACATTTCCATTTAGGCTTCCATCACTGCATGGAAGGTCACTGAATTATTTTGTGCCATCAGGATCAGTTATCATGACTGACCATATGCAATCCACCAAATAATTTCTTGGATTTAGGCCAACCCTTTTAACCAGATTAATGGGTAACACATAATCTGCACTAAGACTATTGAATGGGATAGCTGGGATCTTTTCCAAACTATTCAGAGCATTGGTTCTGTTAACATAATTCACTATGGTCTATTTTCAATTTGTTTGATAAAACTCCACATAAATTTACTACGGTTCAAATATTTTTAATCAGCCTGTATCACCATGAAATGTCCCAATATAACCACTAATGTAATATTTGAGACATTAATGCTATAATGAAGGAATGCATACCTGCTGATGTACCCAAGTTCTCCCAAAAAAAATGTTGACAGTTGTTTCCTACCAGATGGCCATGAACTCTAAATCAGATATGAGATCCTCAAACTATGTTTTGAGAATAATCTCACTGAGATGTTCTTTCTCATTTTTGTCATAACATTGTAAAATCAATGTTGTGGGTGATAATAAGGATTTAGTGAGCCCCAATCAAAAAAGTGTATGGATATGAATGATATTGGACCCTGAACCATTATCAGTGAAGGCTCATCAAATATTAGTATCATAGATCATTCTAGATAAATACAAGGGTTTTATGTGTCCATATATGACTATATACTCATCCTGGTCTATGAAGGCTATTACATCATGGGACTCTTCTAGGTCATTCTCTATATGGTAGACATCGATGACGAAAACCTCAAATTAAAACTCTTCAGCAATTGAAAATCCTTAATGATTTTTTCCCAAAGATCCTTAAATAGACTCTAGGAATCCAGGATTGATAACCTGGCTAGTAATTGGGATATTATTTTCAAAAAAATCATACTTTTGATCTAGAAGTTGTAATTTTCCAACATGGAGATTCTCTATTGTTGGTGCCTTGGGAGATCACGCTCTTGATTTGGATGGACCCTCTTTTGGGGAAGAAGTTTAATGTATTTCTTGTCTTGGTGGATTAGGATGACTACGTCATACCACTTGCTAATGCGGTGGTGGAATAACTAATAACTATTCTTCCAAGAAGATAGTGCAGACCCCTTCATGTGTGGGAGAATTACCTAGTTCTTGGTGAGCCCACTGAAGGACTCTCCCACAAGTTTTAACTTCATATACAATTTCACAAAGGGGGGGGGGTTACAGTAGCGTAATCTTGAATAACCACAGATTCGACTATATTCTTGACCTTGATGACCTATTCCCCTTGTTCCCCAATCTAGTACACGTAAATCAGGTTCGTAATCAAATTCATCATCTAGGAAGGGATCTGTTAACAGAATAACATTAATAAAATTTTAGATCAACTCCTCCTCTAGTGAGAATACTGTCTAGGGGGTTTATAATTTTTGTGCCATTTGGTGGGTCAATTTTCGTGCTTTTGAGGTGGTTTCTATAATAATTACTGAGGTCAAGGACAACATTGGAATTAACATGAACTCATATTCGTTTTTCCCCTTATTATTTTATTCACGTTTCTTTTTTTAGGATTGGCCTTCAAAGGAATAGGCTTTTGATGAAGATGACTTTGTTGTAATTATAGCGGCATGAGACATAGTTTACTATTTCAATTATGTTTGTAGAATGGATTGAGTTCAGTTTATTGTCTTCCTAACCATCCGATCATGAAATTTATGAGAATTCTTACTTTTGACTTCCTTCCACTCACATTTTTTCTCTAGATCAGGAATAATAACACATGCTATCTAGGTTGGTAAATTTTTCTGCTTTACTACAGAGAGTCCACCTTCTTTTGTAAGAGGTCCTTATAAAAACTCTATGATTGTGTTCCCCAATATTGTATTGAAGGGGGAATAGTTTGGGAGGTCCTCATCTCCATATTTTTTAGGATTATTTGGCCTTGGAAATTTAACTATTTTTTTCCAAAATATGAAATTAAGTACCCATAGACTTGGACATTTCGAAAAGAATAAAAATTATTGTTTAATTCCTCAAAATATTTCCACATCTAATCTCATTGATCATCATGACAAGGTAGTCATTTCTACTGACACATAGGAGGTAGGGGTCTACAGAATGATATAGGTTTTCAGGTTGGAGCACGTATAAGGGCCTACTTATGTGTAATTTTAGTAGCCTCTAAATTTCATACTCTTATTCCAGGAGCTGATGGGAATACCTGAGATTTGGATATAGTTAATATTAGAGGGTTTTCTAATTCCTGAGAAATCGAGTCCAGATCTCAAAACCCACCAATGTATTTCATAGGTATTATTTTTTTGTGTGAACAATAACTGGTATTTTCTACACAAATGGGTAGAATCTATTCATGAGGGAGAGGTATATTCAAGGAGTATGTTCATCCTTTACATCGACTGATAAAATCTAGAACACAATCATTCTCCCATTGCTTTCAGTTTCTGAGATCAAAGAATATTATTTTCTATAGAATTGATATGAACTAGAAATGGACCTTTTGATAGGGATCTTCCCAACTAGTTATCTATCGAGATTACATACTCATGTACAATAAAATGGTTTCCCCTATAATGATTTCAAGAAGCATCTGAGTTTCACTTATTCTTATTGGTCGGGGGTCCCCATCATCTGATCACAATAAGAGATTAAATGTATCAAGTTATACTCCAGATCTCTTAAGCCATTAAAGATTGGAAATACTGGATTCCTAATGTTTGGTAGAGGAGGGGTAAAATACACCCATTAGGGATAATCCATCTTTTATGGATGTATTGGTACACACTATCCTTTCATTTGTTACAATAATTTCATTATGACATAATTGTATTCATAAGAATTTAAGGAATATTTGGATGATATGGGACCTGAATTAGATTGATGGCTGGAGCTTAATTTGGTTTTACGAATGGAAATACCACTAGTGGGGGAACCATGGGTATCTATCATGGGTAACAAATAAGGAAATTCCTATAAGTATGTTCCTAACCTTTCTCAAGCTATGTACCCAATGGAGGGAATTAATTATCCCGTTTAATAATTGCAAAGAACTCTCTTTGCTGGTCTACTCATTTTGAAAGTGCAAGATAAGTATCTTCTTATGGAGGATATCTGGTAGGAATACTATTATAAGTTACTATGCATTGAGTTTTTTTATCCCTTTAATCTCCTCCTCTTTTTGAGAAAATATTTTTCTCACATGAAAGGGATTTACCTCCTCTAGTGGAAAGGTCAGACATGGTATGTCCTTTACCAATTCCGTTATTGGGTTCCCTATGAAGAGGTGGACGTTGATTATTCCAGGGGATATAAAAATTTTGGTTAAGCCTCTATTTTCAGGTATGCACACATCCTTCATTTTCATTGGTGTGGACAAAATTTTGAATAATAACTTCATCCCTCTAACTCCCCAGAATGATATTCTTTTTCTAGATCATCTTCAATGATGAAATTGATGACATTCACCAATTCATAATACATTGATGCCATTTTTTCGGTATCTTAATGAGTTCTATTTTTTCTACGGCCGCCATGAGACCTTTCCATCTATTTTTTGGTTCCATGAGAACTATTTGGAAGACAAAATCATTAATATAATCCTTTGATAATTCATTCTTGCATTCATTTTATAGATTCTTCTATAATAGGGATAAAACTGACAACCCCTGGGGAGGGGGTTTTGAATGTGAAATATCCCTTAGAACTACAGGTTTTGGTTGTTCTTGTTCTTGTTTCACAAACCTTCAGTCTATATTTTTTGGATCTGAGGGTTGGGTTAAAAAATCCCCCAACTATATGGGCTGGGGTGTCTTCTGAACTACTATATATGATATCAACTTAGCCACTCTTATAATTTTACAAATTCTAGTTTTAATGTTGGCTGGATGAATTATCTGACACTCAAATAAATTTATTGTTTCGGAATACCGCTATGCTATTTCATACATTTTTACAATATAATGGAAAGCATCCTCTAATAAGGAGGCCTACTCGATGTTCTCAGATTCTGTATGTAGATTCATCTCAATAGATTCATCTATTTGGGCATGACATTGGGGAAATCTAGTCAAGGCCTATTCTTGGTGAGAATCTCTTCAATAATGAACATGATTTGTTTTTTGTATCCATCCTATGGAAATAAAATTTCATGAGACCAGTTTTGGTGGTCTTTTCAGACTAGAGGGTGTAGTGAAATAAAATTCTCCATATACATACCATCCTCTAATATGAACATGAGATTGGGTATTTACAATCAATCGTCAAAACCTCATTAAGGATTTCAGGCATTCATTTTGAAGGGATCCCTGTTTCCTATCAATTTTTGGGTGTCCAGAATTTAGGAGGGATGTCGTGTCAATTTTTCACTATAACCCTTATATTAACTTTACATGACCTTGATATTTGTGATACAATAATACTTTTGATTTTATATGACAAATAATCTTCTATATGTTGAGGCAGATATCATTAATACAATCATCTTCCAACATCTATGGAATTTTTTAATTAAGGGTGGCCAAATTTCCATAACATGACTGGTATTTCACTATTATCCAATTTTTTCCTCATGTTAAACATATCCTTTTTGTCTTTTTCAAGATATTTCTCTACTTAATCGGACACAATTTTTCATTTAATTTTCACTTTATAAGAATGAGCACGATTAGTATAACATTATTCTGTTGTATTGGATGATAAATGGACCAAGGGTGGTTCAAAGATTGACCATCACCGTGGGCTACCTTCTAGTTGATAAATACTTTCACCCATTAGTGGAAAGGCATCAGACATGACTGGCCTTATATTTGAATGTTCCTCAATATAAGAGGGATTTACCATCACTACACTGTCAGTTGGAGAATTATATTAATAATGTGAATAAATACTCCAGAGAGAACATTGCCAATGAATTACATCATGGGGTGGAACATCATGGTGGTTTATAACAAAGGGTTGACGGTCGTTATTCTTTTTCTTCTAGCCACACAGAGGGTTTTTGTGGCACTCATCAAGAGAGAGGATCATGAGATTGACCAACTTTTTAGGAAGAAATAATTCATGAGAAAGTGTTCAATGTGTTCCTTTATAGATTCTTATACTTATTAAAAAATTTAGTAATTCATGGGTAGTATCTTGAGATACAATTGATAAATGTCTGAGGGCTTCAATAACTCCATCATTGAGTGGAGCCAAATCATAGACTTGCTCTTGAATTTCCAACTATTCTGGAAAATAATTATTTTTGGATCCATTCACACAATAATTTGTGGTCATTTTAAAGAAAGGTTGTTATCATGGGAATGTGTATATCCCTTCTTTAAAATTTCTATCAAAATAGGCCAATTATCTTCTATTAGAATGGGTGTATGTTCCTGATCTGGTTGTCTGTATGATATGGGGGAGTATGTCTCGTAACACTCTTAGACAGAAATATAGGTATGTACCTACACTGGGGTGACATGTTGATGATCCACCATACATGTGGGGATAGAATTATTCCTCTTTCTCTTTGGTACTACTGTTTCTTCTATAATGATATCCTGGAAGATATACATGATATGGGCACAAATTTTTGTTTTCCGTTTCATCATTTACAAGATGTGCATGGTGACATCAGTGGCTAAAATGGGAATATATATCCACTATGTATCTAGATAAGATGTATTTACATACAATTTTACTCTTTTTAATATTAATAGAAGCTAAAAGTGCCTCTGTGTGGGGGAAGAGTGTTGAGTATGCCTCTTTCTTAACATTAGAGCTTCCCGACTGACTGCTATGGGTGCTACCAAATGAGACTATTTCAGGCTTGATGAATGATGTATGGACTTTGTAACTACCCATTGTTTTACACCAATAATGGTTAATATATTTATGTGAGTGTTACCAGATGAGTCTGCTGGAAATCATGGTGAGCTCATAGAGGTGTGTTTTCATGCTTGCAGACATACGTCGTATTTGGAAGGCATTCTTCTTTGAATGCATCAAGATGAGAATGCTGGTAGGCTTGGTGAATATAAGCTGGTGTATGTGTCTTATCATTGTTTTCAAATGGATTTTAATACAGGTAATATTTGGTATCTTCCATAAAATTATTCTGGATGGTGGAATGAAAGAAGATGGGATCATGTTCCAGGAGGTAATTTTCCACCAAACTGGGTTGGTGAGATTCTCTAGAGGGGAAAAGGTATGTACTTTCTCCCTATTATCTTGTTTTTGAATTTATTGGGCTATATAGCATGTATGGGTCCGATGAACCTAGGATGGATAGATGAATTCAACACCGTCATCATGTTAAGGGTTTAATGTCGTGCAATGTTGGCAATGGTGATTGTTCGCAAGAGCCCTCAGGAAGGACCCCTCTGTCTTTGGGACCCAGGCGTAGGTGTCCTCTTAGAAAAAATCACTACAATATAAGATGTATTGGTGATTTATATCTGGTTATAAGTTTCTTAAATGGTGAAATACATTGGTTGGCACTGTCTACTTCTGGACCACCAATCATCACTGACTGGATGATCAGGGGTTATTCGTGATCTGGAGGGCCTATAAGGAAGCCTCCATGGTTTTAATGGTACTGTTTTAAAGTATTCTTAAAACAATGTGTTATAGAACCATTGTTAATGAATCTATGTCAGTTATGGATTACTTCTTGAGGGCGAGGATCTAGCCTAAGTAGTATATGAGATGTTCATGGGTGTATAAATGAAGGAATCCATTTGGATTTTTGGCAGTTCTTGGAAAAGAGTTCTTGTATATATGACAAACACAATCTATGATCTTCAAATTATCATTTGAGTGAAAACATTCCTAATTGATTTCTTTTTATGGCCCTCTTTTCTCAATTTATAGGGTCATGAATAATGGGTAACACCATCATATTGCTTAAAGATTCAATCAGATTCACCATTTTTTTGTCCCTCAGAATGTGTATTCTATTGAGGAATCATCATTTCTGAACAGTTTACAATGGATATTTTAATGGAATTGGAGAAACCCAACAATTCTGTATCCAAAGGGTCCTACATTCCAAAGGTAGGAGTGCATTAGGTTTGTTGACCTATGATACATAAGAACTCACATTGTTCAAGAGGATGGGAGGTCGGGATCCTCACACCCATTGGAATGAATTATTTCGTATTGTGGGATTATCTTATGTATTTAAGATATTTCCATGAAACCTTCATTAATTCACATTTATGATATGAGTTATCCCAATATTAGTAATCATTTATAAGAATGTGTGTAATTTATAATCATCTGTATGTATTCGAGGTTCTCCAACAATGGTATCTACTCATGTACTACTTGGAGATTCTTTGGTCTTTATTGTAATGATTCTGTTTTCTAAGATACTTACTGGGGAACTCTGGAGTTTGTAGTCTTATAGGAAGATGAATTTCACTCTGGAATTTATCATCATCTTGGGAGAAATAAGTTATTATGATGTTGGGATTGAACCCATATATGGGCTACCTACGTATCATTATGAATGGAATCAGAAACCACATAGTTCTGCACCTCTTAGTGGGAAACATCATACAATTTATTGTCGTGTGATATGGACCCAACCATATAGTCTAATTTCATGTGGCTTGGACATCTAGGAAGAAGGTTCATAGTCAATGTTTGGTGCAGGACTTATACTGGTGCAACCCAAGGAACATGGAAGGAATATGAGATCCCATGTTGAATTAAACTCTGATGGGGATATGAACCAAAGGGGAGAATATTGATTTAGAATGTTGGGTTTTAACCTCAAGGATGTGCCTTATATACCATATTTGGTTGGGAATCAAATCCTGTGTAGCTAGATATGTCTTGTAGGGGAGTGTGGTCCTTTTATAGACATAGGTTGGGGATTACTCCTAAAGTGGATACCCTTGTAACACGGTCCATGAAAAATGCCGTAACACCTATAGGTTTAGGAAGGCTTAATTCAAGGCTTTACAATAAATTGGATTTCCATATTAGGGGAATTAGGACTGGACTCTGGAGGAGGGTATCCATTGAGGGGGCATGAATTCAAATTTCATGGATGATATGAAAATGATTTTGGTACTTGAGAAGGCTTCCTACCTATCTTGGTTAAGTAATGAATCAGAGTTCATGTAGTGGATTCAATAATGTGGATTGAATTGGTGTTATAATCACCACAAATATATACACCCACATGAGTCATGCTTTGGGTGAGAAACAAGTGGAAGTGAAATATTGAAAAACTAAACATGCCTTATCTTCCACGGATGGAAGAGGACATGCCTATAGAAGAAGAGGTCAAGGAAATCGTGGAAGATGGTGGGACTATAAAGGAAGAGGCTGAATCAATGAACCTTACCTCTCTTCAGTTTACATTGGGCATGGGTCTAATGTAAGGAAGTATTGAAGGAGGAGGAAGTGTATAAGAGAAAGACTGCAACCTCCAATATAAATGTATTGGGGATAACACTAGGACGGGTTCCCATCGAATGTTCATAAGATAGAAGGGAGAATTTTCATTTTTCAAAGGGAACAACAAGTGTGATCCTTATCCTCCATTCCATGAACCAGAGGCTCAAGATCATAGAGATGAGAAGGGGATCACATAGTACTTTACTCTAAATCCAAGACTAAGAACTCATAAATGCTACCCCTTGGGTAATGGTCCATGTGGTTATAGACCAAAACACCTACAAATGTCCCCAGGGTCCTGACCCTCTGTTAGGAAAAGTGCAGGAAACCTATGACCGAAAAAATACTAACCCAAATGGGAGACACACAGATCTTTCTTTTCATAAGGGTTTTCAAGTCATGAGGTTTTTGTGGGGGTTTGAATTTGATCCCTTTCATACAATGGATACAATGAAAGATAATCTCTACCAATAATGGATTTTATGGAGGCTTCACGAGAGGCACACTTAGGATCAGAAGGTGGGGTAATCCAAGAAGGAGTGTGCAAGTTGGTTGTGAGAAAGTGGGTGGCACACAAGTAGTCTTGAGAGAAATTCTTTCACCTTAGGTGATGAATAACATAGATGAATACATTTTAGGGAGATATGGCTCAATCCTTCAAGGTTCTTCATTGGTATTCCATGATGTGAGGCTCATAAATTCTTTTCTGAGGAAGGGTTGTCATGGAAGTGTTCTTAAATCAGGGGGTTGGGAGTAAAAGTCACATGTGTTTTTATATTTTCAAAACTAAAAGGACTAATGTATCACCATCTTCATTTAATTTCATCTATTTATGTGTGATGATGATTTTGGATGTTTTGGAGGACTAGGGAGAAGCACTAGGGAATTCAGAGCAACAATCTGGCTTCTAGGAAATTTTTCCATAAAAATGAAGGCCCTAGGGTTTTATTTATTAAAAAATATTGTACAATAGGTGAATGAAACATGTCTCATAAGTGGCAGACACACAAGTACATACACACTTCTTCTGATTTGGACTACCTTGGGAGAAACACTTTTTGATCCTTTTAAAATCTTAATATTCTCTATCTATTTTCTGCCCCTTTTTTTAAGGCATTTTTCATCTGTCACTTGTTCATCAATGTGATGAAATATTATGTCAAAAATAAGACACAAAGAATATTCCTAAAGTAACCAATCATATGATTTTGAAATTACTAATACATAAATTTTCTTATTATGTAATGTGATTTAGTAGTTTAAAATTATATATTATAGTTCATAATATAATATATAATATTCCATTGTATAAAAATTTCACCTAGTGGACGGAATTTGAACTATATCATAAAACGTAGTCCATGTAGTTATTTCCCTCCTAGAATGGAAGATAAAGTCAGTGCCCAAGCTTCAACAAGTGATGAATATCATATAACTAAACTGGGACAACAGACTTAGGTTATAAACAAAAACCATTCTTGAATGGACTAGAATGATCCAAAAATATGTGTAAAATTGTTATAACACTTCTTGAAAAATATCATCCACTATTCAATGGCACCACACATCCATTTATAGCTGAGAAATGAATATGTTCTTTTAGATAATGTATTTATCACTTTGTGATTTAATGAATGATAGATGGGTTTCATGGAACATTATCAAATCTCTAGGGATATATATAAATGGTGATCATTAATTCAAACCACTAAGAAGAAGTTGTAAATAATAAATATGTAATTGAATAAATTTAAGGAACGTTTATTTGAAAAAATATTTACATCATGAATAGTGAGCTAATATGGAGAGAAAATTCATGAGTCTTAGATTGAAAGTCGATGAGAATGTTTATATGTATCAATATAACTTTACAAGGTCAAAAAGACATGTTGTAGACAGTGTACATAATCCAAAAATTAATATTGATCACTCCTGTGATGTAATTTATAAAATTATTTGGAGATCAAGAGTCTCCCAAAAAAATTTCATCATATGAGGATATATTATCTAATTCCATCATTAAATAGATTGAATTATAAAATTATTGTGTCTTGGAAGGGATGAAAGATAATAAGGTGGCTATTGATTACTCCAAAAATGCAATAAATAAATATGGAAGAAGGGAATAGTAAATTTTAGTACATGATATAAATGTGGAAAGATACATTTCGAAACATGTATTTTGGGAATGGATGTTTTTTATAAGGTTTTAGAAAATGGAAACTAGGATCATGATTTAAAGCGGAAGAATGAATTCAATAATGTGAAATGTTTTAATTATAAGGATATAGGGCACTATGAATATAATTGTTATAACTGTCAAGGAAACATTCCAAAAAATGAAAAGGGAGAAAATCAAAGCATATGAGATCACAAGAGATGATGTCGAAGTTCCCATTCATGTGGTGGTATGTACATTAATCATCTAATAAAATTTTGACAATTCTTTATTTGATACTTGATCATCGCATTCTCTTATATCTTCCCAATTTTCTATGAAAATTATTCAATTCCCATTTACCTGAAGATGGGAGTATTAAATCAAAAATCTTAATGGAAATATATTTGCAACAAATATGTTCTAGGCAGTTCCGATAAGGACACATAAACATAGTCTGATTTCTGATTTTATTATAAAACATATGGTTGATTTTGATATAATCCTTGTTATGCAAAGAATTTAAAAATATAATAAAAACATTTAATGAAAAGAGATTGAAAATATGATTCATTATGAATATATGGAATTTATTATAAATATAGGGGAGAATTTATCATCTATTTATTGTCCAGATCCACCACTAGTAGCCCTTATAAATGGGATTCCTCTAGAATAATAGAATAATAACCTAGTTATGTAAAAGGTTTTCATAAAAGTGAGGATTTACCTACTTTACTTGAATACATTGATGAATTCCCCAAGGAATCACATGGATATCCACCTATGTTGGATTTTGATTTTTATATTGATTTATTTGCTGATGCACTAACAATATGAAATACTACTTATAGAATGGATAGTGTGGGGTTAATAGAGTTTTCAATACTAGATTATTTGAGTGTTAAGGGATTTATACAACCTAATGATTAACATTATGGAAAACTAGTTATTTTCATCAAGTATAAAGATAGATATATGATGCTATGAATTGATAATAGGGAAATAAATGCTATTAAGATAAAGAAAAAGTGTCATATACACGACGTTGATGAATTATTTGGAAAAATATATGGATGTCCATTTTTTGCAATGATTTCTCTTCATTCTGGATACCATCAATTGCATATAAAAAAGTATGATATTCCCAATCTAGCATTTTGAATAAGGTATGGACTCTATAATTTTAATATAAGGCCAGTTGGATAGAGAAATGCACACATAGTTTTTTTGATGTAATAAATAATTTATCAATCAAATATATTGATCTTTTTATGGTTTATATTGATGATATCTTGGTATAATTTATAAAAAATAAGGACCATAAGAACCACTTTAAATGTGATATTAATTCTCATAGAATATAATATTCATATGGTAAATTACGAAAGTGTTAATTATGTCTCCAAATGGATTCTTCTATTTTCCATGATTTATCAATGGATTGAATCTACATTGATCCTATAAAGACCATGGTAGTATATGAATATCCTACACCAACAAAAGCAATCGACGTACATAGTTTAATTGGTTTATAAATTTACTATCAATGATTTGTTCAAATTTTTCTTGATAAGATAACCCATTAAACAAGATTACCTGTAAAGGGGTAATGTTTATTTGGACATATTAATGTGAAGATTTCTTTTGATGAAGTAAAGAGGAGATTGGTGAATGATACGATGCTGACTTTACCATCCAGAGATGGTGTATTTTTTATTTACATTAATTAATTGAGGAAGGGACATGGTTGTGTCCTACTAAATAATGATAGTATATTTTGTATGTTTCAAGGAAGTTATAAAATCTTGAACAGAACTATTAAACTCATGTTCTAGACTTTGAAATTATGATGTTTTTTTATGATGATATGGAGACTATATCTCTATAGTGAAATATTAGAGATATATATAGATCCCAATAGTTTGAAAATATATTTTCACAAATAAAGATATCTATATGTGGAAAATGTGTCGTCCAGATCAACTCAAGGATTACTACTGTTGAATACACAAACACCAATGGATGGAAGATAAAGTCGTATCTAATTTAAGAAGGAAGGATCACAGTGTTCTGAATAAAATTAAGATCAATAGGGATCCTCCATTTACAGATCTAGAAAAAATGGATATGTGAATTATTAGGGATGGGAAAATTTACTCCATTATCAAATATTTTCCAAACCATTTTTATTGGAAAATATAAAATTTTCCCTGTTTGATACATAGAATTTTCAAAAGATAATTAATGGTGTGAATGATGGTAAATTGAAATAATTAACATATGAATACATTGTTCTAAAATTTATAATGAGGATTTGTGTTCTTTATATACCTTTAATAAAAATGAATTTATTGGATGATGATCATAAGTCGAATTATTATATACAACCAGGTTAGTAACAAGAAGTATAAGGAATTAAATGAATATTTTTGGTGGGACAATATGATATAGAAAATTACTAATTAATTATCAAAGTGTTTAGTTTTTCAACATGAGATGGATAAAAGAAAACTTCCTCGAGTAGTAATGAAACATCAACCTATTCCTACAAGAAAATTAGAATAAATTACTCGGGGATTTTTCACTGGATTACCAAATACTCCAATAAATAATGATTCAGTTTGGGTAATTATAGATTGAATTACCTAATATTCACATTTCCTTTCTATAAGAGCGGATTTCACACTATGCCACCATGAATGACATTATATTTACTACGTTGTAATAATAATTGGTGTACCTCTTTGATTTATTTTTTTGATTGTGATCCGTGATGTACATACAATTTTTGGAAAATTATTCAGGAGGCTCTTGATAACAACATTAATTAGATCACCAAGTATCACACTCAAATTGATGGTTAGTCAAAAAGTATTATAAAAACATTAAAATAAATGTTGTGGTCTTTCTCACCATACTTTTATGGTATGTGGGATTAGTATTTACCTTTGGTAGAATTTTTTTATAATGATATATTCCATTCATGTATTCAAATGGAATTATAAGAAGCATTATCCAGAAAGAGATATTATGCACCAACTTATTTGGTTGAAATTGGTGAAAGGAACCTTTTTGGCCCATAACATGTGGAATGAAAAAAAAATGAAAATGAGGATTCAAATCCTTATTAAATATGATCAATATAGGGAAAAAATAAATTCCAATAACCAGAAGAAAGATTTTTATTTTCAAGTGTTAGATCACATTTTCTGGACGGTATATCCATGGAATGGTTCTATATGAATTTGAAAAAATATAAAATAATACCCATGTACACAAGACCTTTTGAATCCATGGAGATAATTGAAGATGTGTCTTAAAATTTAAAAATTACACTTAACCTTTATAAATTAAAATATGTGTTCCATATATCATTTTAAGGATCTACATTCCATACCCAACAAATGTTATTACTCATGCTGAATTATAATTGGAACATGATTTATCTTAAAGTGAAAATCATATCCAGATTATAGACAGTAGATAATTGGTGATGAGTAATATGATGATTCGGCTAGTAAAGGTAAATTTGAAAAATCATAAAATAGATTTGGAAACATGGGATCCTAATGAAATTATTATGAACAACTAAGAAAAATTATTTATGAGGTGATGTTCTAGAAATTTTTCAGGATGATGTTTTTTGAAGAAGGGATGAATGTTAGATACAAATATTTTATTCTATGTGTCTTTTTTAAATAAATTTAATCCCTTAAAATAGCATATATTGCATGCAACTCTGAGTTCGAATAGTCCACAATCTTTTATTAAGTGATCATTATAACATAGTACTTTAATTTTTGGGAATTAATAGATATAATTTTTTTAAACGTGGTTTAAACAATTTTAGAATAAAATTATATTGTTATAAAATAATTGGAAATTTAAAATAATAATAATAAAATAAGTGTTTTTATAATAATTTATTTTGGTGCTGGAAATATTGTTATATCATAAAAAATTGAATTAATCACTTTTGGTGAACCATTTTGATTAAATTTAGATATTTTATCTTCAATAAATTTTTTAAATATTCATGTTTCATTTTTACTATAAATAGGATAATAATTCTTCCCATTTTATTCATAAAAATAATATTTCATAAAATGAGAATTATTTCCCAATTTGTACACAGATTTTGAGATAAATTTTTGACTATTATTGGGTTTTAATGTGATAAAATTGTTTATATATTTTTCATTTGTTGTTTTAAATTTATTAAATATGTTCCTTTAATTGTTTGGGCGATACAAGTAGTAATATTGGAAATTTCTGTTACCAAAATAAATGATAAATTGGGCAATATAGGTTTCAAATAAAATTAGTGGGACTCCAAAAGGACCCTAAAACATTCTCCAATTTTACTAAATGGGTTAGAATCCTCTATATGAATTACAATGTTGGATATATGACCAATTTTTACCATTTATATGTGATTTGGACCCTTATAAAATTTTATTGGAAGACAAGTTAAAGAATTTGCATTCATAATCTTAATAACGATAAGATGTTTAATATGGTTTTATGTAGAATATATATATTATTATAAATATTAATTTGAAATATATTTTATTATATTCATCATTTAGGTCTATTTTCATTTTTTGTGGAAGAAATAACAGCTTTAGTGCATGCACAATGCCGATGTATAAATTATATTATTAGTGAAAAAATCAAAAAATGATTCTAAAAATATTAAAATAAATATAATCTAACAAAATTAAATTCATCCCAGAATTAATTATATTTCCATAAAATATTATGTTTATATGAAAATATATTGTTCAAGTTTATCTTGTGTATTGATATATTTTATAAGTCAATGTAATGAATTGTGTCAAAATCGACCTTAAATATATTTTAAAATAAATAATATTTTATTAAATGATTTAAAATTATTTAAAATGATAAATTGATAATGGTGATTAATATATGGTTTAATATATCAACCATGTTCCAATATATGGGTATTACTTCATTTTATAGTTACAATATTGACCCTTAATGGGTAAAATCCATGTTGCCTCTATGGGAGTTTAAGGGGTCAAATAAGGGATACAACTAAATGATTAGTGTATGAATGTGACCAAAACATGTATGAAAAATATATTATAAAATTAATTAACCCAAAATAATATTACCTTCAAAATAAACCACTTTGGAGCAATTTTTAGTCGAGAAATTCATTATTTAAATTTAATATTTTTAGAGGCTCTAAAAGTGACCCTCACCGAAATTATAAAAGGGAACATCCTCCCTCACTTATTAAGCCCTCTATGAGCCTAATATATAGACTATACCTTCCCTTTTCCCTTCCGATGATCCATATCAATGTTATAGATATTCTAGTCTTCCCAAAAGACCAACCGTAGATCTATTTTGAAGATATCTAAAGGAGTTCCACCGAAGAATATGTAATCATGTTTGCCCACTCATTCACGTTTATTTGTTATTTTACTTCCTCTGCATGTGTCGTATCCATCCTAAAATAATAACTTCAGTATCATATATACACTGAGCTGTTATGATGATTATGAAAAAACCTTGTAATACATTTTATCTATCCTATGAAATTTTAAATCACTGCACATTCATATGTATGACTTACCATCTCTATGTTGCGGGGTTATTAATTTTTCATAACCAATTTACATGGATGGTTTAAATAAAGAATGTAATGGATGTATATTATAATTATAAAAATATACTGATTCTAGGAAATTAATATACTAACAACTGCTTTACCATTTGAACAATTTAGAAAATATATAATCACTTGCGCGTACGTACATATTACCATCTCCATAAATATTGATTCATTTTCTATGTTTTAATTTTAAAAATACTTATAAATTTTTTAATGATTTATTATCTTATTTAGGGAACTGAAATTATTTTGTATATATTATTATCTATATTCTAGGAATTTGAAAATGGCCTTTTATGAAAAAACAAAGATGAGAAAATAAGGAATTTAACACAAAAATAAGTGAAATGAATAAAGGATTATTAATAAATGAGTTATAATATGTTATAACGGGATCCTATATGATATCATAAATATTTATATGATTATTTTATAAGTTAATTATATGTTAAAAACCACTATACACGTGGTTCATAAACATATTAAAGAAATCTGACCTAAAGTAATGGTTTATTTCATAATATCATTACTATTTGGGATTGATTATGTTTAACTCCCCAGTAGGGAATATATCATTATATGTAAATGTTCTATAGGAATATTTAATTTTTTTTTATATTATCATATTAATATGTAAAGTTAATTTTCCAATGTTTGACCTTGTTACGAAACAGTTTGAAATTGATTTTCTTTCATTTTTCGTATGAGGTGCTTTATGATGTTTACGACAACAATATAGAATTATTTTTTTGACTTATATTAAATTAGTGGATATAATCATTATCATGAAATATTAATTTTTTTTTAAGATTTCATTACATGTTTATAAAGTTATTATCATGGAAAGTGTTTCCTTTTATAATTGAAAATTTAATTAATCATATGTGAATTTAAAGTAAAAAGGGAATTTCCCCCTAGAAATTTTCAATGATATTAATAATGTTTTTAGCAATGTCAACGTATATTGTTGAATTGTAAGATAAATTAGTTTCTCCTCTTATGATACCACATTCAATATTTTTTTAATTTATTTATGATCATTTTAACAAGGAATAAACTATTTTTATTCCATCCATAAAATTATTTTTGATGGATTATGACAATTTTTAATTAATGGGAAAATATAATAACATTTAATGTTTTTGTTTTAATAATAATTTATATATTTATTATTTTCACCCCTTTCATAATAGGTATTCATTGGACATAATAAGTAAATATAGGTGCCTACAATATGCTCTTTATGGATCAATGATTATCATGTGAAAAAATAGTTTTGGTGGTGGCCAAGGTCTTTTCCATTTATGTATGGTGTCTGAGTCTAAGCCTTGAAGATTTGATTATAATGCACCTATTTCTGATGATTTCACTGGGGCGTGCACATCCGTCTTGTTCGAGGATGAAAGGCGCTGTTTGATTCCCCACATTCCCGCCTTCCAAAGGCGGGCGACATCCATTCATTGTTCATGGAAGATTTCATCATGATCGGAAAGGGATGATGGGATATCAGTTCTTCCTTCCGGGGATTCCTCCTTGGAACTCATCACCTAGTCCGGGTCTCCCTTATAGATTTAATACGTTCTTCACGAAACTCTTCCTAGTGCCATATCTTCATGGACACCAGTTAATTACACTGCTTTTGTCGGGACATTCCAAGGGGTCCGTTCAGGGCAGTAACCTTCGGCCAATGGAGTAGTCACGTTGGACATCACTGGCATGTCTGGATGCTAGAACATAGGTGCACCTGGGTTTCTTCCCCTTGTTATAGGGCTTCTCAAGGGCGTGGAAGCCAGAGGAATCCCACATCGCATATGGGGAATTTTATACCATAGGCATGTATCTGAGGTTATTTTTAGTTTCCTATGTTTAACATAGGGTATGCCACAGGTTTAACTTCAAGAGAAGATGGATCGGCCTGATCTGAACACTGATTAAAGTGGATCAGATAGTTGTAACCTATTGAGGGAACACCGATGATGGGTCTAATGTGTAGTTAGATTCCCATTTGTTCTTAAGGGGATTGGGGAATGAGGTGTAATGATCCCACCAGGATGTGGTGGCC
The DNA here is from genome assembly GCA_963277665.1 of Viscum album. Taxonomy (NCBI): domain Eukaryota; kingdom Viridiplantae; phylum Streptophyta; class Magnoliopsida; order Santalales; family Viscaceae; genus Viscum; species Viscum album. The sequence continues at coordinate 707,073,748 of OY728129.1, forward strand.
CGGGTAAGAATCAGGATGGCAGATGGAATGTTTAATGAAGTTGATGGAGAATGAGATGGAGTCATCTCAAGGATGACAGTGATGTTGGGATTGAGTCTCGAAGAGGCTTCCTATGTATCACTGTGTAGGGAATCAAATTCCTAGTGGTTCTCCTGACAACGAATTACTACTAGATCGGGTTGAAAATGGCTTACCATTGGATGGAGTCACAATGGTATGCCGCCAAATGGGGTTGAAAAAGGCATACCGCTGGATGGCGCCACAATGGATTACCGCCAGATGGGGTCAAAAAAGCTTACTTCTGGATGGGGTCACGATGGAATACCACGGGATGCAGTTGAACCACATGGAGGCTTCCTATATAACATGTCTAGGAGATAATTATCAAAGCCCATATAGTTCAGGATGGAGTGGGAACTGGCATGAAGATAGTTGGGACTGCTGGGTGTTAGGCTTGAACCTCATAGAGGCTTCCTACATAACTTACCTTAGCAAGGATAAAATTCCACATAGTTTGGGATGGTGTTGGAACTGATGTGAAGGGGGTAATAACCAGTGGATGGTGGGCTTGATCTTGTGGGAGGCTTCATACGTACCTCACCTTGGAAAAGATCAAATACCTCGTAGTCCAGGTGGGGTTGGCGAACTAACATGAATATGGTCGGGACCAATGGGTGGTGGGCTTAAACCACATGAAGGCTTACTACATACCATGCCTTGGAAAGGATCAAAAACCTTGTAGTTCAGATTGGGATGGATAACCAACATTAATGGGGTTAAAGTGACTAATGGGTGGTGGGCTTGAGCCTCCGGGAGTATTCCTACGTACCCTTCCTTGGAAAGTATCAAATACCTCATAGTTTAGCTGGTGTGTGTGGGACATACACTCTAGGATGCCCAGAGAGGATTTAGTTGTTGATGCTTGCTCTAAGACCATGTGATGCATACTTAGTGTGAGAGACAAGAGATAGTAAAGACCAGATGATCACGTCATAGAAGGTGCGCCCATGGGAAGTGGAATAGATGGGTTACACGTGGTAAGCGACCCAAAGAGGAAACTAGGGCTTATGCCTGGTTAGCAGCCTGAGGTGATGAATATTGGGACTTACTCTATGATAGAGGCCTAGATGGTGACAAGGCCCAGTAGAAGACAGACTTGGAACCTAGGAATAGAGGAGGTGCGGGGGTGCTACCTCTTGCAAGAAAAGCTAGGGGCTTACACCAGCGTGGTTTCCCTTTCCCCACGGATAGTCGTCGCTCCGATAAAGAGGATCTCATTACATGTGAGGAATGATCTCACTCCCCTGTAGACCAGTGGGCGTGCATAATGTCCAACATGGGAGAACCCCATGTATGACACATAGGGTGTGGTCAAAGTTTAACATCATGTGTTGAGGATGATGATGCATGTCAGTTAAACATCTTACAGCTCAGACAAGGTGGGTTCACTCCGCACCACTAGGACTTACATAACTGATACTCGCCCACCCTTGAGGTAAGTAATGCATTGGTAATTCCATGAATAGGGGGTGTCAATAGGTGATCCAATTGGGGGTCCATGTTAGTGTGACTATGCAAAGAAGCAATATCCTTTAGCGTTCCTATGCGAAGAAGCATGAGGTAAAGCAACACATTGTGAAACACCTCCAAAGGGACTTTGAAGTTAATTCGTACAATCCTAGAATGTTTTATAGGAAAAATGTGTGTTCCGTAGATGTTTTGGTCATGAGAGGCTCCCAAAGAGAGACATCAAACAAGTGCACACCAGGAGGGAGGCTTGTGCGCAAAATGAAACTGTTGTGCATAAAATGCCAGGGTAAAACGCAATTGAGACACTTTCGTGGAAAATATTGGTTCAGTACACAATAGGAGAGGCTCGACATGAAAAGGGGGGTCGGGGTTTTTCATGCAATTCGAGGAGATTGCGACCAAGGAATATCAGTTGCGCGCAATTGGAAGGTATTGTGTGCAAAGAATAATGGGTTGCACAGAATTGGAAGGGACTAAACGAATGGAATAACGGTTGTGTGTAATCAGAATGGATTTCACACAATAGAAATAGATTGTGTGAAATTGTAAGGGATTGCACGCTGGGTACATGATTCAAAGGGGTTCAGATGAGGGTTAAGACAGAGTGGTCTCGTGTGAAGGCGGACCCCTGGGCGACCTGTCATGAAAAATATCAAACCTGAAATCCATCTTTTTCCCGCATAGGAAGTGGATTTCATGCAGAGGATACAGTTAGGATTTTTCAGACATTAGAAGTTGAAGGGGAACCCTTCTATTTATAGGCCCTCGAGGTCATAGGATCTGCGTGGAAACTAGTCAGTAAGAAAGACTGCATGCCCACCATCGGAAGCACTAAACTTCAAATGCACAGAACAGCAGCATGGAAATTTCTGTGCCCAGGTCGGCAGCACAAAAGTTCCCCCATGTGGGGGTGGCCACTCACAAATATTCGTCCTCTTGGTTGGTGTCATAGAAGATTTCGTGTCTGCATGTAAAAATTCCTCAGATCCTATAATTTTCGATGCGGGATAGATTTTGTTTCATGCCCAACTGAGAATTTTTCACGCAGCCCTTTTGCGCCCCCTATAATGGATCGCCGGGTGAAAATATGTCTTCACTTTTTCATACCAAAACCTCCTTCATCCCTTGAGTGTTTTTCAGTATCTAAAAATTCCCCCCTTGTAATCAGATCAGCGAGGGGCCGCAAAGTTCAGATTCCGAGGGAAACACTGAGATGCGTAACTTCCTGGAGTCAGCACGAGCCAGAACTCGTAGATACCTGGAAAACTAGGAAGTGGAGCGAAAATCACTTTTCACGAGAGTGAAATATCTAGTAAGCACCTATAAAAACCCATGTGGGTCCCTCAGTCCATAAGGATTTTTCTCTCAAGATTTGTCTTGATATCTTGCTCCCCAAAAACTTCCCATGTCTTGTGTGAAAAACTGCTTCGGTTGCACGTAATTCCCTGAGTTCAGCCATCGTTTTACGTGCAAACTTGTGGTTTTTCATGCTGATGCCTCTTCTTATCATGTCGACTCCGGATTTCTCACACCACCTCTAGTACATTTACACCATATCATCCCTTTCACACTGACTCATTGAGAACTCTCCAGAAAAAGATGGCTGCTAATCGCGATGATGCTTGGAGAGAAGCTATATTCACCCCTCTAAGTGATAAGATAGTTGCAAACCATGAGGTTTATGGTGCCTGAAAGATCATATCCAGCAACCATACTATCATCAACATGTTTACCCTAGCCTAGAAGGATTATGCACTATCCGAAAACATTCCGATATGGGACTTCAGTATTTTGGAGGAGGTACCCATTCCAGGAGTTGAAGTCAACACACCGCGGTCAATGGTGACCCGTGAGGATTACCATACACGGTATAATATCACTAACAATGGCCATACTACTATAGAAACTATACATATGGATGTTTACCTCTGGAAACCCAGGAACATGACTATTTTAAGAAGCGACCCAATCAGAGAGGATTTTCTAGCCCATTACGCAAGTACTTTCTACCAGAGTGTTAATGATGAAACTAAAAGATGGATGTAGGATTGGGATATGTGGTCTAAGGAAAATTTCACAAGTGAATGGGTCTACGCATATTGGGTACGCCAGATGTGTGACTAGTTTGGGGCCGAACTGTGGCACATCGATTAGTTTGAGGGGGTGTGGACGTCACAGTTACATTTCTACCATCAGCCTGAACTCAGGAGAGAGATGCTTACCCGATGGTCCATCGATACCAGTACCTTCACTCTTTACCATGTGGAAGTTTTTATCAGTATTTGGTACATTCATTTCATCAGGAGTATCTCTTTGGATGGGTATCAGTATGATGAATTCCTTCCAACGAGGAACATCTGGGGAGACAGATCACAAACTCCTATCCTAACATTGAATCTTTTGGATCTATCTAAGGATAGGTTTGGGGTCAAGGAATTTTCGAAGTACATATCCTTTAAAGAATGTTTTAGCTTGTTTCAACAAAAAGATCAAGAAGTAATCATGACAGGGCAAGAAAGGCGGTGTCCGACCGTGTCACAGATGAGCAAAAGCGGATCATACTAGAGGATCCTTGAGTTGGGTGGATATCAATCATGGGGCTTCATTATAAATGAGATTCGGGACTCAGACGTCCAGTATGCCAGATTTTTGGAAGCCTTCTTGAGTGGGTGGCTCCTACTAGTGAGGGACGCAAGGATGGGAGTTCATCTAGTTAAATTGGTGATGGCTGGCATCATGGATGGAAATCAACTGTACAAAATGGGAGTCCTCGTGTTAGCCTGTTTGTATTCCATCCTTGGGAACATTTCGAGATGGAGGTCCCCAAGGAGGATATGTGGTCCCATATAGATCCTTCATGGCTTGATCACAGCTCATTACGGTGGATATAACTTTCCAAATTCCATTCGTCCTCCGGGTAAAGGAATGTGACCTTCCTTGTTGAACATTGTCAGGGTCATGTCATTGATGCTCAATGAGGATGGGGTAAGGATCATAATTAGATATCATTTCAACTTCACTTTTATCCCATTCCCCACTTTGACTGGCCAAATGATAGACAACTGGAATTTCTTACTTGAGAAAGGAGAATACGTCCAGGGCATTAGAGGAGGGGTGCTTGTCGTCCGGGTTGATGGGAAGAGCTTTTGTGAGCCCTATGTGCTGTAAAGATTCGACAGGTAGTTTGGATGTCTCCAGCGGATTCCGAAGAATGTGTATACAAATTTTCAGAAGGAGAGGAATCCCTGTGTTTTTCACCAAATGTGGATGATGTTCACAACCCATGGCTCTGGCGACGTCATTACCTTTTCCCCCAAACGGAGTTGATGCTGGCCTCTTGAAAGAATATGACAAACATTGGGTCATAGAAAACCCTGAGGGACTTTTGAATAAGAGATTTAGGTAGCTCAAGGTAACCAGTGTTGAACCTCTGCAGCAAGAGAGAATACATGGCAGTGTTGGGGAGGAATGGTTGGAAGCAAGTGGGGCAACAAGGCCCGCACAGGTCGAGACTACAGTAACGGGAACGTTGCATGACATGGTCGCGCCTTCATTGCCTAGGGTGATAGGGGATAATAGAGGGGTCAGGGAACTTCTTGGGAAGAAGATAAGGTACCTGCTCCAATATTACGATGATGTAATTTTCCTAGTTCAGTGGTCAGCCTGGTTGACCCTATGACATTCGATTTGTACCGAATCCCCTTGGAAAAAGATAATACAAGATGAAATCCAGCTGCTAAAGGTCGGAATCATCTGGGTTGGTGATAGGGTAAACATCCATCATTGACATGCGTACCTAATGAACATGTATGTGTAAGCATTCTAGCAAGGTCGGTGTGAGGAGCCACCCCTCTTGGTGAAGGTAATGCTCGACCAGGATCAAGATCCAGACAAGATGCTAGTTGAGGATGATGACAACAACGAGGATCCGGAAGGCGGTGAGATGGAAGAGGGGGAGGCATAAGGGGATGGTGAAGATGGGGGTGAAGTAGAAGATGATATTGAAGGTGGGGGTCTTAGGGGGTGACCGAACAAGGGAGTATTCGAGAGAGTGGAAAGATCATTGGATATGATGTAGACATAACCGAGCTACTTGAGGTATGTCCTAAACCTTATCTATCCTCCCCCCCTTTTTTCTTTGTAACCCTCAATAAGATCTCCTTATTCTACGCAGGGGCATATTGGAGTTGACCAAGAGTCTCCATCCTAATGGGGGGGGGGTGCCAATAGAACAAGGTGGGGAGCTGATGCCCATTATTGAGATAACGAGTGCTAAGGGATCCCCTACAATGACTGCTCTGGTAGCCTCTAGAACACTAGAGGATGATGCTTTTGGCTTTTGTAAGTTCATTACATCAACACCAATATTTACCTTAAAAAAGCTTAGTTTATCAGGGTATTCATTATTGGTGTAATGATCACAGCCTTGGAGGCCTGTCGGCTGCCACATCTAGGTCTTCCGCGATTAATTCAATGGAAAATGTTTCATCCCATTTAGATCACACTTCCCAAACCGAGCTAGCCCCAACACTCGCTAAACAAAAGGCTATGGATATCAGAGATATTAATGTTGGGGAGGGGCCAGAAGTTGGCGAAGGATCTACCGAGACCAAGGCAAGAGAGGGAGGTTGCCCAGTTATTGAAGAGACGAACCCCTTGGGAGGAATACCTGAAGAAGACCATGCTGCTGGTCTCTATGATACTTTCCCTGACTATCAGCATGCAAACCCTGAGGAGATAGATGATTTTGACTCAAAGGCAGTCGATGAGAGCCGTATGACCCAATGAAAAGGGTGAAATTCTGTCAAGATCTTTCTCTATCAGCCTCAAATAGAATAGCTAAAACATATGGGATCGCTCCACACCTAGCTGCACTTTTTCTGTCATGGATGGGTGGATTCTCATCCTATCCATTCGGAAATATATGGCTACATGGTCGAGAAGCTATGTGAGAGCATCCAACGCTCCGACATTTCCTGGTGTCAGAATGAGTCAAAGAGTACCCAAGCATTCTTGAAGGCTGAACAAGAGTCCTGATGCCTTGAGAGACAGATGAAATAAAAGGAGATATTCATTGCAAATTGTTCTGAGATTATGGAGCAATTGGGGGCCCAGCTGGTGGACACAAAAGAGCATCTCGTAGAAGTGGGTCAACAAATGACTGAACATCAAACTGAATAGGCACAGGCACAGACTAGGGCATGTGATCTGTACACTATGGTCATTGACGAAGAAAGGGTTCTTAGGGGGCGGGAAGCAATCATGGTGTCCACAGTCCAAAAGGCAGCGACACTGGAATGATTTATCCAATATACTGAACTTTAAGGGCCCTGTTTTGGTCGATCTCATAAACTCATTTCTTTTTACTGCCAATTTTTTCCGAGATTCATATATGGATAGATTTATTTACATGTTTGTTTGGTTTAAATGATTCAACTATAATCCTAAAATAAATAGCAATCCACTCTTAAACTCCCATGGGTCATACTCGATGTGAGAAACAAGGGATTCTTGTACTATTACTTCATTTAATGGTAGGAGTTCTAACCAAGATTTGGGAATCTGAGATTCAAATAACTAATATGGATTTATGAGAAGAGAAGGGAGAGGCCTGATTAGAGGATGAAGACCTCAGAACAATCAAAGTATCGTCTTCCCAATGTGCTCTAGTGCACGAGCGGTGTAACGCCAAAGCAGTTTTAATTCAACTTGAACATAAGGGAGTAGAAAGTGTGAATCATAATACCCCAGATTCGGAGCACTATGGGGATGGATTGACAACAAAGGATAACTGTTGATCATGTTCAAAACATATTATCCATATTGTATTAGCCTGAAATGGAGTTAAAAACGAGGGTCGACCGCTGACCATGTTTGAAACACGGGGCCTAACTCATAATGTCATTCATTAGTCTTCCATAACATTGGCCCATGATAGTAGGTGAGCCATAGGACATGAATCCATACTGTTATTGAGGATCCTTTAGACGTGAAAGAGGAAAAGATTCTGAATATTGGGCATGCAACGCGTTAAAGGTGGAGTGGTGGTTTGTCCGAATTGAGTCCATCACTCTAGAAATTTTGCCACCATGATGGAAAAAAATTAGGTGGTCATATCGATCTGATCATTGATCATTCAAACTTGGCAAGGAAGCTATCACATCCCAACGTTGTCATGGGGAATCCTGAACTTGTTTGGGGTAGAGAATTAATTTCATTGTTCCCCAAAAGAGTTCAGGCCAAGGGACTGAAACAAGAGGGGAAACAGGACCTATGATTCTTGGGGATGGACCTAGAGATGAGATTTATGGGCCTTCCTACGTATCCCATGAGGATGGGAATCAAGCCACATGTAGTTCTTGAAGATGTCGTGCAGTTTAATGTCTTGTGATAAAGACATAAAGTAATCTAAGTTTATGGTCATGGAGATTAGACCATATGGTAGGGAACATGGGAGAAACATGGTGAGTTAATTATTTTAGCTGAAGTGAATGAGGATTTGGAGTCCAGATCACCATGTGTTCCTTAGGAATGTTTTTGGTCGAGGAACTGAAAACAAAAGTTAGGCTGGGATCGATGAAAAGCGAACGGGCCTTCCTACATATTCCTTGAGGATAGGAATCAAGGCACAAATAGTTCTTGAATATGTCTTGCAGTTTAATGTCTTATGGAAAGGATAGAATGTAATATTAGTTTATGGTCATAGATCTCGGACCAGATGGTAGGGATCGCAGGAGAAAGATGGCGAGGTAATTATGTAACCCGACATGAATGATGATTTGGAGTCCAGATCACCATGTGTTCCTTGGGGATGTTTTCGGCCGGGGGACCGAAAAAAAAGTTAGGTAGGGCTCGATGAAATGTTCACGAGCATTCCTACGTATCCCATGAGGATGGGAAACAAGACACACGTAGTTCTTGAATATTTCATGATGTTTAACATCTTGCGGCAATGACATAATGAAATCTTAGTTTATGGTCATAGAGCTCGGGTCAGATGGTAGGGAACAATGGAGCAACATTGCGAGGTAATTATGTAACCCAACGTGAATGAGGATTTGGATTCCAGATCACCATGTGTTCTTTTGGGATGTTTTAGGTCAAGGGACCGAAAACAAAAGTTAGGTTGGGCTCGATGAAAAGTTCATGGGCATTCTTACGTATCCAATGAGGAAGGGAATCAATCCACGCAAAGTTATTGGGGTGGCATGGTAATGTACCGGTTCCAGGGATGATGAAGTCATGTGGGTATATCCTTTGCACAAAATGAAGCATTATTTGATAGATCGTGTTTTCCCTTTAGGATAAATGTGTGTTTTGTTTTTGTTTTTGTTTTTGTTTTTTTGAAGCGATGGACTGAGGATAAAAATTCCAGGAATCACTATAGTAATCAATCTATATGAGGTATCGAAAAATGGTACAGTGAGTGACTGATACCAAATATGATTCCCCCTCAAGTGAGGATATCATGGTGCAGTTCCGTTTTTCATCGTGCGGCCCGGACGATAATTTCACAGTTTAGGGTCATGTGATGGGACCAACCATGCATTTTAACATTGTGAAATATAGACACAATAGTTTAAAGTCATGTGGGACTAGGATTCATAGTTTAAAATCATACGACTCAGACATATGTGGGAGAGATGAGGTCCAGAGGTAATGTGCACAGTGTGATAAAGCATACCCGATGTGAATGGGGGAAGAGGTCCACATCATACCGAACAAAATTATGATGAGGAAACCTTTGGACATGGGGTATGAAAAGGTCAAACTGAATGGGTCATGAGATACTAACCCCTTGTTGAGCTAGACCCAATGATGATATGTTCAGGTGTTCCTGCATATCCCATGAAGATAGAAATCAAGCCACATTTTGTTATTCAAGGTTCCTCTTAACGTTGTGTGGGAGAAAATATAGTTTAATGTCATGTGGGATAGGAAGTAGGGGTCTAACTTCTAGAAATGGGTGTACATGGAAAAGCTATTGAAAACCCAATCCCTAATCCCATGTGATTCAAACTCAGTGTGGGAAACAAGGGTAGAATATGTTTTTGAAATACCTGGAATGCACGCAAAAGGGGAGTCATTGTGAAGCCAAGAATGATGCCTTTACTGCATCTTTGGTCTTCATAACATGAAAATGTGCACTAAGGGATAGTTTGAGGAGTGTTAAAATTTCATTTGGACATGTTGGGGTGTAAAATAATGTGAATCATGTAACCAACATTAGAGGATTAAAGGGGATAGTGTGATGATGGAGGATAACTATTGACCGTGTTCGAAACACAACATCCATATCATGTGTTCTGAAATGGGAACAACAAATGAGGGTTGACCACTGACCATATTCGCAACGCAGAACATGTATTGATTTATTGTTTAAAAACCTCGAGGATGTTATCCTGTAATGGTAGGAGAGCCCTTAAGCCTATAATCCATTCCATTTTAGGGTCCCTTTAGGTGTGAATGATTATGGAAGCCCAAATGAAGGGGAACAAAAAGCCTGAAAAATGGGCAGAAGCATATCTATGTAGAATCTGACACTCCGGGCGCAAAACCAAAGTACTCTTGGGCACATTGGTGAACCACCGTTGAGGGTTGAGGGGCTCAACTTGAGAGAATCCAATTTGAAAAGATGAGTATAGAACAATTATAATGAGAAATCCCAGGAGAAATAGGTACATGGCATGGTTTTTACAAACCCTATGTGAATGAGGAAATAATCATGCACCACAGCATATATCCCTCTTAGGAAAGAATGTAGGCCAAGGGGCCTAGATAATAGGGATATCTCTAATATATTTTTTGGGACAATATACAAAATATCAAGGCATTCCTATGTATCTCATTAGGGTGGGAATCCAGCCACATGTCGTTCTGGGGGATGTTGTGCAGTTTAACATCATGCGATAAGGATGACGATAGGGACAAGGTTTCTCAGCAAGGGATGTATATGGTAGTTCGATTAGCCTAATGTGAATGAGAACATAATCTCGCACAACACTATACCAAATTATGTGAGACCATGGTCCATGGGCTTGTAAAGGATGAGGGGCCTGAGGCTGGGCCATGGACATAATGTCATGTCCAGCTTATAGTTTAACGCCTTGAAGTGAGGACAAAGGTAGGGGTAATGAACCTTATCTGCTGATGTGTATGGAACGGTGATAAATCCAATGTGAATGGGGACATAATTACACACCACACCATACAACCCTATGTGAGAATTTGGTGAGGGTCCTAAAAAGGTCAAGGGGCCTGAGGCTGGACGTCGGACAGAAAGTCCCAGCGAGTTTTCATTGTAACGTCTTGTTGTGAGGGTGAAGGTGATCTTAGTTTAGGGTCCTTGAACTCGGACCTTATATTCCTAGTTTAATGTCATTTTCATGGGACAAAGAGGGTGAATTATTGTGCCCATGGAAGACCACAAAATGGAGATGATGATAGAGGACCACTTTTGACATGGTTCACAACACATTATCCACCCTTGTTTGACTAGAAGGGGTTTGAACAATTTACCATCAACTATTGACCATATTTTCAATATGGTACTTCTATAAATTTTCCTCCCACAATCCTCAAGGATGTTAGCCCATAATGGTAGGAGAGTCGTTGGGCCGAGCATCTATGCCATTTGGGGGATCTTTTCGACATAGAGGGTGATGTAAGCCCGAATAATTGGACTCGTGAAGCATGGATAGGCCTGTACTCATGGGATGGACCGTAAATGAAGGGATGGATGAATTAAAGGGATATGTGTGGCATGTAGAAATGGGCTGACTTAAATGAAGATGTGAGTCCATAGCGCACCACACAATCCTAAATGAGAATATGGGCTAGGGGGCCGAAGGGGTTGAATGACCTATGGCTGGGCACAATGTCCAACTGTAGCCATATGGACTCTCATGCGGGAATTTCCTCATTATAGATCCTAATACCATGTGAGCAACACTCGGTGTGGGAAAAAAGGAGTAAGATTAGGCTCTCCCCATCTTATAAGGGTCAGACAGCTGGAATCACATGGGGGAGACCACAACTTGAAGATATAATGGGATAGAACAAGCCACTACACTCAATATTTGTGACATATGAGAGTGTCAATAAGGAAAACAGATAGTTGTTGAACATGTTCGAAATAAATAATCGTTATCGTGTGACCTGGAATGTGAACAACAAACGTGGATTGCCCGCAAACTATATTCACAACATGGGGATTGTGTCAATTTTTTGTTCGTAATCCTCGATGATGTTGGCTCATAATGGTAGGAGGGCCCTTGGGCCGATCATCCATGTCATTCGGGGCCCTTTTGGATATAAAAGATGATGGAGTCCAAAACAAAGAGCATAAAAAATAAGTATGCATGTGCATTTCAACATCAAGCAGGACGGTGAGAGAGGTGGAAGTCTCTGGGGAGTGGAATGAGTGGCAGGTCCATGATGAACTCAATTTGAATTGGGGAAACATCCCCCACCACACCATATTTCTTGAAGTGAAGGGAGATTCTGGAGTTTGGGGTAGGACTGAAAGATGAAATGTCTTGGCATTCCTACATATCCCTTGAGGATGGGAATCTAGCTATATGTAGTTATTGAAGTCCATGCTTTTTAATGTCATGCGGTGAGGACGTGTGTGGATAGAAGAATGGGGAGGGGAACATGGTGTGACCAGCATAATCCTGACATGAGTGGGGAAAAATAATCCAACACTATACCTTTCATGGACCCTCTGAGAGAACTATACCCAGGGGGGATAGTTGAAGAGAAGGGTATGGGGGCTGGACTCAGGACCGAGCATCTGAACGTTCCTACATATCCCATAAGGATGGGTATCAAGACTTACATAGTTCTAGATGGGCCATATAGTTTAACATATTGCAGGATGATGAACAATTTAACGTTATCCGGGATGAAGCAGTTTAGGTTCATGCCGGACTGTCATACATTTTAGGTTCGTGTAGGACAATCATGTAGTTTAGGGTCGTGGGAGACCATCCAGTTTAAGGTCGTGCAGGACCATACAGTTTATGGTCATGTGTGACCCTACGACTCATGAAAAGTATTTTTTGAGGAACATAGAATTGGTGGGAGGAGTAATACGCTAACCATCCATGGTTACCTGGGTGTATGCACCATTGGGTTAAACCTTGTAAATTATATAAGGTCCGTCCCATTTGGGCTCTAATTTTGGTTGCTTCTATCCAGTAATCATTGGTGTCCTCAATGCCAGGACTAAATCACCTTGCAAGAAAGAGAGGAGGTGAACCCTCTTGTTGAATGCTCTATCTATCTTATATTTATGCCTTTCTCGATTGTGCAGGGCACAAAGTCTATTTTCATCAAGTGCTTCTAACTGGGCTAGACAAATTTTAGATACTTTATCTGGCACCTTTTGATCATAAACCACTGTGCGTTATGAATGAAACTAAATATCAATAGGAAGGACAGACTTGGTTCCATATACCAGGGAATATGGAGTCACTTGGGTTTAATTAAGAGTCGTTGTCCGATAATACCATAGGGCATTGGGGAGCTTTTCCGGCCAACTATTCCTGTTCTGACCAACCATTTTCTGCAAAATTTTAGAGATCGTATTGTTGAATGCCTCGATCTTCCCATTTTATTGCTCATGGTAGCGGAAGGTATGGTTAGAATAGATGTTGTACTTAGTGTACAAATTCTTCAACTCAGCTGCATGGAAGTTGGTGCCGTTATCGATGAGGACAGTGTGAGGGACTCCAAATTGGTTGATGATTTTGGATCTCACAAAGTCAATGATGGAACGGGCCTTGACCTTATTGAGTGTAACTACCTTTTCCCACATGGAGAAGAAATCTATAGTTGTCAGGATGAACCTGCACTAGAGAGCTGTCGCCGGTGGATATGGTCCCACAACATCGAGTCCCCACACCTCAAATAGCCATGAGTACATCGTAGTGTGGAGAGGCTCTGGTAGTCGATGCATTAAACTATCATGAATTTGAAATTCATGGAATCTCTTGGAGAACTCGATGTAGTCATGTATCATGGAGGGCTAGAAGTACCTCAATCTTTGGATCTGGTGAGATAGCTTTGGCCCGGTCTGATGAGCACCGTAGGAACCGGAATGACCTGAGATATCATGACTCCTTGGATGCAATGTAGGAGAACCCCATAAAATCTGCACTTGTAGAGGATTTTCTCATGGCCAAGGCCGTCTTGGAGGGTAAAGTCTAACGCGTGGCGTCAGATTCGCTTACGCTCGGCCTGATCTGTTGGGAGGTCACTATTTTAGAGATACCCATTTAAGGGGGCACTCCAATCGAGAGTAACATCAACCACCACATTTTGGGGTCCAGAAGTGGAGGCTCCAGTGGTAAGATGACTCACCTATAGACCGTCGTCATCATCTGGGGTCACTGGAGCATTGACTCTCTGATGTGCCACATGGATAATCAACTCATCCTGCTCGGGTTCTGCAGGAGATGGAGCCAGGACGGCCAGGGAGTCAACTTGACCATTCTGAGATCGAGGGAAATGATTGACTTTCAGCCGAGATGAGAACTAGTCCCTTATCTGGAGAGTGATCTCCAGCAGTTGTATGAGCTCTATCTTTCAGATGACATAGTCACCATTGATATGCTTGACAACTAGTCTTGAATCCCCTTTCACATGAAAATGGGAAACATCAATCTCGAGAGTCTGCTTGAGTCCAGTGATGAGATCCTGATACTACACCTCTTTGTTGGTGCAGCCTTTTTAAAATAGAAATGAGTATGGCAGAATGGTTTGTTTTGGGGTAACAAAGACGATACCCAGACCCAATTTTTTGAGTTTGGGATCATTGTTCCTCCTACCAGTGGGGCTTCAAGAGGCACCATCGATGTGCATTTTCTAGCACAACATGTCTTGTTCTACCGAGAGGATCACCTCATCAAGAAAATCATGGTCGAGAGACTGGTCTATGGGTGTTGGATGGGAAAAAATGAAATTTTCCAATGCTTTCCCCTTAATATCCTTCTGAGGGACAAACCTGATATCGAACTGGTATAGAATCACAGCCCACCAAGCTAGAAGACCTGTTAACATGGGGTGGTTCAGGATAAACTTTAGTGGGTCTACTTGGGACACCAGTTGTACCTTGTGGTGCTAGAAGTAATGCCACAATTTCTGTATTGTGAATACTAGCGCAAAGAAGCTCTTTTCGATGGGGCAGTATCTGATCTCCGTATCGAGGAGCATGAGACTAAGGTAGTAATGGTTGTTCTTCATCCCATCATTGATCTTATGAGTGAGAAGGGTGCCAAGAGATCATTCCAGGGCGGTCACATAAAAGATCAATGGCTTTCCAGAGATGGGTGGCATCATTACTAAAGGATGGAGCAGATACTGCTTCATTTCCTCGAACACGGTATGGTACTTTCCATCCCATTCGTAAGTGGTTGGTTTATTCATGAGATGAGAAAAGGTCTTACACTTGCCATCCAGATTCAAAATGAATCTGTGTATGTCTGATAAGTGGCCTTGTAAACCTCAAAGCATGCAAATGTTGCTCGGGATAGACATCTGGCTGATGACCTTGATCTTCTCAAGATCAATCTCGATACCACGGTATATGAAAACAAAGCCGAGGAACTTCCTAGAGGTGAACCCGAAATCACATTTCAATGGGTTCATATTCAGTTGGTGAGAACGGAGGAAGCGGAAGACTTTCTCAGGGTCCTTGTGATGGTCCTCGTACCAAAGAGATCAGACCAAAAGATCGTCCATGTAGCATTCCACTAATGTCTTATGGATTGGCTTGAATATGAAATGCATGACCCACTAATTGGTGGACCCTGAATTCTTTAATACAAAGGGAATGACATGGTAATAGAAAGTGCCTTATGGTGCCCTAAAGGCTGTGGAATCCTTGTCCTCGAGGGGCATTCAAATCTGGTTGTTCATGGAGAACCCATCCATGAAGGAGATGGCCTGGATTCTAGTTGTAGCGTCAATCACCAACTCTGTCATAGGAAGGGGGAAATCGTCCTTCAGATAGTGATGGTTGAGATCCCAGAAGTTGATTCAGACTCTGATCTATCTGTTTGTCTTCCAGACTGGCACAATGTTGGCTAGCCATTTGGGGTACTATAATTCCTTGATTAAATTGGCCCTGATGAGCATATAAACTTCCGCCTCTACCATGACACAATGAGAAGGGTTCATCTTTCTAGGTGTTTCTTGAACCCATTATGATTTGTAGAGAGACTGAGGTGGTGGATGGATAACTGAGGATCTAGTTCTGGCATCTCATTGTAGTTCCTAGAGAATACATCACGATGTTGTTTCTGGAAGTCTATGTATTGTTGCTACTACTCATGGTACATGACAACACTGATCTATATGGGTATTGGGTCTACCTTGCTACCAATGTTCAATTGTACCAGTTCAACGACCGTGGAAGAGACGTCCTTTTCAAAGGTGGGGTAGCAGCCCCCAAATACACTTCTTAACTTGTGGAGGAGGGATCCCTATAATGATGAGATTTCTCTGAGTCGACAGACCCTAAGGAGAGGCTAGTACAATCATGAGCAACATTGGACAACGTATCGGGGGATTTTGGTGATACCGAAACCATAGAAATGAAGGATGTCAACCATATCCCATCTAGTCTTCGGCATAAGGGGCCACACTAGATGATGTACAAGCAATAGTGGCATGTTGGCTTGATCCGGTTGATTCTAGCCTAGCAGAACAAGAAAGTATGATATATTACCATTTCCATGGGGTGGAAATCCCGATACATTATAGGAGTAGGGGGCTTAAGGATAACTGAGGCTTGATTCATATAAGAATACCATGTGATCTCCTCATGTCACTTGGACCTGAGAATATGCTTCACCCTTGTACCAGAGAAAAAAACATTGCCCCATATTAGGGTTCGTGGCCTCTAATTGATGTATCGGGAAGACATAGGCATCATTCAGACCTACCTAGGGGTCAAATGCAACTACGACATGCTCAACCTCATTAGCCTAAATCTGCTTGTCCTTTCTCTTATAATAGTCGACATCCAGGTAGCAGGCTTCACAAGAGGAAAAAGGAGACGCGTCACATTGGAGCATGCCCACTTGACCCTTGAGTGAGTACATGATGAACTGGTGATACGATGAGGTAACCACTGCGTGCAGGTGGAGACATGGTCTGCCCATCAATGCATTGTACGTGGTGTTTGGGGAAAAAACCATAAACTCAGTGCTGGAAACTAGGCCTCCGAACTGGGTCTTCAAACTAATCATTCCGACTGCGGTCTGCTCTGTCCTATCATATCCCTAGATTTTTTTGGACAGAGGGAGTCAAGTCATCTACAGACAATACCTGTTTCTGCAGTTTCCATGTCTGTATAAGGTTAATCCCAGAGCATGTGTCAACAAGATAATGACAAACATTCACGCCATTTAATTTTCCGGTGTTGTACATCGGGCGGATGTTTCCCTGTATGGGAGAGCCCTCATCTTCTCCAAATTACGAGATAATGTCTTGGCATTCAACATTATTGAACGCTTCAGTATGAAAGGATTTTACGACTGCTACATCTATCTCAAACTGGTGGTGGATTCTTAAAACCTCAGTGAGGGCCTCATGCATATATGGAGATAGGTGAAGGTCCTTAAAGATGGAAGGCCTTTATGGAATGTTGGCAAGATTCTTAAGAACATCGTACTTCCCCGCCAGCCATGAACGTTTGCTTGTAAAAGGTCTCTCTATGAAAGGAGGTACCTTGGACTATGCTGGTTGGATCGGCAGTTGATTGGTGCTGGGAATATCCCACTGCTCACTATTCGAAGCATGCAGGGTACCTATCATACCAGGGCTAGCTAACTGGAACATGTCTGGGGTGGAGTGTCGCTGATCACGATGAGGCCTATGTGGCTCTGCTTTGTCCAGTCGAATAAATGGTGGTGGAGGCATGCCTAATGACACTAGATGAGGAGGCTTCACGTGCTAAGCTCTACGCTGAGCGTACATTTTAGATTCAGTGGCATGCGTAGCCTCGATGGAAGTGTCAAATGATGTTCCTCGATGATCTATATGGTCACGACTTCACCGAAATTAGCGTCTGCTAAGGAAATTGGGTAGATCTACCTGGTCCTCCCCATAATTGGGAGTCATGCAGGGGTTTACTAGCTCCATGGTGTTAACTGAATTGTACCATTTACTGTCTCTCAAAGAGTCATCCCCAACTAGGTGGATTCTGGGTGGAATCCACATCTCCGGGGGCATGAATTTTCTAAGAGTACGGGACAACGATGGCATTGGCATGGCGCGTTTCTTTCCCTTGCACTGCTGATGCTTGCTCTTCTGGGAAGGTGATGACAGAGATGACGATGCAGATGTAGTAGACATGGCTTCTGAAAGCTCTAGACAATTTATTCATGAATGAATGATACCATGGGCATGAATGACCATTTTTTAAGCCATCCAGTTCTCTTACTTTAGGGACCCAAAATTAAGAAACATGCTGCCACTCGCCCTCGCGGTCGATGCTGTGGTCAGGCCTTACGATGATGCATGCCACTTGTGTCGGGGCCAGGCCCAACCTGACTATGTTCCTATTGACCTGGTCTTGATGCTAGTTTTCTGAACACATATAATTTCTTGAGAGTGTTCCACAGGATCTGGTGATAGATCAAGTAGTTGGTGAGATCAGTGAGGTTCACCTCTTCTAGCCTTCTACACTCAGGGAAATCCACAATCCCCTATTCCAAGGCACTCCAAAAATAGTCAGGAATCTGATTCTCATTGAGTGAGTAAGTCTGGTTTCTACTTTCCAAAAAGGGGCCCTTGGATCCTGACCCTGTCGAAGGGTTGGATGATCCTGTCGAGGAGGAGGGGCCCGATTGTCCCCCCTAGGCAGTGGCGGCACATTACATGGGGCCACCTACTAATTTTGAGGCGGCCGTTGCTAGGCTAGAAGTTGCGCCTTTGGTGGCAGGCCTCTGTGAGGCTGTGGAGGTGTCTCCACTAGTAATAATTCCTACTGTATGGGGGCCTCTACTTGGGACACCATGTTAGGCTCAGTTTTGGCAGCCCTCCTTAAGGGAATTAGAGGAGGAAACGAATGTTCCTGACTGACCTGTTACAGGGCTTCCTCCAGGTGTTGGGGCTTATCAGAGAAGACCCAAAATCCCTCAGGATTGTTCTGGGTGATCAAAGAGGGAATACGTTTCACCTTGATGTTCCCAATACACATCGTCATAAATTTCTCTTGAGTCAGTGACATGTCAAGAAAATACGTGAGTCCTTTCCACTAGGTGAAAAAATTGGCGATGCGCTCATCAGGCCTCTTCATGCATTTGAAGAGGTCCATGATACTCATCTTCCATGTGGTGGAACTGAACTGGTAGAGGAACTGCCTACAGAGGTCTTACCAGATAGTTACTAATCTGATGGCGAGCTGGCTATACCAGAAAAACACAGGCCCTTCCAATGTCTGTATAAAAAATCAGAGTTTGGAGACTTCTTACTGCGCTGGAGTTCCCAACATGGGGCCAAACCTTGAAGTAAAGTGATCCAGGTGCTGCGGTGGATCCACTATCCCATTAAAGTAGGAAAATGTTTGATTCTCGAAACCTAGAGGTGTTTTCATATCATACACCCATGCTGGATATGGATTGCCATCCGGTAGGAGTGCCACCTATCGCATTTCCAACGCCTCAACGCCGGCAATGAGTCCCGCCATAGGATCACCTGGGTAGGGGTCCCTATCATGATGGGGATCCCTAACCATCAGTGTGTTGGCGGGTTCTTCAACATAATAATGTGGCTTAGTAGATCATGGAGCAGCTGGTGGAGTGACCTATGGTGCAGCTGGATGAAACCAAGTTGGGTTCCTTGGATTTTCGTGCCCTTCTAGGGTGTTTGGAGATAAATACCACACACCCTTGCCATAAGTTCTGGCTTCAACCCTATATGTGGGTGAAGGATTGTCAGGTTCACTTGGACGCAGCTCCCTGAGGGGAATTTGTTCCTTCCCCTCTTGTATTAGCCGCAGATCCCCGTAATCTGGACGTTATTCTACACCACGTTCATCCAGGACGTCATCGACCGACTTTTTCTATTGGGTAAGTTGTTGGAGTAATGTAGCCTTCTAAGGGTCCTCCTATGTCTTCTACACTAAGGCAGATGGTTCAGAGTGTTTGGCGGCTCTGAGATGCTCTTTTCCTTTACAAAGATTCTAATTGAGAACCAATGCCTAGGTATGTGTAGAGAGCCCCTGTAGATTCCTCTTCTAACAAGTAACTCTTCCCAGTGGATCCAGTAGTGGTGGCGCACCCTTAGGGGTAAGTCCCATTCATGAAGCTCCAGCTCATTCTCCTCATCCAATATGTCGGCCAAGTTGATCGTGACCCTTCCTTAAGGCATGTTTTCAATATTCCTAGTGAGTCAGATTGTCATCGGATAGGACTGAAGATGAGGGTAGAATACTACCCCCATCCATGTATTTTTACATGGGGGAAAGACTCCACGATAATATTGTGAAGTACCTTGAATCTCTTTATGCATTGCTGTTGGAGGGCCTTACGGCAGCCGAGTGACTCAGGGCACTAGGCCACAGAGAGTGTGTCCAAATCAACTAGAAAACATTTCTCGCCAATTTCTTCAAAATGCGCTTGGATTCTGGGATAAAACACTCGCTGATGTTGAAGGAGAAAGTGTGTCGACCAGAGGGTATGATAGAAACACTCAACTTTCTCTGGGTTGAGGGATTGCGGTGTGCAAATATTCAGCACTGCCATGGGCCAAAACACCTCAGGGATGTGGTCCACTGTGAGGATATTCCATAAGATCCTTGGATTGGATTCAGGGTCTGGCCCTTCATTACACCACTTGTCAACCAGAGGTGGCTGGGGAAATGGTAGCGGCACCAAAGAGTACTGCTGGGACAGTAGGCTGGCTGGAGGAGAGTATGACGTGTAAGCTGACAAACCGCCACATCTCAGCCTGTCCTACGAAGAGTGTTGTGTCATAGACACCACATCGTAGTACGATGGGCACATGGATACAGTTACTAGCATAGGGGGTAGGTCTACTGGTGATAGGTTGTAGTGAAACTCGCACACCATTGGTCCCTAGTATAGCTCTCTGTGATCTCTAGTCAAGGTAGAGGGTGCTTCTGGTGATGATTGAGGTGATTGCATGACTGTAACTTGCAGGGTTTCCAAATTTTAATTCTCTTGGATATACCTATGGAGGAGGACATTAATCTTATGGACCTCACATTATGGGAGTACTAGGATGATGGGCCTCATTCCTAGCCTAGCCCTTGACACAGATGAGTAAGGGGAGGGTTACGGTGCTGAGTCGTACTCTACTTCGGTGTTTGAGAAGCAGACTGGTTTGATCTCCATCCAGACCATCCCCGAATTCTTCATATGGTGGAGATGACCTACATTCCTGCCCCTATATGGCTCTTCGGGATAGAGTAGATTTCTTTCATAAGGTGGTCCTTCGGCCGTACAAGTGCTGGGGTGGAGAGGGTCTCCGCCTAAGTAAGCCGGGGTGCGAGGAGCACCAGGACAATTATCAAATGGACCTCCGTGGGCTGCACTGAAGGGGGTAGGACCTCCATGGGTAGCGCTGGAGTAGGTAGGACCTCCACTGAAGCTGGTAGGAGCATGGGGGGGGGCTCCATGCTTGTTTCCCCTGGTGACATCATTATGAGGACGTTACTCACATTGGTCAAGATGGACATAGGTAGGACCTCTGTGCTGGGCACTGGTGAAGTGAATTCATCCCTCACCCCTCTGATTTCTAGGGAGTGGAGAACCTTCGCCACCTGCTATGTAGACACGGGGAGGGTCCCCACATTGAAGAGTGACCGGATGATCAACGACCCCATACCAATGGTCTGTGGAAGGAGGAATGACACCGTATGCTGTGTAGTGGGAACGAGAGAGACTTTCATAATGAATGTTACCTCCAAAGGGAGGATCCTCATTTAGATTGAAGGTAGAATGGGGTTGGCCACCATGGCGAGCCTGGTAGGGGAGACGTCCCGCGTTCTCTATGGTAGAGGTAGTGGGGGGACCTTCGTACTGGGTAGAATCGCTGTGGGTTAGTCCGCGGCGGCCATTTCCTGTGTCTGCGACCAAGAGAGTCGACCCAACCTACCCATGGTGCGGTTGGGGCCCCGATCCATCATGGGCGTATTAACATCCCTATTCAGCATACACATGGAGTCGGTGATATGTGTCAGTGGTTTCTCGGAAAACAATAGCCAATGATGTTGATGCCCTGGTGTGGACATCCTCTTCATCTTGCACCTGACGTTGGCATCGAGTTAGAAGGACTTGAGCTGATGGTGTAGGTACATGGATTACCTTCCCCTCGGCCAGTAAGACCAGGTGGCGGTGTTGATGTGGCCTAGTGAGTGCCCATGCTGGGAGTGCCTGGAATGGGACTTTGACCAGGCTGGCCTGAGAATCCCTTACCTCATTGGTGTAGGGAAGGGAGTTTTTAGGGCATTCCAGGGATATTCTCCCGAAACAGTTATATGTTGGAGTGGGGAGCAGTGGCTTCCGACACGACCGTTAGGGGTGGTGTTGAAAATGAGGTGTAGATGCCTCTAAATCAAAGTAGGCCATATCCAGAGATAGGATAATACCCTCCTCCTCGTACAAGCATACGAGGTCATTGATAACCCTTCGTTGGATGAAATCTGAGGGAGATATGGGGTAGATGTGCCCATCCTTCATGGCAGTTGAGACCATCGCAGAAGAGGTGGAACCACGTGGGAGTTCCGCACTGGTACTGCCCCTGCCCCTACATCGGTGGGCATGTGGTGACCGAGCTCCGGGTGCAGCATCTTAGCTTCTAAAAGCAGGGATATTACCTCATCAATGCTGAAAGAAAAAGTGAATCGACGACCAGTGCCCAAATTTCATTTGTCTTCAATGAGTGATAAAATCAATCCACGCTAACAATATCGCAGATCGGGAGGCCCAACTTTCTATTACCCAAACTTCTGGTGAGTTTCATGTCTGGCCCACCATTTTCTTAGTGGGACCTGGCACTGGATATCTGGATCCGGTGACATGTTAATCCACTGATGTCTCAAACACTAATAATCTCCATATTGAGGAGAAGAGGTTCAAATTGGGTTCACCATTTCTGTTTCTGACTCTTTCGCTGGGGCACGCGCGTCCGTCTTGTTCAAGGACGAAAGGTTCTATTTGTTTTCCCAAATTCCCACATTCCAAAGGCAGGAGACATCAATTCCTCATTCAGGGACGTTTTCTCCTTGATCAAAATGGAATGATGGGATGTTGGTTCTTCCTTCCGGGGATTCCTCCTAAGAACTCATAACCTAGTCTAGGTCTCCTTTATAGATATAAGATGTTGTTCAATAAAATCTTCTTAGTGCCATATCTTCATGGACACCAATTAATTACACTGCTTTTGTTGGGAAATTCCAAGGGGTCCGGTCAAGGAAGCAACCTTTGGTCGGGGGAGTAGTCACATTGGACATCACTAGCATGTCTAGATGTTGGAACATTGTGTGTTTGGGTTTCATCCCCTTATTATTGGGCTTCTCGAGGGCGTGGAAGCCCAAGTCATCCAACGTAAGATGTGGAGAATTTTATTCCATAGGCATGTAGTTGAGGTTTTCCTCATCTACATATGTTTAACATAGGGTACGCCGTAGGTTTAACATCTAGCAGAGATGGATCAGACTGATCAGAACACTAATTAGAGTGGATCATATGGTTGAAACATTTGTTGGGAACACCGATGTAGGGACCAATGTGTGGTTAGCTTCCTTATTATTGTTAAGGGGAATGGGGAATGAGGTGGCATGATCCAACTAGGATGTAATGGCCCAGGTAAGAATCAGGATGGATTATTGAAG
Organism: Viscum album; assembly: GCA_963277665.1. NCBI lineage: Eukaryota > Viridiplantae > Streptophyta > Magnoliopsida > Santalales > Viscaceae > Viscum > Viscum album. The sequence goes on from OY728129.1 coordinate 707,097,149, forward strand.
TTTTAATGATGTGGATGGAGAATGAGATAGATTTGTCTCGAGGACATCAGTGATGTTTGGATTGATCCGTGAAGAGGATTCCAACGTATCCATGTGGCAGAGAATCAATGTCCTTGTAGTTCACATGACAACAGATTACCACTGGATGGGGTTGACAACGAATTACCATTAAATGGGGTCATAATAGCTTTCCACCAAATGGGGTTAACAATGGCTTACCACTGGATGGGGTAACAATGGTTTACCGTTGGATGGGGTCACAACGACTTATCGCCAGATGGGGTCCCGATGGCTTACCACTGGATGAGGTTGAACCTCATAGAGGCTTTTTACGTACCCTATCTAGGAGAAAAGGATCAAATCCCACGTAGTTTAGGATGGAGTGGGAACCGATGCGAAGATGGATGAAACTTCTGGGTCTTGGGCTTAAACCTCATTCAGGCTTCCTACATACCTTACCATAGCAAAGATCCAAGTCCACGTAGTTTGGGATGATGTTGGAACCAACATGAAGTGGGCCAGGACCAATGAATGGGGCTTCAATCTCAGGGAGGCTTCCTACGTACATCACCTTGGCAATGATCGAATACCTCATAGTTTAGGCAGGGTTGGCAAACCGATGTGAAGATGGTCAGGACCAATGGGTGGTGGGATTGAACATTAGGGAGACTTCCTATGTACCTTGCCTTGGTAATGATCAAAGACCTCATAGTTTAGGTAGGGATGGAGAACTGATGTGAAGGGGGTTGGAGTGACCAATGGGTGGTGGGCTTGAACCTCAGGGAGGTTTCCTACATACCCAACCTTGGCAAGGATCATAGACCTCGGAGTTCAGGTGGTGTGTGTGGGGCATACACTCTTGGCATCCCAGAGAGGATTTCATGGCCGACTCTTGATCTATGACCATGTGAGTCATGCTCGATGTGAGAAACCAGAGACAACAAATACCTGACAATAATGTTGCGGAAGGTGCGTCCATGGGAAGTGGAATAAGGGTGTTACGCGTGGTAATCTGCCCAAAGAGGAAATAGGGGCTTATGCCTGGTTAGCAGCCCGAGGTGATGAAATTGGGACTTACTCCGGGATGGAGGCTCGGATGGTAAAAAGGCCCATAAGGAGAGGGACTTGGAACCTAGCTAGAGTGGAAAAGTAGGGGTGCTACCTCCTGTAAGAAAATATGGGGGCCTACACCAGGGTGGTTGGCCTTTCTCCCCAGATAGACGCCACTCCGATAAAGATGATCTCATTCCATTTGATGAATGATCTCACTTCTGTGGAGACCAGTGGATTTTCAGAATGTCCAAGGTTTGGGAACCCCACGTCGGACACATAGGGTGTGGTCATAGTTTAACATCATGTGCTGAGGACGATGGTTCTTGGTAGTTTAACATCCTGTGGCTCGGACGAAGTGGGTTCACTCCGCACCCCATGGACTTACATAACTGATACCTGCTAGACGTTAAGGGAATCAAGGCATCAGTAATGCTATGAATAGGAGGTCTCGAGAGGTGATATCTTTGGGGGTCCATGTGATCATGGCTATGTGAATAAGAAATAGCTGTTAGTGTGCATATGTGAAGAAGCATGAGGTGAAGCAATGAAATGTGATACAATGCCTAAAGGACTTTAAAGTTACTTTGTAAGATCTTAGATGGTTGTATGAGAAATCAATGTGTGTCATAGATGTTTTGGGTGTGGGAGGATCCCAAATATGTTGTCCTGAAGATAGACATTGAATAGGTGTGCACTAGGAGGGATGCCTCTGCAAAAAATGGAACAGTTGTGCGGAAAAATCCGAGTCAATATGCAATTGAGAGACTTGGATGGAAAATATTGGGTCAACGCGTAATTGGAGTGGCTTGGCATGCAAAGGTGGGTTGTGGTGTTGCACGAAATTTGAGGATATTTTGCACAAGGAATACCGGTTGTGTGCAATTGGAAGGGATTGCTCGCAAGGAATAAGGGTTGCATGCAATTGGAAAGGATTGCACGCAAGGAATAAGGTTTGCATGCAATTGGAATGAATTGTGTGCAATCAAAACGAATTGTGCACAATTGGAATGGATTGTGCACAAGGGGTGGGACTAGAAGGGATTCAGAAAAGGGTTAATCCTGAGTGGTCTCAGGCAAAGGTGGACCCTTGGGCGACCTGTTGAAAAAAATCCTATACCTGAAAGACCTATTTTGCATGTAGAAGGGAGGTGGATTTTGCGTAGCAGAGACAAATTAGATTCTTCAGCAGTCAGAATTTGAAGGGGTGCCATTCTATTTATAGGCACTCGAGGTCATTAGATACTCTTAGAAACTGGTATGTGTGTAACATTGTGTGCCCGCATCGGTAGAGAAAAGGTTCCACCGTACGGGGCAGCCGCGTGAAAATTCTTAGGCCAGGGTCAGCATTACTAAAGTTCCCCCACACAGGGGAGGCCATGTGAAAAATTCCATGTCTGTAGTCGGTGGCGTGTAAGTTTACATGCTTGTGCAGAAAAATTCCTCGGAACCCATGGTTTTCCACGTGGGAGTGATTTGTTTCGCGCCCAACTAAGAAATTTTTGCACGGCCATTTCAGGCCACTATTAATTGATCACTGAGTTGAAATTTTTCTTTGCTTTGTCGCGATGAATCCTTTTTCAACCCTTGAGCATTTTTCAGGGTCTACAACATCACATTATTCATTATCCCATTATAAGAATAGTTATTACCTCCCTTGTGATTATCTGATTATTTTTTATATTCCGGGATATTATTTTTCTCATGTTATTGTTAGATTATTTTTTTTAACATTTATTCCCACCATATTATGATCATGTTATTTATTAATGTCCTATGATTCAGTTATTTATATTTCCCTAATTTGTTTTCGTATTTATTATTGCTTCTATTGTATGTATACCCTTACCAACCATCTATGATCACCACATCTTTATTTTTTATTTTTTCCTAGGATTACAATAAGTATATTACTAATGATATGTAGTGGTAAGCTAGGACAATAAGGATTTTTTATTGGTGTCACTATATTGTATTTTATATTTTTAGTTTTAATGAGAGATTTAATTATGTATCCTATTTTCATAAACTAATTAACTATTTTTTTTCCATGATGTGATTTATTTTTTATTATGCCAATTTAAATAAGTAACCACTGACTCTAGGATACTATGGTCTAGGACTTTACATGTACTTTCTGAACCAAATGGATTTTTAAATGTGGAGAGGATATGATATTTGGTGTCCTTTTATAAGTGGTGTAGATGACACATTTGGAATTTTTCAAAAGATGAAAATATAGTAAGGTTTTATTGAATTAAAATTTTACAGAAATATACCATTTATATTAATGAGATTATATGGGGTTGAAATGTATCCATCCAATATGATGTAGATAACGTTTGCATCATTTTAAACCTTATCACTATAATTTATCCCAAAATAAACCAATTTTAATCTTAAATATGGTAATATATTATTAGTGATTTTAGAATTAATTATGAAAATAAATCAATCTGAACTTATTAAAATATATTAATTATTATAATAATGGAATCAAAATTTTCAAATTTAATTCATAGAATTTGTAAAAATAAATTTAAAATTAAACATAAATAATGTGATGAAAATAAATTTTCATGAACAAATGCTTTCTAATGTATAAAGGTTTTTATACCATTTCCAAGCATAAAATTGGTTTAAAAGTTCATAATTGGATTATTTACAATATATTTGAACTAATTATATTCTTAATATTTGTGGAAACAAAATGTATCTTTTAAATTCATGAAATGAAAAAATAATTTTCAATAAAAATTAATATTTTTCACAATTTCTTTTAAAAATAAAACTCTTTAGAAAACACATAGAAAATAATTTAAATGTTTATTAAAAAAAATTAATTAAAATATGAATTTTTTTTATTAAATTTAAATTTTATTAAAAATTTAAATAATACCATATAGAGCAATAGGAACTAATTTTGTTCGAAATAATTTTTTTTATTTTTAAGTTAAACGTTACAAAATATTATTATAAAGAATATAAATATACAAAATATATTTTGTGAATATTAAAATAAAATAAGAATTTTTAAATTTTTATATTACCTTGGATGTTACATTGGATCTTCTTTTAATTATTCATGTATAAAAAACTGACTAGCCACAAGATTTTCATCCATTTTATTTCAAATAATATCAAGAAACAGAATTCTAAAAAAACACCCATAGAATACACAATGGTTTCGCTTCCTTTGGGGACTGTAAAAATTTCACATGTGCGTGGTATGTAAAAATAGTTACCTTTCATTCATTGTGATCATGAATGAATTTATACATACCATAACATATAAACTGATATATTTTTCTATTTTGGAATAATACAGTTTCACTACAATTAATGACATAAATTCAATATATATGTGAAATATCTTCACTTTTATCTTTATCCTAGTTGTATCCCATACAAAAAAATAACCTTACTCATTCATATAATCAATAAAATTACTAAAATTATGAATTTTTAAAAGAGGTGGTGATATTTACTTTGTGTTCGATATGTTTATTTTTTCCATGAAATTTTAATCGAACTTGAATTTGACCTCATTTTCAAGATATTTATCTAATGGTCTTGTAATATTTAAAAGATACATGAAAAATATTCTCTAAACCCCAAATTTTTATAGAAATATCCTAAAATAATTTGTTGTAATTAATAATGTTAGTGATTAAATCACTTCAATTATATCATGATCAAATTGTATTCCACATATAAAGATTCTTTTGTTCAAGAATAATTTTATTTACTATAATTTGGAATTTCTCCCAATTTATGACCATATTATTCTCCAAACATCTGACTAGAACATTTTAAATTGTTTATAAATCTATTCAAATATCAATCAAATTATTGAAAATTCATGCATGAATACATAATGATATTCCCTACCATGATTGAGAATTTATAAATAATATATCATTTGAATATGTAAGGTACTCCAAATATCCCAAAAAATATTATTATTTTATATGATAATATACCATAAATAAACAATAATATTCTCTTATCTAGGTTAGAAATATCAAAAATCACCAATTTATTTCATTAATATCAATTTCAAAAGATGATGTGATAGTTCAATGTAATTCACCCCAACATTTAATCATTAGATTATAGTGAGAAATAATCTATCCTTGTGGATTTTTTTTGTTTTTATAATTTCTATAGAAATCCCAAAACTATCACATTCATTTTTGAAATATCTTAAATTATCTAACTTTTTTAATAATCAAATAACATTTATTTGGAACCACACGTATAAGACACACATTCTCAGTAATGATAAATATTATTAAATCCTAATGAGAATTGATAATATTTTCATTGAATTTATTAGAAAATTTTAATTGAGTCATCCTTGAAACTAAATAATTTTCCGGACCTCATCCTTCAAGAGGATTTTGTAGATGAATATTGTTGGGATTATTCCGTTTAAATATGATATAGTTTATCAAATTATAATATGATTTCTTATTATTCAACTATACAACATATCTTCTTACTAATCATCTAGTTTTTTTTATAGAATTATATGAAATGTATTTCTTTCATCCAAATTTAAATTTATCAATATTATCATGAAACATATTTAATTGTAGGATAAGTGTATTCTTCATGAATAATTGCATAATATGTTTTTCATAATCCAATTTTTTTTTAAATATTGGTATATATATATATACTATTTCTCTTTACTGTTTATACTAGATTCTATAATATATATAGTTGTGAAGGAATTTCTCTCATTTATGTCCTCCAACTCATCCTATTTATTGTAAATCTGAATTTGTGGCTAAGATATCAAATATTGATCAATGATGTTAACTAATAAATAATCATCTAAACAAAATAGGTACTTCACTACAAGTGATATATTCAGCACCTCATTATCTTCTCCCACAAGGAAGGTTAGTTTTCATCAGGGAATATCAATTGAAGCTCCTCTAGTGTATAAGAATGGATTTTCTAGTACAATATTAACAACATATTAGTTTCCATGATAAATGATAAGAAATAATTTTGAAGAATAATTTTTCTAACTCTCACCAATTAATCCTTTATTAAAATATTTATAAATATGAGTGACTCCTTAGATATATACAACAACTTATGAATGGTCTTACTCTCTATAATTTTAAGAACCTTATAAACTGATGGATGAATTATATTGATACCAACCCCTAGACCAATAACAATATGAGTAATACTTTAACATCAAACACATAAGGAATCAAAAACATCCTTAGATCATTAATTTTAAGATGTAAATTTCAATAAATAACTGTATAACCTCATTATATATGTGTATTAGATAAAACTCCCCATTCATCATCTTGTTTGAAATGATATTCTTCAGGAACATTGTGTAAAAAGGAATCATAGAATGTTAGTTGAAAAATTTCAATTCAACTCTAATCATTTGAATCATCTGAATCAACTTCATTATATACTTATCTTATTGATAATAAATCAATCCACCTCCTTCATTAAATGAGATTAGCGACTTGTACGCATTGTCATCATTGTTTTTAAGTTTAATTACTAGTCTTATATATTCACTTTCTCTTCTACTATTCCTCATAAAAACCAATTCAAATATAATATTTTATTTCTATTTTACAATATCTTCTTTGTACTACATTTATCTACTATTCATTAAAAAATATCCATATGTACATTTGGATATACAATTTTATATTTTTATTATCATTTGATAGTAATTCATATTCTAGTTTTTCATTCAATTCATACTTCTCTTGCATGTAACTCTTTTGTTATTGGTATCCTACCATTATCTATTAATATATTAATTTTTGATTTTTAATATTTATCAACATGAATTTATTTTTTTGTATCCACGAATAAAACATGAATTTGTGTTGGTCAATTCATGGTATATATTATTTTTTTGGAGAAAAAATCACTCATCACCAAATGAAACCCCTTGATCTCTCTATGTTCTTCAATGACCATATTTACACCATAATATCTAGATTTAGATGTATTTTGTGAGATTCTTCGATTTGGGGAATTTGAGGAATCTTCATTCTAAGGAGTGTATAATTATAATATTGCATGAATCAAGAATTAAGGTCATGATGATGATGAAGAGTGTTTTGTGGAAGATTTTTTAGGATTATTTTGATTCTATAAGGGATTCAATGCATAATGGTTTATCATATGAGTGATATGCCTTGAAAATATGATCCATTTAATTGATATTTTGGTCATGAGGACCTTGCGGATGTTGGGATTGTTATCTAACGTGATAGATGAGTTGTGATCTTCTTTTCAACATGTGAGGGAAATAGTACTTTGATTTTTTGGTTTTATTGAAATGTATATTTTCATAGAATTCTAGAAACAAATCAGAGTATGCTAAATATTTTGAATGTTGATCACCACCTCAAATTTGAGATACTAGCATGTCTAGGAAGATCCCATAGTTTGTTGAAATAGGATAGTTATTTTGTGGTGAGAAAGGTAATGGACCGTGTGTGAAAAAATATAGAATCAAGTGTGTGGGGGTAGTTTATTGATTAATTTCGAAGAAGGGTACATGTGGAATTGTAGTTTTATTAGAATGTTGAGCATGGATTTTGTTGAGAACTTATGAATGTAATGTGTGCAGGGATCGAGAGTGACAATATCTTAATGATGATGATTGTTATGTAGGATTGTTCTTATTGATAATTTTTTGTTGGGGATAACACCATGTACCATTTTAGTATGTGGTACTTTACTGACATAATTATTCATGAACATCAGTAGTAAAATATTTCTAAAACAAACCTAGATGTTGTAAGAGTTTTTAGAATATGCGTCAGAACTAGTAGAGGAGTTTGAAAAAGAAAATATATGGTACATTATTATCTATATCAGTTATATAGAGTATATAGAATCATTATGATCTATATTTTATAGATAACAAATATGAGTTCTTGGTTAGGTGGTTTAGTAGGGGATGATTAATGAAATTAATATGAGGAGTTATTAGGTAAATGAGAATTTTTTTATTTGGTTTAAAATACTAATGTAAATAATGGAAAGGGTCATAAGTTATATGTAGTCTTAGGAGTGAGACTTTAGACTCTTAGGAAAATAATCTGTTGTGTAATGGTATGGTATAAGCCAATGTAAAAAACAAATGTCATTTAGTTATAATATTTTTTGAGGTCATAAATTCCTTAATTAGTAGGGAATCATGGTGGAGTTGGTAAAAAATAATTACTGCTACAATGTATAGGATGTCGAGGTTTAGAACATTTGAGCTACTGGGTGCAATGTTGGTATAACTATGACTAGGATGAGGATTATAATTTTTTATATACATTAGGGTATAGTAAAACTGATCATTCATGATAGAATCATGATTAACCATTTAGTGAGATTTTTAAAAGGTGATTGGTATGTTGGTGATGTTTAGCACTACCTATTATTTGTTGACAATGGGGATTTCTAAGAAGATGTTTCAATTATTAGAATATATAAAGAGATAATTTTCCTTGGTTTTTATGTTTTTTTGAGTACTAATTTTCATAGTTCCATTCACTTCTATGTCAGATAAAGTTTAGAGAGTTAGTGGAATACGAGCTGAGTCATGTGCAAGATACATTCGGGAATGTAAATTTGATCAAAAAAAAAGATGGAGTCTACCCTGAGTAACTAAAAACCATACAAGGAAATAATTTTTTCCTAGTGTAATATGTCATTTCTATATGGGTGTCCAATGTTTTGTCCCATGATTCATGGGGTGAGCCACTTGAAAACACATATTAAAGGTTCATGATGGGAAATAAATTCTTAAGGAAGTGAGGGATGCAGCTATTATGACTCATGGATAGGAGTGAGACACTTTTTGTGGGGTCATTAGTGTAACATTTGAAAAATTTAGAATATATTTAAATAATTTTAATCACTTTTATAACATGCAATATAGAAAACTCTATATTTAAATGATACATCATACTCCATTAGAATATTATTTTTAAACATGACCATTATAAGCTATTCGTTATATTGGAGCGTATGAATAGGAAAATTTAAATTATGAAAATTTTATGGTTTCCACATGTAAAAACTATATTCCATTATTTTAAATTTATTTTAAATAAAATAAGAACCATTTGAAAAAAATAATTTTTTTTTGGAATAATGTATATTTTAAAAAAAAGGTTTAACCATGATATGTACACATATTTTATTAAATATTTATTAATTTTTTTATAAATTAAATTTTAAAAAATTTATGAAACCTCAGAAATCATAATATGAAAATTATGTTAGGGTTATTTGATTTATTTTTCTGAAAATTTTCATTTTCCATTGAATAATGATAAATACAATTTTTTAAAAAGTTGTCATTTTTTAAAATATATTAAGTCCCATTATTCTTATAATTTTTTTATAAATATATAATAATTATTATGTTATTATATTAAAATAAATTAATTATATTTAATTATAGATCTTTGTATAAGTATATTGTTAGGATTTGAAACACTTTTTTTGTTTAAACAATTTTAATGTTAATAATGTTTCTCGGTTGTAAATATTTTTGATAAAAACTAAGGAGAAATCATATAATTAAAATTTATAAATAATATATCTATATATATGAATTTATATTCTTTTAATTTGGATTAATTTTATATAGTTAATATGAGATCATCTTTTCCAATAAAAATGCACTTTTGGAAAAATACTTTTTTCTTCATGAATAAAGATTTAATTTAAAATAAAATTATATTGACTGTGTGACTTGAATATTGAAAAATTTATTTCATAATTTTAATTTTAATAATTAATATTATCTTCTAATGTGTACATGACTTATGAGAATAATTAACAGTCAAAATTGTAATAATTATTTATCATGGCTAAGAAAAAAATTGGGCCTTCAAGAGATTACTCAAAAAAGATATGGGTTAAAAACGACAGAAAAAATAATAATTTATATAATATGGTCATATTTAGACCATTTAAATTATAAGGATAGAAAATGGTCCCTTTTTTAGTCTTTTAACATGAAAAAAAATCCTATATGGAATTCTATATTTTCCAAAATTTGATCTTTGTTCTCTCCCTCACTTAAAGAAAGCCACTCCGTCTCCTATCCCATTAAAACTTCTAAAACCCATTTATTTATCTAATACCTAACCAAATCACTTCTGAATTTATATAACCACATCCTAGAATCCATTTATTTATTATAAATCAAACTTAAGAATATTTTCGGTGAAAACCTAAAGAAGTTTCCTATATAAGTGTATAAAGAGGTATGCTTGTGATGATTTGGGACTCATGTGAGGGTTTCGTCTCAAAACATCATTCATTCAGGCACATATTTTTTTATGATCCTTGTTTGTTTCATATAGTCTATATATTTAACTATTGAATATTTTTTCATGAATCCATAATACTTCTTTGTATTTTTATGTTTCAATTCATTCCCTTTAATTATGAGTTTGGTATTAAAACATTTTCAATGTGGTAAGTTATTTTTGTATAAATTTTACATATTTTATTCATATATTATGTTATGAACCTATATTATTTTATGAGTCATAAATATAACCAATTTCACATTTTATATAATGAATATATTTCTATTCATGATAAATAATTTTTCATTTCATTTTATGTTTCAATGGGTATTATGATTCAAAATCTACCAAAGTGGTATAGATTTCATATTACAATCTCATTGTTTATCTGCATAGTTCAATACTGTCACTTCATAGAAAAAATATTTTGATCAAATTATCAATAACTTCATGAATTTTTTATTATATTTTTATTCCCTGAGAGAGAATGTTTTCTATTCATTTCCCATTATTTAGGTTCTTATGATTCTAAAGGAATTCTTTTAGGAAAACCATCTTTTTTCTATCTTAGGTCAAAAACCCTTTCTCTTACATGTCCATGAATTCTAAAAAAACATTTTATAAATTTTTTCATGTTCCTAAGTTATTTTTTAAATTCAATTTTACACTTTTCTGTTTTTCTAAACAATTCTTTAGAAAGAGTATTCATGTCATTTTAAAAAACAAGGCCCATTTGGATTTTACCGAAAATATGGAAGGAATCATTGTTTTAAATATGTGGGACATGAAAAATATTATATACCATAGAGATAATCATTTTCCAAGAATCATAATTTATATTTTTCTCAGTATATTTAAAAATAAATGGATTTTTAATATATTTGGTTAATTTTTAGATACTCAAAAATTATTTTCAAAGTGGAATAGATTTTTTCCTAAATAATGTTTTTCAAGATGTATATTTATTCATAAATTAAAAAATCCTTTAGTATTGGTGAATGATTCTAAATTATGTGTATATGTAACTCACCTATATAAATAGATTATTAAATCCTCCATTTATGGGGTTCATACCGAACATAGGATTAATTTTAATATTATAAAATAATGAAATTTCCTTTAATTGTGATATATAGAAAGAACATGAAAAACCTTTTATTTCTAGGGATAACATTTATATTTTGATTTATGATTTATTTCGTTTATGTGGAACTTATATATCAAGAACATGATATGATGGGAGAACCTACATTGTGATTCAATGCATTAGAAAATTTTTGAGTCACATGAGAATTCAAATATATGATTAAAGAGTGAACATAATATGTTATGGGACTTGGTCTACCATGTTTTATTTACTCAAAAGTAAAAATTGACACATATTTATTCCATGTTATATTTTGGAACGAAATTTTCTATGATTCCATCAACTTATGTTACTATTTTATTTACACTATTATCTTATGTTATTATATATGTACATTCTATTTTATGATACCATGTTATGACTTTGACTCACATGTTATGTTTCCTTATCATGTTTATTACATTACATATTTTTATTGCTCACCCATTTCTTCTATGTATTACCCATGTCATTAGAGGTAGTTTTATGAAATCATATGACTTTTTGATCTCTCTGCAGAAAAGGAAAAAGATCAGGACTCTATGTTTTTGGAACTGTTGTTGTATTGTAACCCTGTAATTCCAAAGGCACTTGGTCTCAATGTCATTGGGTTGTAATTAATATATGTTTATGTTAAAAATATAGTAATGATATGTGTATAAATTATGTTCCACATTAGTTGTTATTATAGAAATTCTTTATCTAACCTTTATAAACTATAATAATAAAACTTACATGGAACCCTTAGGATAAATCTATGGATAAGACTATGAGTTGAAAAATATTATGGAATCATGGGGAAGTACAGAGAGTGAGGTTTCTATGAAATTATATATATTTTTATATTATATAATAGGATGTGTTTTAATAATAGATATACCTAGGGGTAAGATATTTTAAAAGGGAATGCCGATTTTACTCTAACAAAACCTAGTACATAACAATGTTACTTACTACATACCATTTTTTCTTTCCCGGGGGACATGATTTGGAAGTGAAAAATCACCTTATGAAACACCATAATTGATTTTAACATATGATTACTACAAGTGAACAAGGGTAAACACAATTTTTCATAAATTGAAAGGTAGGATACATGATTTATACATCTTATAAATGTTATTATTATTATTATTATATGGTTCCTAGATATTATTATTATTACCCATAAAAAGCCTTGTGGTTTTAGTCAATGGTTGGAACTCAGAGGAATAATGATAAGAATAAATTTGATAGAAAATTCAATTATTATATGAAAAAATGGATTATTATTTGAGATAGATATTATAATTATTACTAATCATCTAACATGATATATTAATTGCATTATGAACATCAGTGATATTTCAAACATATAAAATAAGACTAGGATATAATTTTATGAATGTTTATATGGTAATGAAGTTAGAGGAAAGAATATTACTCTTTCTTTATGATAAAATTGTGTAAGGAATATCATAAAATAATGACTTAAATGGAGGGTATGATTTTTTAGATGTGAGAATGGAAGTCATAGATTAATAAATTCCCGTGTAATTCAATGTACTATAAGTGGGGAACTTGTGAATTATCATAGTGATTTCCATAAGAAAAGGGTTTTCCCCATGACCAAGTAAGTACCCATGTTATACCAAATAATTTATGTAAAAGGGTGGAAGTATTTATTTATTTGGATTACATAATTATGCTATAGAATTATTTTTACTAATGATATTTTGGTTATAAGAGTCATGAAACATCTAAGTATTATGATGATTTTGGAATAATATATGTTTTCATGTTAAATTAACATAAGGGTTATGGATATCATAATGGGTTTATTAGTTTAAGGTTAATCATAAGTTCAAGTCATAAAACCCCATTTTAACTTCTATGTGTCTGGACATTATTGTGATTAATAATATTTTGGGACATATTTTATTAGTTTATGGTATTTGTATCCTTTAGGCTTAATGTAAATAATTACATGGGAAGACTAATATTTTGTTTTTGAAGACGCATGTTTCAAGGGTTAGAGATAACCATTGTGGTTAAAACCTTCATTCATGTTGAAGTTACATATTATATTTGGGATATTTATTGATTTTTATTTATGAAATGATATATGTTAAACCATTGCTTTCATTGTTGAATTTTTGAGATTAATATATCCAAATTCATGTTTGGGTATTATATTGCTGTGTGATTACTTTTTTTTGTATTATCAAAGATAGTAGGAATATATTTTTATTAATTTATGTATATTATGATCCATTAAATTTTAATTTTAGTACATAAAAAAATAAAAAATAATATTTGATATTCAATCTGTAGAGAAATGGTGTTGTAGAAATTGATCGAAGAACAACAAAGGGTTGAAATTTTGTTTATGGAATAAAGATATATAATGGAATTATTTATTATTTTTTTCTCTATCATAATGAAAAATATTCCACAAAATCTAGTAAATTTAACTTGAATAAAAAATTTAATAATATTATATTCATATCTCATGATTCGGTGGTCTTCGTATTCATAAATAATTTATGGGTTTTTGGTTATATAAATTTTTATAATAATGCACTTTTTTATAATCAATGATATCTACCACCCACCATAATTAGTTTTTATTATCTCCCATGACCATATCAGCAATTTTCACAAATTTTTCACTATGTGCAATCATATTTTTGTGATGATTTCCAAACTTCCATTTCCTTCTTTTATGGGTATGTTTTATTAACTCTTTTGCAGTGTAGGTTTTCAACAATGTAATTTTCAAATTCCAAACGGGTTATTACCAAGTAAAATTAGAATCTCAAAAGATATTTTTTTTCTATAGGGGTAGAATGTAACACCATTGAATTTAGAATTTATTAAAATAAGTTTACGCAATTTGATAGCTTGTAATGCATGTACCACAAGGTTTAAATGAAACGTGATGTTATAATAAAATATGATTATTTAAACACAACAATTATAACCTAACCATTATGTTTGAGGGTATACATTTATAAAATAAATATAATGATTGTATATATATTTAAAATAAAATAAGAACCATTTGAAAGAAAATGATTTTTTTTTTAAAAATTCTAGTTTTTTCAAAAAGTCTGTTTAGTCAATCTTTGAACACATTAAAAATAATTTTTAATACTTTCAAAAAAATTAATTCAAAAAATAAAAATAATTTTTCAAATTAGAAAATAAAAAATATACTAGGCTAAAATTTTGGGCTTTATAATAAAAGTTACATTTATTAGTGAATAGAAAAAAATAATGTTTTTAAAAAATTATCATTAATTTTTGTTAAATTAACTCTAATTATTCTTTAAATATTATTTCAATTTAACATTAAGTGTTATTTATTTATTTTATATCCAATTACTACCATTTAAATTATTTTATATTAATTTTTTTGTAATTTTTTATTTTTTGGCCTCAAAACACTTTTTTTGAAAACTAATTTAAAGAACATAATGATTCATGATTTTAAATAATTAAGATAACCCCTAATGTTGAATGATTGGAATTAATTTTATTGATTATGTAACTATAAATATGAATTTAAATTAATTTAATGTTTAATATTTATTATATAATTAATATTTGATCATCATTTCCATAGAAATAACTTTTTATGAAAAAACACATTTTGACATGTTTATGGGATTAAATTTGAATTAAATTCCAGCAATTATATGATTTGAATCTGGAATATCAGATTAGATAAGTTGAAATAAAATAATTTATATTATATAAAATGGTAAAATTAGTTATTTACTTATATTAATATTTAAAATAGTAACAATTACTTACCATGGTTAAGGTAACATCGATCTTGCCAGGGGTTAATGTAAGAAACATGTGTTTAAAAGATGACCCAAAACCTGAATACTAATTAATTTCATTTTATATTTATTCAATATATATTAATTTTTTTTAAAATAGTCACTTTTAGATAATTTTTCCATGAGAAATATTCTAGTGTAATTATTGCAATACATAAATTCACTTAGTGTCCTCCACCCAACTTATAAAATCCCACCCCACTCCTCTACACTTCACAGTTACAAAACCCATTAGTTTGGAAAATTAATTACCAAAAAACAGTATTAATTACCTAAAATAAACCAATAAGAGTTTTATTGTTCATAAATACATCCTATGAATGATGATGTTTCGAAGAAAAATTATTATTTTTTAATAAGAGGAATAAAAAGAATGCATGTCGGGATTCACACTCAATGATATAGTTTCATCTCAAAACTCATTTCTTTGAGAAACATGTTATTTTATGCACCTAGTTTTTTTTATATGGGATATATAATATCCCTTTACATATTATATCATTAATCCTTCATAATTAATGGTATTTTATATTACATGTCATTTCCTTCATTCATGGGGGTTAGGATTGAAAAATTACAACAAATAAGTTATTTTTGTCTCAATTTCCCTTCTTAGAGACATAAGTTATGTTATGATCCAATATACATATATGAGTTGTAAATACTACACCATTTAAATGTTATATCATTAATTTACTTCTATTAATGATAAATAATATTTCATTTAATGTAATATTTTAGTAAATCTTACAATTTAGAATATAATAAAGTGTTAAGGATTTTATATTAAAATTTCACTGTTTATTAATATTTTTTATGATTATGATTTCAGTGATTAAATATTATGATATAATAATATGTTAAATAATTAAATTTATAATCCTGTGGATATTTATTGAGAATATAGGATTTCCATTCATTTACCTTTCTTTAAGTTCTAAATATTCCAAAAGAATTTTATTTAATGAAAGTTGACATTATTTCTCTATTTAGTTGTAAAACATTTATATTCCATGTACATGTTTTATAAAACAAATAATTCTATTATATTATTTATTACCATATATTTTACCCTTTTTTTCTTTTTTATAATTTTTTTAAATAATAATCTTTATGTTTTTTTAAAAAACATGTCTTATTTGGATTTTACTGAAAAATAAAAAGGGAATATTTGTTTCAAATGTGTAATACATGAATGTTTTTATATATCATCATGAAAATTATTTTACTTAAATATTCACCTATAATATTTAAATTATATTTTCAAACAAAATTAGTTCCATAATAATCTTTTAATTTTATATTTTTTCATAATTTATTTTAAAATTAAGATTTTATTTTCCTCGAGAAATTTTTTTATCAAAAGTACAACTAGTCATCAATTAAAAAAACCTTTAATGTTTTTTATTGACTCTAAATTATATATATTTATCCCTAAAATATATAACATTATTATTCTCTCTTCTTTTGATTGGATAATAAGCGCATTATGTTTATTTCTCGAATTCCATCATCATGAAATTCTAAATAATTATTATATGAAGACTGATTTTGAAACCCATTTTTCTATTTGGTAGTTAATATGTTATCCATTATGATTGACATTTTTTATTTTGAACACATATATCAATGAAATATTATGATGGGTTCACCCAGATAGTTAATGAAAAAATTAGGTAACGTTTTAGTATCATTAGACAGCGAGTATGGGATTAGTGAGTAATCATAATGTTTTATGGGACTTTGTTCACAATGAAATATTGTATAGGAAGATATCCTTGAATTATTTTTATGTCATTTTATATGTTGTATCCACATTTACTATGATTACGAGATATTATGATACTATGATCATTACATTATGCTTCCATGTGTTTACTCACGTTCCCGCTCTTTTATAATACCATCTTATACCTTTGACTCACATGTTGGATTTTTTTATCAGGTTTGTCACTTTACTAAGATTTATAGATAACACATTTCGTATCTGTATTCTCCATGTTTTTATATATATTATTATGAGCTCAAATGGATTCAGGATCTCACTATATAAAATAAAAAATAAAGATTCAATGTTTTTATTTCCTTTGACTTATTATGATCTCAGTCTTCCAATGACACTTCACCTAATGATATTTTAGTTTTAACTAATAAAATATTATGTTAAAAAACATGCAATGATTAATATAAAAGTCATGTATATCATTAGTCTGTATAAAATAAATGGTTTAATTTACCATTAGAAACTAGGCTGAGAGAACCATAGGGAGAAAAATTTGGATTGGTCTAAGGATACTATTAAGAATAAAAAAATATAATGAAATACTTTTCATGTATAGGGATAGTGGTTTTAAAGTAAATATAGACCTATCTAGATATTACAAGTGGTTGAGGTTCTGTAACATATGTAACTGAGGAAAAACTCTGAAAAGAGCCCCTCAGTCTTGACTCAAGAATTATTGGGAACATGACAACCGACCATACTAATAATCTAGTTTGACACTCCTAAAAGATTTGATTTAGTTATTAAAAAAATCATTATAAACCATCATAATTGTTTTTGAATAGATGGTCACCATGAATGACCTAGGATAATCCTATGGATTCATATATTGAAAAATGGTTCATGATTAAGATATTATACTAATTATTTTTCAGGATTATATGGTTTACCAATAATATTATCATTGTTCATACTATAATTTATTGTTTTAGTAAATGGATATAACCTGGATAAATAATGTAAACACTAAATACGATGGATAATTTAGTGATTGTGAGAAACCAAAGTTTATTATTACTAGAGTGAAAGAAATTACTTCAATTTCTAATCGCATATGACGTTATATGACTAAAAACTTAATCATTGGTGATATTCCTAACAAGTCCAATAAGTGGAGGATGTAATTTTATAAAGGATCTTGTGGTAATGAATAGGGAGGAAATACTATTTGTCTTAATGTATTTCAATAAGTTGGGAAGAAGAAACTAGAAAAATATCCTAAATAGAGGGTAAGATGTATTCATATAGAAATAGAGGTTGTATAAAATTAAATATTCAAGGAATTAGATGTCTTATATGTGTAGAACGTCATAATTACCTAAATGAACTACCTAAACAATTGATTTTCCACTAGACCAATAAAGGGATGATTTTATACCAAATAATTTAAGTAAAAGGCTTTATGTAATAATGTATGGGATTCATGAAGAATATTTTAGAAGTATTTTTATAAATAGTTTTTTAATTATTAGAATCATGAAACATCTAAGGATTGTATTAATTTTTATGTATATATATCCTTATATTAGATTAAATTAAGAGTTTTAGATACCATTATGGGTTTAAGAGTTTAACTTTGATCCTAATTTTAACTATTAGACAACCCTTTATCAAATTTACGTGAAGGAATTTTAATATAATGAATGATATTTTTCAAATGTTTTATTATTTAATGATTTATATAACTATTTGTTTTAACATAACGGTTTATTTGGGAATAATTCCATTATGTTTTAAATAATGTAGGTTTAAATGATATGAGATAACCATTAATCATAGATCATTATTTAATTTTGTGTTTATTGATGGTATTTTGGATACACGGTTATTTATTTAAGGAATGACCTACTATAATCCTTTTTTAGATTTTTTAATTCTGAATATTAATATATAAATATTTTTTTTAAATTTTGTTACAATGTGCTGACCAATTTTATTTTAATTATGAAAATATAAATATATTGTTACTATTTTATGGATCCAATGACCCTATAAATTTAGTTTTAGTTCTTCAAGTGATAAAAATCCTATTATATATTCCTTCCTTAGAGTAAGAGGTAATGTTGAAATTTTTCAAAGCACAAAAAAGGATGAAATTATGTTGGTCAAAAAAATAAAGTAATTTCAAATTTTTAGGGATATTTAACATGATAGAAATAGAATACCTCTACTAAAGAAAAATGAAATTAAAACCAAAATGTTTTCTTTTTTAGCTTCTAATATGATGAATAAATGGTTATTTAATTCATCACATTTTTATGGTTATTTGTTATTTGACTTTCTAATGATCATTAAACTTATTTTGATCAATGATATCTTCCACTTGTAATTGTTACATAGAAATTTCATCCGTATATAGTTATTAACATTACATGAATATTTTAATATTTGGAAACCTATTTATTTGATCAATTTTTTATTATTATTTCTCACTTTTTAAGTGGATGTCTTATTAACAGTTTAGTGATGGGATTTCATTCAAAGGATTTTTCTAATGAAAAACTCTGATTACTGAGAACAAAATCAGATTAAGAGTATTAATTTTTAGGGGTGTGGAATGCGACACCTTAATATTTTAGAATATATTTAAATAAATTCAATAAATGTAATATCATAGAATGCATGAAATACCAAGCATAAAAGTAACAAAACACTCAATTAAAATATTATTATTTTAACATGACCACAACAACCTAACTATTATGTTGGCGGGTATGAATAAGGATAAATAAAATATGAGAATTACATTATTTAAATATATGTAATGAAATAAATTATTTACTATTTATTTGAAATAAATCAATACCATTTGAAATTAAAGAGAATGCTTTAAGTAAAATTATATTTATTTAAAAAGGTAGTAGAGTCATGCATTACAAACATAATTTAAAATTAATTTTTTTACCTATTTTATAAAAGTTATTTTATAAAAACGGACTTCATTATTTAATTCAACTTATAAAAATTAGATTAGGGTAATTTTTTTGTATTTTTCTAAATAGAAACATTTTTAAGTGAATAATGAAAATTATATATTCTCATAAAAGTGTCATGTCTTTTTAATAAAGTAATTCCCATTATTATTTTAAATTTATTTAAAATTAAAATGACTATAATTTGGTTATATGAAATACAATTATTTAGATTTAAATCATCATATACTAGATTTTTGTAGAAGTTTATTTTTTTGTATTAAAACACTTTTTTTTCAAAAATCTCTTTTAATGTGAATAATTATTTTACATTGTGAATAATTAAGATAACCCATAACTAGGAATGAATTATGTAATAACCTATTATTTTTTAAAATATGTTTTCATGAAAATTCATTTTTTTGATATATTGTTCTTTGTGAATTACATATTTTAGCTTGAATCACACGCATCACTGTATTCATATTCCATTACATATTGAATTAAGTGGGGATTTCATTACACACAACACCAAGTGTAAACAAAATTTTATATTATTTTAAAATATTATTTTCTAATATGATAGTTTCCACATATGATTTTTAATAGAATGTATTAATATAATTAACTAAATTGTGAAAATATATTGTTTAGACATGTATATAAAATGAATTATTTTATGACTAATTTGATAGAAATGAAAATAAATAGTTTTTGAAAAAAAAGGATATATTTTTTTTGGAAATAAATATTTTAATGAAAAAAATGATTTTTTTCTTAAAAAATTATAAAATACTCTTTTTGTGAATGATTTTGATGAAATTTATATATTTTTATTCAAAAAATATATAATATTCGTTAATGGTCTTTCAATAGAAGGGACAGAAATAAATACAACGTTACACATTAAAATTGTATGTTTCTAGAAAGTAGTTTTGCCTCTTTTTTCACAATTATTTTAAAAAAAATATCGAGAATTTTATAAAAGTTACATAACAAAATAATGTTAATTTTAGAAATAAAAACATTAAAATTATTTTAGTTTAAATGCTTTAAAATTTCTTAGAATGATAATTTCTTTGATGAATAGTGATGAATACTTTTATATATTATGTATTGTAATTTATTTAATGGTTTTCAAAAATTAAAAAATATTTTAAGATCTTTTAATTTTTTTTCAATTATATATAATAATCGAGTTTATTATATTGGAGTCATTGTCCTAATTAGAATTTATATAAAAACAATTTAATCTTTTGAATAATTGTTTTAGATACCGCATTTTCTCATCACATATGTGGAATAAATTTTAAATAAAATATCTCCACTTATGTGAATATAATTTTGAAAAATTGACTCTAAATTTGTAATTATAATAATTTATATTTTCTAATAAGTTTAACTAATTTTTTATCCATAATGAATTGTTAAAATGGTATAAATTATTTACCAGTACTAAGGTAAAAAATAGTTTTGAGGGATTTAATCTAAAAATATATAGAAAAAAAGACCAAAACTTTTTCTAACACCAATTGGTTGGCCATAGTTCGACCTTATATATCTAGGTTCTATAAAGGACATTTATGGAGCCTTGGGGAATGTGGAAAATGTTGTTACACCTTTTTCCATTAAAAAATTTCAAATTATCTGCTAACCTCACTTATAAAAAGCCACCCAATTACCTATCCACTTCACCATTAAATTACACTTTTTTAAAGCCAATATCTTACCAATAAAGTTACTTTATTACCTTCTATAAACGTAAAATCCCTATTGTGGTCATAAATATATCATAATTAGCCTTTTGGTGAAAATAAAAAGATGTTTCCAGATGAAGAGGTAATATCCCTAATCAAGCAATTTAATGTTTTTGTTCTTCCACCTCATTAAATTCAAATATAAACATTATGATATAATAGAATCAGTATTTCACATATAATTATAGTTTATTATAATAATTTAATAACCTACATCCTTATATTCTTTCATCTAATGGTTTAAAAATTGTTATAATTGTCCACGCACTGACAACCACCCTTTGAACGGATGTTGTTCATTTTCTATCACCAATTATCACAGTTGAATATTCTGAAGTATTTATTATTTATTTATGATATTTATGATATTATTATACATTTTATATAATTATATCCCTTTTTCTTTCTTACATTCTATTCCATGGGAATACGATAACGTTGTTCATGTGTACAATGGACAACCACATTGTGAAGTGATGTGATTTGTTCACAGCATACATGGAAGGTAATAAGGATATGTTTAATAAAAATATATGATATATATTAAAAAGAAAAAATTATTTATATGTAATATATTAATTATAATTCTTCATTTCATTCCGTTATTAAAATTGAAACAACGTTCATATGTATATAAAACCTACCATATCTATAAACGGTTTAGTTCATTCTCTATATCTAAAATTTATGGATCAATATAAATATGTGTATAGTGAATATTTAGTATATTTTTACCTTTTTTAACACTTTTTAAATTATATTACCATTATCAATTTAATATGACCAAAAATAAAAAATCAAAATATACACATAAGCCAAAAGAGTTATTACCCAAAACATGTCTCTAACATGGAATTTTTAATAAATGGGGAATAAAGATTAATAAGTAAATAATAAATGGTATTATATATATGTGTGGTTATTAATAAAATTATAATAATCATATATTTATTATATAGAATGTTTGAACTTGTAGTATGGAAGTGGAGTCTTTTTGTAAGGAATTTAGGTCTCAATTTTATTTTTCTATGAGACACATTTCATATAATCCAAGTGTTTCTTTTTTGTGGGGTATATAAATCCAATGATTTTATTTTAATATTAAAATAGTTATAATTATGAGAATTTAGATATCCATTTTATTTTATCTCTTTATTAGGTTTCATGGTTCAAATGTTACCAAAAGCTGTAGGGAATTTTGCCTGAATTTTAATTATTTGAGATACATGTTATATTATAAAACTATCATATTTTACAAGGTGTATATACTAAACCAATGAAAAGTAATATCATGAATATAATTATTTTAATTATATTATATGTTTCCTTAAATTATACTATACCATCGGGATTACAGTTCAACGATACAAACATGGTAAGAGTTTTATATTAAAATATAATCGATTGGTGGTATTGTTTATGAATATGATTCCAATGAAGAAATAATATAATATATCTATAAATAAAATATTTAATTATCTTATACAATAGTTATGAAATGTTAATTCTTTTTTTCTTCTCATTTAATTCACATTAAGTACTAAAGGGTTCAAATTAATGTTTTATTTAAAAACTTATTTAATTATCTCATTGGTTGAAAATAATTTTTCTTCTAAAATAATAAATTCTATTATATTATTTTTCAAAAACATTTCTTAAAAATAATAAAAAAATGTTGTAAATACATTTATACTCATTGTTTACATTATAAAAATCGGTTTCAAATGAATATTTATGACATTTTTAAATCAAAACCCATTTAAAGTTAACTAAATATGTGTTAGAAATATTTGAATAAATTTAAAAGAAATGAAATTTATTTTATACCTTCATGATTTTTTTTAAAAACTAATATATATTTCCAAAATTTTAATTTTAGATAAAATTAATTCCCAATTTTTTAGTATTTTTTTTAATGGTTTTCAAAATAGAAAGGATATTTTCCTCAGAAAATATTTTAATTTCATTTTAATAAAATGTGGATAGTTTTTAAAATTTATTTTTAAATAAAAGAAATTTTAAAATTATGTATGTTATAAAAAGTTTCATAAATTATGGAAAGTATATATTCCTTAGAAAATGATCTAAGTTATCATTCAAAATCATTTTCCATATAATATAGAATACATTTATTTTAATTATGGATTACCTAATGTAATATTTATTGATAATATACTTATTGTTTTATGGTTAATGTTTTATTGATGAAATTTTTATGGAAATACCAATATATTTAATGGTTTATTCCATTTTTGATTGTTGAAATGTTTATGAATCTTGTTTTCTACAAAAGATTTAATGTGATGACATGATGAATGATTTTATGATATTTTGGAACACATATGCAAGGTTTTAATTATGATATGGGTGGGACCTATATCTACATTCAATTAATGGGATAAATATTTATATATAAGAAGATTAAAAAGGGAAAAGTTGATGGGCTCGATACACTATGGGAAACATGAGAGTTCTGATCCAGTATGGGAAATGACATATCATTATCCAAAATATGAAACATGTGATAAGATCTGGCCACTATACTGATGGTCTTGATAGTAACCATGTACCATGAAATGATTTTCTATATTTATGATTGTTCCAAACATTTAGGACTTGAACCAATGGATCCAGTTTTTTTATGATGAATTATATATCTTATTTCCCATGATTTTTGTAATGATAATGTTGAAGGACATGAATCATGTTTATTATTTCTGACTGGATGAATATTAAAATCATAATTTAGGTTAATTATCATATACCCTTATTCGTATAAAATTATTTAATATTTTTATAGATTTATATATCTTATGATTATCCTTATTGAGAATCTGAGATCACCCTTTCTTATGTTACCTTCCCCAAGTTATGATGAAACGTTTAGGTAGGGTATACTAAATAAGAGTATAATTATAGAAGATATTTATTGGAGATGTTGAATATATTTAAAAAATAATGATTTTTATACAGTCTAAAAAATAAACTATACCTGTACAATTCTTAATAATGTATTAGTGTAATGTAATTATTACTAACCTAAAAAGATACAATATATATTTTGGAAAATCTAGGGTCTTTATAGTTTGAATTGGAGGGAAAATTTAGTTATCCAATGTAAAATTGGTGGAAAAAACACTAATGAATCTTAGGGGTATTTTTAAGGATATTCCTATGTACGTATATAAAGATAAGTCTAAGGATGACTCAAAGTGTAGGAAAATGTCTTCAGATTTTATTAAAGAATAGTGGATGTGGTTTTTATGAAATTAGATCTGTATCTAGATACTACAAGGGGATGTGGATTTGGAAATTATATACCTAGGGGTAATAACTCTAAGAAGGTATCATTGTGCTAGACTCAATCAAAACATAGTGCAGGACAATGGGCCTTGTTGTGCACATGGTTTGACACTCTGGAGGGTTATTATTTGGAAATTCAAAACCTCTTCAGGAACCATCATGAACAAATTAAATAGAGAAAATAAATGAAATTGGATAAATAAAAGGTTTCATAGAAAAAAAGAAGGTGTCAAAATATAGATATACTATAAATAAGTGTTATTTATTTATTATATTGTTCCCCACTATGTTTATTATTTCTCACTCTATGGTTTTTGATTTAATAAATTTTTGAAACATGAATTAACTGGATCTCCATTGAATATTATAAATAATTTTTTGATGAGAAACTAAATGGGATTAAAACTAGAGTGAAAGATATTGTGAATATTACTTATCAGTTAACATTATATATGAATAAAAATATTCAATATAAACAAAAATATAAGTTACCAAATATTATAAGGATAGAGATTATTGAAAGTTCATGTGGTGGTGGCCATAGAGGAATTTTTTTTTGTTTTCTATATTCCATGAATGTGGGAAAATAACCCATTGTGATGTCTTTGAGGAATGATAATATGTTTTGAGTGTAGAAAATAATGACACAAAGGATGAAATTATAGAGAAAAAATTAAATGTTTGGTTAACATTATGGATGAGAACAATTGTGTCCCTATGATACCATTGTCGGTTGAATGTTTTAAATTTGGAAAGTATGGTCGTTATGCTAATTGATGTCCTAAAGGGAAGCCTCATGAAGAAAATCAGTATGGATTTATGAGTAATGGTTACATTTCAGATGATGAATTGACTAAAAGTGATGTATAAAAGTAAATAAGTGTTAGGAAATAAGATGTCGATTTTTGGATAATGTGGTATGATGGAAGTGGAAGGTTTTAAGTGTTTAAATATTGGAATTCAATATTTATTTTATATGAATAATGAAATATATAATGATTATTTAATAAAAGTTTTTTGTTTTGTACTTTAAAAAATATGAGGAATGGTTCTAATGACCTACAAATTTGATTTAATGGAAATGTGATATTTTTATTAAGTGAATATAACCCTTAATATGTTACTAATGTTGAGAAAATGGTGTTGAGTTTTTATAAATAGAATATTGATATGAGTAATGTTAATTAGTTAGTATGGATGACCTCATAACTCATTAATGATTTGTGAAAAAAGTGTTTTATGTTTTAACTGAAAAATTTTACAACATTATTGAATATATTCTATAATATATATTTTCATTCAAGGAAAGGGGATATATGTAAGTTTTAATTCTGGTTTTATGATAATTCCTGGTATTATGAAGATTGATGAAAATATATGACTATAGTAATAACATATTTTGTATATGACAATAAAGAGATACATTATGAATTTTTGGGTATTAATGTTATGTTAAATTTTCAAAATTTCATGACATTATTTTTAATTTTTATATTTTGTATAGCTTGTAAGGTTAACCATTTATGGGATTTTTTAATATAAATTTTGGACGAGGTTTTAGAGATTAATGTATTATTTCACCATATGAAAATTTATGCCTAAAATGTGATTACAATTTTTTTGATAATAACTATAGATTTAAGGAATGGCTTATAATTATTTTATGAATATTATTAGGTTATTCATTCATGATAATATTCAACTCTTGGAATAAGAAATGAAGTCAATATTGATTAAGGCACACAAAAAGAATGAGATTGTGCTTATGATATGGAATAAAATAAAGTAATTATATCTTCTAATGAAAATTTCCAAATGTTAGGAAAAAGGATCTTGATAATGTTTTTTATATTATAATTATTTTTTACAATATTAATAACCTTTTTCAAAATTATTTTTTGTGGATTTGTGGCAATTAAATTTCATGATAATTTTATCCATCACCCTCTTACTATTATGGAATTAGTTTTCTCTTTTAGTTCCATGCATTTTCTTCCCGCATACCCTCAACTACTTAGAAATCTAATATATGTTATTTCAGATGATAATAAGATATCCCCTTATATCTTTTCAAGATAATTTTTCTATTAACCAATTTTATAATGTTTTTTTCTCTCAATAGAATTTTAAAATGATTAACCCATGTTTTCTTATCTAAAGACCAAATTGTGAGTATGAAATTTTTTTAAAAAGGGGTTTAATGTAATATATTGAGATTTATTTTAAATATATTTTTAAATAAATTTAATTATCTTGAAAAATTTAATTGAAAAAAAAACATTGAGTTAATCTTGTGTTACATGAAAATCATATTTTATCTTGTATTTCACGCAACACATAGTGTACCTTGCACTACACATAACACTGAGTGTAAACAACATATGACATATTATTAAAATATTTTTATTTAATATGGAAGTTGTCGTATTTCCCTTGAAATAACATGCATGAACAATGTTAAATAATGATATGATATTTATGGTCTGGATTTTTATATAAAATGAAATCTGTTTTCAACCAATAATTATAAATAAAAATAACAATATTTTTAAAATAATGGAAATATTTTTCTAAAAACTATTTTTATGAGAACCAACACATTTTACCTCAAAAAATTAAAATAAATAATTTTGCAGATTGGTTTTGACTAAATTTATCTATTATATATTCAATCAAATGTTTACCATTCATAAAATGTGGGTTCTATGTAAAATATAAGAATAATCCAATAGTATGCTTAATATTTTATTTTTCTAAAAAAACATTTTGTCACCATTTATGAAATTATTTTTAATTTTTTGAACAATATTATAAAA
This sequence comes from Viscum album, assembly GCA_963277665.1. NCBI lineage: Eukaryota > Viridiplantae > Streptophyta > Magnoliopsida > Santalales > Viscaceae > Viscum > Viscum album. The sequence continues at coordinate 707,125,055 of OY728129.1, forward strand.
TTTATATTGAAAAAATATATTTCAATTTTGAAATCAACATGAAAAAATTATCTATGGTTTAATTTATTGAGAATTTTCAAAGATACTAGATTCTTTGATGAAAAATGAAACAATAATGGTTTTTATTAAGAATTGAAATTTCATTTAAGGATTTTAAAAACCTAATAATTATTTTATGAATTTTTAATAAAAAAACTAGTTCAATTATATAACTACTAATAAATTTTAATTAATTTTAGTCATTTTTAAGTTGAATTTTGATATAAACCTTTTTTAACTTTTGAACATTTTCTCTTTGAAAATCCACTTTTTCATCACATCTACATGAATAATTTTAAGTTAAAAGTTTCCATATATATGATTGGAATTTAGATAAATTGATTAATAATATTGAACCTGGATAGTATATATTATCTAATATGTGAAAATTTATTTTACAATCTAATGAATAATAAAAACAATGAATATTATTTTCTACAGTTAAGGTAAAAATTGGTTTGTCATGGGTTTAATTGACAAGATAAAGGTTAAAAATTATCTAAAAATTTCAGAAATAACATTGGATAGATAGATTTAAAAATTATATATCATATGATATATAATTTTACTTTTGGATATTTTTATAATGTTAAAAATTCAGTATACTTTTTCCTTTAAAAGAATAACATGTTTTTCACTCATCTCAATTATAAAAGGAAATCCTTATACTACCATATTCACACATCAAAAAACATTTTATGTATGAAAAACTTCGAAAATAAATTCACTACTTTATAGATCATCCATGAATCTTTAGTTTTTTCATAAATATTACATATGATGTATTTTCATGAAAACCTAATTATAATGTCTAATGAAGAGGTTACATCCTTAATCAATCATTTTATTTTATTTTGTTCTCCAAATCCTTCAATTCTATTTAAATATATATAATATAATATCCTTTGTTTCCTACAAATACCAATATGTTATTATGTTAACTTAACAACCTAAATCCATCTCCACTTCCATCAAATAGGTTATAGAAGCATCATTCGTGTGTACGATGGACAAACGTCATTCGAATCGATGTTGTTAATTTTCCATAAGAATATTGCATGACTAGATATAATTTTGCATTTATTATTTATATATGAAATTTAGGATATTTTTATACTTTTTGAATCAATATATCACATTTTTCTACTTACTTTCCTTTTTGTGGTAATATGAGAACACCGTTCATGAGTACATTGGACTACCGAATCACAAAAATATGTGATTCAGTCAAGACTTTGACGGATAGAAAAAAGTATAGATTTACCAAAAACATGTAATATATATGACATAATAATTATTCTTTAATGGTAGTATATTATTTTCCTTTCATTTTTTATTTCTGTTAGGAAAATGGAATCATTGTTCATATGTACGTACGACCTACTATCTCAATGATTAGTATAGTACATTTTATATATCAATCGTTTATGTATCACTAAAATTAAATATATTATTAAAATATATGATATTTTAAGAACCCAGATCTTCTTTTCAGGTACTTTTTTTTCAGGTGTTTTAGAGAAAAAGAGGACTTTCTGGAAATTTTGGAAGTATATGCCATGTACTTTATAAGTACACGCCATGTAGTGGTCATGAACACAGCCGTGTGTGGTGACCTAGAAACTACCTAAAGTGGGGGCTATGGAATGAAAGTAAACACCATGTACATATAAAGTACACACCATGTACTTTTATTTTCATTAAACGCACATGAGTTGTGTATGATGGACAGAACCATCACCTTCTAGGTCTGGTTCATCCAAGAGCGAGAGAACAGCTGCAATATTTCCCCAATCCCCCAATCAAGCATTTATTCTCCAAATCGACCACCGTCGATTATGTTGGGATCTCCTATGTAAGATCTTCCTTATCCTAGAGCTTCATTTCTTGATTCATCCTCTTTCTCAAGTTATCTTCGGTACATAATTTTAGCGTTTTTGTATATAAACGGTGTTATTGGGAGATTCAAGGCTGTAGGTTCACTTATATCAATCCTACAACACATAGGTTGGTGGTTTTTGCCTTTTCATTGAATGTCTATGAGTTATATGTGCAAAAGTGTCTAATACCCTTGAATAAGGTATTACGTGTTTACTTTTTTCACCATTTTGATTGCCTGTTATGCTTGTATGATTGAACATAGGTTAATTGAAAGAGAATAGGTTTAATTCTTATAATTTGGATGTATTTTACCATGCATGTTTTTTATGACTGTTTAGTCTTTCTTAGCCTGTTAGGCTGCCTTGTTTGTTTCCCATGCCTTGTATTGTAGAATTGAGAATTGTTTATCCTCCATACTGTTATGTTATAGATTTTTATCTATGTAGTTCTTGAGGTTTAATTTGGTTGATATTCATTTCCATTCTTTCTTGACTAACACCAGGATGTGAGAACCTTGTGTAGTAGACCATAGGGAGAATGGACGAAATAGATTTTCCCGAGTTTCTGTTTTTACTATTATGATGCAAGAACATAAGAGGAATTGACTTAAGTGGTTCTTCAGAGTGTTTGTAGTTCCTCGACATGGGACACAAGGGTAATGTGACGTAAGTGCTTCCCCAGAGTGCCTTTAGTTACCAATATGAGACAATAGGGGGAATTGGTGGCGAGTGCATCCACAGGGAGTCAATGTTTAAGCTGAACCAGAGGGGTTAGACTGTGTGTAATTCCCCAAGGGTTTCTTTTGTTGTTTTGGTTGAATTAGAGGGGTTAGGTTGAGAGTACTTCCAAGAGGGTTACTGGATTTGATCAGATGATTGCGTGATATGTGGAATATACCGCTTTGAAACTGTGGACATTATTACTCCTAAGTACATCATTGTTTATAGATTTCTTTTACTTTTTGCTTCCCATATATATTCACTGACTATTAGGCATAGATCTTTTGGTGGTGGTCTACTGGTGTTAGTATCACACCTTGTTTGGGTCATGATTTTGGGCCCAAACTGTATATATTTTTTCAGGTATAGATAAGGTCAACCACCCTTCTACTTGAGGTACTTGATTGCCGAGGAGCTATAGAGCATGGGACCTTGCTGAGGCTTGAGATGCTGAGGAGTTTATCGGTTTTCTTGTGTACTTTGGTTTTTTACTCTATTCTAGCATTTTTTTTGTTTGGATACATTCCTAGACATGTACCATGCATAATTTATATATGTGTTCTATAATTACTTATTACATTCAGTATTTCGTTGTTTACTATTGTATTCCATTATTACTGCTTCTGCTATTGTATATCTGTTTCTCTTCTGCTGGGTTACTCTGCCAATGAGGGCATAATTTCCCAACAATCACACTGAAGTCCCTCATTGCTTGTCAGCATCCTCTGGTGTTAGGGGAAATGCACTTTATTCTATGTGACCAAATGGGTATGGGGAGCCACTAGACAGTTTCCAAAACTGGGACATTGCAAAGTGGTATCAGAGGAATTAGTTTCTAATGGCATACTATTTGGAGCCTATAGAAAGGGATATGAAGAAATTGGTTCTTGGTAATAATTTTTTCCCAGGAGTAGCTAACCCGTGTACAAGGAAAAGCCTATCTACCTCATTTATTGTAGTTTTTCAGGTTTTTCAATTATTACAGTTTATTTGATTTCACCTTGAGTGATTCAAACGTTTTGTGTTGTTATTGTTGATGTTATTAATGTTCTATTTTTGTTGCAACCAGATGATATGGGGGAATTATATCTCATGCATCATATAAGAACTTTCTAGAAAGCACATTTCACGCATTATTGTCATTCGATTTAGGTTGCATTAGCGATTACATGTTGTTGTGATAGATGTTATGATATATGTGTATGCTGTTGTGATAGATTCCTTGAAAAAATACATTTTGTGCGATAGGGTATTGGTTGTGTAAGGTTTTTTTGAATGAATTCCAAACTTTGGTTCTTGAGGTGTTATGGCCCCTCATGGATCAGAATTTGGGGGATCATTGATCTATTATGCTTGTTTCTGACTTGTATAAGATTCCAATATTTGATTCGAAGGGAGTATGGGTCCTCCCAGATAAAAATTTTTCACCTTAATGATCGTTTCAGTGTTTTTATGGGCTCTAGAGTAGTTTATGGGGGTTACATTGTGGAAAAAACTATAATACACACCATTTAATGTTAAATACACTCCATGTGTTCTTTTGTTCGTAAAGAAACTGTTTTTCTTAAATACACACCATGTACCGTATGTATACACCATGTACCGTATTCACATGCCATGTAGTATCTATCTATGTCCTAGACTGTGAGGGCAGTGACACATGGTCTGGAATCTTTGGTAGGACATGCCGTGTACCGGATGTACATGTCATGTTGTATAGCCGTGTAACCGGCCGTGTCACTAACAAAACGGGGCAGTTGAGTCTTTTTAAATACATTCCATGTCCATCTAGAACACACTATGTCATGTGATCCGTGTATCTGGCCTTGTCACTAACAACACTGTTCGGTGAAGCTCGTCTAGTAAAAGACAGTTCTGGCACAATCATGCCATGTATTCGTGTTCTAGGAGAATCGTGTGGCCTAGTCGTGTAAGGGAACTTAGGTAGGGGAAGAGGATTCAAGTACACTCTATGTGTAAGGACAACAAACTGTGTATGGGGTTTTTACATGACTAGTTTTGGAAAAGGTACATGCCCCTGTGAATGGATTAAAGGATCACACCGTGTAGTTTGATATGCACGATCTGTATCCTTGTTTAGAAAAACATGAATGCTTTCTTTATCCTATTCCCTCCTTACTCTTCTAGTTTTCAGTCCCTGTTAATCTTGATCAAAGGTGTGTGCTTGACCTTGCAGAGTCATTACACTAAGACGTACTCCGTTTGTATGTCAGTTTCGAGGTGATTAGAAAACACCAGACACGGTTGATCAAAGACTACCAGCAGATCCTCCAGCTGTGCTATTCTTGGCATCAGCCATCATTCTGGACATAGGTGCTAATGCACAGTTCCGAGTGGTCTTCATGAGGTTCACACAGAACTTCCATAGAGTACCTCATCCTTCCCCATCATTGGAAGTGTTGACATAGGATTTCCATTAGCAGCATCCTCCGACCTTCATAGGGGATGGAGGACCTGAGGTTGCAGAGTCATGGTCAGAAGCCATGCTTTCCATCTTCGAACATCTGGAGATGCCTATAGAGAGGAGGGTCATGCTTTCTATATACATGGTTTGGGATTATTCCATGAGATTGTGGGATGTTATCTTACAGGAAGGACGCTAGCCGGTTATGGCTTGGGATGAGTTCAAGCGTGCCTTCAATTAATACTTCTATCTGGATACTTTGAGGGCTGATCGAGCCCAAGAGTTCATGAGTCTGGAGCAGGGTACTCTTTCTGTTATAGTGTATTATTCTCATTTCACTATGCCTCATCGCTTCATAACAAATGAAATAGGTGATGAGTTATTCTTATAAAGTAAGTTTGAGGATGGTCTGAGACACAACATCTGATCTTAGGTGATCATATTCAGGATGACTCCCATCACTTTAATACTCAACCAGGACCTTATCACGGAGGAAAATCTAAGGGATTCTGGAGTTTTTGGCTAGGTCGGATTGACATATGGAGTTATTATCCCTCGTACTTGCATTAAGAAGCTTCACAAGGGGGTCTTCGGGCGGGGATCCAAGGAGGTGAGACACTTATTCTGGTAGCCAGGTGGTGTGCTACTAGTACAGGAAGAGCGGGCATACGAGGGCACATTTTCTGAGATACCTAGTAGAGTTTCTATCTTTTGATAAGATGCGGCATATTCAGCACTTCTATCAGATATTCTCACAAGAAGTGGGTGACATGGGTTCTTCTATGACTCCTCATTCAAGAGCAGAAACACTGGTTTCTCATCGTTCTTCGAACTGGGGTACTTCCGACTGTTCTGGCAGAGGTGGAGGTCGTGGCCATGGTATTCATTCTCCAGGAATTCAGTGACAGTATGGTCGATCAACATAGAGTGGTCAGGTAGGGTCATAGGTTCATGGTGAAGGTCAAACTTTTGTGTTGGAGCAGACCTAGCAAGAGTAGGATCTCGGAACCTGTACAGGTCAAGGTACGATTCTAGTTGCCCCAGTTTTAGCGTCTACTATTTTCGATATAAGGGCATCCCATAGCGTTATATTTGTTTTTGGTGTGGAGATCCTTGGGCTCTGTATCATTACTTCTACTGATGTATTGATGTTGGACACACCGTTGGGGACTATAACGGCTAGAAAATGTGATTGCAAAGAGTTCTCTCTTAAGGTTGGTGGGTGTCACATCTTGTTGGAACTTTATGTCCTAGAGATGATAGGATATGATTTCATTCTTAGAATTGACTGGTTAGTTTCCTTCTAGGAAGTTGTCTATTACTATCATCGTAGGGTGAGTTTCACATCACCAGAGGCTGGATCGTTTCTTCACAAGGGCGAATGGTATGTCTGGGCGAGCAGAGCGGGACCCCGGCATCATGGGTTGAGAGGAGTTACAGACCATATTTCTAGTCTATATCTAGATGACCAGGGGACTTCTCATATGGACATTCCTCTAGTGGTGGATCGTTTTAGGTACGTATTTCCCGAGTACATTTTAGGTTTGCCTCTGAAGTGAGAGGTATACTTTTCTATTGAGATTGTTCCAAGAGCAGCACCAGAGTCAATTCCTCCTAACATGATGGCTACACAAGAGTTATAGGAGATCAAGAAGCAGTTGGAGAAGTTGTAGGAAAAGGGTTCTATCTGACCTATAACTTTTCCATGGGGTTCACCTATCCTGTTTGTGAAGAATGCAGACTATACCTTTGGAATTTGTGTGGATTATCAAAAGATGAACTAGTTGATGGTCAAAACCTAATATCCATTGCCAAGGATTGATGAACTCTTTGATAATCTTCATGAAGAATATGTGTTCTTGAAGATTGACTTGAGATCCAGTTATCAACAATTGCCTATAAGACCATCTGATATACCTCTTACAGCATTCCAGAGCTGGTATGTTCTATACTAGTATGTGGTTAGGCAGTTCAGTCTCAAGAACGTGCCTACAATTTTTATGGCACCGATAAACCGAATGTTCAATCCATACATGGATTCTTTAGTGGTGGTTTTGTGGAATATATCTTGGTGTACTCTCAAACACAACAAAACCATTCAATCCATATTTAGATCATTTTAAGTACACAATGAATGAATCAGTTATATGATATTCTCTCAAAATGACACTTTTGGATGGATCAGATTCACTTATTGGGTCATGTTATCTTGGAAACAGTAGTATCAGTAGACATAGAGAAAGTGAGAGCAATAGTTTCATTGGAGCAGTTGAAGAACTTCTTTGAGGTACGTAGTTTTCCAGGGAGGGATGGATACTACAAACATTTCACACATGACTTTTCACTCTTAGAAGCGCCACTGATGGGCCTGAATAATAAGGGTGAAATGTTCTTGTGGTCAGTTTCTTGTGATCCAGCCTTTCATGATTAGAAAGGGAGGTTGACATCAGCACTGATGCTAGTATTTCTAGAGCTGGGCAAGAGCTATACTATGTACTGTGATGCTTTAGGTATTAGAGATGGATTAGTGCTTATGTAGGATGAAAAAGTCATTTTGTACATGTCTTAGCAAATGAGTCCACATGAGATAAATTACCCGATGCACGATCTTATGTTGGCTGTTGTTTTTCATCCCATAAGGTGTTGGATAAATTAACTATTGGGGGAGCATTTTATGGTTTTAACGGGCCACAAAATTCTCAATTATATCTTCACTTAGCATGACATGAATTTGATATAGCGAAAGTGGGATGAGTACCTTCAGTCTTTTGACTTTTACGTGCCTATATGTCTAAGAAAGGAAATGCGGTGGATGATGCGCTGAGTAGGATGAATCAGATACAGGCAGTTCAGGAGGATAGTAGTGAGTGGAAGCTTATGGATCTGTTCTCTGAGAAGCAATTGGAGGTGCACAACATAAAGGGGTAGAAGTTTCTTTCTTCTATAAATGTTACCTGTAATCTTCTTTAATGAGTTCGAATGAGGTAACTATCAGATTATAAAGGCGTAGTCATACAAGAATGTGTGTCAGGAGAGGACCCTATTCTAGGATGGACCATAGGTGAGGATGAGATATTGTGACTCCATGGGTGTGTATGGGTGTCATTAGACATACATGAGTAGCTGATGTAGGACTTTCACTCCCTAGTTGGGGTAGTTCATCCTGGCATCACTAAGATGTATTGTAATCTACATCGGAAGTATTGGTGGTGAGGTATGAAGATAGATGTTTCTTATTTCGTTATGAGGTGATCCACCTGTTAGAAGGTGACGACATAACATCCGCAACCAGGAGGGATTTTGTAGTAGTTACCCATTCCCATGTAGAAGAGGAATGATGTCACGATGGATTTTGTGACATGTTTACTGAGGTATCCTCGAGGGAATGATGCTATATGAGTTGTCACTATGTAAGAACCCAAACTTTCTTTTCAAGTATGTTATCCTTTTCTGGTCGTTTAACATAAAAAGTTGGAATTTTGGAAATTTTCTAAGTAGACGCCATGTACTTTATGAGTACACATCGTGTACATTATGAGTACACACCGTGTACTTCCTTGCCCCAGTAGGTCGCATGCTGGCCATGTAGTCAACACACACACAGTGTCTGGGAGTGACTAGGAGGCTGCTTAATGCAGTGTATGGAGAAGGCAAGTACATGCCGTATACTTTCTTTTTTTTAATTTAAACGCACCAGGGTCGTGTCTGACACACATAACTCACTTCTTTTAGGTTATGTTCATCAGAGAGCACCGAGCAACTGCAGATCTTTGACGAGCCCCCGATCCTCCATCCGTCCTCAGATTCAAACACCATTGATTGCGTTGGAATCTCATCTCTGAGTTCTCTCTTTTTCGGGAACTTCGTTTCGTGATTTCTCTTCATTTCCAAGTTATCATAGGTGGAACGTTTTAGTGATTTTTTTGATATATAGTGTTCTATGGAGATTCAAGCTTCTAGGTTCAGGTATATTGATCTCCTAACCCCGAGGTAGGTGTTTTGTGCCTTTTTATATGATGTCTTTTAGTTTTATGTACAAATTTTCCCAATACCCATGAACGGGGTATTGTACGTTTACCGTTTTGGCCCTATTATTTCTCTGTTATGCTGGTGTGCCTAAGTAAATGATTTTTGTTTATGAATAGGGTGAATTGTTGTGATTTGGATGTATTTCCCATGCATGTTTTCCTATTTTGACCTTTGGGTTTTTTATGCATGTAGGTAGCTGTTTACTTTCCCGTGCCTAGTATTAGAAGATGTGTCACTGTTCTTCTGTAATGCTGTTGTGCTGTAAAATTCTAGCCAAGTAGTTCTTGTGGTTGACCTTGTCCATTAGGAACTGCTACAATTTCTTTACTTACACTGGGTCGTGAGAACCTGGTGTATAGACCATACGGAGAATGGACGATGAGGGATTGTCTAGAGTGTCTTTATAATTTACGATCCGAGACCATAGAGGGAATTGACGTTGAGTGCTTCCCTAGAGTGTATATAGTTCCTCGATGTAGGCCACATGGGGAATGAGATGTTGAGTGCTTCACTAGAGTGCTTTTAGTACCGATTCGAGACTCTAGGGGGAATATATGGTGAGTGCTTCCTCATAGAGTCTATGCTTAAGATGAACTACAGGGGATAGGCTGTGAGTACTTCCCAGAGGGTTACCTATTGTGTTATCATATTTCTTAGTAGTTTCATGCTGTGTGGTGTTTGAATGCATTAAATTGTGGATTGTTTACTACTTAGTTCTTTCCTATTTACTTTTTTCTATACTTTTACATGACATATACTCACTGACTATTAGGCATAGATCTTCGAGTGGTTTCCTTCTGGGATTTAGTCTCACACCCTGTTTGGGTCAAGCTTTTGGGCCCAACCATATTATATTTTTGCAGGTATAGTTAAAGAAAAGCACCCTTCTACTTCAGGTACTTGACTTGCTGTGGAGCTGGAGGGCATGGGACCAAGCATATGATTGCGAGGATGAGGATTTGTTTACCTTTTATTTGTACTTTGGTTTAGTACTAATTTTATTCCAGCATTGTGACTTGTTTGGCGGTTTTCCTAGAATTATGTAACATGCTTCATTTTATATATATGTTCTCTAGGTTATACATTTAGTCTTCTGCGGTTACATTTGTATGTCATTATGACTGGTTCCGCTCTTGTAAGTATTTGTTTACATTCACTGTGTAACAAGCTAATAAGGGCATAATTTCCCCAGTTGCACACCCAAGGCCCCCACTACAAGTCGGCAGCCTCTGGCATTTGGGGAAATGCGCCTGAGGCCATGTGACCAACCGGTTTCTGGGCGCCTCTGGGTGGATTCCGAAACATGGATGTTACAAAGTGGTATCCGAGGATTCGTTTATCTTGACTTACTATTTGGAGCCTTTAGCCATGGATAGGTTGGAATATGTACTTGGTATTAAGCTATTCCCGGGATTAGATATCCCATGTATAGGGAAAATCCGATCAACCACGTTTAATTAAAAAATTTCTGGTTTTGCATTTATTATAGTTTATTTGATTTCACCTTGAGTGATTCACATTATTTGTGTAGTTATTGTTGATGTTTTTGAGGTTTTATTTTTGTTTCAACCCGATGAGATGAGGGCATGCCATCTCATGCATCATATAGGCCCTTGTTAGGAATCACATGTTAATAATTTTTTCCAAGCCATCTTTGATGCATTAGAGATTTCATGTTGTTGTGATAGATGATGTGTAAAATATGCATGTTGTTTTGATAGTTTCCTTGATAGAAATACCTCCTGTTTGATAGGGTATTGTTTTGTGTAGGGATTTTCATAAAAGAAATCCAAACTTTGGTTCTTGAGGTGTTATGGGCCCTCATGGACTAGAATTTGGTTGAAATTTGCTTTTTTTTCAATGCTATAACTTGTATATGATCCCAAAAATTGATTCACTGGGATTATGGGCCATAAAGGATTAGAATTTGGCACTTTCGATGTTTGTTTTAGCATTTTCTAGGTTCCGGAGTAGTTTTTGGGGATTACTGTCTGGAAAAACCCAGAATACATGTCATGTAACTTAAAGTACATGTCGTGTGTTATTCTTTTTGGGAAGAAATAGTTTTTATTATGTACACGCCGTTTACTTTATATACACATAGTGTATCCTCTTACCACTTCATAGGCCATGTGGTCAGAGAAATGGGATGGGGAAAAGTCTGGAGTGAACACGCCGTGTATCATCCATACTTGTTGTGTGGTGTCGACCCCGTGCCCACACGTGTCACTAACAAACATAGGTTGGTCATGTTGTGTAAAATAAATGTTTTGTTCTATCTAAAAACACAATGTATTCTGACCCAGGTACCCGATCATGTCACGAACAACACAGGTTGATGTTACCCTTTTACGTACATGTCGTGTCCAACTTGAAAATGCCTTGTAGTATGACCTAGGAATATGGTCGTGACACGAACAACATAGGTCAGTTTTATCCTTTCTCACACATGCAGTGTCTGTTTGGAACATTCCATGTAGTGTGAGCCGTATGATAGGTCGTGTCACTAACAACATGGGCAAGGTGAATCTTGCCTAGTACTTGCCATGTAAGAATTTTACCCGCCGTTTAGCCTTGTCTTAGGAGGGCTATGTGGCATAACCATGTAGAAGGACTTGGGAAGGGGTAAAGGTTTCAAGTACACATCATGTGTTAAGACAACCTGCCGTGTTTTGGGGGTGTTACATGACAGGTTTATGTAGGAGTACATTCCCATGTAAATTACTTAAGGAAACATGCCATGTAGGAAATATACATGCAATGTAGTCATGTTTTGTAAAACATGACTGCTTTCTTCCTCTTATTTCCTTATTACACTCCTTGTTTTCAGTCATTGATATCATGATCTAAGGTGTGTGCTTTACAATGTAGAGTCATACCACTGAGACATCCTCCAGTTGTACATCAGTTTCCAGGAAGTGATCAGTCACCAGACATGGATGATCAGAGACTTCCAGCAGATCCTCTAGTTGTTCCAGTCTTGGCACCAGCAGTTATACATATTACCAGTGCTGATGCACAGTTCAAGGAAGGCTTCATGAGGATTTTGCAGACCATTTAGGGACAACCACCTCCTTCCCCGTCAATGGATGATTTGACGTGGGTATTCTAGTAACACCGTCCTCCCAATTTCTCGGGGAAAGAGGACCTCAGGCTTTAGAGCCATGGCTAGAAGCCATGCTGGCGATCTTTGAGAATCTAGAGACGCCTCAAGAGAGGAGGGTCAATATCTCTACCTATATTCTTCGAGACTTCACCAAGAGGTGGTGGGATGAGATCTCACAAGTGGGACGCTAGTAGGTTATGATGTGGGATGAGTTTCAGTGCATATTCTTTTATTACTTCTCTATGGAGACCTGGATGGTCGATAGAGCTCGAGAGTTTATGAGTCTAGAGTAGGGTAATATTTCTCTTATGGAGTATTCCTCCTACATTACCAAGCTACAATTCTCCATGACTATTCTAGGATTTTTTCAACTGTTCATGGAAATGATGGTCAAGGATGGTTTGAGGCACAACATCCTATCGTAGATGAACATCTTCTAGTTGACTTCTATCACTTCAATAGTCAATTAGGAGCTGATCACAGAGCACAATCTGAGGGATTTTGGAGTTGTGGGCCACGGAGGCTCAACATATGGGGTTAGTATTCCCCATACTAATTGTAGGAAGTGATGCAGGTAGTCTTCACGTGGTGAACCAAGAAGACAAGAGACACCTTCAGGTAGCCAGGTGGTATGCTACCATTGTAGAAGGGATAATCATACGAAGCCATATAGCTAGATAGACTTAGTGGAGTGCCGAACTTGTTTGACAATGGGCCATCTTTAGTGCATCTGTCAGATCTTCTCTCCAGCCACTGGTGAAAGGGGTTCTTCTATGACTCCTCATTGAAGAACATCACCACTAGTTTCTCACTAGTATGAGAACTAGAGTTCTTCCAGTCATTCAAGCCGAGGTGGAGGCCATGGAAAGGGTATCCAGTCGTCCAGTTTTCTATGACATCAGGGAAAATCAGTTTAGAGTGGTCAGGTAGGGTCACAGGGCTGCAGAATTGGCCAAACATTTTCAGTGGAGTAGACCCAGGAGAATCATAATCCCAGACCTTATACCATTCGAGGTAGAATCTTAGTAGCCTCAGTTTTAGCCTATGATCTTCTTGATAAAGGGGTTTCCCATAGCTTTATATATGTCACTATCGTGGAGATCCTTAGGCTCTGTATCTTTTATTCTAATGATATCTTGATGCTAGAAAATACGTTAGGGACAAGAACGGCTAGTGTACGTCAGTGCAGAGACTTCTCTCTATAGGTTGGTGGATGTCACTTTCTGTGGGACCTTTATGTATTAGTGATGACTAGCTATGATGTTGTTCTCAAAATGGATTGTTTAGCTCCATTCTAGGCTATCATCAACTGTTATCATTGCAGGGTGATTTTCATATCACTAGATGGCGGATCCTTTATTCATAGGGGCGAGTGGGACATCCAATCCAGCAGAGCGGGCCCAGAGCATCACGGGTTGGGAGGAGTTATGGCCCGAATTGCTAGTCGTTATCTGGATGACCAGGAGACTTCACAATTAGACTTTCCTCTAGTTTTGGATCATTTCAGAGATGTATTTCAAGAAGACTTTTCTGGTTTGCTTCTGGAGGTTGTGGTAGACTTCCCAATTGATCTTGTTCTAGGAGTGGCACCAGTGTCCATTCATCCTTATAGGATGGCTACAACTGAGTTGCAGGAGCTCAAGAAGTGGTTGGAGGAGTTGTAGGTAATGGGTTTCATCTGACCCAGTACTTCACCTTGGGGTCCTCCTGTCCGGTATTCCATGAAGGTAGACGGTACCCTCAGGCTTTTTGTGGACTATCATAAGTTGAACCTATTGATGGTTAAGAACCGATATCCCATGCCGAGGATCGATGATCACTTTGATCAACGACAAGGATCCCGGGTGTTCTTAAAGATTGAATTGAGGTCCTGTTATCCTCATTTGTACATTATACCATCAAATATACCTCTTAAATCCTTTAGGAGTAGGTATGGTCTATACGAGTACTTGATTATGTCGTTCGGTCTCACGAAAATGCCTTCAGTTTTCATGGCAATGATGAACCGAGTGTTCCATCAATAATTGGATTCCTTCATTGTGGTCATCGTGGACGATATCATGGTGTTCTATCACACTAGACACAACCATGATACCCATCTTAATATTGATTAGAGTACACTGAGGGAGAATCATTTATATACCATGCTCTCAAAATGCCACTTTTGGATGGATCAGATTCACATCTTGGGTCATGTAATCTCAGAGGAAGGAGTATCTGTAGACCCAGAGAAATTGAGTGCTGTAGTTTCATGGGATCAGCCAAAGAATGTCTTTGAGGGGCAGAGTTTTCTATGGATGGATGCATACTATAGACATTTCATACATGAATTTTCATTCTTAGCAGCACCGCTGATAGGTCTGACCAAAAAGGGTGTGATGTTCCTAGGGTCAGATTCATGGGTGTCAGCCTTTCAAGAGCAGAAAGAGAGGTTGAATTTAGCACTAATACTAGTCTGGCTAGAGTCGCACAAGAGATATACTGTTTACTATGAGATATCAGGTATCGTGCTAGGAGATGCACTTATGTAGAGAGATGGAGTCATTGCGTATGAGTGTCGGCAGTTGATGCCACATGAGAGGAATTACCTAACACACGATCTCGAGTTGCCAACTATTGTTCATGCCTTACGATATTAGAGACATTATATTTTAGGAGAGCATTTTTTGGTTTTCACCAACCACAAAAGTCTCAAGTACATCTTCACTCAGCGTGATCTGAATTTAAGAAATCGCAGGTGGGTTGAGCACCTACAGTCTTTTGACTTTGTGCTTCCCTATACGTTTGGGAAAGGCAACACTATGGCATATGATTTGAGAAGGAGGTCTCATATACAGGTTGATTAGAAGGCCAATAGTGTGTGGTATATTATAGCTATATTCTCTGAGATGCATTTGGAGGTGCATGACAGTCAAGTGAAGATGTTTCTTTCTTCGTTAGTTGTTACCTCTACTCATCTGGATCATGTTCGAATGAGGAAGCTATCTAATTCTAGAAGGCCTGGTCCTAAGAGATAGTGTGTTAGGAGAAAACACTATTCCTGGATGGACTATAGGCGAGGATGAGATCATGCATTTCCAATGGCGCGTATGGGTTCTAGCGGACATATGTGAGGAGCTAATTTATTATTTTCAATCCTCAGTTTGGGAAGTTCATCCTGGTATCACCAAGATGTATCATGACCTACACTGTCATTATTGGTGGCCAGGTATGAAGAGGTATGTTTCTAGTTTCATCATGAGGTGTTCCACTTGTCAGTAGGTGAAAGAAGAGCATCATCAAGAAGTATGGATTCTACAGTAGTAACCCATTCCCGAGTGGAAGTGGAATGATGTCACGATGGACTTTGTGACTGGTTTTCCAAGGTCACCTCGAAGGAATGATGTAGTTTGGGTTGTCATAGACAGACTCATGAAGCTTTCTCAGTTTTTTCTGATCAAGGAGACCTTCTGTGTTTATGAGGTGGGACATTTTTACATATGTGAGATTGTACGTCTTCATTGAGTTCCACAATCCATTGTTTCAGACAAGGATGCACATTTTACTTATCATTTATGGTAGGGGAATCAGAAGGATTTGGGAACACTGGTACATTTGAGTACAGCTTACCACCCCCAGATAGATGGCTAGTCCAAGAATATAATTCAGGTGCTTTAGTACATGCTTCGAGCATGCATTCTGGATTTTGGAGGTTCTTGGGAGAATCATATAACTTTTTTGGAGTTTTCCTACAATAATAGTATCCCTGAAACTATCCAAATGGAACCTTATGAGGCTTTGTATGGTAGGTCAGGCCGATCACCCTAATGTTGGCTGGAGGTAGGTGAGGTAGCTTTAATAGGAGATCATCTTGTTCAGGAGACCACGTAGCATATAGAGTTGATTCCAAAGAGTATGGATACTGCACAGTCATGAAAAAAGTCTTCTGTTGATCAACAGAGATGACCTCTGGAGTTCGAGGTCAGTGGTCTGGTTTTCCTACGTGTCACACCGAGGTTGGGACACAAGGCGATTAAGAGACAAGGTATGCATTCACTAAGGTACGTCAGACTATTTGAGGTGTTGGATATAGTTGGGAGGGTTTCCTATCGCTTACAGTTACCTCTGAGGTACCGAACTATGCATGATGTCTTCCACGTTTCTCAGCATTAACGATATTTTTCAGACCCGTCTCATGTCTTTCAACCTGAGTAGGTTGAGAATGAAGTGGATGCGTCATTTGAGGAGCACCCTATCTAGATTTTGGTTCATAGTACAAAGGTTCTTCGTGGCTGGACTATTCCCCAGGTATGGGTGCTATGGCAGCATGGGTGAGTACATGACAAGACTTGGGAGAGGGAGGCCAATGTGCAAGCTCAGTGGTTAGAACTGTTCGGGAGTTTCTTCTTCTACAGCACGCTATGGAAATTCAGGGATGAATTTCTTTAAGGGGGGATGTTGGTAAGAACCCGGACCTTTCTTCAGGTATCTTTCTCTTTTATGGTCGTTTTTGAGAAAAAGGGAAAATTTTGGAAATTTTCTATTTACACGCCGTGTACTTAATGAGTACACGTCATGTACTTTTTTTCCATAGCAGGCCATGTGTTGGCCATGTAGTCACCACACACACGACATGTGGGAGTGACTTGGAGGCCACTTAAAGCGGAGTATGGAGAATATGATTACACACTGTGTTCTTTTTTTTCATTAAACGCACTGGGGTCACCTCTTATGGAAAGAACTCACTTAATTTAGGTTCTGTTCATCCGAGAGCGCCGAGCAGCCACAGATCTTCAACGATCCCCCTAGCCTCCATCTTTCCTATGATTACAACACCATTGACTGCATTGGAATCGCATCAGTTAGTTCTGTCGTCTACTAGAACCATGTTTCATGATTTCTATTCTATTGAATGTTATCGTGGGTTTAAAGTTTTAGACGTTTTCTTAGATCTATGGTATTATATGGTGATTCAAGCATAAATGTTCAATTATATTGATCTACTAACCTCGAGGTAGTTGGTTTGTGCCTTTCATTAGGAAGTATTTGAGTTCTATGTGCAAATTTTCCCAATACCCATGAATGGGGAATGACACGTTTACGGTTTTGGCCCTCTTATTTCTCTACTATGATGGTATTCTAGAGTATAGGATTTTTGTTTTTGAAAAGGGTTAATTGTTGTACTTTGGTTGTATTTCCCATGCATGTTTGCTATTTTTTACCTTTGGGTCTTGTTTTCCTGTAAGAAACTATTCAATTTCCCATGCCTAGTATTATAGGATGTGTGACTGTTCTTCTGTTATGCTGTTATGATAAAGACTGCTAGCCAAGTAGTTATTGAAGTTGAACTTGGCCGTTACATGCTTCTATAATTTCTTCACTTACACAGGGCCATGAGAACCTAGTGTATAGTCCATAGGGATAAGGGATGATGAGGGATTCTCCTGAGTGTCTTTATAATTTATGATGCGAGACCATAAGGGGAATAGACGTTGAGTGCTTCCCCAGAGTGTCTATAGTTCCTTGACATGGGTCATAGGGGGAATGAGACGTTGAGCACTTCCCCAAATATCTTTTAGTACTGATACGAGACTATAGGGGGAATTGACGGTGAGTGCTTCCCCAAAGGGTCTTTGCTTAAGCTGAACCAGAGGGGTTAGACTGAGTGTACTTCCTAGAGGGTTGCATGTACTTGTTAGGTGGGGCCATAGGGGATAGGTTGTGAGTATATCCTAGAAGGATACCTGTTGTGTTGTCTACATGCTTAGCTGTTGCATTCTGTGTGGTGTTTGAATGCTTTAAACTGTGTATTATTTACTACTTAGTTCTTTCCTGTTTACTGTTTTCTATACTTTTAACTTCTATATACTCACTGACTATTAGGCATAGATATTAGGGTGGTTGCCTACTGGGATTTAGTCTCACACCCTATTTGGGTCATGCTTTTGGGCCCAAACAGATTATATTGTTGCAGGTATAGATAAGGGAAAGCGCCCTTCTACTTCAGGTATTTGACTTGCTGTGGAGCTGGAGAGCATGGGACCAAGCATATGCTTGTAATGCTGAAAACCTATTTATCTTTTATTTGTACTTTGGTTCAGTACTATTTGTATTCCAGTATTGTGACTTGTTTGGATGTTATCCTAGACTTATGTACCATGCATCATTTTATATATATGTTCTCCAATTTATACATTCAGTCTTCTGTTGTTACTATTGTATATCATCATGACTTCTTATGATCTTGTATATATATGTTTACTTCTGCTGTGTACTCTGCCAATGAGGGAATAGTTTCCCCACTATCACACCCAAGGCCCTCACTTCTATTTGGAAGCCTCTAGCATTGAAAGAAATGCACTTGAGTCCATGTGACCAATCGGGTACGGGGTTCCTCTGGGTGGCTTTCGGAACAGAGACGTTACACATTGACATACACATGAAGGTTTCTCACTTCTTTCTGATTAAGGAGACCTTCAATGCTGATGAACTGGGAAGGTTTCACATCTGGGAGATTTTACGTTGGCATGGAGTTCCATATTCCATGGTTTTATATAGGGATGAACATTTTACTACTCGGGTCTGGAAGGGGCTTCAGAAGGCATTGGGTAAAGAGGTACTTCTGAGTACAACTTACCAACCCCATACAGATGGCTAGTCTGAGCATATGATTCAGGTTCTTGAGGACCTGCTATGTGTATGAATCCTGGATTTTGGAGGTTCTTGGGAGAAGCGCATAACTCTTGTGGAGTTTTCCTACAATAATAATTTTCAATAAACTATACAGATGGTTCCTTATAAGGCTTTGTATGGTTGGCTATGCTGATCCCTATTATATTTGATGGAGGTATAAGAGGTAGCTATGTTGGGACCTCATCTTGTCTAGGAGAGCATAAAGCAGATAGAGTAGATTCAGAAGAGGATTTCTACTTCACAATCTCGAAAGTATTCTTATGTCGATCAGCAGAGACGACCTCGGGAGTTCGAGGTTAGGGATCATGTTTTCTGGCATGTCACACAAAGGTTGGGACACCGAAGGATTAGAAGACAGGGTACACTTTAGCCAAAGTAACTTGGTCCATTTGAGGTGATGGAGAGAGTTGGACCAGTTTCCTATCAGTTTAATTTACCACATAGGTACCGGGATGTGCACGATGTCTTCCATGTTTTCATCTCCTACATTACCTCTCAGACCCATCTCATGTTTTTTCAACCCAAGGAGGTTGAGTTAGAGGTGAACAGCTCATTTGAGGAGCATCCTATCTGAATTGTTGATCACATTACTAAGGTTCTCCATGGATGGTATGTTCCTCTGGTATGAGTGCTATGGTATCAAGGGTGAGTATAGAAGGAGAACTAGGAGAGGGAGGCCGATGTACGATCATAGTGGCTGGAGCTGTTTGAGGATTCTTCTTCTACACCGCATTGATTGGGAAATTCAGGGATGAATTTTTTTAAGGTGGGAAGCTTATAAGAACCAGAATCTTCTTTTCATGTACTTTTTTCATTTTTAGGTGCTTTTTAGAAAATGAGGAGTTTCAATAAATTTTTAAATTAAAAGCATTGTAATTTATAAGTACATGTAGTTTACTTAGTTACTGTGGGTAGCCGGGTGCTGGACGTGTAGTGGTCATGCACAAGACCATGTGTGGTGACCCGGAGACTGCCAAATGCGGGGGTTGGTGAAGGTAACTACATGTCAAGTAATTATAATTTAAAGGTCATGTACTTCATTTTTTTCATTAAACACATTGGGATCACGTTTGATGGATAGAATCGCCTTCCTCTAGGTCCAGATCGCCTGAGAGATAGAGAACACCTGCGATATTTCCCTAAGCCCTCAATCAAGCATCCTCTCCGAATCGACTGCTATTTATTGCATTGGTATCACCTCAGTAAGCTCTTTCTTCTCCTACAACTTCATTTCCTGATTCATCCTCTTTCTCAAGTTATCTTAGGTTGATCTTTTTTTGCGTTTTTATAGATATATGGTTCTCTTGGGAAATTATAAGCTTTAGGTTAACATATATCGATACTAAAACACTATGGTAGGTGGTTTGTGCCTTTCTATTGAAGGTCATTGAATTATATGTGAAAGAGTTTTCAAAACCCTTGATCGGGGTATTGCGTGTTTACTATTTTAGCCATGTTGATTTCCTGTTTTCTTGTATGCTTGAATATATCTTAATTTAATGAGAATAGAGTTAATTGTTATGTGTTGGAGGTGTTTTCCCATGCATGTTTTGTTTATGACCATTTGGTCTTGCTTATCATATTAGGATACCTTGTTTGTTTCCCATGCCTATTGTTGTAAAATGGAGTTTTGTTTATCTATCATGCTGTTATGTTGTAGATTGTTAGACTAGTAGTTCTTGAGGTTTATTTTGGTCAATACACATTTCCATGATTTCTTGACATACACTGGGCTATGAGAACCTGGTGTAGTCGTCCATAAGGAGAATGGACGTAAGGGTTTCTCCAGAGTGTCTGTTTTTACTATTACGATGTGAGACCATTGGGGGAATTGACGTAAGTGCTTTCTTAGAGTTTCTTTAGATCTTCGCCATAGTCCACATGGGGAATATGACGTAAGTTATTCCCCAGAGCACCTTTAGTTACTGATATGAGACTATAGGAGGAATTCACACTGAGTGCTTCCCTAGAGTGTCTATGTTTATGTTGAACTAGAGGGGTTAGACTATGTGTACTCCCCAGAGGGTTGCTTGTGTTGTTTTAGTTGAACCAAAGGTGTTAGGATGAGATTAATTCTCAGAGGGTTTCCTACTTTGATTATCACGTTTCTTGATATATGTAATTGAATTCTTTGAAACTATAGAAATGTTTAATACAGAGTACTTCCTTGTTTACTACTTCCTTTTACATATTGCCTAACATATATATTCACTGACTCTTAGGCACAAATATTTTGGTGGTTTCCTACTGGGATTAGTCTCACACCCTTTTTGGGTCATGATTTTAGGACTAAAAAAATTATATTTTTGATGGTATAGATAAGGGAAAGAACCCTTCTACTTCAGGTACATGATTCCTGAGGATCTGGAGAGCATGGGACCAAACTAAGGCTTGCGATGCTGGGTAGTTTATCTGTTTTCTTGTGTACTTTGGTTTAGTACTATATTCTAGAATTGTCTTTTGTTTGGATGTTTCCCAAGACATGTACCATGCATCATTTATATATATATGCTGCAGTTTCTTTTTTACTTTCAGTCATCTGCTATTTACTGTTGTATTCCATTACTAATACTTCCATTACTGTATATTTGTTTCTCTTCCACTGTGTTACTCTACCAGTGAGGGCATATTTTCCCCACTATCACACTCAAGGCCCTTGCTTCTAGTCGGAATCCTCTGGCATTAGGTGAAAATCTCTCGAGGAAATGTGACCAACCGGTTACGGGGTGCCTCTAGGCGGCTTCTAAAACAGGGACATTATAGATATTTATATCACATTTTTTATTATGGATCAATAATCCACGTAAGAGGAAAAAGAATTAAAAATCAAAACAGACATGTTAAATAGAGCAATTATTTCCTAAAAGATGACATCAACAGGGAATTGTTAATAAAATAGCAATAAAAGGTCACAATTAAATAATATATGGTATTATATATATATTTTTTTATATTTCCCGAATAGATTTATAATAAATATATATTAAATAAATATGAGTTTTAATGTGTAATAAGTATGTCAAGACTTAAGGTAATGGATTTCTATATGAAATTTATTTTTCCGTGAGCCACGATCTATATTCACCACATGTTTCTTTTATGTTGTATATATAGATCCCATGAATGTTTTTTGTTATTAATATAAATAAATTTGTGGTTAATTATATATCCATTTGATTATCTCTCTTTAATGGGTTTAAGGTTCAATATTTACCAAAATATTAATGGATTTTTGTCTCAATTTGATTTCTTTTGAAATGTGTTATGTTATTCACCTATATTCTTATATGAGGTGTATACGTACACTCTATAACATGTTATATATGGAATATACTTGTATTCAAAATAATATATGTTTTATTTAATGATATAATTTCATAGGGAGTATGATTCTATTTTATTAAAGTGGTAAATGTTATATGTATCAATCTCACAATTTTTAGGGTTATTTATGACTATTTTAAATTTTATTATAGATTATGACAAATCTATCATGAAACTTAGGAATAATCTTCTAAAATATTTATTTCATGAGAATACATGTTTTCCTTTCATTTTCTTCACTTTATGAAGTCAATAGTTGAAAAGGAGTTTTTAGGATAATCTATATTTATTTCTCCCTTTGTTTAAAAAAACATTTTATTCTAAAACAATGTTTTCTAGATTTTTTTTAAAATTTGTTTAACTTTCAAAAAACTATTTAATTTGTATAATTTAATACATTTTTTAAATTAAATTTTTTGATAGGAATCTTCATGTCTTGTTCCAGACAATTCCTCTTTTAATTTTACTAATAATGTGAATGGAATTTTTGTTTTAGTGTGTATGGTAGGAATCATATTAACCACCATAATGAGAAGATTACTATATTTAAATTTTCATTTATAATTATCATAATTTATTTTTAATTTAAAATATTTATAAAAAAATTATGATTTTTTGTTCTAAATATGAATTTTCAAAATGTGATCAATATTTTACTTATGAAATGATTTAAATGATTATAAATATTCTTTTATAAGTTTCAAATCTTATATCTAATGAAAATTATTCTGAGAAAGATTATATTTTAAATGTGTTTTTCAATTTGGATTGAATGTATTCCTCAAAAAACGTTCCATGTGAACTTTCAAAATTATTTTCCATCTAATATATTATCCATTGATATTACATTTACATTAACAGTGATAAGATTTAATGATACTACCCTTATTAATTTTTAGGATGGTTAATGATTATGTTGATGATATTTTCATTGAACCCATTTATTATACATGGTTTATGCTATGGTTAATTGATGAAATGTTTATGAATACAATTTTTTTACATTGGATATTATGTGATGATAAAATGATACTTTTATGAAATCATGGGAAAAATAAATATGGGATAATTATATGATGGGTATGTCATTTATATCCCTCTAATGCATGAGATAAATATTTATATTTCGTGAGATAAAAAATTGAAACACATTGAGAGGATTTATACTTTATGGGAATTAGGTTAGTACTTATCCTCTATGGAATATAGATGTGTCATGATCCATAATAGGAAATGGGTGATAAGTCACAATCAACTATGTCGATGGTCTTGGTATTTATCCATTACATATGAATTTTATTTCTTTATTTTGGATGGTGGCACATTGTTTTTGCATTATCTTATATTTCATGATTGATTTATAATTATTTTTCTCTTTTATAGCCTGTGATTCTAAAATGATAATATATTAGTGCATGAATCTTGTATATTATCTATGAAATGATGGGTGTGGACATTGAATGTTATATTCTTGATCAAACTTTTCATATTCTAAAATAACCAATTAAAAGTACAAATATATTTTTAACATGTTTTATGAAATTTGTAATCCTTATCATGTCCAATCTATGTGTGTTTTATAGATTATGCATTCACTGTTAATTTGTAATTATTAAATGTGAATAAAAATTTGAACAAAAATTTCGTTAGGTAAAATGAACACCATTTAACATATAGATGTTTTTTTTATATTTAATCCCTATTTTCTTGAATATATTTATTTATCTTGATGATGAACATGTTCTTATTGGATTTTCAAAAAAATATAATGATCTTCTTCAAATAATATCCCAACCACTTAAAAGATATTAGTTCAGTACAAACAATTTTTTTCCTCTACCTAAAAGTATCAGGATATTACTTATATGTATAAGGGAAAGCATGAATGAATGTTTCACTTCCTTCATTGTATAATGGTGTATGTAACCTTTTCAAATAGCTTAGAGTAAGAAAAGTATGTATTACAATACCTCTAATTCCCTACACATGAAGTGATTAAATAATGTCCCAAAACCTTTGTATATTTGATTAATGAGACAACATTCTTTTCCTCAGGTGTGCTTTATGTGAAAATGAATTTCCCACTGTGTCTTGTCATTTATTTTTCATAAATAAGTATGACCACAAGATTTACATGCTGTTAAGATTTTAATATGGATTTACTATATTTTCATGAATGAATTAGGTGGGTCCTCTTCTTTAAGAGATTCTCTCGATATCTCAATGCACAATAAAAAAACTCCTTCAAATTTTTCTTCAGTATTGAAATAGGAGGATCCAGTATATAAGATCCAATTTGTATTCCATGTTTATGACCCTTTTAATGACCTATGAAATTATTTGTATCTCATTAAGTTCGAATGTATCTACTTCATCTATAATCATAAAATTCTAGAGTGATCATGCAATTCACCTAAATACATATCATGGTCACTTAATTTATCATGAGACATCCATGTGGAAAGAAACTTGATAACTTCATTATAATTCCATATAATTCATGTGAGAAATATATTTAAAATATGATTTCATATTTTTATTAACTGATATGTTTTATTTCATGAGATAAAATCTCCTGATCACTCCGTGTTAATGTAGTGTCACTCTGTATGTCTACATTACTACATTAACATTCCTTATTCAATAATGAGACAAACTCATGCGAATACATTGGTTCATGCGGTGGCTTTATAACTATCCCGAGCGTATACGAAATTAGTTGCAAGCATGTCTTCATTAGGATCAAGCATGTCTTGATCCCTTAGCATGAACACCCTCTATGTAAATTGTCTTTATTCACGTTGATATAATCCTCATCCTTCAGTGCATGACGATGATGGGTGCATTAGAATATATGTGGTTTTTGAGTTCAGACTATGGAGATCAATCCCATCCAGTAGCTCATGTTAAATCCATATTTTAAAAATTGAGGAATAATATAGAGTAATTTTCTATCCTACATCATAAATGATCTATTTTGGGGATCCACATTATAGTAAATTCCATTCTGTATTCCTTTTGAGCTGGTAATGAGGATTCAATGCCTGTAACACCTTACACCACATGAATCATTCGTTGTTCCAACCCATGTTGGCCCACCAAAAGTCTTATAGGCTCAATGAAGTCTACACATGATCCCTAAACACGGGTGTGTGACTGAGGGATTCTACATGGACTACTCAACTCTTCCACTATGTGGGACATGTGGAAAATCTCCCCCACATGGTTGATGTCTCTTCCCAAATGTGTGTGGTTGAGTTGGTCTATGTGGATAACATAGTTAGCCATATTTTGTTTATGCAGGGACAACAAAATATTACCACAATAAAACAATTTCCCCATTCTAATAGCTTATATAATATCCTAATAAAAAAAATACTATCATCTTCATGAAAAAATATATGGAGTATACAATATATTTCGATAGAAATCATGTTTTAATACTCCTTATGAAAAGTAAAGATATTTCATTGAATTCTTCTAATTCTTATTATCTAAAAATTTAAGTAAAAAATGATTTTTCATTAACACATTTATTTTAAATTAAGAACAATGTAATCAATCTTCACATATAGAAAATGAATAATTTCACAAGTATAACATATAATTAAATCACATGATTACATTGTAATTTTCCATGAATCACCACAGAATCATCAAATTCATATTGACCAAATAAAAATAAATGAAACAAAAATGCAGCATGTTCTTAACAATCTCCCAATTTTTATTTTTAGCATAATAAACACAATTCAAAAGTAAATATTTTGTGAAAACATTCTCCCCATTATTGATAATTAAATACAAATAATTAGTGGGGAATTATAATCTTGCATAATTTTTCAAAACATGTTCTCCCCCCTTTTGAGATTATTTCATGAACAATTATTATAGGGGGAAAATATCACAAGGTTATCTCAGAAAAGAGCATTTAGTAAATATACTCTATGTTCACATAGGTGAACCCAACATTGATAATAAAGGACATATAAATATCGATTTCCAAGATGCCGATAAAACACTTTTCATGTGATGTTTTGTTAAAAAAATCTCAATTCTCAGCTAAAGGATTTCCATAAGAACTCTACCTTTGTATCATCAAATAGAATCTCCTTTATAATAGTGACCCCAACTATAGATCCAAAAAACTGTCTCTTTAGAGGAAGAAGAACACACATATTTCATCCTTTGAACTATGAATAAAAAGTATTAGAGGGTGGTCAAACATGGTTTAGTCATCACTCAGAATGGATTGAAATCAATGTTTATACACAACATCTCAAATAAATATTTTTGAATAGACATTCTAAGGATATATACCAATTGTTCTGGATTTTGAATAATGTTCCGCCTAATGTCTCCATTATAAACCACCTCCTGGATGAAATGAAATCAGACATAAATAATATTGAATCATGAATGTTTAATTTTATTTCAACAATGATCTATTAAACATTGATTATTGTAGTTAATTTTGAGTGGGTCCTCAATATTCACCCCTAAATCATCTAATTGTTCCTTTGTGGAAATAATATAAGTGAAATTACTCATAACATTGACATATTTTCCCCCACTATTACTCATTGTTACTAAATTTAGTTTCATGCAATTCCAACTCACACAAATATATCAAAATAAGAAAATTCCACCACATGTGGACCATAAATCAACAAATTCACTAGCCAAATTAGCATATTTAATCCCAGAAATATTCAATCTATTTACTTTCTTGTAATAAATTCCATAATTAATTGTACATTTAAAATAATAGAAAAATATTTTAGAATCAATATGATGTGAATCCTTTGGATCTCCCTAATATATACCATAATGAATCAAAATATATAAAATATCTATTCTGGAAGCAATGAGCTAACATAGACTCCATATATGTCCTTAGAATTATATTTGAATAACATTGTCTCTATTTTCATCCTTATACTGGTTCTATGTTACTTGAGTGGGTGTAGTAACTATATTTGATTTTTCAATTTCAAATTTCATCAACAATTTTCTAGATTTTTTTTCTTGGGATAGAAAAGAAAAATATTATTTTTAGAAGTTTTTTAATCCCAATACATTTCTAATCTCAACATGAATAGATAACTCAAACCTTTTTTGTCATTTGGTTTGAAGAATCTCGATAATAATTTTCCTGATCACATAAGAAGATAATATAATCAACATATATAGTTAAAATAAAAACACTTAACTTAATTTCATTGTGGTATGAGTTTCTATCCATATTTCCTTTGAAAAAATTTATCTCCTTCAAGTAGTTGTCTAGATTTGAATACTAAGCCCTTGGGCCCTATTTTAATATATAAAGAGACTTATTTAAGATTCATACACTCATGCTATCATTTTGAAGGAAACCCCATCAAGTTGATAAATACAAACCTCTTCTTCAAGACCACCATTTAAAAAGTCTAATTTGACGTCCATTTGATAAATTGTATATCGAATATAGACTGTAATAACAATGAAGATTCCACTAGATTCTTACTATGAAACTTGTTTCATAAAAATCAACACCTTCTAATTGTGAGCTTCAATTTCATATATCTATATAATTATTTCTAAAATCATTTTCCTTGTACATTTATCTTTTTTATATAGACCAACCTAGTTCAAATGATATTTGTTTCATTTAGCCATAGAATAAGATTCCATGTGGAATTATTTTAATTTTGACTCATATCTCCATTAATAACCTCAATCTACTAACAATTTTCAAAGGATTATACTACTGATTTATTATCATTATAAGGAATGTCTTATTTTAAAATATTATCTATCATTTAGTTGGATTTTTATCATTATATCTTATTTTTATTATAGTTTTTATAAATGAATACTGTTCACTAATGATATTGTCTCTTTTCTATATGTTTCTTCCAAAATTAGTACTTTTGATTTGTAGTTTTAGTAATCTAATCTTCAACATATGTCTTGTTTGAATCAAAAATTCCTTCACAAGGTTCAACATGAGTTTTTTTCACTATACTATTTAGGAACAAGTATATTGTTTATATCATCTTTATTTAATTTTACTATATCTGGCTCATGTTTCAAGTATTTTTTTTAAAATATTTGAACATCAGATCTATCAAATAATATTTTTGATTTATTTTATCCTATAATCAATATCCTTTCACCTTAGACAGATATCCAAGAATGTCACCTTTTTTTAACTTTCTCATCAAATTTTCTATATTTCTATAATTAATTTTAAAGAAACATGGACTCTGAACGACACAAAAGTATATATCTATAATATTTTTATAAGACAACATTTCAATATGAATTGTGATTTTAATTTATCCTTATAAATAAATAGTTTTATAATATGTACAAAAATACAAAATTTTTCCGTCAAAATGTATTTTATCTTAAAAAATCATTAAGCATAGTTCTCTCCATTTTCATAATAATTTGGTTCATTGTATCAAAATATCCATTATATTTTGATGATTTAGGGGTTCAATAAGAATTTATTATTCCATACATTCCATGAAAATATTCAAAATCACTTACTCTATACCCCATGCCAACGAGCCTGTACCTAAGTGGTACAAGCTCCTTCTTGGCATCCAAATGACCCGGGTTCAAATCCGGACAGGGATGAATTTCCGGGTACTGTAGTAGGGCACTGTAGTGGGTGTACTGTAACAGGCACTGTAGCGGGCACTATAGCAGTGGTGGAACTGTAGCGGTGGCATCACTGTAGCAGCGGAGGAACTGTTGCAGGATACTGTAGCGGCGGCGGGTACTGGAGAAGGTACTGTAGCTGAGGGGGTACTGTAGCAGTACTGTTCACAGAGGGTCCTTTGAGCCAAAAAATGGGCTTTAAAGCTTTGTATTCAGGCCACTTGGCCTTGGGCCTTCGGGCTAAATATTGGGTATCCCTTTACCCTTTAAAGAGGTCTTGGCTTTAATAATAAATTGAGGATTCGGCCCCATCCGTTAAAAAAAACTTATACTATACCCCATCTTATTATTATCCCTCAATTTAATAATTGAATACAATTCCCTCCCCAAAATACACTGATATACATCATGAACATATTAAATTCTTTTGATTGGTGATTCTAAAATAGAAGCTATGTTAGTGTTCTGAAATCATCAATGAATGTTATAAGTTAAAAGTCTCATTTTGATGATTGATGTATAATTGGCCCAAAACAATATGAGTGAATCAATTCTATAGGCCTTTTAGATTGTTTACCCAATCTATCATGTTTAGAATGAACAATTTTACGTCTCTAGTTTGTTGTTCAAACCTGGTAATTATTTTTTCTTATATATGGAGAATTCTAAACACTATTTTCATTATAAATCTTAATAAAATTATTTTAAAGAAAAATTCAATGTATTCTATTCCAGAAATTATATTCTTCATTTTTACAATGATTATAATAATTAACAAGTTACCCAATCTGAAATAAAATTCCAACGGTTTTTTCTCCTATTTTAAAAATATGTCAATCAAAAGTTGTCTTGATAAGTCAACTATTATTTATTTCAAATCATCACATTGACCTCATCACATAATTAACTTCCAATAAATAAGTTATGCTTGATCGTATAAACAAATAAAACCTTTTTTAAGTTCAGTCTGGAAGGTTCAATTTCATCTTAACAAATTCACTTGATTTTTAATGATCTTTGATTTCAAAAGGATATAACACCTCTATCATTTTTTTCAATAGTTTTTATAATCTTCGTATCTCCTATCATATATAAAGAACAACTACTATCATGAATCCTAGTTCTACTCCATTTACATAATATTAATGATACATAAAAAATAAATGGGTTTTCAGTATTTATTTTTTATTCATCTTTATCATATTTATGAATTTCATTTTATTGTTCTGGAAGAATTGTAACACTCTTCAGCATAGTTACCTTGTTTGTCACATCTTCCACATATTTCCTTTACTCTTTAAAAAATATTTTCGTCTCCCACCACATAAGTGTTTTCATTATTTATTTCTCTTTTCATAAGAATGTTTAGTCATCTATCTGAGAGCCCCCCCTAACTTTTTGCATTATTTAATTCATGGGGAGAGATATGTTATACCAACATAAAAGGATTTGTGCTCATAAGTTTAACAACCATAGTAGTAGCCTTAATATTTTGATATTTCAAAAAAATATTGAATATACTGTGGATAGTCAATAGGAAATTTTGAAATAGGACATATCTTATTTCAAAATTTTTTAATGAATCCTTTCCTATTTTTCTCATTCCCTTCTACCCCATTGAGGAAATATTACATTGAGATTTTTTCTCAACCAATGTTTCCCAGTTTTTCTAATGAAACATACACTATTTATCCATAATTGTTTAATATTTTTAAATTTTATAGGTTTAGAGTTTACCTAAAAATATAAAACTTTCTTGGCTATAATGATTTGATTAAAAAAATTTATAAAAAAATTTGACATAATAAAAATTCATATTTTTTTAGTCTTCTCAACATTGAGGAACCTTCACACTAACTTCCTAAGATCTTCTACATACGAAACCACCTTCCTTTCTGATTCTATTATAACTCTTTCATTCTAATCCAGTTTTACATTTATAAGTTTAATCTCCTCAATATACTCATCTTCATTTTATTTAAACTCTTCTTCACCATTTTTCTTTCTATCAAATCCCTTATTAGATGATTTATATTACTTGATGAGCCCATTGTTTCTTTTAAGATATAAATCAAATATAATTTTTTCTATGTTAATCGTATAAGATTCTTTTACATATTATTATCAATTTCTTGAATTTTATGATTTTATTTTGATATTCAATAAAGTAAACATCTTTTATAGAACATTCATCCTTTGAATCATCACTTCAGGACAAACTATATTTAACCTAATTTTTCATCATTTTTCTCATATTATTTGTAAAATAATAATTATTTATTTCACTAAATTTATTATAGATTTTTTAATATTTTTCTTTTTAATTAAATTTTGATTTTGTTTCATCTTATTCTTCATCTTATTCACTAGATTTGTTCTTATTTAGAACATTTTATACAAATTTTCCAACACCAACATATCAAAAAATATATAATTTGTATCATTTGATTATACTTAACATTTTTACATTTTAATATTTTTGTATTAGATAGATATTATTTAATTATGATTCACACACTCATTTAATATTCATTTAAATCTATTTAGAGTTTAATAAGTTCACCCTCATTGATCATAAGCTTGTTAATTTCTTTATAATTCTTTTATTATTTCACATTTATATTGAAATATGGTTCTTTTATCATATCATAGTTTATGAGAGTACTATGAAATTCATTATGAGATATTTCTTGTAGTTATTCCTAAGATAAAATTATTTTGTTAATTTTATCAAGAATTTTTTTCATTATTTTTTTGATAATAGTTGAATCATCTAGTTTTTCATTAATTCCCATAACATGGATTAATTTTTTTTTACCCTTGAAAAATATTCATCAACATTTTCATCTTCCACCATCTATAAGTCTTCGAATTTGTTCCTCTAGATTTTTCAGTTTCTACTATGATTCTGTTTTTCCATCATACATATTCTCAATCTTATCTCACATTTCCTTATCTTTCTATAATATCCCCACATTTTAGTATAGTTTTTTCTGATAAATATAATAGTTTAAAATTTATTTATTTCCTAGAGACTTCAAGATTTATATTACCTTCAAATTTCACTTAACAATATATTTCTATTAGTTTATAAAAAAATTGATAGAATCACTTTATTTCATAACTTTTGATATCCGATATAGAATCATTCGATTCATCCATCAATAAAATTATTTCAAAAAAAATATAGAACTCCTATGATGTACAATAAAGTCTAAATCTCTAAAATAGACTTAAATTAATAAAAACATAGGGGAACTTGGTTTCTTATTATAATAGTTGATGTGCTCACAGTTGTGTCCACATAGAGGTCGGGGGGGAGTGAAAAGTGGTTACTTTTTGGAATTATCCTATTTAAATCGACCTATTTGGATGGCTAAATCTTAAATATATTATTTTAAAAAGTGAATAATATCTCATATGAAAAACATGAATGAAATGAAAATAACAGAATAACTATTTACGATGTTCAGAAATATCCTATTCTCTTCTATGATCATCGTATATATATTTCTTGAATTATAATATCATGAAAAAATTTTAGTCATTGCAAGTGTTGGGAAATTTTTGATAAAAATTAGATATGTAAAATAAATACAATATAAATGATAGTTGGTGTTATTTATACTGATACCATTAGTTTTTCAACAGCCACATTTAACCATATGATAAAGAATGTATTCTTGGATTTGCAAAAAAATGGAAAATCTTATTTAATTAACATATCAACTACATCAATGATATTAGTTCATAAAAAATATTATTGTATTCCTCCTCAATGAATTATGATAATACTCATATAGATGATTGAAATTATTTTTAAAATTCTCAATTCATTATTTTTTTAATGGTGTATCTATATTCAAACAGATTTTCATAATCCCTGTAAGGATTACATGATAACCTCAATAATTCATCTGAATTGATCACACATTGTCTCACAACCTTCGGGTATGCATTTTCCATGACCAAGCATAGCACCCATGTGTCCTTCATGTGAAAATGAATTGTTTTCAGTGTCTCCTCTTTTCCATCACAAAACTAAAGTGGATTGTAATATGCCTTTCTTGGGAATATATTCCCTTGATCTTACTGCCTTTTCATAAATTAATGATGTGATTGTAATGTTCCATCATGTTAATTAATCACACACGATCCTCTATTTTAATAGATTATATTGATATCTCGAAGAGAATTATAAAATCCCTTTTATTTTTTTCATTGGTATTTGTAGATGAGGATCCACGGCATGAGGTCTATTTTTTATGTTCTGTAGAGGAACCAATACAATAGTTAAGAAATTATCAAGATCTCAAACAGAATGAAATTTCCAGCTTCATTGATATTCTTGCAACGATGGGGTGATAAGATTATTTTCACGATTTTTTTGGATGACCAATTCATTGATATTAATAATTCCCTATTGAAATCCCATCAGAAACCTCATTATAAAACTAAAATATTAACATGATAAATATATGTAAATGTTAGATTATTCATGAGAACAAAGATATATTCTTTTTCACATGACAACATATTGATATGACCATGTATTCATACATCATCATAGTAATTATTTGCTTTCTTATGTTAATTTTATTCATTTGATCATTCAATGAACTCAACAGAATCTACTAGTTTTTGCGACAACTTCATGAATATCTCAATAAAGTAATACAACAATTTCATTCATGTTGTCGGTATGATCGAGTGTGCCTTGATCCCTTCATAAAATCACATGGGATGATCATTGTCTCTGTTCATGCATGAAGAAACTCCATCATATGATGTTTGAAGATGATAAGAAAATTTGAATATGAGTGTCATGTGAGTTCGGGTGGCAGAAATTAATCACATCCACTATCTCTTGTTGAATTTGATGATTTAATAATAGAGGAATATTGTAGTGTGAATATATGTCCAAAACTGGAAATTTAATAAAATGGGAGATAATATTTAATATCAATCTCGTTCCATATAGTGTTTGATCTATGTATGAGGGATCAAAACCAGTAACACACTCCACTAAACTCCACATGGGTCGCTCCGACTAGAAATAGACCACAGACATTCATGCTGGTGAATTTAATCATTCCCAAATACCCTATACACGGGCATAATTATTTTGGATTATATAAGACACAGTGAACTCCACTCCACATGGGCAATATGGACCCACATCATCATGTGGTTTAAGTCTCCTCCCACCACTATGAGGCTTAATTAGTCTATGTAGATCACATAGATGGAAATAAGTTTTATGTTTTGGCAAAAAAACTCATATAAAAATCTTATACCCTTCAAAAATATCTCCTATAATATGCTAATCCCAAACTAGAATACATTCATTATAATTAAAACATATATATTTTATAAGAAAAAATTTCATGAAATTCAATGTTCAATACTCCTTATGTAATGTAATGATACTACATGGACTTATACAAATTATTATTATCAAAAACTTATAGTAAACAATGTAGTGTTATTGACACATCTATTTTATGTTTTGAATATTACAATTAATCATCATATTTATAACATGGATAATTTCACATATAGAACATCTAATGACATTATATGAGTACAATGAATTCTTCCAAGAAGCACTACTTCATCAAAAAAAAAATATTGAACAAATGAAAAAAACATAACCTGGGCTAAATTCTTTTATAGATTATATATCTATAAATGTGAATTTAATTCTTTTTAATTTTGATCACTTTTCAAATATCTAATATTATATCAACTTGTTCTTTCAAAAAATTTCTTGAAAAATCATTTTTCATAACAGTTACATGTTTAATATAAAATTAAATTCTGCCATATCTTTAAGTTGAATCTAGAATAATGGATTCCATATTTTGGACCAGATAAATTTATATTATCTAATAAGTCCAACAAATATTTTTACTAGAATGAATAGTGATAATAGAAAAAAATAGTTAAAGAAGTTAAGGTACAAACGAGTTTACATATGGTTAAACAAAAAAGATAAGGGTTAAAAATGTACCACGATGTGTCTATGTTCTATTGGATGGTCATATTAAGAACATTTATATTATAATGTTCTAATTTGGACTACATTTGATCCTTGTTTCTTGTAAAAAACATGGGTGGAACTCACTCTTTTTAAAAATTCCATGGCTTTCCTCAACCCACTTATAAAAGGAAACCCCTTTATTCTCCTCTATATAGATCCAAAACCAATTTGTTCATCTAAGAACAAAAAAAATTCCATAATTCTATCCCCTCATAATAGAACACTCTTATTGAATACAATTATAGACTATTAAGGATTGGGGTGAAAATTTAATTAATTGTTATGAAAGATAATAAAACGAAAAGAAATGAAAATGATGATTCGAGATAGAGGTAAGGGTTTTATCTAAAATAAATCTTCTTTACGGAAAAATTAATTCTATACACTATGTATATTTAAATTGATGCATATAATACACTAATACATATTATATCCTGAATCTTCTATACTTCATGATATTTTTTACAGTTTATTTCCTTTATTTATGGGGGTTTGGATTCCAAAATAACCATAGTAATATGTGATTATTTTTAATTTACTTTATTTGATACATATGTTATGTAATGATCCTATATTATTTAATGAGTCATAAATAAGTATAATTTGAAATATTATATCATTAATATCTTTCTATTCATGAGATATAATGTTTTATTTCATGTTATTCTTTAATTATAATTATGATTTGAATGCTACCAAAGTTGAAAGGGTTTGATGTTACTATCTCATTTTCTATCTGAATTCTATAGGAATATAATTTTGGTGATGAAAAATAATGATCTATTTATAAAAAAAATTTATTTTCATATAATTTTTATTTTATTCTAGAAAAATACTTTCCCTTCATTTTCTTCTCTTTATGTAATCATGAATCTAAAAAGAATTTTTTTAATGAATAACAAATTTATTTATCTCTTAATTCGAAATTCATTTCTTTTACATATCCATGTAGTTTTTAAATTGTTTTTTCAAATTTTTATAATATTCATCTATGAATATTTAAATTTAATTTTACATGTAATTTAAGGTTAAAATATATTATTAAGGGAATCAACTTATTATTTTCAAAAACAAGGCTTGTTTGGATATTATTAAAAATGTGAAAGGAATATCTATTTTAAAAATGTATGAAATGAATGGTATTTTATGACTTAATGAATCCTATTATCCTTGAATCATACAATAATTATTTCTATGGATATTTTCAATGAAATGGATTTTGATAAATTTTTTTGAATTTTTAGTTTTTCAAAAATGATTGTCATTGAGGAAATGTTGTTTTCCTCAAGAATGTTTTTTTTAAAAGTAAATATATTACTCCATGAAAAGAACATTTATCATTATTTATTGATTCTAAATTATCTATATATTTCCACCACTTTTATACCTTGATTAAACTCCCTTTCATTGATGGGGTTATACATGACTTATGATTATTTCTCTGATGCCTTTATCATGAAATTTACATTAATTATTATATAGAGAAATATTATATAACCAACATTATTATTATGGGTTATTCTTAATATATAAATTATGATTAATTTTAACTTTGTCTGAAACATAGATCATGAACATATAATGATGGGTTCACCTATATTTCACTCAAATGCATTGGGTTGTGTTTTAGTCTCATGAGGCATCACATATGAGATTAGTGAGTATACCTAATCCATTATGG
Organism: Viscum album; assembly: GCA_963277665.1. Lineage (NCBI taxonomy): Eukaryota > Viridiplantae > Streptophyta > Magnoliopsida > Santalales > Viscaceae > Viscum > Viscum album. The sequence continues at coordinate 707,161,625 of OY728129.1, forward strand.
GACTTTATCCGCCTGGTGATATAATCTATGTTGTTAAACTTAACTAATGTTTATATCATTTTATATTTTTCTTAAATATATCCTATGATTCCAATATCTTATGATATAGTGCCCCTTAAATTATGATTCAATGTGATTACACATGTTTTATAAATTTTATAATACCTAGTTAGAACATCAAATCACATGTTATGTTTTCTTATCAAGTTTATTACCATACTATCCACTTTATCTCAACCCATTATAATATGTATTACCAAGGTTAAAATATATAGTTTTATGAAGTAAAATAGATTTAGGATCTCACCATTTATGTAAAATAGTAGGTTTTAAATTTTTTATATTACGTTGTTGTATTATGATCTTAGTCTTCAAAATAAAAATTTCCCCATGATCTTTAGGTTTTAATTCATATTGGTTTATGTTAAAAATACTATAATGGTATTCTTAAAAGGGTTTTGTATCATTATTTAGTAAGGGGATTATATTATTACTAATAAGTACTTGGATGTTTTTTAGTTCATTATATTGATCATAGTGAAAAGGACTCCATGATATGATTTTTTCTTTGGTGTAAGTGCAATATTAGCATAACCACAACCAAGAGGTGATATAAAAATGAGAATATGACCTTCATCCTTAGTTTATAAAGATATTAATCAATGAATCATTGTGACAATAAAAAATAATACTTAAGTGAAAATTCATTTTGATAAGGTGGTTTTAAAACTATGGAATTTGTTAGGAAGTGAATATTGTGGATGATCTTTTAAAAGGTGGGGAGGTGGTAAACCTCCTATTATTTGTATTAAGATAAATTTCTTTTTAAATTTCATTGTAAGATTTTTATTTTTTTACATTAATTGGTATGGATGTGTTTATGAAATATGGGAGTTTTGGGGTATCATTTTGGGAGTAATAGTTAATGAAATTATAAAATTTAGTGTTACAATTGTGGGTGCATAGTTAAGAAATAGTTTGGGATATATCTGTGGCCTACCTTATGGTGGGGAAGAGGATTGAACATTTCTCTCCAAATAGTGTGGAAGGCTCTAAAAATCTGTTCAAAACCAAAAAAAAAAATTATATGCTTTTCACAAGATTGGTTCATAATTTTCTAAACTATTCATCCTAATGGCGCAACCTAGTGTATCTTAGATAATGATGTTCACTTGGTTGGTGCACAGTTTAACAAACAATGTGGGGAGACTATGTGATGAGATTATCAAATTATAAAAATAATTTTTTTACCCAAAACACATATAAAACCCACATTATTCCTCCCTTATCTAATTTTAATTAATTCTAATTCTATAAAAGGTTATTTTGGTGAATCCTAACCCTCAGGAGGATGATCTCACCAAATTCGAGAACATTGGACCATATGGATCAAACATTAGAATCCAATTAACGTTTTATCCTCTTAGGTTTCCTGTTTAGTTTTTATAGGAACCCAATAAATTGGATGATATTCCCAGATCTATTATTTGATTAATGTTTTGATAAGTCATCTTTGCGACTAGTTTAAGGGATGTAAAGGGAAGTATATACTTGTGATGTCACAAGTCACCCATCTTATCAAATACATCCAAGTATGGTGGAATATAAATTAACTTGTATATATAAAATCATTTAGTAGTGTTTTTATTGTGTTATCATGTTATTTTATCTGGTCTTAAATATTTAATTGAACTATATAATTTAAAATAATAGAAATTATACTATTAAATGAATCATTATGTTGTTGAAAAACTTTACTTTAGTAGGAACCTAATTATATAACATGAAATTTATATATTTTCAAAAAAATATGATAGACTAATGGATGTAATGGAATTGTTTTTATGATATTTTAGTGGAATATATTTTTTTATAAAATTGATATTGATGAAAATTTATGTTTAAATGATTGTGTTGGAATGGTATTAAATAATGTATTGTTTTAACTAGAAAAAGTGTTCCCTATTATCATTATGGGTTTCTTTTATATGAAAATGTATTTTTAGTACAACACTATGAGATTGAAGTGAAAAGGAATAATTTAATGTTCTTGGCCTTAGGGAATGATTCTATGGTTGGTGTTTCCATGAGGAATATCGTTTATGGTTCTAGAGATAGAATTATTTTATATTTTACTATTGTTATAGATTGATTATATTTACCTAGAAGTGAAATTTGTTTAGGAGTGATATATTTCCCTAAGAATCACTACCATTTTGAGATAGGTATGTTTCAATTTTAATGGGATTTATTACACTATTGGTATATTTCCTTGGGTTTGAAAGGATTTCATTGATAAGTATATTTTTCTATAAGTTATTTTGACAATGGTGATGGGAATATTTCCCCTAGTTGAATTTATACCAATAAGAAACATTTAGAACTGGTTGAGGAAGGAATAGTTTGTCTCTAATATCATTATTGAACAATAAGATTGTTGATGTTTGTTAATTTATTTCATCTCCACTAAAAAATAATTAATTTTTTTTACACCAATATTAACTTACTAGGAATTGATATATTTATAGGTGATGTTGTTATTTCCCAATTGAGTTATACTCACACCCCTCTTGGTCTAATATTTGGAACTAGAGCTAACAACATTTTTATAGGAATATATAAGGTATTGTATATACTACTTATGTGTTATTTTTCATTCTAGGATTTATTATGGGATATTGGGACTGAACTAGGACTGAAAACCATTTAGTGGGGTATTTTAATTTCTCAATCAAAAATATTTAAGGATATGTTATGTTGTTGTGTAACTGTTTGACATGTACAAAGATCATTTAAATGTATCATGATTTTTTGATTTTATGTTGGAACTTTTCTTTATGTATGTATACTATTATTTATCTTGATAAATATTTTTTATTTTTTCTTTCCATTTTTTCACTTAGATATATGGGTATATTATCCCCTAATATAACACCTTATAACTAATCTACAAGTCAAAATACTATTTCATAAGAGGAGGCCCACCATAGGTACTATGGGAACCAAGTCCTATTGCTAATTAGAGTGGGCTGAGGATATGATTTTTCACAACCCGATGCAATTTCATAATAAATAATAAAAATTCAATACTCCAATATAAATTAAATTTTATGAAATCAAAACAGTCTCATGTGTTACTATAATGATCACAATTAAACCCATAAACCATTTTAATTTACCAAAACCAGATATAATAACTCAAAACATGAGTAATCATCCAAAATTTGGGAATCGCCAACTCTCAAGAGGGCCATATTCTCCCAAAAACAACCATATTTTTAATAACAAGGTCCCTATACCCAACATGATGTTTTAAACACGTCATCATGTAATTATAGTAAAGAATCCCATAACCAAGTAAGCCTTTATCATGAATAATGTTTAATCCCCCATCGCAATATTTCGTCTATTTTAATATAATATCAAACAACATAAATGAAATTAGATACATCTATATTAAAATGTTAAAATTTATAAAAATAATAATAAAACACTCCAACAACTACATTTTGGATAAAATTAAATTACATTTATGTTAGACAGACACACCCAAAAATATTCAGTTTCTTAGATCAAAATAGTACAAAAAATTAAATAATTTTAATCATATAAATCTTTATAATTAATTATAACACCAAACTAATAGGAATTTATAATGACATGGTGAATATGATATGGTACCTACCACAAACCCAACAATACCACAAAAATACACAAATTGAATCAAGATTCTAGCTTCCACTGTCCTTATAAAATACCTACAAACATAATCCCAATGTTGTATCATGAGTATATACAAAAAGGATCGAAATATTATTCATTTAGTGTTTCAATAATATATGACAAAGAAAATAAGACAACATAGAATTTTGAGTAACAAACTTTAGATAAAAACATTAAATAATTTGATAAATTTTATTGAAATTGAAGGAGAAACATAAAATTTATAACACATTGAGAGCTCTTGGGGGGGATAATGAGACTAAAATCAACTAAATTTTGGTGAAAGGGGGATTGATATGTTATTTTTGGATTCCACACATCCAAAAAATATATTCATGTGTGGTAATTAAATAAAAACTACCCCATTTCACTAGGGTTGGCACAACTTGACAGTATGGTCTCAAGTTACCTTGTGTTTACCATGAATTCTCCAATATCTAACCTAAGAACTATTACGTGATCCGCTTGGGAATTTATCCCAACTACATCAACTATTCATTGATTGTGAAAAGAAAATAATTCTTCAAAAAACATTGTAAATCACTCCAAACACACTCAAACTCCTCCCCGATATATATATATATATAATGTACATAACATTCCATAAATAGTCACATGATGTTATGATATTGGTGTTGGTTTTTTATTAATATTATTTAATATATGGATGTTTCTACATAGGTGGAGGTTAGTGTTTTGTAAACTAGCAACTTCACTATAACGTTTTGATAGTTCCATAATGGATACTAATGTTTTTGAATTTATTATGGTTACATTAATGATCTAATAGTACTTTTTTATTAATTATTACCCTAAACATTTGGTAGTGGATTATGTCATTAAATTTATTATGGGTATGAGGTTAATTTATTTATTTCATATAGTATTTTAATGACTTTTAAAATATTTCAATACAATTAATAATGCAACAACCATAAAATTTTGGTTTTATTGGGTGTGACTTAACACACCATTAGTTATTTGAAAAGGGTTATAGTTGGTTGTTAAATTCAATAAATTACATAAAATTTAATGATATTATGATACAATTATGTCTTCAAGACAACCATGAAGAAAATGTAAATTATTGATGTCCTCTTTAAAGGAAATGTTTCATAGATGTTCTAATGATGAAAAAATTATAAAGATAATTTTCATTTTGACATGATTGTTTGGTAATATAATTGAATTATTGGTGGCAGTTGGTTTTTAGGGTTTCTTCAAAATTTAGTGATATTTTTTAAAATATATACACTATTATTTAGTGAGTGGTGTATTTGGTAAGCTTTGTGATATAACTCTCTGATGTGTTTTAATTAATAATTATAATTTTCTATTTTTGGAATATAAATTACTCATTCATATCATAAAACAGACTTTAGGAGATTATAAATTACATGTGTATATCTGATTTCATTTACACTAGAGGATTATTTTTATTGAGGATAAAATTATATGTTATTATTTTATTACATTGATTATTATAAATGCGTGATGTTGAATTTTTTATTTATCCTTATTTGATATCACACTATGTATATAGTTATACTCGCCAATAATTTTTAATAAGAGTTTATTGGATTATGTATATCAATTTTTTAGGAAGTTTTATCACGGTCATAAAAGTTAAAAAGTAATATTAAAATCATTTGGATTATTTTCATGTACCACTGATGTATACATGTGGTCATGGTTTTATTAAATAATTAAGAGATATATTTTTTTCAATATGTGTGAATTTTTTTTATATGGGTTACATTACATGACCTTAATGAATTTTATATTATTAGGATATAAATTTCATGAATAGTTCTCATTTTATAGAGTGTTGTGGTTTTCATTTTATTTTATAGTCTCCTTTATATTTATCTAAGATTAATCCCTCCCATTTGTTATATTCAATCACAAGAAACTAGAAAATAATACATATCATATTAGAGAAGGGCATAGAGGATCACACATGGTTTTTTTTATCTAAAATAGATAAAGATTCAATGGATGTTTGTGTTGTAATGTATTAAAAAGGATATGATTTGTGGAAAAAAATATGTCCTTGTTTACAAATAATATTTACAGTGTAAGGAATATGATTTGATGAGACATTTTCTCCTATTTCAATACTAGAATCCAAAATAATTTTAATTAAAATAGTTTCCTAAATAAAGTTCATGGTTTATAAAGTGGATTTTTTAAAATATTTTTGAATGGATATCTTGATGATGAATTGTATATTGAGAAAATATAAGTGTTTTCTCTCTTTATAAGGGAAAAAGAAATATAAATTTTAATTTGTCATTTTAGGGGATAAAAATTTACCATATATCTAGGTATTTAATGATAAATGTCTATTTGAGAAGTATATATTACATGAATGTAAAATATACAATATAATAATGTTTTACAAAAAAAAATATGAATTACTCATTTTTATTTTATATATTGATGAAATAATAATTTTAGAGAAGAAAAATCAATGATAAAATTTCTACAAAAATAAATGGAAAATTTGTGGTGTCAATGCATTGAGTGATGAATTCTTCATGGGTTTAAAAATTAAAAAATCCACTGGAATTATTTATTTCTTAAAAGAAAAGTATTCCTATTAGTTAGTAAAAAAATTCCTGGAAGTTTCAAAAATTTAGTTAAAATGACTTTTAATGGTACCAAAATTAATTAATGACGATGAGGTAAAATATTTCAATAAATTATATTTTGTAGGTTATTCAAAAACCTATTTATTTAAAATCTATAGATCCTAATATTTCTTATCAAATTACATAACATAAAGGATTATAATGCAATCTCCTGTAATTTCATATAATTGTAGTAAATAGAATTCAGAGGTTTAGAAAATTAATAATTGGAAATACTCTTATGAATTATAAAGGTAGAAAATTAAAACTATTTATATATATATTGTCTGGTTATGTAATAATTAGGAATTTTATTACTAAAATATGTGTTTCATGAAATATTAAAAAATAAATTTATCATTCACCATAATCAGAATAATGAAAAAAAATTTAATATCTTCTCATGAAACTAGAATAACAAATATTGATGAAATTATAACATGATGACATGGTATTTTATATTTAATATATATTGGTGATAAGATGTTGTTCTCAATATTCAGTAAACCATTCAAATAGTTTGTCATAATGGTCATGATTAATTCATTTCAAAATCCAATATCAAATCATTATTGGTATGTTATAAGATGGTTTATTAAATATAGATAATTTTTATACAAACACTGAAGTATATATTATCTTTATAAATACACTCATAAAAGATTGATTTGAGGACATATGAATGTGAATATTTTTCTATCCATTGTAATTTAAGGATTAAGTATACTTATCCCTCAACCCAATACTACCTTATGATTTATAACATCATAGGGATATATAAATATGCTTAATACAATACTTGTTTTTTCTTTGAATATGTGGAAAATAAGTTGTGTGATATGTAGAGAGTTGAGATATGAAAATAAAAGATAAATTGAATGGAAACAATATATAATTGATAATAAGAGATAATACATTCTTCTAGAGAATTTCAATAAATATTTTTTTGTTTCTATGTTTTTTTTTCATATAAATTATATATGAATTTTATTTTTCTTTTAAATAATAATTACAATTGTAATTTATATTATATAAGAAATTTGTGTCTAAATATTGATAATCCAATTTTTTTTATAATGATGATGTGATTATTAGTGAGAAAAGGAGAAGAATGATTCTAGTATGGTAAGGTTTTAGGAATTAATTCATCACTCTTATTTTATATAATGAGTAAGATCTCATAGATATCGAGTCAATAGAATGATAAAACATATATAAGAGAATATGATTTAAATATTTAGATTATAAGTAACAAACATACTATTTTTATTTTCAATCGATTCTATAACTATTTTATGATTCAATAGATATGAAAATTCTCCACATGAATTATTTTTATATAGTTGGTTATGATTACAAAAAAATTAAAATTTTTGATATTATTAAGACTATGTAATAATTTTTGTTGGGTTATATATGATTTTTTTGGAAATTATTATAATGGGGAATTTGAAAAAGAATGAGATAATAAAACATTAACTCTACATGAATTTGTATATTGTTTTCAATATTCATTAATCATGTTATTTATTTATCTAATTGCGTTAGAAATTTTAGAATATTATAGTGAATAATATGGTATTTTAAGACGATATAGGATATCTTAATTAAGTAAATAGTGTTTTTATATGACAGTCAAATGGTACGTGGGAGAGTTTTGTGAGGCAAAAAGTGAGAAACCATATTCGGTATAATTAATATCACGTCTTAGTAATATTTATTTTTAAAAAATAATTGTTTCATAATTTATACTTAAATTGAATAATTTTTTAATTATTGGAATTAAAAATTGTAACAATAATTATATGTGAAAAAAGAACGCATAATCATGGATAAGTGTTAAACAAGTGAGTATTCATGAAATAATATCTGGCTTAATAGTGAGATGGAATTTGAATAATGCTTGATATATATAGAAATAGTTAACAATATAAGAAATTAAATTTTAATATTTTTTAAGTGTTTTTCAAAAAATTTATTTTGTATAGTATCTTAAATCTTTTATAATATTAATGTTATTTTTTAAAACAAAATATGAGTCTTATTAACTTCCCGAAAGAGATGTTTTTTATATTGGATGTTCATTGAATTAATATGGTAATCTAAATATTAATCAACCATGTTAATTTTTAATTTATTATATCATTCAAATGAATTAATATTTTTCAAAGATCAATGATATTAAAAGGGGTAGATGATATTATAAAATATCTGAGATTTTATATTTTATAAACATAAATACGTTATAAAATCATTGAATTATGTGTGATAACAAATAATAAAAATGAGGAGAAATATAGAGGATGGTTATGTGAGTTATATTGTAATAAAAATAAATATACAATATACAAATAATAAATATATTTATTTTTTTGTGAGAGAAAGGAATCTATGATTATATGATAATATCAATGTTGAATATTTAATAATAAATAACAGTATCAAAAAATTAATGTCATTTAATATCTTATAATAAAATAATTAAATAGTATGCATATAATGAATCAGTTATCCAGAGAGAAATATAATTCTTGTATCAGCTTATTCATCCTTTAATGGGAATAATACCACAATTTTATTTGTATGGAATCAAAAACTATGTTGTGAGATATATTTTTTAGTGTCAAAGTTTATCCCATTTCCCTTAATGTTTTATACAAAATAAAATTGTACAACCATGTGATGTAAAATAATAACTATATCACAGTACTCAAATTAAGTAGTAAATCATTTGAAATATTTTATTTTGATTTTTGGTTGTATGAATTCATTGTATAATATTGATATGATTGTGATAAGTCCATGATAAATAATGATTATAAAACATATATTTCTAAATTATTTAGATTTAATGACTACGGATTCACCAGTTCGTAGGGAATCTAAATCCCTACTAGAGGGGATTCAATTCAATGACATTTACTTGACTAAAAATAATAATTACAAGATTATATACATATAATTTAATGAATTTTAATACGGATTTATATACCCATTTTCCTATGAACATGATAAGGGTAGACTTCTAATTTATTTACGACTTTATTCATAAATTTTCAATACCCTCAAAGTATCATTTTTCAATAATTAATAGGAATCCCTTTTTTATCATTATTATAGTGTATTAATTTAAAAACTAAATAAATGAGAAAATATTTTTATTGAAAGATATAAGAAATAAATTTTTTAACTTCATTATGGACTCCTTTTCTTATTAATACAATCATTTTTATAATACATATTTGATTATATTCCATAATACAATTGGTTTTCATATTTTGAAATTATTTTTTTATCTCCATATTCATGAAGAATTATTGATGAATTATTTCTCATTAATCTCACTTTATCGCATTTCATATATATAATATTTTATGATTTGTTTTTTGAAATATCTCATGGATAATATTTTTTAGATTAAAAAAATAATAATTATTAATAAATATCCACCTTTATAAATATCTCTTTAATATATCCACATTACCTCATATTGAGAAACATATGAGGGAAGAATTAATATAAGCCCCTATACTCATGAATTACCCCAAAAATGTGACTCATACATAAAAACGTAAATTAGATATAGGGGTTATTCCTCACTATTCTCAAAAATATGGATGTGAATGAGTCTATTTTTATAGAATTTCATTCTCATAAACATTGGACATTACATATTTATTATAGATAACCATTATAATTTTTATAATTTAAATAATTCCACTAGTACATATTTATATTTTTCCTATTCATAAATTAATTTATCTTTTCGATATCATTTTTAATTTATTTAGAATTTTTATATTTTTTACTTCCATTTTCACTCTTAGTTATAATACATAATTTTATTCTTCTTCCTCTTATATAAAAAATTATAATCTTAATTTTTATATGGGAGATTTTATTTACATTATCTAATTTTATGGATTCATTAAATATCAAAAAATTATTCAACACATTTTGGGAATCTATTATTTTATTTAATTTCATTAATTGTTACATGAATTCAATCATATATAAATATTCTTTTTATTCACTCCATATTCTTTTTTTTTGTTTATTAATAAACAAAATATATTTATTAATAAAATTAATGCTTAATTTCGTACATCTTGATTCAATTTATGTATATATAACAAATTTTTATTTCTAAGTAGTGATTTATAATAAGAAACTTTTATAAGATAACATATTATATAACAAAATTTGTTAAGAAATAGTGATCACTTAAAATATATTACAATATTGTATTGAATTATATTAAATAGGCATACTTCTATATCTTCTTATATATAATCATTTACCATAATTCATTATTAAATTATTTTTTTCATAAAGTTTCTATTTTTTTCATATCTAATGGGAATAAATATTTCATAAAGATGTGGTAAAAAAATTTAACGAGAAAAAAATCATATAGATAATGATTAATACAAACATCCAAATAAGATATCCAAACATAATTCATTTGAATTCAAATGATTTCATTATATATATATATAGATACCAAAATACTGGTGTAAATTGTTGTATGATTCTTATAGTTAGTCCCATATTCATACTATAAAAGATAACATATGAGAGGGTGGATTAATGTATGAATAATTACTCAAATCATAATATTTTTAACCAATTAATTGAGTCTTGCAACCTTAAATTGATTTTGACCTCATATTTATTTAGGACTATTATTTTTCCCATTTATAGTAATTTCTACAAATGTATTCATTTTTTGATTTTTCTATCAATTTATTCATTCTTGACAGTTCACAAATAATATCCAATTTAAAAATACATAAAATATATATTAAATTATTCACATGTCTACCTTCCATGATAAAAATATATATGAATGATACATGTAAAACTTATTATTTTTATGTATAAAGTACACACACAAAAAATTGTGGTTTTATGAATGGTTATTTTTCACCAGTCTTGACTTCCTTTATAATGATTTATTGATAGTTCACAACCTCCGAAGGCAGCCTTTTCTAGAAAAACTTATAAGATCATGCCCCTTATATGGAGGATATAAGGGCCACTAAAAATTAACATATAGTCTTCTCGAAACACACATTAGGCTCTATGGGGAACTCCATAACCTTTTGGGGCCATCCCACTCATCAAAACCCATTAAAGAGTCGTCTTCTATCACAAACCAACAAGGTTTTTCCATGAACCTAGTATAAAGTTAAGCTTATGGTAAGGCCTAATTTTTGTTCCTAATCACTATGGGATAGAATCAAGGTCTTGGGAATCAAACCATAGACAATAATATTGATTTCATCCAAATAAATATAAATAATAAATAATTATAATGTATTAAAACTTTATCATAGATCATATATATATTGGACATCTATGAAAAATCAAATACGTGGTTTCAAATATAATTCAAAATAAATAGGGAGAGACTATACCTATAAAACTCACATTAAATAAAAAAACACTAAGATAAAGTCCAAAATATAATAATGTTTATCATTTATGATAAACAAGTATCCCAAAAACAAATAAATGAAAACCTAAGAAAAAGTTCAAACCATAGATCCTCCATTGTTAAGGGTCAGTCTCCAATGTCAAACATGATCCACTCCATGGGTGACTGAAGATAAAAATTACGCAATGTTAGATATTCCTAAATACATGGACCTGAACATTTAAAATTAACTATGGTCGACCAACATGTAGTGTCATAATTAGGGTGTGATAATTAATATGCAAGAAGGATACCACAAAATATCACCTAAATTTATTTTAATGAAACAATAAATAAAAAATATTATAATTTAAAATACTTGAAAATATATGTTTTTCTTTAAATAAAATAAAATTGATTTTTTCTAAAAACATATCTATAAGATGATTTTTATAAAAAAACCTTAAATACTACATAGGAATCATTTTTGAAAACATAAATTTGGAAAACATCATGTTCAATGAATTTTGAACATATCCCAAGAGAGAAATATCAGTGTTATCATAAAACAACACTCATCTTATTAAATAATAAATCAATTATTTAAATAAATAGAGTCACATGTCGTAACATACCAGGTAAATAAAGAATAAGGCATTTTTTATATTTATTAAAAATTTTGAATTAAATATTAGTTTTATATTGAAGGGGTTTCTATGTTCAATACCACCCCTGATACACAACAAAGAGTTTTTTTAAATCTTATGTTGCAAATTAATAATATAATATTATTATTTTAAATGGTAGTTAACTCATAGTAATTTTATTGGAGGGAATGAACAAAAATAAATACAATATGATTATACATGTCTGTTTTATGTATTTACTTTTATCCAATAAAATGTTTGAGGCTTAAAATGTGAATGAATCTAATTTTAAGCATAATTTACATTTAAAGGAAAATGTACTGCCTTTTAATGGTGAACCCTATTTAAATATATTTTTGTTTACTTTAATACATTCAATTAAGTCAAATAAAATCCCTCTTTAGAATGGGGACACCAAAATTTACTTTGTGTAAATTTTTGGAATTTTTCTGATAAAGTTAATTTTAAAGAATAGCGAAAAATATTGTATTTTAATTCAAAACTGTGTTTTAATATAATTTATTTATATGGTTTGATTTAATTTTTAATTTATTTTAATGTGTAATTAGAATATATTTTTACCATTTAATCCAATTTTTGTCATTGAAATTATTTTCACTTTGAAATTGGACATAAACAAGTGTCAATCTTTTGATTGTTATTGTTTCTTAGAAACATGCTATTTGTTTTCACTACATGAAATAAATAAAATTAATTAATACCACTTCTATGATTTGAATTTTTCAAAATAGACATCATTTTTTAATTTGGTATATCAAATATATCTTAGGCTGAATTTTTGGTAGTTTTTTGAAAATCATCAATTTTGTGGAATAGTGAAACAACTTAGTAGTAGTAAAGAACTGACTTTTTCATTTAAATGATGAGTTCCACTTCTGTGAATTGAATTTAGAAAATAAGACATAAATGATTGTTATTAGTAAGTAAAATGTGGTTCAATAATATGAAAATAATGTTTGTTGAATCGTAACTTCTCACTTTTATTTACCGTGGTTAAAGTTAAATAGGGAAATTCAAGATAAAAAGAATATTATAATAATTCAAAATTACTTTAACACTTGTCCAAACCTTATTGGTTGAGTATTTTACGACCATGGGAATATTTGGGTCTATTTTGGGACTCCATTGAGCCACTTGGGAGTGATAATGACTCTTTAGATTAATTAACTTAAAGTAAAGGCAAAAATGACAAAAAAAACTATATTTTAGTAAATTAATTTTTTCAAGGGGTTATATAAATTGTTATTTTGACTGTAAATTTTAAATGGAAATATAAAACAATTTCATAAATCATGGTATTTTTTAAAAAAAATTTATACATCAAATAAATTAAATTATTTGCGACACAATAATGATGTAGTATTTACCTCATTAATAGAAGATTTAAATAAATAAGACTATAAATATTAAAAAAATATCCAAAACAATACCAATTATTATTGGATGATTTTATTTAGACCATGAGTCATCCTATATTCTAATTTAATTATTTTTGGACCTTTAGAAACCAAATATCATTATATAATAAAATAATATTATCACACTGTCCTAAAGAGCCCCTCCTCCCCCTTATAAAATCCCTCACTTATAAAACATTCCTCACACATTTCAAGCCTTTTGGATCATCTATACTCTACCCAATTAATCTACAAACATCCCTATACTCATCCTAGAAGCCTTTCCTTAGAAACACGACACATCTAGATGTCCTTTTGGTTCAAACCAAAAGATGTTACCCAATTTAAAGGTAACAGTTTCTCTTAACTTATTTTGTTTTATTTTAATTATCCAACAACTAAAATCATTTTATTCCTTTATTTTATTACATCACCAGTATCCTAAATATACTAGGTTGTTTTTATAAGAATTATTCAAACTACACATATACACACCTCCATCTAATGGGTGAATAACATACTGTTTCTGTGGATGGGAAACTAACGCCTCACGAGACGGTGATTGTTCGATTATCTTCTACCAACTATCACGGTGGACTTTAAGATGAAAATATATTTATATATTATATATGTTATTTTTATGTTTTCTTTAGTCTTATATATTTTTATTTTAAATCATACCTTTATGGTTTCCATTATGGTTAAATACGATAATTTCATTTGAGGAATTGCGGACTACCACACCCTCAATGTGATATGACTCGTTAATGACATATGTGGGACGTATAAAGGAAAAAGTTATTGATATTATATAAGATATTATACTGGAAGTATAATATAAAAATTTATCATTATGTTTTAATTCCATTAAAATAATAAATAGAAATGAAAGTAGCATTCATGCGTACGTACGGCGTACCGTCTCCATGAACGGTGAATTTCATTACATACCTCCAAATGGTATGTACTGTTATAAATAGCTATATATATATAAAAGATATATATTATATATATGATATCTAAATAATTAATATCATTCTGGATATAATGGACTATTTACCACATGGACAACTTGTAAATATAAGGTGTTCATTTCTGACTCACGTACCAAATATCGAAAAAATGAAAGTTATTAACTTAAATGAAGACATAAAGTATATAACATGGTAATAAGTGATATGAAGGGAATAATAAAATTGAAAATGGTTTTTAAGCAAGTATAAATTTACTTTAGTTTATTATTCCATAGATTAAAGAACGAATGGGTCAATTTAGACATGAGGTAATGGACTTCGTCTCAATCTCCTTTCATTGAAGCATATTTTGTTCTAAAACAAGAATTTATTTTATACGATGTATAAACACCTTTGAATTTTCATTTCATTCAAAGGGTATCTTTTTATATGAATAATTTTACTAAATGTCAAAAAGTAATGTTTTTTAACGTAAGCGGTGATAAGGAACTTTTTCTGCAGCAGCGAGTATTATTTGATCTTTGGCTTCCATAACAAGCCGTAGTGTTGTTTTAAAAAAGAAAATAAAAACCATTTAAATTTTATGTATTTTGGTATTGAAAAAGGTTTTTATAATGAATTTATTCTGTTAATATGTTTTAAATAAAAATTATATCTTTCCTTTATGTTTTTTTATGTGTTATGATTATGTTATGGTTAATGGGAATTATTTACGTATATGGGTGGTTCTGTGATAAACCTAGGGCGGCTGAGCCTGAGATAGATCTCCAAAGCATTGGGTAACGTGAAAGAGGTAAATGTGAATGTTTCTCCTAAGAGAATTAGGTAATATTCAGATATTGGTATTCCAATGTAATTCCCTATGTAGTTGTGATAGCTACAATGTAAGTATGATATGAATGCCATAAGTATTTTTATGATTTGTGATTACTCTGTGTTATTCATAAATATTATGCTTTCATGAGGTAAGAAAAATAGTTTATATTTTGTATGTATTTATGAAATAATGTTTTCTTTCTTGGTTTTATAACCATTAATGAACTTTTTATGCTCATCCCAAGTTTTGAAATTTTTTTAGAGGACTTAAAGATGAATAGGGTCAAGAATGGGATCAAAGAAAAGTCATGTTGTCTAAAACATTGAACTAGACATGACTCTTTTTTTCATATGTTTTTATTTTATGAAAAAATTGAAACTGAGTAGAAGTGTCTACTTTATAATCTTTTGAGATGTAATAGTTATGTCATAATTCTTTAAAACTATAAACCTGAAAACATCCTCAATGTGAATTATTCATTTAATTCAATATCATGAAATGTTTACGGTCGTGTCCTTATAGATGGTATCAGAGGTCGGTTTAGAAAAAATTATGAGATAGGGTATTGTTAAATTAATATCCATAAAGTTATTTATGTTAATATTGAAATCATATAGAATTTACAGATAACCATGTTGCTTCACCTAAGATATTTCTGTGTTCAGAATGACTTTCCACAGAGGAAATAGGGCATCTATGTTGGGGTGAGATCAGGAGGAAGAAAAAATTCTGAATCAGCAACTTGAGATGGTCAAAATTGGAACTGAACAGTTTTTTGCAGTATTGGTACATTTGACTAAGGATATAAATGGTGGTGGTATCCATGTACGAGATCATCCAGATCAACCACAGAGGAAAATGTTAGTAGTGGAGAATTTCATGAGGCAACATCCCCTATCATTCAAAGTATCCTCTAACCTGGTGCTAGTAGATGGGTGGATTAAAGCACTGGAAAATATTTTCAATGTCATGGGTTGTTTCGAACATCAAATGGTTAGTCTCACTTTTTACCATTTTGAAGGTGATGTTGATCAGTTGTGATCGATGGTGAAAAATATCAGGCATAATGAGGAGATTGATGCTCTCAATTGGTATAAATTCAAAGGTATGCTTCTTGATAAATATTTTCCTAAGGTGATTTTTCATAGAATGGAAAAAAATTGGAATCGTGGCCAGAGGATGACTCAGCGGAAACTTATGAAACAATATTTACTCGACTGATAAGGTATGATCTAAATTTCATATGAGATCTTGATAGTAAAATCAATGGATTTTACTCAGGATTAAATCCAAATTATCGAAGGGCTTTAGATTCTCGTGAGGTCAAAATTTATTAAAAACATTTTCATTGTGCGAAGAAGGTGGAAATGGGGTTTTCTGTTGATCAGGTGTTCTTTGAAAAGCAACAGAATAAGAGGTCAAGGTTGAAGGTGAAAGGGAAGGAATCATCAAAAATGTCTGATGATAAGAAAATTATGTTTACTTTTTGTGAAAATTGTGGTAAAATCATGCTGTGGAATGTCATTTGAATTCAAGTAAGTGATACCGATGTTGTAAAATAGGACATAAGGCTCGTAATTTCACTAGAAAAGATCAACGTAATGGTAAGATTAAATCTTATTTATAGTTAGTAAAATTATTTAAGTGCGATGAAATGTGTCATTAGGAAAATAAGTATCCAACAAAGAACTCAACTGAGGGAAAGAAGCCAGACTATAAGCAGAAAGGGGTGGTGAAATCCATTGCAAAAACTTCTCCAGATGATGTGCCATCAAATGAAGTAGTATTAGGTACACTATTTGTTTGTTCAGATTATGCCAATGTGTTGTTTGATTTAGGGTCTACACACTCCATTATTTCTGAGAAGTTTTCTACTAAATTGGGAATTCTATATCAATATATGAATATAGTACTTATGGTAAAAAAACCTAGAGTAAATTTTGAGACAAAATGAAAACATAAGAACATTCATGTCCTTGTGTGCAGAAGGAATCTTCTTGCAAACCTTATTGTTTTGCCTCTAGAAGAGTTTGATGTTATTTTGGATATGGATTAGCTTTCTTTTTATCATGATAATATTGACTATAGAGATAAAGTGGCTTCTTTTCAGAATGATTTTCAGTTTGTATACAAGAATGAACCTTTTCTTTTGATAATATATCATGAAGCTGAGAAACTAATAAAATATGGAAATGAATGTTACCTTGCACATATTGCTGAAAATAAAGGATCTATTCATATGAATGATATGCCAATGGTAAATGAGTACCTTGATGTTTTTCCTGATGAGTATCCTTGTATTATACCAGATCGAGAAGTTTAATTTATCATTGACTTAGTTCTTGATGCTAACCAAATTTCAAACCCCCTTATCGAATGAATCAAATTGAACTTTTAGAGTTAAAGAAGCCATTACAGGAGTTATTAGATAAAGGATTCATTCAACCTAGCACATCACCATGGGGTTCTCCTATCTTATTTTTTAAAAATAAATATGGTTCAATGATACTTTGCATTGATTATAGATCATTGAATAACATCATTGTTAAGAATAAGTATCCTTTACCGCATATCAAAGATTTTTTTGATTAGCTCCAGGGAGCTCAATTTTTTTCAAAGATTGATTTGAGGTTTGGGTACCATTATTTGAAAGAAATGGAAGCCGAAATTTCAAAGACAACATTTCGTACTAGATATGGCCATTATAAATTTGTAGTTATGCCTATTAGTTTATCCAATGAACCTGATTTATTCATGGATCTTATGAATAGAATTTTCCATGAGTTCTTGGATAAGTTTGTGGTTGTGATCATTGATGATATTTTGGTTTATTCTAAAAGTAAAAAGGAATATGAAATTCATTTAAGGGTTGTCTTGAATACCTTAAAAGAAATGAATCTATATGGGATATTCATAAAGTGTGAGTTTTGGTAGCAACAAATTTCATTCCTTGGTCACATTGTTTCAAAAAATGGAATAACAGTTGATCTTTCTAAAACAAATGTTGATTCAGAATGGAAAAGGCCCACAAATATAACTGAGATTCATAGTTTTCTTGGTTTTGATGGTTATTACCCGAGGTTTGTTGAAAAGTTTTCACAATAATCTAGTCCAATGACTAAGTTAAATTGTAAACATATTAAGTTCATCTCGACAAAATAATGTGATGATTGTTTTCAAAAATTGAAAAGATGATTGGTGATTGCTATAGTTTTTCCACTACCATCCAGAAATGGTGAGTTTTTTTATCTACAACGATGTTTTCTTGAAAGGACTTGGTTGTGTCTTAATACAGAATGATCAAGTATTTGCTTATGCTTTATGTGAGTTAAAACCACAAGAGTTAAATTACCCTACACATGATTTAGAATTACCTGCTGTTGTTTTTGTTTCACAAATATGGAGACGTCATTTTTACTGAGTAAAATGTGAAATATATACTAATCAGAAAAGTTTAAAGAATATATTCACTAAAAAATAATTGAACATTAGATAGAGGAGATGGTTGGAAATAATCAAGGATTATGATTTCATGATCCATTACTATCCTAGAAAAGAAAATAAAGTGGTTGATGCTTTGAGTAGAAAAAGTAATAAATCATTAACAATTGTTACATTTAGAACAAGATCCTTTGGTTTTTGATTTGATAAACTTTGTCATAGAAGTTTTTGGTGAAGAAAATTCTTCTGTTTTGTATCAGGTGTTAGTGACATCACCTCTATCAGACAGAATTAAGAAAGCACATAAGGAAAACAGTCATTTATAGAAAAAGATAGAGTTGGTTAAGAAGGGTAAGTTGATTAAATTTAACATTGATAATGATTGTGTTTTGATATTTGGAAAGAGATTATATGTGCTTTGTGATTCATAGTTGAAGAATTTGTTGTTATGTGAAGCTCATAGTTCCCCATTTTGTGTTCATCCTGGAAGTACTAAGATGTACAATGATATTTGAGAGTATTACTGGTGGAATGAAATGAAAAGAGATATTACTGATTTTATAGTGATTTTTTTGACTTGTCAGCAGGTTAAAGTAGAGAGGGAGTTACCAAAAGGGATTCTTCATGCTTTACCACTGCCATAGTGGAAATGGGAAAATATATCCATGGACTTCGTTTTGGGATTACCGTAGACATCTCGAGGTAATAATGCAATATGGGTTATTGATGATCTATTGACAAAATCAGCTTATTTCCTTCCTATTAGAGATAATTTTTCTCTAGATCAACTTTCTCAGTTTTATATTAAAGATATATTCAGGTTGAATGGAGTTCCGCTCTCCATTGTTTCTGATCGTGATCCGAGGATTACTTATATCTTTTGAAATGGACTTCAGAAGTCATTGGGTACTGGATTAAATTTTAGTATAGATTTTTATCCTCAATCAAATGGGAAATCAGAATGAAAAATTAAGACATTGGAGGATATGTTATGTGGTTTCTCTATGGATTATCAGGTATGTTGGGACCAACAAATTTATTTGGTTGATTTTTCATATAATAACACTTTTCATTCCAGTATACAGATGGCTCCATTTGAGGAATTATATGGAAAGAATTTTCAAGCCATAGATTTCTTGGATGAAGTAGATGAATGAAAGATGATGGGACCATAATTGGTAGAAGAGATAGCAGAGAAAGTTCAGTTGATTCAGAAGCACATGAGAATAACTCGTAGAAGACAAAAAAATATTATGAGGATAAACGGAGGAAGGATCTTTCTTTTGAGGAATGTGATCAGGTCTTTCTCAAAGTTTCTCTATGGAAACATGTGAAACATTTTGGTAAGAAGGGAAAGATGAGTCTGATGTTCATTGGACAGAAGGAAATCCCAGAAAACGTTGGATCAATTGCGTGCAAAGTGATTTTACCTTAATGCTTATCCCTTGTACCCAATGTTTTTATTGTTTTGATGTTGAGAAAATATATGCAAGATCTATCTCATGTTTTGAACCCATAGGTAGTTCAGTTGGATGAGAATCTATCTTATAAGGAACAACCAGTCCAGATTTTTGACCGAAGAGAGAAAGTGTTGTGGAATAAGGTAATTCACTAGGTAATGGTTTTGTGGAAAAACCATATAGTTTTAGAGGCAACGTGGGAATCTGAAAATTATATGATAGATAAATACCCCCACATATTTTGATATGTATAATTGCGAGGATTCAATTCCCAAAGGGGGGAAGGATGTAACATCACAGGTAAATAAAGATCATGGAATATTTCATATTTATTAAAATTTGTGAATTAAATATTAGTTTTACATTAAAGGGGTTGTTATGTTCGATAGTGTACCTGATACGCAACAATGGGTTTCTTTGGAATCTTACGTTGCACACTAATAATATAATGTTATTATTTTAAATGGTAGTTAACTCCTAGACGTTTTATTAGCGGGAATGAATAAAACTAAATACAACATGATTATACATGTTTGTTTAATGTATTTACATTTATCCAATAAAAAGTTAGAGCTTAAAATGGGAATGAAACTAATTTTAAGCATAATTTAAATTAAAAGTTCGATTTACCACCTTTTAATGGAGAACCCCCTTGAAATATAGTTTTGGATACCTTAATACATTATATTTGACCAAATAAATTCCTATTTAGAATTGGGACATCAAAATTTACTTTTTTTA
Source organism: Viscum album (assembly GCA_963277665.1). NCBI lineage: Eukaryota > Viridiplantae > Streptophyta > Magnoliopsida > Santalales > Viscaceae > Viscum > Viscum album. The sequence goes on from OY728129.1 coordinate 707,182,898, forward strand.
AATTTTGGGAATTTTTCCGATGAAGTTCATTTTTTAATGAATAGTGAAAAGTATTGTATTTGAATTCCAAAATAATGTTTTAATATTATTTATTTATATGGTTATATTTTCTTTTTAATTGTTTTTAAAGTGTAATTAGAATATATTTTTACCATTTAATCCAATTTGGGTCATTGGAATTAATTTCAATTTGAAATTTAACATAAACAAGTGTTAATATTTTTATAATTATTGTTTCGTAAAAACACTCTATTTGTTTTAAGAACGGGAATTAATTTTACATTAATTAATGACACTTCTATGTTTATAATTTTTCAAAACAGAAAAAAAAAATTTAATTCATAATATTAAATATTTCTTAGGCTTAATTTTTGGATGTTTTTTTGAAAAACATCAATTTTGTTGACTAGTGAAACCACTTAGTAGTTGTAAAAAAAAATGACATTACATTTAAATGAAATTTTACTACTTCTGTGAATTGAATTTCAAAATATTGACATACATGGTTGTTATTAGTATGTAAAACTTGGTTTAATAAGATGAAAATTATTTTTGGTGAATAGTAACTTTTGACTTTTATTTACCGCAGTTAAAGGTAAATAGGGTAATTCAATGTAAAAAGAATATTATAATAATTCCAAAATACCTTAACACTTGTACAAACCTTATTGGTTGAGTCATAAACGACCATGGGAATATTTGGGTCTATTTTGGGACCCCATTGAGCCCCTTGGTAGTTATAATGACACTTTATATTAATTAACACAAAGTAAAGGAAAAAATTAAAAAAACAAATCGCTTTTAGTAAATTAATTTTTACAAGGGGTCATATAAATTATCATTTAGAATATAATGATTCATTGGAAAGCTAAAAATATTTCATACATCATTGTTGTTATTTATAAAATTTAGAAATCATATAAATTAAATTATTTCTAACACAATAATGATGCAGTATTTACCTCATTAATAAAATATTTAAATAAATAAGATTATAAATATTTAAAAAATATCCAGAAACTATCCAATTATTATTAGATGATTTTATTTAGACCATTAGTCATCCTATATTCTACTTTAATGAATTTTTTACCTTTAGAAACCGAATATCATTATATAATAAAATAATCTTACCACACTTTCCTAAAAGGCCGCTCCTCCCCTTTATAAAAAGCCCTCAGTTATATCCGATTACTCACACCTCTAAAGCATTTTTGATCATCCAAAATCTATCCAATTAATCGCCCTACATCCCTATCCTCCTCCTAGAAGCCTTACCTTAGGCATAAGGCACTTGAAGAAGTCCTTTTGGTTCAAATCAAAGGAAGTTACCCATATTAATGGTAGCAGTTTCTCTTAACTTATTTTCTTTTATTTTACTTCTCCAAACCCTAAGCCCTTTTTATTCCATTATTTTAAATAAAAACTAGTATCCTCAATATAATAAGATGTTTTCATGAGAATTATTATAACTACACTTACAGAAAACTCCATCTAACGCGTGAAAAACATATTGTTTCTGTTTGATGACAAACTAATGCCTCACGAGATGATGATTGTTCGATTATATCCTACCGCCTATCATGGTTTCTATTAAGATGAAAATATATTAATATAAGATATATTTTATGTTTATGTTTTCTTTATACTTCATTGTTTTTATTTTATAGGATACCTTTATTGTTTCCATTATGTGTAAACGCGATAATTTCATTTGAGAGGATGTGCGGACTACCGCCCCCTGAAAGTGATATGAAACATTAATGCCATATATGGGATGTATAAATGATGGTGTTAATAATATTATATATGATACTATACTGGAATTATAATATACCTATGTATCATTATGTTTTAATTCCATTAAAATAAGATATTGAAATGAAAATAGTGTTCATGGGTATATACGACTTACCGTCTCCATGAACGGTGCATTTCATTTCATACCTCCAAATGATATGTACTGTTATAAATATATATAAATATATATATATATATACTGGATTTATATAATATATATGATATATAAATAATTAATATCATTATGGATATAATGGACGATTGACCGCATGGAAACTTGTAAATATAAGTTGTTCATTTTGGACTCAAGTACCAAATATCGACAAAATGAATGTCATTAACTTAAATGATGACATAATGTTTATAACATGGTAATAAGTGTTCTAAAAGGAATAATAAACTTGAAAAATGTTATTAAGAAAGTAGAAATTAGCATTATATTATTTTTCAAGAGATTAAAGAATGAACGGGTCAAGACATACACTAGGTAACAGACTTCATCTCAATCCTCTTTCATTGAGGAATATTTTGTTCTAATACATGAAATTATTTTATATGGTGTATAAACACCTTTCAATTTTCATTTCATTCAAAGAGAATATTTTTATATGAAGCATTTTAATAAATGACAAAAAGTAATGTTTTTTAACGTAAGCGGCGATAACGACCTTTTTCCGCCGCCGTTAGTATTATTTGATCTTTGGCTACCTTAACAAGCTCTAGTGTTTTTAAAAACAGAATAGAAAATAAATACCATATACTTTTTATCAATTTTTGTATTTAAAATGGTATTTCAAATGGATTTATTATGTCAATATATTTTAATGACATATTGTATCTTACCTTCATGCTTGTTTTATGTGTTATGAATATGTTATGGTTCTTAGGCATTATTTACGTATACGGGTGGTTCCGTGATAAACCTAGGGCGGGTGAGGCCGAGATAGCTCTCCAATGCATTGAGTAACATGACAGAGGTAAACGTGAATGTTTCTCCTAAGAGAAATATGGAATATACAGAGATTGGTATTCCAATGTAACTCTCTATGTATCTGTGATAGCCACAATATAAGTATGATATGAATTCCATAAGTATTTATATGATTTATGATTACTATGTGGTATTCATAAATACTATGTTTTCATGATGTAAGTAAAAGGGTTTATGTTTTGTTTTTATTTATGAACTAATTTTTTCTTTCTTTGTTTTTTAACTATTACTGAGCTTTTTATGCACATCCCATGTTTTGAAATGTTTTCACAGGACTTAATGTTGAATAGGGTATAGGATGGGATCAAGGAAAAGTCATGATGTCTAAAACATGGAAGTAGATCTGTCTCTTTTTGTCAAGACTTTTTATTTTATGAAAAAATTTAAACTGATTATAAGTGTCTACTTTGTAATCTTTTAAGATATAATATTTATGTCATATTTCTCTAAAACTCTAAACCTAAAAAGACCATGAATGTGAATTAATCATTTAATTAAATATTATGAAATGTTTAAGGTCAGTTCCTTACACATGTTAAAAAATTCATTCTATAAAACATGTATTGGTGAAAAGTAATTATATAATGATTATGAAATAATATATAACCAACTAACCTGATTATAAAAGAATCACAATAACGATTTATAACTAATATAACATAATATGCTGTAAAAATATAAATAATGATTAATATAAATAAAATTATTTTCTACTAAAAATTATATAGTAATATATATTTATATATATATCCATGGGAATATCTGAATCATCCAATGAAATGATCAAGGAATATGGTGGTAAAATATGGAAATTAATCTCATGAGATAAAAGAAATCCACCTCATGAACCATTACTATTTCGATCACTCTCAACCATTTCTTCCACCTCACTCATATCAAATCTATAAATAGTGCATCTCTCATTGGTTATTATTCACTCTTTGGATTTACAGTGTCTCCCATCAAAGGTGACTTCATCGCCTCTCGATGGTTCATGTCCTATTCAGGTTTCTTAGTGTTTTTCGACAGAACACATTCTAATGGATATTATTTTTCATAAAGTGCCTTCTTTATTAGATGAATCTTATCCCTACTTAGAGATCACAAAAGATGAAATAGGATCATAATCTTTTTACCTAGTTTTGATGCTCTACATTCTATTAGAAGCCTTCAAGGAGACTTCTACCATTCATAAATGGATGTTGGTGGCTTATTTAAGTCAGGATCTTCATCTGATTCATTTTTTTAGTACACCATTTCTTCATGGGGGTTCGGTAACTCCGCATGATTTTGGGAAACAATTATTTAAATTAATTTAATTTTTCTCTATTTTTCATTTCACACAACATTGAATATATCTTTTCTTATACGAAATCACTATGTCTTGTTTTCATTATATTCACCCCCATGTTAATTGTGTGCTAGACACAATAGATATATTTTATTATGATAAAAAAACATTGTGTTCAGTTTTTGTTACACACAATGATGAGTTCTTTCTATATCATGCATCACACTCAAGACCGAGTTTGACCGAACTAAAATTTATTATTAATATTTAAATTAAAATATTATTAAAGTTACCAACTATCCATTATAATGGAAATTAAAAAAAAGTGTATATAAACTAATAAAATATGATTTTTACTAGTATATAAAATGAATCCATTTGTTATTAATTAGCTAGATATGAAATTAAGAAAAATATTAAAATAAGAAAACTAATTTTATAAAAATATTATTCTATGGATAAATATCATTTTATGTCAATAAATTAATAAAAAAACTATTAATGAGTATTTTTAATAATATATAAATATATATATTACATATTCAATCTAATTTTTTTGACACTCATCATATAGATTTGATAGGCATAAGAAAAGAATAAATCCATTTTTATGAATACAAAGATGAATTTTAAAAATTGTTATTTTATCACGTTTTAATAGAGATCTCATTTTAAATATAATTTTTAAGTATTTAATTAATTTTACCTAAACACGTATTCTTTTAAATATGTATATAAAAATTAGTTTTTTTGTATTTGTTTTTTTATTTTTAGGATAATTGTTATGTTATATGGAATTGAGAAAAATACTGAAACATAATTGAAGATGTTTTTTCATCTAAAACATTTATAGCGCAAAATTATATTTTTGATTAGTTTTAAAGTATACATAGAATAATTGTATATAATTTAGTCAAATGTTGGCTATTGTAATCAATTTCCCAGTGGATTGTGATATAAAAACATTTTAATCCTTTTAATGTTGTTATTTTAATAACTATTTTATAGTTCCATCAATGGGATTAGTATTAAATAAATTTTACTCGATTATATATTTGGAATTCTGAAAGATGGATTCTATATTTATAATCATAATTTCCAAATTTTGTAAATATGCCCCTCTTATTTTTAGACAATATGAATAGTAACATTAGTAATTTTTATTACTATAGTTATGTATAAATCGATTAGTTATGAGTAAAAAAATATTATAAATATTATGAAACTATCATACCACATAGAGAAATATTATTTGATGAGGGAAATTCAACCCTTAATGCTAATTATTCGAAATTGAATAATTTTATAGAAACGTTTCCATGATAGTGACTTGGATATTATTAAAATCAAAGAGAGTGACAAAATGTAACACTCTTAATTTTAATAAGTTTAATTTTTTTATGGTGATAAATAGATGACATGATCAACTATATGTATTCTTATAAAGATAAATGGATTATTGACTTCATGGATTATTATTTTTACTTTTTAGTGTTGAAAAAAACTATCATAAATAATCGGCCAATGAAGATGGATCAATAATTCAATTAATGAAAAACATAGTAAAATTATATTATAAATTTTAAAATAAATAAAATATGAAATAAATAACATGATACATGAATTTTATAGTAGAATATTACATATTAGGAGTGTGTGACATGATATTTTTTTCAAATTTATCTTACTCTATTAATTTTCTTTATGTTAATGAAATGATTAAAGTAACAACTGGCTCTAATGAAATTTTATGAATACAATATTTTATTAAATTAGTTAAAAATCATAAAAATAAAAAATTCAGAAAATAAAGATAATGTGTGGTCGATAATATCATAAATTTTCCATTTCAATTTCAATTGAAATATTAAATGTAAACACTCTCCACCAATTAATAATGAAAATTTTGTTATCGTAATTATAAATAAAGCAGGATAACTAAGGGTAAAAAAATGATAAGGTTTTAAATTACCACAAAACTTTTCTAAAATCCATTGGTTAATAGGATCACTTCCCTAACTGTTATTATCACAATATTCCATTCCATTTGGATATATTTAAATTGATAACTAGTTTTTAAAAATTATTTTTTGAGAAACTTCAAAAGTTCCCATCACTATCATAATAAAAGGATGCCTCCTCCGTCACCTAATTTCACCTTATTCAATCTTATAGCTCTAAAAAAATATAATTAACTAACTTACCCCCTTCTCAATCCAAATTCTATTGGTTTAGGTCTTCCTAAGGTACCAAATACAGAGTCCTTTATTAAGGATATGATGGAGTTGTTTCGAATAATATGGGGTTTCTATGTATATGAAGGAATCCAATACTTGAGGTAAGGGGATATCTAGTCTCAATTTTATTTATGTGATACTTATTATTTACTTAGAAACTTGTTTCTTTTTTTGTGGTGTATATACTTCACATTAATGCATTATTAAGGATATGATGGAGTTGTTTCGAATAATATGGGGTTTTGATGTATATGAAGGAATCCAATACTTGAGGTAAGGGGATTTCTAGTCTAAATTTTATTTATGTGATACTTATTATTTATTTAAAAACTTGTTTCTTTTTTGTGGTGTATATACTTCACATTAATGAATTATATTATCCTTAAACATAAATTTATGGGTTCTAATATATCCATTTGAAGGTGTCTCTTTTATTGGGTTTATGGTTGACAAATTAGAAAATCAGTATAGTAATTTTGTCTTAATTAGACTTAATTAAGACACATTTTATGTTATGGACCTGGATCATTTTTTGAGTTGTAGATAATTCCCCATGAAAGGATTAACCATGAATCACTATCATTCCAAGACATTATATGGTTCATGGAAAGTTATTCTTTCTTCGATCAGATAACTGCGTTCCTTCAAATCAATTTTATAAAATAATGTTATAAAATTGTATCAAATTATATTTTTGTGAATATTTAAAGAAAATGTGTATCATATATATTTAAAATTTTTCTCAAAAAATATTTTATATTTCTCAAGGTTTTTTTCAATGAAATTTCATGGAAAAATGTTTTATCATGTAAAAACAAATTTCCAAAATGGAATGGATATTTTCCTCAAGAATTATTTCAATAGATATTTAAAAAATATATATATTTGAAAATGATTTTTGATGTTACCTATGATTTACAAGAGATATGATTCAGTGATACAATTCTTATTATTTCTCTAAATGATTTATGTTTTTGATGGATTGATACATATAGATTTTATTATTTTCCATGAGTAATGTTATGATAAAATGTTTATGAAACACATTTAATTTTATTGGTTATGATATGATTTATGTTATTGTTGAACAAATACGTATGTTATTCATTTTATGATGGGTGGAACCCATATCTCTAACAAATTCATTTGGTAAGTATTTATATCTCATGATATAAATATGGGAGACAAGTTGATGGGCTAGATCCACTATGGGATGTTGGGGAAAACTGCTCTACTATTGGAAGATGGGGAAACTTGATCCCTTACATGGAAAGGACTATGAACATGGATAGTGGAGTGTACCTCCCAATAGGTGTGGTCCCCATGAAGTTTCGTAATATGTTTTGAAATTTAATTGTGACTTATAGGGAATGATATTAGATGTTTATGAGTCTTCCACAATTCGATGTCTTTTTTTTCTATGCAATGCTTTCATGGATTATCCTCTTGATCCACTTATGATTAATCTATTAAGAACTTTAATATTTATTCCATGACTTATGTATATGATATTTAATATGAAGGGTATGATCTTAAAATATGATCTAAATGTTTCTGTACCCTTGTATTTATGTTATGCTTACATATATGTCTTTTTTTTACTATTGAGCATATGATCTTATATTTTCATATGTTATATTTTTACAAGGTAATAAATAAATTTTCTATGTTGGATTTGTAAGGGGATGATATTTGGTGGATATTTTTATAATCATTACCAATTCCCAATAATGTGTTCCATGTTTCCAAAGGGACTGAAATATTATGTTCCCCATCCATGTGTTTGTATAATGTAATAAATATGCATATAAAATGAAGTAATATCCATGTATGAAAAGTTTGTGTTATTATTGATTTTGTTTGATAAAATATTTAGTCTACCAATAGAATATAGGATGAGGAAAAATTAGCGGGATCTCTAAAAGTATTTTTAGGGTATTTCTATAGATATCTCATCTAATAAGACTAAGTTGTAATATATTAAATAAGGGGTAATAATTTATACATAATATAAGTGATTTTTCATAGTTATGTAGTTTAAATAGAGGATTAGTATCAACCAATCTATAATTTTTGTTTTACTAAATTGATGGAACCAGAATGAACTAACATTGTGATGTGTGTGATGGAGAATACAAAAATTTCTCCCCCAAAGAAAACATATGTTACGATGGTATGAATAATAATCGTGTTTCTATGCTCACAAAACATTCTTAAACTGTGAATCATGATATAATGAGAAATGAGTAATGGGGAGAACAAAATTTTATTATGTCCTTCATGAGGAAGGTTCCACCTCCTTTCAGTGTGTCTTCTCATCTACTAGTGGACGAGCAATGTATTTGTACCACAAAAAAGATATTTTTAGTTCTCCAGTGTTCATAACATGAGAAATTCATTTTGGTTCTCTATAATTTGGAAGGTGAAGAAGATCCATGGTGGAATATTATCCATATTACAAGGAAACATGATGAAATTGAATCTATGGAAGAGGGTAGGTTCAAGAAATTATTTATCAACAAGTAAATTGCGTATATTATTCAGATGATGATGGAGAAGGAGTTCCATGAAATTAAGAAAAAGTATTAAGATTTTTTAGTACCAAAAGGAAATTTTTACCATAAATGCAAGGTATACTTCTGGTATTATCATTCAACATAAAATTAAGGCTGACCAATTATGCAATTGACAAAAACCATGTCTCTAAATCGTTTTATCCATCAGAAATTTTTTTCGGAATGTCTAAATCATTAAATGCGACATCATGGTGGAAATGGAGGCAGGATTTGGGTATCAATCACATGGTTTGGATAAGAAAATGAATATGGAATTTATAGGAAAATATAAAAACCATTGAGATATGAACACGTGTTTTACTTTATGTTCAATGTGTGGGAAGAATCATGGTGGAGATTTCTTAAAGGGGTCTGGAAAATGTTTCAATTACAAAAAAGGAGATCATCTAGAAAATTATTTCCAAAGTAATGGTAAGAAGTTAGCAAATGATGTTAATAAATTGAATACCACAAGGAATAGAACCCTCACACTTTAGTGCATTATGTTTAATAAAAATTGGAATTATTCTAACCAGTTCCCAAATATGAGGGTTAATGGTGATGATCAATATCCATAACCACTTAAGGATAATAAAAAATGGAAATATCATATAATAATTATCGGAGACATGGATTATAATAACGATTTCGTGGAATGATTGAGTTGTTTTGTATTATAATTCAATAATAAATCTTTAGAATAAATTTTATAATTTTATAAAGTAATGAATAATCTAAGGATTGGTCCACTTGAGTTTTTACATAAGGATTTAAGAGAATATAAAAAATCATACTGGTAACCATTAAAAGTGATTGAAGTGGTACGGTGATATGATCAAGGGATGCAAGATCATTAATCCATTCATTTTTTTGGGATAATTTAATATAGATATGTTTGATTATGATAAATAAATAGGATAATATTTATGCCCTTGAGACTGATAATATGAAAAGATGGTTTATGATATCATGGTCTGAGTTTATATATTTTTTGGAATTATGGAATGATGAAAGTGTTAATCTATGATGGAATTCATGTTTTTCAATAGGTTTTTATGGTAATTTGGGTAATTAATCTTCTTCAAGATAATAAGTGATAAAGCTATTCACATTTTTGGAATGCGAAAATGATGAACTATATTATGATATATGGGGAACCATGTCTGGTAGATTTTGAGAAATTTCGTGAAATTATTTATAAATTTTTGGTCTTTTATCATTAGGAAGGGTTGAAAGGTTGACCATTTAGGAAATGGTTTATATTAAAAATTAAATGAGGGTTGAGAGAATAAATTAATATCCTCACATATATTGATTTATGCATTTTTTATAACATAGGATTGCCATTTTTGTGATAAAGATGGATGGAATGACCTATAATTCTGGTTATATATCTCCAGATCTCCCAATACTTTAAAAATGATAAATTCACCATCATTTATTAGAATAATAGATGATTTAGAAATTGATTGAATCACAATAAAGAGTAATATTCTGATGAATGAAAGTAATTATATATTGTAATATTATTTCTTGAACATAAAGAAATAGGTATTTCTATAATATTCGGTATTATTATCATCTTTTTTAAAGTCATCAATTACCTTTTTCAAGCCACATTTGGTTTTGGATTTGTGATTGTTAACATTATCCTTATCATATTATCTATCAATCACCATCAGAGAATGATGGTTAAAATTATATTCTAGGTCCATGCTTTTACTTTCCACATGAGTTCACTAATGTTTCAACCTAGTGATGAGTTACTTTGGGTTAATATTATGCGTCCATATATCCATTTTTATAGGGATTTTTAGTATTTATTCTCATGATGTTTATTTTTATTAATGGAGTTTTAAAGTATTAAACATTTTATAACACAAATGAAACATAATGGAGAAATTCATTTTATGTGAGGTAATATGTAACAACCTGATATTTTTTGAAATATATATTTTTTAAATTAACTAAATTTTCGATTATTTTTCAATTAACACAAAAATGAATATAAATTTTATTATATGAATGAACTATGTTTGGGTTGTATTGTATACACCACCATATTAAGATTACACTATACACAATAAAAATTTTAGTTTGAGGTAAATGCAACAAAATGTTTTTCTTTTGTCACGCACAATCCTGAGTTCATTAAATAACATTTATTACACACACGACTATTTTTTTCCAAACTACAATATATTATTAATAATGGAATTAAAATTTTATATAGTTACATCATATCCTTTAGAATAGATATTTCAATCAATGTTTACTAAATTATGAAAATTTGATTGAAAGATGTATATCAAAATGATTTTTTGGTTATCAATTAGTTTGAAATGAAAACAGGAACCATTTGAAAATAATGTAATTACATTTCCATGAAATGTATTTTCCTATATAAAAACACCATTTTATCAATATAATTGAAAAAAACACTATTAATGAATTTTTTTAATAAAATTTATATATTATATATTCAATCAAATATTTTCGGGACTGTAAATAGTTTTTATAGGAATAAGATTTTAATTAATCTTTTTGATGAATAAAAAGATGTATTTTTCAAAAGGGTAATTTTACAACCTTTGGTTTGAAAACCCATTTTATATCATATTTTTGACAATAAGAGAAATTTTATATGAAACCATAAAGTAGTTTATTTAAATAGATATATAATAATATATTTTGTTTGTATATTTGGTATTTTTTATAAGTTTTTTGTATTAATGAATAATAAAAAATACTAAATTATAATTTAAAGAATAATTTTACTCTAAAAAAATATATATTGTAAAATTAAATATTTGTGACATGTTTTAAAGTAAAAACATTAAAAAATTATCATTTAATCCATTTAAGTTCATTATTATCAATTTCACACTGAATTTTGATATAAAAACTTTTCAATCTTTTGAATGTTTTCACATTAAAATGTTCTTTTCTTGTTTCATCAATGAGATTAGTTTTAAACTAATTTTAGCCTAATATATGTTTTGAATTTTAGTAAAAAAGATTACATATTTGGTATTAGAAGGTCTAAATTTATAAATATGTCTCTTTTATTTTTGGACCATATTAATAACAACCATAGTAAATTTTATTACCTCACATAATGGTAAATCAGGAAATTGAGGTTAAAAATAATATTATGAATACAAGAAAACTATCCTAACACTTGACTAAATGTTATTGGAAGAATTTAATTCTAAACATAACACATAAGGTTCAAAATATATTAATTTATTGGAAACATTTCCATTCGAATGACTTTAATATTTCTAAAATCAAATAGAGTGACAAAATGTCACACTCTTAGTTTTAATAAGTATAATATATTTATTATGACGACAAATAAAAGATATGATAATATATGTGTATATATTTATTATAAAATTAGAAAGGTTTATATACATCATGGAATTTTATTTTTAACATTTAGTTAGTTCATAATTATAATAAATAATTTCACAATGACGATACAATAGATATTCAATTAAATAAACACTCAATTATGTGATATTAAAAATGTTATATAAATATAATTTGAATTACATAATAAGATACACGAATTTTATTGGTGAATAATTCATATTAGGTGTTTTTTCAATGATTTAGTTTTATTCTATGTTTTTTATTGATTTTCTTAAAGTCAATTTAATGAATAATGTAAAAATTTACAGTAATGATATATAATAAAAATATTATTTTACGAAATTGTTAAATGATTATAAAAATTGTAAATAAGGAAAAATGTGATAATTTAAGGTCTAAAATGTTATAAATTGACCATTTATGTTTCAATTTAAAAATTATTAGTAAAAAATATTGACATTTGAATATTTAAAATGTTGTTATAGTAGGTAAAATTAAATTAGGTTTACTAAGGGTTTATAAAGAAGATGAGGTTTAAAATTGCAACAAAAAATTTCCAAAATATGTTGGTTGTAGTTATTAAGACCCTATACCAAATTATCTCTAAGTTCCCTACAATATTTATATTTATTTCATTAGAGATTTAATTTATTAGAAATTAATATTTTGGGAAGTTCCCAAAGTTTCTCTCCCCTTCATTATAAAGGGAAACTTCTTACCTTATCTAATTTTACTTATTTGAGTCTTATATCATAACCAAACTCTACCAAAATACCTTCTCCATTTCCTTATCTACATTCATGAGGTTATGGTGTTCCAAAATAAAAACTATTGATTCCTTTATAGAAGATATAAATAATATTCATCATTGAATATGAGGTTTGAATATATATGAAGGTAGTTAAGACTTTAAATAAGGGGATTTCTAGTCTCAATTTTATTTCTATAAGATAAATTATATATTCACCAATCATTTCTTTTTCATAAATTTTATACTAACTATTAATGAATTATATGATCCTTTTATTTAAATTTATGGGTATTTACATATTTATTTGAGGATCACACTTTCATTGGGTTAAAGGTTCAAAAGTTATCACATCAGAAAGGTAATTTTGTCCCAATTTTCCTTATTTGAGAAAGACATTATGTAATAAAAGTATATTATTTTATGAGGTGTATATAATTAAATTTGACATGTTTTATTGTGAATATCAATATTTTCATTATATTATATTTTTTCATGTAATGTTAACCTTTCTTCAGTCAGATATGTGTGTTTCTTCAGATCATTGTTTTCTAAAAATATTTTAAAGGTGTTTTAGATGTTATTTTATGAATTTAAAGTAAAATTTATTTTAAATATCCATAAAATTGTTTTAAAAGTTTCATTTATAAATTTTCAAGGTTATGTTTATAATAAATGGTATCCTAAATGTTTTTTCATTTAAAATGTAATTTTCAAAACAAAAAGGATATTTTACAAAAGAATTATTTGAATGGATCTTTCAAAATAATTTTCCATCAAAGAAAATCTTATTTGATATTTATAATGATTTATATGTTATATTATAAAAGTATACAATTATTATTGTTTATTTAAATGGTTTATGTTTGTGATGGATTAATAATTATTCATTTTGTTTATTTTTAATGAGTTATGTTACAATGAAATTTTTGTGAAACAAAATTTTTATGTGTTATGATATTATTTATATTATTATGGAACACATATATATTCTTTTAAATACTTTATATGTTGGAACTATATATTCATCCAATGTACTGGGTGATGATTTATATATCATGAGATAATTAGGGAAAACAAGTCAACAAGTTTGATCCACTTTGAAAAGATGAGGAAATCCATCCCACTATGGAAATATGGGGAAACTAATTCGCATACAAGGAATGAACACAACTACATATGATCTTGTTTACCCCACTAGTTTTATTACCATTGATGTTCCATGATATGTTTTGAAAATTCATCATGACATATAGAGAATTATATTAAATAGTCATGTTTTGGCCATAATTTAATGTCTTATTCCTATGTTATGCTGTTGTGGCTTATTATCTTCATACACATATGATTTATGTGTAATGAAATTCCAACATATATTCCATTAAATAGGTTTATGGTCTTTTATATGCATGGTATGATCTTTTAATGTTATGTTTATGTTCTCATTCCCTTATGTTTATATTATGCTTACATATCTTTCTTTTTTACCCTCCTTGAGAATCTGAGATCACCTTTTCTTATGTTATCCTTTCCCTAGGTTATAAAGAATGGTTTTAAATAGGATTACTAAGGGTAATATCATATGGGATATTTTTAGTATCAGTCACTAAATTATTAGAATGTGTACCATGTTTCCAAAGGCACTAATATATTATAGTCCTTAGGCATGTGTTTGTGTAATATAATGAATGTTAATCAAAAGAGATATAGTATCCGTGATTGAAAAGGCCGGGTTGTTAGATGTTGGATAATCTAAAAAGGGTATTATTGCTCAAGAATAATTCCTTCTATGGGATTCTTTCAACTAAGTAAGATATCATGAAACATTGGTTGTGTTATTCCCAAGTATGTGAAAACTGGGCCATCTCTTTGTTTAGATAGTCAATAGGGGTTCATTCCAAGATCAACACTCCCCATGTGGTATCTTGTCTTGATATTATAGGGATAAATATTCTCTTAAAAATTTATTTTTTCTTCATTTCCATTAGTGACATAGATATTTCGTTTTTATTATGTGTGGAAGATCAGACATTGGTGTTGCCTGATACCTTTGTCACATGTATATGTTTTGAATTTGATATCTTTAATATGATTCTTAAGTGAATCCTTATAAGAGTAGGATACTCCTTCTTTGGATGATGAATTATTATACAGTCTTCTCAGTAATTATTTTTTCAATCTGATTGTTTTAAGGCCATTCTTAATTTTTCTTGAAGGAGTTTTAGACCCGGCCCACTGGGTTGTCGATGTAGTTTCACTTCTATTATATCTCCATGATCCCATTCCCCACGGGCTGAATCTCAAATAATACTGTCTCCCAAAAATTTATCCTCTATTTCTATCCACAAACATTTGTTTCCTACACCTATCACTCCACCTCTATCTTTGTTGTGTCCTTTCTTCTAGGCCACCCCATGGCACCAACAATGTTACATTCCTTCCAACATTCCCTTCCCCTCCCCCCATTTATCTAGGGGAGGATCCCTACCTAAAACATGTTCTCTAAATACCTATAGAGTTATCTATGGTATTATCATCCCACAAAACAATTATTCTATCAATAATGGAATGGATGTGGCTGAACATATCTTGGTGAATCCACTACCAGCTCTTGCTTTAGGCACTTCTAAGTCAACTTCCACTTTTCATTCCAACGGCCTCATCCCCCCTACCAACTGAAACTGGATACTCTTAGAACTAGATTATCTAGTTTCTAACATCTTTATCTTCTCATCTTCCACCAGAAGAGTGTGAAGCATGTTACAATTGAGACAACTAACATTATTATCCATAAACACTAGTTCTCCCTCATTGGTAGGTTCTATACCAAAATTCTATCTCTATTAGAAAGTTTATTTATAATATTTAATTATCATATATTAGGTGCATAGGAAAAACGATTTATTTCTCATGATACAACTACTAATAAATCCTCTCTATTAGAGGTGTTAGATTGCAAAAAATGGATTTAGAAGATACTGACCTTCACTCACAGAATTATGGTATGCCATGTCATGAATTCCAAGTCAAAAAACACTCAAATCTAAATGTTTTGGAAATGATTTGTCTTATTTGAATTATATATCAATTATTCTTAATTTATTAACACCAAAATAAACATAAGAGTTCATTTCATTCACACTACATTCATTTACACTAAATATTATATGCACGATAGAGTTTCCATGTGGAAAGATCTGATTTCTTTGGATCTAAGGACCATACCATGGTTTATGGGATGATAAATTAATTATATTATAGAATCCTTACTAAAGAAAGGGGTGGATATTGTTTTTATATGGTGATCCAGGTGTTCTTTAGTTTCTTATCAGTAAAGGGTATTTTTTTTCTTAGGCTACATGGGGAATCATTTTTCATAGTGAAACAACCATAAATTGAGTACCTATATATGGTTTAGGATCCATCAATTCCCTTTATAACCTTCAAGATATCTCTACCATTCCATATGAGAAGGTTTCACATTTATTTTTGGCTCATCTAATCATTCTCATATTCTTGAAGATGTGTATTCTAGGAACGATATAAATAACCACATAATTTTATCCATTATATGATATTTAATTCTTAGGTACTATAAATTTGTGGAATAATCATGGATAAAACAATTTTAGGGAATTATATGGTTAAAGCTTCACAATAGGGTATGAAACTCCACAGTGACCTCATTCTATGACAAGAAACCATGATACTCACCTTCACGACATGGATCCATTAAAACCAAATATAGATTTATTGATGTTTATACTCAAGGATGGTTGGGATGATGATCTCTTGAATTATATAATACTAAAAAATAACATCTTAGTGAAGAATCACCAAGATCTGGAAAAACAAGTTCATGAAAAAACAATGGTGTAATGGATATGTGAAGGTGATTAAAACAAGGCATAATTTCAGGAATGCATCAATGAAAAGATATGGTTCACGAGTACAAACATATTATGGAAGGATGGTACCCTCTCAAACAACCAAAATAATGTGTGAGGTAGGGAGGAATATCACTTTATGTCTATCCTTATTGGGGATAACCCAAATATAAAGGGTGGCTACCTCAGTGGCCATGTGAAGCTATTCGACGTCATTCCTCGAGGGTTGACAGCTAGTGAAAACTTTAATATGGGTTCAGTCCTATGAGAATAATAGATTCATTAAGTAGGTCTCACACATGATCCAAATATAACACAAGTTTCAAACATATTTGTATTTTCTTTTTTATGTTTTGTTATAGGACCTTGTAAAATATGACCTTGTGAAAGTGGTGAGGGTTTTCATTAATGTTGGTTTCATTCCCTATATGGAGAGTATATCCTCACTCAAAATAATTACAAAATTTATAGTTAATTATTCTCTAAATCAATGAAGAGACATTAATTTTTGTAATTAACTATACAAGGTGTTTTCTAATGTCTTCAACAGATTCTTTTCTCAGCATCTCCTTCAACGGGTCTCAAAACAATATCACAAAATTTTAAAGGGGCTAACAGTACAGGGTGCCATCGGTCGTGAAAATTAGATGATCAGTGACTTAAATAAAATGGTTCTTAGATCAATAATTAACATAAACATGTACATGTACAATAAATTTGAGCAACATGAATGTTCCTATGTAACCAATGTTTTTTCTGTAATGGGTTTCTCTATCTTGAGCACTGATAATAATTTTTGGTGATTTTTTAGTCATGGACTTGTATTTGTTTCAAGTGAATGTAATGTGGGTTCTTAAAATTCATTAAAGGAATCAATAAAGGAGTTATTTTATCTCTATATATATTCTACTCAATTCATTATACTTTGAGTAGGCTCATAAACAAGAGCCTCATCGATGGAACTGTTATTACATTTCATTATAGGTTACATTTTCATAAAATTTATCACATTATGATTGTAGATGATATTATAATTTTGGACAATGTATGTAAGCTTTAAATACATGGTATAAATAATGTTTTTAATAATTATTGTCCATGGAGTGGAAAATCTTAGAATTGGGATAAAAGAAGTGTCAATATATTCAGTAGCTGCTTGGATTCAAGGTGGGATATTTGGAATCTAGTCTGTGTATTTTGAAGATTATTTTTCTAATGGGGTACCTTAATGTAGAAATATTATCCAACATTATTCAAAATTATCATTTCAATAACATGGTTTACTTGGTCACCCATCACATTACAAACTTAAAGAGACACATTCTGTAATTTGGGGATGGATAAGCCTAGTTAACTATGTTCTCTCATTCATTCCTATACATGTGTAGTTAATTATTAATTTTAAAAAGTCCATCATCAAGGGTGTTAAAAACAAAACAATGTTGATCATTTTGTATTCAGACTCTATGGTTTGGAACCAATAGGTCTCATACAAAAGACTGAAAAAACTGGAGAGGGAGGGAGGCATAACCATTGTGAGTATATAAAATTCCATGGACTCCCTAAATGCAATACTCACATGAGATATTATCTAGGAACAATCCTTAAGGGTAAAGTTATCCATAAATTTGTTCAACAATTATATGGTGCCTTAGACATGGAATACATTTGTTTTTTGGAACACAATTCATTCTCAATTCCCCATCATTGAGAGACATGTGCACTGGGTCATTGTAAGGGTTAACATAAAGATGTTTTCATCAGAATTTAGGAATGAAACAAGATTGGTTTTCTAGGGTGTCATACCACATAAATTTCCTTCAGGAAAGAAAGTAGTAACCTGAACATTATCAATTTTATCTTAAATTAAGGCTATCATAATTTCATTAATCTCATTTTTTTGACATCTGATTCTGGTCATTTTTTCTTCAATGGTTCAACATCAGGTTATTTCTCTGTGAAATATAATCTTATGGGTGTTTCATTATTCAAGCAATAAAGATAAATGTGGAAATATGATATGGTGTGACGATATCCCTTCCATGTTCAACATAATGATCTGGTATGTCAATAACAATGATCATTCCACATGTAAAAAAATTTATCTGTACAAGAATCCAAATTTTTTTAAAATACATCTACTATAGTTAGTCCAATGTCGAAATATTTTAGAACCTCTGCTTTGAGGGTCACTAGAAAAAATGTGTGTTGAAATATTTTGAAACATCAAATTAATTACTTTCTAGAACCCAAAAAATTGGAAATTCTTGGATCGATGGTTTCATGGGATAAAGAATAATAAAAATGATAAAAAAGAGATATATATAATTATAGTAATTGGATGTTGGAGAATATGGAAGTTGAGGAAAAGAATATAGATCGAGCCAATCACCATCTCGAGCCTAGATATAATCTTCAAACTAGGATCCCACTAGTCATCATTTTTCATAATTCCATTAATGGTGTCAATTCTCAATCATTCATACATATTTACACAATAGGTAATCATATCTCCATTTCTAATAGCCTTTATTAATGTCACTAGATCTATTATCATCCTCACAGATCTTTTATCAATTATAATAATGAGGGATCATATATTATGGGAGTTGTGAGGGGAGGATTTTTATTGAAGTACATAATATTCTCCATCCTTTATTCTTTCACATAAACATTTAGTGGATGACATGATCTTAAGGATAATGAATACACAATAGAAACTAGAACATTATGCTAGTAGTGGCATAAATTGATTCCCTTACTGTCTGCAACTCCCTACATGATCATTGTGTTATACATTGTACCATATATTAACAAATTATAGAGTTTAGTTTAATAATAAACAATAACCCAGATATTACCCATGTGATTCATGAGGGAAAAAAGTCACTAATTTTTTTTATTCTATAGCTCCATAGGATAGTAGAATCACTTACTTAATTAGTTTGGGATCAATTCCTTGGGAAGCTATGAAAATTGTTTTCACGATTCCCTCAAGCATCATCATTTTCTACCCCCTAATATCTATATCTCACTCAGGGATCTTTTTTAGTATTTAATAAAATTTTATTATTATGTCTTCAAATGATCCCTGAATTACTCGAGTGGAATCATCTTCCAACATAATCGATAAAGTTTATGGACCATCACCATAATAAAGTCGCTAGAAAACATCACGTGTGGAATTTTTTAATGTTAGGTTTTATCATAAAATATGTCATACTAGATAATGCATGAATATAACTAGTATAAAAATAGTCTCTTAACAACTTACCAAGATACCTAAAATTCCATTGAAGATATGAAAGGATGTGGGGGATTTATAATTCATTGTAATAATAAATAAATCCATATAATATCATATCATCATTCCAACTCTATAAACATATTATTGAAAAATTCTATCTTATTTATCATAACATTATAATGGTCATAATAATTTTCAAGGTTCCATTTATCAAGTCAATATAGATCTTCCATTAATGGTGTTTCTCATTTATGAAGAACCATATAGTAAAAAGATCAAACTTGGATTTAATTTTTAAATGATAATTGAAGTTTAAAAATATATTTAAAACCATTTAAATCCAATGGTATTTAAATTTTTTTATTAAGAAATCATGCATTCCATTAAACATTAATTAATAATTATTACAAAAAATATCCTTTGAAAGTACTCAAAACCATGTGAAAGTTCTATAATCGGTATGAATTCATGTAATAAAATATTAACATTAAAATATCATTTATATAATATACACACTAATAAAACATCAATTAAAATGATATTAATGATTTGTAATCAAGAGTCTGAGAAGAATAATTTCAGTACATATTTAAACAAACTCTTCAGAATATAAGGAATATATATTTTTAATCAAAAAATATATAAGACACACAAATACATTCTTTTGAAATAATTGAAATTATTAATGTATTTATTCAGATGAAATTCCCAATAAAAAACCTCTTATACATTTTAATAATCATGTATAATTCATATTACTTTTATACACGAGTATAAATATTGAAATCTAGGAAAAGCCATTATAAATAAAATAATGGGATCATGAAACAATCATAGTTAATTAATAATTTCTTAAAATAAGAGGTATTTATTTTAAAATAAAAATAAATTTCCTTAATAATTTCATGGTTGTCTAATAAATTAGTATTCATGGTAACACGTACCAAAAATCCATTTAACTCATAAAATGTGGCATTATTTATCCATAAAAAATATCATTACAACCAAAACATCAATCATAAGAAACTCCATATTTCCCTAATTAAAATATTATATCAAGATTTAATTACATTTGAACAAATTAATTTGATGCTTATTAAAATTGTAGGTCTTCCCTTATGCACACTGAGACAAATCAAACTCCACTAATAACAGGTGTTTTCGATAAATATTGAAGTAGATATGAAGAAATGAGATACAATAGTTTTAGATAGATGTTATAAAATATTTTATATGGAGATAGAGTAAGATAGAGAGAGGGGTATAATGATATCCAAACTAAAACCGGTAGACTATAAATGTTCCCCCCCTCTTTAATTTATTTTTTTAACTCTATTTTCATTAATTTTTATTCAACTTACCTTTTTTTAATCTTTATTTATTATACTATGTGTCGAATAATATTACCCCCTCAATCTTACATTATTCAACTCATCATAATATAAATATCATGTACACAAAATATATTTATTTTAAGTAAACATTTTTTAATTGACTCGTTCTTTCAAAACAAAACTAACTAAATTCAAAATAATAAGTGTCATAACAATATAAACGTAATATAATAATAATAATAATAATTATTATTAGAACCTGATATATTTTTATATGTGAAAATATTTATATTTATATATAACAAAATTACATTTTTATTCAATTTTATATGAATTAATTAAAATAAAAATACTATTTTTATTATTGCACACCCACGTTATCAACAATCACAAAAACCTATTAGTTATCAATTTGAACAAAATGAAAATAGTTTTTTTAAAATACAGTACAAAAATAATCATTCCATTTTATTAAAAATCCTAAAATATCAATTATAATTAGAAAAATATTTTACAATCTCCATACCATAAAAACTTTCCATCCTTGGAAAGTCTCTTTGACTTCCTATGGAACAAACGACTTATAAAACAAGGCAATATACCACATAATTAAAATATTTGAAACAATTTATCAAAAAAGGTCTATCAAAAAATCATATTTATTTTTGGATATCCCCACCATATTAACATTCCCTTACTCAAAAACCAAATATACATTAAATTATTTGCAATCCATTAAAAATTCATCAATAGAGAAGAATAAAATTATTATCAAAATAATTGATATAATTTTTTTAAGCATGATACATTTCAAATGTAGAAAACCCCTTAATATATAAATAATTCAATATATATAACATATATTTATTATAAATGAGATCTATAAATTCATAAAATATAAATATTATCCTATCAAAATGAAAAAGTATAGATAGTATGAATCCAATCAAGGAACATTGAAAAAAATAATATGAAATTATAATATTTTGTATCTACCTTGTAAGTCCAAATTAAATATATCCAATTATAAAAAAGAAAACCCTATTTTAGAATCTAATTCCCCTACCATCATATTTTAGTGGTAGAGTATAAATTCTGGTTGAATTGGTAAATTATTACTATCCTACTGAAAAAAATTATAAATACGACACTTCTGAAAAGATCAAGTCCAAAATTATACATTTGATTATTATCTTCTTGGAGGTTTATGAACTGTTAAACAAAAGATGACTAGTAATATAAAAGAACCCCATTGTCAAAATGAATGATGGGTTCCCCAATGAATGTATTCAATTGTAATGTATCAAATCCCATATATTTTTCAAGTGTGAATTGATTATGAATTTACTTTTAAAAAATAAATGTTTGGTTTTGGAAATCTCCTTAAAAACAACACAAAAATATCATTGATGTTGTGATATAAAATGGATGAATAATAGATTTTTAGAAATGTAAATATCATTTAAATGATTTAGAATATTTAATTATCATGAGAAGAAAATTAAATTCTAGATATTCACCTTTAATTCAATATTGATAGAAATTGTATTGAATAAAGGATCATATTTTTGTATGGAGATTATTAAAGTATCCAAGGGGTCCATTTTTACCCTCTAAAAGTGATAAATAATGATCATGAAACACAAAGTACATAGAAAGATTAAGATTCTAAAGTGGCCTTTTAGAACATAATAAATATTCCTTCATTGGACACTTCTCGTTGCCACTAGATACCTAGTATCCACCCATGGGTAGCAAGTACCCAAACTAGAGGCATCCTCACTATTGAAATTAGTATTACCTCCTAGTATACCTCCATCAGATAACTAGTTGGATACTTTATGAAGAAAATGAATCATCCTTCCCTACTAAAAGGCAAGGGGTACTCTACCAGCTGGATGGTGGGTATTATTCTATAATAAGGGTTATAGGCACATCGAACTAGCTAGAAAGTTCCCTGTTTTGGTTTACTGGGGCATGATGAAATTCTCCTGAATAATGATTTACCAACTCTACATCCACATAAACTGTTCCATTAAGCTTCTAAGATTATTCCAATGAATTTAAAAAAAAAAAATAACTCCAAGACTTTATCAATGCATAAAATGAACAACAAGGTTCCACATAATTCATTACATTGAACATAATAAAAATGGAATGAAATTAAATTAAATTATTATTATGATAGGTGTGTTTATGATCATGAAAACACAATTAGAGAGAGATTCATAACTACCTACCCATTTTTGTTAATTCAAACACTTACCATAAAAAAGATTAATTAAGAATTAATAAATAATAAAAGATATAAAGAATTAATTTAATAGAATAACATGACATTTAATTTTAAAAAGTGTCATACAGAGAAATAATTTCTCTAAAAACATTAAAGATGAAATTTAAAAGATTTCAAAAATTATAGATTTAAAAATATAACCATTGATCAAAAAATTTAGAATGAGAGAGGGAAATAATTTTCAGAATAAAAAAATGAATTAAATTTTTTTTAAAAAGATTAGGAAAATGTATCTCCCTTACATTATAATATATTTACCCCCTCTGTGATTAGAAGCAACAGAATAATAAATTTTAAGATAATCTCATTGGGTAACATAGATAAAATAAATACAATAATGAAAAGTAATGTTTAAGAGATAAAAGAAGTTCTAGAATTCCATTTGATTTCCATACTCCCAAAAATAATATAATAATTATTAATATTGATGAAAGTAAAGGAAAAACTACGAAATGAAAGATAAAAATAAATAATGAAAATCACTTTTTACTTAATATTTTTTATATAATAAGATAATTATATAGGTAAAGTGGACTGTTAAAAGAAGAAAAAAATAATTGTTAAAGGAAAGAAAATATGATTAAAAACTGCTCATATTAAAATAAAAATAAATAAAAAGGGGAAATGATATAAGAGAAGACAAAAAAGAATAAATAATAGGATAATATATATTAATAAAATTAAAACTCGTACATACCATTTCCATATCATATGATGGAATTGATTCAACTTCATTAAGAGACATATAATTTGTTGAAGAATGTATAGCTGATTCCTCTGAAGTGTGACCATATTTTAATTTTTTTTCTCCAACGTTTATTTTTTTGAAAGGAAACTGTAGAAAATTTTAAAAGACAATCATATATATATATATATGCATATGTGTGTGTGTGTGTATGTGTTTAAAAATTTTAGATCATTAGTAAAATGTTTTAAGGGAGGTATGAAAATTTTGAATAAAAGAATATTTACACAAATGATTTTAGAAAATAAATTTTTTAAAAGAAATTGAAAAGTAAAGGTAAATATGAGGAATTAGAAATAATAAAATAATATGAAATTAATTTTTTTTAAATAATTGAAGATGATGTTTTTAAAAATAAGATAATGTTTTTTAAAATGTAAAAATTCATTAATTTTCTAATAAAATATCTATGGATATTTTTATAAATATAGAGATAAAAGGATCCACAAAAAGTGATAAAATATATGAGATTATATATCCTAGCCAAAATAGACAAATAAATAAAAACCCAATAAATATTTAAAATCTTTATTTTTTTAAGAAAATTAAATGATTTTTAAATACATTTCACGATAGTTATAGATTAAATGAATATTGTCACATGGGAATAATTCATAATTAAAAATTAATTAATTTAAAATTATTAAAGGCTAGAGGTTTGGTGAAAATATTAGAGAGTTGTTATTTAATTAGGGTCAAATATAATAACATACAATATTTCTAGATGTGATACCATATATATTGGTGATGAAGGTCAACGTGTTTTGTGTGGGTGTACAATATAATATTTTTAGACGCTAGATACACCTATATTATGGAACATGATAGTGATATGCTTTATGTTATCCCAAAGTCCATGAGAGTCCATTTAATCTAATGAATTTGAGGGAAATAACACCAGCAGCTATGTATTTTTAGTTGATAATATAATGAGGAACAAAATTAGTCTTATTACTACTCCATGTGTCAATGGATTTTTTAGAATTTGTAAAGTACCACTAGTAACATTATTATCATGTTTTCATCCACTAAAACTAGGATTAAAAAAAATAGAATAGGTTAATTTTGGATAAAAATAAGATAATTTTTTGTATTTTTCCAATGAGGAAAAAAATTATTTAATAGATTAAAAATGAGATTCCTTTGGACTAAACTGAAAATAGAAAAATAAAATAAAAATAAAGGCTATGATATTATGTCAAGCCGTGGTTTGGAAAAATAATCTAACAATAATAATTATATAAATGTTATTGCTGAAAATTTTATCACCATCATCCAATATTGGATTACTAGTCATACTCATGGGAATGATAATTTTATTTAGCAAGATCCATTCGAAATAATTTTATAACATCAATTTTTTATTTTCTTTTGTCTAAAATGATTCCATCAATATGTTGAGAAATTTGAATACCAACAAATAATTTTTGTACACCCATAAAGGCCATCTAAAATTTAATCATCACAAAATTATAATTTAAAAAAATTATTCTCATATGTAGAGCCTAAAATTAAATCATCAATTTGAATTTGAACAAGTAAATGATCATTGGGAATTTTTTAAAAAAGTGATTTTATATTATTTTCACATTCTAGATAAATTTTAATGAATATTATTTGAAATATGTTCATTCCAAGATCAAGGGGAATGTTTTACACTATAATGAGATTTGGTAAGATTGAAATAGAATTTATATGAAGTGAATTTTCAAAACTAGGTGATATTTCCACAAGAAAATTAAAAATTAAATTTATCTTAAAAGGTTATTTTGATATAAATTTTAATGTTTTGTGATATTTATTTAAAAATAGAACACCAATAAGAATATTGTGGATATTATATGGGATATGTGCATAAAATTTTCATCATAGCACATTAATTATTCATAATTATAACCATTTACAACAAAAAAATTTTTGTTGCTAGTACTATTACAATATTCATCTTGTTAATTTTGAAGAAACCATTTAGTGAAAATAACATGATGACCATTGGGTCATTCCATGAGATTCCATACAACATTCCTAGTTAATTGAATATGTTACTCTTTAATAAAAAGAACCCAATTTTAATTGTTAAGAGTTTCAATATTATTTTTGTTTTTATGGTAAGAGGTAAAGGATAGGGTTTTAATCTATTTTAATACCACCCAATTTGTATTAGTTCCCAACTATAAATCACCCATTATATTTTATAGGGTATGATTATCTTATTTTTTGAAAATTTTTGGATGAGATTTTGGAAGAGATTTTGATTCATCATTATATTCATTAGATTGAAAAAATTTATTTATTTTATTTTAATTATATGTAATATATATGGGATGGAAAAACATTACCATAGATTCTAGTGTATCTTTGAGAAAACTTTATTGAAGGAGACTGTTGTGCTGCCTAAATATCATCCTTTTCTCATCCTCCCAGAAGATCAATGACTTTTGGCACTTTGGATATATTATTCCCACTCATTTCAATCTAGGAATAGATATATATCTTACCTCACAATATTATGGTGTATCATGCTCAGATATATTCCAGATCAGATATTTCCAACTAATATATGGTTGGGTGATTATCATCAGATGATATTGGACACTAACAATTAACATCTAGTCTCTATGATGTCAGCATTAGAGGGAATCTGGGCAGGAGGGTGGGTTTCAAGGAATCAGGTGGTTATGAACATAGGGAATTGTAAATATATGGTGATCAAGAGGGTAGAAGATAATATTTCATATGGCAGTGACATTGGAATGACTTCAATCGGGGATAATATTGCGACATCGATATAGGAGGCCTTGAAGCCAGTAAGTGGTGGTTTCTATATATTCTTGTGGCTTTGGGTGATAGTGGGTATGTGGCCTAAGTGCTCTAAAGTGACGGTGTAGGAAGAGGGGTCTTTGTTTTTTTTCAGATTTGAAGACATGATTTTTGGATGTGATGATGGTGCAAAATCATCAAATAAGGTTGTCAGGGAGGGTCGTGGATATGGATTTCTCTAGGAAATTATTTTCATTTTTGTGATTTAAAAACCGTTCGACCATTGGATTATTGCTTCTTTCATTGAACACTGGGCCTCTTGGAAACCATATTCTATGGAAATTTAGAATCTTGAAACCTGATTCATCACATATTATATAATGTAATTGTTTTAGGGACAAGGAATATGGATAATAGAAATAGGTAGTTATTGTAGGCAATAACTTCTAGGTACGCATCCTCAAGTAGTGTAACATGCATGTAAGTCCTTTCCATCCATTATTATATCACCTTAGATTACCAATAAAGAATGAAGGGTTTACCTTCCATGTGAATGTCAATATTTTGGACCAGTATGGGGTTGTAGAGAAACTAAATGGAGAAATAGGTGTGGGACACATTGGCATCAATGAACGGAAGGATCCAAAAAAAAGATGGGTGTCTTAACACCTACTATCCATCACTTCCCACACAAGAAGGATGTAGGGGTTCCCTTACATGATGCGTCAGTCCTTTCATGATGTAATAGATCCTTTATGTGGTTTGATGCAACTTTTAGATTAGTATAATGGAAAAATATTTAATTTTGGGGGGTTGTGTAATGTTTTAATTATGGCTTGTCATGATTTTGACTGCTTACATAGGGCAATTGGGCCTTGATTCGGTCCTACTTGGCATTTGATCTATTCTTCATTGATGCTTTTTACCACTATCACATTGGTTCATGTAAGGGTTTCTACTCAACCTATTAAAATGGGTGTTATGTTTTCCCTTTAATAACAGGTCAATCAACTCCAACCTGTTGTAATAATAATTGATTTCAATCACATTTTGGGGAAGTTGTTTAAAAATATTATCATAAAAAATTGATTAATTCATAAAATATTTTACTTCTTTTGTTAGATATATGGATATCTTTACATGAGTTGGATTACCCAATATCGATACATTCTATGTATTTATAATTTAAATTACTAGGATTACTTTTTCTCTTAAATAAACATTATCAACCAATTTTTTTTGGAAATCCCACATTATGGTTTTATTAAGAATAATATCATAATGTTTTTCTTAATTAAGGCCAAGTGAGAATGTGAATAATGAAATCACGTGAATTATTTATGCTCAAATCCTAAAAAAATTAGAATATAAATTTCTATTAAAATTATTCAAGTGATTTATTGGATTATTCAATATTTCCATCATGTTACCCCGTTTTGTTTAGGGGTTCAAGGGGAAGACAATGATTTATTATTTCTTTTGTGCCTATAATGAATTTTATTTCAATAATTCAATATGAATTAATGGATAAATTTTTTATTCTTGTAGAATTGTTATGGATTCATTTAATGGCATTAGATTTCACACTTGGGAATTTATTCTTGTTATAAACCCTTATGATTGTCAAGGAGATGTTAAATGGTAAAACACATAAGATATTAGGTGAAAAATGTTTCATCATGGTAACTTTACACTCTTTCATGGACAGGAATTAGTTTGATTAAGGTGAAAAGAATAAGACTATAAAAATAATCACTTTCATTCTGAATTGATTGTGGAAGAATATTTGAGGGAGACATGAAAAAATAGAAATCTATATTTATTTATCATTAGGAATTTGAGGTGGAATATGATATGTGAGATTATGCCTGAGAATGGATGTAATTATATGTTTTATTAATACAAATTATATATATTATATATGAATGGTTCATTAATAAAAAAGGAGAAACTAGAACCCCTATGGGATATACCTCAATAACACATTGGGGGACTTGAGGGACACACCTCACGAGAGAACTATCAATGGAGGCCACACATGGTAGAAAATGTGTGGGAAGGACCATGAATATTCTCATAGAATCTGGTAACTAGAGGCACACACGGATATATGTGTAAGGCCCACAGAGGTAGGCTGACCATTACAGCGGTCTGAAAACCTTGGTGGTGTTTGAATGGTGTGATGGGTTCTGATCCATCATAGATATCATGAATTGTTAAGGGGAGAGGTATTTCTAATAATGCAGAGCCCAGATGCAACACAATTTCGATATGGGACATAAATTCAAGAAACAATGTTCCCCAGTAATTAAAATGATTTATAGAATGTGAGCCTCAAGATGGGATTGATCTCTATTTTCCTATATCCAACACCAGAGAAATTAAATTAAGATTATAATATTCATCCTATCAATTAGGTAATATCCATGTGATTTCGATACAACCATCCATATCCACTCGAAATGTAGATGGACTGAGACAAGGTATAACAAAATTAAGTCTTGCATGCAACTTAATATTTCATGCATGTCGAATGTTTGAAGAACATTAAAATCACATAAATCCATCACGGGAAGTTATCAAACCATCACCTGGTAATCTTATTAATAATAAACTGAATGAAAACAAAAATTTATATATTATGATAAGTTTTATTATGAATAAAAGAAATTCACCAAGAAATCACATGATGTTCATGTATCATGCGATGGTAGGGAGAGAATAATGAATTTGTAACATGAAGATGAACATATATTCGACTATGAGAACCTTACATCTTTTTAGAAAGTATTACATGAATTGTTTTTTAGTGTTATGGGGATGTACATTAAGGAATAACATGATCATCAAGTTGATCATATGATGTAATCCTGAGAAAACATTATCGATTCGTTAATGTTTCTAGAAACTGAAAGCCTTAGAATTTATGATATATAGATATCCATAGATTTTTTAATAATTCATCAGTATTCCATAAAAATCATAAGAAATATTCCTATACAAACTATGGAATGTTCTTTGGAACACTCTTCTTTGATTTATATAAATTGATATAATCAATCAAAATAGAGTATACCACATGATTTATGCATGTGATGGGAAAGAATCTAATTTTATTAAAAACAAAAATGATATTTCCAAATAAAATATTTATGTATATGATAATTGTGTGAACCACTTAGGTCATGTGTAGGGGGAGGAGTCCTTGTGAACATCTTCATGTGAAGGATAACTCACACAAACTATTTTTCAATATGACATAAAAGGCATTATGTAAATCAATTTTTGAAGGATACCTTGGAAAAAACTAGTTTCATATGATGGTCATCCATGAATAACATCATTCATATATGAAGGATGTTGTGAAGAAACATAGCCAACACCTTCTATTATGTAATGAAACTCTTTTTCACATGAAGGTAGATGAGAATAAACTATAGATAGATCATTCTATAGTTATGTGTACATAAATGGAAAGACTCTTTTTACATGAAGGCACCCATAGAAAATTGTTGGCATAGGAAAACACATTTGAGAAGAACCCATAGGAAAAACCGTATGACATGAAGGCCTTATGAAAAGACCTCTATGAACATGTGAAGCACATACATGGAGGCAGTTTTCGTGATGGGAGAAGATCATTTAATCCTTTCATAGACATGTGAAGGATTATGTTTCATGCAAACCCTGAAACCCAATCATCAATATTTAAACATGTATTCATATGATAAATTTCTTGAAAACAGGATAGAAAAAACAATGAAAAAATTTAGATAAACCAAAACATTGATATATCAGTTAAAATTAAAAGGTAATATATATAATATGTGATAGGTTTTAATGTGTAAAGAATGAAATAAATCATTCATTCATAAATTGAATTTGTTAAATTCATGAATATAAGTAGGTGAGATTGAAAAGGTTTACTATTGCATAAAATATTCTTAATGAAGATTCATGAACTATTTGAAAAAATTACATGAGGATGTGACTTTAGTAAAAAGAGTGAATTCATGCCTTATAAAAGTTGGAATTAGGGAAATGATTAGATATATATGATTAGAAATATTTGAGTATGAATTTTTAACCATTGAGAGGATAATAAATATAAGTGTACATTTACATGATGAAGTTAGATCCTAGAAGCTAGTGGAGGGAGATTAAATATCAGAATGGAGTGGATCAATCCATTATATAGGTGAATTATTCTGGTTAGTTACCAGAGCAGTCGATGTCTTATGGTTGGAGCCAAGAGTATATTGAGTCATTTTATTGTATTAATATCTAAAGAAGTCTTATTTTAAGAGAATAAATAATTTAATGAATTTTGGTTGGATTAAAAAGTAAATGAATTCATTCAACAGGATCCATAGGATTGAAATTGCTGTTTTTGATAGTAATGAATCTATAAATGGGGGGAATAATAGGTTGATTAAATGAGTAGGATTATGAATAATTTTAAATACTTTATGTCTCATTATCAATATATTTTATTATTACTTCACATGAGGAGAGGTTCAGATCTAATATTTTGTGGATGAAGAAACATAGGAATTTTGAGAGTTCGAATAGAAAAGAAACAGGAGTTCAAAAAAAAGACCAATGATTCACCCCTCCCCTTATAGTTTTCAATCTTTCTTGGGGAACTACAAGTTCTATCATAGGAAATGTGGCCTCTAAATATCTATGAGTAATTCTAACATATGTTGAATTTTAATTCAACAAAAATCCAAATTCTTCCCACATTTGAGGAGAATAATTATCACAGCCAAAATAATATGATGCTAACCTGTCACATAAAACATAGCCTAGAAGTAATAGATGATGCAATTATAGGGTTTCCATCTACTGATGATGATACTTTCTTGAATCAAGATGAAATGAGAAATATAATGTTTGATAAAAAAGATTAGAATTCAAACATAATTTCTCTAACATAAATGTTCTACAAAAAGTGAATGGATATCTAGAATAGTAATGATTTCAAGGAAAAATAAAGAAATATATATGAAGGAAATATTAAATTCAAGGAATCCAAACTAAAATTTTGTATGTGTAATGTTAAAGGCATGAAAAATAATGACGAAGAATGTGATACATTATCAGGATAGTAAATGAGATACTCAGTAAGATCTAAGGATTATTTTTTGTATTTGGATGACTTTAACATTGTACAAAAACTGATAGGGAATTGTATTGATCATTCTGAATCAAAGATCTCAGCCCTTGAATAAAGTAATGATTTTTCTCTTATTAAAATACACAATATTCTAATGAATTATGAGATGCATAAAATTCAATATTTCAAGAATATATAAAAAATGGAAATGGAATTTGAGTACTTAAGAATGAAAATTTTCATATGATAATAGATTTAAGAATTAGAGGAATCATATAATGATAAGGATGATTTTGACTTCAATCACATTGATTCCCTTATATCAAGAGGGTTTAGGAATGGAAATTAGATGGGTAAGAATAAGAAACTAACCAAATGATTAAGATGTGGTAGATTTGGTAATTTCTCTAAAAAACTAGAAATAAAGAAGGTCAACGAATCAGAATCAGAATCTGTGTTAGATGACTATAGATCAAATAAAAAAAATGGGGCAAAAAAATAAGATAACAATTAACATCAGGAAGAAAAATATTATAAGTAAACATAAGAAAGATCCATCATCTATTTTTTATTCATATAATTATTTGGGTATCAATACCCATGAATAGATAAGAAACCATTCATCTAGTTGTATTTGGGGTGAAGTGGAATGTGAATAACATGTGTGGATACTAAAACAAAAAACTGGAATTATGGATCGAAGAGATCATATATCTCAATAATAAATAAAATAAAATTGATAAAAGATATAAGAAATTAACTATTGAAAATAATATTGATGAAATATTTCATATACATGTTAAAGAAGAGGATTTAATCAAGAAATAAGTATCTTTTTCAGTGAGATTAATATGATGAAATGATAAAATTATAAATAAAATAATATGACATGTGATCTTGAAGGGAGGATGACTTCTATATAAGAATAGTTATTTGATACCAATCCATATGTGTTTTAGTTCAACATTATTTGAATAAATATAGATAATATTTCAATAATCATATTCATATCAAGGGAGAATCTTTTCATGCTTGGGATATAGAAGGTTAATGTGTATCCAATCATTTTGTTAGAACTGTTATTTATAAAAGTAAAAATGTGAAGAATAAAACAAAAGATATGTGGGATAAGAAGAATGGGAGTAAATATTCCACATCAAGGAAGGGTTATAATATTCCAATAATGCAACAACTCTTACGAAAAGTGAGGATGGGTTTGTAAGAATACAACAAAAACAATTTGTATTCATCTATAATAAATCAAGTGGAATAGCGTTTCAAGGATTTTATTTGTGTTGTATGAAGCTTGGTAAAAAATCCTAATAATTCTGGTTTAGCATGTATTTTCAATAAATGAGTCAATTTATGGGGGGTTCTATGAGTATCATAGGAAACAATCTCATAGAAAAGAACCTCTAAATAGATCTTCCCCATAATTTAAAAAAAAAATTCATATTCTAGAAGATTTATTTTGATGTTGTTTGGAATGACACAAGGCCGAGGTATTCTTGAAAATGAGGTAAGGAGACATTCCATATTCCATAAAAGGGGGAGGAGTCAAAATTATAATAATGAAAATTCATGTTATGTTTATTAAAATAGAGAGAATGTCGCGAAAGACTATATGATTTTCCATAAATATTTTTTGAAACATTATAAACAATTAACTGATGCTAAGAAACTTTTCAAATCTATAGGAAATCAAGTGAAATTAGAAAATTAAGATAATTATTATGAGGATTTATCCACTAGTGGATCAATATAATCTAGAATAATAGGGTTGGGAGATTTATTAAACATAAATGAGAAGAAGTAAACATTGAATATAATGAAAAACATGAGGATAAAAAATAAATGAAATATTCCCATGATGATTTTGGTAGAAAATAATGGCCCGTATTGAGAGGAATCCCTTAGGCTGAATGTTATTTATTAGAAACAAAGAGGTCCCTCTCTATTCCCTATTATTTTATATATTTTGAATTAATAATACAGAGAATTGGGGGAGCTATTTTAGGCTTTTAGTTTTGGAGAACATAAATAGATTTTATTTTATAGAGTTTACTATCTACCATTAAATTAAAGATGAATAATTTATCCCTTTAGGGGGTTCAATGTTTAAAATAGTTTTTCATTGTACCGATTTTTGATGAAATTTGAAATTTGTGAAAAATTTTAAACCAGAAGGTTGAGGAATACAATTCTCACGTTCATCCATCATTATTAATTGTATTAATTATATCAATTAAGGATGAGTTTTTGACAGATAACAAGATGATTCAAAGGAGGACCTATTTATTTAAACATGACATTTCTAATGTGTTCATTATCATCTATATGATTTCTAATTTGATTCAAAAAATTTCAATTCATAAATTAATAAATAACACTATAGAATCTATGAGCAAGATTTCAAATTCATGGTTGTTTATGGAAAATTTTGAAAACATTAGATGTATTAATTTTATTTTAAAAATATGGTTTTCCTAAGTAGAATTATAGTAGATTATATAAAATCCCATTTACCCAGATAACAATTTGATATATTCCCTCTCTTATAATTTCTCACGAAATAATATCTTATAGGAGGAGATTTTGAAAACAAATTTGAGATGAGATGAGCCCACTTACCCTTTTCAGTTGATTTCAAATATGGGGGAGGAGATTTTCATCAAATACTGGTTGTAACGATCTGTGTTGATATTGAAAGATAATACAAAGGGGGAGACTATGGATTAGGATGTCACACTTGAGAAATTCCCAATGTTAAAAAGTATGATGATTTTTGAACTAATCTTAAATTATTAAACACATGTTATAAGAAGTGAATAAACTCTCATGAAGTGGATATTCTATGGTTCGTTAAATAGGAACTAGTTAGATAAAGATAAATATATGAAGACTATATAAATATTCATTTTAATGATGAATTTATTAGGGAGGAACACTTAAATGTGTCCATAAATAAAAAATTCCATATTTATTTTCAATGAGGAAATTGAGGAGGAATATGTTTTATGAGGCCATATTATAGAATGGATTGAATTATATGTGTTACATAGAAAAATTATACATATTATATATGAATTGGAATTTAATAAAAATGAGGCTAAAAATAGAATACCTTAATGTATATCCCACAACCACACATGGGGGGCCCATGGTAAACCCCCCAAATGAGGCATCAGATAATAGAAAAGGTGATTTAAGGAAAATTTATAAGCCCATAAGATCATACACCTAGAGGTGAAGATGAGACTATGTGTAATTCATATAGAGTATGACGACTATGAAGGCAGGTCAAAGCCAATGGTGGGATGTGAATGGTGTGACATGTGTTGATCCCCAACAGCTAGTTCAAATGGTGAGTAGAATCAGGAATTATGATAAAGCATAGCTCTGACATATACCATTTCCAGGGTGGGAATGAAATAAAATCCACAGTGTTCGTCTATCATATAAATAAAATATATAATGTGATCCTCTAGATGTGATTTAACTAAACCACACAATCACCCATGACACACATATTTAATTAAGTATTTCTTCTTTATCCACTTGATGGGGAATCTATCCACATGACCTAGAGACAACCATTCATATCTATAAGACATGTAGATGTATTGAAACAAGGTATAATAAACTAATGTCTGGAATGAATCTTCCGCTTCAATTCATGTTAAATGCTTGATGATTAGTGATGTTGTATAATTCCAACACATGAATCTAGTAATCGTTCATGTGATGATCTTAATATCATGTTATAGAATGATGAAAATCAATTATTTTCTATGAGAAGGTGTTGCAAGAACAAAATACAATCACAGAGACATCACATGATGTTCATGGATCATGAAATAGTTGGGAGACAACCATGAATCTATAACCTGAAGATGAATATACCTTCAATGAAGAGAAGATTATATATTTTTCAAGAATTTGTGCATGAATTATTCAGGATTATTAGGAGGATATCTATCATGGAATCACATTATATATTATGTATTAATTCTAATAATTCACATGTCCCTGTGATCATTGCAACACTATATGGAGATGAAAAAATCCTTGATATTAAAGATATCTTGAGATCCTTAGGTGTTTGAATTAGTACTCAAAAAACATTAAAAATCAAAATAAATATGCATTTGTAAATTAAGGAAAGGGCATTGAAATATGCTTCTATGTTTTTTAGAAATTGATAGAATCTATCAAAAATAGGGAGCCCACATGATTTATTCACATGAAAGAACAAACTCCTATGCGATTAAATTCATGAACATGATTCCAAAAAAAACTTGTTACATGAATGAGTATTTCACAAACCACTTTGGATACATGAAAGATATGTTATATGTTTGAAAATTTTCTAAAAAAGTATTACTATCACACACTATATTTCATCATGAAATACCAGAAATACATTACAGAATTTGAGAATGAAACCTCAGACATAACAAGTGTTATGTGAAGGTCATCCAAAAAACACATCATTCTTATGTGATATATTTTGACAAGATCCAATAGAAAAAAATTATGTTACATGAATAATTTAGAAGAAGAAAATAATTCTCATGTGATAGAGCTTATTTAGAAAACACATAAAAGGAAATTTATCCAAAAGGATACACCTATGGAAAGATTATTTCAATGAGAAGGAACCAGTGGAAAAGAACTAACTTACATGATATATTTTGTGTAGAACTCGCGACTAGACCCTAGATGAGTGAATCCCTTATGCTATGATCCTTGAGATCATTCAAAGAAAAAACAAGGAGGAATTGTTCTTAAAAAAATAAAATCAAATAAAACATAATTATTCATGAAAAATAAGAATTTTTATCCAATCCATGAAATCAGTTCTTGAATATATGAAAAAGTATTCATTTGATTACATGCATGAACATGTGAACGAATATCATTTGAATATATTGAGATAACCCAACACAATGAGATAGAACATAAAATTATAATTTAATATATGTAACATGTTCTAGTTTTTTTAATAAGAACCATTAAATACATTAGGAATTTATTATGTTCATTTGTTGAAGAATTATGTATGATAATAGAGGTAGACTATGAAATTTTTATCCTGTATAAAAATCACTAAACGAAATTGCGTGAACTATTTACACACATTAATTATTTTCAATAGATCATTTATAATGAATAATTAAATCCTATGTAGATTTTAACTGATTCAAATGTTTAGATACATTTTATCAAAGATATATGAGAAATACCAACAAACTTATCAACAGTTTTTGAAGATATATGTATAGGAAAATGAGAAAGTCATACCCTACATCCTCATTGAGGAATATAAAATATTATCCTATATTGGATAAAAAAATTATCAAATTATATGTCCAATAATTCGATCCTAGATAATTTTATGTCTTATGGTTTCATCTTGGAGCAGAAGTAGACTATTAGTTGGATCCTGAGAAGAAAACGTCCTTAAATTAGAGGAGAAATAAGTGAATTTTTTTTGGTGGATCTAGATGAAAATAGATTCTACTGGTTGGTGTCAGAACATTGTAATCATTTGATTGATTTTAATGATTCTATAATTGCTGGATAATCAATTTCAACAATGCAAAGGGTTTTTTCAAAAATATGTATGTACTATGTGGTTCTCTCTCTGCATTGTTAGAATTTCTCAAGAGTTGACATCGATAGATAATATTGAATGGATCATGAACCATAACATGTTTGATATGTTTCATTTAAAGTAAAAATATATTAATAAAAATAAACCAGTAATAAAACACTCCCCTATTAGTGGTATATCTAGGATGGGACACTAAAACTACCTTCAAAAAACCCTAAATAATTAAAATCAATATAATTAAATTATCCTTCATGATAACTTTTAATTTCTAATTATTTCACCCACACATATGTGGGTACACGTACATTACAAATTACATATTCCATAATCCAAATTTGATTAGTGTTTCTTTTTTAAAATATTATCAAATTGAAGGATTGACATTAGTCTTCCATAACACCTGAATTTTAAATCCATTCATAGATTAAATGATGGGTTCATTCACCGTAATTATAGAATATTTCTTGAGAAAAGAATTTAAAAAAGTTTCTTTTGATTGATTTTTTTTACAGATCAGTATATTAGAGTACCCAAATATGAAAATAAAATCATTTCATAGTTTCCGAGAACCCAAATTTTTATTTATATTTACTTATCCTTGGCTAAATTTAAAAAGATAACTTCTTATATCTCTGATGGTTAGTTCGTGATTTTTTATATCTTGTTGATTATTTATTTTCATGATGAGATATTCATTATGATTTAATATAATACGCTATTTATTAAGGTATATTATCTTTTTCTTCAATAACATGATTATATTACTTCTTTGGCAATTGAAAAAATCAATCAACTTGATGATATCTATTCTTGATTTTATCTCAATCTTATTTGAAATATTCATAATTTAGAAAAATGAATGTCAAATATGAAGAAGAAGAAAGAGAAAAATGATAAGAAAAATGTGGATAATAATAAGACGACTAAGAAAAATTAAATTGATTACTAACTATGATATCTTCATCAATATGTTCTATGATCACTTCATGATAATGTTACATGATGTAGATAACATCACCGAATCCATGGAATCGTCACTTTTACTCCATCAAGAGTCTTTAAAATGTTTTTTTCCATTCTTATTTTAAATGAATTTTTTTTATTTATGGGGAAATCTAAATTTTTGTGAACATTAGTTTAACATTCCAAATACATCACCCCTAATTCTGCATTTTTATTTTACTCCTTAAATTACTTGTTGATGTTCATATCCATGGGGAATTTTTTCATGTTTTTGAATAAATTAGAATATTCTAAAACCTCACATCCATATTATTCATCATTTGAATCTTTGAAAGAAATATTTTTCTTGAATTCATTGTCTTTGTTGGCCTTCTTTTCCTCTAGGATTCTCATCATGATTCTTATATCATTTTGGAGTTGATGAGTTCCTCTATCTCCATCTTTTCACATTTTAGATTCTCGGATAGCTATCAATTTAGGTTCTTATGATCTCTAATATACCCATATGAGTTTCATTATGATAATTTATATATTTAGTGTACCTCCAAGGGAAATTTTACCAGTCCATATGTTCGTAAGTCAATTAAACATTATTGTAATAGATTCATCCGAATGCATAGTAAAACCTGGAAAATCATGAAGATATATATCTAATCTACTTACCATGACAATTTTTATGCCTAAAAGGGTTAAATATAGTAATTTATAGTTTATTTATGTTTTTTTATAAGTGTATTTATTATAAAAAACCATACTATCAACAACACAATGTAAATAAATCATAATTATGTTATTCAATTAAAAATTAATACTATCTTTGGGAGACTATTTTTATTCATTTTATATAGTTTGAGCGTACTCCTGAATAACCATTTTCTATATAGGATAAGAAATACTACATCACAAATTTGACATTGAAATCTATTATAAGGTGTAGCCAGTGTTATCAAAAATAGGATCTAGAATGATATAATTACATTCCATGAATGATATATCTTTGAGACCAATTAATTATTTGAAAAAATTGTAAATAATTACTTTTTAAAAAATAATTAGTTTTGAAAAAAAAATTCTTTGATACCAATTATTGGTTATATATTATGGGAATAGGAGGGTAGAGTGAATTTACCTTTTACATATAATTTAATAAATAAGTCATTAAATACAATATTAAATTATTGAAAATAAATAAATTGGTAAATCGAATATATGATAGGTGATAAGTTCAATAAAAGTTTATAAATAACAATATAAACTTAATTAAATAACATAATCCTTCAAATTTAAATATAAATTGTATATTAGTTTACAAATAATGATTCAATGTGGAAAAAGAACCAGAATAAAAACCCAACTGATAAGGAGTTTGAAAAAATCATAATGTGTTCCAATATATCTCCACCCTTCGACTCAATAGGTTACTATTATAAATCCCATAGGCTCAATGATGACCAATAAATCATCCTATAAAATTATGGATTTTATGAACTTATTAAACAATATTGGTTTCATGTAACCAATACCATTTTTCTCTAAATGTTAACCATTAGAGATAAGAGGTTGGGGGGAATAAAGTTTTTCATATAGTAAACCCATTACATTGCACATTGATATCTAAATAATTGAATGATAAAAAATACATGAATAAGAGATTATCAGAAAGGTATTGATCCTTTATAGTATTTAGAACTCCGAAGGCTCTGAGAGGAAAAGAAAATTGTAGATTATCAAATTTGATTCAATAATGAATGAACTTAGTTTGGATAATGAAATACAATTTGTAAAGGTGTGTCTTAATAGAGCCAATGGGTGCCATTTTTTTATATAAAAGGGCTAAATACTATTATATGATTAGTGGATACATTTAACCTCAAAGGGGCCTCCAAAATGGAATTTTTTCCATAGAAAATGAGGCTTTGTAATACACTTTCTGACAATAGTATATACCTACTAGCCACCACTAGGTTTTTGGTGGCCTTCATATAGGATTCCTTGGTATTGGAAATAGAATGATATAGTTAATAGAAAAAAATTATTTACTTGGGGTTTTTTCTACCATAAGGGTTATTGAATCATGGATCCAGCTATCTAGTTCCCTATATCTGGAAGCTGGTGTGACCTATACTTCTCCATCTCTAGGAATGACCACATCCGATACCTCATGATTTCTTTCATTGATCTTAGAAGATGATTCCAAGGGATTTAAGAATAGAAATAGATGATTTAATCCATTATCATAGA
This sequence comes from Viscum album, assembly GCA_963277665.1. Classification (NCBI taxonomy): domain Eukaryota; kingdom Viridiplantae; phylum Streptophyta; class Magnoliopsida; order Santalales; family Viscaceae; genus Viscum; species Viscum album. The sequence continues at coordinate 707,224,107 of OY728129.1, forward strand.
TTTAAATGAATATTATGATTCTATGTGATTCAAAAAATTGAGAATAATAAAAACACTAAAACACACATTGATGAAAATAATAGTATGAGAGGTGAGGGTTTGTGATCATGAAAAAAATAATAAGAGAGATAGTTACAAAAAAAAATATTTCACACAAGAATTTAGAAGGATACTCATGAATCATTATATAAAATGATGTGAATAAATCTAATATCGTAGTCTTTAGTTGTAGAAATAATATTATTGGGACTTACTATAGAGGATAAAATAATAGAGAATCATAGTATTATTCAGCAACGCATTAGGAATACTCATTGTTGATAGAAACTTTTTGCTGGAAATTTCTAGAATGATCTAGATTCTGATGATGGTTACATGTTATTCCAATAAATATCTCATTGGATGAAGTTTATAGGACATAAAAATTGGGTAATGTTGATTCCTATATATATCACTCACTTTGATATTCAGGATAATGTCAGGATGGTTTCCTATCAGTTGGAACTCCCATTGAAACAGTGTCATGTTCGCGATGGATTCACTATATATCTTATGAAGAAGTGAATGTATAATCCAACACATGTGAGGAAATTATATGCTACACCACTAGAGAAGCATAACCAATATGATGAATAACTGGTGGAGATTCCTGACCAAAGAGATAAAGTGTTATGAAACATGACCACTCCCCTGGTCAATTTTTATTGTGAAACCATAAATTAAACGAAGCGATGGGGAACCCAAAGATGAGTTGATGTAAAATTATCCCAAGTGGATTATATCAGAGCGAATAAAATTATATGGATAAATTATTATAATGAGGTATAATTAAACTCTATATAATTTTATGATTTATTTCATTTTATATAAATTTAATTCCTTTAATGCCCTACTTCACATGAAACACTGTGTTTTAAAGATTGAAGATTTAAAAGAAAAATTTTAATTTTAAAATATGAACATTATAAAAAATCCATTAAATTCCACATCTATAAGAGAAGTTCAAAATTATTAAAAATACATATAATTATCGATTAATTCATAATAAATAAGTACTAATATTTCACTAAATTTATTTTATTCATGAAAAATATATTTCCAAAAAAATAATTTATTTTTCATATTTTTGTATAATAATATAATTATTTCAACAACATTTAATAAATTTTATTTCATAAAAATAATATCATTTTTTAAATAATCGAATAAAAATTTGTTTATGATGAAATTTTTAGATTTTTCTAATAGTATTTATTTTCTAGAGAATAGTTAAAAACAATGACTTTAGAGAATTTTTTTCCATCCACATAGTTAAAGACAATATTTTTTGAATTGATAATGAACCTTATTCACATAAATTTCATTAAACACTATCCAATTAATTTAATTGTTATTATTATTATACATTATTTTTGTAAAAAAAAATATATTCCAAAAATGTGTTTATGTGGAAATCCATTTTTCATCACGTTTAGTCGGTTTGATTTTAAATTAATTTCTACAAATTACAAGAAATAAATTTTTTAAAATTAAATACACCTTTGAAATAATAATTTTCCTATTTTTTAATGATGAAACATTCATTTTTTTGATAATGAGAATGCAAAACAGTAAATTTTGTGTTACCTCGGTTAAGGTAAAAATGGTTTTACTTGGGATAAACTACATGAGCTAATTATATAATAAAATTCATACCCAAATATATTTATAAAACCCCTTATGATTTTATAGTCATCATGGTTTGGTTATAATATAATCCTTTCAATGCTAACAGTGTATTCCAAAGTAGGTTTCTCAAAGAAGAGGTAAAACTCCCAACTGAGTGATTCCAATTTTACTTGTGTTTCTACCTCATATAAATCTATTTTTATCTATTATAATATAATTAATTTAATATCTTAAATATACTTACTTTTTATTATTATTCTAGTTCAATGATTTTCCATCTCATTTCCATCAAATTGGTAATGATATTATCACTTGTCGAAACATGGGGACTACTGGCTCTATATAGTGAAATAATTCATTTTCCGTCACCATAATTCATGGTTGGTAATTATTATTTATTAAATTTTTATATATGATATCTATGATGTAAATATGAATAATTAATCATAATATTTTATCTACCATTAAACCATTCCATTCTTTGTAATGTGATAATATCACTGACGTGTATGTGTGTACTACGACCCCAAGAAGAAATGCTATTAATTTTTCATTTATTTTATTACATGGATGGTAGTAGGGATTTATATAATATATATATATATATAATTTAAGATAAAATAATGAATCTCAAAAGGTGAATTATTATTTATATTTGATCCAATCCATCAATCATCTCTACGAAGTGTTGCAATTCATTTTTCATCACCACATTATAAGAAACATTCCAAAAGTTGATATAGTGGATACAACATATACATAATTCGTGAATAATACTTAATAAAGGATGAAACAATGGAAACTTTTAATTTACATCAACAATTGAATTGAAACAATCATGGAAGTAGAAAAATTCACATGAACTCTCATTGTAATAAAGTAATTTCTAGTAAAAGTATTTTTATTAATTATAAAGGAATGATTAATAGTAAGTTATATATGATTATCTTTATGCTATAAATTTTTAAAAAAATATATTTTTTATATATGATATCTTATTGTGTATGAAACTTATTAGGATGTGAGGTAAGGGGTATATGTTACGATCTCAATACATTCTAGGATTGTTTATAAAAAAGTTTGAATAATGGAAATTATATTAATGGTATCCTTATATCCACAATAATATTCATATCCTATGTTAATTTATGATATTTTATTAATAAAATTATCGACTATTTGGAACATAAAATGACCGAAAAAATGCTTCTAATTAAAATCATACATTATTTTCTCTTTGGTCAACAATCATTTTGTTATATTCCAATAACTTTAAAAATTGTTTAATAAATTTAATTACATAAATTTTTTTTTTGTAAATTTAATATTCACTACTAAAACATTTAATTACAATTAATAAAAAAGATTCTTATGAAAAAAAATTGATCAAGAAATATGGAACTATTTACATTAGTGTAAAATGATTGTTTTGGTTTTACATAAATGACAAGAACATATTTTCCAATCATCATGAATGTTTTTAAATTTTAATAATAAAAATACAAAATCCCTTGTCTAGTCTTAAAAAAAATTATTCTAAAAATTATAATAATAATTAGATAAAAATTTATCAAATGAAAATAACTTTTTATCATATTTTCAATGAATAATTTGAATAATATTTAAATTGTATTTTTTTTAACCATTTCAATATTTTTATTGAATAATATGATTCATTGGAAAAGTAATCTTATAATAAATTCATTTTTATTTTTTTGGATGGTTTATTTGGTAGATTATTTATAAATTATTTTATGAACCCTATTTCTTTAAAATGGGATAATTATGTTATAATAAAACATTTATGAAACCAGTTTCATTTATTTGGGTTATATTATAATGAAATGATAAATGTTTTTATGATATTGTGGTACATCTATGTTTTATTTTTATGTGATGGGTGGTTCTATTATATCCCTATAATGAATTGGTTAAGGATGGAAAACTCATAAAAAATTAAGTTATGTGTGAACCAGATTTTAGGTTCCAAACAATTTTCATGGGCCAGATTTAATGTCGATAATGTAATTTGAAGACCAGATTCCATGTTTGTAACATAACGAGTGAACATGTTACTATTTATACATGTTAAATATTTTAAAATACCATTCATGATAAATACTACTATTATTAAAAACGGAACCCATGTCTCATGATAGATTATTGAAGAATCCACACACTTATGACTTTTGTATTTTGTTATGAAAATTTTATATTCCATGAATTATGATTAATGATATTGGATTTATTAGATAGTATTTTTCTATATTATGATCAAGAGTTTATATACTTTTTATTATATAATTATACATTGTGATCATTGACTGATATCTCTTATGTTTACCATTACTAAGAAGTCGATATCTCCCTTTCATATGTTTCCATTCGAAATGTTATGATGAAATGATTTTAGTTGGGTATGTATAATAAGGTTATATGTGAGAAGTTGTTTCTAGGAGATGTTAATCCTAATTCATGAAATTAAATTATTTTGATTCTAGAATCCAATAACATAGAATATTTATAGTCCACATGAATTTATTATCGTTAAATGTATTGAATATTCATCTAACATGATATAATATAAATGTAGAAACTCGGGTAAACTCAACCCCACTAATAAAACAAAAGAATAATATACAATCAATTATATAATGGTTTTTTATAATTATGGTGGATCTATAGATGGTCAACATATTGGGTTAGTTAATAATAAATTTTAATGAATTCCCATGTTCAAAAATTCTCCTGAAATAAGGATGTTGGTTGATGTTAACCATGAGGGTACCAATTAAGTAATGGATATTTTTCTCTACATGTATCTCAATTATATTGAAATAATTATTATTCTGCAAGTGAGTCAATAACATACATGTTTACATGTTTCACTGATATATGTAGTGAAACAATGCATTTAGGTGACATTATTTTAATGGGGATACCTATAGAGACTATAATTTGGGTCATTTTTTATTCATGGGTGCCCAATATGGGTTAAATAAAAGTAGAAAATGATATAAAAAATATATCAGTTGAATATGTCATCGAGTCGATCAAAACCTATGATATCATAACGAGGAGCTAAGAAAATAAGTAATTCAATCAAGTAAAGATGAAAATAGCATTACATTTAATATAAACAATGAAAAAAAACTATAATTGACGGATAAATATCTCATTATACCAAGAAGATGAAAAAAATAAATATGATGAATGTGTAATTCAACTTTGTTAAAAAGGAATATAAAAAAGGTATACTAGACATAAGATTCTCTTAGTGCAATAAAAAGGCTCACATCAAATAGGAGTGCCCCACTATAAAAAAGAATTAAAAGGAGTGAAATGAATGAAAGAAGGATATCATGTTTTCAACAAGTAGTAGTGGAGATGAATACCTTTACTCATTGGACTCATGTGATGGGTTCACTAAGTATCTCATGGAATACATTTTGGTAAATCGAGGATTCCATATTTTCTCTTCATATTTTTCTTCTGTCAATTTAAATGATAAATATCATATATATTATATAGATAAATTAATGAATGTGTTTGTTTCAATTAACTCAAAATTTATAGGACTCACAAATAAATATAATTTTCATGTTAAAAAAATATTAGTTTTTTAAATTAAATTATTAAATAATGAAAAAAATTAAATATCAATATATTTTCATTGAAAAATTACGATGATATAGAAATAAAATTAAATTTTCTATAAGTAAATTAAAAGCGTTAAATGTGAATTAAATTTACTTGTAAATAAATGGATATTAAAAGAAAAATATGTTAAAAATTTAGAAAATAAATTTTAATACATTAAATTTTTTTCCCAAGTCCATCCATAATTAATATAATTTAAATTTTATTTGTGTAAAAAATGTATTGGGATAAATTATTATGGTTATGGTTATAATTAAAGCTACTCATGAAATATAAAAAATATAATATTTATAATAGGTAGCCTTCAAAATATATTTATCAATTATTAAAATAAAATTAGTCATAAGTTTTATGATTGGGGTTTAAAAATTGACTGATTTGATGTGAAAAAATAGATTAATCCTTCATAAAATATTTTTTCTTAGAAAATACATAAAATAATTTGATTCTAAAATATATTTATTCTTATATAAATCGAATAAATTTTGTGAACCAAAATATTAAATACAATAAAAAGTTATAGGAATAATTCCTCAAGAAAATATTTCAAGGATATATATGGTACACAAATAGTTGGTGATCGAGACATATGTGTAGTAACTATACTGAATCCAACAACCATAACAAGCTTCATTAAGGATTTTTCATTTTTGAGAAAAAAATTACGGTTTAAGATCATCATCAAAGGTATAATTAGTTTTCAAATACCACTTCGATTAAGGATATTTTATATATATTTTTCTTTGAAACATAATTTTCCATGTATTAATGAATTTCATGATATTTTTAAAAATTATAATTAAAAAATGGCATTTTCAATATTTTTAATTCCCATTGAAATATTTTTTCCCACTTTTATCATTAAATATTATATGTTCTTGATTCAAAATACCTTGGAATAAAAAATGTTAAATTCTTTAGGGAATAAGATAGTGGGTCACGGATATGGCATAGACGTGTGTATCATTATAGCACACACCCACTTCTGTAACTTAGAGGGAAATATATAAAATTAGATTTATTGAAATTTCATTTCCAAATCGATATTGTTTTTAATTATTTCTACTAAGGTATGAAGCACATGTACTCTTAAAAAATAATATTTTTGTGCTTAAATATAAGACCCTTGGGTATATAAAACTAATTCTCTTTAAGAGAAACCATTTAAAATAATTTGGAATTAAATCCTATACTTTTTAATTATATATTATTATATAATAATTATATAGATTTAATTAATAAAAGAAAAATTCGAGGCTTATAATATTGCTATTAAATATAATAAGTAGGTTGAAAATGAAAATTTGTATAAGATAATGTCCCATTAGAGTTATTTAGAGTTTTAAAATGATGATTTTGGTAATTTTTCTGATTCTCAAGGTTACCACAAATATTTTTCCTCTCTGAGAAAACCTCTTAAAAATGGGGTAGTTAAAGAAAAAATCAAAATCCAAAAGAAATTTATACAACACCATTAAATGAATTTAATCTCACTCAAAATAATCGGGCTGAGGCAGCAAAAACGTCATGATATGTCATTAAGCATGTACTCATAAAACCAATTCATAAAAAAATCCCTTATATTATTTCAAAGGTAATTCTATTACGGATGGTTATTTTATGGTATTTGGTTGTAAATTTTTATTCATAACAAGAAGAAAATCTATGCATATTTGGCCTATAATAGATGATAATATCATTCCATTGAATTTAAACTGAAGAAAATCATATATAGTTTTCAAGAAAAGTATAATAACTTAGTGGAATCTATTAACATGCCATTTGATGACAATTTTACCAAATCTGAACCACATGTTTACATTATTGAGTAATACCTTAATAATTATACATTATATAATACTTAACCCCATAATTAAAGTAAAATGGGAAAAAGAACATCGAACTTTTACAATGGTATGGTTTGAATCTAAAAATCACCACCTAGAATTTGTCATTAGTTATTTACCCACTACAACTAATAATTGGATATATGTTTTAAAAGTTGTATAAAATTAGGATTTATATCACATGTAAATGAAATAATATTGATAATTCCATTACTGATGATAATTAGGGTCCTTCCATGAATGAATACCTGATTTAGTAAATCAAAAAAAAAATTCAGATTCTTATGAAAATACTTAATTTTTATCCCATTCATAGAACCAAATGGGTATTTAGAAACCAAATATATGAGAAATGTAATATCACCCAACATATAATCAAATTTTTTAAGTACTATAATTATGAGGAAGGAAATAAGTATGGAGTTTCATTTTAATAGTTTACTGAATAGAATCCATTTTTTTCTTCTTGTAGTTTTCTTTTCATTTGAATTTTATGCCTTTTCATATAGTTGTTAAATGTATGTTTTGAATAGTTTTATTTCCAAATTTGTTTTCAATGAAAAATAATAATTTTTTTTAAATTTATAGGTATTGAATAATTATTCTGTGTTAATAGATCAATGTTTTAGATTGAAGAAATCCCTACGGGCTTGGTATGAGAGTTTAACAAAATTTCATTCTTAGAATACTTTTGAATTGAGAATGGTCGGATTAAATTTATTTATAAAAAATGTTTCAAATTATCTTTAAATTTCACAAATTTATATTAAGAATATAATTTTTTGTTCTACTAAATAATCCATTTATTTTTTTGATATAATGTGTATCGAATTTGAAATGATATTTCTGAGTGAGATAAAATGTTCCTTAGTTTTCAACATTCCCAAAATTTGTATGGAACCTTTCTCAGCCAATGAAAATAAACTAAAATATTTCAAAATCACTTTGTAATAGATATAGTTTAGAATATTAGTTGTCCCCTAATTACTACTTATAGAATTACATTGGATAAAGTTGGTAAATCGGCAGATAATAGGCATTATATAGGTGTGATTTGGAGTATTCTATATCTTACAATGACCAAACTAGACATCAGTTTAGTGTATTCATTCATTACCAATCTCAATATAATACATAATAATATCATTTATAAGGTATCAAAATAATGCATATGTATTCAGAGGGATAAAAACCATGGATTTTTTTAAAAAATGAATCATATTTTTAACATACTACCTTTTCAAAAATCGAATCAGGTGGTTTTCAAATGTATATGAAATTTAATACATGGACGTTTAAGAAAATTTAAAATTCTGTTGTCACATGGAGTAGTAAGAAGAAAAGTTTTGTTTCTATTTTTATTTATGAAGCAATATATATATTGTAGGAATTTGATGCTCAAAAATAATTTGTATGAAACAAACTCTTAGAGATTATGACATAGATTATGATGATGTCCCAATTAAATGTGATATCCATAGTGAATTTTCTATTTATAAATATATAATTCAACACTCTAGAACTCATCATAATGATCATAAGAAATAAACAAAATTTTTCTATTAAAAAAACATGATATATTTCTACATATTCTTTTTAGTAATCACTAATTAGATGAAATATTCAAAAAACCCTTGTGAATGATCATTTTGATTTTATTAAGGGGTGCATGAAATGATATAATAATTATTTAATTGAATTTTGGAAAACATGAAGATTTTACTCTATTTTAATTTTCACCTTGAGATTTAATTAGTTTTATAATTTATTATATGTCTTGAAATGTATTTATAAAATTTCATTTATTTAAATTATGAATTCATTGATCTATTTCATATTCTCTCTTAGTGTATTTTTATTCATTTTTAATTTACATATCTATTTACAAGTTATGTGGACCTCATTTTTTCATAGTGTGAATCAATTTATGGGGTTACCCTATTTATTAAAACTAAAATGATACTAAAGAAATTGATCCAATTTTTTAATGAGATATGTATTTTTTAACATTTTTATAATATAATTGTTATCATTTAAAAAACCACAATACATGTAGTGTGTAGTTATTTGGTTTTTAAAATATGTTTTAATATGTAGAAATATTTTATCTTTAGACTATAATTTTCAAAATCCAGTAATTTTACACCCTTGTATTTATATCATTAAAAATTTTAGGGATATTTTCTCTCTTGATTGAATTTAATGACGGTATATCAATATTTTGAATGTTTTTAGTTTCTATCATGATAGAAAAATATTAATCATGATGGACATGAAGTATTTACTCTAGGTTTCTATGAACATTATTTATTATTATTATTAAAGTAAAAATCAGGATGAGAATTATTGTATTAAAGGGAGAGGTGTTTTTGATATTTAATATTTGACATTAGAGTTTCATTTTGCAAGGGGGAGAAAACATTGTTATGATAAATTATGGATAAAAATTTAACAGTAACAACTACTTAATTATAAATCATTCAAAAATATGGAAACTTTAATAGTATATTGATTTATTTATTTTTTAAATTGTTATTGATATTTTCTTTTCCAAAGGAAAAACGGATTTTGATATAAAAGTACTATATAAAATACCTTTTGGTTAATTTTTTTAGCAATGAAAATGATTTCAAAATATTATTTTAATTTAATTGTCATATATTTGAATTCATTTTGATCATATTAATTAGAAATTTATCTTTCATATATTTTTATTGATTAATTTATTTAGTGTTTGTTATCTATAAAAGGGCGAGAATCTTATATCTCACTAGATTTAGTGGTTTTAATGATCTCAGTCACCTAATTGGGTTTCAAACATTTATATTTTATGAAGTTTACGGTTTGGATTTTATAAATTCTTTCAAGAATATTTTAGAAAAAATATCTAGATAGAGATTTATGTATATGATATCTTATGTTTCATACACACACACAGATAGAATGGTCTACCTAGTCAACCACACCAAAATTCTAGTGAGAGGTAGAGAAACCAGTAGTTTTATCGAGGTGAAATCATGTAATAAAGTGATATTTTATGAAATATTATATTTTCTAAATTAATTTATTATTTTATATTATTTTATTATTTTAAATAATTATGCATCTTCCATTGAATTAAATATAGAGTTTGGATTGTGTTACATGTAACACCGAGCTAAGCTTTCGTTGAGCGAAACACCGAGTTAAAATAAAACATGAAATGTTATTAAATTATATTTATATAACAAGATAGTAATCACATAGTCATTAAAATAGTGGGCTTGAATATGAATAACTAAATAATGAAAATATATAGTTTAGACATGTATATAAATGTAATTTTTTTGTGATCAAAAAATAGAAATGAAAATAAAAAAAATTTAAAAAAATGGAAATATTTTTTTGAATTTTTTTAGGAAAACAAACTTTTTTTACCTCAATAAATTAATAATAAATAATTTTGTGATTGATTTTAATGAAATTTCGATATTATATATTTAAATTGATTTAATTTTCATCATATTTATTTTCTAGGAAAGAGATAAAAATAAATCAAATGTTTTTCTAAAAATGGGTTTACAAAGTGTTAAACTAATATTATAAGTGTTAAAATGAATTAAAAAGGTATAAAATATGTTGGATGGATATATTATTACCATATAATTAATATTTCCATATTGTTTTCATTTTTTTCCTTGTGTAATGTGAAAAATGTGAACACAATTTTTTATTTTTAAAAAAATTAAAGTCTCCCACTCACCTCACTTGTTAAAGGCCACTTGTAATGTCCCTGACCAAACTAGTCCATTAATATCCAATTTTTGGTGATTTTGGGTGCCCTGGGCCCCACCGATATGTCATGAGGGTGGCAGTGTCGGTGGAAGGATGTCACAATGGTGTCACCCATCGGTGACACCGATCATCCCCACACCCGACCGGTGCCGTAGGGGGTGGTTAGGGTTTTCTTCCCCCGGTTTCCCATAATGCTAATTTACGTCATTTAACCATTTTAAAGTGGTTCAAGACTATTTTTTATCCCCATAAACAATGGTTTAAATTCCTTAAGATTGGAGAAACCCTCAACGATCCCATTTTACTTTAGTTAAATGAAATCATTTAATGCACAGTTGTTATGGCCACCTCTCGGATAATAATTATTAAATAATAATTAATTATATTGTGTGAAACTATCCAACTGCATGGTGAAACCCCAATCAACCTATAATCCATTCAAGATTTCATAACTCGTAACTCTAGGATCTCAACTTTTATTGCTCGGGAATTTTTTCTTCTTTTGGGCTGCACTCATTCATTTCCATGGTGAGTTTGGAGTCCCCCTTCTCAAGGATAGTAGTGAACCTCTGTAGGAGCCTTTCTTACTTGCTCTTGGAGTCTTTAGACTTCTTCCCTACAATGTTTCATCCATAATTCTTGTCACGTGGAGAAAAAGTGCAATCATTGATCATCCAAGTTGGGGTTTCATTCATCTCTATTTACTGTGTATCGTGAAGTGTGGGTACGATGATGTTCCTATGGGGATGGATGAAACCAAAATATAAATAAGATAGTAAATGGTTTTTAATTAATTAAGGGACCTTTTGATGATGGTGTTTTACTCTTTTATATTTTATTATATGTTGTGAATTGTATGGGCTTATGTCCACCAAAAATCGTAGTCGTTGGTGGTACTTTCTTACGCACTAAGGGACCTATGTGTTTAGATAATTCTATGAATGAATGGATATAACATGGAAATGAGTCAATCATGTAAATGTGGTTGATTTAATGGATAACCAATGAATAATAATCCTTCTGTGATCACCCTGGTTAAGCAAATATAAATAAGGAACTAAAGGAATGGTGTGCTTGAATATAAAAACTCCCATGATCTGTTCTGGTGACATGGATGGTTGTATCTTGATTATTGTGGGGTGATTTGGATGGGGATGGTATCCCCTATTGTGAAGATGTTGGTTTGTGGATCTGAGTCCATGTGGGATAGTATGATGGGGCTTATTTTGGTTCTAGTACTTCGAGGGGCATCACGTATCCCATTGGTTGTTGTTACTTTTGAAGACAACTGGGTGTGAATGCTTAATTTTTTTCTTGGATTTTCTTTCCTTCCTTGGCTTGTAGATATTAATGTTAGTTTCCTTATAGTGAATACTTTTTTAAATAAAACCACTTGATTGTGATTACAAGAACAAGTTTAATGGGGAAGTTTGTTCTGAGAATGAGTTGTGCATTGGTTGTGGTTGTTTTTCTTTTTATTAATGAATATTAATGAGGGTTTTTGTGTATGGGATGACTTTATAACCCATAGGGTGGGATTAATACTTGTTTACATATATGTATAATTTAGTTATTAATTTTCTTATTCATGCCCCACCCAAGTTGAGCACTTTGAAAAAAACAACCCCACTTCATGGGGGAGGATGTTTTTTTCCATCACTCCTATGAGTGGATGGTTATTTTCTCCTTTTCTTCTCCCTTTACAGTGTATCCCAAGACACTTAGGGAAGGCTTTGATTGCCTAAGGTCCATTAAATCACAATATTCTTTGGGAAGGGTACGTTGTGGTGGTTTTCCATGTGTCTGCGGGCAGTTTGTTTCCCAAGTGTCATCGGGATGAGGCATAGGTGTCTTCGGGGCATGGAAATAGTTGTTCAGGCCCAGGCGTCTTCAGGTGTTGTCATATTTGTTATGGACCATGTGATAGAAGGTGTGGATACATATGGTTGTTGAGGCCCCAGTGTTTGTAGGTGGGATGTGTGGTTATGGTATCCTAGGTGTGTACGAGTGGGGTACGACAATGGGACTGCTGTGAGAATGGAGAAAGAGGTCTAACTCGTTGGATGTCTACAATAACTAGTGGGAAGGTGGTGCAGGGTACCCAAACATCGATGTCTTACTACTATTACTGTACTTGAATTGCATTATTTGGGGAGTGTGCCATGGTGAGGTTGGGTGGATAGTATCCTTTCTTGGTGCTTTGGTTATCTCTTCTTCCCACAGGGAATTAGGATTCCTCCCCACTTATGAAAAGGAGATTTTGGTTTTCCCTAATGAGTATATATGTATACTCACCATATGTATATAAAACTATTTTCAGATATTTAGGAGGACTTTGAGGGCCGTGTTCTACCCTATTAGCTCGGATGTCAGGACTGTTGAAATTGTTGTCTATCTTTTCTTTCAGTACTCCCCTTTGGAGTTTTCTTGTACTTGGAGCACAATATCTTGGAACCTACATAAGGGAATGGATCGATTTGGGTTTACATTTACTTCTAGTTGGGTGTTGTTTGGATATACTATGTTATCTCCCAATCATGCTAAGTAAAAAGGGTAATTCCTTACATATTACATGTTATTATTTATCCTTCATGCTAGTCGTCACTCTGAGTCCTGTTGAAGGTGGGTCCCAGGGATCATTATATCTCCTTCAACTTGAAAAAGGATGGGTCTGGAAGTTTGTTATCCCTTCCCTCAACTTGGTGAAGGTGGGGCATGACATAATGGTATCAGAGGTGATGTTGAGAGATAAGATGTATTTCATTGTTTATAACATTGAATATTGAATGGGATGGTAGGGAAATAGTGTTAGGCAACCATGGCATGTGAAATAGGCCAAGGAAGACTGGCTAGGACAAGGAATTTTATCCCCCCCCCCGACCAGATGAAAGGACTCTAGACCTACCTAATGGCTACGTGTGGATATAATAGTTGCAGGGTAGAGACCCTAAGAAAGGTAAATGTATAATAATGACTTCTGTTCATGTGTGTCTTGGGTATTTTGGGGATTTAAAATAAATAAAGAGTTTATGAAAATTTTAAAATCAATTTTCTACCCTACTCGGGCTTAGGAATTCCTTGTTTACCTTGCTTTTGTGGCACCCAGACAATGACCATTGGCAGTACAGGTGATCAAGGCCCAAGAGGCTGATTTGGATGATTAGCAGAGGGATGATCAAGAGGAGGAGGATTAAAAGTGACATAGGATGCTTCATTCCTTTCAACGACATACCCTTAGGAAGTATGAAGGCAGAGTCTCACACATGGAGATAGAGAGCTGGCATGAGCAAATGGTGATAGATTTCATCTTCCTCTAGAATCCAACAGAGTACTCTGTTCCTCTACCTGTAATCTTGATGCAAGGAGAGGTGTGTCAGTGGTGGGTGCTCTATCTTGGGGCGAAGAGGGAGGGTGAGTTTTCATGAACTGACATCAAGATGGAATTCTGGGTGAAATTCCTTTCTTCCACAATGAAGGATGAGAATAGGTATAAGATAGTCTCTCCTCGTCAAGTGAGTATGTAAGTGATGGAGTTGGGGATCATGTTCAAGGATCCCCTTCGCATTGATCGAGACCACTTTTCGGATGAGAAGTCCCAGGTGAGACGTTTGGAGGAGGCACACCAACCTTCTCATCAGTATGATGTTACCCCCTTCACTCTCGTGACATACATAGAGGTCCAAAATAAAGATGAAGTGGTGGAGAAGATTCACATGATTGGTAGTGTTCTGCGAGAGGGGAGCTAGTTGGGATCATCAAAGGGGAAGGTCATCAGTAGGAGGCCTCAAGAATTAATGCCTTCCATGTTTCAGCCAGTGGGGAGCAGGCCCTAACAGTTCAATTGAAATCTCCCAGACCTCGCCCCTTCCTTCTAGGCCCAGGACCAAAATCAATCATTTAAGGAATTAATGGGAACCTTTGGAATCAGTGACCTGACCAAGTACAATACAGTGGTGGTGGGCAGGTTTAGCTCTCACCTCAATAGCAATAGTTTCCAGCCAAGCCCTTTCAGCTACAGGGATAGCGAAATTCCACTCCTCCATGAGTAGAAATTGTTGGAGGAGGCCAACCACAGGGCACTCCTCAGGGACCTTGACCAGGACGTGGTCGGGGAGGCATTCAATAGCCAAGTGGCAAAGGAGGTGGGTGTGGGCAGTTGCACACCACAGAGGCAGTTGTTCTATAAGGGTCGGAAGTCGTTCAAGGTACACTCATCTTGTTGAACACTCTTTTCTATGACTTGATTGATTCAGGAGAATCACACTCCTTTGATTCACCCATTCTATCCCATGCTTTGGGTCTAGACACAAATATACTTCCTATGTCCCTGGTTTTGAGTACGCCAGTTGGAGGTTAGACTTTCTTGTCTCGTGCTTTCTGAAGATTTAGACTGATGTTGAGAATACATCAGTCCAGTGGGGACATTATTTTGCTACAGATGCAGTTATACAATGTCATTCTAGTCATTGACTGGCAGTTCTTACTGTGTTCTGTTATCGACTACTTCCGAAGAAGGTTCGTATTTTCACATATTGGCAGACAACATGTGTCTTTTTTCAGTGAGCGGGGTTTCCGGGGAGGCATCCAACATGTGAAGCATCTTCATTCATTGTTAGTTGAGATGTTAGTGGAGTCAGTAGATATAGAGATGGTGGTTGTCTTGGGTATTGTTATTGAGTTGATGAACTTCTTCCCTAAGGAGGTGGTGACTCTACCTCCTCGACGTGATGTTGAGTATAGGATAGACTTGAGAACGGGTGCCTGTCCGATTTCGATGGATCCCTATCGGATGACACATTATCAGTTGTGGGAGTTACAGATTAAGATTGAAGAACTGATGAAGAAGGGTTTTGTTCAACCAAGCACGTCACAATGGGGTGCTCCGGTCTTGTTTTCCCTGGAGGCTGATGGTGGTCTCAGGCTATGTATAGACAACCAAAGGCTGAACCGCGTAATGGTCAAGAACAGTTACCCCTCTAGAAGATCGAAGAACATTTTTATTAGTTGAAGTGGGCAGTATGGTTCTCTAAGATCAACCTGTAGTAAAGATCTCACTTGTTTATGGGTAAAGTGGTTGACATCTCAAATATTGTCTTAAGGTGTAGGTATGGTCACATAGAGTTTGTGTTCATGACGTCCAGTGTTACAAATGCACCAACCTTGTTCATGTGGCTCATGAACTATATTTTCCATGAGTTTATGGACCAGTTTATAGTTGTGTTTATTGACGACATCATTATCTACTAAAGATTATCATTGTATCATGCCGAGCATCTATGTGCGGTTTTAGGGGTCTTCTGACAGCACCAGCATTACAGAACATTTTCCAAGATCAATTTATAGTCATGATAGGTGTACTTTCTTGGACACATGGTCTCTGAGTAGGGAATAGAGGTTGATCCATCAATTTTTGAAGCATTTGTTTCTTTCGAAGCACCCAATAATGTGATGGAGGTTCACAGTTTCATGGGTCTGGAAGGCCACTATTAGAGGTTCATGCCTGAATTCTTTCGAGTTGCATCTTCTTTGAATGCTTTGAATAAAAATTTCAGGCCTTCGTGTGGAGTGAGTAGTGTTAGGTGGCCTTTAGTTATCTGAAGTGGATGTTGGTTAGTGCCCCAGTGTTGAGGTTTCTAGAATAAGGGATGATGTTTTAGATGTTATGTGATGCTTCAGGCCAAGGCTTGGGGTGTTTTCTGATGCAACAGCAGGGAGTGATCTCTTATGGCTCTAGGAAGTTAAATCCCCATGAGAATAACAATGCCACCCACAACTTGGAGCTTGTAGTGGTTTGGTTTGAAATAACATTTTTTTGTAACTTCCTCATCGAGGGGAACATTGTGGTCTTCACGTATCACAAGAGATTGAGGTATATCTTCTCTCAGTGAGACACGAACTTGCAGATGCGGAGTTGGATGTATTTTATTAAGTAATATGACTTTGAAAATTCCTACAACTCGAGAAAGTGGAACATGGTGGCCAATGCCTTGATCCAGATATTGTAGAAGGATGTGGTTCAAGAATCGACCAATGCTTGGAGGGTGATGGATGAGTTATCTGCCCTACACCTAGATGAAAGGGTGGAGGATTGAATAGGCTATCTATTCTAGATGAAATTGAAGTCCTCTCTATTGAGGCTATTGGAGGAGTCTTAGTGGGGGGACTAAAAGGCTGAATTGATGCGCGATTGTGTTAGCCAGCGTAATGCTTTAGAAGGATGGTCAGATGATGGCCAAAATCAGATGCTATTTTAGGGAAAGATTATAACGATGGGAATGTGTGAGAGAGTTCTTGTTGTGTTCCACAACGCACCCCTGGAGGCACACCTATGAGTTTCCAAGAGGTACTGAGGCTTGAGGGGTCAATTTTGGTGGCCTGGGGTGAAGAAGGAAGTGGTAGAGTTTGTGGAAAGGTGCATGGTGTGTCAGCAAATGAAGACGGAACATCACGTCAAGGAGGTCTGTTTCCATCCTTATATGTCCCCAAGTGGAATTGGGACGACATATCGATGGATTTTGTTCCAGGAATACCTAGGGTTCCCCGAGGATGAAAATCTATCTGGGTAGCGGTAGATAGGGAGATAGAATCAATTCACTTCCTGGAAATCAAGTAGTCGAGTGCGGTGGATTCCTTAGCATAGATTTACGCAGATGAGGTGGTGCAATTTTATGGAGTTCTGAGGTCGGTAGTCTCATATTAGGATAACAATTTTAACTTATGGTTATGAAGAGGATTAAAACATTCTTTTGGGACCCATCTATGAATCAGCACTACTTTCAACCCTCAGGAAGATGGGTAGACAGAGCACACCATCTACATGTTAGTGGATATGTTACATGAATGTGTTTTGGACTTTGGGGGATCGAGGGTACGACACATTACCCTGTTATATTTTACCTACAATAATAGCTATCGTTGTACCATTGTCATGGATCTATTCAATGCTTTGTATGGGAGGCTATTTCGCTCACCAGTGTGCTGGGTAGGGGTCGGGCAAACAGGTTTTCTTGGCCTAGGGGTAGTGCAGATCAGGACGGAGAAGGTTCAGCTTATACGGGAGCGGATGAAGGAAGTTCATGACCAGTAGAAGTCGTGTAAATATCATAGGTGGAGACCCTTGGAGTTCGAGGCCAGTGACCATTTTTTCTGGAAGGTCTCCCATCGGCATGGAAAATTGAGGTTCAGTAGGGGATGTAAGATTTCTCCAAGGTTCATCAGACCCTTTGAGGTGTTGCAGAGGGTCAGCAAAGTGGATTATACACTGGTGCTACAACCACCGCTACAGAGGGTACATGAAATCTTCCATGTGTCTCAACTCCATCGGTATCTACATGAGTATTAGAACGTTCTCGACTGGGGGAAACTAGATATCCAAGACAAAATGACATTCGTAGAGTGACCAGTGAGGATCAAGGATCATGAAGAGAGGGTACATCATGGATGAACCATTCCCTCGGTTCTTGAGTTATGAAGGAATGGTGGCCTAGAGGAGAGTACCTAGGAACAGGAGTCAGAGATGCATGCCTAGTACCCGGAGCTATTTTGAGTTATGATATATTTTTCTTCGTACTTGTTGGGATTTAGTGGTTATCCTTTTTAACTATAAAATGTGTTTTTTTCCTTTTTACCTGAATGTTTGTTAAAAATCCTGACTCTATAAAGGGGAGGACTTGATCCCTAATCATGACGCATTAAAGTGGATGTGATTAAACCCTTTCATGGGAGTCTGTGACACCCAAAGTGGATAATATCCAGACATGGGAGAAAGGGATCCTAGATCCATATGACTGGATGGTCTAAACATTGTATGTTTTCTTGGTCACATGAGGGAGAGGTGTTATTAGATGCATATGGTGGTTTGGATGTGAGCGGTATCATTCGAGGTGATTTTTTATATCCCACTTTGTACACCTATTTTTTCGACTCTTGAGGATGATAATAGTTTGATATGTATCAAATTTAATAGCCCTGACCCTCCTAGTATATTACATTTCCAATTTCTAGCATTTTCAGTCAACTTGGACCCCATCTGTATGTCCCGAGGGTAGCGGTGTCCATGGAAGGATGTCACCGGGGTAACACCCATCAGTGACACAAATCGGCAAGTCACCTATTAGTGTGTCCCTAATTGGGGAGCCACCGATCGGTGAGCCACTGATCGACGCCACATCCGATCGTTTCCATAAGAGTCTTGTCCGGGTTTTCTTTTCCTAGTTTCGTGTAATGAATATTTTAAGTCTTATATCCTTTTTAAAGGCGTTCAAGGACCTTTTTAGCCTCATAAAAAATGTTTTAAATACACTAAGATTGGTGCGAACCTCAATGGATTTGTTTTCCTTTGGTTAAATGAAATCCTTTAACGCACATATTTTATTTCATCCTCTCTGATAAGAATTATTAAATAAAAATTTATTCGATCATGTGTAATTTTAAAACCACGTGGTGAAACCATGATCTTCCTTTAAATATGTTCATGATTTTATATCACGTAACTCCATGATCTCACCTTTTATCTCTCGAGAATTTTTTCTTCTTCTAGCCTTGTCTCTTTCCTTTCCTTGGTGCATTTTGAGTCCCCCTTCCCAAGGATAGTGGTGAGCCTGTACTGGAGCCTTTCCGACTCACTCTTGGTATCCTCAGAGTTCTTCCCCTATAAGTCGTGCATCCCCAGTTCTTGGAATAGGGAGAAAAAAATTGATCGTTGATCATCAAAGTAGGGTTTTCCATCATATCCCTTTATTGTGTATCATGCGGGGTGGGTACAATGATGTTTTTATGGGGATGGATGAAACCAAACCTTAACAAAGATAATAAATCCTTTTTAGAGATTGAAGGTATGTGGTTGATGATTTTTCTATACTCTTTTACATTTTCCTATTTGTTGTGAATTTTATGGGCTTATGTAAACTGAAAATCCTGGTAGTTGGTGGTCATTTCATGCACAATAATGATACTCTTTTTTATGGATATTTCTATCATTGAGTGGATGTAATATGGAAATGGGTTAATCGCATAAATGTGATTGATTAAATATATTCACAATGAATATGAATCCTTGTTTGATCACCTAGTTAACCAAATAGAAATATGTAACTAAAGGAATGTTGTGGATGAATCTGAAAACTCCCCTGCTCTATTCTAGTGATGTGGATGGTGGTTTCTTGATGCTTGTGGGGTGATGTGGATGGGGATGGGATCCCCTATTGTGAAGTTGTTTTTTTATCTAAGGCCATGTGGGTCTGTACGATGAGGCTTATTTATGTTCATGTACTTCGAGGGACCTCGTAGATCCCTTTTGTTATTGTGACTTTACAAGAGAACTAGGTGTGAATGTTTAATTTGCGGCTTGGATAATTTTCCTTCATTGGCTTGTGGTTATTTATGTTAGTTTCCCAGTAGTGAAGGATTATTTAAATGAAACCACATTAATGGGATAAAAAGATGGGTTTTTATGGGGGAATTGTTTTCCTGGAATGAGTTATTCCTTGATTGTAGCTATTTTTCTTTTTATGAATAAATAGTGATGAGGGTGTTTCTGAATGGGATGAATTTGGAACCCGTAGGTTGGGATGAGTGCGTATTTACCTATATGAATAATTTATTTCTTAGCTTCATTATTCGCACCCCACACAAGTTGACCACTTCGTGGAGAACAACCATACTTCGTGGGGGAGGCTATTTTTTCAACACTCTTACAAGTGGCTGGTTATTAGATACATTTTTACTCTCTTTCCCTAGTATCAAAAGAATCTTCAGGTAGTCTTTGATAGCATGAAATCCATTATAGCCCAAGATTGTTTGGTCAGTGTATGTTGTGGTGGTTTCCCAGGTTTGTGCGGGCAGGTTGTTTCCCAAGTGTCTTCGGGATGGGGACAAGGTGTCATTGGGCATGGCAGTAGTTGTTTTGGCCTAGGTGTCTTCAGGCATGGTGGTATTTGTTCTGGACCAGGTGTCTGCGTGCGTGGTTACGTGTGGTTTTTTTGGACTAGGTGTTTGTGGGTGGGATGTTATCTTGTGGTATCCTAGGTGTGTGCGGGTGGGGTATGGAAGTGGGACTACGATGAGAATGGCGGGAGAGGTCTGACACGTAGGATGTCCTCAATAACTAGTGGGAAAGTGGTGTGAGGTACCGAACCATCGATGTGTTATCACAATTATTGTACCTCAATTTCTATATTTTTGGAGTGTGCATTGGTGAGGTTGGGTGGAAAGTGTCCTTTCTTGGTGCTCTAGTTATCTCCTTTTCTAATGGGGCATTAGGATGACTCCCCATTTCTTCATGGGATATTTTGGTTTTCCCTACTGATTATATCTGTATACTAACCCGACGAATATATAATTGCTTTCAGGTTTCCAGGAGGACTTCAAAGACAATGTCGAACCCTATTAGCTTGGACGCCATGACCGTTGACATTATTGTTTTTCTTGTCTTTTCGGACATCCCTTTAGTGTTTTCCTATATTTGTAGAATATTATTTTGGAACATGCTTATGGGAATGGATTTTTTTGCCTTTACTTTTACTTATAACTTGGTGTTTTTAGGATTTACTATCTTATCTCCTCATCCTACTAAATAAAAAGGGCAATGCCTTCAATATTATTTGTGATCCATACCCTTGGTGCTTTTCAACACTCCAGGGCCTATTGAATGCAGGTCTCGAGGATCATTATCTCTTCTCAAACTTGAAGAATGATGGGTCTGGTAGTTTTTTCCCCTTCCCTCATCTTGGTGAAGGTGGGTCGTGACGACGCACCTCTCCTCTCATCTTCATAACATCAAACCCTATCAACTAATCCAGGAAAAACCAAAATCAATTAAAATATTCCAAAATATTAGCATAGAATCATTATTTTTAAAATAAACCACTATCATGGAGGATTGTTTTTCAAACATAATGAGGCATCTTAATGGTCTTCAACATGCATTTTCTGTTTTCCTTCCTCCTCAACCTCCTTGATTTTTTATACAACATGATTATATAATAAAGAAAGTATATTAAATATTCATTGATATTTTTATTTTAATGTAATATCATACTTCCATATTTAATTCCATTAAATGGGTTACGATATAATTTTTAGTGTGTATGGTGGACTACCACCTCATGAAAAGATGTCAATAATTTTTACATTTCCACCTATCACTATTATAAAAGGATTATGGATATAATATATATATATATATACTATATTAATAAAATAATTTCAACTGATGATTTAGTATTTAATATTTCAATTCCATAGGGGATACAATAATTTTTCTAATGTGTAAGGTGGACTACTGCCTCATAAAATTTTGTGATTCGTTTTCACTAAAGCTTTTCATTGATGATATAAAGGATAATATTAATGAGTATATAATACATAAATGAAATAATTATGATATTTATGAAATATTTATAATTATTAAAACACAATATATAATTTTATTTTTTACCTTTTCACTCACTGAAATATTTTAATGTCATTTATGTATGTGTGGAATTCCACCTTCATGTAGCGATGTTACTCTGTTTTCACCACAAAAATGCTTGGATTATATGTATAAGTATAACTAAATTTATAATTTTTATATTTAATATATAATTTATATTATAGACGCATAATATAGCATATACATACATTCTATAATGATCATTTGAAAATTGAAATGTTACTCATGTATATGTTTGTCCTACCATCTACATGAGCGTAAAGTACCTAAAATATCAAAACCGTAATTAATGATTGGTGATAAAATTAAAATTGTGTTCTAAATAGGATAATTATGTCATGATAACTAATCTTGGGATGATGGAACCTAGATCATTGTAAGAGGGCCAAAAAATAAAAAATTATAACATATTTGAAAAATAGAGCCGTTGTTACCTGAAACATGACTTCAACATTGAATTTTTAATAAATGGGCAATAAACAGAAATAAGTAAACATGATATAGTAAAATAAATATATGAATTTTTATTCAATATATTTATAAAAATATTAAATTTACCATGTATGAGTATTGAATGTGTAAGATTTAATTCAATACATATTGAAAGGGATTTCTTGTCTCTCTTTTATTTCGGGGTGACACATGAAAATTCGCCACTTGTTTCTTTTATGTGGTGTATATAGTTCCCGATTGAGATTTTATTTCATTAATAATCTTATATTAATTATATTATTATTCTAAGTTAATTTAATCCTTTATTGGGTCTTATGATTTAATTTTTTACTAATGTAATATGGTATTTCCATCTCACATTTTAATCATGTGAGACATATAAAAAATTCACCAACGATTTTTATACATAATATATAGTTCCAATGAATGTATTTTATGATTATTATATAGATATTTTAGTTATTTATACATCCATTTGAGGATATATCATTCATGGGTTTATGGTTCAAAAGTAACAAAAGTGGCATTATATGTTTCTCTCTCAATTTTTCTTCTTTGAGACATATTTTATGTTAGTTACCTATATCATTTTATGTGGTGCTTATATAGAGCCTTTAAATGTAATATAAGGAATCTAATTCACCTAATTATATTTTATGTTTGATTTTTTGTTATTCTTTCATGGGTATTCTGTTTTAATGATACAACCATGGTATGAATTTTATATTACAATATCATGTTTATT
Source organism: Viscum album (assembly GCA_963277665.1). Lineage (NCBI taxonomy): Eukaryota > Viridiplantae > Streptophyta > Magnoliopsida > Santalales > Viscaceae > Viscum > Viscum album. Next base: position 707,247,688 of record OY728129.1, read on the forward strand.
AGGATTATTTATGATTATGTTTAAAATGATGAGATATTATGATCTACCTCCCAAGATACTCATGATTTTTTTTCTTATGTTTAAATCATTACAATACAATAATTCTCTTCATTTTCACTGATTATATACTTAATATTTAAAAATTATTTTTTAGAAAAATGTATCCTTTTTGTCAAAACACCATTTTTCATCCAAAACCATGTTTTATAAAATTATTTTAACAAACTTGTTTTTAATATGATCAAAAATATTTATTAAGTTAATTTATATATGATTTTTCCTTTTGTAAACATTTTTTTTAAAATAATATTCATGTTTTTTTTTCAATCAATGCATGTTTGGATTTTACCAAGAAAGTTATGAATGGAATTTCCCACCATGATGACCAATATTCTATATGAATCTTCTTTTATAAGTTTTCATGGTCATTTTATAAGAAAAGGATTTCACAAATGTTGTATGTTTTAAATTTTTTATAGATGGAATTATATTCTCCTTAATAAATGTTATGAAAATACTTTTAAATATTCTATTATATTATTTTAATGTTATTTTTAAAAAAATATTTTGAAAATATTTTATATTTTAAAAAATTCTATTAAGATAAAGGTTATTTTCCATAGGAAAAATTTTCAGTGATCTTTCAAAATAATTCTTTATCTTTCATGATATCCTTGGATATAACCTACTATTTACCATGGATATGAACTTAAGATAACATTATTATAATTTAATTGAATCATTTATTATGGAAATTTGTTTTAAGGAAATATTATACTACTCAGGTTATACCATGATAAAATTCTTTTTAAAACCACTTATTTATTCCATGAGTTATTATTTGATGAAATCATGAAAATATTCTAAAAGCATTCTCTTTTGTATATGTTATGATAAAATGAAATATTTATGAAACCCATTTCATTTCATGGGATATGATATGATGAATATTTTATGATCTTGTTACAAAAATATGTATTATTTTCATTATGATATGGATGGGAATTATATCTACTATTAATGAATTTTGTAATGATTAATAATATATGTGATCAAAGCGAACATGGAAGGATATCCTAATCCTGAATGTGGGTACACATGAGGTTTTACGAAAACTAAAAGAGGGTACATTAGAGGTTATGCCGTTCCCAAAAAGGGTACATTATAGTCTTTTCCAATCCCAAAATAGGACAAATGAGAGGTTATAAAAATCCCAAAATAGGGTAAACAATAGGTAATCCAAAGCCCGAAGTAGGTACATGGGTGGTTATCACAATCCTGACATGTTATGAATGACTTTGTAGGTATGATGACATGAGATTTTTTATTCTTATTTTTTTCCAAAAATATATGTCTTATATATATTTCATGATATCATAAATCATTTTCTTTGATTCCATTTTGACTCATGACTTGTGAACTAAAAATATTTTTTCTCGGAATCTTCATTATGATTTTTTATATTAAGGGTATGGTTTTCAAATGCTATGATCATGTTATTATACCCTTATTCTTATGAAAAGATTATGTATCACCTTTATTTAACTTAAATTATCTTTTAGGCTCACCCAATTATTATGTTTCAATTACCCTAGTTATGGAGAAAGGTTTTAAGTTAGATTACTAAAAATAATGATCATTATGGGAGATATTAAAGAACCTTAATGAATTAAAAAGATTGTGTTCCATGGTTCCAAATATACTAAACTATTATGGTAATTAGGCCTATGATTATGTAAGGTAATGAATATTCATATCAGAAATTATGATATTCATGTATGAAAATCATCAGTAACTATACATCAGTTGGATAATGACACTGACCATTGAGCCTATAGTGTTTGGATTGGAAAAAGATAATTGTTTTTAGTGGGAAAAGTTTCCTTAATTCAACTCCCAAATACTCTCTATTATAAATATAGGCTGCTTAAAGTAATAAATGTTACTAGAGGTCCTAGAAAATATAAGGAACCATTATTTTAAATCATTACATTGAGGATCATTTTTGTGCTCATTATAATTTACTTCCATCATACAATAGCTCCGGTGTTATCTAATCTCCATTTTTTGAACTCTATTCTTGACATATTCTAGAAAAAATCCCTAGATGTTGATTTAAAGTAATAGAATAAATAATGTTACTTATTTTTTGTTTTATTAGGTTCTCACTTAAATTTTGTGTGAGGATTTTGGTTATTAGTTCCACTGACTTTGAGGGGGTATGTATAGACTACCATAATCATTGCGGATAGTGGGATTATAATGACAACAACTAAAATGATATTATCATTAATAGTTTTAACTTTTGAAGAACTAAATTAATGGTTATTACATATTTTAAATTGATTTATTTCCTATTTATATGGACGAGGGATAATTATATCTATCATGTAATTTAAAGGAGGATATATAGGTACCCATATTGGTAGACTACCAAATTCCATTATCAAAAATATTTCCCTTTTTATTTATTTTATATTTTTGAGGGACATTTTTTATTTTATTTAGTTGATTAATTTTCTATTTATTTTACGTGATTTTCTTTTAGTTCTTTTAAAAGGTAAATTTCTCGCACTCTTCTTATCCGGACTGTGATAAAAAATGCTGAATAAAAAAATATTCTTAACAAAACCAAGTACATATACTATTTTTTAATAAACCAACATAGGAATACCCAGAACAGGGCACCCAAGTGAGCCCAAGGAAAGGATTAATTGGATTTCACAATCCACTAGGTCTAAAAACATTTTCCAATGTCTCAAAATACACATATTGATAATGATTTATTCAAAATAAATATATATAAATAGGATGTGGAATCTATCAAAATTCATATTATAGAGAGTCATTACATCAAAAATCAAGGAAAACTGATATAATTTATTAAAATATAATGGAAACTAGATATATAATAACGTAAAATAAAAATAAAACTCACATTAAATGAAAAAACAATGATATAAAATCCTAAACACAAAAATTGATTACATACTTATTCTAAACACTTTCTAGAAATAAAAAAAAGAAAACCCAAGAAATAGAAACACCCAAAATATCTACTCATTATAAAATGTCATTATCTAATATAAAAAACAATACAATAAATGGTAAACCAAAAAAATAAGTATAAACCATGATAGATTTTTTTTAAAAGATCATAAAATACAATAAGGAAAGTAAATTTTATAACCATGAGTGGTATAAGGAGGCTACAAGATAAAATATCCTTCTATGAAACCCCAAAATATTCTAACCATTTTTTATTGAAATAAAAAATAAAAAATTGTTTCAAATAACATACTTGAAAATATTTTACCCCCTTTATAAAAAAAATTTTGGGTTTCCAAAAAACATTAAAAACAGAAATTTCACTCTTAGAAACAATTAATTAATTTTCAAGAAAGCCCATTTAAACTATTACATTATGAAAAGAAAAAATTAAATTAACATTTAAAATTTCATGTGGGAAAAATCTATAAAATTTCAAATATAATACTCTTATAAAAAATAATCCATCATCTAGATAAATAAATATAGTCACAAGAAAAAAATTGTACGGCAGAATAAGTCAGTGACTAGAATAATGATCTAATAAATGACGAAATAAAAAATTATAAATAAAAAAGTAAATTATAATTATAATATATAAGAAAAACATTTAAAACATAATATATTGGAACATTTATAAAATAATTTAATATGGGTGAATGTAAAGTGAAGTAAACAAAATTTAAAATAAAATACATAATCATGGGAATATCTAAAACGTCTAGTGTGATGATCCTAGATATAATCAATTGGAATAATATATCAGTCTAATTGAAGATGTTCCAACATAATAACCAAGTGAAATGATTTACCAACCCACATTTATGGTACTCCACATCGTCTTTCCATTTCATATACGAGGAGATACTAGTCAGTTAGTAGACATAAGTAGTATAGGAATTGTCCTACAATCTCATAGTAAGATACTGAATATTTTCATGATGATACATATTGAATATGGGGAAACGACTATTTCCATTAAATCCTAGATAAAATCATATAATAATATATCCTCATCCCACATCCATATTATATCCTTTCAAAATATTTATACTTTTAATCACAAAAACATCACAATAATATAAATTCTAAAAAAAAAGAATCATTCAACATAATAATGGGATTCCCTTAATTGTGTGGATCATTTGTGAAAAAATTAATGGTAAAAATAGTCAAAATATCCATTAGTTTTAAACTAATTCTAAAATTTTAAAAACTAAATTAAAACCATTTTAGAAAGTAGTATTTTTATAAAGTTATTCATTATTCTACAAAATAGGACTATAAAAAATAATATTTAAATCCCACTAAAAATATAATTTTAAACCATTTCTGAAAAAATCTTCCCATTTAATACCCAATTTAATTCATAAAAACACAATTTATCTTTGAAAATTACTTCATATAATAATTAATTTCAAAAACATCAATGAAAAATATATGAAAATTCATAAACAAAAGTCTCATGAGAAAAAAATTAATACATGTTTAAAAAACTCATCAAAATCCATGAATAAAAATCTTCCAATCAAATAATATAAAAAACACACAATTTTATTCATATGACAAGAATTTAAAAGTTTAATGGATCATTTAAATATCCGAATTCACTATATAATCCCTCTTAGATATTTTTAAAACCTAGAATACATATTTTTTTATACAAATGTAAAATGCTTGAAACCCCTTAAAATTGAATTTTAATTTAATGAAAACATTTGACAAACTTTCATAATCAATTCATGAGTTCACTGATATAATATTTTTAGAGAGAAAATATTTTCTAATGCCCTATATTTTGACGGTGTACCAAAAAAGGGAATGCGTGGAAATACCTACTTCAAATCCATAGATCATTTAAGTTTGGAAGTTATACTAATAAAAATAAGACATTCAAATAAATAATTAAATCAGAAGTATAACCATTTCCAAATAATTATAAAATACTATAGTATCATTTAATTAAATCTTAAAATATAATCTGATTATATGAAAAAAAAAGTTATGATTACCATATAATCCATGGGATTAATCAAAATCCAAATTAAATATATATCTCTCATTAATATCAAAGAAGATATTGAAGAAAGAGGATACAAGAATTTCATTGATAGGGGAGAGAATAAGAGAGTGGGACAGAGGGGTGACTACGAGTGAGGCACTCTACCACTTCAACAACATCTATGTTTCCTCCCTCATTCACATTTTTTAAACTATTTTCTCCTCTCATTTTTTATTATTCTAACTTTTTTCTTGTATCCCTTTCATAGTACAATTCATAATTCCTAACCTCTCTATATTTCATTACAATCCTCTTCCTCCTATTATAAACCCCACACCACAATTTTATTATTTTAGGTTTCTATGGGTGTTGATGTAATTGCTCATGTAGTTATTGTCTGGGAAAAAATCTGTCACATTACTTGAATAAGGCAGTGAGGTATTTGAATGAGGCTCCATCTCCTAATCGTTTATAGTCTAGATCCCAGGGGTTTTCCATCATGAATCGTTGAAGGAAACTGGGTTTTCTAGCGTCCTCCCTCAGGTGGCTTGAAATATAATACATATGTTTCTTGTGTCTAGGGGAACATCCAGGAAAGATGAATGAGGCATTATAATAATGGATCAAATTACTTATAATCCTTGGATAGACTAGTCCAGGGCGTTTCCATTCAAGTGGATGCCATGAAAATTATCCCCAGTCACAAAATATGGAGGAAAAAGGGGATGTCTCTCTAGAAAGTTGAAACAAACATCTTGATTGATCATAATTCCTTGAAATGATATGGTGATTCCCCTTGGTCAATTTTCTTCTTTATCAGAAAAAGCAAAAGTATCCTCAATAGACACACTCATTTGGTTCATACGTAGAGGGAGGGGAACATGGTTTTAGACAACATGGCCTTAGTGGATTTCACTAGCATGGTGGAGGTGTTTCTGCACACTACAGGTAGTATTAAGCAGAAAGGGGTTGACATTATTAAAGGGGATATACTCAGGCTACACCATTTTAGGCCACCTTCGTTTCTTTCATGGGGGGGGGGGGGTTCTCCTCTTTGTATACATTTTTATTCGTTCCACTTCCTTTCAATAAAATTACACAATGATGATGATGGTAAAACATCTATAAAATTTTGGTGGACATTAGTTGTTCTGAAATTCATTAACTATAAAATTATCTTCCATAGTGTATGGATATTTGTAATTCCTCATGATTTTATTATATAATAACCTTGAAATAAAAATAGTTCTCGATAGCTCGATTCACATTCTATTCCAAACTAAAATGATCTGAAAAATATTATATGAATATTATGAAGAATATTTAAGAAACATAAAACATGTAGTATAAAAAAATGTTATTTTATTATAAATTAATATATAATTGGGTTAATATCACTAAATGATTTAAAGGTTAATTTGATTATTAAACAAGTCTCCCTTAATATATTGTATTTTCATTAAAAAAATTATATATTTTATAATCATAAATATAATAAATTAAATTCTATTTTGGTTTCGAAATATCAATATTAAATTAGGATTCCTTTAGTTATAATTTTGTGAAATAAATAATATTTGGTTGAATAAAAAAAGTATCGATTATAATAATATAGATAAATTTATGAGATTATTAGAATAATTTAATTACATAAATATATGTAAAAAAATTTATATGATTTATATATTTATATATAATAATATATTTTTTAAAGATACTTTTTTATATTCATAGAACACATATTAATCTTTTTTGAAACATAAAAAATATTTTTCTATAATAACACCTTTTGTTCTCCTAAGTTAAAAATTAATTTTCATCGCTTAAAAAAATTAAATACGAGAAAATAAAGGGTATATTTTTATAAACATATTAGTATTATGAAATGAGGTTAATTTTAGTTCTAAGAATATCATTATGGATTATAAGATTAAATTTAATGATCATGATAATTTTAAAAAGGGTATTTGAAAAAGAATACATTTTTCAATATTGTGGAACATTTATAAAATAAATTAATTATATATATATTATTTATAATGACTATTACGTTATTTTTATACAAATAAATAGATATATTATCAGTCATTTAATTTTTTTAATTTTATATATTACTAGGAACACAAAATGGTCAAAAAATTGTTTTTCAACAAAACCATTTCTTCTATGTACTATATGTTAAAATTTTAATTTTTTTTCAATATTCATTAATAAAATTGGATCAAATATATTTTCCACATATTTTTTTAGAACATAATGTTTTGAGTGTGTTTAGCCTTATATTTTAAGTAAAACAAAAAAAATCTTTGTGAAAAACAAGTTACCAAGTTAAAAAAAATGTTAATGTGTAAAATCAAATGTTAAATAACTCAAGACATGTTTAATGCCATTGAAAAAATGAATAGATTATGTTATCTCTTCCCCTTCCAATATACACAAAATTATCAAAAACATTTAGATCCATAGATCGTTATATATCTACATGGTGTCATTGATATGTAATAGGTATTTAAAAAAAATTTCACATTCCTCCACTTATTAAAGGGGCATGTCACAACCCCTTTAAGACCACTCTGTATAACGGAACACACATTACATACATAAATATTACATAAAAATTTAAGAATATTTATTACATAAAATAAAAAAAATCCATACCATAATCGTATAGGTTTAGTGTATTTAGAAACCGGGAAACATAAATCATTAGTTCAAAAAACATCCACACCGTCTCCCACTTCTTTCGTCATAACTAGATTAATTTTATTTCTATACCTTACTCAATACAATTCATAATGATAGGGAAAAAATTATATTATGAATGAGTGTGATAAAATTCATAGTAAGGGTAAACAAGGTAAATATAAATCATATCATCATCATAAGATCAAAACATTTAAAAATCGTAACCTACATATAAAAGATCAGAATATACTGTCATGAGATAAATCATAAAAGTGAAATGTAATACCAAGAGTCATAACATCAGATTTGAATTTTTTTTGCATAAACACATAAGTACATAAAAAAATTTCATATTAGTCGTGGCTAATTTCCAAGACCATCATAGTGGACAACGTCTATTTTAAAACCATGTTCATTCCTCGTTCAGGCCCTGTTTTACTAAACTGGATTTAATTTTTGTTCCAGTCATGTATATATTAGGAGAAATAAATATTTACCCAATTAATTGGAGGGATATTTAGGTCCCACACATATAATAATTAAACCATTCTTACATATTCCACAAAAACATAAAAACATTCACCATAACATAACTTGTGAAATAAAATGGGTTTCTTAAACACCATTCCATCATAATTGACATAAAACAATTGGATTTCATAAATATAATTACATAATAAAAACAACTAAATCATAGTAATAAAAGGGATATAAATATAACCCTATTTAAAGAGTTTCATCTTATATGGAAAATAATTCTAAGGAAATACTTGAAATTAATTCCGGGGGAAAATATCCTTTCTTCTTTAAAATTTTTTTCCTTCCTCCAAATGCCAAAAATTTGTGAAAATATCATTTTATGTGTTAATAACCATTTATTATTGAAGGTAATGTATCAATGAAATAATGTAATATGAAAGAATAAAAACCCATTCATGACGTACAAGTTAAAAATATATTCTTATCAAACTTATACAGGAAATGTACAAAAGTACCTCATACCAAAAATTACTAAAGATTTCATTCATATTGTTTAGTAAATATTATCCAATGTGTAAAAATGAAATTAAACAATTATATAAATATATAACTAATCTTATTAAATACATATTTAGGAATCATGGTTGTGGATATTAAATACACCCCGGAAAATAATAACAAATAAACAATCAATGATAAAAATGATATTTTCAATGTTATTTGTTACCTTAGGTCCATTATGGGTTGTATGTATTAGAACCTCTTATATAATGATTTAAATAATGTTACTTATATTTTTTTCTATTATCATAATAATGATCATATTTTTATCCATTTTTTAGTATCATTTCATTGTTACTCATTATTCTCGTATTACCTGATTTATGTTCTTATAATTGTTTTGTTTGATAAATTATTATTCTTATATTTTATGTTATATTTATATAATTTAAAACATGTTATTATTATAATATATTTCATATTATTACTTAAATTTATTTATATAATCATTCATTAAAAAAGATTTTGTAGAATGAATCACATCATACCATGGAGACGTAAGTCATACATGCACACAAGCGACGATATCATTACCATAATTGATAAAGGGTATTGAATTGGATAGTGTGTAGTATTTCAGTATCCAAATAATTTTATATTATATATATATTAATTCCACCATTATACTAATCTCTATAAAGTGGTGGTGAAAAATAGAATACCACAATGTGTGGATATGGTAAGTTGTACATACACACACATGGTGATTTCATTTTTCATAGGATAGGTAGGAGGTGGAATATGGGTTTTTTCATAATCATACTATCCTCTAAGTATATATATACTACATTATATATTAATTTAAAATGAAACAACTCAGGAGGTGGATGTATAAGAAGAAATATGTATGAAAGAATCGGTAAATGATAATACTTATTTAACATGCCTCCTCTTAATCTCTTCATTGAGCACTAGAGTTTGTCTTTAATGATTAAAAAGACCAGAAGAATGTTTCTAGAGAAGGTTATAAGGAAACAATATAAGGTATGGTCAATCATAAAGGCTCATAATGAAGTGAAGTGTTGAGGGAGGAAGTTCCCATTAATAATTGAGGTGAGGGGCACTTTTGGAACCCTAAAAAATATGTATTTATAATAAAACCAAACACCACAAAAAACATAAAATATATTCCAATTTCTAGGATTATATGAGATTTATTTTTAATATCGTCATCCAATAAAATATAGGCAAGTGTTTATGTCAATATAAGAATTATCATTTTAATTAACACATAGTAGTTCTATTTAATTGTTAACCAGGGTGAAACAGATTTCAATATTAAAAAGGTGAAATATTTACATATTTGGAGTAAATTAGACCATAAATGAATTATTTATAATAGTTTAGACCATATCATAATTATTATATATTTTTTTAAATGTTTTATGACTATTAAATAATTTTTGAAAACTTTATTTTGACAAAATATCAATAGTGGCAATTCTGACAATATTTATTTCATGGATTTTTAAAAACATAAAAAAAAGTGAACATCAATACAAATATTTCATTATATCCATAAAAGGTTAAGTTAATCTATAAAATTAATTTTACATTGTAATTATTCCAAATTATATTTATTAAAATATTTTTAATAACATTTATTTGATCTCTTCATTAATAAAATAATTACTACCTCAATTTTGTTTAATTATTATATATACTTATTTATTGAATAAAAATTAAAAATAAAATCATATGATAAATATATATCCATTATATAATAGAATAAAATTTTTATTATGATTTATCTTCTTAAAATCATTACATTAAAATGCTATACTCTTTTAAAACATGAATTTGACAATTTTTTCTCCACTTTAAATAAAACAACATAAGTGTCACAATTCCTTCTATAAACCACCAAATGGTCAATAAGTCTACAATTACGTGATTATGTTTGATATATACTCAACCAATAATGTTTGGTCAACTGTTTGGGCCTTTTGATCGTTATTAATATTTTTAAAAAAAAAATTTATTGATTTGTCAACAATTAATTATTTTTTTCATCATCCAAGTATAAGTATTTAAGATAATTATTTATTTCCTAAAAATAAAAAAAAATTCCTGATAAAGAAAAAACATATTCATTAAAATTTTTATTTATAATTAAAATTATCTTTTATATAACATTATATTAAAAATATTTTAATAATTAATGTTATGTGTGGTATATTTTATTTTTCATTAATAAAAAAAATTAAATATCCTAATTTCATCCAAGTGGGTTCCAATGGATAACATTTTGACCCAATTATGTCTTAATAAAAATTATAATCATCCAAATATATTATTAAAAGTGTTAGGGTAATTTTATAATATTATTTTTACCCTTAATTACCTGGTTTACCTTTTTACAGTGTTAATAAAATTTACCGAAGTTACTTTTTTATATTCCCAAAAATAAAATAATGAAATTTACCTAATTTTGAACTAATGATTCCAAATATGGAATCATTTTCTCAAAATTCAAAACATTGAATTTATATTAATTAAATTAAAATTAATCATGTGGATGAAATGAGAAAACACATTTTGAATGTTAAAATATTGCATAAGATTCCAATTATTTTACATCAGAATTTAATTTAATATTAATTACAATGTCATAAATTATATTAAATTGTAAAAAATAATTATATTTATATTTTGAAACCATCTAAAGATATAATTTAACCATATGAATTATTTCAATGAAAAAATTTATTTTCAATTAAAATTTAGCGTATTTTTAGTATTCATCAAAAATGAATGTTATCAGAAAAATTTAAGAAATTAATCCAAAGTAATTTTTTATATACCATTTCAAAATAAAATTTTTATTTTTTAATATAAATATTATTAATGTGTCAAAATCATAATTTAAAAGGTGTTCTCCATTCAAAGGCGTAAGATTAACCTTTTAAAAAAATAATTTTTATACATCCAATAGGGTTTTAATCATAACCTATGAGTAGAATATCCATTGGATGAATATCAAAAGTATTTTATTAAGTATATAACACATATATATCTCAATAATTTACTTACCATATGAATCCAATCAAATATAAAAAAATATAATTGACTTATATTTTTCATAAATAATTGATAGGAAATGAATTAAAAATACATTTTCATAAGTTAGTAATAATTATTTATGCTAACCCAATGGATAGTCTATTTGTAACATCCAAACCTGAATTCCACGCAATGGTGCCCCATGTTGGTTCGCCACATGACCTTAGGCGCATCTCCCTGCACCCCAGAGACTTCCAACAAGAATAGAAGGTCTTGTAAGTCCGTCGTGGGGATACTATACCCTCTTTTATAAAAGTAAATTACCTGCATAAGTAAACCAGAAATAGATGAAGTATATACAATTACAATAGTACAAATGTTACATGAATAAGCAAGACATGAAATACAATTCTCAACTAAAAGGTAAACATTAAATTCATATATACATATATCAAGTGTCTAAAGAAGAAAACTTGATGTAAGAGGCTAGAGACTCCCATGTGGGTTCTGAAACAAGTATGGTTCCCTCATCCAAGCTCCATTACCTATTAGAAATCAAACCCAAGGCTCAATCTTGTCCCATATTGGAATAACAAATTCATTTTGGGTACTGATCAGGCATCCCGAGAAGGGTGTGAGTACGACTCCGTAGGTCACCACCAAAAGTGTCTTAAACAAATCCAGTCAAAAACAATTTATAAAGTTGTATTGTTAATAAAAATAAGGCAATAAAGGAAAAAAATTTATTTTTATCCAATTATCCTTTATTTAATAACGTAAAATTTCGGGTTCCCGAGGACACCCAAACCATAATACCTACTTTTCCCCATGCCGGAGTCTAAACCTTTTTCCCTGTTCAATTAATAATAATTATGTAACAATATTCAATTTATAAATATCCAAAATAAACCATAGTACAAAATAAATCAAAGAGTGTAGAACTTCAGGTCTAGCAGACATGTGAGTATTTGAATTGTTAGTCCCTGTCTCACTACACCATGGGTATTTGGAGAATTAGTTCATGTCCAACAAAATAAAAATTTCATGTATGTATTTGGTTCTAGTGAACCATGTCTAGATCCCCAATTGGTATTTGGAGCGTCAGTCTGTTTCCCACAACACATTTCAGATTAAACTTCTATTTCAAATATACCACATCATTCAATGTTTAATCAACTTTAGCCTTCCATCACAATTATAATTCAAAATATTGTTTAATTAATTAAACCATTAATCACAATAGTTGCTCCATTAATTCAAATAATTTTTTTAACTAAATCCACAATCACAAAATCTTCTTAACTAATTCACCAATTAATTATTTAAAATTAACAACTAATTAACCACATTAGGACCATCAATTAATTCGGAAATTGGTTAACTGGATCCATCATCAATAAATAATATTAATGATTTTATTATTTATTTATTTTATTAATTAATTATGTATTCCAACCAATTAAATAATTAATTTAACATTTCCCAAACTAATTAATTGATTAAAAAACACAATTATTATATACGTGATGATATTTATATAACTTCATATGCATAATAAGTTGAGACTATGGGATTGGATTTTAAACCATATACCTTTTGTAAAAGATAATTGACACGTCAATAATTGAGGTATGGTTTGATCTGGTTCGAGTGGAAAAAGGATGGATAAACACCCTAAAAACACACATCAATCGCTAAAAAATATCTTATAATAAGAACATATTTATTTATCATGTAATAATTCTATATTATTTCTCTGTAAATATAATTTATATTATTATGTAAATACCAAAAAATGATAATTGTTTAAAAATTATTTTATCAAATCATTCATTGATAATTTCTTTTATAAAAAATCATTGAAATCAACATTTGAACAAAAAACAATCATTTATAAAAGAATACTCATTTCCCCGTGTTTTCCTTCCATTTTATTAAAAGAATTATTATATAAGGATATAAATATGGAGTTTATAAAAGAAATTAAAAAATTAAATCGAAATAAATCACACCTAGTTAGCACCCAACATTTTGGCACACAGTAATGAGGCACTTCAAGGGGGTAGCGCACCGGGTTTCTGCGGAGGAAGAGGGGGAGTCCCGACCTACCCACGTAAGGTTGAGAAAAGTGAGTTTTGGGTTTAATAGGATTCTAAATGAATAATAACTCTAGAAAAAATTAATTCATGTCTATTTATAAACCACATGCACAAGCCCCCACTCAAGAACAAAAATCCTTATTAATCAACTCCTTGGAATGAAACAATTAATTAGGTGTTCTTAATTTCAACCCATTAAGTAATATTCATTTTTCAAAAATATAAAAGTTAAAATTTCATGGTATAGAAATCTCCAGGAATTAAAATTGGAGGAAACCTACTAACTGTAGAAGATGAATAGTGTTCACCAATTTTAATTAAACATATAATTTAATTACTTAAAAAGAAAATCAAGTAATCTCAAATGTTTGTTAAACATAAAAAATATGCCTCGTCTAGGGTAAAAATCCCATTCATGACCCAATGGGGGTCTTGTATTCCTCAAATGATGAACCATTTGAGTGATATTAATGATTTAATACTTAAAAAATAGAGTAAATAATTAAGAAAAATAAAAAATAGTTTTGCAAGTGGGGTATCCAGACGCTCATCGCATAGAATTTTTATACTCCGTCTAAGGTAAACCCACAGTTCTGGACACATCAGATGTCCTAGATATCTCATACGACGCCCAGTTTGTGAGTTATGTATGATTTATTCTTACAAAACGCAATAATTAATTAATCAAAATAAATTTTTTATTTTGACTTTGCGAGCGAGACATCCAAATGCTTGACGCATAAAAATGTTATACCTTTTCTAGGGTAAACCCCTTATTCTGGACCCATTGGTAGTTTCATATTTATCATAGGATTCATCTTTTGAAAGATATTTAATTATTTTTATAAAAATAATATATTAAATATTATTTTAGAACATTAACTTAATAGCACAGAATCCAACTGTTTGACACCAATATATGTCATACTCTACCTAGGGTAAACATCAAGTTCTGGATATAGTGGTGATCTCATATTTTTTTATACGACACACCATTTTTTACTTATTCAAAATAATTTCACAAATATTATGAATTTTAAATGACATAATTTATATATTTAATTCATCTACATTGGGCCCTTTCGTGCCACAGAATCTCACACTACTTTGTGAATAACATTGAAAAGATTCCATTAAAATATTATAAATTGTTAACTGCGCATTATTTTATATGAAAATACTTTAATAAATTATTATGTTGTTCCTCTTATAAAATATTATCATATTTTAAAAATAAAATATTTATAATCTATTAAAAGAAAATACACAAAGGAAAACATACTTGAAAAAATGGAATCATACAATTTTTCAACCTTATAAGAACTCATGCTCAAGCTGTACTCTGAAACCTTTCTATGATTCTGAGCTAAAAAGATCGAGCCACTGATCCCACGTATCTGCCTCCCTTTCCCATGTATCTTCCTACACATGTCCATGTAGCCATAATACACGAACTATTGGTACAATATTTCCCCTAAACACCTCCTCATTGTAATCCAACACACGTATCAGATGCTCCTTGATGTACCATCAATCTCAATTTCGACATCATCCACGTATATTACAAGAGAAGGGTTTGGGTGATAATATTGTAGTTTTGACACATGGAAAACATCATTCATAGAACTATATTTCTGTGGAAGAGCTAATAGGTATGCTACTGGCCCGATTCTCTTGATGATCTGAACAGTCTTAATAGAACCAAGGTTCCGACTTTCCATGCCTTTGTATCCTGCAGTGACCCAACCTAGGTGACACCTGGGAGAAAAACTCGATCACCCTCTATAAAATCTAGGGCTTGTCTCCATCTATCTTCATATTTCCTCTGTCTACTCTGAGTTTTAGCCATACGTTTCTGAATTAGATGAACCTTCTATATCATCCCCTACACGAGACTCGGTCCCAACAACTTTGACTCACTTGCTTCCATCCAGCACAGTGGTGATCTGTATGGCCTACCATAAAGAGCCTCATATAGTTAAATATTTATAATTTCTTGATAACTATTGTTATAGGAAAAATACACTAAATCTAGGTTCGTGTCCCATGATCCACCGAAGTCAAGAACGCACGAAATAGAAATATCCTCAAGCACTTTTATAGTATGCTCTCCTTATCCATCTATTTGTAGATGGAAATCTATACTCAATAAAACCTTCATACTCAGCGCCTTTTACAAGCCCTTCTTGAAGCATGAACTAAATCATGAATCATGATATGAAACTATAGTCTGTGGAACCCAATGCAAATGATCAATCTCCTATAAATAAATATCTCCCAACTACTAAAATATAAAATTTTCCCTTGTAGGCAAGAAATGTATTACCTTTGTCATTAGATTTATAATAACCCTTATAGAATCATTCTTCCTAAGTATTTTTTGAAGAAATACCACAAAGTGCATGGCCACGTCATTCCACTTTTATTATGGAATAGGAAAATGTTGTAGTAAACCTATTGGTCCTTGATGCTCAACCTTCACTTGCTGATAGGTGAAGAATCGTGTAATGAAACATGTTGTCTCCTTCTTCAAGTCAGGCCACCAAAACTATCATTGTAGGTCACGATACATTTTGGTCACACCGGGAAGCACTGCCCATTTTGAGTCAGGATATTCTAGCATGAGCTCCTCTCACAGGTTCATACGAACAACATCCCAATTATTAACATATATGATATCATCCTCATCTATCTTCCTGTCCGAAGGTGTCTCTCAACCTTAAAAGTTTTCCCTCAAGGACAACCACTATGTGTCTTCATATTGCATGTCCCTGATACATCTCAAAACTATATACTCTACTGCAATAGACATGAGGGTCATCTGCTTCTGTCTCTCCTAGACTACAACATGCATCACATCTAGAAACAACATCATCATCCAAAAAGTACTAGATTCTTGAATAATATGAGTTTGAGCTTTTCTACTCAAAGCATCAACCACATTGTTTTCATTCCATGGAGTATATGCCAACAAATATTAAAAAGACTACATATAATCAAACCATCTCCCCTATCGAAGATTCAAATCATGACAAGAAAAGATGTACTTCAAGCTCTTATGGTCAGTATAAAGTGTAAAAATTTCTCCCAAGAGGTAGCGTAACCAACATATCAAATTCTATAACACCATAGCCAACTCAAGGTCATGTTTTGGGTAATTTTGTTCATGTGTTTTCAACGAACAAGACCCATACACCACAATATTATCCATTTGCATTAACATAGCTCTATGTCCTATCCCAAAAGCATCATAATACACCGTATACTCTTCACTTGAATCAGGTAGAACCAAAACTGGTGCGGACGACAAATTCTTATTCATTGCCTAAAAAGCATTCTCCCTAACCTCTGACCATTCAATCTTTACTCCCTTTTTGGTCTGTCCCAAAAGTGTCACTTCCAAATGGGAGAAGCCTTGGATGAATCTCTTGTAGTATCCTTCTAACCCAAAAAATTTTCAGTTATCGAAAGCTTAGTTGAGATCGTCTTAAGAAACCACTACATGTACCTTCCCTGGATCCATTGAAACACCATCCATCAAGATAATGTGTCCCAAGAAGTGTACTTGATCAATCCAAAACTAACACTTTGATAGCTTAGAGTATAGCCGATGCTCTCTCATTGTACTCAGGATGATGTCAAAATGTTGGGAATGATATTTATGAATCTTAGAGTACACCAAGATGTCATCCAAAAATACCACCACAAACAAATATTGGTAAGGATGGAAGATACTATTCATCATGGCCATAAACACTTATAGTGCGTTTGTTAACCCAAATAGCAATAAAAAAACTCATAAATCACAAAACAACTCTTAAAATAAGTTCTTAGTATATCCGAAGTTAGATTTCTCAACTGATGATATCTCGATCTGATGTTGATCTTTGAGAAAACAGAAGACCCCTTTAACTGGGAAAATATACCATTAATACGTGTAAAAGGATATTGATACTTCACAGTCATCTTGTCCAACATCCGGTAATCAGCACAAAAATGCAATCTCCCATCAGCCTTCTTTGAAAATAGAATATGCGATCCTGAAGGCGATTTCCCCTGATGGATAAATCATTTATCATTCCTATCTTCCAACTGATCTTTGAGTTCATGAAGCCTTTTCGGTTCCATTTTTATGGTTGAATAGATACTGGCTCAGCTCCCGGCATGAGCTTAGTAGTAAATTCAACATCTCTCTTAGGTTGAATCCCTGAGAAGTCTTTCAAAAAGACATCTTGAAACAAATTCACCACTTATGGAAGAACATATTTCCTAACACCTTCACCATCTAGTAAGAGAATAGAAATATGGTTTGGGAGATCTCCGAGTTACTGATTAATTGTCCTTGCTCAGCCTGCTTGGATATCCCACTCCCCGTAGTGAATGTAATGGTCATCCGCAAGAGACATAAATGTCACCCTAAAATTATAACAATAAATGTTGGCTCGGTACGCTACTAAATAGTCCATAACTAGAATTAGGTATAATTTTTTCATTCCAAGGATATATAGATCCCACAAGAAATGATACTCTCTGATCTCAGGAGAGAATCCCTTGCACATACATATGTCTCTAGACCGTACTCCCAAAGGTGTATCTATCGTCATAACCCCACTCATAAATTCCACCACAATACTCAAACCGTTAATATGTTTTATGAATATAAAGTAATGATAGGTACTAGTATCAAATAAGGCACTTTATAATGTAGAAGGCACAAGAATGATACCTCTAACTACCGAAGGTCCAACCACACTATTCACAAGTGTATGTTGTACTGCATGAAACTGTACTGCTCCTCTTCCCTGTGATGCCATCTGACTCCCCTGACTTGTACCACTCTATCGATATGGTCATTGTTCACCCAACACACCATTCCTATTACATTTACCTCCTCATATAGTAGAACTACAACTCTGGGACTGATAAGGTGTAGAAGATCCCCTTCCCACAATCTGAAAATCATTAGTTGTTCCATCACTACCTGATTGCCTTGGGTTCCTGCAAAATCTTTGGAGATGTCCCATCCTACCAAAAAATATTCTTTCCATAGGGGGTTAGGGAAATTGATTATGATAATCACCCAGCCTACCACAATGGTGAAAAAACACTCGTGTAAGAATGTGTGTAACTGAATCCTCTATTTGGTAAATCTTCTTTTAACTTCCCTATATTACATTCTCATGACGTCACTTTAGGCTATCAAAAGTTTCACCACATGACCAACTAGTAGAAACCACCTTTCTACTATAGGAAGCCTCCTTCAGTTTTCCCCTTAGATATGAGAGTCTGAATTACCACTTCTAAAAACTTCTTTGGCCTGAAAATATTCAGATGAGACTTAATTTCACATTTAAGTCCATCTTAAATTCATCTTGCTGAAGTAGCCTCATCTACTACCAATGCTGAAGAAAAACATTGTACGTCTATAAAGTGTCCAATATATTAGATCACTAGCATATTCCCTTGAGTTATCCTCAGGAACTCTACTGCTTTCCCCTTCCTGAGCATCTCTAGAAAAAAGTGCTCAATGAAATTCTCCTGAAATTCCTTCAACTACATAACTTCTAGCTGTCCATCCCGAGTCTGGATGTCCCACCAACGTTTTTCTTGTCCATAGAACATGTAAGATTCTATCTGACTCTCTTCTCAACTAGTGTCTCTAGGAGGTCAAGTATAGTCTGGCTAGATTCAATCTAGAACAAATATTTCTCCAGACCACCATATTCTGTAAAATTTGGTGGGTGCTGCAACTGAAACTCCCTTGTCAGGTCATACATTCTTTTTACAACTTGTCCCGAGTCCCTTTCTATCATATCCATGAATAGGGTGAAGTTCTATTACTATAATTATGCATGTTTAAGAAACCCTCATTTCAATATGAGCCACATATCAATAATAAATAAATTTCATAAATAATAATCCAATCACACAACAAGTGAATCGCCCAAGGTGAAATAATATTCAATCGTAACGATAGAAAACAATAACTGTAATATCACCCTGAGAACATAGGTTTTCCCATGTACAAGGGTTTGTAACTACCATTCTTGAGCTCATTAAAATTCCCTGTAATTCCCCAGTATCCATTCTACATTTCTCTAAACATTAAGACAATAAATAAGAATTAAAACCTCCTTTGATACCACTTTGGTACATCCTGACCTGAATGGAATGCAATGGTGCACCATGATGGTTCACCACATGACATCAAGAACATCTCCCCATATGCCAAGGGCTTCCTACAAGTAGAGAGGGATTGGTATGTCTGTCATGGAGAGTATATACCCTCTTTAATCAAGGTATAATACTAGTGTAAGTAAACAAGATATAGCAGACACATATATAATAAAAACAGTACAAATGTAACTAGAATAACTAAAACAAGAAATACCATACTCAACTAAAAGGTAACCATGAAATATCTACATATATGTATATATATATCAAGAGTATAAAAAAAGAAAACTGGATGCAAGAAGATATTGACTCTTAAGAGGGTTCCGAACAATGTCTGGTTCCCTCAACCAAGCTCCATCCCCAATCAGCAATGTAAACCAGTGATCTTGCCCTTGTCCTATCTTGCAACAACAAATTCTATTCAGGTACCGTCCAGGCATCCCGAGTAGGGTGTGAGTACAAATCAGTAGGTCACCACTAATAGTGTCTAAAAAATCGATTCATAATTAGTGTATGCAGTTTTATTAATAATAAAAATAAAGAAAATATAGGAAACAATTTATATTTATCTAATTAACCATTATTTAATAACATAAACTTTCCGGTTTCTGAGGACACCCAAAACAGAATACCTACTTCATCCCATGCCAGAGTCGAAACCATTTCCCATGTTCAATTTTTAATCATTATTTCACAATATTCAATTTATAAACACCCAAAAGAAACCATAGTACAAAATAAATAAAAGGGTGTAGAATGTCATGTCTGGAACACTTGTTATTATTTTAAGCATCAGTCCCTATCTCACAACCCCATGGGTATTTGAATCAGTACTTATCCCATAAAATAATAATTTCATGTATTTCATTGGTTCTAGGGAACCATGTCTAGAACCACTGTGGGTATTTAGAGCATTAGTCTGTGTCCCACAACCCATTCCCGATCAAACTTCTATTTCACATATACCACATCATTCAATGTTTAATCAACCTTAACCTTCTATCACAGATCTCATTTAAAATATTGTTTAATTAATTTAACCATTAATCACAAAAATTTCCCCATTAATTAAAATAAACTTATTTAACTAAATCTAAAATCACAAAAATTCGCATAACTATTCCACCAATTAGTTATTTAAAATAACCATCTAATTAACCATATTATGACCATCAATTAATTATGAAATTAGTTAACCTGATCCATCTTCAAAAAATACTCTTTATTATTTTATGAATTAAATATTTATGACAATAAATTATATTACTAATTTAACATTTAGCTAAATTAATTAATTTTCACAATTAATTAATTGATTAAAATAATCAATTATTATTTACACCATGATATTTGTAAAACTGCATACACATAAGAAGATGAGACTATGAGATTAGACTTTAAACCACATAACTTATGTAAAAGATAATTCACAGATCAATAATTGATTTATGCATTGATCTGGTTCGAGAAGAAAAATGACGGATGAACACCCTAGAAAACGCACTTGAACAGCTGATAAATATCTTATGATAATATCATATTTATTTATCATGTATTGATTTTATATTATTAATCTATAAATATACTTGATATTTTTACGTGAAGAAAAAAAAATTATAATTTTTGATAGATTATTTCAACAAATCTTACATTGATAATTTCTTTTTAAAAAGCTCCATGAAATCACTAGTTGAAAAAAATTATCATTTATAAAACAATCCTCATTTTCCTATACTATTCCCATCATTTTTTTCCAAAATAATTATTATAGAGGAAAGAAATATTGATTTTATAAAAGAAATAAAAAATAGAATCTAAATAAAACACACCTGATTGGCACACCAGGTTTTGACGCACCTTAAGGAGGTGTTTCAATGGGGTAGTGTACCGAGTTTTCGCGGAGGAAGAGGGGGAGTCCCGGCCTACCCAAGTAAGGATGTAGGAATAGAGTTTCAGGTGTAATCGGATTATACATGACTAATCCTGCAATAAAAACTTAAGGACACTCCTATTAATAGTCTCCATGCACATTCCTCTACTGAAGAACCAAAAGGCTAATTAATCCACTCATTAGAATTAAAAAATTAATTAGTATTTCTTAGTTTCATCTCATTGAGTCATTTCCATTTTTGAAACATCAAAAATAGTTATGATTTCATGTTTTAGAATTATTTTGATGTTAAAATGGTGGAATCCCATTAACTGTAGAAGATGAATAATGTTCACTAATTTAAATTATATAGGTAATTTAATTATTTAAGTTGAAAATCAAATAATCTCAAACATCCATTAAACATAAAAATTATGCCTTGACTTGGGTAAAAACCACATTCTGGACCCAATGGAGATCTTATATTTCTCGAACGATGAACCATTTGAGAGATATTAATAAATTAATATGTAAAAAATAGAATAAATAATTCAAAAAAAAATAGTGAGCGAGGCATCCAAATGCTAGTTTATTACAAATTTTATTTTTCATCAAGGGTAAACCCTTCATTTTGGATTCATCAGTGGTCTGAGATTTTTCATAAAATGTAGGGTTTTTGATTTATTAATTATTTATTATTTAAAAAAATGGAATAATTAATTAATTAAAATAAAATGGTTTTTTTTGCGAATGAAACATCTAAACGCTCGACGCATACAAATGTTATACCTCGTCTAGAGTTAACCCCATATTTTAGACCCATTGGCGGTCTCATATTACCCATATAATGCACCGTTTGAGAGAAATGTTATTATTTTTATGAAAATAATATATTAAATATTATTAATAAACTTTAACTTATGAGAGAGGCATCCAAATGGCTGATGCCAATATATGTGATACTCATCCTCAGTTAAACACCATGTTTCAGATACTGTAGTGATCATAGATTTCCCAGATGACACACCATTTTGGAGTTATTCAAATATTTTTCCCAAATGTTCTGTATTATAAATAATTTAATTAATATATTTAATTCGTCTACACCAAGGCTTTTTGGGCCTCATAATTTCACACTACTATGTGACTAGCTTTGAAAACATTCCATTAAAATATACTTAATTGTCAACCGGAAATTATTTTTTATGTAAATTATTTAATCTTTTATTAAGTTGTTTTTTCAATAAAATATTGTTATATTATTCACATGAAATATTTATAATCTATAAAATGAAAATGCTCAAAAGAAAACATAACTGAAAAAAATCATATAATTCTATAATGTAATTTTATAATAATGGCCTCTTATGGTTCATTTAAACTCACAATTTCATGCAAAATAAGAGAATGGAGAATAAAAATTATTTAAAGAAAATATTTCATAAAAACCATTTGGTGTTACAATCTACCCTCTTAAACTGAATTTTTCCCCCAAAAATTGTCACATGGAAACAAATATATGAGGATACCTCTCCCTCATCATATCCTCTAGTTCCCATATAGCTTCTCCAAATTAGTTGTTCCTCCATAAAACATTAACCTAGAGAGTACTATTGTTTTATATTACTTTTTCTCTTTGATGTAAAATCTCTATTGGTTGTTTTTCATAAAAAATATCTTGCTCCAATGGTAAAACTTCTGATCTTAGTACATGTGAGGGATCAGGTATGAATTTTCTCAACAGTGATACAAGGAACACATCATGAACTTTAGGGAGATTCATTGGATATTCAAATCAGTATGCTACCCTCCAAAAAAGATCTATAATTTCCAAAAGATCAATATACTAAGGGCACAAATTTCCCTTCATTATAAATCTCATTACTCTCGCCCAGGGAGATATTCATAGAAACTCCTTATCACCCACTTCAAATTATAGGTGTTTTCTTTGGTTGTTAGCATATCAATCTTTTGGCTCTGTGCTGCACTTATGTGTTGTTGAAAAGATCTGACATGATCAATCATTTCATCAAAAAGATCAGGTCCCAATAGATTTATTTTCCCAACTTCATCCCAAAAGGATAGACTTATACACTATTGTCTAAAGGGGGGTTCATAATGAGAAATCTGAATACTAGAGTGAAAGATATTGGTGTAAGAAAATTCCACCCAATGTAGGTGTTGATCCCAACCAGATTTGATACCCAAAGATAAAGTTCTCAACATGTCTTCACGATTTTGAATTTTCCTCTAAGACAAGCCATCTGTATCAGGATTATAAGTGCTGTTGAAACATAACGTTGTATATAGAGCATGATTAAGACTATTCCAGAAAATCGAGGCAAGCCTCGGATCTCGATCATATATAATGTAAATTGGTAATCCATAAAATATTACCACTTCTTTTACATATATCCTAGAAATATGACCAAGATAGAAATCCTATCTAATAGTAATAAATTGTACGGGCTTCATATGGTGATAAATATAACCCATGTAGCATTATGACCATTAGAATTTTTTAGGATATCCAATAATAAAGTCCACAGTGATGGTTCCCCATTTCCATTCAAGTATGGGTAATGGTTGTAACATCCCTTTAGACTAATGTCAGTCAAAATTAACATTCTGAAACACTAAGCATCAAGAGACATATTTGACGACATCTATTTTAATGACATACCACCTAAAATACCATTTCATGTCCCTATATATCTCTGTGATTCTAGTGTAAAAAGATAACGAAGAACTACAAGGCTCATCCAATATCTCCTACCATAATTCTACTCTGGGAGGAATAAAAACCCTATTCCAGAACCTTATTATTTCATTATAGTCAAAGTTGAATTTAGGAACATTTATCACCTTCTTTGTTAGCTCTAATGATTTATTTTTCACCTCATTAATCATTACTTGTATAGATGGTTGATAATTCATTTGAGAAAGATAAGATATGTCCCCTTACTTTAAAATTTCATGATCCGTCCTTAGAAAATCTATAAATATCATATCTTTTGTTATCTTCATCATGGCTAGGCTGGCATGGCCTTGTTGGCTCAATGCATCTGCCAACTTGGTCACTATCCCAGGGTGGTAATGTATTGAGAATTCATAATAATTAATCAACTCCAACCATTATATTTGGAACATATTCATCTCTGTTGGTGTAAAAATATACTTTAAAATTTTATGATCAGTATAAATATCACACCATTAACCATAATGATATTTCCTCCAAATATTTAAATATTACAGTGACTAACTCTAAGTAATGAGTTGTGTAATTTTCTCTCATTGATTTTAAATTCCTTTGAGGAATAAGCTATAACCATATCATTTTTCCTAATAACATATCATTTTCCCTTCATGGATATGTCACTGTAGATCTCAAACCTTTCTCTGCTACATGTCAGTGTGAGCAAAGGTTCACAAGCTAACCTTTTTTTAGCTCTTTGAAATTCTCTTCACATTCCTCCGTCCAAAAACGATTAACTCTTTTCCAAGTAAACATGGTCAGTGGATTATATACACTTGAAAAATATTTCACAAAATGTCGAAAATATAGAGAAAAACCAAGAAAATGTTGTATCTCTATTACCATTTTTGGCCTCATCCAGCTTTCAACAACTTCTGTTTTGGATGGATCTACAAATATCCCTTCTCTTGAGATAATGTAACACAAAAATGCGACTTTATGAACCCAAAATTCACACTTATATTTTTTTTCATAAAGCTTCTCCTCTCTCAGGGTCTTCAGTATAAGTATCCATTGGTTTTCATGGTCCTCTTTTCTCTTAGAATAAATAATAATATCATTTATAAAGACTAAAAAAAGTGATCAAGATAGTCTCTAAAGACTCTATTCATAAGATCTATAATGACAGTAAAGGAATTAGAAAGACCAAAAGGAATAACTATAAATTCATAGTGTCCATACACTGTATGAAATTTTTTATTTGGTACATCCTCCTTTATGACCCTTAATTGATGACATCGTGAATGCAGGTCAATCTTTGAAAATTACTGAGCTCGGCATAGTTGGTCAAATGTGTCATAAATTTGGGGAAGATGATATTTTTCCAAGATATTTTTATTGTTATGTTCTTGATAATCAATGTAGATTCTCATTGATATACATTTCTACTTAACAAATAGAACTGGTGCTCCCTAAGTTGACTCACTAGTGAATATGAATCTGTTATCAAGATTATCTGGGAGTTGCTTCTTAAATTATTGCAACTCAATTGGGGTCATTAATTAACGTATCTTTAAAATAGGCAAAGCACTCGATATGAGTTCTATTGAAAACAAAACATCAGAATTTTTCAAAGACTTGGAAATTCCACTAAGAATTCATCATAAACTCTCATATAATGGGTGTATTCTTAATTGTGAGTTTCTCCTCAACCATTTGAGACAAATAGCCTTCATTTATAGGAATGAAGAACCATAAGTTGGGTCAAAATATTACGAGAAGGCTATATTTATCCCTGCTTCAATAGAAGATCATTGATTGATCTGGAATATGTAATCTCACTTACATTCCATGGAAATTGATATGAAATCCATATATATAAATCCAATCCATTCCAAGAATCACATAAAATTACACTATAGAAAGGATCTCAAGATTTGTAGGAAGCACATTCCTATAAACTTCAACCAGAGAAGAATTAAAAACATTTTATGCGACTGTTGTTCCATTAGGAGTTTCCCCAGCTAACTAAAAATCTAATTGTTGAGATAATATGATGATAAACTCATAAAATTATTCTCAAATTAAAGAATTTATGGATCCAGAATCAAATAAAACATTTTCTACTTTAGAATGCATAGTAGGTGTACCATTCCCCACTTTATTATCATACTCCACGTCACAATTAGTGATTTCATCCCACTTTCCTTTGACATTGGCCTTAAGAGTTTTTTTATGTTGATCATCATCAATAACCCTTGGATTAGGTAATTTATTCGAATAATACCCCATTTTCATTTTATTGTATCATTGATGTGTAGGAGTTGAATTTTATATATCCATTTTTTGTTCGCATCATTATAAATATTTTTCCCATAATTTTGGCATTCAACTTCATGATGACCTTATTTTACATACATAAAAAATTTTCTAGTCCCTTTAAGAAAATTCCACCCATGTTTATTTTTCACATATTGAGTATAAGGGAAAACTCTTCTTCTTTTCTATGTGGTCATTATATTTTCCATTGAATTTCATTTTTCTTATCTTATCAAACCCATATGACTGATAGGTTACTTTAATCTCCATCTCAACCTTGAGAGCACATCAATCAATTTCATTATAGCTATTGAAGTCCCTTATAGCTAATGCTCTTCAGAGACATCGATTTAGGCCACTAAAGAATCGATCAATTTTACTCTCAGGTTGGATAATAATTCAGAAGAGTACCATTAATTTTTTGTAAAATTTACTTTGTAGGGACCAATAGATTCATTATTATTTTTCAAAAGTTCAAGGTATTCATTCTCCATCTTTGTTCAAAGAATATGAGGAAAGTACTTATTGAAAAAAAAAGTTCATGAAATCATCCCATTGAATGGATTAAATTTCATCTACTTTCCTCCTAATATTGATAAGATTCCACAATTGATCAAATTCACCATCCAAACAATATAATAATAATATTTCTTTATCATGTTTAGACCATTATAGAACTGAAAATATCATTTCATTTGTACTGAACCATTGTTCATCCACTAATGGATCAGAAGACCTGCTAATTGAAGGTGGACACTGCCTCATGAAGAATTCAATATAATGTTGATCCCTCCATTTCTAGTTTGGATGGACGACATGATTAATATCTTGGGATTGTTTTGTTATAATGGAAATAAGATTTTTTATTCTATCTCCCATAACATATGATGGCTCAGGGGGAAAATCATTACATTGCCCGTCACATTTAGCATTAACGTGGTTCCTTCTGGATCCAGCCATTGACTAAAACCATGATGGATAATGTGAGAAAGTATAATAATAATAATATAGAAAACACATAATTCAAGAATAAAATTTCAATTTATTACACTTTAGGTTTTATCTCAGTTTATTCATTAACAACTCTAAATCACTAGGATAGGATTATAACCTATACTTAGATATATCATAAGGGTTCTTACTAAAGTTCTCTTATCCTACATTACAAAGGATAACTATACATTTTATATAATACCAACTATAATGGACCATACATTACAAATATATTACATCAAGAATGAAAAATATTTATTACATAACACAAAAAAACACAACCAGGACTATATAGGTTTAGTGTCTTTAGAAATTAAGAATCATAGATAACTGGTTGATAAAGCATCCACATTGTCTCCAACATATTTCTTATTAATTAGACTCATTTTAGACATATCATACATAGTACCATTATTTATAACATTGGAATCAAAAAATATGATAGGTTGAGCTCAAATTCATAGTTGGTGTAAAAGAGGTAAATATCAAACATTTCATAATCATAAGAAATTTCCATTTGAAATTATTATCCCACATATTAAAGATCATAATATAATTTCATTGGAGAAATTATAAAATTTCAACGTAATCCCAATATTCACAACATAAGACATGATTTCTCATGTAATACAAACAAAAGAATAAAAATAATTTCATATTTGTCAAGGATCATTGCCAAGACCATCATAGCGGACAATGTCTATTTCGGATCTGAGTTCACTCCTTGTTCCAACCCTGTATTACTGAACTAGATTTAATTATTTTTTTAGTCATGTCTATAACCTGAGATATGAATCTTTTCCAAATTCATTGGAGGGAGATATATATCCCACCCATCTCAAAATTAAACAATTCTTACTTGGGCCATAAAAACATAAAAACATTCACCATAGCATAACCCATGTAATAAAATGGGTTTCTTAAATATCTTTTCATCACAATTGATATAAAAAATAGAGTTCCTAAATAAAAATCCATCATAAACATAATAAAATTATAGTAATAATAGGGATATAAATATAACCCTATATAAAGTGTGTCATCTTATATGGAAAATAATTTTGGGAAAGCACTTGAAAATAATTCCTGAAAAAAATATCTGTTCATCTTAAAAAAAACCATTCCTTAAAATGACACTATATTTTAGAAGAAACATTATATGTGGAAATGACCCTATATGATTTTGTGGGATGATTAAAAAAAATATGGTATTATTAAAGTGTAAAAAAAATCATGATGTACAGACTAAAAAACATTATTCTCAAACTTTTATCAGAAAAGTCAAAAAGTACCTCATACAAAAAAAAAACAAACGATTCCATTACTAGCATTTATTAAAAATTTACCTACAGGTAAAATTTTCATTAAAAAATTATAGAAGTATATAAAAAATAATTTGGATTACATATTTAGTAATCATAGTCTTGAATGATATTTATACCCGAATAAATACATACGAATAAATAATCTCGGATAAAAATGAGATTTTCACAGTTATCCCTTACCTTAGGTCGGATAAGATTCATATGTATCTGAACATCATGTATAATGATTTAAATAATTTTAATAATTTATTCCAAAATCATTATCAATTTTAGAATAAAATTTATGATAATATTTACATTTTTTGTTTGTAACATTTCATTGTTACTCCTTATTCGGGAAATAAGTGCTTTATGTTCTTATGCATGTTCTGTCAGATAACTTCTTATTAAACATTTCAGGTTATAGTTTAATCAATTAAAACATGATATTAGTAAAATATATATCATATTTATTCATTAAATTAATGTATATAGTCATTCTTTAATGAATATTTTGTAGAACGAATAACATTTCACTGTAAAGACAGTAAGCCGTACATACGCACGAGTGATGATATCATTCCCATAATTGATGAATGGCATTGAAGGGGATTGTGTATACTATCTCAGAATAAATATCATTTTATATTAATAATATATATATATATTAATTCTATCATTATACCCATCCATGTAAGGTGGTGGTGAAAAACGGATTACATGGCAGTGTGGAGACGACAAACCGTACATATTCACGCGTGGTGATTTAATTTTTCATAGGATGGGTAGAAGGTATTATATGGTTGATTCATAATGATAATAACCTCTCTGTATGTATGTAATATATTAGTTATTACTCTATAATTAAACAACTCATGAAGAGGAAGTATAAGAAGAAGCAAGTTTGAAAGAATCAGAGAATTATTTTACCTCTTCTTCGATGAGCCTTATCTAAAACTCTTCATAGAGCATTGAAGTTGGTAAATTAAGAATAATGGGACCTCAATAATGTGTATAATTAAGTTTATAACGAAAAATGGTATGCTATTTGTGATATTATAGGCTCAAAATGATGTGAAGTGTTGAGGGAGGAAGTGCCCTTTTATAATTGTGGTGAGGGGCACTTTTGGAAACTTCAAAATATATTAATTTATAATAAAATCAAACCCAAATTGAAATTCTCCAAAATTTCACAATTTAGAATATTATATGATATATAGTTGTAATCACATCATCCAAAAAAAATTATTCAAGTTTTTATTTCAATTTAAGCATTATCATTTTAATTAACACTTTCTTATTCTATTTAAATTTTAACTAGGGTAAGAATCATTTCAACATTGAAAAGGTAAAATATTTACTAATTTAAGGACAATTAGACCATAAATGAATTATTTTGAACATTTTAGACCATATTAAAATTATTATATATTTTTAAAATGTTTTATAATTTTTAAATAATTTATGAATACCTTATTTTGAAAAAATATCAATAGTGTCAATTTTGAAACTATTTATTTCATTGATTTTTTAAAATATAAAAATAATAATTGAACCTCAATAAAAAATTTATATTATATACGTAAGGGGTAAATTTAACTTATAATATTTATTTTAAACAATAATTATCCCAAATTATTTGTATTATAATATTTTTAATAACATTTATTTTATCTCTTCATTAATAAAAAAATTACTACATCAATTTTGATTAAATATTTAATATAATTATTTATTGAATAAAAAATAAAAATTAAAAATTTGATGAATATAAATACATTATATTCCATAATAAGGCTTTCAAACTAATTTATCTTTAGAAAAACCAAATATTTAAAATGTGATATGCTTTTAAAACATAAATCTGTTAAATTTATCATCACTTTAAATAAAATAATATAAGTGTCATAATCATTTATATAGGCCTAAAAATGGTCAAAAAGTCTTCCCTTTGATTATTATAGTCAATATAACCTTGATCAATAAGGATTGGTCATGTTTTGTGCCTTTTATGGTTGTTTATATTTTAATTAAAATTGTTTTACTGATTTCTCATTATTTAATTAATTTTTTTCGTCGTTCATGTATAAGTCGTTAACGTAATTATTTATTTCCTAAATACATAAAATTAATTTTCATGATAAAGAAAAAAAATTTATATTAGAAATTATTATTTATAATCTAATTTGTCTTCTGTGTTGCTTTATATTAACAATAATTTAATTATTAATGTTTGAGGGAGACATATTTCACTTTTCCTTAAATAAAATAAATTATAGGCCCCATATATCACCCAAATAGCATCAAATGGAAACAATTTCTACCCAAGTACGTTTTATGAAAAATTATAATCATCCAATAGTATTAAGACAAATGTTAGGGAAATTTTATAATACGATTTTTACCAATAATTACCCGATTTACCCACTTATCGCGTTAATAAAATTTTGCAAAGTTACTATTCCTATTTTCCATAAACAAAAAAAAGCTATTTACATGATCTAAACCATCTAATTTCAAATATGGAATTGACTTTTCAAAATTCAAAATAAATATGTTTTTGAAATTAATTTAATATTAATCCCATTGTTGAAATGAGAAAAGGAGTTTTAAAAGATAAATAATGCAAAAGATTGAAATGTTTTTACATCTGAATATAATGTAAAAATAATTCCATTTACATACGTTATTTTAAATATTAAAAATATATTTTGTTTATACGTTCGAACCATTAAATAATATAACTTAACAATATAATTTATCCCAATAAAAAATTTATTTTAAATTAAAATTTAGTGTATTTTTACTATTCATGAAAACATTTAATTGATCATAAAAATATAAAAAATTCATCGAAAGTAAATTTTTATATCTTTCTAAAAAATAAAATGTTTACTTTGTTATATAAAAAATATTAATATGTAAAAATATTAACATAAAAAGGGTTTCATCATTCTATTGGGTAAGATTAACATTTTTAAAAAACAGTTTTTTAATCATAAAAAAGGGTTTTATTCATACCCTATCACTAAAATATACATTGGATGAATATCAAAAATATTTTATTATCTATATATCACATATATATCTAATTAATCTCATTACAAAAAAATTAATTCAATTAAAAATACAAATAACTTACTGATTTATATATTTTATAAATAATTTGAAGCCAATGATTTCAAAATGAATTTTCATAACTTAGATACAATTATTCCCACTATCCTAATAGCATTGAAATAAAGGTAATTTTATAATAAGGGCCTTTCATGGTACGTTTAAACTCACAATTCCATCCAAAGAAACATATTGAAGAATAAAAAATATTTATTGAAAATATTTCATAAACAAATCCACCTGTTACTATATATATTTTAGTTTCATATCGAATCTCTTCCCAATTTACCTATTTTACATATCTCTTGAAAATCCATCAGCCTATAATCTCAAGAAGCATGACAATTTTATTCATTTCTATGAATTCTTTCACGAGAATGATCAAGGTCCCCTTGTAGGTAATTATCACTCCTTAGTATTTTATTACTAATCATCCTATACAACCTAAATTATTTTATAAACAAAGATATAAGATTAAAAAAGTATTATTAATATTATTAAATTTATTATACTGTATTAATTTACCTTTTACACCTCGTTAATAAATGATTTAAAAAATTATGAAATTGTCATGTATTGTGAGGACTACCGCCTCCATGAATGACGAGTTATATTTTTAATAAACTATATAGATGGATTATTAGAAATTCCATTGTAAGGAAAAAATAATATTTTTATCATGAATAATATTTAGATATGATAAAATATTTTATTTTTATAATCCACTCAAATTATATGGAAAATCAAAGTGTATTTAGTGTACATGCTGATTACCGCCGACACAGAAAGACCTATTTAGATTCATCCTTATCAGATAACATGGATGAATTTAAAAATGTATCTAATTTATTAACATTATATTTTTAAAATTATTAATATTCTAAAATGATAATATTTGACAATACATAATAGTTTTTTTAAAAATATTTATATTTAAGAAAAAAACCACCCCCTCGACAATGGCGATTAGGATTCTATCTTTCTCAAGGTGATTCGACACGTTCTCGGGTTTGGTTTTTGTTTTAATCCCGAGAGTGTGTCATCATCCTTGTCACCCTCTATTCCCCTTCCATTGGTGGATATCTCAAAGACATCCACTATAGTACGTACCTTTGATGATGTGGAGAATTCTGTAATGCTAGTTGGTAATATACAAACCTTATATCAATGTCTTGGTCCCAGATCTGGTGATGCATCACAAGGATTTTTGTTCTAGTGGTCTACTATGGTGGTTTTCTGTGCTTTAATTTTTAAGTATGACCCAATTTATGAATATCCAATGGATACATCCTCTAAGGAGAAAAAAAATGTTGAAGATGGAATTGATGTTGTTTCAATGCATGAAGCACAATAAGATGTTGTCCTCCTGGGTGTTGAGGATTTGTGAAGATATCATTCTGTGTCTTATGCTGATGTGGTGAACAAATCACTATCAAATTCTGGTTTGAATTTTAATGGAGTCTGGCCACTACCTCATTTCAAGGATTGCTGCTCTAGTAGAATCCTTCATAATGGTTCATCAGCACACATTTAATCCCATCATGTTGTGCTTGCTGAGAGAATGGTAGTTGGAAAAACAATTTTATTTAATGCACTATATTTCCTGAATTTGAAAAAACAAGGAATCTTGATGATTTGGTTCTTAGAATATTTCTCTAGTGGGGGTTCTCTTATAGGAAGTGTGTTTCTCTTGGACAAGGATTGCTTGACTATCTTTTCCCCACAAAAAATATAAGCTTCACACATGGAGAATATGGTACTTGTTTTTGAAACCTAGAATACTTCATTTACATCAATGGTCTTTAGAGTTTAATGACTAATATGTAAAGATTTTTTTTGTCATGTTTGGGTTCGTCTTCATTTAATAAATTGGTTCTTTTATTATCCGAATAACATACATGAAATTCGTATGGTAATTAGGACTAATATTTTCCATGATAAAGAAACTGAGGATGATCGGTTTGGAAACATTTCTGGGATGTTGGTTGAGATTAACCTTATATCAACTCTGATTAATAAGGTAAATCCTTCTACCCCTACGGGTGATATCCAGCATGATGTTGAGTATGGAAGAAAAAATATTTTCTGCAATGAATGTACTGTTGTTGGGCACTTTTTAGAGCAATGTGAAAGTAGGTTTTATGTGATAAATGTGGGATGAAAGGCCATACTTCCAATCTCTATCAAAGGAAACCAATTGATAAAGGTTGTAGATTAATCAAATATCATTGATAAAAATGGTTATACACCAATATATCCATTACAAACTTTGTCTAATGTGATAATTTCTAGAAATTATGATTTTCTGGAACCTAATTTGAAAGGCACGGAGTAGCTGGTTGATGAGTCACCAGTGAGAGCTCATTATACCCCTCGAATATTCAGGATAATTTTTCAACAAATGTTACTTGAATAGGGGATACTAATACATGGTCCCAATAATATACACAATTGTTGACCTATAACCCCTTCAATATTTCTTCAACCCAAATGATGCCCAACCCCAAATTGATTGTTATTAGGGAATTAAAAATTTATTTCAATCCTTTATATTGTCTAAAAAATCTGGAAACATTTATAAGGATGAAAGGGTGAATTTCATTACCCCTCATAGGGATTCAAGTAGTGGAGGACATGCCTTTTTTAAAGATTCATTATTATGTTGAATGACAAAGATGATGGATAGTGAGGGCTTCACCACTATTCCTTTAAAGATAAGACCATGAAAGGATTATTCCACTCTTCCAAGGGTATTGTCAACCAGATCGTATTCTAAGATTACAAGGAAGGTAGATTCATATATCAACAAGATTTTTAATCACATTTTTTCTCAATCTAAGGGGGAAATAGTTGGTGATTCTAATTTTGGAAATGATAAGTCATAATATGATCTATATCAATGTTGTTTGATGGATGAGGGATTGTCTATTTGTTTGACCTAGTCTGTCTCATTCATACATTTTTATTTATTTCAAATAAATAGTCAGTGGTTCTGCTTCTAGATGGACCTGTTTAGTGTGAAAATATTAAATATTATCCCTCTCTTGACACCATAAGTGGTTTCAGGCTCAGGTACAGGCATTATTAAGTGTGGTAACCTTTTAAGAGGTGTATTGGGAATTAACCCAATCATTACCCAATGAATAAATGATGCCTAAATGTTTACCTAGTTTTACACTCTTTTGGAATATTATTTGGTTAGTCAAATTATATTTATGATAGATAAAAAAGGATATAATATCATAAGGAATGTTTTAAATGAGTATGATCAAACCAAACCTATAAAATGCAATATTTAGTAAAAAGTGATTTAGGTTGACTGTAAAGGTAATTTGATTGTATCAAATTGATGAAATTTCATGGTTGAGTTCATCATGAGATAATTTATGATACCTTTTTTGGATGTTAATTGATTGACAATAACATTATCTCCTATTGGTTTTATTAACGGTTGATTCCATAAGTAACCTGGTTAATGATAGATTCCATGTAAAAATATAGATTTTTCCTACAATAAACTTAATTGTATAAGTGGTGGACTGAGAATAATTTTGATTATGAAAACCCTTTCTTCGGTGAAATATGATTAAGAATATGGACTTAGTTGTCACACCTCAAAATCATATACTGGTGTGGATATCAATTTTTTTCAACATATATTTACTGAACAATTTCATAGATTTTTTTGGTGATATTTTATTTTTTTGATTAGTTCATGGTTGGAATATGGTTAGGGATGATTGTGTGGGACATATTAGGAAATTGTTCATCTTGATTTTGAGTCCCATAGTTAGTTCAAGGTTATTCCAAATTGGACATATGTCTAATCAAAAAATATATCATGATACATAGTAATTTCTCATGGGTATTTAACAATTTTTCAAAATGTGTATCCAAATCATGTAGCTCCTCTAGTAACCCATTAGGTGGTGCACGACTAGCACATGTTTTTCCAAACCCTGCATCCAACCCATGTGAATTTAATTAATCAATAAAAATTTTATCATTAAGACCTATAAACAATTTATTTTTCCTCATTATTCTTCCAAAGATTTATTATTTTAATCTCAGAGATTATATAAGCATTTTGGATGTAATGTTCCTCTTGATGATATATTTTTATAGATCCATGTGTGTTTATTCTAGATATTCAATGTTATCCCTCAATTTTTCATCATTATTCTACTAGATTCCAAAAATCCCCTAATAATATTGAAAAAATATTAAATTTATTGTGTATTAACATGATCCATGGTTTATTTGATGATTTAATGATGTCTCAATTATACTAGTCATTGAAAGAGATTGAATTCTTTGTATCTAGTTTGATCAATATGTAAATATTTGAGATCTCGTTGGCATGTTCTACCTCTATATCTCTATATTCTCTATTAACCATAAGACCAATGTATATATATTTAATTTTATGTGATTCATTGATTAATATCATCCATTGATTCTTAAATTTTTCCTCCTCATTAGTGTGTGGATCCATGTTGATTATTTGGAATACAGTGTGTTAGGGGTTGGTAGTTTCATCTAAATTAATATTTTTATTTACTAAACATAATCTATTATTTGGGAATTGATTTTTCAAAATTTCAGTGGAATGATCATTAATATATTGTTATTTTAATATGGTGATTTTTTACATAATATGGTTTTACTGATCATTTTGGAAAAGGAATGGTTGATATCAAAGGACTGTTGGTTTTTTAAAACAAATAGTATTTTCAACAATGTATTATGAGTGAAAAAGTAATTTTTTATTGTTTAAATATAATACAAAATTTGTAAATGGTTTTAAATTATCTTCACATGGATTCTAGGGGTACTATGGTTCAGGAAGATGTTGAAGGACTTGTTTTATTGACATAATTAGGGGTTTACACATCATTGTGTTGCCATAAACCCAAGCCCATCATGAGGTGGATTGTTATACATGAAATCATAAGGTGGTAAATATATTAGGGTGTTTTATTCTCATAATGTTGTCTCATTGGAAGCTTGTTTAGAGTGCACTAGTCATTATTGATCACAAGGCGTGAGGATCCTAGTTATCATAGACCTACATTATCCTGGGGGCACATTCCATTGTTCTTTTGTTTGATGTGGTTTTAAGATGCATTCTTTGAAAATGATTAAAGTATTATTTTAATGTGAATTATTAATTTATTTTTTATAAACTATTTAAAATGGATTATTTCCATGTATTTTGTTAATTATTGATTTTTTTTCACGTATTCACTTCATTTAATATTATAAAATTTGAATTAATTAACGAAGGATGATTTTGGAACATTTATTGGGATCAAAATTGGATAGTTTTCATGAGACCTAGAATACACCCTTGAGTGTTTGGAGACCATGTCTTGATTAATACTGGAAAGGTAAAGGCACCACATTGAGGTAGTGTGTATTTTAGTTTTCTAGGAAAGAGAGACGGGCGATCAGATAGTGGGATATTTCTGACATGGCAGAAGAATATATATTTTATTATATTTTAAACGTTTGTTACTCATAGACCATATTAATGGATTTTAGTTTATTATTCCTCTTATGTATTATTATTTTTGACTATTCTACTAAACCATCATAATATTTTTATTAAATATTTATTACTAAATAATTAAATTTCCTTGGTATCAGGAATTACACACAGAATTTAATTTCGATGAACTGTGTATCATTGTTAAAATTTTATATTTCTATTTTCGCATATCCATTGGATTGGTTGATATGTATTCTAAATTAATTATTAAAAAATATTATCTTGAAATCAATAAAATGAATACATATTTTACCAAATGATTAATATTAGAAACAAAATTCAATTGGATGTATAATTATGGTTTTTTGAAAAAATATTATGATGGGAATACATTATTATATTAATAAACAAAATTAATAAAAAAATTTGAGTAATTTTATGTAAATTTATTAGTATTTACTTGATCACTTTTTTTTAATCTCTTGTAGAAATATGTTTTTCTAGGCATAGGAAAAGAACAAATCATATTTGATTCTTAAAAATATATTATTTCTAAAAATATATATTTTTCCCTTTTAGGCACTTACACTAAAATTAGGTTCTACATTTCATATGTATCTAAATAGATTAAATTAATTAAATATTTATAATCAGGAGGTTAAATTTTTTAAAATTTCCCTTTATATTTTTGTTCAATATAAATACTAACCATGGTAAACATTATCCGCTCATTAAATTGTAAATCAGGTTAGTTTAGATTTTTAACATGATATAAGGCCATAATTATTCATAATAATTTTTATTGTATTAGGGTAATTAAACCCTTAACACATTAGAATCTAAATTTATTAGTGTAATGGATACTTGTCCCAAAAAAGTACTTGCATTTTATTTAAATCAATGAAAGTTACTAAATTTTACTCGCATTTTTATTAATATACTTTATGTGTTCACAGAGGTAAAATAAGAATTTATAAATGAATCATGATAATTTTTTTGAATAATTAATGCATATTAATTATGTTATTTTTTTCTATTTTTAAGTGATTATATAATTACACAATATTTTTACACAACACCACAAAAGTATTTATTCTGTTAAAATAAAAAAATGATATTAAAAATATTAAAGGTGATATGAATTGTGTAATCTATAGAGTTTCCATAATTTAATATGTTCATATAACATATATTTTTTATAGTGTTATATTTTATATCAAATTGCATCTTTATGTCTTTTAAATAAAATTTAAAAAATATATTCATTAATTAGAAAATGTCATTTTATCAGAAACAATTTTTCCAAAATCAATAAAAATAACATAAATTGTTGAAATAAAACAAGGATGTTATTTTATAGTAGGTTCAATAAATTTTTAACAATATATGGTCCAATTTGTATATTTTTTGAAAACCTAAAACCAATTAATATTGAAAAGGATGTAACTATACTAAAAATTTAAATTTGATAACTAGGGGTTAATCAAAATGATAAGATATAAAAT
Organism: Viscum album; assembly: GCA_963277665.1. NCBI lineage: Eukaryota > Viridiplantae > Streptophyta > Magnoliopsida > Santalales > Viscaceae > Viscum > Viscum album. The sequence goes on from OY728129.1 coordinate 707,287,037, forward strand.
AATGTTTAAATAATTATAAATTATAATTAATGATGATATTAAAACCCTATTCCACCTTATCATTTAATATATGGACATTTGGTTGAAATTTTGGTGAGAATGGATTAATTATAATTTATTATTTTAAGAAATTCCTGATGTTCCCCTCACTTAAATTATAAAAAGAGAACCTCCACCCTCAAATTTTAAAGCAGCACTAAGCCTTCTATATTTACTAAAATCTACAAATTAATATTATTTAAAATCCTATATAGTTTTTAGAGGTTCTAGTCTTCCAAATAGACTAACCCCATATCCCTTTAGAGGAGACATAAATGAATATTTTCAAAGAAGATGTAATTTCCTTAGTTAATCACTTTATTTTATATTTTTTCACCACCTCTAATAGTTTGGGTAGTGAAATATTTCCACTATGATATACTTGAAAATGATCCTTTACTACTATGGAAATGATTTACTACTCATATGTGTATGCCACGAATCAGTGGCTTGTGTCTATTTTAAGCTTTCATAGTTCATGTTCATTGATTCCCTTATTATTCATGTCTTATATACTACCAACATTTATTACAGGGACTATTATTATGATATTTGATATAGATGGTATGATTTTTAAATTTTATTCTTAGTTTCTTATAACCTTATGCACATTTTATGTTTATGTTTTCATTGATAACACTATTGACTATACATATTAAGAATATGTAATCACAATTTTTATAATTCCATTCTCCAGTTTATAAAGATGTTTATTTTTTATGTTTTTTCTGATAAGTGTGATAGTTATAGAGAAATAAGTTTTAGACATTATTGATATTTTTTGAAATAATAGTTTATGTGTCTATTCTTCCAAGGATGCTATCCTAAATTATTCTAGAATGGATCAAATTTTTTAAATTAATATGTATATATTTATTTGTAATATATTTTTTTATAAAAGGTATGGGTGTCTATAGTTTGTATCACTTAAAGGTTTAGTTAGATTTTGGAAAATATTATGAGGAAAAATTTGTAAGAACCATACAAATGATTATATGTATTTGATAGAATTTAATTTTATTTATAACAATAATGAATGAGATAGGTTAATCCAAAGTGTTATAGATGAAGGTTTCATGATTTAGACATCATAAAAATTATTTTTCAGGATAATGCGGTTTCCCACCATGATTTTTGTTTCTCACCCTATGGTTTTTAGTTATTCTCAGTGGAAGGAACCAAAAGGAATCATTTTAATACTGAATGTGATAGACAATACAATGATTTTCCTCCCGAGAGATGAAATTTTGAAAGAGTTGGAATGAAACATTTTATTGTTATACTCATACAACATTCTTTGGAAATTAATTTTCATTGATCGTATAAATGAAAAAATGAGGGGGGAAATTGGTGGGTTCCTTTATGAAGAATTATCCACAATCTTCTAGTGGGTCCACTGATCCAATAGTCATTAAGAAATGGATTATTACCATTGAAAAGATATTTTTTTCTTCATTTTTTACAATACGGTAAATTGTTCATATATTTTTATCATTTGTTATGAGTATCATATCAGTAGTGAAATATTATCAAGAACAGAAGAGTGTAAGAAGAAATTTATTTTATACCCTGGTGGAATTTAAAATGATATTTCTCAATATGTATATATTTTTTATTCATATAAAAATGGGGAAATAATTCCTTGAGTCAAATTAGATTTATGGTGAATCTTTTGTAACTTATATGGAACATTTCATAGGAAATGTGTCTTACACTTCTAGTATTATCCTGAAATAATAATGTAAGGTTTATTGATTCATTAGTGGTTTAAAACCAAGTCTCTAAGGTGTGTTATCAACAAGGTAATTTAGTATCTATGAAGAAATAATTCAATTTTCTATCAATTTAGAGATGGATATTTGATTTAACCATTCAACTCATAGTTTTCATAATAAAAGAAAAATGGAATTCAATGGAAATTCCAAAAACCATAGAGAGAAGAACATGATCCTTCATTTATGCTCAATTTTTGGATTGAAACATGGGTGATATTTTCATAATGGAATTGGTATATTTTTTAAGTGTTTAAAGGATGATCAATGGGAAATAAAATGCTGATGTTAGATCATAAATAATTATGAGAATAGAGGGAAAGCTCTATAGAAGTCACTACCCACACTCTAGTGTTTTAAATTAAGGGTGTTTATAAATTATGCTAACTATTTCCCAAATAATAGGGTAAATGATGATTGTTGATTTCAAGAATCTCTTACTCTCTGAAATAGAAAGTATCATTCAATCATTATTTTTGTTGAGGAATATGATAACAATGTGTTGAAAGATTCACTGACCATCAACTCTAAAACTACAAATGTCTTATTTTTTATGGACTTATACCCACATTTATATCGAATGTTTTCTATATAGTAATAAAAATACCACCTCACAAATTATTTGCTGAATTTTTAGTAAAAAATGTTGGTCAGAGTAGATCACTCAAGAGGGGGGGGGGGGTGAATTCAATGTCTATAAAAATTTCTGGTAAAAAAGTATTCTTAAAAGGTTTCCCCAAAAGGTTACAAACATCCCAATTAACCAAAGTAGTATGGTTATGAAGTATTAACTATTTAAATAACTTCATTGAAGATTGATTAATTCTCAGTAATCTTAATTTCAGTTATTAACATTACTTTTGATGTTATTATACTAAGACTTGACAATTATAACTTCATTCCAAGATTAACTATCAATATGAATTTAGTGATTTCTGAATTATACAATAAAGAAGTAAAACATAGAAGAATAAATTAAGAAGCATAGTCGATATAAAACAAGTGGTTCAATATCAAGACAAGACCTAATCAACTTCACTTGGTGACCACCTGCCACCATGAAGTTTATATAAATAAACTTGATCCACACCCTGGATTAGTGTTAACAACAGTACATAGAACTGTCCAAGTCACACAAGGACGTCTTCCATTTTTCTTCATGGGTACAAAGAACCAGGCCACATAGGGACCTCTTCCACACTTATACATGGGTATACACAAGTTTAAAAAGATTTTTAAGCATGGATACCTTGTATCATTCAATTTAATGAAGGAGATATAGTTTGTTGTTATACAGATACACACACTACACCAAAGCTAGTTAAATGATACACAACATAGCAGAAATATTGATATAGGTTTAGAAATGCTCTAAATGTTAGTCTATGCAGCTCTCGATTTCTTAGATGAAAAAGATGTAGAAATCAAGTCCTCATATGGAAAATAGAGTACCACATGTCAGACAGATCTGGCTAGCGTTCTCCATGATGTATGACAGTGTGAAGATATTCTCGATTCTGGGGTTCATGTATGATTCATGTGTTCTTCAACAGTGTTGAGTTTCATTTGATAATTCTTTCTTAAAAAATTATCTATGTTTATTCTTCATTGTTGTGATCAGGCCCACTGACTTGATTTTTTTTAGTATATATTTGTTTCTGGGAAACATTACTCTTTTTTCATGGAGGGCATGTGTTTGAGCCAACAGGTTGCATGTATTCTGCACCTTGTACCTCATACTGTCAGATCACATGACTAAAATGAAATATTAATTAGGTTAGTGGATTTAAAATATTCAAATATGATAGTTAGAGATTAAATTGAAAGACAACAAAACATATTATGAAATGGTGTCACAGTGTGTCATGGAAACAGTGTCTTCAACACACAGTTTCTGTATTGGTCATAGTATCTTCTGGTCATGGTGTCCACTTGTTCATGGTGTCTTATGGTCACAATGTCTGAATGTCATGATGTCTATTTGTTCATGGTGTCTTGATGTCACGGTGTATGCTTGTTCATGGTGTCTCCATGTTCGCGGTGTCTAGATGTCACGATGTCTGCTTGTTCACGGTGTCTGAATGTCACGGTGTCTCGATGTCTCTGTGTCTCAGACTTAGGAAAATATCTATATTCAGACGTAGGCAGTGATATTTATGGAATGGATTAAACTCAATCAATGTTCATAGATGTCAATATAATTTAGATAAATAGATAGTGTATAGTAAACAAGTTGAGTGTATAACACTTAAGAGCATTGGATAGATTTTACTAAAAAACGATTCATTTTTTGTGAGATTGATTACATAGAGTTAACAATATTTATTGACCAAAAATGATTTTTTATCCTTAAGACATGTTTAATACATGAGGATTCCAACAATATCCCCATTTTGGATTATCACAAATCATGTTTGTTTATAGTGTATATTTATTCTAACAACATTGTTTGAATGTGCATATAACATATATAGAGTGAGTGTTCTCCTATAGAGATTTCTCTCCCTTTTGGGATTATCAAAAAGTAGAAAGAAAAAAAGACAAAAGAGACAAGAAAATTGCATAATATATTGGGTAAAAAGAGGGGTATTTCAAAAAGAAAAAAATGTAACGTGATTCCTATCAAAAGAGAGTATGTATTGTCCTTCTTCACTAGTAGGTCTTCTATTTTTTCTTAACAACATCAACAGAAGAGGAAGCCATTGGAGTAAAGGTATATGGAGTAGAAGGGAGTGAGCTGGTTGATATAGAAGGTATAAAAAGACCTTCAAAGATAGAGGGAACCAGAGTATGTGTAGTATAAAACCATGCCAGTTGTTGATCAAGGATCGTGGGCATGATCTGAGTTATTGCCTGACTAATAGACATAGAAGTGGAGGGTAGAGCAAAGGTGAATGTAGGAAAACCAGGTCTCAGAGGTTCAGCCGTAGAAGCAACAATGTATGTACTCTGTACATGAAGATAGGGCCTCAAAAGCATTATAGAATCAGCAATGATCTCTCCACCATACTACATATCATTTCAAATTCATCCTTGTTTTCCATAAAATTATCCAACAGATGAGTGAACTCTATGATATTTTGGACTTGAGTAATGGAAGATTTAGTAATAGGAGGACTCCTCACATTTTATACAAGTTATTTGTAATTATTGGACATGTCAGTCTTTGAGAAGATTCAATTGAAGTAGAAATCCACTTTCTTGGAAATTTATTTCTAAGAATCATTAGTAATTTTTGAATGGATTTCGACCAGATAAAGAACTCTATCTCTGTTCTTGAAAACATTAGATAGCAAATATTTATTGAATCCACTAAGAATAGTCTGAAGTTCTTCTTTGACCACTGATCTAAGTAGGTCACTATCTAAGGAAGGTTGAGATGATTTTCCAGATTCTTTAGAAGTATTGACAGCTGAGGTAAGATATTTCTGTAGATTTATCACTATTTGAAGGAACCATGTATATTCATTAGGGAGCTCTTTAAGACTAACAAAAAACTCTCACATCTCTTTCACAATCAATTTCCTTCTTTCTATGACCATTTCAGCTCAGGAATCATAATGAGGATGAATAAGAGAGGCAATATTATATGGGTTTTGAGGAAAAATTAGCTCTATAGGCTGAGAAGCGTGCTCGGATCTCAAATACATCACTATCTGCATGTCTTCTATCATACCTCTTAGAGTCTACACTTCATCACCAAGGAGTCTGTTTTCAACTATGACTTCATGAATCTCATGAAGCATTTTCGTATGAATATTCCAAATAAAGTTTTCCAATAATAGTGAGGCATATATCTCACATTGATTTGTTACAGGAGCTAGTTTGTTATTGAATAGTTTCCCAACTCTAGAGAAAACGGAAGCTTCAAATTCATTCAGATGATCTTTACTCACCAAAGATGGTTGTTCTAGTGATGGTTTAGAGATAGGGACTAAGACAGGCTCATGTTCTTCTTCTGGGGAAATATTAGAGACAAATTTAAATTGAAACATAGTCTAATGGTAAATGACTTTTACTGAGACATCCTGAGATTCATTCATATAATAAAATCTGGGGAACTTATACTGAGTGTCTGCAGGGCTTGAATCAATTGGGTTTGGTACTTTAATAGATTTTAGATTTGGGGGTGGCTCCCCCTCAATAGTTGCATCCTTCTTAGGACTGAGAGACTTATGGTCTTGATTTATTTCCACGAATTCATCTCTTAGTTTCTCTCTCTTTTCCTGTCTAGACTATGGAAAATCCAGCTCCAGCCTCTCCTCATCCGATGTAATGAATTCAGGAATATATTCTTCCACTTGGAGTTCTTCAAGGTATTCTTCTTGTATAACGGGTAATTATTATACTATAAAATATTCAATATCATTATTTTTGGTTTCATTGGTACAAGATTTTGTTTCAAAATTGGGTTGATCTTCCAGATTAACAACATCTTTAGAAGTATGGACTTCTTTTTCACTTACTACATGAGGAACACAAGTACTATCTTCTCTATCTGAAAAATATTCCCTTAGAGGCACACCAACCTCTTCTTCTACTAATTCTTCTGAAAACTCAAAAACAGCATCAGGTTCCAAACTAGGATCAAAAATGTCTTGTGTACATGAAGTATGTTCCAGTAGATTGAACTTTTCATAAATCCTATCATTGTCTTCCACCCATGCCATTTTCCAAGGATTCCAATTGATTTTCATCCTATTGATAATGAATTTTGAAAGGAAAAAACTAAAAATCCTTGATAGCTTATTTATTAGGTCCATCCAAACCTTTGGCATGATGCATGGATGAGATAAGATGAGAATAAAATAGGGAGGTTTACATGGATGTTGTTTTGATCAGATCACATATATGGTGTATGCCATACATACAAAGGTTGATCTTATGCCCATTTTTGATAAGAAGAATAAAAACACATCCTGATATTTTAGTATAGAAAAACAAAATTTTCAAGGGATAATCAATATTGGTATAATCTTAAACAGAAGCCTAGATTCCCCATCCTGTTCAGTAGTGATGGCTCTCCTCTTGGTTCTATTTCCAGTTAATCTTTTCAAAGAATCCTCCAAAACAAAGAATTCAGTATAAGGTGGAGGTTCTATCTGAGAGTCCCCACAGATGCCTTCATGAGGTATCCTAAGGAATGCATCCCATAACCTTGAAGAGAATTTGTATCTCTGGACATTTATCCAGCTTCTTACAGTATATCCATCACCAAAATCAACAGATAACTGAACATACTGATAAAATTGAGAAACTAGATTAGGGTAGATAAGTCTATATTTTTTCAAAAACCATTCTAGACCGCCTTGTTCTATTAAAACATTCAAGACTTGAGACTTACACGACAGAATCCACTTAGGTAATATCTCGTTATCATGTAATACTACTCGGTTAACTATATTTTTATTTAGAGGACCTTCGGGTGCCAGCTTAGGTGTGATCTTCTTCTTCATTGAGCTACATTTCTCCGGAGTCGACAATGAAGGGTGTTTCATCCTGGGCATTCGATGAAGGTTCGAGAGAGAGAAGGGTTTAAGGGTTGAAGAAGGGTTAAAAATTGAGTGAATAGAAGATTTATTAAGTGAATTACAAGTGACACTTCATTTATTTTATCATTTTGGAATACCAAACGTTGCAAAAAACAGCACGAGAAAATAAAGAGGTGAAAGGAATAATTACAATGATAGGGTTTTTAATTTGTAAATAGAATACATAATATATTATTACGATGAGACCATATTAGGTCTCTATAGTGAGATAGTGAATGAATTTTATGGTGAGACAATGATTGAACTTTATGGTATGTCAAGGATTGAACTTTATGGTGAGATAGGGATTAACCTTTATGGTGAGACACGGACTGTTAGATAGTAATCATGAAATACTATCTATGAGACCATAAACATGGAATAGTAAGACATAAAATAGTAAGACATAAAGAAGTAAGACATAAAATAGTAAGACATAAAATACCAAGACATTTACTTATGATTTATCATTCATAGTTCATGTATGATGTAGTATATTCTATCTATATTTAATGGTTTGGTAAATATATCAGCAAGCTGATATTTAGTACAAATGAATTCCAAATAGATGTCACCTTTTTTATAAAGATCACTCAAAAAGTGATTTATTACATCAATATGTTTTGTCCAAGAATGTGAATCATGATTCTTCGAGATGTTAATAGAACTTTTGTTGTCACAATTTATAGGTACATGCCGGAATTGATATCCATAATCTAGTAATGTGTGTTTCATCCACAAGATCTGTGCACAAAAACTGCCAGAATATATGTATTCTGCTTCTATAGTAGATAATGAAATAGAATTTTGTCTCGTACTACACCATGATACTAGTGACTTGCCTAAAATGTGACATGATCCAGAGGTGCTTTTTTCTATCTAACTTACAACCACCATAATCAGCATCAGAATAAATAACTAATTCAAATTAAGGTCATGTATGATAGAACAATATTAGATTTTCTGTATGGTTGAGGTATTTAAAATTTCTCTTTAAAACATTTAAATGAGATTCCTTATGATTTTCATGAAAATGAGCACACATACTCACACTAAACATAATGTTAGGTCGACTAGCAGTTATATAGAGTAATCTTCCCACCATTCCTTTATAAGTTTTTTCATCAACATATTTTCCACCTTCTTCAAGATCCAACTTACAAGATGTGATCATGGGAGTGTCACTACATTTAGTGCTTTATAATCCAAAAAGTTTTACAAGATCTCCAGTATACATAATTTGAGTTAAAATAATACCATCATTATTTTGAATGATTTGAAATCCAAGATAGATTTTAGTTCACCCATTAGACTCATTTCAAATTAATTTTTCATCATTTTAGAAAAATCAACACATAAAGAATTTTTAGAATATCAAAAGATAATGTCAACTACATAGATTTTAACAACTAAAGCATCATTATAAATTTGTTTTATAAAAAGGTTAGGATCATCTATTCCTATTGAAAAACCTTAAGAAATATGAAAAGTACTCAATCTATCATACTAGACCCTTGGAACTTATTATAAACCATATAAAGCTTTTGAAAATTTAAAAATATGATCTTCAAAATGGGGGTTTATAAATCCAGGGGTTGTTTGAAAAAGACATCCTCAGCTATATACCCATTTAAGAATCCATGCTTAATATCCATTTGATATATTTTAAATTTCCAATGTGCAACATAAGAAAATTGGATTCTGATGGATTCAAGTATAGTTTCTGGTGAAAATGTCTCCTCATAGTAAATTCTTTCTTCTTGACTATAGCCTTGTCTAATCAAGCTATCCTTGTTTCTAACTATGTAACCAGCTTCATCTACCATATTTCTAAACACCCATTTAGGGCCTATGGTGAATGTATCTTTGGGTATTTCAAAAAGATTCCAAAATTTTTTCCTCTCAAACTGATTACGTTCTTATTTCATATCCATCACCCAAAATTAATCATTGTTAGAATCATTAATGTTTTTTGGATCAAGTTGTGACAAAAAGACTTGATGTTCAACCTGATTTCTAATAGAAGCTCTTGTATGACATCATTTGTCTAGGTATCCTACAACTACATCTAAAGGATGGTTCTTAATAGTTATAACAGCTCTAGAAAAGGTGGGACTAGTGATTTTAGGTTCATCAATAGGTTCATGTTCAGTGTGACTTGATTCTATGTAATTTTCAAAACTGGAAATTTCCAAATTCCCTATATAATTCCTCTTATATTTTTTTAAAACCTATAATACATATTATTTTGATACAAAAGTAAAAAGCTTGGAATCCAGTAAAACTGCATTTTAATTCAATGAAAACATTTGAGAAACTCTCATAATCAATTCATGAGTTCACTAATATAATAGTTTTAGAGAGAAAATATTTTCTAATACCCTATATTTTAATGGTGTACCAAAAAAGGGAATGCGTGGAAATACCTACTACATATCCATAGATCATTTAAGTTTGGAAGTTATACTAATACACCTAGGACATTCAAATAAATAATTAAATCATAAGTATCTCAATTTCCAAAAAATAATAAAATACAATAGTATCATTTAATTAAATCTTAAAATATAATCGGATTGTATGAAAAATAATTTATGATTACCATATAATCCATGAGATTAATCAAAATCCACATTAAATACATATCTCTAATTATTATCAAAGAAGAAATTTAAGAAAGAAGATACAAGAATTTCATTGATAGGGGAGAGAATAAGAGAGTGGGGTAGAGGGGTGACTAAGAGTGAGGCACTCTACCACTTCAACAACATCTATGTTTCCTCCCTCATTCACATTTTTTAAACTATTTTATGATCCAATTTTTTATTATCCTTAATTTTTTTCCTGTATCCCTTTCACAATACATTCATAATGCCCAACCTCTCTATCTTTCATTCCACTCCTCTTCCTCCTATTATAAACCCCACACCCCAATTTTATTATTTTAGGTTTCTAAGGGTGTTTCTGTGACGACTCATATAGTTAATGTCTGGGAAAAAATTTGTCACATTACTTGAATAATGCAGTGAGGTATTTGAATGAGGCTCAATCACTTAATCGTTTTTATTCTAGATCTTGGGGGGTTTTCCATCAGGAATCATTGAAGGAAATTGGTTTTGATGGCGTCCTCTCTCGGGTGGCTTGAAATATAATACATATGTTTCTTGTGTCTAGGGGAACATGCATGAAATATGAGTGGGGAATTATAATAATGGATCAAATTACTTATAATCCTTGGATAGACTAGTCCAGGGCTCTTCCCTTAAAGTGGATGCCATAAAAATTCTCCCCAGTCTCAAACTATGGAGGCAAAAGGGGATAGCTCCCTCGAAAGTCAAAACAAACTTCTTTATTGATCATAATTCCTTGAAAAGGTATGGTTATTCTACTTGGATAATTTTCTTTGTTATCAGAAAAAGTAAAAGTATCCTCCATAGAAACACTCATTTGGTTCATACCTAGAGAGAGGGGAACCAGGTTTTAGACAACATGGCCTCAGTTGATTTCACTAGCATGGTGGAGGTGTTTCTGCACACTACAGGTAGTGTTTAGCCCAAAGTGGGTTACTTTATAAAAGGGTATATACTCGGGGTACACCATTTTAGGCCCCCTTAGGTTATTTTATGGGGGGGGGTTCTCCTCTTTGTATACATTTTTATTCATTGCACTTAATTTTAATAAAATTACACAATGATGATGATGTTAAAACATCTATGATGTTTAGGTGGACATTAGTTTTTCTGAAATTCATTTACTATAAAACTATCTTCCTTAGTGTATGGATGTTTGTAATTCCTCATGATTTTATTATATAATAACCTTGAAATAAAAATTGTTCTCGATAGCTCGATTCACATGCGACACCAAACTAAAATGATCTGAAAAATATTAGATGAATATTATGAAGAATATTTAAGAAAAAAAACATGTAGTATATAAAAATGTTATTTTATTATAAATTCATATATAATTGGATTAATAACACTTAATGATTTGAAGTTTAGTTTAATAATTAAACTAGTCTCCCTTAATATATTGTATTTTTAGTAAAACAATTATATATTTTATAATCATATTATAAAAAATTAAATTCTATTTTTGTTTCAAAATATCAATATTAAATTAGGATTCATTTAGTTATAATTTTGTGAAAAAAATAATATTTGGTTGAATAATAAAAAATATCAATTATAATAAAATAGTTACATTTATGAGAATATTAGGATAATTGAATTACATAAATATATGTAACAAAAATTTATATGATTTATATATTTCTAGATAATAATATATTTTTTAAAGATACTTTTTTTTAATTTATAGAACACATATTAATCTTTTTCGAAACATAAAAAATATTTTTCTATAATAACACCTTTTCTTCTCCTATGTTAAAGATTATTTTTCATCACTTATAAAAATTAAATATGTGAAAATAAAGGGCATATTTTTTATCAACATTTTATTATTATGAAATGAGGTTAATTTTAGTTTAAAGAATATCATTATGGATTATAAGATTAAATTTAAGGAGCACGATAATTGTAAAAGGGGTTTTTGAAAAGAATACATTTTTCAATATTGTAGAACGTTTAAAAAATAATTTAATTATATATATATTCTTCATAATAACTATAAATTTTTTTTACACAAATAAAAAGATATATTATCGGTCATTTAATTTTTGTTTAATTTTTTATATTACTAGGAACACTAAATGGTCAAAAAATTGTTCTCAACAAAATCATTACTTCTATGTACTCTATGTTATAATTTAAAATTTATTTTTTGAATATACATAAATAAAATTGGATCAAATATAATTTCCACATAGGTTTTGAGAAAATAATGTTTTGAGTGTGTTTAATCTTATATTTTAAGTAAAACCAAGACATCTTTGTGAAAAACTAGTTACCATGGTAAAAAAATTGTTAATGTATAAAATACTATGTTAAATAACTCAAGACATGTTTAAAAAAATGAAAAAATGAATGGATTATGTTATCTCGTCCCCTTGTAATATACAAATAATTATCGAAAACATTTAGAGCCACAGATCGTTATATATCTACATGTTTTCATTGAGATATAATAGATAATTAAAAAATGTCACATTCCTCCACTTATAAAAGGGTCCTGTCATAACCTCTTCAAGACCACTCTATATAATGAACCACACATTACATACATAAATATTACATTAAAATTGAAGAATATTTATTACATAAAATAAAAAAAATCCATGCCAGAATCGTATAAGTTTAGTGTATTTAGAAACTAGGAAACATAAAAAACTAGTTAACAAAACATCCACACTGTCTCCCAATTATTTCTTCATAGCTAGACTCGTTTTATTTCTATACCTTACTCAATACCATTCATAATGATATAGATAAAATAATCATATAAATGGGTGATCAAATTATTAGTAAGGGAAAAAAGGTAAATATAAATCATATCATCATCATAAGATCAAAGCATTTGAAAATATTAACCTACATATAAAAGATCATAATATATTGTCATGAGATAAATAATAAAACTGAAATGTAATAAGAAGAGTCATAACATCAGATATGATTTTTTTGGCATAAACACATAATTAATGAAACGAATTTCATATTAGTTCTGGCTCATTTCCAAGACCATCATAGTGGACAAAGACCATTTTTAATCCAAGTTCATTCCTCGTCCAGGCCCTGTTTTACAGAACATGATTTACTTGCCGTTTCAGTCCTGTATATATCAGGAGAAATAAATATTTACCCAATTAATTGGAGGGAAATTTAGGTCCCACACATCTAATAATTAAACCATTCGTACATGTTCCAAAAATACCTAAAAACACTCACCATAACATAACCTATGAAATAAAATGGGTTTCTTAAACACCATTCCATCATAATTGATATAAAACAATTGGATTTCATAAATAGAAATCTATAATAATAAAAATAAAATCATTGTAATAACAGGGATATAAATATAACACTATTTAAATAGTTTCATCTTATATGGAAAATAATTTTCAGAAAACACTTGAAATTAATTCACGGGGAAAATGTCCATTCTAATTTTAAAACATTTTCCTTCCTCCAAATGCAAAAAATTTATGAAAAAACCCTTTTATGTGTTAATAACCAATTATTATTGAAGGGAATGATTCAATGAAATAATTTAATATGAAATCATAAAAACCCATTCATGTTGTACAAGTTAAAAAAACATTCTTATCAAACTTTTGCAGGAAATGTAAAAAATTTCATCATACAAAAAATTACCAAAGATTTCATTCATATTGTTTAGTAAATATTAACCAATGGGTAAAAATGACATTAAAAAATTATAGAAATATATAATGAATCTTTTGAAATACATATTTGGGAATCATGGTTGTGGATATTAAATACACCCCGGTAAATACTAATGAATAAACAATCAATGATAAAAATGATATTTTCAAGGTTATTTATTACATTAATTCCATTATGATTTTTATATATTAGAACCTCCTATATAATGATATAAATAATGTTACTTATTTTTCCCCATTATCATAATAATTTTTATGATTAAATTTATGATCATATTTTTATCCATTTGTTAGTAAAATTTCATTGTTACTCATTATTCCGGTATTACCTACTTTATGGTCTTATACTTATTTGGTTTGATAAATTCTTATTATTATATTTTAGGTTGTATTTATATAATTTAAAACACGGTATTATTATAATATATTTCATATGATTACTTCAATTTATTTATATAATCATTCTTTAAAAGAGATTATGTATAATGAATCACATCATACCATGGAGATGTAAGTCGTACGTACACACAAGCGACAATATCATTACCATAATTGTTAAAGGGTATTGAATGGGTTAGTGTATAGTATATCAGTATCCAAATAATTTTATATTATATATATATATATATATTAATTCCACCATTATACTAATCTCAATAATGTGGTGGTGAAAAATAGAATACCACACTGTGTGGATATGGTAAGTCGTACGTACACACACGCGGTGATTTCATTTTTCAGAGGAAAAGTAGGATGTGGAATATGGGTTTTTTCATAATCATAATATCTTATAAGTATATATATTTTACTTTATTTATTACTATAAAATGAATCAACTCATGAGGAGTATGTAGAAGAAGAAATATGTTTGAAAGAATCGGTAAATGATAATATTTCATTAACACGGCTCCTCTTAATCTCCTCATTGAGCACTAGTGGCTATCTTTAATGATGATCAAGACCTGAAGAATGTTTCTAGAGAAGGTTATAAGAAACAATAGTAGGTATGGTCGAACATAAAGGCTCATATTGAAGTGAAGTGTTGAGGTAGGAAGTTCCCATTAATAATTGAGGTGAGGGGAACTTTTGGAACCCTAAAAAATATTAATTTATAATAAAACCAAACCCCACATAAAAACATAAATTTTTTTCCAATTTGTAGGATTATATGAGATCTATTTTTAATATCGTCAACCAATAAAATTTAGGCAAGTGTTTATTTCAATATATGAATATTCATTTTAATTTACACTTAGTACTTCTATTTAATTGTTTACTAGGGTGAAACATATTTCAATATTAAAAAGGTGAAATATTTACATATATGGAGTAAATTAGACTATAAATGAATTATTTATAATATTTTAGACCATATCATAATTATTATATATATTTTTAAATGTTTTATGATTTTTAAATGATTTTCAAAAACATTATTTTGACAAAATATCAATAGTGTCAATTCTGATAATATTTATTTCATGGATTTTTTAAAATATAAACAAAAGCGAACATCAATCCAAACATTTTATAATATCAATAAAAGGTTAAGGTAATCTATAAAATTAATTTTACATAATAATTATTCGAAATTGTATTTATTGAAATATTTTTAATAACATTTATTTGATCTCTTCATTAATAAAATAATTACTACCTCAATTATGTGTAATTATTATATATACTTATTTGATGAACAAAAATTAAAAATAAAATCATATGATGAATATATATCCATTATATAATAGAATAAAATATTTATTATGATTTATCTTCTAAAAATCCTAACATTAAAAAGCTATACTCTTTTAAAACATGAATTTGACAATTTTTTATTCACTTTAAATAAAACAACATAAGTGTCATAATTTCTTCTATAAACCTCCAAATGGTCAATAAGTCTACAATTACATGATTATGGTTGATATATACTTGACCAATAATGTTTGGTCAACTTTTTGGACCTTTTGATGGTTATTAATATTTTAATAAAAATTGTTTTATTTATTTGTCAACAATTAATTATTTTTTTCGTCATCCAAGTATAAGTCTTTAAGGTAATTATTTATTTCCTAAAAATTACAAAAAACAATTCCTGATAAAGAACAAACATTATAATTAAAATTTGTACTTATAATATAATTTATATTTTGTATAACATTATATTAAAAATAATTTAATAATTAATGTTTGTGTGTGGTATATTTTATTTTTCATTAAATAAAATAAATTAAATATCCAAATTTCATCAAAGTGGGTTCCAATGGATAAGCTTTTGGCCCAAGGATGTTTTAATAAAAATTATCTTCATCCAATTATATCAATACAAGTGTTAGGGTAATTTTATAATTTTATTTTTACCTGTAATTAACTGGTTTACCTTTTTAGAGTGTTAATAAAATTTACTGAAGTTACGATTCATATTCCCTAAAATAAAAATAAAGAAATTCACATAATTTTGAACTAATTAGTCCAAATATGGAATAATGTTTTCAATATTCAAAACATGGAATTTATATTAATTAAATTAAAATTAAGCATGTGGTTGAAATGAGAAAAAAAGTTTTGAAAGTTAAAATATTGCATAAGATTCCAATTATTTTACATCTGAATTTAATTTAATATTAATTAAAATGGCCTAAATTATATTTAATTGTAAAAATGTATTCTATTTATATTTTGGAACCATCTAATAATATAATTTAACCATATAAATTAATTTAATGAAAAAAGTTATTTTCAATTAAAATTTACCGTATTTTTACTATTCATCAAAAATGAATGTTATCAGAAAAATATAAGAAATTAATCCAATGTAATTTTTTATATACCATTTCAAAATAAAATTTTTATTTTTTCATATAAATATTATTAATGTGTCAATATTATAATTTAAAAGGGGTTCTCCATTCAAAGGTGTAAAATTAACCTTTTACAAAAGTTATTTTTATACATCCAATAGGGTTTTAATCATAACCTAGGAGTAAAATATCCATTTGAAGAATATAAAAAGTATTTTATTAAGTATATAACTCGTATATATCTCAATAATTTTGTTACCCTAATAATCCACTCAAATAAAAAAAATATATAATTGATTTATATTTTTCCTAAATAATTGATAGGAAATGAATTAAAAATACATTTTCATAAGTTAGTAATAATTATTTATGCTAACCCAATGGATAGTCTATTTGTAACGTCCTGACCCGAATTCCACGCAATGGTGCCCCGATTTGGTTTTCCACATGACCTTATACGCATCTCCCTACACTCCAGAGACTACCAACAAGCATTGAGGGTCTGGTAAGTCATTCATGGGGATACTATACCGTATTTTATCAAAGTAAAATACCTACATAAAAAAACAAGAAATAGATGAAGTATATACAATTACAATAGTACAAATGTAACATGAATAACCAAGTCATGAAATACAATACTCAACTGAAAGGTAAATATAAAATGCCTATATACATATATCAAGTGTCTAAAGGAGAAAGCTTGATGTAAAAGGCTCGAGACTCCCAAGCGAGTTCCGAACCAATTATGGTTCCATCAACCAAGCTCCATTACCTATCAGAAATCGAAACCAAGGCTCTTACCCTTGTCCCATAATGCAATAACAAATTCATTTTGTGTACCGATCAGGCATCCCGAGAAGGTTGTGAGTACGACTCAGTAGGTCACCACCAATAGTCTCTTAAACAAATCCATTAAAAAACAATGTATGAAGTTGTATTAATACTAAAAATAAGGCAATAGAGGAAAAAATTTATATTTATCCAATTATCTTTTATTTAATAACTTAAATTTTCTGGTTCCCGAGGACAACCAAACCATAATACCTACTTTTTCCAATGCCGGAGTCTGAACCATTTTCTCTATTCAATTAATAATCATTATGTAACAATATTAAATTTATAAATAGCCAAAAGAAACCATAGTAAAAAATAAATAAAAGAGTGTAGAACGTCAGGTGTTGCACACATGTGAGTATTTGACGTGTTAGTCCCTGTCTCACTACCCCATGGGTATTTTGATAATTAGTCTATGTCCAATAGAATAATAATTTCATGCATGTCTTTGGTTATAGAGAGCCATGTCTAGAACCCCAGTTGGTATTTGGAGCGTCAGTCTGTGTCCCACAACACATTCCCGATCAAACTTCTATTTCACATATACCACATCATTCAATCTTTAATTAATTTTATCCATCCATCACAATTCTAATTCAAAATATTGTTTAATTAATTAAACCATTAATCACAACAGTTGCTCCATTAATTCAAATCATTTTTTTAACTAAATCCACAATCACAAAATCTTCATAACTAATACACAAATTAATAATTTAAAATTAACAACTAATTAACCAAATTATGACCACCAATTAATTCTGAAATTGGTTAACTGGATCCATCATCAATAAATAATATTAATTATTTATTTTATTAATTAATTATTTATTACAACCAATTTAATAACTAATTTAACATTTCCCCAAATTAATTAATATTCCCAATTAATTAATTGATTAAAAAACTCAATTATTATATACGCCATGACATTTATATAACTTCATAGACATAATAAGACGAGACAATGGGATTGGATTTTAATCCATCTACCTTATGTTAAAGATAATTGACACGTCAATAATTGAGGTATGGTTTGATCTTGTTCGATTGGAAAAAGGATGGATAAACACCCTAAAAACACACATCAACCGCTAATAAATATATTATAATGAGAACATATTTATTTATCATGTAATAATTCCATATTATTTCTCTATAAATATAATTTATAATATTATTCAAATACCACAAAATGATAATTTTTTTAAAATTATTTTATCAAATCATTCATTGATAATTTATTTTTAAAAAAATCCTTGAAGTCAACATTTGAAAAAAAAATTTATCATTTATAAAGGAATCCTCATATCCACATTTTTCCTTCCATTTTTTTAAAATAATTATTATAAAAGGATATAAATATGGAGTTTATAAAAGAAATTAAAAAAAATAAAATCAAAATAAGACACACCTGGTTGGAACCCCACATTTTGGCGCATAGTAAGGAGCCACATAAAGGGGGTAGCGCACCGGGTTTCTACGGAGGAAGAGGGGGAGTCCCGGCCTACCCAAGTAAGGTTTCACGAAGTGATTATGAGGTTTAATAGGATTCTAAATGAATAATAATGATAGAACAAATTATGTCATTCCTCTTTATAAACCCCATGCACAAGCCCCCACTCAAGAACCAAAAGCCTTATTAATCCATGACATAGAATGAAACAATTAATTAGGTGTTCTTAATTTCAACCCATTAAGTAATATTCATTTTAAAAAAATAAAAAAGTTAAAATTTCATGGTTTAGAATTCTCCAGGAATTAACAATAGAGGAAATCTACTAAATGTAGAAGATGAATAGTGTTCTCTAATTTTAATTAAATATATAATTTAATTACTTAACAGGAAAATAATGTAATCTAAAATGTTTGTTAAACATAAAAATTATTCCTTGGGTAGGGTAAACACCCCATTAATGACTTAATGGGGTTCTTGGATTCCTAAAATGATGAACCATATGAGTGATATTAATTATTTAATACTTAAAAAATAGAGTAAATAATAAATAAAAATAAAAAATAATTTTGTGAGTGTGGTGTCCAGACGCTCGTTGCTTAGCATTGTTATACCTCGCCTAAGTTAAACCCACATTTCTAGACACATTAGATGTCTTAGATAGCTCCTACGACGCACAATTTGTGAGTTATGTATGATTTATTCTTACAAAACTCAATAATTAATTAATCAAAATAAAAGTGTTATTTTGTTTTTGTGAGTGAGACATCCAAACGCTTGACGCATACAAATTTTATACCTTTTCTAGGGTAAACCCCTTATTCTAGGCCCATTGGTAGTCTCATATTTATCATAGGGTTCATCTTTTGTGATATATTTATTTATTTTTATGAAAATAATATATTAAATATTATTTTATAACGTTAACTTCTGAGCGCAGAATCTAAATGTTTGACACCAATATATTTCATACTCTGCTTAGGGTAAACACCATGTTCTGGATATAGTGGTGATCTCAGATTTCTTATATGACACACCATTTTTTACTTATTCAAAATAATTTCACAAATATTTTTCATTTTAAATAATATATTTAATATATTTAATTCATCTATGGTAGGCCCTTTCATGCCACAGAATCTCACACTACTATGTGAATAACATTGAAAAGATTCCATTAAAATATATTAAATTGATAGCTGCACATTATTTCATATTAAAATCCTTTAAATATTTATTATGTTTTTCCTCTTATAAAATATTATCATATTTTACACATAAAATATTTATAATCTATTAAATGAATAGACACAAAGTAAAACATACTTGAATAAAATGGAATCTTACAATCTTCCCACCTTATAAGAACTCGTGCTCGAGCTGTACTCCCAATCCTCTCTAGGATTCCGAGCTAACAATATCAAGCCACTGATCCTATATATCTGCATCCCTTTCCCATGTATCTTCCTAGACATGTCCATGTACCCATAATACACAAACTATTGGTACAATATTTCCCCTAAACACCTCCTCATTGTGATCCAAAACACGTATAAGATGATCCTCCGTGTATGAATCTATCTCAATCTCGACATCGTCCATGTATATTACATGATAAGCGTTGGGGTGATAC
Source organism: Viscum album (assembly GCA_963277665.1). Lineage (NCBI taxonomy): Eukaryota > Viridiplantae > Streptophyta > Magnoliopsida > Santalales > Viscaceae > Viscum > Viscum album. Next base: position 707,307,419 of record OY728129.1, read on the forward strand.
CATTGTAGTTGTGATACATGGAAAACATCACTCATAGATCTATATTTCTGTGGATGATCTAATAGGTATGCTACTGGCATGATTCTCTTCATGATCTCAAAAGTTCTAATAGAACCAAGGTTCTAACATTCCATGCCTCTGTATCCTGCATTGAACCAACCTAGGTGACACCTGGGAGAAAAACTCAATCACCCTCTATAAAATCTAGTGGTTTTCTTCGTCTCTCTGCATATGTATTCTTCCTACTCTGAGTTGTAGCCATACATTTCTGAATTAGTTGAACCTTCTATATCTTATCCTACATGAGACTTAGCCCCATCAACTCTGACTCACGTGCTTCCATCCAGCACAGTGGTGATCTATATGGAATACCATAAAGAGCCTCATATAGTTACATATTTATAGTTACTTGATAACTGTTGTTATAGGAAAAATCCACTAAATCTAGGTTCTTCTCCCATGAGACACCGATGTTATGAACGCACGCCTTCAAAATATCCTCAAGCGCTTCTATATTATTCTCTCCATATCCATCTATTTGTGTATGGAAATATATACTCAAAAAAACCTTCGTACCAAGTTCCTCTTGAAAGCCCTTCTTGAATCATGAACTAAAGCATGAATCATGATCTAAAACTATAGTCTGTGGAACCCCATGCAATCGAACTATCTCCTATAAATAAAGCTCTCCCAACTACTAAACTATAAAAGTTTCCCTTATATGCAAGAAACGTGCTACCTTTGTCTTTATATCTACAATAAACCTTATAAAATCAATCTTCCTAAGTATTTTTTGATGAACTACCTAAAAGTCCATGGTCACGTCATTCCACTTCTATTTTGGAATGGTAAAAGGTTGTAGTAAACCTATTGGTCCTTTATGCTCCAACGTCACTTGCTGATAGGTGAAGCATCATGTAATGAAACCTATTGTCACCTTCTTCATGTCGGCCCACCAAAACTATCATTGTAGGTCCCGATACATTTTGGCCACAATGGGTAGCACTGCCCATTTTGAGGTAGGAAAATCTGGCATGACCTCCTCTCGCATGCTCATACGAACAACAACCCAATTCTTAACATAAATGATATCATCCTCATCTATCTTCTAGTCCGAAGGTGTCTCTCCACCATCAAAGTTTTCCCTCAAGGCCAAGAACTCTGTGTCTTAATATTGCATGTCCTAGATCCATCTCAAAAGTGTATACTCCACTAAAATAGACATGAGGGTCATCTTATTCTGTCTCTCCTGGACCACAACATGCATCTCATCTAGAAACGACATCATCCTCCACAAAGCACTAGATTCCTGAACAATCTAAGTCTGTTTTTTTCTACTCAAAGCAGCAACCACATTGTTTACATTCCTTGGAGAATATTCCATCTAATAATCAAAAGACTAAATATACTCAACCCATCTTCGCTGTCGAAGATTCAAATCACACCAAGAAAAGATGTACTTCAAGCTCTTAATGGTCAGTATAAAATGTAAAAATTTCTCCCAAGAGGTAGTGTAACCAACACATAAAATCATATACCACCACAACCATGTTAAGGTCGTGTGTTGGGTAATTCCGTTCATGCATCCTCAATGAAAAAGACCCATACACCAAAACTTTATCCCTTTTCATTAACATATCTCTGAGTCCTATCCCAAAATCATCATAATACACCATGTACTCTTCACTTGAATCAGGTAGATCCAAAATTGGCGCGGACGACAAATGATTATTCAATGCGTAACAAGCATTCTCCCTAACCTCTTCCCATTAAAACTTTACTCCCTTTTTGGTCAATCCCAAAAGAGTCACTGCCAAATGGGAAATGTCTTGGTTGAATATATTGTAATACCCTTCTAACCTAAAAAATTTTCGGTTATCGAAAACATAATTGGGATGGTCTTAAGAAACCACTACATGTACCTTCTTTGGATCCATTGAAACACCATCCATTGAGATAATGTGTCCCAAGAAGTGTACTTGATCAATCCAAAACTAACACTTTGATAGCATAGAGTATAGCCGATGCTCTCTCATTGTACTCAGGATGATATCAAAATGTTGGGCATGATCATCATGAGTCTTAGAGTACATCAAGATGTCATCCAAAAATACCACCACAAACTAATATTGGTAAGGATGGAAGATCCTATTCATCATGTACATAAACACTTATGTTTCGTTTGATAACCCAAATAGCAATACAAAAAAACACATAAATCCCAAAACTACTCTTAAAAAAAGTCCTTGGTATATCAAAAGATTGATCTCTCAACTGATGATATCCCGATCTGAGGTTGATCATTGAGAAAATAGAATCTCCCTTTAACTGGTCAAATATACCATTAATACGTGGAAAATGATATCAGTTCTTCACAGTCATCTTGTCCAACATCCGGTAATCGGCACACAAATGAAATATCGCATCAGCCTACTTTGAAAATAGAATAGGTGATCCTGAAGGTGATGTACCTAGATAGATAAATCATTTATCCTTCATTTCTTCCAACTGATCTTTGAGTTCATGAAGCTATTTCAGTTCCATTCTGTATGGTGGAATAGATACTGGCTCAGCTCCTGGCATGAGCTTAATAGTAAACTCAACATCTCTCTTTGGTTGAATCCCCGAGAATTCATTCAAAAATACATCTTGAAACAAATTCACCACTGGTGGAAGAACATATTTCCTAACACCTTCATCATCTAGTAAGAGACTAGAAATATGGTTTGTGAGATCTCAGAGTTGCTGAATTATTATCCTTGCTCAGCTTGCCTGGATTTCCCACTCCCCATGGTGCATGTAATGGTCATCCGCAGGAGACATAAATGTCACCCTCCAATGATAACAATAAATCTGAGCTCAATATGTTACTAACCAGTCCGTAACTAGAATTAGGTAAAATACTTTCATTCCAAGGATATATAGATCCCACAGGAAACGATACTCTCCGATCTCAAGAGAGAATCCCTTGCACATACATATGTCTCTAGACAGTACTCCCAAAGGTGTATCTATATTAATAACCCCACTCATAAATTCCACTACAATACTCAAACCATTAACATGTTTTATGAATATAAAGTAATGACAGGTACATGTATCAAATAAGGAAATTTATAATGTAGAAGGCGCATGAATGATACCTCTCACTACCAAAGGTCCAGCCTCACTATTCACAAGTGTAGGTTGTACTGCATGCAACTGTACTGGTCCTCTTCACTGTGATTCCATCTGACTCTCCTGAATTGTACCACTCTATCGATATGGTCGTTGTTTCCCCAAAACACCATTCCTATTAACTTTACCTCCTCATCTAGTAGAACTCCAACTCTGGGACTGATAAGGTGTAGAAGATCCCCTTCCCACACTCTGAAAATCATTCGTTGTTCCATAACTACTTGATTTCTTTGGGCTCATGCAAAATCTCTGGATATGTCCTATCGTACCAAAAAATATTAATTCCATAGGGGGTCAGGTAAATTGATTATGATAGTGACACATCCTACCAATATGGTGAAAAAACGCTCGTGTAAGAACCTGTGTAACCAAACCTTCTATTTAGTAACTCTGCATTCAACTTCCCTGGATAACATTCTCATGACGTCACTTTAGGATCTTAGAAGTCTCACCACCTGACCAACTAGTAGAAACCACCTGTCTACCATATGAATCCTCCTTCAGTTTCCCCTCAGATATGAGAGTCCGATTTACCACTTCTGAAGACTTCTTCGGCCTGAAAATATTCACATGAGACTTAATTTCACATTTAATTCCATCTTAAAATCATCTTGCTGAAGTAGCCTCATCTACTACCAATGCAAAAGAAGAACATTGTACGTCTATAAAGTGTCCAATATATTCCATCACAGACATATTCTTTTGAGTTATCCTTAAGAACTCTACTGCTTTCCCCTTCTTGAGCATCTCTAGATAAAAGTGCTCAATGAAATTCTCCTCAAATTCCTTCAACTACAAAACTTATAGCTGTCCATCATGAGTCTGGATGTCCGACCAACGTTTTTCTTGTCCACGGAACATATAAGCTTTTATCTGAATATCTTCTCAACAGGTGTCTCTAGGAGGTCATGTATAGTCTCTATAGATTCAATCTAGAACATATATATCTCTGGACTACCCTATCCTATAAAATTTGGTGGGTGCTGCAACTAAAACTCCCTCATCACATCATACATGATTTTTACAACCCGTCCTGGGTCTCTTTCCATAATTTCCATAAACATGGTGATGTTATCTAAAAAAAGTTCCCCCGTATCCTCAACTGTTACTATTTGTGACTCATGTTCAACTACTGGATGACCATTCCAATCTATTCCCTCCGGCCATCCTACCAACAAGCATTGTTGAAACATATTTCTAAAAATCCAAACATGCACCTTAGGGAATTGTTCACAACGTTATCAAACATATACGACACCAATTTATTTATATAATTTTACAATTTTTATTCAATTTTTCATTAGACACCATTTTTATTTAAATTTCACAAGAAAGAAAAAAGGGTTTATGTTCAAAAACATTCCCATAACCTATTTTTGTGTATGTGCATATATGATGCATGTCACAATAATCATGAGTTCCTATAATGATTCATGTTGATGATACCCTCATATCATTATGGGACACATATCAATAATCAATAAATTTCATAAATAATAATCCAATAACACAAAAAGTGCATCTCCCATGGTGAAATAATATTAAATTGTAACGATAGAAAAAAAAATGTAATCTCACCCTGAGTACTTAGGTTTTACCCTATACAAGGGTTTGCAACTCCCATGCATGATCTCATTACAAATACCTGGAATTCCCTAGTATACATTCTACATTTCCCCAAACATTAAGGAAAAAATAAGAATTAAAACCTCCTCTGATACCAGTTTGGTACGTCCCGACCTGAATGGAATGCAATGGTGCACCATGCTAGTTCACCACATGACCTCAGGAACATCTCCCCATATGCCATAGGCTTCCAACAAGCAGCAAGGGACTGTTATGTCTGTCATGGAGAGACTATACCCACTTTTATCAAAGTAAAATACTAGTGTAAGTAAATAATCTATAGCAGAAGAATATATAATTAAAACAGTACAAATGTAACAAGAATAACCAAGAAAAGAAATACCATACTCAACTAACAGGTAAACACGAAATATTTACACATATATATATATATATATATATCAAGAGTCTAAAAATAAGAAAACTGGATGCAAGAAGATAGTGACTCTCAAGAGGGTTCTGAACAATGTCTGGTTCCCTCAACCAAGATCCATCCCCAATCATCAATCTAAACCAGGTATCTTTCCCTTGTCCTATTTTGCAACAACAAATTCTATTCAGTTACCGATCAGGAAACCCGAGTAGGGTTTGAGTAAAACTCAGTAGGTCACCACTAAGAGTTTCTAAAAAAATCTATTCATAAGTAGTGTATGCAGTTTTATTAATAATAAAAATAAGGAAATATGGGAAACAATTTATATTTATCTAATTAACCATTATTTAATAACATAAACATTCGGGTTTCTGAGGACCCCCAAAACAGAATACCTACTTCAGCCCATGCTGGAGTCTAAACCATTTCCCCAGTTCAATTTGTAATCATTATTTCACAATTTTCAATTTATAAATAGCCAAAAGAAACCATAGTATGAAATAAATAAAAGGGTGTAGAACGACATGTCCGACACACTTGTTATTATTTTGAGCATCAGTCCCTATATCACAACCCCATGGTTATTTGAAACAGTACATATCCCATAAAATAATAATTTCATGTATTTCATTGGTTCTAGGGCACCATGTCTAGAACCGCTGTGGGTATTTAAAGCATTAGTCTGTGTCCCGCAACCCATTTCCGATCAAATATCTATTTCACATATACCACATCATTTAATGTTTAGTCAACCTTATCCTTCTATCAAAGTTCTCATTTAAAATATCATTTAATTAATTTAACCATTAATCACAACAATTGCACCATTAATTAAAATAAACTTGTTTAACTAAATCCAAAATCACAAAAATCCGCCTAACAATTCCACCAATTTGTTATTTAAAATAACCATCTAATTAACCACATTATGACCATAAATTAATATTGAAATTGGTTAACCGGATCCATCATCACAAAATACTCTTAATTATTTTATTAATTAATTATTTATACCAATCAATTATATTAATAATTTAACATTTACCAAAATTAATTAATTTTCACAATTAATTAATTGATTAAAAAAACTCAAATATTATTTACACCATGATATTTGTACAACTGCATACGCATAATAAGATAAGACAATGATATTATATTTTAAACCACCTATCTTATGTTAAAGAAAATTCACAGATCAAAAATTGTGTTATGCATTGATCTGGTTTGAGAAGAAAGAGGACAGATGAACACCCTAAAAAACGCACTTGAACAGTTGATAAATATCTTATGATAATATAATATTTATTTATCATGTATTGATTCCATATTATTAATATATAAATATACCTGATATTATTATGAGGAGAGAAAAAAATTATTTTTGTTGATAGATTATTTAATCAAATCCTAAATTGATAATTTCTTTTAAAAAAGTTCCATGAAATAACTAGTTGAAAAACAGATTACCATTTATAAAATAATCCTCATTTTCCAATTTTATTTCCATCAACTTTTTTTACAAAATAATTATTATAAAGGACATAAATACTGAGTTTATAAAAAAAATAAAAAAATAAAATCTAAATAAAACACACCTGATTGGCGCACTATGTTTTGGTGCACATCAAGGAGGTGCTTCAATGGGGTAATGCACCGGGTTCTCGCGGAGGACGAGGGGAGTCCCTGTTGTACCCCACACTCTTTGATTTTCATGATCACAATCACTTTCATATGTGTTTAACATTGTTTTTAAGTGTTGTGAATGATAGGCACAAGATTGCCAAAGGATTGGCCCAAGAAAGCTGACAAATGGACTGAAATTCAGTCCACCGGCCAACCGGTGGCTTGACCACCGGCCAGCCGGTGGACCTGGCAGAGGCATTGCCCACTGCCAGGCTCCACCGGTCAGCCGGTGGCATTCTGGCTCAACAGTGAGACCTATTGTCTCACCACCGGCCAGCCGGTGGCCTCAGCACCGGCCAGCCGGTGGCTCATGGGCAGAACAAGTTTCCATCATCCCAGGCACCGGCCAGCCGGTGGACCTGTACCGGCCAGCCGGTAGCCCAGTCAAACTAGCCGTTGGGTTTGACCAGTCAACCTTCTTTTGGCCTCCAACAGCTCCGAGGACTTTTCCAACGGCTCCGAAGGCCCCCAATGGGTTCCATGCCTATAAATAAAGGCCAAGGAAGCCCCGGACATCTATCGGATCATATACCAAGCGCTCGGACACCTTGTTGCACATTTGGCGAACCTCCGGCGCTTCACCTTCAAGGATCCTCAAGTGCTCCATCCAATTCCACATTCAAGAGCACCCTCAAGAAGCTTGGGAGAGCACGCTACATCAGCTCCATCATCCAATTGGCGCCCAAGACTTCCTCAAATACGGGTTTTATTGTTTTATTTAGTTTGAGCTTTAAAATTGGGTTTGTGCCTACAAACCCCAAACCCTTTTCTCATCTCCCTTTCTTTTGGGTTTCACACCACCACTAAGGTGTGAAAAGTTTTCTTCAAGCCTTTCCTTTTAAAAGGCTTGAGTTTTCGGTGAGCTATCCTTCACCCGTTAAAAAGGCTAGTGGGTTCTTGCTATTCCATTAAAAGCAAGTGGGTTCTTGCTAAACCACAAAAAGCAAGCTGTAATAGGTCCTAGTGCTACCACAAAGCCTAGTGGGTTTCTTGCTAAAACCATTGAAAAGCAAGCGGTAGGAATCTCTCAACGGTTGAGTTGGGAGCGGAGACGTAGGCCGGGTTTTGGCCGAACTCCGTTATCAATTTCTTGTGTCTTGCCTTATTTATTTCCGCTGCATTTTTCACTTTGTTTTTAATTTGTTTCTTTTTTTTTAAAAGGCAATTCACCCCCCTCTTTCCATCATTTCCCCGTTTCATTCCGACCCAACATTTGGTATCAGAGGGCGTATTTGAATAATTCCCTAACCGGTTTCAAATTAAAGATCCTATTTTTTTTTGATGGCTTCTACCGCTTCTTCCTCTCAATCCCCCGAAGGACATTCTTTGGATCGTGCTCCATTCTTTGATGGAGCCGATTATACTTTTTGGAAAACCCGCATGTCAACTTTTCTTAAAAGTATTGGCTATCCAATTTATAGAATTGTTATGCATGGTTTTACGCTCTCCTCTCCCGATGAGTCAAAATGGACCCCCAATGACATTGCAAATTTTGAGCTTGATGGCAAAGCCATGAACGCTCTTCATTGTGGTCTTGACCGTTATGTTTTCGATTGCATTTCTTCTTTCTCTACTTCACATGATATTTGGAAATGTTTAGAGCTAACCCATGAAGGTACTAGCATGGCTCAAAAGCAAGAACCCGCTCGAAAGCAAGAACCCGAGGCAAAATCCGTACCCTCTTGCCCACTTCACAAGAAAAGGGCCAAGAAGAAGAAGAAGAAGGCTTTAAAGAAAACTTGGAGTGATAGCTCCTCCTTCTCTTCTTTCTCCTCAAGCGACAACGGTAAAAAATGCCTAATGGAAAAACATGAGGTATCATCTTCCGACTCTTCTTCCTCGTCTTCTAGTTCTTCAAATTCTTTCAATCATTTGTCCTATGAGGATCTCCAATATGCTAGAGACCAACTAGAAAATGGTTTTCATGAACTTTCGTCAAAATTTGTTGCTTTAAAAAAAATCTTTCAAAAAACTTTCCTCCGAAAAAGACCAACTTCTCAAAGAGAAGGAGGAACTCACCCTTAAAATCCAAAATTTTCCAAATGTTGATTCTATGGAATCAACCATCAAAGACCTTAGAGAATCCCTAGCCAAGCTCTCTCAAGGTGAACAAAATTTGTCCAAACTCTTAGGTTCTCAACGACTATCTAGAACCACTCAAGGACTTGGCTACACCAACCAAGCTTCCTCCTCCCATGCTCCCACTGTTTTTGTAAGGGGGAGCTCCGATTACAAATTTTGCAATTATTGTAAGAAAACCGGGCACCTTATTTATGAATGTAATTGTAAAAACACCCGGTACGGTCAACCCAAGTCTATTTTCTTTTCGGACGAGTTTTATAGGAGAAGACCCGCTACAAGGCAAGTGTGGATTGAAAAATCCCTCTTAGCGAGTCTCTCCGGGCCTAAAATTATCTCTTTTCAAAATCCCTCTCCCCGGTGACTTTTTGTCTTTATTTAGGGGGAGTTAGGTTCTTTTAAGCCTTTTTGTGATTTAAAAATTTTCATTCAAAATTCTCATTTCAAATTTTCAATTCAAAATTTTCGATTCAAACTTTCAATTTCAACTCTAGGTTTCAAAATTTTCAATTCAAAATTTTCTATTCAATTTTTGATTCAAAACATTCAATTCAAACTGTTATTCAATTTTTCATTTCAAAATTTTCAACAATTGGTATTATTTTCAATTGGTTTAAAATCTTGATTTTCAATTTTTTCCCTCAATCAAGTTTTATGCCCCATTCTATTTTGATAATCACAAAGGGGGAGAAATTCCTTGATTGATTGGGGGAGAATCTTTTCTCTCATGCTTAGTATTTATTTTCAATTTATCATTTAAAGCATGCCTTTCATTTTAGTTTTTACATTGCTTAGATAAGTGATTGTGATCATCAAAATAGGGGGAGATTGTTGTACCCCACACTCTTTGATTTTCATGATCACAATCACTTTCATATGTGTTTAACATTGTTTTTAAGTGTTGTGAATGATAGGAACAAGATTGCCAAAGGATTGGCCCAAGAAAGCTGACAAATGGACTGAAATTAAGTCCACCGGCCAACCGGTGGCTTGACCACCGGCCAGCCGGTGGACCTGGCAGAGGCATTGCCCACTGCCAGGCTCCACCGGTCAGCTGGTAGCTTGACCACCGGCCAGCCGGTGGCATTCTGGCTCAACAGTGAGACCTACTGTCTCACCACCGGCCAGCCGGTGGCCTCAGCACCGGCCAGCCGGTGGCTCCTGGGCAGAACAAGTTTCCATCATCCAAGGAACCGGCCAGCCGGTGGACCTGTACCGGCCAGCCGGTAGCCCAGTCAAACTAGCCGTTGGGTTTGACCAGTCAACCTTCTTTTGGCCTCCAACGGCTCCGAGGACTTCTCCAACGGCTCCGAAGGCCCCCAATGGGTTCCATGCCTATAAATAAAGGCCAAGGAAGCCCCGGACATCTATCGGATCATATACCAAGCGCTCGGACACCTTGTTGCACATTTGGCGAACCTCCGGCGCTTCACCTTCAAGGATCCTCAAGTGCTCCATCCAATTCCACATTCAAGAGCACCCTCAAGAAGCTTGGGAGAGCATGCTACATCAGCTCCATCATCCAATTGGCACCCAAGACTTCCTCAAATACGGGTTTTATTGTTTTATTTAGTTTGAGCTTTAAAATTGGGTTTGTGCCTACAAACCCCAAACCCTTTTCTCATCTCCCTTTCTTTTGGGTTTCACACCACCACTAAGGTGTGAAAAAGTTTCTTCAAGCCTTTCCTTTTAAAAGGCTTGAGTTTTCGGTGAGCTAGCCTTCACCCGTTAAAAAGGCTAGTGGGTTCTTGCTATTCCATTAAAAGCAAGTGGGTTCTTGCTAAACCACAAAAAGCAAGCTGTAATAGGTCCTAGTACTACCTCAAAGCCTAGTGGGTTTCTTGCTAAAACCATTGAAAAGCAAGCAGTAGGAATCTCTCAACGGTTGAGTTGGGAGCGGAGATGTAGGCCGGGTTTTGGCCGAACTCCGTTATCAATTTCTTGTGTCTTGCCTTATTTATTTCCGCTGCATTTTTCACTTTGTTTTTAATTTGTTTCTTTTTTTTTAAAGGCAATTCACCCCCCTCTTGCCATCATTTCCTCGTAATTTTCCGACCCAACAGTCCCGGCCTACCAAAGTAAGGTTGTCGGAATAGAGTTTCAGGTTTAATCAGATTATATAGAACTAATCCCGCAATAAAAAATTAAGGTCACTTCTATTAATAAACTCCATGCACAAGCCTCTACTCAAGAACTAAAAGCCTCATTAATCCACTCCTTAGAATGAAACAATTAATTAATATTTCTTAGTTTCATCTCATTGAGTCATTTACATTTTTGAAACATCAAAAATAATTAAAATTTCATGTTTTAGAATTCTTCCAATGTTATGAATGGTGGAAACCCATTAAATTTAGAAGTTGAATAATATTCACCAATTTTAATTAAATAAGAAATTTAATTATTTAACATGAAAATCAAATAATCTCAAACATGCATTAAACATAATAATTATGCCTTGACTAGGGTAAAAACCCCATTCTGGGCCCAATGGTGGTATCATATTTCTCAAATGACGAACCATTTGAGAGATAATAATAATTTAATACATAAAAAATAGAATAAACAATTAATAAAAAAAATTGTGAGCAAGGTATCCAAACGCTCGTTGCTTACCAATGATATTTTTTATTAAGGGTAAACCCCTCATTTTGGACATGTTGGTGGTCTCAAATTTTTCGTACAATGCAAGGTTTGTGATTTATTGATTATTTATTCTTTTAAAAAGGGAATAATTAATTCATTTAAATAAAATGGTTCTTTTTTGAAAACGAGACATCTAAACGCTCGACACATACAAATGTTATACCTTTTCTAGAGTTAACCCCATATTTTAGACCCATTGGTGGTCTCATATTTCACATAGAATGCACCGTTTGAGAGAAATTTTATTATTTTTAAGAAAATAATATATTAAATATTAGTAAATAACATTAACTTATGACCAAGGCATCCAAATGGCTGACACCAATATATGTAATACTCATCTTAGGTTAAACACCTTGTTTCAGATACTGCAGTGATCATAGATTTCCCATATGATGCACCGTTTTGGAGTTATTAAAATATTTTTCCCAAATCTTATGTATTTTAAATAATTTAATTAATATATTTAATTCATCTACGCCGAGGATTTTTGGGCCTAATAATCTGACACTACTATGTGACTAGCTATGAAACCATTCCATTAAAATATTTTTAATTCTTAACCGGACATTATTTTTTATGTAGATTATTTAATCATTTATTATGTTGTTTTGTCAATAAATTATTGTCATATTATTCACATGAAATATTTATAATTTATAAAAATAAAAGTCTTAAAAGAAAACATAACTGAAAAAATCATATAAGTCCATAATGGTAATTTTATAATAAGGGCCTCTCATGGTTCATTTAAACTCACAAATGCATGCAAAACAAGAGAATAAAGAATAAAAATTATCTAAAGAAAATATTTCATAAAAAACATTCGGTGTTACAATCTACCCTCTTAAACTGATTTTTTCCCCCAAAATTTATCACATGGAAACAAATAGATGAGGATACCTCTCCCTCATCATACCCTCCAGTTACCATGTAGCTTCATCAAATTGGTTGTTCCTCCATAAAACATTATCCAAGAGAGGATTCTTGTTTTATAGAACATTTTATCTTTGATGTAAAATCTATATTGGTTGTTTTTTATAAAAAATATCTTGCTCCAATGGTACAAATTATGATCTTAGTACATGTGAGGGATAAGGTATGAATTTTTTCAAGAGTGATATAGGGAACACATCATGAAATTTAGAGAGATTCATTGGATGGTCAAATCAGTAATCTACCCTCCAAAAAATATCTATAATTTCAAAAAGATCTATACACATAGGGAACCAATTTCCCTTCATTCTAAATCTCATTACCCTTGTCTAGGGAGATATTCATAGAAACTCCTTAAAACCCACTTAAAAATTATAGGTCTTTTCTTTGGTTGTCAGCATAACATTTTTTGGCTGTGAGACCCATTTATGTGTTTTTGAAAAGATCTGAAATGATCAATCATTTCATCAAAAAGATCAGGTCCCAATAACTTTATTTCCCCAACTCCATACCAAAAGGTTGGAGATATTCACTACTGTCTAAAGGGGGGGCGGGTTCATAATGAGAAATCGGAATACTAGAGTGAAAGCTATTGTTGCAAGAAAATTCCACACAAAGTAGGTGTCGATCCCAACCACATTTGATATCCAAAGAGAAATTTCGCAACATGTTATCAAGATTTTGAATTTTCCTCTCAAACTGCCCATCTGTATTAGGATTTTAAGTAGTGCTAAAACATAACATTGTATATAGAGTATGATTAAGACTATGCAAGAAAATTGAGGCAAACCTCGGATCCTGATCATATATAATGAAAGTGTTACTCCATAAAATATTACCACTTCTTTTACATATATCCTAGAAATATGATCAAGATAGAAATCCTATATAATAGTAATAAAGTGTACAGACTTCATATGGTGATCAAATTTAACGCATATAGCATTATGACCATTATATTTTTTTAGGATATACAATAATAAAGTCTATAGTGATGTTTTCCAATTTCCATTCAAGTATGGATAATGGTTGTAACATCCCTATTGACTAATGTCAGTAAAAATTAACTTGCTGAAAAACCATTAATCAAGAGACATATATGACGACATCTATTTTCATTCCATACCACCTAAAATACCATTTCATGTCCATATATATCTCTGTGATTCTAGTTTAAAAAGAGAATGAAGAACTAAAAGGCTCATCCAATATCTCCTACCATAATCTTCTATGGGAGGAATAAAAACCATGTTCCTGAATCTTATTATTTTATTACAATCAATGTTGAATTTAAGAACATTTATCACCTTATTTGTTATCTCTAATGATTTATTTTTCACCTCCTTAATCATTACATGTATAAATGGTTGATATTTCATTTGAGAAAGATAAGATTTCTCCCTTTCCTTTAAAATCTCATGATCCATCCTTAGAAAATCCATAAATATCAGATCTTTTGTTATCCTCTTCATGGATAGGCTGGCATGGTCTTGTTGCATCAATGAATCTGCCAACTTGTTCACTTTCCAAGGGTGGTAATGTATTGAGCATTCATAATCATTAATCAACTCCAACCATCATATTTGGCACATATTCTTCTCCAATGGTGTAAAAATATACTTTAAAATTATATGGTCAGTATAAATATCACACCATTCACCATAAAAATAATTCCTATAAATATTTAATGCAAATATTACAACGACTAACTCCAAATAATGAGTTGGGTAACTTTTTATCATGGATTTTCAACTGCTTTGAGGCATAAGCTATCAACATATCATTTTTCCTAAGTACACATCTCAATCCCTTATTGGATACGTCATTGTAGATCTCAAACCTTTCTCTACTACAATTCAGTGTGAGCACAGGTTCACAGGCTAACCTTTTTTTAGATCATTGAAATTCTATTCACATTCCTCCATCCAAACAAGATTAACTCTTTTCCAAGTAAACATGGTGTGTGGATTATATAATCTTGAAAAATATTTCACAAAATGTCGATAATATACAGCAAAACCAAGAAAATGTTGTATCTCTATTACCATTTATGTTCCCAACCAGCTTTCAACAACTTCTATTTTGGATGGATCTACAGATATCCCTTCTCTTGAGATAATGTAACCCAAAAATGAAACTTTTTGAACCCAAAATTCACACTTATATATTTTTCATAATCCTTCTCCTCTCTCAGGGTTTTTAGTATAATTATCAATTGGTCTTCATGGTCTTCCTTACTCTTATAATAGATAAGAATATCATATATGAATACTACAACAAATTGATCAAGATATTCTCTAAACCCTCTATTCATAAGATCTATAAAGATAGTAAAGGAATTAGTAAGACAAAAAGGAATAACTATAAATTCATAGTGTCCACACACTGTATGAAATTCTATATTTGGTACATCCTCTTTTATGACCCTTAATTGATGATATCCTGAATGAATATGAATCTTGGAAAAGTACTTAACTCGGCATAGTTGGTCAAATATGTCATAAATGTGGGGAAGATGATATTTTCCTAGATAATTAAATTGTTATGTTCTTGATAATCAATTTAGAGTCTCATTGATATATATTTCTAATTAATAAATAGAATTGATGCTCCCTAAGGTGACTCACTAGTGAATATTAATCCCTTATCAAGATTATCTTGGAGTTGCTTCTTTAATTATTGCAACTCAATTGGGGTCATTCATTAACGTGTATTTGAAATAGGCAAAGCACTCGGGATGAGTTCTATTGAAAACTCAAATTTAGGATTTTTTAGAAGACTAGGTAATTCCTATGGAAATTCATCATCAAACTCTCATATAATGGGTGTATTTGTAATTGTGAGTTTCTCCCCCAACCATTTGACATAAATAGCCTTCATTTATAGGAATGAAGAACCATAATATGGGTCAATATTTTACTAGAAGGTTATATTTATCATTACTTAAATAGATGATCATAGATTGATCTAGAATACGTAATGTGACTTACTTTCCTTGGAAATTGATATGGGATCCATATATAGAAATCCAATCCATTACAAGAATCACATAAAATTACACTATAGTATAGATCTCAAGATTTTCCGGAAGCGCATTCCTATAAACATCAACCAGAGAAGAATTAAAAACATTTTATGCGACTGTTGTTCCATTAGGAGTTTCCACAGCTAACTCAACATCTAATTGTTGAGATAATATGATGATAAACTTATAAAATTATTCAAAAATTAAAGATTTCAGGGATCCAGAATCAAATAAAACCTTTTCTACTTTAGAATGGATGGTAGGTGTACCATTCCCCACTTTATTATTGTACTCCATGTCACAATTAGTGATTTTATGCCAATTTCTTTGACATTGTACTTAAGAGTTTTTTGATGTCAATCATCATCAATAACCCTTGGATTAGGTAATTTATTGGAATAATACCCAATTTTCATTCCCTTGTATCATTGATGTGTAGGAGGTGAATTCTATGTATCCCTTTTTCGCATCATTAGAAATATTTTCCCCATAACTTCGGCATTCAACTTCATGATGACCTTATTTTCCATACATAAAACATTTTCTAGTCCCTTTAAGAAGATTCCACCCATGTTTATTTCCACATATTGAGCATAAGGGGAAACTCATCTTCTTTTATATGTGGTCATTATATTTTCCATTAAATTTCATTTCTCTCATCTTATCAAACCTGTAACGACCCGAGAGACTGTGTTTTGAGTAATGACAAGTTAGTTTTACAATGCCACCTATCATGTGAACAAACAATAATCTTATAAGATAATAATAATAATAAAATAGAAAAACACATCAAATGAATGATAGGCCCTTTTATTCAAATGAGTAACATCTCGGTGGCTACAACTCCCAACAATCGATCAAGAAGTTAAGCTAACCAAAAATCCCAATTAAAAACCCGATTACAATTATAGGGAGACCGCTTAAAACCACCAGGACCCCAAGAAGGCGGTAAGGGTCTTTAGCATCCATCAGAATAAACATGAGGATGGCCTAAACCACTGCAACCGTGCTGAGCACCAATGGAATGACACGAGCCATCTCCTCCTTTCTCATTCAGTCACCTTTAGTGAGGGATACCTCGAGACCATAATCTTTATAAGAACACTAATTCGACCATTGGACCCTAACAGCTATAAATATAACTGTTGGCTCCCCATGATTCTCCTATCCAATAATGTTTTATTATAGACCGTTGGAGATAAGAATGATTTACCCCCGAAAGTTTCGAAAAGTTAATTATGTAATTAGATTTAATATTTATGACATCAATAATAACATAATTAATTTATTTCTTGTTTCCCCAAAATGAGAATTATATTTTACGTTTCAAAATGGTGAAAATTAGTATTATTTTTTTCCATAATTTACTATACATATTTCTAACTTGAGAAATTGAACTTTTATTTTGTAATTATATTTAATCTGATGGGTTTTTTACTTTGCCTAAAAAAATTTGTACTCAAACTCTTGAGTTATATATATGTTGCATCAAACCTTGAATTAAATGTATTATATCTATCTCCAAATTAAATATAAGTAATAATATTAATACAAATGTTTATAATTTGATTAACATTTTTGAAAACTATGTGAAATTATGATTTCATTTACTTATGTGTTTCATAACGATAATATTTATATCAATGCACTCTTATGTATGATTTTGAAAATAATTATAAATGCCGTTATGTTTAATATTTAATTTTATTAATAATATTATTCTTTAATTAAGGTAATTAATATAATTATTTAATAAAATACATTAAATATATATATATATATAATAATATGTTTTGATTAATTAATGTATTTTTGTAATAAATAAACCATTGACCAATGAATTTTCTTAAAATAATAAAAGTTAGATTAATAATTGAATGTTAATAATAAAAACAATGTTATTATAAGATAATAAAAAATAATATTAATAAAACAACTTTGTTTTTTTAAACCGTTGAACCGCATTTTTAAGCGCCTCCTCAAGCTGTACCGTCGGATCTGGCACACCT
The DNA here is from genome assembly GCA_963277665.1 of Viscum album. NCBI lineage: Eukaryota > Viridiplantae > Streptophyta > Magnoliopsida > Santalales > Viscaceae > Viscum > Viscum album. The sequence continues at coordinate 707,324,976 of OY728129.1, forward strand.
CCATCGCACCGTCCGTTTTTTAAGCCGCACCGCTTCTAAGCTGCATGATCAACTCCTGTATAATCCCAGTCGTTCCTTCTTTCTCTGGTTTTCTTCTTCCCTCGCGGCCTTCTTCTTCCTCGCGCAGCTGTACCGGTAGGTTAGGCGGCTCGTTTTCTTCCATAGGCCGGCAAGTGGACCCTTCTTCTCCACTTTTTCAACAGATTCGGCACAGACTCCCCTCGGATACCCTCCATGCAGGTTGAGTCCTCTGTTTTTTAAACCTTGGTTTACACCGAAGGCTGGGGAGTTTTGCACCGAAGGTGAGGAAAGATTTATACTGAAGCTCCTTGGAACTCCGACCACCGGACCGACCTCGCCTGCTTCATCTTCCTCTCCTCCTCTCCGAACAGGTAATAGAAATCCTTTCTTTTGTTTCTTTTTCTCCAGTTTTGATACATCTTTTTTTATACACTCTACGTATATATGTGTATATATAATATATATATATACATAAGGTCATAAGAATTATATCTCACCGTTTCACTCTTCTTGTTTTTAGAGGCAAATGAAGGTAAGATCTCGTTTTAAATTTCTTCTGTTTTGGTGGATATACATGGTCATATACACTTCATACGCAAGTGTATATAAATATACATAAAGGCCTTAAGAACCGGTTACCACTGTTCACCTCTTCCAGAACTCAACCGGGTTAAAGGAAGTTTGGGGGGGTGTTTAATTCAGTTTTAATAATATACACCTTGTGTGTAAATATATATATATTTTCATATATATATATGGAGATACATTCATATGTACACCTTTCTTTCACATGTTTATAACCCTGGTTTTATTATGCCCTATGAAAAATGGAGTTTGCTGGGAATTTTATCAACATATATGATTATAAAAATATATAGATCATATATATATATATATGTACATGTGATTATATAATATGTACATGTACATCTATGTGCAAATATGAGGACAATCTTATTTATTTATTTTAAAATTTACCACAATATCACATAACGATTTATTACAAATTTTATGTTCCCTTTGAGATTATTACTTCAAGAACAATACCCAAAACTATTTTTATACATGTTTATATGTATGATGAAGTTTAAGGGTTATTTTGATATCAAAATAATTCTTTCAATTGAAAATATTCATTTATCACCATTCTTGATAAATCATGATTTTGTTTTGTGAAGATGGGTAGTGTGTGAAATTTCTTTACACTCTTAGAAGTATATATATATATGTATTCGTATGAATATGTACTCATATTTATGGATCGACCATGTTGTATGCAAGAATTATTTTATGCCAATAAGGGTTTTATAAAAACTATGTTCACATTGCATTTTTATGTAAAATAACCCCATTCGGTTTTACCAAACATTAATTTTTTTGTTAAACGAATAACATGAGAAAAATTATTGAGAATGGTTTAATTTGGAAAACCCATGAACGTGTGTATACTCAACTATATTTATATTTTTATATATAGGTATATATAACCATGTATCAATATTTTGTCTTCAAATACAAGTTCTTCCTATGATGTTTGCAAATTTTTCAAAGGAAAGGTCATGATATTCAAAGTGAAAATGAGTTTTTACACAACTATATATATATATTCATGCAGTTTACATACATATATACATGAATTCCCAAGATGGACCTACTTGCACACTTTATATCCCTAATTGTATGTATATTCACACAGTTTTAATTAAACACCCACAATACCCATTTATCAGCATGTGTATTAGTTATGAACGACCTTGTTTTTCGTTGGTATTATGATGCTTTGGAATGTTAAAGTGCTTATATTCATGTTTTCAATTGTTAAGTTAATTTCTTATGTAAACGGATTTTTAGCATGCATGTCTTAGTTTTATTAATGTTTGAACTGTCTTCATGTTATGAATATGTATGTGAAAAGGGGGTTTGATTAAGAATGTATGAATGAAACCCTATGAATGAAAGACCATGTCAAGATATGTGAGGGAAGTATTGGACTTAAATGTGACGGGTGCGCCCGGAATTATATAGTGAAATATGAATTATGTGACGGGTGCGCCCAGAATTATACAGCGCTCCAATGCATTGGGTAAAGTATGAGTCTCATGAGACGTTATGTGTGACGGTCTTGGTAGTTAAACTTGGCCTGTACTACCATGGAAACGGGATTGGCAGTTATCCATGACCTGTTAAGTATGTTTTACGGTCCTGACATAAGGTCTTGACAAAGTCTGACATTATACATTCCCTCTGCATGTGATGATAAATGGCCAACCAGGGCTTAGTTCAACTAACAGGACATCCCCTAGTTGAAAATTCCCATGACTATGAAAATGTAATTATGTGATAAGAACTGTATTTCATGTGGTAAGTTGTTAGAAGAACTGTATGAGCTCATGAATCATGTTATGAATGTTTTCCCTGCTTACTCACAGATTTCTTTTAGAACTAAAGTAATCTTGGTTGAATATTATGCATTATATATTCTTCATGTCTTGCGCTCTCTGATCATGTTTACATTAAATTTTATTTTAAGCACGTACTTCTTCTATGTGCAAGTGGTTTTAAAAAATGTTGGATTTCATGTTTTTATGAAAAGATAATTATTTGTGTTTGGCGAAGTGTTTTATTCTCTTCAAATGGACTGCTTTGAGAAAGAGTTTTCTTAAAACGTTTTTTAAACCCCTTACTGGGCATATTTTCTCACCCTATGCTTTTGTTTTAAATTTTTCAGGCATGGTTTTTACTAATGAAGTTTATCAGAAGCAGCTGGTTTCCCAGAATCCTGAGCCTCACGATCTTTTGAAGTAATGGGACATGATATATTATTTGTAACTGTTGTAAAGAAATGATAGTATATCATGTCTCATATGGCACTCGGGGATCAGGGTTGCTACAGTTGGTATCAGAGGATGGGTTCAGGAAACTCTGGAAAACCAGGTGGTATGAACATATTTCTATGATTGACTAAGTAAACATGTTATAACATTTAGATGGCTGATGAAAATGTACCTACCGACCTACTGTCACTTCCCACTAAGGCACTGGAGAACATTGTATCTCTAGCTATCCGTGAAAACTTTCTAAATTACGCACGAATTCGCATGACATTTAAGCACTTGTATGACGTGTCAAACTCACACAGGGTTCTTAGTCTTCACCAGGGATTGGGGATGGATTATCTCCTAATGATGATGACCCAATTTCCCTCTCATGCATGTCGGGGAAAGTATCATGAGGGACTCTTCCAAGTGTTCACGACTGGTGAAGAATTTGGCACGATGCTTGATAACCCCTTTCAAGAAGCTGCTACTGCTGGAGACCTCCAAGTGGCTAACCTATTCTAGATGTTGCACTATGGCTTCTAGGGCCAGTTAATGGACCTTGGAGTGTTGGAAGATGAGTCCACCCGATTGTCTCTTAGGCAAGAGGTGTATACTGATGTTTCCCAACTCCATACCCCTAACGCTAAACTCATGAGGCGTTATAGATGTTCCCATGAGTTTAGTCCCATCTGTTCAGCATGTGTGTGGTTTGAAGAGTTAGGGAGTTTTTCCACTCTTTGTGGTGTAGGTTTAGTAAACTCGGACTTTCTTGTGTAAACTTTTGAATAAATGAATGTTTCTTGTTTCCTTTCCCGCCTCTACCATATCAGTTTTGTTAAGAGTTTCCTTTCGAATGTTTTTTTCCATATGTCTTGTCAAATGAACATCTCATCACTACCTGATGCGTTAGTATAGGTTATCGTGATCAGGGCATGCACGTTGGATTATCCATCCTTTCTCCACCTGTGAGGGTCCTGCCAACGTTTGCTCGATCTGGAAACTGGTCCTAAGATTATTCATTTGTGTTAAGAGTATGATCGAGTTTTTCACCTCATCGCCACTGCTCAACTCCCCTGCTATAGGAAAATGGGAAGGTACTACGAAGACCTCTTCAAGTGTTTTACTCTGGCACAGAACTTCTCTTCTAGAGCATGCTTCCTCGTAGCTGCCCAGGATGGCCACCTTAGTGCAGCCCATATGTTCCAGGTCTTGAATTTTAGTCTCCTCAATCACATCATTCATATGGACTACCTTGAGCATGATGTGGCCCGGAGAGTTATCAGGGAGTTCATCTACGCGGACGTTTCTGATCTTTTCACCACATGACCCACCCTTTGGAAGCCCGTGTGCAGTACACACGAGCAAGAGTTCAAGACGTACTGTTCGGAGTGCATCTGGGCTAGTGAAACGAAAGAACTATGTGCCAACTCTGGTATTCCGTTAACCGAGCCAGATCCACTATTTCGGTAATATTGTACGTCTGGGGTTTCTGTTTTTTTTTTTACTTTTTATGAATAGAATTGCAAGGGTGCAATTCTTTGAAGGGGGAGTAATATAACTACCCGAGAAATCGTGTTTTGAGTAATGACATGTTTGTTTTACAATTCCACCCCTCAAGTGAACAAAAAATCATCTTATAATATAATAATAATAATAAAATAGAAAAACACATCAAATGAATGAAAGGACCTTTTATTAAAATGAGTAACATCTCCGTGGCTACAACTCATTGCAATCGAACAAGAAGTTAAGCTAACAAAAAATCCCAATTAAAAACCCGATTACAATTATAGGGAGACCTCTTAAAACCACCAGGACCCCATGAAGGCCGTAAGGGTCTTTGGCATCCATCAGAATAAACATGAGAATGGCCGAAGCCACTGCAACCGTGTCGAGCACTAAAGGAATCAAACAAACCATCTCCTCCTTTCTCCTTCAGTCACCTTGAGTGAGGGATACCCCAAGACCAGTATCTTTATAAGAACACTAATTCGACTGTTGGTCCCTAACGGCTATAAATATAACCTTTGGGTCCCCATGATTCTCCTATCCACTAATGTTTTATTTTGGACCATTGGAGATAAGAATTTTTTACCCCCGAAAGGTTCGAAAATTTTATTATTTAATTTTCTTTAATATTTATGACATCAATAATAACATAATTAATTTATTTCTTGTTTCCCCAAAATGAGAATTATATTTTATGTTTCAAAACGGTGAAAATTAATATTTTTTTTCCGACTATTTACTATACGTGTTTTTTACTTGAGAAATTCAACTTTTATTTTGAAATTATATTAAATCTGATGTGTTTTTTACTTTGCCTAAGAAAATATGTACTCAAACACTTGAGTTATATATATGATGCATCAAAACATAAATTAAATGAATTATATCTGTCTCTAAATTAAATATAAGTAATAATATTAATGGGAATGTTTATAATTTGAATAACAGTTTTGAAAACTATGTCAAATTATGATTTCATTTATTTATGTGTTTTACAAGGATAATATTTATATCAACGCACTCTTATGTGTGATTTTGAAAATAATTATAAATGTATTCATGTTTAATGTTTAATTGTATTAATAATATTAATCATTAATTAAGGAAATTATGATAATTAGTTAATAAAAGAAATTAATATATATATATATATAATATGTTTTGATTAATTAATGTATTTTTGTAATAAATAGACCATTGACCAATGACCTTTCATAAAATAATAAAAGTTAGATTAATAATTGAATGTTAATAATAAAAACAATGTTATAATAAGATAATAGAAAATAATATTAATAAAATGACTTTGTTTTTTTTAAAACCGTTGAACCGCATTTTTAAGCACCGCATCAAGTTGGACTGTCGGATTTGGCACACCTCCATCACACCGTCCATTTTTTAAGCCGCACCTCTTTTATGCGGCACAATCAACTCCTGTATAATCCCATTCATTCCTTCTTTCTCCGGTTTTCTTCTTCCCCCGCGGCCTTCTTCTTCCTCGCGCAGCTATACCAGTAGGTCAGGCGGCTCGTTTTCTTCCATAGGCCGGCAGGTGGACCCTTCTTCTCCACTTTTTCCACAGAGTCGGCACCGACTCCCCTCGGATACCCTCAATGTAGGTTGAGTCCTCTATTTTTTTTAAACAATTTTTTACACCGAACGCTGGGGAGTTTTGCACCAAATGCGAGGAAAGAATTGCACCGAAGCTCCTTGGATCTCCGACCACTAGACCGGCCTCACCTCCTTCTTCTTCCTCTCCTCCTCTCCGAACAGGTAAGGGAAATCCTTGATTTTGTTTCGTTTTCCCCAGTTTTGATACATCTTTTTTTTATACGCTCTACGAATATATGTGTATATATAAATTATATATATACATCATGTCGTAAGAACTGTATCTCACCGTTTCACTCTTCCCATTTTGAGAGATGAACGAAGGTAAGATCTCGTTTTGAATTTCTACTGTTTTAGTGGATATACATGGTCATATACACTTCATACGCAAGTGTATATAAATATACAAAAAGGCCATAAGAACCGATTACCACTGTTCGCCTCTTCCAGAACTCAACCGGTATAAAGGAAGCTTTTTTGGGGGGGGGGGGTTTAATTCGGTGTTAATGATATACACCTTGTGTGTGAATATATATATTCATATATATATGACGGTACATGAATATGTACACCTTTCTTTCACATATTTAAAACCCTGGTTTTATTATGCCCTATGAAAAATGGAGTTTGCGGGTAATTTTATCAACATGTAAGATTATACAAATATATAGAGCATATAGATATATATGTACATGTGATTATATATGATGTAAATGTACGTCTATGTGAGAATATGAGGAAAAGATTATTTATTTCTTTTAAAATTTACCACAATATCACATAAAGATTTATTACAAATTATATGTTCCCTTTAAGATTATTAATTCATGAACAATACCCAAAACTATTTTTATACATGTTTATATGTATGACGAAGTTTAAGGGTTATTTTGATATCAAAATAATTCTTTCAATTGAAAATTTTCATTTATCACCATTCTTGAAAAATCGTGATTTTGTTTTGTGAAGATGGGTAGTTTGTGAAATTCTTTAAACCCTTACAAGTATATATATATATATATTCATATATATATATATGTACTCATATTTATGGATCGACCATGTTGTATGCAAGAATGATTTTATGACAATAAGGGTTTTATGAAAACTATGTTCACATTGTTTTTTTATGTAAAAGAACCCCATTCGGTTTTACCAAACATTAATTTTTTTGTTAAACGAATTACATGATAAATATTATTGAGTATGGTTTAATATGGAAAACCAATTCACATGTGTATACTCACCTATATTTATATTTTTATATATAGGTATATATATCCATGTATCAATATGTTGTCTTCAAATACAAGTTCTTCCTATGATGTTTTCAAACATTTCAAAGGAAAGGTCATGTTATTCAAAGTGAAAATGAGTTTTTACACAACTATTTATATATATTCATTAATTTTTCATACATATATACATGACTTCCCAAGGTGGACCTAATTGCACACTTTATATCCCTAATAGTATGTATATTCACATAGTTTTAATTAAACACCCACAATACCCATTTATCAGCATGTGTATTAGTTATGAACGACCTTGTTTTAACTTGGTATTATGATGCTTTGGAATGTTAATGTTTTTTTATTCATGTTTTCAATTGTTAAGTTAATTTATTATGTATACAGATTTTTAGCATGCATGTCTTAGTTTTATTAATGATTGAACTGTCATCAAGTTATGAATATGTATGTGAAAAAGGGGTGTGATTAAGAATGTATGAATGAAACCCTATAAATGAAAGATCATGTTACGATATGTGAGGGATGTATTGGACTTAAATGTGACGGGTGCACCCAGAATTATATAGCGCAATATGAATGATGTGATGGGTGTGCCTGGAATTATACAGCGCTCCAATGCATTGGGTAAAGTATGAGTCTCATGAGACGTTATGTGCGACGGTCTTGGCAGTTTTCCTTGGCTTGTGCTACCATGGAAATGGGATTAGCGGTTAGCGTTGACCCGTTAAGTATGTTTTACGGTCTTGACCCAAGGTCCTGACAAAGTCTGGTATTATACATTCCCTCTGCATGTGATGATAAATGGCCAACCAGGGGTTAGTTCAACTAAGAGGACATCCCCTAGTTGAAAATTCCCATGACTATGAAAATGTAATTATGTGATAAGAACTGTATTTCATGTGGTAAGTTTTTAGAAGAACTGTATGAGCTCATGAATCATGTTATGAATGTTTTCCCTGCTTACTCACATATTTCTTTTAGAACTAAAGTAATCTTGGTTGAATATTATGCATTATATATTCTTCATGTGTTGCGCTCTCTGATCATGTTTACTTTAATGTTTATTTTATGCACGTACTTCTTCTCTGTGCAAGTGGTTTTAAAAAATTTGGAATTCATGTTTTTAGGAAAAGATAATTCTTTTTTTAGAGAAGTGTTTTATTCTCCTAAAAAGGACTACTTTGATAAAGAGTTTTCTTAAATTGTTTTTAAAACCCCTTACTGGGCATATTTGCTCACCCTACGTTTTTGTTTTAAATTTTTCAGGCATGGTTTGTACTAATGAAGTTTATCAGAAGTAGCTGGTTTCCCAGAATCCTGATCCTTGCGATCTTCTGTAGTAATGGGACATGTTATATTATTTGTAAATATTGTAAAGAAATGTTAGTATATCATGTCTCATAATGCACCTGGGGATCGGGGTTGATACAGAACCCATATGAATGATCGGTTACTTCAATCTCCATCTCATCCTTGAGAGCACATCAAACAATTTCTTTATAGCTATTGAAGTCCTTTATAGATAATGCTCTTCGGATACATGGATTTATTCCACTAAAGAATAGATCATTTTTACTCTCAGGTTGGATAATAATTCAGAAGATTACCATTAAATTTTTGTAAAATTTACATTGTAGGTACCAATAGATTCATCATTCTTTTTCAAAATTTCAAGGTAATCCTTCTCCATATTTGTTCAAAGAATATGAGGAAAGTACTTATTTAAAAATAATTTCATGAAATCATCCCATTCCATGGATTCAATTTCATCTATTTGCCTCATATTATTGATAAGATTCCACAATTGATCAAATTCACCATCCAAACAGTATAATAATAAGATGGATTTATCATGTTTAGAACATTATAAAATTGAAAATATCATTTCATTGGTAATGATCCATTGTTCATCCACTAATGGATCAGAAGACCCGCTAATTGAAGGTGGACAATACCTCATGAAGAATTCAATATAATGTTGCTCCCTCCTTTTCTAGTTTGGATGGCTGACATGATTCATATCTTGAGAATTTTTTGTTATAATGGATACAATATTTTTATTCTATCTCCCATAACATATGGTGTCTCTAGGGAAAAATCATTACATTTCCCATCACATTTAGCATTAACGTCGTTCCTTCTGGATCCAACCATTGACTAAAACCATGATAGATAGTGTGAGAAAGTATAATCATATTATAGAAAACACATAATTCAAGAATAAAATTTAATTTTAGTACACTTTATGTTTTATCTCATTTTATTCATTAACATCTCTAAATCACTAGAATAGGATTATAACCTATACTTCGACATATCATAAGGGTTCTTACTAAGGTTCTCTTATGCTAGATTCCAAAGGATAACTATACCTTTTCTATGATACCAACTATAATGGACAATACTTTACAAATATATTACATCAACATTGAAAAATATTTATTACATAACACAACAAAAACACAAACAAGACCATATAGGTTTACTGTATTAAGAAACATGGAATCATAAATAACTGGTTCATAAAACATCCACATTGTCTCCAACATATTTATTCTTAACTAGACTCATTTTTTGACATATCATACATAATACCATTATTTATAACATTGGAAACGATACATATGAAATGGTGAGCTCAAATTCATAGTTTGGGTAAAAGAGGGAAGTATCAAATATTTCATAATCATAAGAAAATTTCATTTGAAAATATTATCCTTCATATTAAAGATCATAATATAATTTCATTGGAGAAATCATAAAAGGTCAATATAATACCAATAGTAACAACATAGTACATGAATTATCATGTAATACACACATAATCATAAAACTAATTTCATATTTGTTATGGATCATTTCCAAGACCATCATAGCGGACAATGTCTATTTCGGATCCGAGTTCACTCCTCGTTCCAACCTTGTATTACTGAACTAGATTTAAATGTTGTTCCCATCATGTAAATGTCATGATATATGAATATTTACCAAATTAATTGTAGGGAGATATACATCACACCCATCTCATTATTAATCAACTCTTACTTGTGCCACAAAAACATAAAAATATTCACCATAGCATAACCCATGTAATAAAATGGGTTTCTTAAATATATTTTCATCACAATTGATATAAAAAATGGAGTTCATAAATAAAAATCCATCATAAACATAATAAAATCATAGTAATAATAGGTATATAAATATAACCCTATATAAAGTGTGTCACATTATATGGAAAATAATTTTGAGAAAACGGTTGAAATTAATTCCCCAAGAAAATATCAGTTCATCTTAAAAAAAGCATTCCTCAAAATGACACTCTATTTTAATAGAAATTTTTTTGTGTGGAAATAACCCTATATTATTTTTTGTGATGATTCAATAAAATAATCTATTATTAAAGTGTAAAAAAAATTCATGCTGTACAGAATAAAAAACACTATTCTCGAACTTTTAACAGAAAATTCAAAAAGTACCTCATACCAAAAAAACAAACGATTCCATTACTAGCATTTATTAAAAATTTACCAACAGGTAAAATTTTCTTTTAAAATTATAGAATTATATAAAAAATAATTTAGAGTATATATTTAGTAATCCTATTCTTGAATGATATTTATACCTGAGAAAATACATAAAAATAAATAATCTCGGATAAAAATGAGATTTTCAATGTTATCCCTTACCTTAGGTCTGATAAGATTTATATGTATATGAAGATCATGTATAATTATTTAAATAATGTTAATGATTTATTCAAAAATCATTATCATTTTTAGGATAAAAATTATGATAATATTTTCATTTTTTTGTTAGTAACATTTCATTGTTACTCCTTATTCTGGTATTAAGTGCTTTATGTTCTTATGCATGTTTTGTCAAATACGTTCTTATTAAACTTTCCATGTTATAGTTTAATCAATTATAATAAGATATTAGTATAATATATATCATATTTATTCATTAAATTAATTTATATAATCATTCTTTAATGAATATTTTGTTTAACGAATCACATTTCACCGTGAAGACAGTAAGCCGTACATATGCACGAGCGATGATATCATTCCCATAATTGATGAATGGAATTGAAGGGGATGGTGTATACTATCTCAGAATAAATATCATTTTATATTAATAATATATATATATATATATATATTCTATCATTATACTCATCCATGTAAGGTGGTGGTGAAAAACGGATTACACCACGGTGTGGAGACGGTAAACCATACATATTCACACATGGTTATTTCATTTTTCATAGGATGGGTAGAAGGTAATATATGGTTATTTCATAATTATAATAACTTCTATGTATGTAAGTACTATTTTAGTTATTAATCTATAATTAAACAACTCATGAAGAGGAAGTATAAGAAGAAACAAATTTGAAAGAATCCGTAACTTATTTTACCTCTTCTTCGATGCGCCTCATCTAAATCTTTTCTTAGAGCATTGGAGTTGGTAAATTAAGAATAATGGGACCTCAATAACGTGTATAAGGACGTTAATAATGGAAAATGGTATGGTATTGGTGATATTACAGGCTCAAAATGATGTGAAGTGTTGAGGGAGGAAGTGCCCTTTTATAATTGAGGTGAGGGGCACTTTTGGAAAACTCATAATATATTAATTTATTATAAAACCAAAACCCACATTAAATTCTCCAAAATTTCCCAATTTATAATATTATATGATATATATTTGTAATCACATCATCCAAAAAATTTATACAAGTTTTTATTTCAATTTAACTATTATCATTTTAATTAATGCTTTGTTATTCTATTTAATTTTTAACTAGGGTAAGAAAAATTTCAACATTGAAAAGGTGAAATATTTACTAATTTAAAGTCAATGAAACCATAAATGAATACTTTAGAACATTATATACCATATAATAATTATTCTATATTATTAAAATGTTTTATAATTTTTAAATAATTTATGAATACCTTAATTTGAAAAAATATCAATAGTGTCGATTTTAACACTATTTATTTCATTGATTTTTTAAAATATAAAAATAAGATGTGAACCTCGATAAAAATATTATATTATATACCTAAGAGTTCAAGTTAATCTATAATATTTATTTTAAACAATAATTATCCCAAATTATTTGTATTATAATATTTTTAATATCATTTATTTTATCTCTTCATTAACATAATAATTACTACATCAATTTTGATTAAATATTTAATATAATTATCAGTTGAATAAAAAATAAAAATAAAAAATATGATGAATATAAATATATTATATTCCATAATATGGATTTCAGATGAATTTATCTTTAGAAATACCGAATATTTAAAATGTGATACGCTTTTAAAACATGAATCTGTTAAATTTATCACCGCATTAAATAAAATAATATAAGTGTCAAAATCACTAATATAGGCCTAAAAATGGTCAATGAGTCTGCCCTTTGATTATTATGGTCAATATAGGCTTGATCAATAAGGTTTGGTAATGTTTTGGGCGTTTTATGGTTGTTTATATTTTAATAAAAATTGTTTTACAGATTTCTCATTATTTAATTAATTTTTTTCGTCATCCATGTATAAGTCGTTAATGTATTTATTTATTTCCTAAATTAATAAAATAAATTTTCATGATAAAGAAAAAACTTTTATATTAAAAATTATTATTTATAATCTATTTTATCTTCTATATTGACTTATATTAAAAATAATTTAATTATTAGTGTTTGAGGGAGTCATATTTCACTTTTCGTTAAATAAAATAAATTATAGGCCCTAATCTCACCCAAATATGGTCAAATGGAAACAATTTCTACCCAAGTACGTTTTATGAAAAATTATAATCATCCAATAATATTAAGGCAAGTGTTAGGGAAATTTTATAATATTATTTTAACCAATAATTACCCGATTTACCCTCTTATCGCGTTAATAAAATTTTGAAAAGTTACTATTCATATTGTCCATAAACAAAATAAAGCTATTTACATGATCTAAAACAACTAATTACAAATATGTAATCGACTTTTCAAAATTCCAAATAGAGATGTTTTTTAAATTAATTTAAAATTTATCCCATTGTTTAAATGAGAAAATAAGTTTAAAAATATAAATAATGCAGAAGATTGAAATGATTTTACATTTGAATATAATGTAAAAATATTTCCATTGACATACATTATTTTAAATATTAAAAATATATTATATTTATACGTTGGAAACATTAAATAATATAACTTAACAATATAAACTATCCCAATAAAAATTTTTATTTTAAATTAAAATTTAGTGTATTTTTACTATTCATGAAACCATTTAATTGATCATAAAAATATCAAAAATTCATCCAAGGTAAATTTTTATATCTTGGTCATAACATGTTTACTTTGTCATATAAATAATATTAATATGTAAAAATATTAATTTAAAATTTTTTTCTCTATTCTATTGGGTAAGATTAACATTTTTAACAAACAATTTGTTATATATCAAAAAGGGTGTTATTCATACCCTATGACTAAAATATCCATTGGTTGAATATCAAAAATATTTTATTATGTATATATCATATATATATATATATCTAATTAATTTCATTACAAAAAGTGATTCAATTAAAAATACAAATAACTAACTGATTTATATATTTCATAAATAATTGGTAGCCAATGATTTAAAAATGAATTTTCATAAGTTAGTTACAATTATTACTACTATCCTAACAACTTGTAAATAAAGGTAATTTTATAATAAGGGCCTCTCACAGTACGTTTAAACTCACAATTCCATCCAAAGAAAACTATTGAAGAATAAAAATTATTTAATGAAATTATTTCATAAACAAATCCAGTTGTTACTATATATATTTTAGTTTCATATCGAAACTCTTCCCAATTTACCACTTTTATATATCCCTTGAAAATCCATCATCCCATAATCTCAAGAATCCAGCTTATGTCATTCATTTCTATGAATTATTTCACAAGAAATGATCGTGGTCTCCTTTTGGGTAATTCCCACTCCTTTGTATTTTATTACTAATAATTTTATACAACCTAAATTATTTTATAAACATAAATATAAGATGAAATAAGTATTATTATTATTATTAAATTTATTGTACTATATTAATTTACCTTTTACACCTCTTTAATAAATGATTCAAAAAATTAAGACATTGTCATGTAATGTGAGGACTACCATCTCCATGAATAATGAGGTATATTTTTAATAAACTATATACATGGATTATTATAAATTCTGATGTAATGAAAAAAATAATATTTTTATCATGAATAATATTTAGATATGATAAAATATTTTTTTATACTCCACTCTAATTCTATGGAAAATGAAAGTGTCTTTAGTGTACATGCTGATTACCGCCTACACAGAAAGACCTATTTAGATTACTCATTATCAGATAACATGGTTGAATTTAAAAATGTATCTAATATATTAACATTATATTTTTAAAAATATTAATATTCTAAAATGATAATATTTGAAAATACATAATAAATTTTTAAAATAAATTTATATTTAAGAAAAAAACCACCCCCTCGTCAATGGCGAGTATGATTCTATCTTTCTCAAGGTGATTCGACACATTCTCAGGATTGGTTTTCTTTTTAATCCTGATAGTTCATCATCATCATTGTCACCCTCTATTCCCCTTCCATTGGTGGATATCTCAACGACTTCCACTATTGTACCTACATCTGATGATGTGGAGAATTCGGTAATCCTAGCTAGTAATTGGCCGACCTTCGATCAATGTCTTGGTCCCAGATCTGGTGATGCATCATAAGGATATGTGTTCTAGTGGTCTACTATGGTGGTTTTCTATTCTTAAATTTTTAAGGATGACCTGATTAATGAATATCCAAGGGATACATCCGCTAAGGAGAAAAAAAGGTTGAAGATGGAATTGATGATGTTTTAGTGCATGAAGCACGAGAAGTTGTGGTCCTCCCATGTGTTGAGGTTTTGTGCAGATATCAGTATGTATCTTATGATGATGTGGTGAACAAATCATTGTCAAATTCTGCTTTGAATGTTGATGGATTCTGGTCACTGCCTCATTTCAAGGATTACTGCTCTAGTAGAATCCTTCATAATGGATCATCATCACACATTGAATCCCATCATGTTGTTCTTGCTGAGAGAATGGTAGTTGGAAAAACACTTTTATTCAATGCATTGTTTTACCTGAAGTTGAAAAAACATTGAATCTTGATGATTTGGTTCTTAGAATATTTCTCTAGTGGGGGTTCTCTTGCAGGAACTGTGTTTCTCTTGTACAAGGATTGTTTGACTATATTTTCCCCACAAAAAAATATAAGCTTCACACATGGAGAATCTAGTACTTGTTTTTGAAACCTAGACGACATCGTTTACATCAATGGTCTTTAGAGTTTAATGACTAACATGAAAGGAATTTATTTTCTCAATTTTTGGTTCGTTTTCAATTATTCAATTAGTTCCTTTATCATCCGAAGAACTTGCATGAAATTGGTATGGTAATTAGGACTCATATTTTCCTTGATAAGGAACCCGGGGATGATCGGTTTGGAAACTTTTCTAGGATGTTGGTTGAGATTAACCTTATCTCAACTCTGATTAATAAGGTAAATCCTTCTACCCCTACTGGTTATATACAGCTTGTTGTTTTCGTATGGAAGAAAAATGATTTTCTGCAATGAATGTATTATTGTTGGGACCTTTTTGGAGCAATGTAGGAAGAAGGATTTATGTGATAAATGTGGGATGAAAGACCATCCTTCCAATATATTTCAAAGGAAACAAATGATAAAGGATGTAGATTAATCATATATCATTGATCAAAATGGTTATACACACATATATCCATTAAACACTATGTCTAATGTGTTGATTTCTGATAAATATGCTTTTCTGGAACCTAATTGGGAAGGCATGGAGTTGCTGGTGGATGAGTCACTAGTGAGAGCTAATTTTACCCCTCAAATATTTAGGCTAATTTTTCAAGAGAGGGTACTTCAATAGGGGAGACTATTACATGGTCCCAATAATGTACACAATTGGTGACCTATAACCCCCTAAATATTTCTTCAATCCAAATGATTCCCAACCCCAAATTGATTGTTACTAGGGGTTTAAAAAAAATTCTATCCATTATATTGTCTAAGAAATGGGGAAAAATATATGAGGATGAAAGGTTGAATGTCATTACCCCTCTCAGGGCTTCAATTAGTGGAGGACATGCCTCTTTTAGAGATTCATTGTTTTGTGGAAAGACAAAGATGATTGATAATGAGGGCTTCACCAGTATTCCTTTAAAGAGAAGACCATGAAAATACTATTCCACACTTCCTAGGGTAGTGTCAACCAGATCGTATTATAAGATTACAAGGAAGGTGGATGCATATATCAACAAGATTTTCAGTCACTTTTTTTCTCAATCTATGGGGGAAATAGTTGGTGACTCCAATTTTGTAAATGATATGTCATTTTATGATCAATATCAATGTTGTTTTATCAATGAGGGATTCTCTATTTGTTTGACCTAGTCCGCCTCTTTAGTACGTTTTTATTTCTTTTTAATAAATATTATGAGGTTCTGCTTCTAGATGGACCTGTTTAGTGTGAAAATATTAAATATTATCCCTATCGTGAAACAATAAGTGGATTCAGGCTCAGGCACATGCATTCTTAAGTGTTGTAACCTTGGAAGAGGTGCATTGGTAATTAACCCAATCGTTACCCAGTGCATAAATAATTCCTATATGATTACCTAGTTTTAAAATCTTTTGGAATATTATTTGTTTTGTCAAATTATAATTATGATACATGACAAAGGATATAATATCATAAAGAATATTCTAAATTAGTATGATCAAACCAAACCTATAAAATACAACATTCAGTAAAAAGTGATTTAGGTTGACTGTAAAGGTAATGTGATTGTATCAATTTGATGAAATTTCATGGTTGAGTTCATTATGATATAATTTATGATACCTTTTAGGATGTTAATTGATCGAAAATAACATTATCTCGTATTAGTTTTATTAATGGTTGATTCCTTAAGTAATCTGGTTAACGATAGATTCCATGTAAAAAGATAGATTTATCCAATAAAAAACCTAATTTTATAATTGATGGAGTGAGAAATATTTTCATTATGAAAACCCTTTCTTCGGTGAAATATGATTAAGAATATGGACTTAGTTCTCACACCTTAGAATCATATTTAGGTGTGGATATCAATTTGTTTTCAACATATATTTACTCAACAATTTCTTAGGTTGTTTTGGGTGATATTTTATTTTTTTGACTGGTTCATGGTTGGAATATAGTTAGGGATTATTGTGTGGGACACATTAGGATATTGTTCATCTTGATTTTGAGTCCTATAGTTAGTTCAAGGTTAGTCCAAATTGGACATATGCCTAATCAAACAATATATCATGATACATAGTAATTTCTCATGGGTATTTCACAATTTTTCAAAATGTGTAGCCAAACCATGTATCTCCTCTAGTAACCCATAAGGTGGTGCACGACTAGCACATGTTTTTCCAATCTCTGCATCCAACCCATGTGAATTTAATTAATGAATAAAATTTTATCATTAGACCTAAAACTAATTTATTTTTCCTCATTATTCTTCCTAGGTATTATTCTTTTAATCTCGGAGATTATATAATCATTTTGGATGTTATTTTCCTCTTGATGATATATTTTTACAGATCCATGTGTGTTTATTCTAGATATTCAATGTTATCCCTCAATTTTTCATCATTATTCAACTAGATTAAAAATATCACCTAATAATATTGAAAAAATATTAAATTTATTCTGTATTAACAAGATCCATGATATATTTGATTATTTAATGATGTCTCAATTATACTAGTCATTGAAAGATATTGAATTATTTGGATCTAGTTTGATCAATTTGTAAATATTTGAGATCTCTTAGGCATGTTCTATCTCTCTCTCTCTATTCTCTATAAACCATAAGATCAATATATATAGATTTAATGTTATGTGATTCATGGATTAATATCATCCATTGATTCTCAAAATATTCCTCCTCATTAGTGTGTGGATCCATGATGATTATTTGGAATAAAGTGTGTTTGGGGTTGGTAGTTTCATCTAAATTAATAGTTTTATTTACTAAACATACTCACTTATTTGGGAATTGATTTTTCAAAATTTCAGTAGAATTATCAATAATATATTGTTATTTTAATATGGTTATTTTTTACATAATATGGTTTTACTGATCATTTTGGAAAAGGAATGGTTTATATCAAAGGACTATTGGGTTTTTAAGAAAATAGTATTTGAAACAATGTATTTTGAGTGAAAAAGTAATTTTTTTATTGTTTAAATATAATATAACATTTCAAAATGGTTTGAAACTGTCTTCACATGGATTTTAGGGGTGTTGTGGTTTGGGGGGATGTTCAAGGACCTATTTGACTGACATAATTAGGGGTTTACACACCATAGAGTTCCCATAAACCCATGCCCATCATGAGGCGAATTGGTATACATGAAATAATATGGTGGTAAATATATTAGGGTTTTTTATTATCATTATTTTGCCTCATTGGAATCATTTTTAGAGTGCACTAGTCATTATTGATTACAAGGCGTGAGGATCATAGTTATCATAGACCTACATTATCCTAGGGGCACATTCCATTGTTCTTTTGTTTGATATGGTTTTAAGATGCATTCATTGAAAATTATTAATGGATTATTTTAATGTGAATTATAAATTTATTTTTTTATAAGCTATTTAAAATTGATTATTTCCAATTATTTGGTTAATTATTGATTTTTTTGTCATGTATTCACTTCATTTGAAATGAAGAAATTTGTAATAATTAACAAAGGATGATTTTGGAACATTTTGTGGGATACGAATGGGATAGTTTTTATGAGACCTAGAATACACCCTTGAGTGTTTGGAGACCATGTCTTGATTAATTCGAGAAAGTGAATTGCACCGCATTGAGGTAGTGTGTATTTTAGTATTCTAGGAAAGAGACTTGGATGATCAGATAGTGGGATATTTTTGACTTGGCATATGAATATATTGTTTATTATATTATAAACGTTGGTTACTCATAGATCATATTCATGGATTTTAGTTTCTTATTCCTCTTATGTATTATTTTTCTGACAATTCTACTAAACCAACATAATATTTTTAATAAATATTAATTACTAAATAATTGAATTTCCTTGATATCAGAAATTACACATAGAAATTAATTTTGATAAACTGTGTATCATTGTAAAAATTTTATATTTATATTTTTGCATATCCATTGGATTGGTTGATATGAATAATAACTTAATCATGAAAAACTATTATCTTGAAATTAATAAAATGAGTACATATTTTCCCAAATGATTAATATTAGAAACAAAAATCAATTGGATATTGTTTCCTCGACGGATTTCGGGGATGACCTCCTTGACGGGAGATTCAAATGTTCCGATCGGTTTCTAGCGGGTTTGTTGGTAGAACCGGAAACATCCAATGATTCCACATCCGTTTGGACCCACTTTCCAAAGGTAGGCGCTATTAGCTTGTGGACTGATGAGGCTTAGGAATTTGAATTGGTCGAGAGGATGGGAGGTCGGACTCATCACACCTTTTTGAGGGGAATTATTGTCTACTCCGGGACTCTCTTTATAGATTTAACTTATGTTCGTGAATCCTTATTACATTACCAAGTATAAAATGTGATTTCCTTTAGTTTTAACAATCAATTATTAAATATGCAAGAAATTTAGAGAATCTTTTATATGTATTCGAGGTTCTTCATCAATAGAGAATCATCTATATCTGTTTAGAGATTCTTGGTCAATGGTATCCTTCAAAACATTTATATAAAAGTCTCTTGGTCATTTTGATGACCAGGCTGGTTTTAAAGCCACTTAGTGGGGAACTTGAAGTTTATCGTCATTCAGAAGGACAGGGATTATTTCAATGTTGGGATCGAACCCATAAATGGGCTACCTACGTATCCTTTTTTTTGGAAAAGGAATCAGAACCCACGTAGTTCGAGTAATGGAGTATGATGTTTTTGATTGATGGATCAAAGAAGAATGTCATAATTAATTTTACACTCTAAGCTCACGTGAGTCATGCTCGGTGTGAGAAACAAGAGGTATTGGTAAAAATTAGACAATTGTTCCATGAAAGATGCAATCATAAGAAATTGTTTGGGGCTTAGGTATGTATGACTTCCCAGATAGATGATGGTTTAGGATTCACTTTTAGGGAGAAAATCTAGGAACATGGTCCATAAAGGTATATGTGCTTTATGGAGATTTGAATACTCTAATCTTGGGGCTTACTCCTAAGGAGGATGCCCATGTTAGGAGGGGACTTATGATTGGGTTTTACTCCTGAAATGAAAACCCAAATCAAGGGTAAATTAGGACTGGTTAAGAGAAATTTAAGGGGGCTTGGGGTTTACTCCTGAAAAGGAAACCCAAGATTATGACTGGGACGTACTCCTAAAAAAGGAGGCCCAGGTTATGACTGAGTCTTATTCCAAAAAGGGAGACCCAGGTTAGGGGACATGGGGTTTACTCCTGAAAAGGAAGCCCAAGATTATGACTGAGTCTTATTCCTGAAAAGGAGACCCAGGTTAGGGATTAAGGTTTGGGGCTTACTCCTGAGGAGGATGGCCATGTTTGGGAACTTTAATAATTTGGGGCTTACTCCTAAAGAAGGATTCCCAACCCATAATCCCTAACCTGGGTCTCCTTTTCAGGAATAAGACTCAGTCATAATCTTGGGCTTCCTTTTCAAGAGTAAACCCCAAGTCCCCTAACCTGGGTCTCCCTTTTAGGAATAAGACTCAGTCATAACCTGGGCCTCCTTTTTTAGGAGTAAGTCCCAGTCATAATCTTGGGTTTCCTTTTCAGGAGTAAACCCCAATCCCCCTTAAATTTCTCTTAACCAGTCCTAATTTACCCTTGATTTGGGTTTCCTTTTCAGGAGTAAAACCCAATCATAAGTCCCCTCCTAACTTGGGCATCCTCCTTAGGAGTAAGCCCCAAGATTAGAGTATTCAAATCTCCATAAAGCACATATACCTTTATGGACCATGTTCCTGGATTTTCTCCCTAAAAGTGAATCCTAAACCTTCATCTATCTGGGCAGTCATACATACCTAAGCCCCAAACAATTTCTTATGATTGCATCTTTCATGGCACAATTGTATAATTTTTACCAATACCTCTTGTTTCTCACACCGAGCATGACTCACGTGAGCTTAGAGTGTGAAAGTAATTATGACATTCTTCTTTGAGCCATCAATCATAAACATCATACTCCATTACTCGAACTACGTGGGTTCTGATTCCTTTTCCAAAATAAAGGATACGTAGGTAGCCCATTTATGGGTTCGATCCCAACATTGAAATATTCCATGTCCTTCTGAATGACGATAAACTTCAAGTGCCCCACTAAGTGGGTTTAAAACCAGCCTGGTCATCATAATGACCAAGAGTCTTTTATATAAATGTTTTGAAGGATACCATTGACCAAGAATCTCTAAACAGATATAGATGATTCCTTATTGATGAAGAACCTCAAATACATATAAAAGATTCTCTAAATTTCTTGCAAATTTAATCATTGATTGTTAAAACTAAAGGAAGGCACATTTTATACTTGGTAATGTAATAAGGATTCACGAACATAACTTAAATCTATAGAGAGAGTCACGGAGTAGACAATAATTCCCCTCAAAAAGGTGTGATGAGTCCGACCTCCCATCCTCTCGACCAATGCAAATTCCTAAGCCTCATCAGTCCACAAGCTAATGAGCGCCTACCTTTGGAAAGTGGGTCCAAACGGATGTGGAATCATTGGATGTTTCCGGTTCTACGAACAAACCTTCTAGAAACGATCGGAACGTTTGAATCTCCCGTCAAGGAGGTCATCCCCGAAATCCGTCGAGGAAACAAAAATGGTGAACCCGACGTGAAGAGATTGTTTTTGGGCTTGAACCCCGGGAGATTGCCTACATACCCAGCCTGGAGGGCAAGGATCAAAGTCCGTGTAGTTCAATTAAAGAATGAATTAATGATCAAGTTGTTCTTGTGGACAATGATCTAAATAAAAAATGTTGTTGGGACTTATACATGGTTAGTGGCCCAAAGGGAGTGTTATGGTTGTTGTTCGCTCTAAGCTCACGTGAGTCATACTCGGTGTGAGAAACAAGAGGTAATAACAGCCTTATCGATGCACAGTTTAATGTCATGTAGGACATAAAAAAGGGACTATGCAGTTTAAAGTCTTGCAGTTAGGACTATTGGTGCTGCACAATTTAGTGCCATGTAGCAGGGACAAAATAACAATTTAATGTCATGTAGGACATATCAAGGACCTTATGTATAGTTTAGCATCATGTAGTTAGGACGATGGGGACAAAATAGTTTAACGTCATATTGGACGAAAGGGGGACTGTGCAGTTTAATGTCATGCAGTAAGGACAAAATAACACACCATTTATGTCATGTTGGACGAAAGTGCGAATAGTTTAAGTTCATATGCATGGACCGTGGATGGTGCAGTTTAATGTCATGCTGGACCTTTGATGATTATATAGTTTAACATCTTTCCGGACGTGAGTGGCTTTTATACAGTTTAGCGTCATGTAGTTAGGACGTCACAGTTTAACGTCTTGCTGGACATAAGGGATTTGAAAATAGTTTATGGTCATATACATGGACCAGGGATGATGCAGTTTAAGGTCATGCTGGACGGTTTAGGGAATTTTTTCACATTTTAATGTCGTGTGGGACGAAGTTGCAGTTTAAAGTCATACTGGACCATTGCTGTATAGTTTAACGTCATAAAGCAAGGACGAACTGGTGCTGTACAGTTTAAAGTCATGTAGCTAGGGCTAAGGTGAACCAATATGAGGATATCAGTTCTGGGGACTTTTTACAATTTATCGTCATGCTGGACGTTGGAAGTGCCACACACAGTTTAATGTCATGTTGCTAGGACACAATATAGTTTAATGTCATCTCAGAGAAAATATAGGAACTTCTGTACAGTTTAACGTCATGTAGATAGGACATAATACAGTTTACTGTCATGTATGACAAAATATGAACCAATGTGATTGTTTTTGGATTTGGGAACAATATTTTGTGTTTATACAAAATGCTTATTCAGAAATCTGGCATTAGTTGGAGTCGTGATGTGTTCTCCATCCATTGAGATTAGAGAATATGCTCCATTGGAGTAGACCTTATGTATTGAATAAGGTCCTTCCCATTTTGGTTCAAGCTTGGGAGGCTTCTTTCCTGGTATCATTGGTGCTCTGAGAACCAATACCAATTCTCCCTGAATGAATGAATGAAGACGAACTTTTTTATTAAAAGCTCGTGCTATTCGATTCTGATAGATTTCCAAGTGGTGCAAAGTGCACAATCTTTTCTCATCTAACTGTTATAAATCATTCAACCGCTTTTGGGATTGCTCATCTGTAGATAACTAATCAAAAAGGGCTATTCTGAGTGAGGGCAATTGAACGTCAATTGGCAAGACTGCTTCTGTTCCATATACCAATGAATATGGAGTTGACCGTGTTGCATTGCGAGTGGTAGTCCGATAAGCCCATAAAGCATGAAAGAGTTTATCAGGCCATGAATTATTATCTTTATCCACCATCTTTTGCAGTATATTTGAAAGAGTCTTGTTGAAGGCCTCTATCTGGCCATTAGCCGCTGCATGATATCGAGATGAATGGTTGGACTTAATGTTGTATTCTTGATACAATTTCGTTACCTCAGAAGAACAGAAGTTGGTGCCGTTGTCCGTCAATATGGTATGAGGGACACCAAATCTAGTAATGATGTTAGACTTGATGAAGCTAACAATGCATTTAGAATTGACTTCTTTGAGAGGTACTGCCTCTGCCCATTTGGAAAAGAAATCAATAGCAGTAAGAATGTACTTAAACTGCTTGGCCGTAGCTGAAGGGTAAGGTCCCACCACATCCATTCCCCATGTGGAAAATGGGCATGAGTATTTAGCTGTATGAAACAACTCTGGAGGTTTATGAATGAATTTGGCATATACTTGGCATGAATGACACTTATTTGTGAAATTAACACAATCTTGTATCATTGAAGGCCAAAAGTATACAAGCCTTCGAATTTGATCAGACTGTCTATGTCCAGACTGGTGGGCACCACAGATTCCTGCATGCACTTCTTTTATGACAGCCATTGTCTCTTCACCATCAATACATCTGAAGTGAACTCCATCAAAACCACGTTTGTAAAGAATTTTCTAGAGGTGGTTTGGGCTATCATAAAGAGTAAAATTGACCACACGTCGCCGAATTTGTTCTTTCTCGGCTCTATCAGGTGGAAGTGTTCCATTTTGAAGGTATTCCCTGATAGGTGACATCCATCCTGTAGTATGACCATACGGTTCAGGAATGGGACTAATTTCATTAATTTCCTCTGTTCTAACTTGAACATAAGGTGAAATTGCACGATGGTGGGCAATACAGATTGTTGTCTCGTCCCGATTTGGATCTACTAAAGCTGTGGCTATATTAGCCAGTGCATCAGCTTGAGCATTTTGTGATCTTGGGACATAAGAAAATGTCGGTTCTGAAGGGAATTCCGACATTAACTCTCTGACGTAATCATACAAAGGGATTAATTCTTCTTTTCTGATGGCATAATCCCCATTGACTTGTTTGATTACCAGGTCTGAATCACCTTTCACCTTTAAGTGATTCACTTGTGCTTGAAGCGCTAACTCCAAGCCTGTAATGAGAGCTTGGTATTCAGCTTCATTATTGGTACCACCTTCCCACAACAAAAAGGAATAAGGTAACACTGCCTTATCTGGAGAAATGAGCACAATTCCTAAACCAACTTTGTTGAATTTAGGATTTTCCATTTTCTTCCCTGTTGGACTTCTAGAAGCACCATCAAAATACATTTCCCATGTTTGAGGACTCTCTTGAATAGAGAAAACTTCCTCATCAGGGAGTTAGATATCTGAATACGTGTCTTCCACTGAAGGATGTTCAGCCAGGAAATCAGCCAGAGCTTGGCCCTTAATTGCCTTTTGAGACACATACTGAATGTTGAACTGCTGTAGAATAACCGCCCACCTTGCCAGACGTCCTGTAAGCATTGGACGACTAAGGAAGAATTTGAGCGGATTATTACGAGATACCAATTGGACCTCATGATGTTGCAGGTAGTGTCTCAGTTTCTGAACTGCAAAGATTAATACTAGGCAAAACTTTTCAATACTTGAATACCGGGTTTCTGCTTCAAGCATAGCTCTACTGAGATAGTAGAGACTATATTCATTCCCAGCATCATTCTTTTGAGTGAGAAAGGCACCCAATGATCGCTCTAATGATATCACATAGAGGATAAGAGGTCTACCCTCAACAGTTGGCATGAGTACTTGTGGACTCAAGAGGTATTTCTTGAGGACATCAAATGCTTCTTGACATTCTTCAGTCCACTGGTAAGTGACTCCTTTCTTCAATAATTTGGTAAAGGGTAAACTTTTGCCTGCCAAATTGGCGATGAAACGCCGAATATAGGCTAAGTGTTCTTGAAGTCCTCTTAATTCTTTCAAATTATGAGGAGGTGACATACCAAGGATTGATTTGGTCTTCTCAGGATCGACTTCAATACCGCGATGGTGTACAACAAAGCCGAGGAATTTTCCTGAGGTTACCCCAAAAGCACATTTTAAGGGGTTCATCTTCAAATTATGTTGTCGAAGCTTGTGGAATATGACTTCCAAATCAGCCAAGTGATTAGAACGTTGTTTGGATTTAACCACCAAATCATCTACATAGCATTCAACTAACTTCCCTAAAAGATATTTGAAGATACGATGCATGGCGCGTTGATATGTTGCACCTGCATTCTTTAAACCAAAGGGCATCACCCGGTAACAAAACACACCTTGAGGAGCTCTGAAGGCTGTATATCCCTCATCTTCTGGGGCCATTCGGATCTGATTATATACAGAATATCCATCCATGAAAGAAAGTACTTCATAGCCAGCTGTCGCATCAATTAAGAGTTCTGTAATCGGAACTGGGAAATCATCTTTAGGACAATACTGATTAAGATCTCTGAAATCGGTGCAAACCCTAATTTGTCCGTTCTTCTTCTTTACAGGGACAATATTAGCCAACCACTTTCGATATTGAACTTCTCTGACGAAGTTAGCTTTGATAAGCTTATCCACTTCAGCCTCAATTTTGGAAGCATAGGTTGGGTGTGTTCTTCTCATGGCTTACTTGAATCCTCGATGTTCTTTTGGAAAACCCAAATGATGGGTGGAAACATCAGGATCAAGGCCAGGAATCTCTATATAATTCCAAGAAAAAATATCTTTATTTTTCTTTAGAAAAGAAATATACATCTCTTGCTCTTCAAGGGTCATGGCCGCACTAATTAAAGTTGGGCGTGGATCTTTCTCTGTACCCAGATTTACTTCTCTGAGTTCATCCACAGTGGTAGAGATACCCTCTTCAAATGCTGGAGGAGCATCTCTAAGATCTTCCTTTTCCTCTTCATCATGTGTTATTTCTTCCGTTTCTACTTGCAAAGTAGATGAAAAAACGAAATTCTCATCATCATAAGAGATGTCAAAATATTCACATTTTGAAGAAGAAGCTTCCATTTCTGACCCTATTGATGATAAAGGGTATTATTTGGGAAATAAAGAGGGGATGATGGATTGAGAATCGACATCATTATTCACCTCTAGTGTGGCTATAACTTCTTCTGGCCTGATTAGCGAAGTATAGACTTGTTGGATTTCAGCAGACGAAATGAAAACGTCACCACTTATGTTGTCATCACTGCTTGGTATGTTACCAATTTCTCCTATGTTGTCTGGCTCGATTGCCGTAATTGACATTATGGATCTTTCCATAAGAGTATTTTGATTTGGGCCTATTTTGTCAATTTGACTGATAGGTAATACATAATCTGTACTGACATGTGAAAATGGATTTATTGCATTTTCTCCAAACCATATGGAGCATTAACTTTGGTAATTTCCTTCATTGTAGATTTTTCTCTTCCCTTCATGTGATAAAATTCTGCCTCAATGTATTGAGACTCACATGTCTTGAACAAGGCCTTATCACCATACAATGTTCCAACTTGACCATCGAAACAGTATTTGAGACATTGATGGTATGATGACGGAATAGCTGCATGCTGATGTAGCCAGGGTCTTCCAAGCAAGATATTGAAAGCTGAGTCCTGATCAACAATCATGAAATCCAAATTGGAAACAAGATCTCCAAACTGAGTTCTGAGTGTAACTTCTCCCAGTGGTTCTTGTTCATTTTTATCATATCCTTGCAACATCATGGTAGAAGGAGATAAATCAGATTCTGTGAGGCCCAATCGACGAAGTGTATGAATGGGCATGAGGTTGACTCCTAAACCATTGTCAATGACAGCTCTTCGAACATATATACCATTGACTTTTCCATATAAGTACAAATGTTTTATGTGCCCATGCACAACATCGTCTTCATCTTTATCAGTAAAAGATATCACTACATGGCATTCTGCATGATTATTCTCTATGTGATAGATTTCAGCTGCAGCAATTTCAGCTTCAAACTCCTGAGGACTTGACAAAGCTTCGATGAGTGCTTCCCGAAGATCTTTTGACATAGTCAAAGCATCCAAAATTGATAACTTGGATGGTACTTGGGCCAAGTGTTTCAATATATCATACTTTTGATCTAGAGGTCTGCGTTTCCCAATAGGAATATGCGGTTTACCAGGTACCTTGGAAGCAGATTCTTTGGAAGCAGATGCATCTTGTATTGAAGTTGGCAACATCCTTGGTTTTGGAAGATTAGACCGATTAGATCCATTTACTTGCTGAGATAAAGAAGATGGAACATTTAATCAGTCTTCCAAAATAACTGTTCCAAAACTGAGTTGGCCATTGGCAGAAGAACTTGCTTGTTCTTTTTGAGCTCGCTGAAGGGATCTACCACGAGTTTCTACTGCATATACAGTACTAGCAGGGGTAAAATTAGATTAGTGGCTTTGGAAAGATCCATGTCTTCCCCTATATCCTGAACCTGTAGAACCTCTTCAGATTCCCTTATTTGATACAGGGAATTCAAGCTCATCAAGACTGGAATATGAATCTGTTAATTGAATCATATTAACAGAACCAAAGATTAACTCTTCGTCTGATAAAGACTCTGCCTGGTTAGCCTGTTTAGGCTGGGCCGTTTGATGGGGCGGTGCCCGTGGCTTTGAAATAGATGTCATAAAATCTTCCAGAGTCAATGACAATTTAGGCTTTGCTACATACTCATCTTCTCCTGATTCCTCTTTCTTCTTTGAATTGTGCTGCCCTTTTGAGGATTTGTCTTTTGATGGAGGCTTTACTGCAGCTTTTGTAGGAGACACAATTGGCTTCTTCATTTGTTTTCGCAAAATGGAATGGGTCCGATTGATTGTCTTTCTGACCATCCAATCATCATATTTTTTCACAGTTTTGCTTTTGACTTCCTGCCACTCGCCTCCTTCCTCTGGATCTGTAGCGGTAATACACGCTACATGAGCTGAAGAACCCTTCAATTTGACTTGTCCCAAGTCGACCATCTTTTGCAGGAGGTCTTTAAAGACAAAACACTCCTGGATGGGATGCCCCAACATTTGATGAAAGGGACAATAATTGGGACGGTCTTCCTCTCCTTCCTTGTTTGGCCTCTTCGGCACTGGTAATTGAACCAAATTATTTTCCAGAGCTGAAATGAAGTAACCATAAACTTGCTCACTTCGGAAAGAGTATGTTTTACTCTTAATATCCTAAAATTGTTTTCGTCATTGATCTCTTTGATCATTTGGACGAAACGGCCTTTGTTGTTGGCGTTCAGGAGGTGGAGTCCTTCGAGAAGATGAAGGTTTTGAAGTAGATATAGGTACAGGTGCTTGTTTAAGCATAACTGTAGCAGTTTCTGCTTTACCCATTCTTCTTCCTGGAGCTGATGGAATTATACGAGATTTAACCTTAGCCTGTATAAGAGAGTCTTCAATCTGCTGAGCGATTGAAGTAAGGTCTCGAAACCCTCCTGTGTATTTCACAGGGATCAATGGTGTGCGTAATTCGTCACGAAAATTTTCCACACAGATTGGCAACAATTCCTCCTGAGGGAGTTCTAAACTCAAGGAATACGTTAATCCCTTCCAACGAGCAATGAAATCAGAGACTCTTTCATTCTCCCTTTGCTTTCAGTTTGTAAGATCGAAAACTGTCGTTTTTGGAAAAGTTGAGCTAAACTGAAGAAGGAATTTTTGAAGAAGATCCTCCCATCCGATGACTGACCGGGATTGTAAGCGTGTATACCAGACAAAAGCTGGTCCTTGCAAGGTTCGCACGAAGCATCTGAGTTTCACTGCTTCTTGCTGCTCTGGAGTTCCCATCATAGGATCACAACAAGGCACGTAATGCGTCAAATGTTGTTCAGGTCTCCTGATCCATTGAATGTAGGGTAAACAGGGTTTCCAAAACTGGATGGAGGAGAAATTGAATCTACCCATTCAGGGTAAACATTATTTTCAGGTTGAACATGCGCCCGTTTTCCTTCTATAGTTTCTAACCGAGCTGTTAATGACTCAATAGTAGTTATTAACTTTTGAGAAACATCAGGTTGAACTTGGTTTTGAGTAGGTGCAATAAATGGAGCTTGGACAGACGTGGTGGTTGGTGCTGCAACTGATGGTAGTGCTGCCAACCGTTGTTGCGTTTGACCCGTAGGATTAGACCTCTGAGGGTGTACTGATAAAGGAGGATATTCCTGATCCATCTCAGTAGTTACAACAAATTCCTTCGGCTGTCGGACTTCAGCTTTCTTAAGAAGAAGACAACTTTGAAGTAGTTCTGCATTCAAACTTCTTAATTCATTCATTTCTTCCTCCTGTTGTGCAAACCTTTGCTCTAATGAGGGCGATTGACCTCCTTCAGAGGAAGGGTGAGAAGTAACCTGATTCTTTCCTTTCCCCTTATTGGTTCCTTTTCGGAGAGGGTGAAGTGGGTTACTTGAAGGAATACCCAGATTTTGGCTAAGCATTTGATTACGTGTGCGCACACCTTCTTCATTTAAGTCTGTGTGCGCAACTTCTTGAGCAGGAACCTCTTCGTCTGATCCCTCTAATTGAGCCTCATCTGGTGAATCAGCAGCAACGGCATTGATGACATTAATGGATGCATATTGCATGGAATCCTTTCTATCATCATTTCTGTGATATTGTCTTCTTCTATGCCCATGATGAGACATGGCATTCCGTTGACTTGATCCCTCAGGAACTTCTTGGAGATCCGTCACTTGGAGAGAATCTCCTGATAGCTTGGCTCTTCGTTCATCTTGAGGCTTATTCCCTAATCGAGAGAATACTAACTTTCTCTGAGGGAGGGATTGAGGATTTGAAAAAGTCCCCAGTCCGGTGGACTGGGGATGTTCCTGCTACTTCCGCTCAACTCCTCGAATCCCATTTGTTGACTCTGAGGGTTGGGTTAGAGAAGTCCCCAGTCTGGCAATCTGGGGTGTCTCTTGACATGCTATGTCTGAGATCTTTTTAAAATCTCTCTTGATTTTGCGAATCTTAGTTCGGAAATTATCTAGATGCATTAACCTGTATCCACTTTTATCACCTGGTTCAATAGATCGTTGGATGATTTCCGAAACTTCTGTCATTTGATGACGTGTTTTCTCCAGACGAGAGGCTTGTGCAATATTCTCGCCTGCTTGATGTAGGAGAAATTCAACAACTTGTTCTATATATACTTGATTTTGAGAGGAACTAGTTGAATCCTGTTCTTGAGCAAGCTTTTGATTATGAACAAAGCCCATTGACTATGGCCGGCCATGGGCAATAACATTTCATGTGACCATTTTTGGCGGGCTTTGCTGACTGGAAAGCACTGTTAAATGTAGTGCTCCGTGAACACCCCATCCTCTGACATGAACATCAGATGGAGCGTTGGCAATTAACTGACGCAATTTTCTTAGTGCGCCAAGGCCTGAACGTTGAAGGATTCTTTGTTGCTTTTCAGCCTTCGGATACCGAGAGACTGATAGAGATGCCAAATCAATCTGGTGTTGTAACCCTTCTATTATCTTAATATGATTTTCATAATCACCGTAAGATAATACTTTCTTCTTCAATTGAAAGAGTCTTCCATATGTTGAGACGAATATCATGGATTCCATCATCCGTCATCATCTTTGGAATGTCGTACTGGGAGTCAGCCAAAGGCCAAAACATGACTGGTACTTCACCTTTTGCCAGTTTTTTCCTCATGTTCAGCATTTCCTCTTTATCATTAAATGAAGAATCTTCTACCTGTTTGGACCAGAGTTGGTGTTTCCTTGTTGCTTCATCGGATTCAACAAGATTGGTAGAGATATCACTATTCATGATGGAAGATGAATGACCCAGGGATGGTTCGGAGAATAACCTGAACCCCAGGCTATCTTCTGATGGATAAAGAGTTTCACCTGTCGATAGTAAAGCATCGGAAATTACTAGTTTTATGTTTGCAAGTGCCTTGAGATAGGAGGGCTTTCTCGTCACTACATTGCCTTCTGAAGAATTTTCGAGACAACGTGAATCACTACTGCGGAGAGGACTTTCGCAGCGAAGTTCATCACCATGAGGAGGACCGTCATGATGGGTTACATCAAAAGATGAAATCTCTTGCTCCTTGGTCTTCTGACCACACAGAGGGTTCCTGTGGCTCTCATCTAAAGAAGAAACATCAAGATTGACCGAACTTTCATGAAACAAGCCTTCATGAGGAAGTGTCTGTTGAAGACCTTCAAAATTAATGTTCCCGTTATTGAGAACTGAGGGAGTAGAATCTTGAATTCCGACAGATAAATGTCTGAGGGCTTCAAGAACTCCAGCATCGAGCAAGGCCTTGTTGCAGATTGGCCTTTGATCTCCTGACTGTGCTGGGCGGATCTTTTTCTTAGATGCCTTCTTACTCACTTTAGAAACCACTTGTTGACGAAAGTGGTTACTCTGAGCAAATTTATGTGCCTGATCAGGAAATATGGTCAGGTTAGGCTGACGATCTCCACTCAAATCATGTGTATGTGCCTGACTTGGTTGTCCGTTTGATATGGGGGAGTATGCCCCATAACCCTCTTGGACTGGAACAGATGTGTGTGTCTGTTCCGGAGTGAATCGTTGATGTATCACTCCACTTCTAGGGATAGATTTATGTGTCTGTCCCTGTGATGATGCTGAAGCTGTTATGATATCCTGGCAAGCATCCAGAATATGAGCAGGAATTTGCTTCTGCTCTTTCACCATTGACAAAATATGTTCGGTGACATCAGCCGCCGGAACGGGGATATACGTCCATTCCGGGCTTGGAGTAGGTGTATGTGCCTGCTCTTGTCCTCCTTTTCCTGTCAGTGAATCCTGACAGTACTCAAGTGTGGAGGCAGAGAGTTGAGTCTGCATCCTGTTTGTCATCGGGACTTTCCGACTGACTTCTCCATGCGCTACCAAGCGAGACTGTTGGTAGGCTTGATTAGTATTAGCAGGTGTATGTGCCTGCTGATTACACTTCGCCAAACGCGGTTGACGAGATCCATCATATGTAGTCAGACGATCCTACTGACTAATTGGTGATGTATAAGCAGGTGTATGTACCTGCCTATAGTACTCCGCCGGAATTGCCTGGCGGGATTGGCTTGATGCTGCCAGACGAGTCTGCTGGACAGCGGAATTAAAATGGGCAGGTGTGTGTGCCTGCTCGTTGTTTTCCACCATGTTAGGTTGGTGGACTTCTCCGGAGATGGCAGGGATGACAACCTGCCCATTGTTCACCGGATTCCGTCTCTGGCGGTTCATCTTGCCTGCTCGGGTTCGAGGAACCTGAGCTGAATGCCTGGATTCAGTACCCTCATCATGTTGAGGGCGCACTACCGCACGAGTCTGGTGGCGATTGTTGATGGGAGCCCTTGAGAAGGACTCCTGTCTTTTTGAATTAAGGTCCTACGGGACCTGCTCAGTCACTTCCTCAGAGTAAGGGAGTGAATGGAAATTGCGTTCCGGGGATAACGACCCGAAACGGTTGGAGACGGTAGTCAGCACCGCCTGCTTCTTGATCGCTGGCCGCCGTTGTCCGGACGACCAGGTTGAGTTGTTATCTTGGAGGGCTTGACGAGCGGCCTCCAGAGTTGGGATAGTACCGTTGCGACGGTAATCCTTAACCAGTGCATTATAAACCCAGCGTTGAAGACGCTGAGTTGGTGATGTCATCCTAAGAGCGGATGACGTTCCAGCAGGAGTAGCAGCATTGGTTTTCACAGCAGCAGACCTCACAGTAGAGGTGTTCACAGCAGCAGTATTCACAGGGGTGAATTTAAGGAAATCCATTTTGCAGAAGATCTTGAGAAAAGAGTGCATGTTCCATATAACAGACATAATCAAGATGAATCCGGCCACTACATATTTTGGATGATCACATGTCAATGATTGCTTTGTTGGACCAAGGGGCCTAACAAATAAGAAGAACATCACTTTAACTTGGTTAAGGATTCACGTCGGGTTCACCATTTTTGTTTCCTCGACGGATTTCGGGGATGACCTCCATGACGGGAATTCAAACGTTCCGATCGATTTCTAGTGGGGTTGTTCGTAGAACCGGAAACATCCAATGATTCCACATCCGTTTGGACCCACTTTCCAAAGGTAGGCGCTCATTTTCTTGTGGACTGATGAGGCTTAGGAATTTGCATTGGTCGAGAGGATGGGAGGTCGGACTCATCACACCTTTTTGAGGGGAATTATTGTCTACTCCGGGACTCTCTTTATAGATTTAAGTTATGTTCGTGAATCCTTATTACATTACCAATTATGAAATGTGCTTTCCTTTAGTTTTAACAATCAATGATTAAATATGAAAGAAATTTAGAGAATCTTTTATATGTATTCGAGGTTCTTCATCAATAGAGATTCATCTATATCTGTTTAGAGATTCTTGGTCAATGGTATCCTTCAAAACATTTATATAAAAGTCTCTTGGTCATTATGATGACCAGGCTGGTTTTAAAGCCACTCAGTGGGGAACTTGAAGTTTATCGTCATTCAGAAGGAAAGGGATTATTTCAAAGTTGGGATCGAACCCATAAATGGGCTACCTACGTATCCTTTGTTTTGGAAAAGGAATCAGAACCCATGTAGTTCGAGTAATGGAGTATGATGTTTATGATTGATGGCTCAAATAAGAATGTCATAATTACTTTTACACTCTATGCTCACGTGAGTCATGCTCGGTGTGAGAAACAAGAGGTATTGGTAAAAATTAGACAATTGTGCCATGAAAGATGCAATCATAAGAAATTGTTTGGGGCTTAGGTATGTATGACTGCCCAGATTGATGAAGGTTTAGGATTCACTTTTAGGGAGAAAATCCAGGAACAAGGTCCATAAAGGTATATGTGCTTTATGGAGATTTGAATACTCTAATCTTGGGGCATACTCCTAAGGAGGATGCCCATGTTAGGAGGGGACTTATGATTGGGTTTTACTCCTGAAAAGGAAACCCAAATCAAGGGTAAATTAGGACTGGTTAAGAGAAATTTAAGGGGGCTTGGGGTTTACTCCTGAAAATGAAACCCAAGATTATGACTGGGACTTACTCCTAAAAAAGGAGGCCCAGGTTATGACTGAGTCTTATTCCTAAAAGGGAGACCCAGGTTAGAGGACTTGGGGTTTACTCCTGAAAAGGAAGCCCAAGATTATGACTGAGTCTTATTCCTGAAAAGGAGACCCATGTTAGGGATTAAGGTTTGGGGCTTACTCCTGAGGAGGATGCCCAAGTTTGGGAACTTTAAGAATTTGGGGCTTACTCCTAAAGAAGGATGCCCAGATTTGAAATTGGGGCTTACTCCTGAGGAGGATGCCCAGATTAAGGATTCTCTAATCTATATTTAGTGACATAAGGATATTTAAATCACTAGGTTTTGAGAGATATTCCACAGAATTCCTTTTAGATAATGAAGTCAAATCAAGAAATCATGCCATAAATGGCTTTGAAGAGTGTCTTGAAGACTGAATCTTGAAAAGGAAAGGTGTAATGGCTTGAGAGGGGTAAAATGGGAAAGATGGGAACCCAAAAAGGTAGGGGCGCGCAAGCCTTGAAAGGCGCGCAAGTCTTCCGTGGGCGCGCAAGTATTGGTCGCGCACGTATACCTGCGCGACATGTAGGGTACTTGCGCGATTTTCAACCAGTATTAGAATACTTGAGCGACTCCTTTTTAATCACTTTAGAATCCTCTTGAGGTTCTTCCAGAAATGGGACGTGCAAGTCTTCCGTGGGCACGCAAGTATTGGTCGCGCAAGTATACCTGCGCGACATGTAGGGTACTTGCGCGATTTTCAACCAGTATTAGAATACTTGAGCGACTCCTTTTTAATCACTTTAGAATCCTCTTGAGGTTCTTCCAGAAATGGGACGCGCAAGTTATATTGAAGGAATAAAAGTAGCGCGCAAGTGTTGATGAGATTCAACACTTAGGCCTTCCTTCTTCTCTTTAGATCTTCCGTTCTAGGTAAGAAATTACCTTAGAAGTGTTCCGGAAGCTTTGAGAAAAGACTTGCGCATTGGGAGCTTCAATCCGAGTTTCTGGAAAAAGATCCTCTCGAATGGGGGGCCCACAGGGTCTATTTAAAGGCAGGAGAAGACCCTGGGTGGTTACCGGGCGGTTACCACTTAGGTCGCGCAAGTCACTTGCGCGACCAAGGTTGCCGCACAAGTACATTTGCGCGACAGTTAGATAACTTGCGCGGTGAGGTTTCTGTTGATCCTTTCTTCCTTCCTTTGTTGATTTTTTATGTTTTTCTTCAAAGGATGAATCACTTTGAGCTCGGATATTCCCTTTTCCGATCTTTAGATTTTTTGACGAAAGGAGCGTCATCAGATATATAATTAATGCTTTTTGAAAAACTATTATGATGGGAATGCATTATTATATTAACAAGAAAAATTAATAAGTATTTTTGAGTAATTTTATTGAAATTTAAATAGTATTAACTTGATAACGTTTTTTAATCTCTTGAAGAAATATGTTTTTCTAGGGATCGGAAAAGAACAAATCATATTTGATTCTGAAAAATATATTTTTTCTAAAAAAAATATATATTTCCCATTTATGCACTTACATTAAAATTATTTTCTACATTTTATATGTATCTAAATAGATTAAATTAATTAAATATTTATAATCAATAGGTTAAATTTTTTAAATTGTCTC
The DNA here is from genome assembly GCA_963277665.1 of Viscum album. Classification (NCBI taxonomy): domain Eukaryota; kingdom Viridiplantae; phylum Streptophyta; class Magnoliopsida; order Santalales; family Viscaceae; genus Viscum; species Viscum album. The sequence goes on from OY728129.1 coordinate 707,361,542, forward strand.
TTTATGTTTTTGTTCAATATAAATACTAACTGTGGTAAGTATTATCCCCTCATTAAATTGTAAATCAGGTTAGTTTAGATTTTTAACATGAGATAAGGCCATAATTATTCATCATAATTTTTATTGTATAAAGGTAATTCAACCCTTAACACCTTAGAATCTAAATTGATTAGTGTAATGGATACTTGTCCCAAAAAAGTACTTACATTTTATTTAAATCAATGAAAGTTACAAAATTTTACTCACAGTTTTATTAATATCCTTTATGTGTTCACAAAGGTAAAATAATAATTTATAAATGAATGATGATAATTTTTTTTAATAATGAATTTATATTCATTATGGAAACTTTTTTCAATTTTTAATTTATTATATAATTACAAAATATTTTTACACAACCCCAAAAAAGTATTTATTCGGTTAAAATAAAAAATGGATATTAAAAATGTTAAAGGTGATATGAATTGTGTAATATATAGAGTTTATATAATTTAATATGTGAATATAACATCTATTTTTTTTACCGTGTTATAGTTGAAATCAAACTGTGTCTTTATGTCTTTTAAATAAAATAAAAAATATATTTTCATTAATGACAAAATGTCATTTTATCAAAAAATTTATTTTCCAAATTCAATAAAAATAACATAAATTGTTGAAAAAAAGGATGATATGTTATAGTAGATTCAATATTAAAATTTCAATATATTGTCCAATTTTTACATTTTTTTAAAAACTAAAAGCAATTAATATTTAAAAAGATGTTACTATACTTAAAATTTAAATTTGATTACTAGGGGTTAATCAAAATGATAAGATATAATATAATGCTTAATCATATATAAATTATAATTAATGATGATATTAAAATCCTATTCCACCTTATCATTTAGTATATAGACATTTGGTTGAAATTTTGTTGAGAATGGATTAATTATAATTTATTATTTTAATAAATTACTGATGTTCCCCTCACATAAATTTTAAAAAGAGAACCTCCTCCCTCAAATTTCGAAGTAGCACTGAGCCTTATATATTGACTAAAATCTACCAATTTCTATTCTATACAATCCTATATAGTTTTTAGAGGTTATAGTCTTCCAAATAGACTAACCCCATATCCCTTTAGAGGAGACATAAATGAATATTTTGAAAGAAGAAGTAATTTCTTCAGCTAATCACTTTATTTTATATTTTTTCACCACCTCTAATGTTTTTGGTAGTGAACTATTTCCACTATGATATCCTTGAAAATGATCCTTTACTACTACGGGAATTATTTACTATTCATATGTGTATGCCACAAATCAGTGGCTTGTGTCTATTTTAAGCTTTCATAGTTAATGTTCATTGATTCCCTTATTATTCATGTGTTATGTACTACCAACATTTATTCCAGGGACTATTATTATGATATTTTATATACATGGTATGATTTTTAAAATTTAATATTAGTTTCTTATAACCTTATGCACATTTTATGTTTATGTTTTCATTTATAACACTATTGACTATACATATTAAGAATATGTAATCACCATTTTTTTAATTCCTTTCTACAATTTATAAAGAAGTTTATTTTTTATGATTTTTCTGATAAATGTGATAGTTATGGAGAAATAAGTGGAATACAATGTAGATATTTTGTGAGACAATTTTTTATGTGTCTATTATTCCAAGGATGTTATCCTAAATTATTCTAGAATTGATCAAAGTTTTATTTAATTAATATGTATCTATTTATTTGTAATATTTTTTTATAAAAGGTATGGGTCTCTATAGTTTGTATCATTGAAAGGTTTAGTTAGATTTTGGAAAACATTATGAGGAAACATCTGTAAGAACCATACGAATCATTAAATGTAATTTATAGAATCTAATTTTATTTATAATAATAATGAATGAGATAGGTTAATCCAAGGTGTTATAGATGAAGGCATTATGATTTAGACATCATAAAAATTATTTTTCATGATAATGAAGTTTCCCACTATGATTTTTGTTTCTCACCCTATGGTTTTAAATTATTTTTAGTCGAAGGAACCAAAAATAATCATGTTAATACTGGATGTGATAGACAATACAATGATTTTCCTCCCGAGAGATGAATTTTTGAAGGATTTCGAATGAGACATTTTATTGTTATACTCATAAAACATTATCAGGAAATGAATCTCATTGATATTATAAATGATAAAATGTGAGGGGAAATTGGTGGGTTCCTTTATGAAGAATTACCCATAATCCTCTAGTGGATACACTGAACCAATAGTCATTAAGAAATGTATTATTACCATTGAAATGATATTTTTAGTTCTTAATTTTTTAGAAAACGGTAAATTATTCATATATTTTCATCATTTGGAAGGAATATCATATCAATAGTGAAATATTATCAAGAACAGAAGAGAGTAAGAAAAAATTGATTTTATTACTTTGGAGTAATTTAAAATGATATTTCTCAACAAGTATATTCTTTTTTTATTCATATAAAAATGGGGAAATAATTCCTTGAGTCAAATTAGATGTATGATGACTCTTTTCTAACTTATATGTCACATTTCATAGGAAATGTGTCTTACAATTCTAGTACTATCCTTAAATAAAAATATAAGGTTTATTAATTCATTAGTGGTTTAAAAACAAGTCTCTATGGGGTGTTATCAGCTAGGTAATTTAGTAGTTATGAATAAATCGTTCGATTTTATATCAATTTAGAGATGGATATTTGATTTAACCTTTCAACTCATAGTTTTCATAATAAAAGAAAAATGGAATTCAAAAGAAATTCCAAAAAACATAGAGAGAATAACATGATCCTTCATTTATGATCAATGTTTGGATTGAAACATGGGTGATATATTCATAATGGAATTGGTACATTTTTTATGTGTGTAAAGGATGATCATTGGGAAATAAAATGCTGATGTTAGATCATAGATAATGATGAGAATAGAGGGAAAGCTCCATAAAATGCACTACCCACACTCCAGTGTTTTAAATTCATGGTGTCTATAAATTATGCTAACTAGTTCCCAAATAATAGGGTAAATGATGATTGTTGATTTCAATAATATCTTACTCCCTGAAATAGAAAGTATCATTCAATCATTATTTTTGATTTGGTATATGATAACAATGTGTTGAATAATCCACTGAACATCAACTCTAAAACTACTAATGTCTTATTTTTTATGGATCTAGACCCACTTTTATATCAAAAGTTTTCTTTATAGTAATGAAAATATTACCTCACAAATTATTTGATGATTTATTAGAAAAATACTGTTGGTCGGAGTAGATCACTCAAGAGGGGGGGGGAGTGAATTCAGTGTCTATAAAAATTTCTTGTTAAAAAGTATTCTTAAAAGGTTTTATAAGGCCCTGGCCTTAAACGATACTTAATATTGAATTAAATGAATAATTCACATTGATGATATTTTCAGGTTTAGAGTTTTAGAGAATTAGCACATAACTATTACATCTCAAAAGATTACAAAGTAGAAACTTCTACTAAGTTTCCATAAAATAAAAACTCTTATAAAGAAACATGTCTAGTTCCATGTTTTAGATAGCATGACTTTTCCTTGATCCCATCCTTTACCATATTCCACATTAAGTCCTATTAAAAACATTTCAAAAACATGGGATGAGCATAAAAAGCTCAGTAAGGGATATAAATGTACGAAACGAAAACATTAGTCCATGTATGAAATCATACTTTACTCATAAAAAATAAGAATTTTAACATACCTCATCAAATCGTGAATAAATCATAGAAATCATAAGACATAATGGTAACTTGAGGCATTCATAACATTCATACATAGGGAGTTACCCTCATGGTAACATTTGCAATGCCTATCACAGTGTATTACCTAAATCTCTTCAGAGAAACCTTAAAATTTAACTCCTTCACGTTACCCAATGCATTGGAGAGCTATATCGGGCTCACTCGCCCTTAGTTTATCACAGAACCAGACGTCTTCATAACAATTCCCAAGAACTATAACATAATTGTATCACGTGAAACGTGCAAAAAGTAAACATAACATTTCCACAATTCAATCACAAGATATCAATAAAACACATTGATATAACAAAAAAATTATGAAAACCATTTTCAATACCAAAATAAAAGAAATATAATACATGGTATTTATTTTTAATTTTAAAATAAAAGATAGGTTATGGCTTGTAGAGGAATCCGAAACTCAAATAATGGTCATGGCGGCGGAGAAGTCGTTGTCGCCGCATACATACGGAAAAAACATTCCTTTTTTCATTTAGTAAAACACTTCGTATAAAAAAAGATTCCTTTTGAATAAGCGTAAATTTCAAAGGGGTTTATACACCGTATAAATGAAAGTTGCGTATAAAATAAAATATGCCTCAATGAATGGAGATTGAGACGAAGTCCCTTACCTCATGTCCGACTTGACTCGATTGCTCCTTAATCTCGTGATTAATAAACATGAGTTAATTCTTACTTTCTTAAGAACCATTTTCAATTTCTTTATTCCTTGTATATCACTTATTACCATGTCATGAAAACTATGTAATTATTTAAGTTAATAACAGTCATTTTAACGATCATTGGTACTTGAGTCAAAAATAAACTCTTTATAATTACAAGTTGTTCATGTATCCATTATATCCAGAGTTATATTCATTATTTAGATATCCTATATATCATATATATCTAGTATATACATGAATTGATACTATTACATAACATTTAGAGGTAAGAAATGAAATGCACCGATCATGGAGACGGTAAGCCGTACGTACGCATGAACGCGACTTTCATTTCTATTTTGTATTTTATGGAATGGAATAATAATTACATAAAGGTATATTATAAATCCAGTATAATTTCATATATAATATAATTAACTCCATCCTTTATATGCCCCACATATGGCAATAATGATTCAAATCTTTTTGAGGGGGCGGTAGTATGCACTTCCTAAAATGAAGATATCGCGTATACCCATAATGGAAGCCATAAAGGTATGCCATAAATGAAAAATACAGAAGCATAAGGAAAACATAAACATATAATATATCATATATAAATATAGTTTCATCTTAATGGCCACCTCTGAAGTTGTTAGACGAATATTGAACAATCATCGTTTCGTGAGGCAGAAATTCGCCATCCACGGAAACAATATGCTCTTTAACCATTAGATGAAGGTGTGTGTAAGTTAAGCTCTAATCCTTCTCATAACAACATCCTAGTATATTGAAGATACTTGTGTTGTTACAAAAGGAAGGAATAAAAAAATATTAGGGGGTTGGAGAAGCAAAATAAAACATAAGAACACAAGAAAAGACACTACCTTTAAAACAAGTAACTCTTTTTTATTTGATCTCAAAGGCTTCCTTGGGAAGACTTCTTCACAAAGTGAGGCTTCTAGGAGTAATATAGAGATGTGGAGAGACAAAATGGCTAGGGGTTGGCTGATAAAAAGTCTCAAGAGGTGTGGTTAAGGTGGTAGAGGTGGGGGCCTTTTATAAGAGGAGAGGAGGGGCACTCTTGGAATGTTATAAAAGGTTACTTTATTATAAAATTCTTTTCGGATTTTAAAGGTCCCAAAATTATATATTTCTGGGATAAGGTGATAAGAGTTAGAAATCCAGCCATACAATATGTTTTTGACAAGTTTAGGTCTTAAATTTGACATTTTATTTTCATTTTATTTAAATCGTTAAAAAATGAGGCAATCGCTACATCATCATGGTGTCGTAAATAATTTAATTTATTTAATGTATAAAAATTATAAAAAAATATAATGATGTATTAAGACTTATTATATTTCTAATAAATATTTATAGTCAAAAATATGACTTGTATAACCCCATTTAAAAATAGTTTTAGTAAACAACATAGGTTTGTGACAATTTTATTTTAACATTAAATAAAAAGTTATTAATTCCATTTTCCAAACAAAGTGGCTCCATGGGGTCCCCAAGTTTACCCATGGATTTTCATGGTTGGACATGACACCTAAAATAAGGGTAGGACTTGTGTCAAGGTCATTTCATATTATTAAAACATTATTTTTACCTTAAATTATACTAATTACCTCTAACCGCGATTAAAAACTTAAAAGTTACTATTCACCTAAAATTATTTTAATCCCATTGAACCACATTTTACTTATTAATGACAACCATGTATGTCGGATTTTTTAAATTCAAAACACAGAGGTGGTAAATTTTCATTTAAACAAAAAACCAGTTTTTAAGTACCACTTAGTGGTTTCACTATTCATAAAAAATTGATGTTTTTCAGAAAAATACCAAAACATCACCCTAAGCTATATTTGATATTCAGAATTTAAAAATGATGTCTATTTTAAAAAATTCAAAACATATAAGTTACATTAATTAATTTAATAATTAATTCACGTTGTCAAAACAAATAGCGTGTTTTGATGAAACAATATATATCAAAATATTGACACTGGTTTAAGTCCTATTTCAAAGTGAAATTAATTTCAATGACCACTATTGGATTAAATGGTAAAAATATATTCTAATATCACCTTAAATACAATTCAAAATATATTATAATCATATAAATAAATTATATTAAAAAGTGGTTTGGAATTAAAATACAACATTTTTCACAATTCATTAAAAAAAATGAACCTTATCGAAAAAAATACTAAAAATTTACAGAAAGTAAATTTTGATGTCCTGATTATAAAGAAGAATTTTATTTGGTCCGAAAGAATGTATAAGAGTGACCAAAACTATATTTAATTATAGTTCACCATGAATAGGCGATAAGTGGACCTGTAGTGAAATTTAGAGTATATGTGCCAAAAAATGAATTCTTTTCGTATGTTAAGCCTTTATCATTTATTAGATAAATGTAAAAAAATTTAACAAACATATATAATCATATTTTAGTTATTTCTATTCATTCTTTCCAATACAACGGAAACGTGTTAACTACCATTTAAAATAATATTATTTTATTACTAGTGTGCAACGTAAGATTTGAAAGAAACTCTTTGTTGCGTATTGGGTACGCTATCGAACATAGAAACCACATTAAAGTAAAATTAATATTTAATTCATAAATATTAATATGTATGAAAATGTTTTATTCTTTATTTACCTGGGTTGTTACATCCTTCCACCCTTTGGGGAATTACGTCCTCGCAATTTTATTCACTTATCAAAATAAGTGGGGATATTTATCCCTCATAGAATTTTCAGATTCCCACGTTGCCTCTTCAACCATATGGTTTTTCCACAAAACCTTTACCTGTTGAATTACCTTATTTCACAATACTTGCTCTCTTCGTTCAAGAATCTGTACTGGTGGTTCTTAATAAGAGAGACTCTCTTCCAACTGAACTACCTCTGGGCTCAAAACATGAGATGGATCTAGCATATACTTTCTCAACATCAGAAAATGAAAAACATTGTGTACCTGAGATAAACTCGGAGGTAAAGCCACTCGGTAAGCAATTGATCCAACTTTCTCCAGAATTTCATATGGTCCAATGAACCTTGGACTCATCTTTCCTATATTACCAAATCACATCACACTTTTCCATGGTGAAACCTTTTGAAAAACATGATCACCTACCTCGAAAGATAAATCCTTCCTCCTATTGTCTGCATAACTTTTCTGTCTGCTCTGAGTTGTTCTCATGTGTTTCTAAATCAACTGATCTTTTTCTGCCATCTCTTCTACCAATTTTGGTCCCATCAGCTTCCTTTCACCCACTTCATCCCAAAAAGATGGAGTTCGACACCGCTTCCCATATAATTCCTCAAACGTTTCCATCTGTATACTGGAATGAAAACTGTTATTATATTAAAATTCAACCAAAGAAATATGTTGGTCCCAACTTCCCTGATAATCCATCGAACCAGCATATAGCATATCCTCCAAAGTCTGAATTTTTCATTCAAACTGCCCATCTGATTGAGGATGAAAAGTTGTACTAAAATTTAATTGAGTACCCAATGACTTCTGAAGGACATTTCAAAAATTAGAAGTAAACCTAGGATCACTATCAAATACAATATATATGGTAACTCCATGCAACCTGACTATCTCTTTAAGATACAATTGAGAAATTTGATCTAAAGATAATGTATCTCGAATAGGAATGAAATGAGGAGATTTAGTCAAGCGATCAACAATAACACAGATTGAATTATTACATCGATATGTCTTCGGTAATCCCACAACAAAGTCTATGGATATATTTTCCATTTCCACTCGGGAACAGGTAAATGCCGAAACATCCCTTTTGGTAACTGCCGCTCTGATTTAACCCACTGACAAGTCAAACACTTCATAGTAAAATCAGCAATATATCTTTTAATTCTATCCCACCAGTAATACTCCCGCAAATCTCTGTACATCTTAGTACTGCCAGGATGAACTGAAAACTGAGAACTATGAGCTTCACATAACAACTCTCTCTTCAACTGTGAATCACAAGGCACACACAATATCTTCCCAAATCTCAAAACACAATCATTATCAATGTTGAATTCAGGAAACTTACCCTTCTGAACCAGCTCTACCTTTTACTGCAACTCACTATCTTGCTTCTGTTCATGCTTGATTCTGTCTGATAGAGAAGATTTCACTGATACCTGAAACAAAACAGAAGGACATCATGCACCAAAAACTGTTATACCAAATTTCATCGAATCCCTAACCAAAGGATCACGTTCCAAATGCATCATTTTTAATAAAGCATTAATTTTTAGACTCAAAGTATCATCCACTTTATTTTCTTTTCCCAGATGGTAAAGAATTGTACTATCATAATCCTTGATTAATTCTAGCCATCTCCTATGTCTCTTGTTCAATTCTTTCTGAGTGAATAAATACATTAAAATTTTGTGATCGGTATATATTTCACACTTTACTCTATACAAATAATGTGTCCAAATTTTTAAAGCGAAAACAACAGCAGCAAATTCCAAATCATGTGTAGGATAATTTACCTCAGGGGTTTTCAACTGATGTAAAGCATATGAAATTACTTGATCATTCTGCATAAGGATACAACCATGTCCCTTCAACAAAGCATCACTGTATATAACAAACTCACCATTCCTAGAAGGAAGTGCCAAAACTGAAGCATTCACCAATCTTTATTTCAACTCCTGAAAACAATCATCACATTATTTTGTCCATATAAACTTAACACCCTTCCGAGTTAGCTTATTCATTGGGAAAGATAACCGTGAAAATTTTTCAACAATCCTTTTGTAGTAACCTTCCAAACCAAGAAAACTACGGATCTCAGTTACATTTGTGGGTCTTGGACATTATTCAACAACTTTTGTTTTTACAGGATCCACAATTATTCCATCTTTATAACATAACGACCAAGGAAAGAAATTTGTTGCAACCAAAACTCACACTTGCTGAATTTCCAATACAATTTCTTTTATTTTAAGGTTTTCAAAATAAAACTTACTTATATTTTATGCTCCTCTTTACTTTTAGGAAACACCAAAATTTCATCAATAACACAACCTTCATTTATCACCTGATTCAACTGAGCCATCACTGCAGTAAACTGCTCAATTCTGTTTTTTACCATCTCAGTATGCGGATTCGGAAGGTCATTTCCCTCAGTATGCCTTCCAAAAAAAGAATCTATGTTTCCTCTACGAAAAACCATTATTAACACTTAAATACCTTAGGTGAAGAAACATGGTAATATGTAAATGCTATATCATTTCAATCAAACATTAAATTAATTTATAAATTTAACAATTTTCTAACTCCTAAAGTTGTCTAAACCAACCTCTAATACCAACTATAAGGCCCCGACCTTAAACATTACTTAGTATTTAATTAAATGAATAATTCACATTGAGGATCTTTTCAGGTTTAGAGTTTTAGAGAATTAGGAAATAACTATTACATCTCAAAAGATTAAAAAGTAGACACTTCTACTAAGTTTCCATAAAATAAAAACTCATAAAAAGAAACATGTCTAGTTCCATGTTTTAGATAGCATGACTTTTCCTTGATCCCATCCTTGACCTTATTCCACATTAACTCCTGTGAAAAACATTTAAAAAACATGGGATGAGCATAAAAATCTCAATAAGGGATATAAAAGTACGAAACAAAAACATTAGTCCTTGTATGAAATCATACATTACTCATAAAACATAATAATTTTAACATACCTCATCAAATCATGAATAAATCCTAGAAATCATAATACATAAAGGTAACATGAGGCATTCATTACATTCTTACGTAGGGAGTTACCCTCATGGTTACGTTTGGAATTCACATCACATTATATTCCCTAAATCTCTTCGGAGAAACCTCAAAATTTAACTCCTTCACGTTACCCAATGCATTTGAGAGCTATATCGGGCTCACCCACCATTAGTTTATCATGGGGCCACCCATCTTCATAATAATGCGCATGAACCATAACATAATCGTATCACGTGAAACATGCATAAATGAAACATAACATTTACACATTTCAATCACAAGATATCGATACAACACATTGATATAATAAAAGCATTATGAAAACCATTTTCAATACCAAAATAAAAGAAAAGTAATACATGGTATTTATTTTTCATTTTAAAAAATAGTTAGGTTAAGGCTTGTAGAGGAAGATGAAACTCAAATAATGGTCACCGCGGTGGAGAAGTCTTTGTCACCTCATACGTATGACAAAAAAGCATTCCGTTTGTCTTTTAGTAAAAAACTTCGTATAAAAAAGATTCCTTTTGAATAAGCATTAAATTCAAAGGGGTTTATACACCGTATAAAATAAAGTTTTGTATAAAACAAAATATGCCTCAATGAATAGAGATTGAGACGAAGTCTCTTACCTCCTGTCCGACGTGAATCGATTGCTCTTTAATCTCCTGAATAATAAACTTGAGTTAATTTATTCTTGCTTAAAAACCTTTTTCAAGTTCATTATTCCTTTTATAACACTTATTACCATGTCATGAACACTATGTAATTATTTAAGTTAATAACGGTCGTTTTAACAATCATTGGTACTTGAGTCAAGAATACTCTTTATAATTACAAGTTGTTCATGTATCCATTATTTCTAGAGTTATATTAATTATGTAGATATCATATATATCATATATATCCAGTATATATATTCATTTATGATATTACATAACATTTAGAGGTAAGAAATGAAATGCACCGTTCATGGAGACGGTAAGCCATACGTACACATTAACGCTACTTTCATTTCTATTTCGTATTTTATGGAATGGAATCAAAATGACATAAAGGTATATAATAATTCTAGTATAATGTCATATATAATATCATTAACTCCATCCTTTATACGTCCCACATACGGCATTAACGAATCAAATCACTTTGAGGGGGCGGTAGTTCGCACCTTCTAAAAGGAAGATGTCGCGTATACCCATAATGGAAGCCATAAAGGTATTCCATAAATGAAAAATACAGAAGCTTAAAAAAATATAATCAAATTATATATCATATATAAATATATTGTCATCTTAATGACCACCTTTGAAGATGTTAGAAAAATATTGAACAATCATCATTTCGTGAGGCAAAAATTCGCCATCCACGGAAACCGTATGCCATTTTACCATTAGATGAAGGTGTGTGTAAGTGTAGATATAATACTTCTCATAAAAACATCCTAGTATATTTGAGATACTTGTGTTTCTACAAAATAAAGGATTAAAAAAATTATAGGGGGTTGGAGAAGCAAAATAAAACATAAGAACACAAGATAAGACACTCCCTTTAAAACGGGAAACTCTTTTTGATTTGAGATCAAAGGCTTACTTGGGAAGACTTGTGCCAAAAGTGAGGCTTCTAGGACTAAAAGTGGGATGTGTAGAGACAAAATGGGCAGTGTTTGGCCGATCCAAAGGCTTGAGAGGTGTGGGTAAGGTGGTAGAGATGCGGGCCTTTTATAAGTGGAGAGGAGGGGCACTCTTGGAAAGTTATAAAAGGATACTTTATTATAAAATTCTTTTCGGATTTTAAAGGTCCCAAAAAAATATATTTCTAGGATCCAGTGATAACAGTTCTAAATCCACCCATCCAATAGGTTTTTGAAATGTTTAGGTCTTATATTTTACATTATCTTTTCATTTTATTTAAATCATTAAATAATGAGGTAATCGCTGCATCATCATGGTGTCATAAATAATTTAATTTATTTAATGTCTAAATATTATAATAAACTATCAGGATATAGGAAATTGTTTTATATTTCTAATGAATATTTATAGTCAAAAATAAGACTTGTATAACCCCATTTAAAAGTAGTTTTAGTAAAACAACACATGTTTGTGACATTTTTAATTTAACATTAAATAAAAAGTTATTAATGTCATTTTTCTACCAATGTGGCTCCATGAGGTCCCTAAGTTGACCAATGGATTTTCTTGGTCGTCCATGACATATCCAATAAGGTTAGGAAATTTTTCAAGGTCATTTAATATTATTAAAACACTATTTTTACCTTAAATTATAGTAATTACCTCTAATCGCGATTAAAAACTTAAAAGTTACTATTCACCAAAAATTATTTTAATCCCATTGAACCATATTTTACTTCTTAATGACAACCATGTATTTTAGATTTTTGAAATTCAAAACAAAGAGGTGGATAAATTTCATTTAAACAAAAAAATCATTTTTTAAGTACACTTAGTGGTTTCACTATTCATTAAAAATTGATGTTTTTCAGAAAAATACCAAAACATCACCCTAAGCTATATTTGATATTCTGAATTAAAAAATGATGAATATTTTAAAAAATTCAAAATATATAAGTTAAATTATTTAATTTATTAAATAATTCCCGCTGTCAGAACAAATAGCGTGTTTTTATGAAATAATATATATCAAAAGATTGACACTGGTTTAAGTCCAATTTCAAAGTGAAATTAATTACAACGACCACTATTGGATTAAATGGTAAAAATATATTCTAATTTTACTTTTAAACCAATAAAAATATAATATAATAATATAAATTAATTAGATTAAAAAGAGGTTTGGAATTAAAATACAACATTTTTCACCATTCATTAAAAAATAAACTTTATCGAAAAAATACCAAAAATATATACAAAGTAAATTTTAATGTCCCGATTCTAAAAAAGAATTTTATTTGGTCCAAAAGAATGTATAAGAGTGACCAAAACTATATTTAATTACAGTTCTCCATTAAAAGGAGATAAGTGGACCTTTAGTGAAAATTAGAGTATATATGCCTAAAATTTAATTCTTTTCGTATTTTAAGCCTTTATCCATTATTGGATAAATGTAAAAACATTTAACAAAAATATATAATAATATTTTAGTTATTTATATTCATTCTCTCCAATAGAATGGCTATGTGTTATCTACCATTTAAAATAATATAATTTTATTACTAGTATGCAACGTAAGATTCCAAAGAAACTCTTTGTTGCGTATTGGGTATGCTAATGAACCTAGAAACCCCTTTAAAGTTAAATTAATATTTAATTCGTAAATATTAATAAGTATGAAAATGTTTTATTCTTTACTTACCTGTAATGTTACAGGTTTCCCCAAAAGGTTACACACCACCCAATTAATCAATGTAGTATTGTTTTGAAGGATTAACTATTTAAATAACTTCTTAGAAGATTGAATAATTCCCAGTAATATTAATTTCAGTTATTAATAATACTTTTGATGTTATTATACTAAGACCTGACAATTATAACTTTATTCCAAGATTAACAATCTATGTGAATTTACTGATTTCTGAATTATACAATAAAGCAGTAAAATAGAGAAGAATAAATTAAGCTGCATAGTGGATATAAAACAAGTGGTTCAATCTCAAGCCAAGACCTAATCAACTTCACTTGGTGAGCACCTGCCACCATGAAGTTTATATAAATAAAATTGATCCACACCTTGGATCAAGGTTAACAAAAGTACACAGAACTTTCCATGTCACAGAAGGAAGTCTTCAATTTTTCTTCATGGGTACAACCAACCAGGCCACACATGGACCTCTTCCACACTTATCTGTGGGTATACACACGTTTAAAAAGATGTTTGAGTAAGGATACCTTGTATCATTCAGTTTAATGTTGGAGATATAGTTTGTTGTTATACATATACACACACTGCACGAAATCTAGTTAAATGATACACAATAGAGCAGAAATATTAATATAGCTTTAGAAATGCTCTGAATGTTAGTATTTGTAGCTCTCTATTTCTGAGATGAAGAAGATGTAGAAATCATGTCCTCGTATGGAAAACAAAGTACCCCAAGTCAGATAGATCTGGCTAGTGTTCTTCATGATGCATGATAGGGCGAAGATATTATCGATTACAGGATTCATGTATGCTTCATGTTTTCTTCAATAGCATTGAGTTGCATGTAATATTTCATTCTTTAAAAATTATCTAATTTTATTCTTCATTGTTGTGCTCAGTCCCACCCACTTGATTTTTTTAGTATATATTTGTTTCTGGGAAGCATTAATCTTTTTTCATGGAGGGCATGTGTTTGAGCCGACCGGTTGCATGTATTCTACACCTCGTACCTCATACTATCAAATCACATGTCTACAAAGAAATAATAATTAGGTTAGTGCATTTAAAATATTCAAATATGATAGTTATAGATTAAATTGAAAGACGAAAAAACATATTGTGAAACGGTTTCATAGTGTGTCATGGAAACGGTGTCTTCCTCACACAGTTTCTGGATTGGTCACAGTATCTTGTGGTCATGGTGTCCAATTTTTCATGGTATCTTATGGTGATAGTGTCTGAATTTCATGATGTCTACTTTTCCATGGTGTCTTGATGTCACGGTGTATGCTTGCTCATGGTGTCTTCTTATTCACGGTGTCTGGATGTCACGATGTATGCTTGTTCACTATGTCTGAATGTCACAGTGTCTCGAGGTCTCTGTGTCTCAGACATAGGAAAATATCTATATTCAAACTTAAGAAGTGATATTTATGGAATTGATTAAAATCAATCATTTTTCAGAGAAGTCATTATATTGTAGATCAATATATAGTGTATAGTAACCAAGTTAAGTGTATAGCACATATGATCTTTGGATAGATTTTACAAAACCACTTTTCATTTTTTATGAGATTTATTACATAGAGTTAACAATTCTTATAGACCAAAAATGATTTGTGATCATTAAAACATGATTAATACATGGGGATTCCAACAATATCCCCCATTTGGATGGTCACAAGTCATGTTTATTTATAGTGTACATTTATTCTAACAACATAGTTTGAATGTGCATATAACATATATAGAGTGAGTGTTCTGGTTTAGAGATTTCTCTCCCTTTTGGGATTATCAAAAAGTAGAAAGAATAAAAGACAAAAGAGACAAGAAAATTGCATAATATATAAGGTAAAAATAGGGGTATTTCAAAAACTAAAAAATGTAACATGATTCCTATCAAAAGAGAGTATGCATTATCCTTCTTCACTGGTAGGTCTTCTCTTTTCTTTTAATAGCATCAACAAATGAGGAAGCCATTGGAGCAAAGGTAGAGGTAGAAGAAGGGAGTGAGCTAGTTTATAGAGAATGTATAGGAATACCTTCAAAGATAAAGGGAACCAGAGTATGTGTAGTAGAAAACCATGGTAGTTGTTGATCAAGGATCATGGGAATGTTCTGAGTCAGTACCTAACTAACAGACATAGAAGTGGAGGCCAAAGAAAAGGTGAATGTAGGCAAACCAGGTCTCAGAAGTGCAGCCGCATGAGCAACAATGTCTGTACTCTGTACATGAAGATAGGGCCTCAAAAGCATGATAAAATTAGCAATGATCTCTCCACCATACATCATATCATTTCAATTTCATCCATGTTTTGATTAAACTTATCCAAAATATGAGTGAACTCTATGATCATTTGGATTTGAGTCATGGAAGCTTTAGTAATAGGAGGAATCCTCACATTTTCTAAAAGATATTTGAAATTATTGGTCATGAAAATCTTTGAGAAGATTCGATTGAAGTAGAAATCCACTTTCTTGGAAATTTTTTTCTAAGCACCATTAGCTATTTTTGAATGTATTTGGACCAGATCAAGAACTATATCATTGTTCTTGATAAAATCAGATAGTGAATCTTTATTGAATCCACTAAGAACTGTATGAAGTTCTTCTTTTATCACTGATCTATGAAGGTCACTATCTAAGGAAGGTTGAGACAGTTTTCTAGATGCCTTAGAAGTAGTGACAGCTGAGGTAAGATTTTTCAGTTAATTTAGAACTTTTTGAAGACACCATGTATACTCATTAGTGAGCTTTTCAAGACTAAATAAACTCTCACATCTATTTCACAATGGGATTCCTTATTTCTACGACCATTTCATCTAAGTAATATTAATGAGGTTGAATCAGAGAGGCAATATTATATGGGGTTTGAGGAAGAATAGGCTCCATAGGGTGAGAAGCATGCTCTGATCTCAAATACATCACTATCTGCATGTCTTCAATCATACCTGTTACAGTCTTCACTTCATCACCAAGGAGTCTATTTTCAACTATGACTTCATGAATCTCATGATGCTTTTTCGGTTTAATATGCCAAATAACATTTTCCAAAAACAGTGAGGCATATATCTAACATTGATTTGTTAGAGGAGCTAGTTGGGTATTGAAGAGTTTCTCAACTCTAGACAAAATGGTAGCTTCAAATTCTTTCAGATTATCTTTAGTCACCAAGGATGGTTGTTCTGGTGAAAGTTTAGAGATAAGGACTGAGACAGGCTTGAGTTATTTTTCTAGGGAAAGATTAGAGACATATTTAAATTGAAACATAGTCTAAAGGTAAATGAATTTTACTGAGACATCCTAAGATTCATTCATATCATAAAATTTGTGGAACTTATACTGAGTGTCTACAGGGCTTGAATCAATCGGGTTTGGTACTTTAATAGATTCCAGATTTGGGGGTTGCTCCCCCTCAACTGTTTCATCCTTCTTAGGACTGAGAGGCTTATGGTCTTGATTTATTTCCATGAATTCATCTTTTAGTTTCTCTCTCATTTCTTTTCTGGCCAACGGAAAATCCAGCTCGAGCCTCTCTTCAACCGATGGAATGACTTCAGGAATAGATTTTTCATTTGGGAGTTCCTCAAGGCCTTCTTCATGCATAACAGTTAATTATTATACTATAAAATCATCCATAAAATTATTTTTTGGTTTCTTTGGTACAAGATTTTGTTTCAACTTCGGGTTGATCTTCCAGATTAACAACATCTTTAGAAGTATGGACTTCATTTTCACTTACTACCTGAGTATCAAGAGTACTATATTCTTTATCCGAAATAGATTCCCTTAGAGGCACAACAACCTCTTCTTCTACTACTTCTTCTGAAAACTCAAAAAAAATCATTTGGTTCCAAACTAGGATCAGAAATATCTTTTTTTTCATTAAGGATGTTCCACTAGATTGTACTTTTCATAAATCTTATCATTGTCTTCCACCCATGACATTTTCCAAGGATTCCAATTGATTTTCATCCTATTGAAAATGACTTTTGAATGGAAAAACTCAAAATCCTTGATATCGTATTCATTAGGTCCATCCAAACCTTTGTAATGATACATGGATGAGATAAGCAGAGAATAAAATAAGGAGGTTTACTTGGATGCAGTTTTGATCAGATCACACATATGGTGTATGACAACCATACGAAGGTTTATCTTGTAACCATTTCTCATAAGATGAATAAAAAACACAACTTGATATTTTAGGATAGAAAAACAGCCTTTTATAGGGCTAATCAAGATTAGTATAAACATAAATAGAAGCCCAGATTCTCTATCCAGTTCAGTAGTGATGGCTCTCCTCTTGGTGCCATTTCCAGTTAAGCTTTTCAAAGAATCATCCAAAATAAAGAATTCAATAGGATGTGAAGGTTCTATCTGATAGTCCCCAGAGATGCCTTCATGAGGTATCCTAAGGCATGCATCGCATAACCATTAATATAATGTGCATCTATGGCCATTTATCCAGGTTCATGTAGCATATCCATCACCAAAATCAACAGAGAATAGAACATACTGATAAAATTGAGCCACTAGCTTAGGGTAGATAAGTCTATCTTCCTTCCAAAACCATTCTAGCCAGCCTTGTTCTTTTAAAACATTCAAAACCAGAGACTTACATGACAAAATACACATAGGGAATATCTTTTTATCAGGTACTACGACTCGGTTAACCATATTTGGATTTAGAGGACCTTTGAGTTCCAGCATAAGTGTGATATTCTTCTTCGTTGAGCTATGTTTCTCAGTAGTCGACAATGAAGGGTGTTTCATCTTGGGAATTCACTGAAGGTTCAGGAGAGAGAAGGGTTTAAGGGTTGAAGAAGGGTTAAAAATTGAGTGAATATAAGAAAGCTTAAGTGATGTACAAGTTACACTTCCTTTATTTTATCATTTTGGAATACTGAATGTTGCAAAAAAAAATCATGAGAAAATAAAAAGGTGAAAGGAATAATTACAACAATTCAATTTTTAATTTGTAAAAAGAACACATAATATATTATTATGGTGAGACCATATAAGGTCTTTACAGTGTGATAGTGAATGAATTTTATGGTGAGATAGTGTTTGAGCTTTATTGTAAGTCAAGGATTGGACTTTATGGTGAGACATGGATTAAACTTTACGGTGAGACACGGACTGTTAGATAGTAATCACGAAATACTAACTATGAGACCGTAAACATGGAACAATAAGACTTAAAATATTAAGAAATAAAATAGGAAGACATAAAATAGTATGACATAAAATAGTAAGACATAAAATAAAATTACATTTACTTAAGATATATCATTCCAAGTTCATGTATGATGTAGTCTATTCTATCAGTATTTAATAGTTTGGTAAATATATCAGCAAGCTGATATTTAGTACTAATGAATTCCAAAGTGATATCACCTTTTTGATAATGATCACTCAAAAAGTGATTTCATACATCAATATTTTTTGTCCAAGAATGTGAAACATTATTCTTCGAGATGTTAATAACACATGTGTTGTCACAATTTATAGGTACATGCCAGAAGTGATATCAATAATCTAGTAATGTGTGTTTTACCCACAAGATTTGTTCACAACAACTACAAGAAGATATGTATTCATCTTTTTGTAGTAGATAATGCAACAGAATTTTGTTTCTTACTACACCATGATAATAATGAATTTCCAAAAATGTGAAATGATCCAGAGTTTCTTTTCCTATCTAACTTACAACCACCATAGTCCGCATTAGAATAACTAACTAATTCAAATTAAGGACATGTATGATAGAACAGTCCTAGATTTGTTGTATGATTGAGGTATTTAAAAGTTATCTTTACAAAATTTAAATGAGATTCCTTATAATTTTCTTGAAAATGAGAACACATACTCACACTAAACATAATG
The DNA here is from genome assembly GCA_963277665.1 of Viscum album. Taxonomy (NCBI): domain Eukaryota; kingdom Viridiplantae; phylum Streptophyta; class Magnoliopsida; order Santalales; family Viscaceae; genus Viscum; species Viscum album. Next base: position 707,381,010 of record OY728129.1, read on the forward strand.
TTAGGTCGACTATCAGTTATGTAGAGTAAACTTCCCATCATTCCTTTATAAGTTGTTTCATCAACAGATTTTACATCTTCATCAAGATCTAGCTTATAAGAGGTTCTCATGGGGTGTTACTACTTTTAGTTCTATCTAATCCAAAATGTTATAGAATATCTCTAGTATACATTCTTTGAGTTAAAATAATACCATAATTATTTTTGAATGATTTGAAATCCGAGATAGATTTTAGTTCACCCATTTGACTCATTTCAAATTCTTTTTGAATCATTTTAGAAAAATCAACACATAAAGAATTTCTTGAAGATCCAAAGATAATGTCATCTGAATATATTTGAACAACTAAAACAACATTATAAATTCGTTTTATAAAAATGGTAGGATCAACTATTCCTATTGTAAAACCATTGGAAATAAGAAAATTACTCAACCTATCATACTATGCTTTTGGAGCTTGTTATAAAACATATAAATCTTTTGAAAATTTAAAAATATGATGTGGAAAATGGGGGTTTGTAAATCTAGGGGTCATCCAAAAAAGTCATCCTCAGCTATATACCAATTTAAGAATGCAATCTTAACATAAATTTGATATATTTTAAATTTCAGATGTGCAGCCTAAGAAAACTGGATTCTGATGGCTTCATGTCTAGCTTGTGGTGAAAAGGTCTCCTCCTAGTAAATACTTTATTTGTGACTATAGCCTTGTTCAATCATGATAGCCTTGTTTCTAACTATGTTACGAGCTTCATCTACCATATTTCTAAACCCCCATTTAGGGCATATGGTGAATGTGTCTTTGGGTCTTTCAAAAAGATTCCAAAATATTTTCCTCTCAAACTGATTAAGTTTTTATTGCATAGCCATCACCCAAAATTCATCATTGATAGAATCATTAATGTTTTTATGATCATAATGCGAAAAAATACTTGATGTTCAACCTGATTTCTAATAGAAGCTCTTGTTTGACATCCTTTGTCTAGGAATCCTACAACCACATCTAAAGGATGGTTCTTAATAGTTATATCATCTCTAGAAAAGGTGGGAGTAGTGATTTTAGGTTCATTAATAGGTTCATGTTCAGTGTGACTTGAGTCTAATTAATTTTCAAAATTGGAAATTTTCACTGATTCTTTCACAGAATGGATTTGAGGATTTTTAATTAATGTTCACATTTCATACATCATCATATAGGTTCTCTAGAATTATTTTAGGATCATGTGGATATGTTTCATAAAATTTGACATGTATAGATTCTTCCACACACTTATTTATTTTATTGAACACTCTATAGGGTTTACTAGACTTGGAATATCCTAAAATTATAACTTCTTCACTCTTGGTTGCAAATGTTTCAATATTATTTTTAGTATTAAGGATATAGAATTTTCAACCAAAAACATTGAAGTAGTTAAACTTGGGTTTTCGATTATTCCATAACTCATAAGGAGTCCTTTTAATAATAGGTATGATCCAAACTCTATTGATTATGTAGCATGCTATATTGACAGTTTCAAACCAAAGATATATAGGTAGGTCATATTCACTATGTATTGTTCTAGAAATCTGTTGCAGGGTTCTATTTCATCTTTCCAAAACTCCATTGTGTTGAGGTTTTCGAGGGGCAGAGAAATTCTGACTATAACAATTTTTTGAGCAAAAGGATTCAAAATCTTTATTTTCAAACTCACGACCATGATCAATTCTTAAGGATTTAATTATATGTCCAATATGATTTTCCACAGACTTGAAATATCTATTAAAATAAGAGATAGGTTCACTCTTGTGACCCACAAAGAAGATCTAAGTATATCTAGAAAATTCATCTACAAGAACATAAACATAGTGATTCCCATTTAAACTGGATACTCTAGATGGTCCAAAAATCCACATGAACTTCCTTGAGAGGTTGAGAAGTTGACACTTATATCTTTGGTTTGAAGGAATTTTTGTGTTGCTGTCCCTTTTGACTGGGATTGCACACTTTTTCATCTGGAAACTCTAGTTTGGGTAAGTCTTTAACTAATATTTTTCTATTTAGCTTTCTACGAGAGGGAATATTATAGTTTCCTAGTCTCATATGATAGATCCAAGACAGTTTATGAAATACACTTAAGTATGAATCATTTTGAGAAGCTAAGGAATGTATGTTAATAGAGTAAACATTTTCATTTCATAATGCAAAAAACACTAATTATTCTTTAGAATTAAAGACATTGAAAGAATCATTTTCAAATATATCATGAAATATATCATCACATATTTGTGAGATACTAAGAATATTATATTTTAATCCATCAACAAATAGTACTTATAAATTAAAAATGAGTCATAGTTACTGATTCGGCTGAGGGCTATAATCATTCTTTTGGCATTGTCACCAAATGTGACAGGTCCTCTTTATATTTTTATTAGGTTCTTGAAGAATGAGTAGCATCCTATCATGTGGCTTAAACCTATACTATCCATGTACCATAAACTTTTACAAGAACCCTTTATGCTTCTTTCCTAAAAAATGTTTAACCAAAAACATATTTTTGTACCCATAATTGTTCGGGTCTAGTAATGTTACTAGTAAGTGATTTAGGAACCCATATTTACCTCAAAGGTTTCCTATAAGTGTTATGTAATGTATTTGAAAAATAAAGTCTATTTGGTCTAGAAAAATGTGAAACAGTAGAAATTGTATCATAAACTGAACTAGTTTGTTTTTGTCCCGAACTAGGAGTAAAACATTATGTCTTAGATTATGAAACAAAATTTGTTCTACCAAGGTTTCTTTTTACAGGTTTATAACTAGTGCCAGTGTTGTATTTAGGAGAAATTTTCTTTCCTAATATTTTATTAAGGTTATTTTTATCATTGGTAAACTTTTATATGTCATTCTTCAATTACTCAGAAGACATTTTTAATCTATTTTTATCTTTGAGCAGTAGAGAATTTTTCTCTTTTTCAGTTGTGAGTTCAGATTTAAGAGTCACCATAAGAGCATATTATTTACTCAATGATTTATTTTTGTCTTTTAGTTCATTGCATGTTTCTTCATTCATGTTATAGTATTCAAACATTTCTTTATTAATGATATTTTCAGAGACACATTCATCTATAGAATAGTATGAATTATTTATGGGAGAGTCCAGTGTTACCTCAGATGTGTTTTTCATAAAACACATATTGGATTTGTTAGCTTGGTCATCATGTGATATTTCTGAGTTTCTTGAACAGTCCTCATAAGCACTCCAGGTTTCTTTCATTTACTTTTTATAAATTTTGTCCTTGTCCTCATATATCTTTTTGTACATGATCTTTGGTGAGTCAACCTTGATATGTCCTTTTCAATTACATTAATATCATAAAATTTCATACGTCTTGTCACTTCTTTTCCAATCCTTCTTCCAACATCCTTTTTGGTCATATTTTCCATTGAAGTTAGGCTTTCGGAAAAAGTTCTTCTTCTTGTAACATTTCTTGAATCTTTTGGATAATTGAGCTATATCATCATCACTATCAAGTGATGATTTTTCACTAATGTAACATTCTACAGAAGTTTCCAATTTCCCTTTTTCTTTGTGTTTAGAGGTGGTGGCCTTTAATGAAATGAATTTCCTTTTTGGTTCATCCTCCTCTTCCTAATTGAATTTCAACTCTTTTTCATACATCATCGGTTTCCAAATGTGATATTTTACAGGAAGCTTGCTGATGTCATGTTATTCTCTAATATAGATAGAGGTTTTTCTCCTTCTATTAGGCAGGCATCTATGAATTCTCATAACCTGTTCATTGGCAATGAGTTCTCTTCTATGGTAAATCATTGTGTTGTCAATATCATTGAACCTACGAAACATGTCTGAGATATGATCATCAAGATTCATTTTAAAGTTATTATATTTAATATTATATGTATTAAGTCTCATTTTTTTACAGTAGATTTTCCTTCATGTGAGACAGATAGGTTATCCAAAATTTCATGTGCAGTTTTACATGCACAAATTCTATTGAATTCCTCATATCCTATGAAAAATTATGAAGCATTAATAGCATTGAAATTGTTATTGCAGGCCGTTTTGATAGGTTCATTCCATGTGATTCTATCAGTAGTAGAAATCTTATATTCATCTATAATAGAAGACCAAATTTCAAAACCCATACTTTCTAAATTCATTTTCATTTTAATTTTCTATTGAGTATAGTTGGTTCCATTAATGAATGGTTGTATTTTGGTTGTAGAACCTTCAAATATATTATCTATAATACATAAATAATTTGAAGGAGCTAGAATTTTAGAATTAACAGAATTTTACAGATCGTCAAAGCACTACTACCATCATAGTTTAATAGGGTAAAATAGATTTTTAACAAACAACCTATGTTACCAAATGTTCGTCGAAGCAGATCACTCAAGAAGGGGGGGGGGGTGGATTGATCATCTATAAAAATTTCAGGTTAAAAGGTAATCTTAAAACGATTCCCCAAAAGGTTAAATATAGCCCAGTTAATTAATGTAATACAGTTATGAATTTTTGACTATATAAATAACTTCTTAGAAGATTGATTAATTATCAGTAATCTTAATCTCAGTTATTAATATTAATATTGAAGTTATTCTACTAAGAGAAGACAATTATAACTTCTTTCCAAGATTAACTATCAATGTTAATTTAGTTATTTATGAATTATACAGTATAGTAGTAAAATAGATAGAAATTCTATTTTCTATTTTATTTTTTAAAACCACTTTATGGGTTAGCGGGAACCGAACCATACACAAAATTACCTAAACATCAAATTCTTAAAACCATACATAGAAACCATTGTGATTCAAAATCCATGCCAGCCAGGATGACTTTGGACACAACTTCTCAACCCACGAGCCTTCTCGAGCAACACCCCCAATAGAGAACACCTCATCATTGCCATTAACACCATCACAAGATATCATCAAAGAGAAATCATCCACCATCATCGCCATAGCTTCAAAAAACATTACAGAAAAAACCTTCACTCGATTCATGAAACACTATCACAGAGGAACCAACCTTATCAAAACATGACCATCACAAAATGACCATTGTAACAAGATCATTGATATGTGGATACAAACACACATAAGAGTTATACATCCCACCATAAAACTAGACAACCATCACAGAGGAGCCAGACTGATAAAATGCCACCAATATCTGTCTATCACCATCTAGACCTCTGATGGCCTCCACTGTAGTCCGTGACAAAAATAACCCAAACCCGACACCAAAAAAACCCCTCACAGAACCAACAACAAATAGAAAAACCACATGTAGATGAAACCCAAGAACCTTCATGAAGGAAAAAGTGAGAAGCATCAAACAATTGCAGCGAACCAATAACATCAATTAACGATGCAGATTTCAAATCAGAGCGTCACTGACGTCGATGTTTGGAGGCCTAAAACAACGGAAACCTAAACACACATCCCAAAAATTCATGGTTACCCCTATCCCAGATTTTCCTTAGAAAGGAACAGAGGAACTAGAATCCAGAGTAGTGAATATTATATCCAAGGGGTCCTCTTCAAGAAGGCAACATCAATGAAGTGGAAAAAAGAATCCAACAAAACAAAAGAAACCCATCTCTGGTAGCACCATGAAGTACATCGTCTGCTGAACCACAGATCCCAAAACATCATTGTCACCACTATGCCAGATCCGACTAGAAGAAGCGTATATGAACTTGATGTCAGAGCAGATTGAGAGGACAATGGGGTTCACCAACACACAACCTTTGTCAGGAATCAGAAGCCTCTTTAAATGAAGGTGATGTCCTAATGAAGGGAACCAGAACACTATTGCCTTAGCGTACACAAAAAGAAACATGACACTCAAACGTGCCATTGGCCTAGAGGGAAATGGTTCCCAAAGTAAACCCTAGGCGAAACAGGATGGGGGAGCTGGGAGAGACGAATATAGAGAGAAGGAAGAGAAAGGACGGGCGACACTGGGGAGGGAATGAAAACATAAGAGGGATAGGAGAACCAAGGAGCCCAAAGGCAGACACCAGGCAAGTGAGGCGCCATATGAGAGTACATTCAGTAAAGCAGTAAAATGAGAAGACTAAATTAAGAAGCACATCAGATATGATACAAGTTATTTCGTCCCAAGACGAGACCTAATCCATTCCACTTGGTGATCAACTTCCACCAAGAAGTTTATATAAATAAACATGATACACACCATGGATCGGGGTTAACAAAAGTACAAAAGAATATCCTGTTCATAGAAGGACCACTTTCATAGTTTTTCATGGGTACAAATAACCAAGACACACAGGAACCTCTTCGACACTTATCAGGGGGTATACACAAGTGAAAATAGATGTTTGAGTAGAGATATCTTGTATACTTTAGTTTAATGTAGGATATAGAGAGTGTTGTTATACAGATACACACACTGGAAGAAATCTTGTAAAATGATACACAATAGAGAATAAATTGTGAGAGAGGTTTACTAATTATTTGAATGTATGTATTTAAGGCTATGGACATCTGAGATGAAGTAGATGCAAAAATCAAGTCCATGAATAGAAAATATGTATCGCAAGACAGACAGATCCGACTTGTGTTCTTCATGATACTTGACAGTGCGATTATATTCTTGATTATGGTATTCCAGTATACATCGTGTGTTCTTCAACAGCATTGAGTTGCACGAGATAATTCATTCTTCAAAAATTATCTAACTTTATTCTTCATTATTGTGCTCATGCACATCCGCTTTTTCTCTTTTTTCGTATATATTTGTTTCTGGGAAGCAGTACTCTTTTATCTTGGAGGGTGTGGGTTTGTGCCGACAAGTTGTAGGTATTCTGCACCTCGTACCTCATACTATTATATGTCATGTCTAAAAAGAAATATTAATTATTTCAGTGCATTTAAAATCTTCAAATATGACCATTAAGAATTAAATTGAAAGATGCCAAAAAATATTATGAAATGGTGTCACAGTAGGTCATGAAAAAGGTGTCTCCTTCACACGATGTCTTCATTGGTCAGGATATGTTTTCGACATAGTGTCTTCTTGTTCACGGTGTCTCATGGTCATGGTGTCTCGATGCCATGATGTCTGCTTGATCAAAGTGTCTCGATGTCTCTATGTTTGCTTGTTCACAATGTCTGGCTGTCACAGTGTCTTCTTGTTCACGGTGTGTAAATGTTAGAGTTTCTCGACGTCATGGTGTATCAAACATAGGAAAATATCAGTAGTCAGACTTAAGCAGTGTTATTTTTTGGAATGGATTAAACTCAATAATTTTTTAGAGAATTAATTATAAAGTAGATCAATAGATAGTTTATAGTAACCAAGCCGAGAGTATAGAACTTAAGAGCTTTGTATAGCTTTTACCAAACCACTGTTCATTTGATGTGAGATAGATTACAAAGAGATAACAAGGTTTATTGATTGAAAAGGATTTATGATCATTAAAAAATTATTAATACATGAGGAATCCAACAAAAACCAAAATGTAAAAATGATCTCATCCCAAGTCTATAATTACACAGTAGTTAATGTTTTTGGGATTTTTCTCATGTAAATATTTTCGTTCATCCTATAATTGAATATATTGTTATTTTAAGAATGGATTGGTGTTATTTTCACAAATACCACCTCAAATATATTGGAAAGTAAGTTACTCATAATATTTTTATATATCCTATGATCTTTTATCAATTCTAGAAAAAAACAATATTCTGATTGACATTACATCCATCGTATGGGTCAAGAATCCTAATTTCAAGAAGTGTTTGTCTGAAATAATTGCGGATAAACTCAAAATAAATGATATTTATATTTTGAGGGATTTTATTATTATTTTTAAATGATAATATAATTTTATTCAAATAAATTATAAAGTTGAGTTTTCAATATAACTCATTTATAGGGCAACACCTAATTCCAAGACTCCATATAGGATGGCTCTAATTGAGTTGCATGAATTGAAAAAGAAACTCCATAGGAGTCTTGAAAATGGATTCCTTTAGCAAGGTGATTCAATATGAGGTTCCCCTATTCTTTTTTAAGATCAATGATAGATCAATACGATTTAATATTTATTATCTATAACATAACAAGATCACTATTAATGAAAACAATCCTCTACAAAATATTGATGAATAGTTTTGAATAACCTAATGAATCTCAACACTTTTCCAAATTTGATCTTAATTCTGGATATCATCACTTTAGGGTTAAGAGGGAAAATATACCTTAGATTACATTCCCTATAATATACAGACACTATGATTTAATGGTGATTCATTGTGGTTTTACTAATTCCCAAACTATTTTCATGGATTTAAGTAATTGATTTTTTAAGATAACATTGATTAGTTTTTTTAGTCATAGAGATGATATTATTATTTATTCATAAGGAAAGGAAGATCATGAATATCATTTAATATTTTGATTAATATTAAAAGGATGGAAAATATTTATGAAATATTTACCCAATGTGAACATTGGTTTCATAAATATTGATTTTTAAGTCAAAAAACATCATGTGATGGTATATCCATAAACCCTAAGATGATATAATTAATTAATCATTGTCATTGGACAACAATTTTGACTGAGATATGTAGTTTTTTTAGTTTTTATAGAGTCTATTGATTCTATGTAGAGGGTTTTTGTGGTTATCAAATTTTATAACCATGTCAACTCCAAAGGGAGCCTATTTCATCTAGATAGATAAGTGTCAAGAATTGTTTTTAGAAAATGATGAGAAGTCCATCAATTCACTTATTCCGACACTTATATTTAGGGAAAAGGGGTTTTTAATCTACAGTGTTTCATCAAATAAAGGACTAGGATGTGTCATCATGCAATGTGATATGATTATTACTTATATCTTTTGATAATGGAAGGTCCATGAGAAAAATTACCCAACTCATGATTTGGAGTTAACTACAGTAATTTTATCATTAAGGATATGTTGGAATTATATCCATAGTAAATGGTGTGAAATATATATTTATCACATCATTTCAATTTATATTTTCACTAAAAACCAGGTTAACATGTGCTGAATATGATGGTTGGAGTTGATTAATGATTAAAATTTCATAAAACATTATATATCTGGGACTACGAATAAAGTTGAAAATTCAATAAGTCAAATTATCATTAAATATTATCTATGATGGGGATAAAAAAAGATCCAATATTATTGGATTTCAAATGGAAGGAGACAGAAAACTTATGGGAAAAATCATCTTTGGATCAAACGAGAGTTCAACTATCTATACAAATTAATATTAATGAAGAATATAAGGATGATATAGATATGAAAGGAAGGTGATAAATGTACCTAAGAAAAATGTTTATTATGATGGAATAATTATGTTCAAGAACCATGATTATGTCCATTTAGTACTATACTTGAAGATGGAGCTATTGGATGAAGCTAATAGTTCTTTTCATCTAGCATGTACAAATATGTATAGAGATTTGAATGAGTATTTGTAGACACTGAAATGTGCTTAAGTGATGGAGTAAGTTCTAAAAAAATAAAGCAATGTCATATTCGGTCCCGGAGACCCGGTTCGGAGGGGCCAGAGGTGTTCGCGAAAAAAGGATGAAGTGTGTGAAAAAAGTTGTCCCACGTGGAATGTACAAGGATATGCGAAGGATCCCTGGCACAGGCGTGAAATAATTTTTCCCTCGTGCCCCTTGCGGTAAATATTTTGTGCTGCCACCTCCATCACAAAATTATTTTGTGTGGACCTTAATTCTATGCCACTAGATACCTATAAATAGAAGGAGAACCCCATCCTTTTTAGGGGTGACAAATTCAAACGACCTCTCGTGTGCAAAATCAGCCTTATGCGCTCGCGCAAAATGGCCTTCAGGTATGGTTCTTTTTCGCACCACGATACCTCGGGATCCTCCTTTCCATGAGATCCTCGTGGTTTAGACTAAACTCCAACCCAATCCTTTGCACGCAATCCCTTCCTTTGCACGCAATCCCTTCAAGTCGCGTGCAAAACCTCATCCCCCCTATTTCGCGCAAGCATCCTTTATTTCACTCCAACCCGGTGTTTTCCACACAACTGCCTCAATTGCATGCACACCTTCCTTATTGCGTGCAAGCTTCCCGTATTGTGTGAAAACCCTCCTTATTGTGTGAATCACTCCTTCTTGTGTACAACTCTTCCCCTCCCCAACGTCATTGATCCCCATGAAAAACGGATAGTCGCACCGCGAGATTTTTGAGTTGGGATGTCAGGAATTTCCATTGCGCCCTTATTCGCACTCACCTTCCACCTACGGAATACCATGATTTGAGATACTCCTCCACAGACCATGAAACATCTTGAGTTGACGTATTTTTCTTGGTTCGTTTCCTATGTCATGAGTTGAGATTCTCATCATCAATACCCTAAGTACCTTGAGTCGAACTATTCCCCAATGTAACTCATCCAAATCCCATCGCATGGCTCATATGCCAGGTCAAACCAGAAAGGTCCTCCCTTGCGTAAGACCCAACACCATTCATTGTTTGGTGCATTATGCCTAATAGTCCTATCTACCTGACTTGAAACTATAGTAATCATTATGATCCAAACATAGGATGCCACTTGTTCCAAATAAGATATGCCTTATGCTCTATGTATAAGATGAATTATTCCGTGATCACAGTGGCATACCTTCAAGAGCATTGGAATATATTCAAACATTCCATGAATCTGCCTCATGCTTTGACTGTCCTTCATTCCGATCGTCATCCACATCCATGTCCTAAGGGACCCCCAACAGCCTGGTCCCATGTTGCATCGGCTCAAATACCGTCTTGGACCAACTCCCCAGAAGACTTTGGGTGACACTTTGAGTCAGGTCCTATGTTTCGAACACGGTCAGAAGTTGACCCTCATTTGTTTGTTCCCATTTTAGGCTAACGTCATATGGATGATGTGTTTCGAACACGGTCAACAGTTATCCTCCATCACCACGCCACCCTCACAATGTTCTGAATGTTGGGCATGTGATTCACACTTTTCATCTCCCTTTGTTAGGACTAATTCCAGTTCCCTTGGCATTATCCCACTAGTGCACTTGTGCATAGGTGTTTTCCCCAAATACATTATGGGCTGCTTCCATGCGTAATCCCCATCCATTGTTGTCTCCCCATAGCGGCACAGAGACCTCCATCTTTGAGTAAGTCTCAGCACCATGGGCCGCTAAACGCGTAATCCCCTTTTCACTTCCCAATGACACACCCTTCGCGATGTGATCATCAGGTCTCTGCTACCTCTTGTTTCTCACATTGAGAATGACTATCATGAGCATAGACTGGGCACCGACCATGAAACACCTTGGGCCACCTCAGAGCGTAATCCCCAAATACCCATGTCCCGCATGAGGTTAAACTGCATACCATCCCAAACTAAGGGGACTATGATCTGTGCTAAGGAAAGGTACGTAGGAAGCCTCCACGAGGTTCAATCCCAACAACCTTGGGCCATCTCAAAGCAAAATCCCCAACCATCCCGAACTACCAGGACATTGATCCGTACAGAGGCATGGTACGTAGGAAGTCTCCACGAGGTTCAAGCCCCACCACCTTGGGCCATCTTAGAGCGTAATCCCCAACCATCCCGAACTACGGTGACTTTGATCCGTGCTAAGGCATGTTATGTAGGAAGCCTCCACAAGGTTCAAGCCCCACCACCTTGGACCGTCTTAGAACATAAGCCCAGACCATCCTGAACTACGGGGGAATTGATCCGTGCTATGGCATGGTACGTAGGAAGCCTCCACGAGGTTCAATCCCCACTACCTTGGGCCATCTCAGAACGTAATCCCCAACCATCCAGAACTACGGGGAAATTGATTCATGATAAGGCATGGTACGTAGGAAGCCTCCACGAGGTTCAAGCCCCCCCACCTTGGGTCGTCTCAGATCATAATCCCTAACCATCCCGAACTATAGGGACTTTGATCCATGAAAAGTCATGGTATGTAGGAAGCCTCTACAAGGTTCAATCCTGCCAAACCATTGGCCCCGACTATCTATATGTCGGTGTGTGAATCCCCATTTCCACCCTTGGGCCGCCTTAGATTGTAAGCCCCAGTCCACCTGGACCCCAGGTCCCTCTTCACATCGGTCCATCTACTCCCTCTTGGGCTTCCTCAGAGCATAAGCACTAAATTCCCTCATCCCGCATGATGTTAAACTGCATTCCATCCCGAAATGTGGGGATATTGATCCGTTCTAAGGCATGGTACGTAGGAAGCCTCCACGAGATTCAATCCCACCACTAGGTCATTCTGACTCCATTCATGTGGGTTCAGCAACACCACGGGCCACCTCAGATTGTAACCCCCATACCTGTCATGCTTGATGCTAAACTTTATTCGCCACCTGAACAATAAATACTTTGATTCCCCACTACGGGGATACATAGGAAGCCTCCATGAAGCTAAAGCCCATCACTCATGTTTCCTCATGATCTCTCCCTCTATCCCACTCGTCTCAGTAAGATCATTCCCTATCCCAGAGGTTCCACATCCTTTTGGTCCCATACACATGTTCATCCTCACGGGTCGCCTCTTCAGGTGTCCCACCATATCATCAAACTACACAGAATTTGATTCCCTGCCACAGGGATACATAGGAACTCTCTTTTATACCCACGCCCAAATCCATCATTCATCTTGATTCTTACCAGGGCCACCACATCCCGGTGGGATCAGGACACATCACTCATCCTTCCACTCCACAGCATTCGGGAAGCCGCCCACATGCTGGCCCTAACATCGGTGTTCCCTCCAGGGGGTTCTTTCATCTGATCCACTCTAGCCTGGTGTTCTAATTAGTCCGATCTGTCTCCGCTAGACTTTAGACATGCAGCATATCCTATGTTCAACATGGGGAGCTAAGGAAAACCCCAGATACATGCCTATGGCATAAAATTTCCCGTGTTTGATGTGGGATTCCTTAGGATTCCATGCCCTCGAGAAGCCCAGCGATAAGGTACAGAAGTCATACAGGACAATCCCCAGCGTCCGGACACGCCAGTGATGCCCCAATGTGACTAATCTCATAACTGAAAGATTATTGCTTGACCGGACCACTTGGATGGTCCTAATAGAAGAAGCATAATTAACTAGTGTCTATGAAGATATGGTGACGGGATCAGATTCACGAATTACATTTCAAATCTATGAGGGAATCTTAGACTAGGTGACGATCTCAGAGGAGGAATCCATGGAATGAAGAACCGACATCCCATCATCTCGTTTCGATCAAGGATAATACATCCCTGAATAAGGAACGGATGATGCCCACCTTTGTAAAGTGGGAATTCGCGGTAACAGTAGCGCATCCTCTGCATGACGGATGCACGCGCGCCCCAGAGAAAGCGTCGGAAACAATATTTATAGTTATATAGAATTAATGAAAATATTTAAGAGATTGTTTCATGGTTCTTGGTATGTGAGAAAATTTATAACGAGAGATAAATTTCTAAGGGGATGTTACAACCAATACCCATACCAGAAGTGAAGTCGTAAAACAACACCACAGATTTTTTTATGGGACTCTCCAAAAAATGCAAAGAAAATAATGTTATATTGATCATATTTTCCCACCTTATGATTTAATAACACATTATTTTCATTAAATAACACTTATATATTAATAATAATATCCAATTAAACAATACTAAAGTTGTATGATTTCATTTTATACCACAAGAAATTGTATCAAATTGGGATCCTTAAATTATGTTGATGTTTTGGAGTAGTCTTCAGGATCCTTTGAATAAAAATTTATCTATTAAGAATTCATATGACTCTAAATAACATGGTAATTATTAGTGGAAAATTTGTACTCCAGTGGATATGATCAGTGGTTTCTCTAGGGATTTCAATGTTTGTTTGGATTAACATATTCTCTTGGGGAAATATTTTTAAAATAATAGTTTTTACTCAATATTTTGGATGATCCTTATGAATAATTATATGGAAAGAAGTGAATTACTCTTACATGATGGAATAATGTTTTTAAGAGTTAGATATTAGGACATGATATAGCTAAAGAAATGGATCAAAAGTCTAACACCATTTAGTATCACATAAGAGAATCCTAGAAATTATAAAAAATATATGTTGACAATCATTGGAATGGTCTAGAGTTTGAAGATTGTGACAAGGTATTTCTACAAATATATCCCTTGAAGAGGGTGATAAAATTTGGAGTGAAGGGAAATATAATCCATAGGAATATCAGTCCTTTTGAAATTATTGATTTTATCAAGATGGAAGCTTAGCAATTTGTGCTCACATTTAATATCTTTTAATTTCATGATGTGTTACTTCTATTTGTCCTGAAAATTTAAAAAAATAAAATTTTCCTGTACTAAAATCAAATGTCATATAACTAAAAAATGTTATTTGTTATGAAAAATAACCAACAAAGATTTTATATCTTAAATGTAAAGATCAACGAAACTAGACCCATCACCATTCCATCGTTTTGTAGTGAATCCACTAATTTGAGGAATCTATTTGGGAACTGTAGTATTTAATGGGGTAAAAGTATCCTCATTTGTTTATATCAATTTGATGAATTTTAAAGGAAAAATTCATTTTATATCAATTTGAATGTAAAATATTTATATTTTTATGAAAGATTACTCTTTAGGAAATTCTATTTATTCAAAATCTCATATTACAAGAAATAACATGTTTAGGTAGACTAGGTAACATTATTAAAATATTTTGTTTCCGTTATCGCCTAGTCATTTGATTAGTGAGTATGAAGAGTAATAACTATACTATGATAAATTTCTGTACTAATAATTTATAAAATTAATAAATTTTTTATTAAACTATTATAATTAATAACATAATTTATTTTGAAATAAAAATAATGTTCCTATTAAAAATATTGATTATATTCACAATTTTTTTTCTATTAGTAAATTAAATTAATAACAATGGGTTAATAGTCTTAACAATATTTAAATATTATATACATTTTAAAATGTTTTTATCATTCATAAAAAAATTCTTAACATAGGATAATCATAAATTCATTTTTATTCTTAATTTTTTATCTAAAAATTTATTTTTATCTCATATTTCGAACATAATATAAAATTAATTATTTCTATTTCTAGTTAGTGAAATTGAAAATTTTAATTACATAGTTATAATTAAGAGGTTCCAATTTTTTAAATAGGTTTTACAAATTTTTATTCAATATGAATTTTAACCTTGGTAAAATGTGTCTCCTCTATAAATGGTAAATTGGGTTAATCAATATTAAAACAAAGTGACAAGTCCATAAATATTCAAATTATAGCTTATTGAATGATGGTAATTCTACCCTTAAAACATTATCCTAAACATTGAGTTATTTAATGGAATAGTTTCAATGAAAATGATATATATATTATTTTAATTGAATAAATTTTTTGAAATGACACTCTATATGTTTTAATGTACTTGTTATGTTAGTATAGGGTAAAAATCATTTATTAATGAATAATAATATTTAATTTGATGATAGGGAGAATATATTCATTATAGAAATATATTTTAAATTTTAAGGTACTATATAATTACCATAAATAATTATGTAATCCCAAAACTGTATTAATCAATTAGTGGTTTAATAAAAATGAAAGTAAAAATATTAGGATTTTTATTATTTTATTAATATATAGTGTTCAATGTATTGAATAAGTGAATATGGGATATTATTATTTAGTTCAAATTTCATATTTGAATTAATTTTTTTTCTTTATTTATTTTAAATTGAATTAAATTAATATTGACAAAATTTATTATAATGTTAATTTTTCAAATTAATATTTTACTAAATTATTTATAAATTTTAAGAAATTTTGGAATAAGAATAGCAAACTATGATATTTTATATAATGTCAAAAAAATTTCATTTAAATTCCAATTTTTACCTTGTAATTAAAATGTAGTATCCTTTAATATTGAAATAGTTGTTAATGAATTTGAAATTAAAATTGGTTTACTAAGGGCCAATAAAACTTTTAAGGGTTAAAATAACAAAAACAAAATCAATATATATTGGTTAATAGGGCTAACAAACTGTACTACCATATCTTTGAATGTATCTCTATTTGGATTAATTGGGTTGAGAATGAATCTATTTTAATTGAATCTCTGGAAAAATTACAAATGATCCTCTCACTTAAATTATAAAAGGGAACCTCACACCTATCTTAATTACACCACTTATGGCCTTATAGATAATCCAACGTCTACTAATTTATCTTCTCAACTACATTAGAAACATTTGAATTGTGTTTTTCTTCCCAAAATACCAATCCTATATCCCGTTTGATGAGATATAAAGGAATTTCTTCCAATAAATGGTAATCACTTTAACAAATCTTTTTGTTTTAAAATATTCATTAAAATATATAAATTTAAGGTAAGTATCTTAAAAAGCTATTTTATATTAAATATTTTGATATTTTATTATGATTATGAAAAAACCATTATACACCATATTTCATATCAAATTACAATTGAAAGTGTTTCTCATGAATACTTATGTTTTTCCATCTCCAAAAAGTAGAACAATACATTTTTTTCAAAATGTTTTAAGGATGAGTCTTATGATAGGGTTTTATGTTTATAAATCTAATATTTAGGGAATAATTATACTTAATCAATAATAATATCATATTTTCCTTTTGACTATAAAATCCTTTGGGAAATTATATCATTGTTCATTCGTACTTATGGGCTACAACCTCCATAAAGTGATGTAATTTATTATTCAATTATATTTTACATAGATTGTAATAAGAATTTATTTGATGAATATATAGGATTTATATGGTTTGGTAATGATTCTTTATTGGTGAATTATTATTTACTTACATTTTGTTCAATCTGTCAAAAAATAAAAATACTGTTCATGTGTAGGCACGAGCCACCATATCCACGAACAATGTAATTCATTTTTCTATCACTAACATTTATAGATGACTCTAAATATGTATATATTAAATATTAATGGTATTTATATAATAATATATATTTTTTGAGGTGATTTAAGCATGATAAATGTATAAGGACCGGAATTACTAATCTAAAATACCCATGAGAAACAAAATATTTAACAACAAGAAATAACCATTTTAATAAATAATTATTGAAAAAATGAGGATATGAAAATTTATTGTGGATCATAAAAGAAATTATATGTATTTACATGACTATTTAATATAAGTATAATAAAACATAATTTATTATTCCAAAGGTTATGGTACATTCTATGTAAGGCCAACTTGGGGTAAGGTTATTATTTCAAAATCTAGTCATTATTCAAGATTTTATATTTTTAAGACTCCACTAGCTAATATTTTTATTCTATATATGTAGATTATTTATTTTTAATAATGATATATTTTTACCATTATCCTATAAATTTTATTGATATTTTCTCCCATCATTTACTTCATACAAAATTTTTGGAAATAAATATT
Organism: Viscum album; assembly: GCA_963277665.1. Classification (NCBI taxonomy): domain Eukaryota; kingdom Viridiplantae; phylum Streptophyta; class Magnoliopsida; order Santalales; family Viscaceae; genus Viscum; species Viscum album. The sequence continues at coordinate 707,398,525 of OY728129.1, forward strand.
CTTGAAATTTTTCAATCATGGTGGATTTTGAATTTTCCATAAAACAAATATAGAAATAATGTTTCTTAAAAATTTTTACATTAATTTACTTTCAAAATATCATGAATTTGTTTTATTTGAATTCACCATTATAATTTTACACGGTTACTTTCAAATAATTTTTTTCTTCTACAGTTGTGAATATTTTTAATGGAATAAATGCTTTCAAAATGGAAATTATATATTCCTCATTAATTTTTTGATGAGATACTTAAATATAACATTCAATATATATTGAGATAAAGTTTAATGAAATATTTATTGAACCCACTTTACAAGGGCACATTATCCACTATGATATTCATAGGATTGAAACTTGACAACTATGATGGTTTGGGGAGTGAATTCATTCCACTATGATGACCTTATAAATGAGCATTTACTACTAACGAAATTATTTTATATTATTATTTATGTGAAAAAAACTACTCTACCAATTTTATAATTTCATGGTTTATGTTGAGTGATTTATTTATTAATTATTTCTTATAAACATCCATGATTTAATCCACGACCTATAATTATGATATTTGTTATTAATGGTATGGATTTATAACATCAGGATTATATTCTTATACCCTTTTGATCATGTCATAATTATGAAATCATTGATATCTATACATTTTACCCTTAAAAAATCCAAGATCACCATTTTAGTATGTTTCCATTCCATTTGATATGAAGAAATGTATTAAGAATGATATGTCTAAGAAGGGTGACATTTATGAAGAAGTAAGTGGGATAAGATGGAGATATTTTATCAAGTACTTGTTTATGTGTCCATGTATCCCATGATATAAGATATAAACTATTATAGTGTGGATCATAAGTTTTTATAATTAATATTCATTTATTTATATGTAATTTACATGTATGAAAATTATCGGTTGCTATGTTTGATCTATTATGGTCTATTATTTTCATCCTTCATAAACATATTTGTTTTACAGATTGTTGTATCTAGTTGGCATAAATAATTTTTTGGTTCATTATCATATATCAGTTGCTTGTTTCTATCTTTTTGAGATTTATAATTACCTTAAAGTAATGATAATGTTCAGTTTGAAATAATTATTTGTGTGTCAATCTTCTCAATTCGTGGAAAATTGGTATCATAGGATTGTTATTCTCAAGTTTTCTTGTAATGGGGTTTTTTGTTTATTGGAGAGTGTATTTTTCAGACTTAAGAGTTATTTTATGACTGAGTTCCTAATCATATCTCATCGTAATAATCCATTAGTGATTATAATATTTTGTAATTGTGTGTCTCTTAGATTTTGTTTTTAATTTACCTCTACTCATTAATTGTCATCTCTTAACTCAATGTAATATTGTTCTTTTCTTAAATGTAATATTTTCATTCCTCGATGTAGTATCATTCCACCTGAAGAACATCCTTGTATTCCTCATGAGGGTGATTCAGATAATTCTTTGTGAGGGAACTCGTCGATTGACCACAACATCGTAGAAGATATTGTATTGGTAATTGTCACAGTGGTCCAAAATTTATACATTTCTAGAACTTAGGCATGGTAGGTGCAAAAAATGGTTGGAGTATACAAATATTGATCTCAATAATTCCTATTCTATAAGCCACAATCCATTTAGGGGATGAATGAACATCACAAAAGAAGACAAATGGTTACATAATGTAGATCATATATTTTACGTCATGGAGACATTGAAATCTATTAAGGTTAAATGTTATAATTTAAAACTTGATGGACATAAAAATATGTGGTGGGATGTAGTGGTCCCAGAGAAGAAACATAAGGGCTCGGAGTGGAAAGGAATAATGTATTTATTGATTAGTAATTATTTCTGAAATCCATGACTGTGGTTAATTATTTAGAGTTATTATCCATTAAATAAATTGAATATTTAGTTATATAATTTGATTATGAATTTATATAATTGGTCTATTTTTTTTGAATGTTTTGAGAAATGACAAGATAAAATCTCATTGATTATTGATGGGACTACAACCAAATATTAATTTTATCATATTCATGTAAATACTTTTCATATGTACATTGGTAATATATATATCATTGATGGAGAAATGGATTTTGTGAGCATATATGGTTTTTTGAACTCCCTCCACTACCCAGTGAAAACTCTAGTGGATCATATAAAATGTAGAGGATGTGGAATGAGACATGTAGAGGTGAAAATTGTATATATTAATATCATGTTTCCTAGAAACCATTGGTAGTATCTCATTGTTTTTATTTGACTTAGAATACATTGTTGAATGTTTTGGTACACTACGCTTTATATACTTTTATATCCAAAGATTAACAGTTCATGTGCTCTTTGAAGACATTTGAAAAGGATCTATACAGATCTCCCAAAAACTCATTATTTGTTTTGTTCATTTTCACCATATTTTACTGTGGTAAAATATATATATTTTATGTCTACGGGGATTTATCCTTAATACTATATAATGAATAAGATTCACATAATAGAAATATTTCTGGTGGACATTGACATGAGACCGTTGGTAGTGATAGGTAAGATATTTATTTTTTCATATATATCATGAAATATATTGGATGTAGGGGCCTCTCATTTTTTTATATCTACCCATTTTTCATCTATATAAACATTCAAATGAACTTATGTAATCTATTATGGAGCTGGTGAAACCACTTGGGATGAAAAAGGAGTATTGTTTTCCATGCCCCACGTGTTCTTAGGAAATCTGTGATGATGAGTTTTTCGGGGATTTTATTCTTCTTAAAGTAGATTTATTTGAAATATTTATTTGGATATATTGGATGGATTCCCATCAAAGAAAGGTTGATTACTATCAAAAAAGGGTTTCCTTTAGTACCCCTGATAGGATCTCATGGAGGTTTTTGATGAATTGGATTTGAGGTCCTGATGAGTAAGACCAACTCATCCCGTGTTAGGGAGTTTGGTATCCACCTTTTTAGTTGATTTTTGGAATTAATATTATATTTTTTAACTTCCATTAGTGATGATGTATTTTCCTAAATTATTCCCTTATGAATTATACTTTCTTTTTTTGGAAAGATCTTTTCAGTTTTCTGTTATTGTGGTTTTCAGAACTAATATGATCTTTATTCCTTACTGTAACATGGAACAATATGAGTCTAAAAAATTGACGAATTAGTAAGAATATTTGATATAGAAATTTATTATTCATCCTAGTGTATTACTATGGGAATCTCATAAGTTTATTTATAAGAATGGTGATGGAAATCTATATATTTTTTTGATCATCAAAAGCATATCAGATGATAAATAAGAATAAATATCATTTCCAAATATTGTTGTACTGTTTGATTAGTTAAAAGGTGAAATGTGGTTCTCAGAGAATTAAATTTGGCATGGTTATCATTGGTTTAGTATTATTGACATCAATATCCCAAAAAATCATATGGTTTTAGGTATGAACACATTAAAAAACATCAGATGTTGTTTGGAATAACTAACACTTCTATAGTTGTTATAGATTTGAGGATCCAAATTTTACACCGTTATATAAAATACATTATTTTTGTATTTATGGATGATATCCTAGTTTATTCAAAATTGAATGTTGAAGTTGAAAAACATCATATATTGGTTTTATGAATCTTTATGAATAACAATATTTTTTCTATGTTATTGAAATGGGACTCTGGGATATGGAAGTTGATGTTCTTAGGATATGTTTATTTAAATAATGGTGTCTTAGTTGAATATGAGAAGGTGTAGGATGTATTTCCATATGAGTATATACGTAATACCATTTAAAAATAATGAATCTAGGGTTTAGTTGGATATTAGAAGTAGTTCCTTAAAAATATTTAATGACACCCAACACCATTGAATATTTTTACTAAGAAATAAGTGAAATTATTATGGGATTAAAAATTTCATAATAGGATTAATGAAATTAATTAATTATGACCTCCAATATAATCATGATTTTAACCTTATCCAATAAAAATATGAAAATTATTTTGATGAATTGGGATTATATCAGGGCTATCTTCTTATACATGTAGATCTTGTACCGAAATATAGTTCTCATCAGCATTGATCCCATGAAAATAATTATCCCACAAAGGAAATCACACAAAACATAGCTATAAAATATCTTATGTGTGGCTGAAAAAAAATTTTGGGTATGTTTCAAAATATTTTCTAACCATAATATCCTAGTAAAAATCTTATCATAGAAATACTTGAACTTATAGAAGAGGTGATTGGTAGAGTACCTCTGGATAATTTACATTGAAAATGCCTATACCCATATAAAGGGAAAAGTTGTTACTGATTCCCTCTATAGAGAAATTCCCTCTATTATCATAATTTAGTCTAAGGAGGATTATAATCTAATGGGACACATTGATTCTATGCTACTAGATTTGATGTAGAATGATGCATGAACGTTTTTGTCTTATTCTTAGTTGACATCATCTATCCCTGATTCTATTCTTTAATGAAAATAGTATTTTGACGTGTTTAGTGAAATTAAGGAATCCTTATATGGTTTAAATATTTTTTCCAGTCAATAACTATATTCAAAAGTTCTTACACTCTTTATAATTAAATTTTTCATCATAATGTGTATTAGGAAGTCTATGATCAATGATTGTGATAGTTCCTTGTGGGTTGTTAACCTCATAACTATGAGGATTTATTATGATATGAATAGTTAGATATGGCGACAATGAATGAAGTGTTAAATAAATAATAATTTGTCCCATTTATATAATTATTTGATGATTAAGGTTGGGAAAAAAATTCCCTATGGTCTTATTCAACCTCTTCCAATGATGGACTAAAAATGGGGTAAGGTGTCTCTTATTTAATTAGCATATTTCTGCAGTCTCCTTAAAGGAATAATTTTATATGTGTGGTAGTTTATTGTATTTGGGAAAAACCCATTTTTATTCATTATGATTCATTACACCACAAATTTTAATGATCCATGGATACTATACATAAAGAATATTTTGAGGTTTCATTGGGTTTCGTCATCAATTTTCTTAGATAGGGATCCCATGGTTATAACCTGATTTTTCAGCAGTCTCTAAGAGGTAATGGGGGATCAATTCAGATTATTCATAACATTGCACACATAGAAATATAGATTTCTAGATCATACTATTTTGATAATGGTGGATATGCTCCAAGAAGGAATTTTGGATTTCATAGGATCTTTTGATAGACATATGGTAATGCATGAGTTTTCTTATAATAACAGTTACATGTAATCTATGAAAATGGATTACATTAATGTTATATATGGTCAAACTTCTAAATAACCTCTTTATAGGACATAGGTAACCGTGGTTTCTCATATTGGACTATTAATATTTAGGGAAATTTCAAAAAAAAAATAATGTTATACGTTAATAGTTGGGCTTTACCTAAAGTTGACATAAGTATGATAAAGACATCCAAAAATGTCTTATAGAATTATTAGTGGATGAACAATTTTTTCATAGACATATCACCTCCATTGATTCACTATTTGAAGGAGATGCATGTTGAGTTAGGTTTTAAATATGATGGACAATTTCTTATCATTGATTGGATTGGGGAGGTTTTATAATAGTTGGTGTTTATGTTTGAATATAAAAGAAGTGTACCAAAAATATTAGATTAAGAAATATCATCCTAATATTTCCAATGTATTGAATTAGGATAATATTGATAAGAATACATATATCTTAAAGGATAAAGAACCTATTAATATTTTTAATTTCAAATAGAATTTCCAATGGGGAAATTCTATTCCATTATTCAGAGTATTATGGAGACATGTAACATGTTCTCATGAGACATGGGAGAGGGAATCATTGATCAGGGAGAAATTACATTATCTTATTTTGGGAAAACGTTATTTGACATTAATTTATATATGTAGAAAGTGATATACAAGAGAGAATGATCTCTTCCAAAAATCAAAATAGTTATATATATCCTTTAATTTTTCCTATATATTGATTTTTTTATACATGGGTTATGTCAATTGAAATTTTAGAGTTTTTAGATTTTTATATAACTAGGTATGATTGGAATACGGTTAATAAAAATCCATTTGGGTACATCATAAGATACCATATAACATATATCAGATATTTAGTGAAGGATACAAAATTTGGGAATGGTTTTGCCAAACCATATGAACTTCTCATAAGATAATAGAATACGGGAAAACATTATTTCAAAGCATTGGTGCATATTTTTCCTATAATTTAAGACTAAATATGATACTCCTCATATAGAAATGAATGGGTCACATGGATGGAATATAATTTTTGAAAACATGTTTCCAAATATTGTGATGTTTATTAATTAATCATAATATCTTTTTTAATAATGAATAAATTTTTTTTGCCACATTATTATTTAGAAGAATTAGGATCTATAGGAAGGATAATCCAAAATTATATTTTTTAGATTCTATGGCACTTGGTGATCAATTTTGATAGACCATTTGGTTCTTGATCGATAATTTTAAAGGCATGCCTCATTTTTTAATCATTTAAATCCTTTCATCTATATATATCATGTTTTTTTATGTAAATAATAGATGATATGTGTATTAACCATATATATGGGTTTTAATGATATAATGATTCATCAGTTGTATCAATCATTAATATGGATCAAAACAATTGGATTTATTTTGATCATTATATAGGTCTCTGAGATCATTATAGTTTGTTCCCTCTCTCCCTCCCTTCTATATTAAACATGGGATAATTTAATGAAAATTTTATATTAGGGGGTTCATGGTTTAGGATGTTATCATGATTCCTAGTTTCATATTCCTAATTGTTGTATGGATACTATGTAATTTTTGGAATATCAACTATTTAAGGCGATTTGTTTCATTTAATGTTTTTATGGACAACCCTTTCTTTCTGATGTATAATTAATTCTACATTGTTAGTGGAATAATATATAAATTATTTAAATGGTTATATGGTGGTTCTTGAAATAATATGTTTTCCACCTTTTATTTGAAATATATTGGATGATTTTGATTCACTATTGACTTGTTCATGGAAATTTGGGTTTAAAGTAGGGTTTTGGTTTGAAAAAGTATTTTTATAAGAAAATTGAAATGTGATGTTACATTTAGAAATTAAATAAAATGTTTATCACATGTAATCCATGGTATATAGGATTGGGTCATGCATGGACTTGTTTCCATGTCATCTTAGGTATGTTCACACATCCAAGTGTTCTTCCACTCACTAGGTCATTGTGTTGAGGATTGATTCACTAAAATAATAAAGAGGTTCACACATCGGGTTGTTTCTCAACTAATTAGTTCTTTATAATAAGAACTTATATATTGGATACTATAAATTAATGATCACATGGTGTTAGGATATGATCTAGCCCATACCTATATTATATAAGGGGTACATTCAATTTCTTTTGTTTTAGGTTATTTTCAGATGCATTCTTTATAAATTCAAAATATATTATTTTAATTGGAATTTCAAAATATTATATATGAAACTTTTTACATACCCTCTAAAATGGAAAATTTCTGTGTTTATAGTTAATTTTATTAATTTTTATATCATAAATTTTAATCCATTAAATTTATGTCTTTTTGATTATTTTACAATGACTAATTATGGTACACAAGGTTATATCCCATTATAATTTTTTACACCCCATACACACCCTTGGGTGTGTATATACCATTTTATCCATTGTATGATTATAAAAGGCACTATAGTGATGTTTTAGGTATTTTATTAAGTAGGGTCAGAGACTTCATTGGTGATCTAGTTAGATGTTTACCCCTTTCCACATAGATATTTTGGTAATTATCATTTTCAAATTGGTTACTAATTGATCATGTAATTGGTTTTTTATTTCTTTTTATAGTTTTGTATCTCATTTACACAATTTGACTTCATTATGGTATGGTACTTCCATCCATCCTAACATATATCTCTTACAAGATTTGGTATACAAATGGGTGAAATCATTCAATAATTATTCTATTTCCTAGGAGCTTAATCAAAGAATATAGGGATCAGAAATCCCCTTTTGGTATTTTTGGGGATTTGTTTAGAACCTATACTAATGGGTCTTAAGGGTTAGTTTTTGACAATATTTACATTTAAAAACACAGTAATAAAGAAAATGATGGAGTCTCTTGGAGGTTCATTTGATGAAGATGATGATAGAAAGAAGATTCAATATTCTTTATGTACAGAATCTCAGAAGAGGTACGTAGGTGAATTCCATCAAGTAACATAAAGATGCTTGATATTTGGTAAAAGTTGTCATCCTGAAACAATCTACTCATGATGGGATAATTTAATGTTCTCTAAATGGATCCACTAAAAATTAGATTTTTTAGATGTGAGTAATTCATTAAATATTCAAATAAATGAAGTAATAAATGATTTTATCATGAAAAGTGATATTTAAATCCTTTAATACAAGCGTAATATGGAAAATTTAATAAAAAGACAAAATTTAATGTAGACACTAGTATTTCAGGGTGGATATGTATACTTATCCAATCGTCTATAAATGTAGACGCCTATTTCATTAATTCATTCACCTGATTTTTGTTGTTAAAATGAAGAATACTAGTGGTATCATTATTTTATCCAATTTATATTAATGTTATTTAAGGTTTTAGATATTGTTATTCAAACAATTCTTATTATCATTCCTTAATTATTAACATATTATAAAGAAAAATGAAATATTTCCTATATTGGATGTTATATTTTTATCTAGAAATGATATCTCTAGAAGAATATATCATTTATAAACCCTTATATATTTTCATTAGTAAAAAATTATTATGAAATTTGTTTTAATGTGGTAGAATGTAATGAGGTATGAATTTAGTACATATTAATCCATTAAATAAAAATATTGTTTGATATATTATTTCACACACAATGACAATGTAAAATAATCCATGATATATTAAGTGAATATTAATTAGAAAACATAAGACTAAAAAACCACTATTAAATAAAAATATTAAAATAAATTCAAAATTTAATCAATATGATTAAGAAAAATTATTGATTAAAAACTAATATTTCAATAAATATATTATTTCCTTCATATATATTATTTCAATTTATATATGAAAAAACATTATATTTTGGAAATGAAATTTGAAATATTTTAACAATATTTTTTATAAAAATATTCCTAGAAGATATAATTTTTTATTTTGTAAAATGAACATTCTAAGAGTGGATGGATTTATATATAAAATCCATGGTTATCATTTTGGAAACAAAAATTTATATATTACATGATGAACTATTTTATTGACCTATGTCAAAAAAGTAGTATTCATCACATATTAAAAATAATTCAAACAAAATGGATTTCATATTTTATATCAACATGTTAATATTATTTAATATGGTTAATTTCATGTTTATGAATAAAAGTGTTATTATTAAGAATAATGTCAACGAAAATGGTGATGGAAAAACGGTTATTTTGAATGAATTTTTTTATTAATGAGGTGAAATACATATTCAATAGAATACATTTTTTTAATCTATTTTTTTTACACATATATATAAATATGTTATGAGTCATTAAATTAATGATTAGTTTTACATATTATAAAGAACACTGAATATTTAAAACATCATTTTCCATGAAATAAATTTTCCTATATAATATATGCTTTTATTTAAATCTTTCCTTTCCCCTATTTAAAAATTTAATTTGTTTAAGTATAGGTTATATTTTTTTCAAAACACAGAAATTTTTTAACATTCACTATCTTATATTTTTAGGAAAACCTATGTTACATTGTTAAAATATGGTTACAATGGTAAAACCAAAAATGGTAGTGTAAACAAATTGTGGTAAATGACTCAAAACATGTTTAGAAATACATGTTAGAGTCTTTATCATCCCAAATCATTATCCACTAAATTAAGAACCACTTTTAAATCCTTGAACACATGAATGGTCTCATGTAATGCTTGAGATGTATTCCAACACTTATTAAAGGTGGCCTCACAACCCTATAACACCCTATTATTTTAATGTATGTATATTCTTAAATAAATTCAATTTATTTGATAGCTTTGATTCCATTCAAAAAAATGATTAAAAAAACCGTGATATACTATTAAATATTAACCAGATCATTAGAATTGTAATGTGAAAATTAAGAATAGGAAACTTCCATTAGAATAATAATAATGCCAAATAAAGTATAAATAAAATTTATTTATATCAAAAATGAAAATATGATATGTTTTTACAATGGAATATTTTAATAAATGTTTTAAAAATGATAAATAATGAGTTTGTGTTTTTGTGAAACGTAAATGTTTATTTTCAATTTTATAATTAATATAACAATTTAAAAAAATATTATTCTCATTAATAATATTAAAAAATTAATATTTTGTCGTATTATAATTATTAGATAATTTTATGATATAATAATTAATTTTTGAAAGTGTTGTAAAATGAGTTATAATATTAAAATATGAATTTCTGAAAATTGAAGATTTTATTTAAAAATTTAATTTATCATATTGAGAAAATTATTTCAAAAAATGGAGTCCATTTTTGAAATATTAACATTGATAAATGGTTAGGGGGAATAATTGGTATTTTTCTTATATAGTTGAATTTTTCATGAGTAGTGAAATATGATAATTTACAGTAATGGAAATTATATGGAATATGATCGAATTTTGGAGTCATTGGGGATTCAAGAGAGAATTAGTTTGAAATAACATGCACTAGTTCCTATAAATAGTCACATTAATTATTAATATTGATAGTCTTGAGCAAGAATAATAAATAAATGAATACAATAATCAAAAAACACCCCACTCTACCCATATAAATACCAAACCTCACCACTGCTTATCCTAACACCATCTAAGGCATTAATATTTTCTAAATTATTTCCAATTACCTTCCTAATCCACTATCACCCATCCAAGAACTGATGGTCTTACAAAAATAACAAATCAAAATCTCTTAAGGAGGCTAACAAGGAGATGATATAACTGAGGGAATTAAGTACAAGTGAAGAATGCATTCATACATAAGTTAATGTGTTCTCATCTGACTATTATATTTGTGAGATATATTACTTAATCAACAATTTTTATTACGTTTTTGGTAAATAATATCATTCAATAAATCATACCATGAATGTTTTCATCTTCACTACATTCAATGTTTTATTTTATATCTACCAATTTTTTGAGGTATATAGTTCGATTACATTCAATGTTTTAGGGGAATTATTAACACAATTTTATTCTATTAGGTTAAACATGAACTCCATTGATTATATCATTCTATGATTATGTGTGAAATGAACTTTTATTATATTATTTTTTATTTCAACATTAATCATTTTGATTCACAATTGATATACATAATCAATCTATTTTGTTAATGCTCAAACTTTCATTCAAAAATAATATTTTAAGTGTTTCATTTTAGAAATTTATGAAGAATATTTTTTACATTTATGAAATGAGATATTTTTACCATTTTCATGATTCCATAATTGCTTATGGAATCCTTTGCAATTTTAAAAAGGTTATTGTCAAAGAATTGTTTTGATTTATAATTGTGCAGTTTTTTGAATAAATAATTTTCAAGTAAAGAGAAATTTCTCTCTAGGATTTTTCAATGAATTTATTATATTACATTCATATATGTCAACACCCTTTTTTATATTTTATGATTATTTTAGGTGGATCTCTTATGATTACAAATAATATATTTTATTGAATTTTCAATGACATGTTTGATTGTTGATGTTCTATTTTCATATAATTCATCATATTAAATGGAGTGTCTTATGATTATGTTAATTGTTTGGGGAAAATTATTTCATATTCTAGTTTCATTATAAATTTATATGTTGATTATGTTTCATAACATTAATTTTTGAAATGCATTGAACATAGTAAGTGAGGGTTGTGGCTCACTAAAGCCCCTAGATGAACCGGTAGGTCTAAGGAGACAAACAAGTTTTAGTATTGGAAGATTTATAACCTGATTATGTATGTTTTCATGGATTAGTCCATAATAGTAGGATTATTATGTCCCATATTATGAATTTTATCATTATGATAATAGTTATTTATAATCCATGTGATTATTTAAATTGTATAATATCCATGGTAAATTATATTTCATAAGTGATTATTTACTTGGTATTATATGATCATATTTTATTCCTGCTATAATATATTCATGATTATGTTTTATTGGAATTTGTTTTCAGTAATTCACCTTGAATTATTGTTTTTTATTATTTATGATATCTTTAAATTTATGCTTACCATATTGAGTAGCTGAACTTACCCCTTTATTTTGATTTATCTTTCTTATGGAGGCCATGGTTTATATTATGATTGTCAATCAGGGGTAATCTAGGAAATAAGTGTGTTTCAAATGGAGTCACTAGGTTGTATTTCATATCAAGTTGTAATGAAACACTATTTTTTTATATATTTTTTCCAAATATTCAAAACTATTTTGTCATATTAGATGTAACCACATGTACTTAGTACCAATTTAATAATGCAATGCACTGGATCTAGGATAATAATGTTGGGGTGTTTATAGTTTTTATCATTATAAGTTTATTAGAGACATTGGAAAATAGATTTATAAGGACATATATTAGAGAAATATAATCCTATATCTGACATTGAGAACATTTAGAAAGATACCAAGATTAATATTTAGATATTAGTAATAACTAATTATTAAACATATTTTAAGAATTTTACTATATATCTATTATACATTACATATCATAATTTTATTATAAAATCTAATGTATTCCATGGTTTAGAAAAGGGGCATTGTGGTTAGAATGAAAATGATATCAATGCATGAAATCCGTGTAGGTATTTCCCCCCAATGCAAGATAATGATGCTGGAGATAGACTACAACTAGAGATGATTAAATGATAACTTTACTCGGAAAATTTACCCAGGATATGAGAAATAACCTTACTTGTATGTATAATCCTGACACACAATGTGGTGTAAAAAATGTAAGACCACATCATGCAACAAAAACATCCATTATTAAATAGGACTACAAATCAATTTGTAGTTGATCAATGGAAATGTTCCTTATAAAATATATTTCTCAAATTATGAAGTAAAATAATGGTAAAGGTTAACATGGAAGTTTATCATATCTTAGTTTATGTGGATAAATGTTTTCCATTGGATCAAATCAATAACGAGGAAGAGGAAATTTAAAAAATTTAATGGAAGGATTTTAATGTTCATTTCTTGGAAATCTATTTCCTAGAGAATAATGATTATATATTGAGAGACAATTATTGAGTTGGGTACAAAGGGATGAAGGAAATGTTTCTATATAAGAAGATAAAATTACATGGTTATCTAGGAACACTTTATACAACATACATAATCCTAATAGAAATATTGACCTTTTCATTTATGGTATTAATACAATTCTATGAAGGAAACCAGACTCCAAAAAATTATCATCATATGAAAATGTAGTATCCTGTGATATGAAGGCATAGAAATAATTCTACATGTTTTATGACATTTACTGTAACAAATATAATAATATTATGATAAATCAAATGATGGATAAACGGAATAAGGTAAGAGAAGGATTTTCACATATTAGATAATTGTGAATGGAAATATCATAGTACTTTCTTGAAAGGAATGGGAGTTGTCTAAAAGTATTGAGGGAAGGGACCCCAGGAACATCAATAAAATTGAAAAATATAATCAACCTAATGAGTCAAATTTAATTATATGGGGCTCCACGTAAATGAATATCCCATGTGTTAAGGGAATATAGCTCAGAAATAGAAAATGGATCAAGGTCAATCATATCCAGCTACTATAGTAGAAGTAGAACAATTAATGAATTTTTGTTTTATGGTTCAATGTTTATGATAAAAAAGAATTTTATAAATGATATTTTGTTTATAATAATCATGATGTATATAAGTATTGTACGACGATACTTCTTCATTATGGAACATTATGTATTTGAGGAATATAACCAGTAATCCAGAGAAGTGATTCTATTGTATGTAGATCTATTTGAAGTCACATTACATTGGGATTATATCCCAAAATATGATCTTTATAGTGTGATAAAAATAAATAGTTATTTATGGGATTGTATTGGTGACCATGAAGGTGGTTATTCATTTTATGGTTTATGTTATGATGGAACTATAAGATTTTGGGCGTTACATAATACACTCATCAATATAATATTTTACTATTTCATGTAGGCATGATACATATATTTTAAAAAGATATTAAGGTATTCCTATATTTGTTATGTGACAATAAGATCTATATTATACAGGTAAATCATATGTTCTGTTTATTTTGAAATTTTTTTGAATTTCCTCCAAAAATTTTAGACTTTGAATTTTTATAAATTTATTTTGAAGGAGTCTTAATGTTTAAACTTATGGAATGGATTATGTTTAATATTTATTATATAGTAATTTACCATATTATAAATCATGTTATAACCATTTTTCCTTTGTTAAATATTTAAAGGAAATTTTAGTGTCTTCTGGATCTTTTGATAAATGTAATATAGGCATAAAAATTCATCTTTAATATCAATATGTTGGTTAATGAAATGAAGTGAAGATGGATTGAAGAACAACCAAATGATGAGATTATGGTTATGAAATCTAAATATATCATGTATTTTTATGTTATAATATTCCTATATATATATATATATTAAAATAATAACAAAACTCGAGGAAATTATTTCAGAAAAATAACATTATCAGATTACATTTCTATTTAAGAAATCAATAGTCTTTTATCCAATCATAAATTGATAGTTTTGTGACCATAAACTTTATAATGACAAGTATCTCTATCACATTCTATTAGAACATGATAGTTAGATTTATTTTCAATGCCCTTTTTCTCACATCCCACTATTATTATAATAAAAAGAAACCCAGTTTTGTGGTGACTGTCACATTTTCCTTTACCTCTATTTAATTGGAAGTTGTATTAACCCTATTTATGATGTGGGATTTCTATAATGTTATTTTGAAATGAAATCTCCATAACATCAGGTTAAAAGATTACATTTTTTGGATTTAGATTACTAAAGGGGAGGATAATTCAACACCCCAATATTTTACGGCACATAAATTCTTAAATAAATTCAATTTATTAGATACCTTATGATGCACACAACATTATGTTTAAATTTATCGTGATATATTTTTGATTATTAACTTGACCATTGAAATTGTAATATGGCCTATATAAGTAGTAATTTGTCCATTGGAATAATAAACTCACCTATTAGTGTATAAATAAAATTTAGGTGTATCATAAATGAAAATATGATATATTTATATCATGGAATAAGTAATAAATATTTTAAAAATCATAAATCAAGTGTTGGTGTTTTTTGTGAAACTTAAATGTGTATTTAAAATTTTATAATTAATATAATAATCTACAAGTAAATTTATTTTCATAAAATATATTCATAAATGGATACTTTACATCCATATAATTATAATATAGTTTTATGAAACCATAATTATTTTTTCAATGTTTTGAAAAATGTGTTATAATATTAAAATCGGAATTTTTATAATAAATGATAATTTTTTTAAAAAAAATTATTTGTCATATATGAGAAATTATTTTCATAAAGTGTAATCCATTTTGGAAATATGTATTTTGAAAAATGGTTAGGGTGAATTTTTGGAAATTTTCTAAAGTAGTTGCCTTTTATGAATAGTTAAATATGGTAATTTATGATATTTATCATTATAAGATAAATAAATAAATTTTTGATTCACTATGGATGTAAGAAGTTGTCAATTAGAAATCAAATAAACCAATAAAAGTTTTTCTTCCCATAAATCCATAATATGGATAGTGTTATGAAATAATAATAAACAAATTAATAATATAATCTCAAAAAACCCTCTCCTCACCTCTAAATACCACCTCTCATGAGCCCTTATCCTTACACATACTATGTTTTTATGATTTTATAAATCTGGACCAATTCTCTTCAAAGTCCCTTCCCAACATCCACAACATAACAGGCTTACCAAAATACAAAATCCTTGTGTCTTATGTTGGTCCCCACGGACAAGATATTCATGAGGACATTATGTACAACTGCAGAATTATTTCAAACATAATTTAAGTGTTTTTCATCGCACTTTTACTCCTATATGATATATTACCATTATTTCATGTGTTTGTATTATAGAATTAACTTTAATATATAATATCATTATTCTACTAATATTTATATATTTCAATGTTTCATTTTATGATCATTAAATATATAGGGAAAACGGTATGACTGTTTAGAAACTTCTAGGGGATTTCTTAACCCAATTTCCTTTCATTGGGTTACATTTATACCCGATTTATAATTTCATACTTTGATTATATGTAAAAAATGATCTAATTATACAATGTACTATTTCCACTTATTTTATGTGGATTTACAAAAGATAAACATAATCGAATAATTTCGTTAATGCTCACGCTTTCTTTTAAAACTAATCTTTTAAATGATTGTTTTTTAAAATATAAAATGATTTTTTTATATTGAAGGATTGATAATATTTTCACAATTTCATGATGCATTAAATTCATGAGGAATATTTTATAATTTTACAAGTTTATTTTCAATGATGATAGTTTCTTTTATGATGGAAAATCTTTTTAAATTAATGGTTTTAAAGTGAAGTGGTATTTCTCTTAATAAAATTTCAATGATTTTACTAGAGTATTTTCATATATGTAAAAATCATTATTCGTTTCTTGTAATTATTTGAGTTATATCTCTTATGATACCATCTACCATATTTTATTTATTTTTTCATGATCGTTTTGATAATGGATGTGATATTTTGATATCATTTATCATATTACACTGGATGGTTTATGATTATGTTTATTAAATGGGTAATGTTATTTCAAATGAGTTATTCAGCATGAATGAATATATTTATTGAGTTTCAAAAAATTCATATTAGTAATGAATTAGACTTAAATTGTTATGGGATTGGCCCACTATATCCCCTAAATGCATTGGTATGTCTAACGAGCCAAACTAGTTTGTGTATTGGCTAATGTCTTACCCGATTGTGTATGGTGTGTGGGCTGAAGCCTTGATGGTGGGATTATAATTTCCCACAATACACATTCCCTCATTATGAAATCATATATTGATAATCAATATGATTCATCTAATTATAGAGTGTACATGGTTTAGTTTAGTTCAGATGTGATTTTTTATGTGGAGTTATTTGGTCAGCTTATATTCTTTCAACACTATGTTAATGATTATGTTTTAATGTCATGTGTTTTTATATATTATCATTTAATTAGTGTTTATGTTTACTTATGATATCTTACATGATATGGTTACCCTTACTGAGCCTCTTATCTCATCCACTTATTATGTCTTAGTTTCCCCAATGATTTTATGATGCATATTATGATTAAAATACAAGGATAATATATGAGAATAGTGGTGTTTCCAATAATGTTAATTTGTTGTATTTAATTTGTTGTTTTAATGTAATAATAAAATTTATATTTTTATTTCTAAATCTAAAAAATAATTTGGTGCTTTTATATGTGATTTCTTGTACTTAGTAACATTATATGAAATGAAGTCATCAGCTCCAAGCTACATGGTACTAGGACTTTACAACCCCATCTTATACACTATATATTTCTAATTCCTTTTGAAAAAATTTCAAAATATCTATTCAAGAAGTATATTTCACATATATAATCCAATTTTATCTAAAATATATCATAATATCCTCATTTCAAGGATTAATTTCAAGAGAAATATGAGACCCTCTATGTGATTAATTATTACTCCTTGGTCTTTTATTCATAATCATCCTATAATTCCTCAAAAATTCATGATCAATAAAAATATGATAATATATGTATTATAATTATTCATAAGGTAATTTAATCAGTGAAATATAAATTTTTTATCACCAGAAAATACGATTAGAAATTTACAAATATCATTATTATTTTTGCAGATTCCAACCTCCATAGAGGATGAGTTTTAATTTTTATAAAATCAATGCATGGATGAATAAAAAGAGTAAATTAATGAAAATATACTATACACATAAAATGAATATTTTGTAAGAAGCCAGTTCTTATTCATGAGGTACGGGTCTCTTCTTTTCCTTTTTCCTTAAGTGTTTTTTAGAAAATAAGGAAAATTGGGAAAAATCACAAAATTTTCAGTTAAATGTCGTGTACCTTTCCACACGCTGTGTACTTTGGCCATGTGGGATATGTACATAGGGCGTGTAGGCCTATCGGTGGTCAGGGGTGTAAAACCTGACTACACATCGTTTACTAGGTATTTACATGCCATGTAATAGGCCAGAAAGTGAATAGTAATGCGGTGGGAGTAGCTGCCAGCAAAGCAACAAAACACACAATGTACTCAGACCTAAACATCATGTAATCATGTCGACAAATGAACATTGAGGCGGTGTAAATTGGCCGCGAGAGGAATAGTTAAAAAAATGAAAGGTAATCACCATGTACTTGAGAGTACACACCATGTAGTTTTTTCACTTAAAACTGGTAGTAGCCTCCTCTTTCGATAGAGGAAGATTAGAACTCATTTGGACTGTGGGAGAGAAAAACAAATCTTCTAAGAGATCCTGACCGCACACTGGGGCTTAGATTCCTTCACCGACGATCTTGTTTGAACCATGTGGGTGAGTTTTTCACTCTTCTTGAACCTCTCCTTCCAATTCATTCCCAAGGGAATGTTATTTGAGATTGAAAGAGTGAATGTTTATCCCAGATCTACATAATTCTCAGGTGTTTCAGGAGGATTCATTTACACATATCGATCAATGGAGATTGAGGTAGGTGGCCTAGTGTTTAATTCCAACTATTGAGTGTTTTTGTGTATCGTTGTGCTACGTGCCCCTGTTTGGGGGGTGTCGAAGGGATAAGGCCTTGACAAATTAAATACCTAGAATTGCATAGGTAATTTAGTGAATATGTATAAACTACTATTTGGGAAGTTTGCCTTTATCCAGGGCCACCTCGTGGGTGTGTTTCCCAGGTTTATCCGTTTATCTAGGATAACCGAGGGTATGCCATGATTTTAGAATGCTTTGAGTTTTCTTGAGAGAAAATATATATACATTGCATGCTTATGTGTTGAGACTGGTTTGGTTACTTGCTTAGCCTGAGGGCCGTGTTATGTTTAGCCGGTGGGAAAGCATTTTCTTAGCCTGAGGGAAATGATTCGTATTCCTAAGGGCAGTTGCTTCCACGCCTGAGAGTAATATCTCGTACGCCTGAGGGAAATATCTTGTACTCCTGAGGGTAATATTGGTTATGTATTTGGGAAATCACCTGAGGGTTTCGATTCTAATTACCATAGGGTAAGGTTTTTCATGTCTAAGGACTCTGTTTACTTTTCATATCCACTGTGGTGATTTCTTATGTTATACCTACCATGCTAAAGAACATGCATGGTATTGATTTACCTTCTACTTGTTAGATATCATGTTGTGTTTTTTGATGCGGCGTTGTATAAGAGATTGTCGGAAGAGGTTGAGTCTCGGGAACTTATAATTAAAATATATTGAATTGTTAAATAATAATTAAATGGAAATGGAAATGGTAGGAGTAGCTACATTTGAGTACTTAATAGTTTGATGCATTCTCATTAATGCACAATACTGTTGCACAAATTTGCTAACAGTTGGGCATGGGCTTTAGTGGTTTCCTACTGAGATTTATTTCTCACACCATGTTTTGGTCATGTCTTCGGCCCAATGAGATTATATTGTTGCAGGTGTTCATTAGGGAAAGATTCATTATACAGGTACTTAATTGTTTCCAAGGATTAGTACAGCATGGGGACCAAGCTTAGTCTTTCGATGCTGTTGAGTTCCGGTTGCGCTATTTCTGTTTTTCTTTGTTGTACTAGTATCTTGTACTGTATTATTTTAGATTTCATTGTATCCTGTTTTGACTACTTTCTTAGACATAACAACATATTTCATCATTATATATATGACTATTGTGATCTTTTAATTCTGTATTGGTTTCCATTTCATCTTAGTACTGTTTACTGATTCCACTTTTTGTATGTTTGTATTTTATTCGTTGTGCTACACATTGAAAAATGAGGGCATAGTTTTCTGACTATCAGGCCTAGGTCCTCACTGCTAGTCTTCAGCCTCAAGCGTTTGGGGGAATACGCTTGGGGTCATGTGACCAACTGGGATCTGGGCACCCATTGAGTGGAACCCAGATCCAGGACGTTACAAAGTGGTATCATTGGTCTTCTTTTCATTGACTTAATGTTTGGAGTCTATAGTCCGGGAAAAGGCAGAATTGGTATTTAGTAATAAGTTTTTCCTGGGAGTAGCTAACCAGTGTATAGGGAAAATCCAATCTACCTCATTTCATTGCAATTTATCTAGTTTTATCAATTTTATAGTTGATTTGGTTTTCACCGTTGGGTGAGGAACTTGTGGTGTGCTGTTTATATTTTGTATACATGGATTCTATTTAGTTGCTACTAGATGAGATGAGGGTATGCCATCTCATTCATTATTTAGGCACATTTTATAATCAATGACTGGCATAGTTTTCATGCCATGTAGGTGCATTAGATATTTCATGTTGTTTTGATATGTGATGTGCTAGAAAATTCATGATGTTGTGATAGGTACCTTGATATATATGCCAATTATTGATTGTATATTGTTACATTTTATGGTTTGTTTAATTGATGCTAAGCTTTAGTTCCTGAGAAGTATGGGCTCTCTTGGACTGGAATTTAGCGGATCATAATTCAGCCTGTTGTTGAGAAGGGAATACGCCATGTACCTATTGTACACGCTGTGTCATTTTAACCCTGTGTCATACCGTGTATCTAACAACACAGAAAGAGGAATCTTCATCTATACACATTGTGTCAATGTCGAACACTCCATGTATTGAATCCTAGGAATATATAAATGTAACTAAAAACATAGGTCGATGTTACCCTTTATAGTGCATGTCGTGTCCATCTGGAACACGATGTGTAGTGTGAGGTGTGTGTCTGGCCGTGTAACTAACAACACGGGTTGGCGAAGATCATCTAATACATTTCGTGTACCTGAGGGACATGTCGTGTACCTGAGGGACACGTCATGTAGTCTTGACCAGTGAGAGGCTGTGTAGACTTGGACGTGTGGCTGGGGAAACGGGGTGCTGTACACGCCGTGTGAGGGTGTAACATGCCTTTTAGTGTCAGCCGAGTAGCCGGCCGTTTCACTAACAACACGTGTAGTTAGAATCTAAGTTGTACACATCGTGTCTATCTGGAACATGCCGTGTAGAGTGAGCTGTGTACCTGACTCTATAAAAAACAACACAGGTCAGTGATGATAGTCCAGTATATGTCGTGTAATCCTTATACACGTCATGTAGTCTCATTCAAAAGAGAACCATGTGGATAAGACGTGTAGAAGGACTCAGGTAGGGTAAGAAAATTCTAGTACATTCCATCTGTGTGGACAACACGCCATGTGTTTGGGGTGTTACACGACTAGTTTTGGGAGAAGTACACGCCCATGTTAAAGACTTGAAGGAACACACCAGGTAGTTATTATACACGATGTGTAGTCTTATTTTATAAAACATGAATGTATTCTTTTCCTTGTTCCCTTCTTTCACTTCAATTTTTTTGTCCTTGACGATCTTAATTTGAGGCGTTTTTTTACCTTGTGGAGTCATGCCATCGAGACGCCCATGAGTTGTTCTCCAAGTGAGAAACATTGAGTATACTCCATAGACAATAGGCCATGGGCTACTGATGGACCCTCGAAAAGAGCTAGATGTGGCGCCAGCCATTATACCGGACATAGGCGTGGAGGCGCAGATCCATGAAGGTTTCATGTTGTTCATGTAAACCTTTCAGGGAGCACCACTGACTGTCACATCTATGGAAGAGCTGACACGTATAGTCCAGCAGTAGCATTCCCCTATGTTTTCAGGGGATTGTGGACCACATGCTATGGAATGTTGGAAGGATTCTATGTAGACTATCTTCGATCATCTAGAGACGCCTCCTGGGAGGAGGGTCATGCTCGCTTCTTACATGGTGTGTGATTCCGCCAAGAGATGGTGGGATGATTCCACTCATACAGAACATCACAGAGACATATAGGGGGGAGATTTTCAGGTTGTCTTCTAGGAAAGTTTTTTTCTGGAGACGCTGAGGGTAGATAGTGCTTGAGTGTTCATGAATCTGCAGCAGGGTGCCATGTCAGTGATGTATTATTCTACTTTCTTCACTGAGCTACATTGTTTTTCACCCATTTTAGTGGTAGATGAGATATTGCGGGAAAGACGTTTTGAGGATGGTCTTCTACATGACATCCAAGTTCTGGTGAATGTTTTCTGGTTTCTTACATTACATGCTATTGTGAACCAGGAATTTATTACCAAGAAGAACCTGCAGGAACCTAGTGGTCCCGACCAGGGCGATTCGACAACAGTTTCTGGTACAATTTCTACCAGTAAGAGGAAGAGGCAGATGTATTTCTCTCACAATGGAATTATTAACTGGAATAATTCCTCAAGTGGCCCGCCAATGTGCTAATATTGTGGTAAAGAGGGGCACAAGAGACCTCAGTGTCCACATCACCCAGTGGAGTGCCGATATTTCAGAAATATGGGTCATCTCCAGAATTTTTGTTGGGAGTTTCTACCAGTGGCTAGTGAGAGGGGTTTTGTGCAGACTCCATGTGCAGGAGAAGGGACAAAAACTTCTTATCAATCAGGGAATTGGAATATGTCTGGATGTTCTGGATGATTTTGTGGCTGTGGTTGTGGCAGCTATACACCAGGATATCATAGATAGCATGGTAGGTCAGTTTACGGTATCCAGGTTGTGTCGCAGGGCTACGGCACTGGGCAGGCATATGCATTGCAACAGACCAAACAGGGGAAGGATCCTGGACCGTCCACTATCAGAGTTACTATTCAATTTTCTTCTATTTTATCTTCAGTACATTTTGATACTGGTGCTACACACAGATTTATATCTATTCCCATTGTGGAGAGCCTTAGGCTCTGTGTTTCTTCTTCTCTTGATGTTATGATTCTAGACACTCTATTGGGGATTAAAACGACATGTGTGTGTTAGTGCAGGGAGTGTCCCTAGAGGTTGGTGGGTGTCACTTTATGTAGGGCCTCTATGTCATAGAGATGATGAGCTATGAAATCATTGTTAAGATGGATAGGTTGGTACCCTTGCAATCCTTTGTGGATTTCTATCGTCGCAGGGTGATCTTAACATCACCAGAGGGCCGAGAGTTTCTATTCAAGTATGAATGGGATGTCCAAGCGAGCTAAGCTAGACCCGAGCATCGTGGGAAAGGTGGAGTGACATCCTTGTTTGTGATTATTTATCTGGATGACCAGGGAACCTGTTATAAGGATTTCCCTCTAAAAGTTGATTGTTTTAGGTATGTCTTCAGGGAAGAATTTTCACGTCTACTTCTAGAGTGAGAGGTTGATTTCTCTATTGAGCCTATTCCTAGAGCAGCATCAGTGTCTATTCCTTAATATAAGACGACTACATCAGAGTTATTAGATCTCAATAGATAGTTGGATGCATTTCATGAAATGGGTTTCATCCAACCCAGGGGGTTCGGCTGTCCTGTTTGCGAAGAAGGCGGATGGTACCCTCTAACTCTATGTGGATTATCGGAAGCTAAACTAGTTGATGATCATGAACCGAAATCTCTTTCCATGAATTGATGATATTTTTGATCATCTTCACAGATCACAGGTGTTCTTGATTATTTACATGAGATACATATATCATCTGTTGCGTGCTAGACCATCAGACATATAGCTTATAGCCTTTCGGAGCTGATATGGTCTATATGAGTACATGGTCATGCCGTTTGGACTCATGAACATGCCAATAGTTTTCATGGATCTGATGAATCGGGTGTTGCACCATTATCTAGATTCTTTTTTGGTAGTCCCCATGGACAATATCTTGGTACATTCTCACACATGACACAACCCTACCACTCATCTTGAGATCGTTCTGAGTAGACTGAGAGAGAATCAGTTATATGCTATGCTCTCAAAGTGAATCTTTTAGAAAGACCAGATACACTTCCTGGGTCCTATTATCTCAGAGGCAGGAGTATTGGTAAACCCAGAGAGAGTGAGAGTAGTAGTTTCCTGGGAGAAACCTAAGAACGTGTTTGAAATACGGAGTTTCATGGGGCTGGCTGGTTACTACATTAACATTATACATGACTTCTCCCACTTAGCAGCGTCGTTGATAGATTTCACTTGGAAGGGTGTGAATTTTGTTTGGTCAGAAGCTTTCCAGACAACCATTCATGAGTTGAAGGGAAGGTTGACATCAACACTTGTCCTGATACTTCTAGAGCAATGGAAGAGATATACAGTTTACTTTGATGCCTTAGGTATTGGGATGGGAGTAGTGTTGATGCAAGGCGATCGAGTAGTGACTATGAGTCTTGGTTGTTGAGGCAACAAGAGAGAAATTACCCGACACATGATCTCGAGTTGGCTGCAGTTGTTCATGCATTACACTATTAGATACATTATCTCTTGGAAGAAAATTTTGTGATGTTTATAGACCACAAGACTTTGAGATTTCCTATACACCTGGTAATGGTAAGTCAATAACTGATGCACTGAGTATGAGGACTCAGTTACAGGTAGCGGAGGATGCCAGTGGTGAGTGGCATCTCATGGATTAGTTATTTGAGATGAATTTGGAGGTTCATGATAGTCAGGGGTGAGCTTATCATTCATCCTTAGCCGTGAATTCTACCCTTTTAGAAAGAGTGTTGGTGAGACAACTATCAGATTTAGAAGGGATGGTACTATGTGAGTCAGTGGGAAGTGAGAACACTCCTCATAGTTAGAAAATAGTTGATGATGAGGTACTGTGTATCAATGGACGCGTTTGGGTTCCAAGGGATATATGTGAGGAGTTGATGTGGGAGTTTCATGATTCAGTTTGGGCAGTGCATCCCAGAGTTACCAAAATGTACCATGACATGATACATCAGCATTGGTGGTCGGGTATGAAATAAGAGGTAGCTGATTTTTTATGAGATTTTCCACATGTCAACAGGTGAAGGCGGAGCTTCAGAGGCCAGCTAGACTATTACAACAGTAACCCATTCAGGTGTGGAAATGGGATTACGTCGTGATGGACTTCGTGACCGGGTTGCTGAGGACACCTCAAGGCATTGATGCCGTGTGGGTCGTTGTGGACAGACTGATGAATGTATCTAACTATTTTCCGATCAAGGAGACCTTCAGTGTTGACAAACTCAAGAAGTTGTATATCCTAGAGGTAGTACGCCTACATGGGGTACCTCTTTCTATCGTTTCAGATGGGGATTCCTTCTTTACATCTCTTTTCTGGAAGAGTTCTCAGAGGTAACTGGGTACATAGGTGCTTCTGAGCACAGAATACAACCATCAAACCGATGGCCAGTCAGAGTGTACGATACAGGTTCAAGAGGCCATGCTACGTGCATGCGTCATAGACATTGGGGGATCTTGGGAGAAGCACAAAACCATGGCCGAGTTTGCCTACAATAATAGTTTTCAGGATAATATTGAGATGGAACCTTGATTTGCTTTATACGGTAGGCAATACTGACAACCTTTGTGCTAGTTGGAGCCTAGTGAGGCTGCTTTACTGGGACCACATCACATGCAGGAGACTTTAGAGAAGGTCCAAATGATTCATGATCAGATGGATACTGCATAGTTTCATTAGAAATATTTTACAGATCACTATAGATGGCCCTTGGAGTTTGTGGTCATGGATCATGTTTTCTTGAGTGTTTCACCGAGGTTGCGACACAGGCAGATCAAGAGATAGGGTAAACATTCAACAAGGTATGTGGGGCCGTCTGAGATTCTGGAGAGAGTTGGGACGGTTTCCTATTAGTTGCAGTTACCAAAAAGGTATAGGGGCATGCACAACGTCTTTTATGTATCTCAGCTACACCATTATCACTCAGACACATCTAATGTTTTTCAGCCTGAGGAGGTTAAACATCAGGTCGATGCATCCTTCGAGGAGAATTCGATTCATATTGTTGATAGGAGCACAAAGGTTCTCCAAAGCCGGTCAGTTTCTCTCGTACGGGGGCTCTGATAGCATGGCTGTGTGCAAGATGAAACCTGGGATTGGGAGACCGACGTACTTGCTCAGTGGCCAGATTTTTTCTCAGATTTATCTTCACCACCCTTGGATGGTTATTTCAGGGATGAATTTCTTTTAGTGGGGATGTATGTAAGAACACAGTTCTTATTCTTGCGGTACATGTCTATTCTTTTCCTTTTTCCTTAAGTGATTTTGATAAAATAAGTAATGTTGGTAAAAAGTCCAAATTTTGTGGGTACACTCCATGTAGTTTTCCACACACCATGTACTTTGTCCATGTGGGATGAGTACACATGGTGTGTAGGCTTGTCGTCGATGAGTGGTGTAAAAACTGACAACACGACGTGTACTTGGTATTTACACGCAGTGTAATCAATCAACAGGTGAACAGTATTGCGGTGGGAGTATCCATAAGAAATGTAAAAGTACATGCCGTGTACTTAGACATACATCCCATGTAATCATGTCGACAGATGAACAATGAAGTGGTGGAACCGCGTAGGTGAATTGTTCACTCTTCTTGAACCTCTACTTCCAATTCCTTCATGAGGGGAATTTATTTGAGTTTTAATGGGTGAATTTTTATCCCATATCTATGTCATTCATGGGTGTTTTGGGAGGCTTCGTTCATGTATATTGATCAGTGTAGATCAAGGTAGGTGGTCATGTGTTTAATTCCAACTGTTGAGAGTTTTTTTGTATCTTTGTGCTATGCACCCATGTTTGGGGTGCCGTATGGCTGAGTCCTTAAATAATTAAATACATATAATTGCCTAGGTAATTTAGTGAATATGTATAAATTGATGTTTGGGATCGTTTCCTTGATCCAGGGCCACCCCATGGGTGTGTTTCCCTTGTATAGCAGTTTGGCCAGGTTACCCATCTGTATGTCGTGATTTTAGCATGCTTTGAGTTTTCATTAGATAAAATGTATATAAATTGCTTTCTTATGTGTTGGACTCGTCCCAGTTACCTGCCTATCTTGAGGGCTGTGTTTTTTTAGCCTTAGGGAAAGTGTTTGTTTAGCCTGAGGGAAATTCTTCCAATGCCTGAGGGTAGTTTCTTCCATGCCATAGGGAAATATCTCGTACGCCTGAGGGAAATACCTCGTACGCCTATGGGAAATATTCATTATGCCTATGGGAAATGACCTAAGGGTATCGATTCTGATTACCTGAGGGTATGGTTTTCCATGTCTTATGAATCTGTGTACTTTGCATATTCATTGTGGTGATTTCTTATGTTATACCTGCCATGCTAAAGCACATTATTGATATTTCTTTACCTTCTACTTGTTAGATATCCTGTTGTGGTTTTTTAGCGACACTGTATAGGAGATTTTTGGATAAGGCTGGGTCTTGGAAAAATATAATTCAATTATATTAAATTTTTAAATAATAATTAAATGGAAATAGTAAAGGTAAGAGTAGATTCTTTTGATTACTTCCTATTCTACTGCATTTTCATTAATGCACACTACTGTTGCACAAATTCACTGACAGTTGGAAACGGTCCTTTGGTGGTTGCCTACTGGGATTTATTTCTCACACCCTATTTGGGTCATGTCTTGGGACTAAATAGATTATATAGTTGTAGGTGTTGATGAGGGATAGATTCTCTACATAGGTAAATGTTTGTTACAGAGGAGTAGGAGAGAAAGGGCACCAAGCATAGCCTTGTGATGTTGTTGAGTTCCTGATGCACTATTTCGGTTTTTCTTTTCTATAATTTTACATTGTACTGTATTATTTTATATTGTAGTGTACCTTTTTTGAATAATTTCTTAGACTTAGGGGAATATTTCATCATTATATATTTTACAATTGGCATCTTTTACTTCTGTACTGTTGTCCATTTCAACTTATTATTTTTTACAGCTTCTGCTTTTGGTATGTTTTTATTTACTCTACTGCACTACACTTTGAAAATTGTCGTCATAGTTTCCCCACTATCAAACCTAGTCCCTCACTGCTAGTTAGCATCCTCTAGCATCTGGGGAAATACGCTTGAGGTCATGTGACCAACTAGGTTTGAGGCACCCGTTGAGTGGCACCCGCATCCAGGATGTTACAAAGAGGTATCATAGGGATTCTTTTCTTTGACATACTGTTTAAATCCTATAGTCATGGATAGGATGGAATTGGGATTTGGTAATAAGTTGTGCTTGGGAGTAGCAAACTCGTGTATAGGGTAAACCCAGTCTACCTTGTTTCATTACAATTTATATGGATTTGAAATTTTATAGTTTATTTTATTTTCTCCATTGGGTGATGCACTTGTGGTGTGCTATTTATATTTTTTATTCTTGGGTTTTATATAGTTTCAACCTGATGCGATGAGGGTATTCCATCTGATGCATCATTTAGGAACATGTTAGAATCATATCCCATGCATAGTTTTCTTGCTATGTAGGTGCATTAGAAATTGCATGTTGTTATGATAGGTGATGTGCTAGAAAATACATTCTGCTGTGATAGATACATTGATAGATATGGCTACTGTTGATTGGATATGGTTACATGTTATGGTTGGGTTGATGGATTCTAAACATTGGTTTTGGAGTATAACGTGCTTTCATGGACCAGAATTTAACAGATCAAAATTCAGCATGTTGTTGAGACGGTCGGGTGCTAAACTTTGGTTCATGGGGAGTATGGGCCCCCACGGATCAATATTTTGCATACTGATGCTTGAAATTTATGAAAAAAGGTCTCTAGAGTAGTTTCTGAGATCTACTCTCTGGAATCACAGACAACACGAGATGTGGTTCTACGAATACACACCATGTACTCTTCTGTTCAGGATGAAATGAAAAAAATTTAAGTACACACCATGTACCCTAAGTGAATTCCGTGTAGACTCTCATCGTGTTATAGGCCACATGGTTAAAGACATGGGATGTGGAATTTCAAGGGGGAAAACGCCATGTACCGATTGTAAAGGTCGTGTCGTGTTGACCCTGTGTCTTCCCGTGTAACTAACAACACGGATGAAGGAATCTTCATTTATACACGTCGTGTTAATGAAAAACATATCGTGTAGTGTATCCTGGTAGTTAGAGAGTGTTACTAACAACACGGTTCAGTGTTATCCTTCACAGTACACGTCGTGTCCATCTGGAACACGCCGTGTAGTGTTAGTCGTGTGTCCGGCCGTGTAACTATCAACACGGGCCAGCGATGAACTTCTAGTACACGTCGTGTACCTGAGGGGCACATCATGTAGTCTTGACATGTGAGAGGTTGTGTGTACTTGTCCATGTGGCTGGGGAAACATGGTGGTGTACACGGCTTGTGTGGGAGTAACACATAGTGTAGTGTCATTCGAGTAGCAGGCCATTTCACTAACAACACGGGCAGTTGGATTCTAAGTCGTACACGCCCTGTCTATCTGCAACATGCCGTGTACTTAGACATACATCCCATGTAATCATGTCGACAGATGAACAATGAAGTGGTGGAACCGCGCAGGTGCATTGTTCACTCTTCTTGAACCTCTACTTCCAATTCCTTCATGAGGGGAATTTATTTGAGTTTTAATGGGTGAATTTTTATCCCATATCTATGTCATTCTTGGGTGTTTTTGGAGGCTTCGTTCATGTATATTGATCAGTGTAGATCAAGGTAGGTGGTCATGTGTTTAATTCCAACTGTTGAGAGTTTTTTTGTATCTTTGTGCTATGCACCCATGTTTGGGGTGCCGTATGGCTGAGGACGTGACTAATTAAATACATATAATTGCCTAGGTAATTTAGTGAATATGTATAAAATGATTTTTGGGATCGTTTCCTTGATCCAGGGCCACCCCATGGGTGTGTTTCCCTTGTATAGCTGTGTGGCCAGGTTACCCATGGGTATGCTGTGATTTTAGTATGCTTTGAGTTTTATTTAGATAAAATGTATATAAATTGCTTTCTTATGTGTTGGACTCGTCCCAGTTACCTGCCTATCTTGAGGGCAGTGTTTTTTTAGCCTTAGGGAAAGTGTTTGTTTAGCCTGAGGGAAATGCTTCCAATGCCTGAGGGTAGTTTCTTCCATGCCATAGGGAAATATCTCGTACGCCTGAGGGAAATACCTCATACGCCTATGGGAAATATTCATTATGACTATGGGAAATGACCTAAGGGTATCGATTCTGATTACCTGAGGGTATGGTTTTCCATGTCTTATGAATCTGTGTACTTTGAATATTCATTGTGGTGATTTCTTATGTTATACCTGCCATGCTAAAGCACATTATTGATATTTCTTTACCTTCTACTTGTTAGATATCCTGTTGTGGTTTTTTTAGCGACACTGTATAGGAGATTTTCGGATAAGGCTGAGTCTTGGGAAAATATAATTCAATTATATTAAATTTTTAAATAATAATTAAATGGAAATAGTAAAGGTAAGAGTAGATTCTTTTGATTACTTCGTATTCTACTGCATTTTCATTAATGCAGACTACTGTTGCACAAATTCCCTGATAGTTGGAAACGGTCCTTTGGTGGTTGCCTACTGAGATTTATTTCTCACACCCTATTTGGGTCATGTCTTGGGACTAAATAGATTATATAGTTGTAGGTGTTGATGAGGGATAGATTCTCTACATAGGTAAATGTTTGTTACAGAGGAGTAGGGGAGAAAGGGCACCAAGCATAGCCTTGTGATGTTGTTGAGTTCCTGATGCACTATTTCGGTTTTTCTTTTCTGTAATTTTACATTGTACTGTATTATTTTATATTGTAGTGTACCTTTTTTGACTAATTTCTTAGACTTAGGGGAATATTTCATCATTATATATTTGACAATTGGCATCTTTTACTTCTGTACTGTTGTCCATTTCAACTTATTATTTTTTATAGCTTCTGCTTTTGGAATGTTTGTATTTACTCTACTGCACTACACTTTGAAAATTGTCTTCATAGTTTCCCCAATATCAAATCTAGTCCCTCACTGCTAGTTAGCATCCTCTAGCATCTGGGGAAATGCGCTTGAGGTAATGTGACCAACTGTGTTCGAGGCACCCGTTGAGTGGCACCCGCATCCGGGATGTTACAAAGAGGTATCATAGGGATTCTATTCTTTGACATACTGTTTAGATCCTATAGTCATGGATAGGATGGAATTGGGATTTGGTAATAAGTTGTGCCCGGGAGTAGCAAACTCGTGTATAGGGTAAACCCAGTCTACCTAGTTTCATTACAATTTATATGGATATGAAATTTTATAGTTTATTTGATTATCTCCATTGGGTGATGCACTTGTGGTGTGCTATTTATATTTTTTATTCTTGGGTTTTATATAGTTTCCACCTGATGCGATGAGGGTATTCCATCTGATGCATCATTTAGGAACATGTTAGAATCATATCCCATGCATATTTTTCATGCCATGTAGGTGCATTAGAAATTGCATGTTGTTGTGATAGGTGATGTGCTAGAAAATACATTCTGTTGTGATAGATACAATGATAGATATGGCTACTGTTGATTGGATATGGTTACATGTTATGGTTGGGTTGATGGATTCTAAACATTGGTTCTGGAGTATAACGTGCTTTCATGGACCAGAATTTAACGGATCAAAATTCAGCATGTTGTTGAGATGGTCAGGTGCTAAACTTTGGTTCGTGGGGAGTATGGGCCCCCACAGATCAATATTTGGCATAATGATGCTTGAAATTTATGAAAAAGGGGCTCTAGAGTAGTTTCTGAGATCTACTCTCTGGAATCACAGACAACACGATATGTGGTTCTACGAATACACACCATGTACTCTTATGTTCAGGATGAAATGAAAAAAATTTAAGTACACACCCTGTACCCTAAGTGAATTCCGTGTAGACTCTCATCGTGTTATAGGCCACATGGTTAAAGACATGGGATGTGGAATTTCAAGGGGGAAAACGCCATGTACCGATTGTAAAGGTCGTGTCGTGTTGACCCTGTGTCTGCCCGTGTAACTAACAACACGGATGAAGGAATCTTCATTTATACACGTCGTGTTAATGAAAAACATATCGTGTAGTGTATCCTGGTAGTTAGATAGTGTTACTAACAACACGGTTCAGTGTTATCCTTCACAGTACACGTCATGTCCATCTGGAACAGGCCGTGTAGTGTTAGTCGTGTGTCCGGCCGTGTAACTATCAACACGGGTCAGCGATGAACTTCTAGTACACGTCGTGTACCTGAGGGGCACATCATGTAGTCTTGACATGTGAGAGGTTTTGTGGACTTGTCCATGTGGCTGGGGAAACATGGTGGTGTACACGGCGTTTGTGGGAGTAACACACAGTGTAGTGTCATCCGAGTAGCAGGCCATTTCACTAACAACATGGGCAGTTGGATTCTAAGTCGTACACACCCTGTCTATCTGGAACACGCCGTGTAGAGTGAGCTATGTACCCGGCCGTGTAATGGACCACACGGGTCGGTGATCCTCATCTAGTACATTCCATTTAGACCTTACACATTCCATGTAGTCTTGTTCAAGAAAGAGTCTTATAGAAGGACTCGAGAAGGAGAAGAAAATTTCAAGTACATGTCGTGTGTGTGGATAGCACGTTGTGTGCTTGGGGTGTTACATGACCTATTTTGGAAGAAGTACACACCCATGGGAAAGAATTTAAGGAACACACCATGTAGTTATTATACACTCTGTGTAGTCTTGTTTTCTAAAACTTGAATGTATTCTTTTCCTTCTTCCCTTATGTAACTTCTAGTTCTTGGTCATTGATGATCCTAATTTGAGGCGTGTTTTGACCTGGTAGAGTCATGCCGCCTAGAAGACCACAATGCTTTCACCAAGAGAGTGACAATGAGTATACTCTAGAGATTGTGGGCCATGGGCTACCTATGGATCCTCCTACAGAGCCGGATGCGGCGCCAACTATTATACCAAACACATGTATAGAGGAGCAGTTCTGTGAAGGCTTTATGCGGTTCATGCATACCTTCCTGGGAGCACCACCGGCTGCCACATCTTTGGAAGAGTTGACACGTATATTCCAACAGTAGCATTCTCCTACATTTGATGGGATGGTAGACCACAGGCTGCGATATCATTGCTGGGATCTATGCAGACTATCTTCAAGAATCATGAGATCCCTTCTGGGAGGAGGTTCAAGCTCGCTACTTACATGCTGCGTGATTCCGCCCAGAGATGGTGGGATGTTATCACTTAGACAGAGCATCACATAGACATGGCGTGTGAAACTTTTCAGGAAGTCTTTATGAATTTTTCTTTCCGAAGGTGATGAGGGAAGATAGATCTTGAGAGTACATGAATATGCAGCAGGGCGCCATGTCAGCGATGGATTATACTACCTGCTTCACTGAGACACAAATTTTTTCACAAGTTCTAGTGGGAGCTGAGACGTTGACGGATAGACCCTTGGAGGATGGTCTTCTATATGACATCTGAGTGCTGGTGAACGATTTCAGGATTTCTAAAGTGCATACTATTGTGAACCAAAATCTGATTACCAAGTGGAACATGTGGAAAGCTACAGGTGTAGGCTAGGGCGGTTCGACACAAGGTTCTGGTACTATTTCTACTGGTAAGAATAAGAGGTAGATGTATTTCTCTCACAGTCGTAGTACTAGCCAGAATAATTCTTCAGGTGGCCCTGGTAATGTGCTACCAGTGTGGTAAAGAGGGATACAAGAGACCTCAGTGTCCGTGTGACATAGTGGTGTGCCGAGCTTGCAGGAACATGGGTCATCTAAAGAGTTTTTGCCTAGCATTTCCAACAGTGTCTTGTGAATGGGGTTCTGTGTAGAATCCATGTGCAAGAGAAGGGCCAACAACATCTTATCAGTCAGGGAATTGGAATATGTCTGGACGTTCAGGTCGAGGTGGTGGTTTTGGCCATGGCATCCAGACACCAGGATCTCAGAGATAGCTAGGTGGGTTAGCTCAGGGTAGCCAGGCTGTGTTCCTGGGCTGTGGCACTGGGCAGGAATATGCTGGGCAATAAACCCAGCAGAAGTAGGATCCCAGACCTTCCACTGTCAGAGGTACTATTCTAGTTGCATTTGTTTTATCTTTAGTACTATTCCATACTCGTTCTATACATTTATTTATATCTTTGCCCATTGTGGAGATCCTCAGGCTCTATGTTTCTTCTTCTTCTGATGTCATGAGGAAATAAATTCTTTTGGGGATTATAACAGTAGGTGTGCGTCGGTGCAGGAAGTTCCCTCTAGTGGTTGGTGAGTGTCACTTTTTGTGGGACCTCTATGTCATAGTGATGACACGCTATGATGTCATTCTCAGGATGGACTGGTTGGTACCCTTCCGAGCCTTTATGGATTTCTATCATCGTATGGTGAGTTTCACGTCACTATATTTTGAAGAGTTTCTATACAAGTGCGAATGGGATGTCCAAGCGAGCTGAGAAGGACCTGAGCATCGTGGATGAGGTGGAGTTACAGCCCAGATTGCGTGTTTATATCTGGATGACCAGGGAACTTTTCTGAAGCATTTCCCTCTAGTAGTTGAACGTTTTCGAGATGTCTTCATGGAAGACTTTTCAGGTCTACCACTGATGTGAGAGGTGGATTTATCTATAAATCATATGTCAGGAGCAGCAACGGTGTCCATTCCCCAATGTAGTGTGGCTACACTAAAGTTTCATTAGATCAAGAGGCAGTTGGAGAAGTTGCACGCAAAGGGATTCATGAAACCCAGTACTTCTCCTTGGGGTTTTCCTGTCCTGTTTTCGAAGAAGGTGGATGATACCCTCAGACTCTATGTGGATTATCGGAAGCAGAACCAGTTGACGGTAATGAACCGATATACCTTGCTAAGGATTGATGATATTTTTGATCAACTTCAAGGAGCACGGGTTTTATGGATGATTGATTGGAGATCCAGATATCATCAGTTGCACATTAGACCATCGGACATACTGCATACAGCGTTTCAGAGAAGATATGGTCTATATGAGTACATGGCCATGTCGTTCAAACTCACGAACTCACCAATAATTTTCATGGCTCTGAAGAGTCGTGTGTTCCACCCTTATCTGGATTCTTTTGTGGCAGTCTTCTCAGACGATATCTTGGTGTACTCTGACACTCGACATGACCATGCCACTCATCTTGAGATCGTTTTGAGTACACTGAGAGAGCATCATTTATATGCAAATCTCTCAAAGTGCCACTTTTGGATGGACCAGATACACTTCCTGTGTCATATTATCTTAGAGGATAGTGTTGTGGTAGACCCAGATAAAGTGAGAGTAGTAGTTTTCTGAGAGTACCCTCAGAACGTGTTTGAAATACGGAGTTTCATGGGGATGGATGGTTACTATTGGTGCTTTATATAGGAATTCTCTTGCCTAGTAGCTCCATTGACGGGTTTGACTGATATAGGTAAGATGTTCATTTGGCCAGAAGTTTGCGAGAGAACCTTTCATGAGCTGAAGGGAAAGTTGACATCAGCACTAGTCCTGATAGTTCCAGATAAAGGGAAGAGCTATACTATTTACTATGATGCATTAGGTATTAGGCCGGGATCAGTGTTGATTTAGGGTGATCAATTAGTGATTACGGTTCTCAACATTTGAGGCCACATGAGCGGAATTACCTGATGAATCATCTCGAGTTGGCTACAGTTGTTAATGCGTTAGGCTGTTAGATAAATTATCTCTTGGGATAACATTTTTTGGTGTTTACGGACCAAAATATTCATAAGTACATATTTACCCAGCTTGACCTAAACATGAGATAGCGAGGATTGGTTGAATACCTTCAGTACTTCGACTACGATCTTGCCTATATTGTTGGTAAATTTAACACAGTAGCTGATGCTCTGAGTAGGAGGACTCAGTTACTGGTAGTACATGAGGATAGTGGTGAGCAGAAGCTCATGGATTTGTTTTTAGTGATGCATTTGGAGGTGCATGATAGTTAGGGCGAGCCTATCTTTCATCCTTAGTCACGACTTATACCCTCCTCGATAGAGTGACGATGATTCAACTATCAGATTCATAATTCCTTGTTCTACGGGAGTCGGTGGCAATTGAGGACCCTCCTCCCTGTTGTAAGATAAGTGATGATGAGGTAATGCGTATCCATGGATGATTGTGGGTTCTAGAGGATATATGCGAGGAGTTGACTTGGGAGTTTCATCATTCAGCTTGGGTAGTGCATCCAGAAGTTATCAAAATGTACCATTACATGAGACATCATTATTGGTTCTAGGTATGAAACGAGAGGTGGCTGGTTTTGTAACGAGATGATCCACCTGTCAGCAGGTGAAGGCGGAGCATCAGAGGCTGGCTAGATTGCTACAACAGTTACGCATTCTAGAGAGGAAATGGGATGATGTCACGATGGACATCATGACTGGTTTTCTAAGGTCACCTCGAGGTATTGATATTGTGTCAGTCGTTGTGGAAAGACTTACGATGGTAGCTAAATTTTTTCCGATCATAGAGACATTCGGTGTTGACAATCTCGATACGTTATATATCTGAGAGGTAGTACACCTTCATGGGGTCCCCCATTATATCGTTTCAGATTGGGATGCTTTCTTTACGTCTCGTTTCTGGAAGCGTTTTCAGAGGGCACTGGGTACACAGGTGCTTCTGTGCACAGCTTACCACCCTCAGAATGATTTCTAGTTATAGCGTACAATAAAGGTGCTAGATGACATACGTACATGCGTCTTGATCTTTAGGGGCTCTTGGGAGAATCACATACCCCTGTTCGAGTATGCCTACAATAATAGTTTTCAAGCAACTATTGATATGTCACCTTATGAGGCTTTATACGATAGGCCATACCAATCACCTTTGTGCTGGTTGGAGGTGGGTGAGGAAACATTACTGGGACAACGTCTCATATATGAGACATCAGAGCAAGTTTAGTTGATTCCAAAGCAGATGGATACTACACAATCTCGTCAGAAATCTTATGCAATTTTCCACAAACGACCCTTCGAGTTCGTGGTCGGGGATAAGGTTTTTTTGTATGTTTCACCGAGGTTGGGACACATACGGATCATGAGATAGGGTAAACATTCACTGAGGTATGTTGGGCCATTTGAGATTCTGGAGAGATTTGCGCCAGTTGCATATCGGTTGCCGTTACCATAGAGGTACCGGGCCATGCACATCATCTTTCATGTATCTCAGCTGCGCCATTATCACTCAGACCCGCCTCAATTTTTTCAGGCTGAGGAGGTTGAACTTCAAATCGATGAGTGCTTCAAGGAGTATCTGATTCGTACTGTTGATTGGAGCACAAAGGTTCTCTGAGGCCGGTCAGTTCCTCCCGTACAGGTGCTATGGCTACATGGATGAGTGCAGGATGAAAACTGGGTGTAGGAGAGAGACATACATGCTAAGTGGAAAGAGTTGTTCTCAGCATTATCATTACCACCATTTTAAGGTCAATTATGGGATGAATTACTTTAAGGGGGAATGTTTGTAAGAACCTGGTTCTTATTATTGGGGTAAAGGTCTCTTCTTTTTCTTTTTTACTTATGTATTTTTAAGAAGATAAGGAAAATGGGGAAAATCCCAAATTTTTTAGGTACATTCCATGTACTTTTACACACACCGTGTAGTTTGGACATGTGGGAAGAGTACACAAGGTGTGTTGGCCTGTCAGATACGAGGGGTGTAAAAACTGATTACACACAGAGTACATGGTTTTTACACACTATGTAATCAATTAGCAGGTGAATAGAAAGGCAGTTAGAGTATCCACCAACAGAGCAACAGTACAGGCCGTGTACATAGACATACACACCGTGTATTCATGTCGACAGATGAATATTGAGGCGGTGGAAAGTGGTCACCATAGGAATAGTTAAAAAATTAAAAGTACACATTGTATACCTGAGAGTAAATTCCGTGTAGTTTTATTTTTTCTCTTAAATTGGTGGCAGCCTCCTCTTTCGATTGAGGAAGCTTAGAACTCATTTTGGGCATGGGAGAGATGTCTGGATCATGGATGAGATCCCAAATGCACACTTGGACTCTAATTCCTTCGTCGATGATCTTGTTTTAATGGAATGGGTGAGTTGTTTTCTCTTCATGAACCTCTCCTTACAATTCATTCATGAGTGGATGATATTTGAGTTTTAATGGGTGAAATTTTATCCTAGATCTACGTCGTTCTCTTGTGTTTCAGGAGGATTTGTTCACATATATCGATCAATGGATATTGAGGTAGGTGCTCTGGTGTTTAATTCCAACTGTTGAGTGTCTTTTTGTATCATTGTGATACACACCCTTGTTTTCTGTGTCATATGGCTGAGTCCTTGACTATATAAATACATATAATTTCTTAGTAAATTTAGTGAATATGTATAAACTACTATTTGGGTTATTGCCTTGATCCAGGGCCACGCTGGGGGTGTGTTTCCCTTGTTTATCCATTTGGATAGGATACCTGAGGTTATGCCATGATTTTAGCATGCTTTGAGTTTTCTTGAGAGAAAATGTATATAAATTTATTCCTTATGTGTTTTTCTCGGCTCGGTTACTTGATTATCCTGAAGGGAAATGTTTTTTTTAGCCTAAGGGAAAGTGTTTTTTTAGCTTGAGGGAAATGTTTTGTATGCCTGATGGCAGTTGCTTCCATGACCGAGGGAAATATCTCGTATTCCTGAGGGCAATATCTCTTAAGCATGAGGTCAATATTTGTTATTCTTGTGGGATATCACCTGAGGGTTTCGATTATGACTACCTGAGGGTAAGGTTTTTCATGTCTGAAGACTTTGTTTACATTGCATATTCAATGTGGTGATTTCTTATGTAATACATTCCAAGAAAAACCATAGTCTTGGTATTGCTTTACCTTTTACTTGTTAGATAGCATGTTGTGGTTTTTTCTACGACACTGCATAAGAGATTTTCGGATGAGGCAGAGTCTCATAATTCAATTATATTGAATTGTTAAATAATAATTTAATGGAAATGAAACTAGTAGGGGTAGCTTCATTTGAGTACATCATAGTTTACTACATTTTCATTACAGTACACTGATGTTTCAAATATTCACTGAATGTTGGGCATGGGACTTTGGTGGTGTCCTATTATGATTTATTTCTCACACCCTGTTTGGGTCATGTATTGGGCCCAAACAGAATAAATTTTTGTAGGATTTGATAAGGTCAAGAGTCCCTATATAGGTACATGATTGTTGAAGAGGCGTAGAAGAGCATGGGACCAATCTTAGGATTGCGATACAGCTGAGTTTCTGCTGCGCTATTTCTATTTTTCTTTTCTCTATTTGTACCTTCTACTGTATTATTTTAGATTGCAGTGTATCCTATTTTGACTACATTCTTAGACTTAGAGACATATTGGTCATTATATATATGACTATAGTCATCTTTTACTTTTGTAATGTTGTCCATTTCAGATTAGTATTGTTTACTTCTTCTACTGTTGGTTTTTTTGTATTATCTCTTCTGTGCCACACTTTGACAAATGAGGGCATAGTTTCACCACTATCAGACTTAGGCCCTCACTGCTAGTCGGCAGCCTCTGGCGTTTGGGTAAATGCGCTTGAGGTCATGTGACCAACCGGGTTCAGGGCACCAATTGTGTGGCACCCAGATCTAGGACTTTACAATATTTTCTTTTTAATTATAAATAATTATATATTTAAACACCTATC
Organism: Viscum album; assembly: GCA_963277665.1. Taxonomy (NCBI): domain Eukaryota; kingdom Viridiplantae; phylum Streptophyta; class Magnoliopsida; order Santalales; family Viscaceae; genus Viscum; species Viscum album. The sequence continues at coordinate 707,438,454 of OY728129.1, forward strand.
ATGTTCTATGGAAAATTAAATAATCATCTCTTTATGTGCGGACCACTTCCACTATGATATGACGTATTTTATTTTCTAAATACTTCATATCATTGATGAATTATGAAATGTATAAAATGTATAAAAATGATATTTATGAAAATATTAATATTATAAAATTATTATTTTTTAATATATATATATATTATTAATAAATTGTTATAGTAAATTTATATGCATTAAATGAACATATCAAAGATGTTTTCCTAATTGGAGTCTATTTTGGATACCAATTGAAATATGTAAATTTTCTCTGAGTAGAATAATAAAGGGTATAAAAATATACAATTATTGATATTATGAAGCTATTGTGCAACACATTTTTTATAAACAACATATCGTGGTTATCTAAAAAAATTGGTCAAACTACCTCAAGTAATAGATAATAATGAAAACTACATAGTAAATTACAAACTTATGGTAATTTATTTTAACAACATGATATTTCACAATGTATTTTTCCTTAAATAAATATTAGTTTTATAGGATGTTTCACAATAAATACCAAATCCTCTTGGAGCAACACCATGATTTTGTAAAAATATTTTGGAATAAATTATATTCATTTTATAGCCTTTGTTAAATGAAATGCTGAGTTATAATGAACCACGATATATTATTAATATTATAACATAAATTTGACTAAAATAACAGATCTGTTAAAACTAGTGATATTAATAGAAACAATTTTTTTTAAATATCATGTATAACTGATTTATATAATGAAATCATATTGATAAAGTGGTACAAAATTTTTGGTAATGTAAATATGTTTTGAAAATACAATTTTCTGAAAAAATTTGTTTTTTATTTCTAATTGTGGAAAATAATAAAATTAACCATTTAAAATTTTATATAATTAAAATGTTAAAATAAAATTATTTATTTAAAAAGACATGAAAAAATTAGTTTAGGTTGAATTTTTTATTTTGTTTGAACGAAATAATTTTTTGATGAATATGAAAAAATATTTATTTTTATTGAAAATTTATTTTCCATTTAATGAATTTTTAATTACAAATTTTAAAAATTTGGATAAAAAATAAATTTAATTAAATTATATATCCATTATTCATATTTAGGTCATTTGAATTATTTTCATTTTGAATTTTTATACAGAACCATTTTAATCATTTAAACATTTTCTCTTTGAACACCGACTTTCTCTTTGCATATGGGAGATTGTTTTTAAAAAAATCCACTTATATGGGTAGAATTGAGAGAAATATAATCCATATTTTAATAAATAATAACTTATATTATCTAATAATGTTACCTTATTTTTACTATAATGAATTGTAAAAAAGGAAAAATTATTTTCCACGGTTAAATTTAAAAAGAATTTTACTAGAGAGTTGAACTAAAATGATAAGGAATAAAAATGAACCAAAATTCATCCACATGAATATTTATGGAAATATTTAGACTTTATGTCATCTAAGTTCTATTATGGTTCATTTTGGATTATTTTGAAAAGAAAAAAGTAGTGGTACACCATTTTCTTTTAGAAAATTACAAGTGTGAAAACAACCTCACTCATATAAGCCCACCCCACCCCATATTCTATAAACACTTACAAACCCCTGCAGATCCAAAAATAATTCCAAAAATAAATTCATTACATATCTACTCTTATCCCACAAGTATTATTTTCGGCTTAAATCCACTAAAGGATGACTTTTGGTGAAAAATTTAATGAAGTTGCCCGAAGAAGGGATAAAGTACCTAAATGAGGGTTTAATGTTATTTCATCTTATATCTCCTAAAATTATTTTTAAACCATGATGATATAATATCCTAAAAATATATCATATACTTATATACTTTTTATTTTATGTTAATGACCTACTACCATATCCTCTTCCATCAAATGAGGTATGAATTCATTATTCATGTGTACAATAGACTACCTGCTCACAAAATCATTTTTTCTATTTCTATAACCACCTTCCACGATAGTATATAATGATGTATTAAATTCATATATATTATATTTATGAATTTTTTATACTTATTTAATTATTATATCACATATACCACCATAATTTCCATTCTATGGGAATACAGTAACATCGCTCGTGTGTATTGAAAACTATAGCCTTGCAAAGTTATGTGATTCATTCACGCCTTACATTAATGGTAATTATGATGGGTTAAATGAAAATATGTGATATATATGGTATAAAAATGATTATATAATTTTACTATATTACTTAAATTTCCCTCTTTTAATCCATTTAAATATGGAAACAATTCTCATTTGTACATGTGGACTATCTTTTCCATTAACAGAACTTTTTCTGTTTTGATGGTCAGGGGAGTGAAATTTGACTACTATAATGGTTTTCTGAGTTAACCCATTACTGTATGATACACATGGTCATAATACATGATGAACAAGGATATTAATTTATTTGATCATGTGCATTTTATGAATCTTGTCTCATGGTAATGTAATTCTCGCATGACTATTTTTCTTTTATCTCTTTATGTTTCATGTCTTATGAATTTCCAATATTTATGTCATTAATGAATACATTTATCTTTGATAAGTATGTTATCATTTTAATATGATATGATCATGTCTTGATGTTCTAAATCTAACGTTATTCTTTATTATCTCCCATGCTTACCCTAATTGAGCATCTATGCTCACCATTTCTTATCTATCCTTTCCTGTGGTTATGAAGAAATTTATTATGTATGAAATTTTTTGGAAGGGTACTATATATTAAAGAATTAGTTATAGATTATTTAGTTCACCTTGGAACCGTTTGTTAAGGTTTCCATTTTTATAAGGAAACATATCATTATGATCTCCTTGCGTGTTTTTGTGTAATGTAATTAAATTTCATCAAAATTCATGTAATATATGTTTATGAAAAGTCTATGTCACTATAGTAGGTACTAAAGTATATATTTAGAGAAGATTAAAAATCTAGGATGTGATTACTTTAATGGTAATGTAATGGATATGTATAATGATAAGTTTAAGGATGATTAATAGTGTAAGAAAATGTCCTTGAATTTTTGGAAAAGGATAGAGCGAGTGGCTTCTAAGAAATTACATCCATATCGAGATAATACAAGTGGATATATATCTTTCGTAGTGGTACCTAGAGGTAATAACTCTAAAAATGACACATTTAGATAGACTCAGTCATCACCTGGTGAATGGAAAGGATCATTTTTTCACACCTTGTTTGTCACTGTCAGAGAATATAATTTTTAAATTCAAAAACTATTTATGACCCCTCATGAATAATTTAAATAGATAATGACATTGAATGACCAAACATAAACCTGTGGTGTCATATATTGAAAAAAATTCCAGATCTAGACATCATATAAGTAAACATATCATTATTTTTTTGTTCCCTACTATGATTATTGTTTCATTTATTTTTCTTTTTTATTTTAGTGATTGAATGGAATCTGAAGGAACTGTGTTAATGTTGAGTGTGGAGGAAAAAGAAATAATGGCCCTCTTGGGTAGTCGAATTTCATGAGAGATAGAATGAAAAATATTATTTCTATTCTCATGAAACATTCTACATTCATTAATAATTAAAAAATTTCAAATGAGCAATGGGGGGAACCATGTTGTGTTGATTACATATAGAGGTAATAACCACCTACCATCAATGTATTTACTGACCCTATAGTTATTTATGAATAGATAAATACTACTGAGAAGTTATTTTCCATTATCTATTGTTTTGAATATTTAAATACAATTTTTTCTTTCTATCATTGGGATGGATTATAAGATCCGCAGTGGACTCTCAACAAGAATATAAGGGAATAGATGAAACTGACTCCATGGGTTTGGATGAATTTTGGATATTCTTTTTAAATAATTACATGCCTGAAATTATTCATTAAATGATGGAGAAGGAGTTTCTTGAGATAAATAAATGAGATAATGGATCTATTAGTGCCTATGAGGAAAATATTTCCTGACTTGTGGTATATAATTCTAGTATTATCATCCAACCAGAATGTATGGTTGATCAATTAATCAGTTTAACAAAACATGCTCTATGAAGGTAGTTATCCATAAGAGACTACAATAGCTATGAATACAGTATTTAATGTAGTATCAATGTGGAATTGTAGGGTAGGGTTATGTATCAATATCATGTTTTTGAAATAAATATAAAACTTGAAATGAAATAGAAATCTAAAATCAATGGAGCGAGGAAGATGATATTTCCTTTACACTCAATGTGTTAGAAGAGACATAGAATAAATTTTCTTATGGGGAAATGTAAATATTTTATGTGTGTAAGGGAATTTTATTGCAAAATTGATTGTCAATGTGATGGTAAAAAGTTTTCTAATGAATAAAATAGAGATAAATCTCTATAGAATGAACCGCCAAGCCTCCATTGTTTCAAATGCATAGAGAATGGTTGTAATGAAAAACAATCCCAAATAAAATTATTAATGAAGATGATTAATGTAAACAACCTCTTCAGTTATGAGATAGGTAGAATTTCATGAGATCATTATTTACAAATAGGGGCGTCATAATGATGTGGATAAAGATAAACTTATCATCCACTGTAGAAAATGAATGTTTTATTTTACTAATAATCTACCCATTACTTATTATATAAAGAATTTTCATTTGGAATCAATATTAAGACCAAATTAATAGATTCATAATTATCATTAGATCTTGTCAATTGTATGTCGAGAACATCTAAAGTTAAATTATTCTCTAGTTTATGTTTGTGGGAATGTTCTTCCTAAAAATAACTTCATCCTCCCACTAGTTGAATTTGATTTAATGTTATGCATGGATTGGATTTATCTAAAAATATCCAACATCAATTTCCAATGAAGGAATGTCACATTAGATAATCTAAACCAAACAGTGATATTATATCAAAGAAATTATGAATATGAACATCTAATAGAAATAAAACTCATTTTATGGATTTTGATTCTAATTCAATATAGGATCCTATCATGGAAGGATGGGTAGAAACACAACATCAACGATACTCAAATTTTGAGGGAGCTTTTTGATGTCTTTCTGAAAAATTTTCATATCCATTCACTAAAACATAATGTTGAGTTCTTAATAAAACTCATACGTACTTCCACACCAATTTCAAAGTCTCCATATATAATGGACCTAATGGAATTGTGAGATTTGAAAAGGAAATACCGAGATAACCATGATAAGGGATTAATTCAGCCATGGGTTTTACCTCGAGGTGAACCTATTCATCCTATTAAAAATAAATGTGGATTAATGTGATTCTACATTGATTATCAGGTGATGAATAGTATCATTATTAAGAAAGAGTAAAATATACCATGTTTTGATGACCTATTTGATCAACTATTAGAAGATCAATACTTTTCCAAGAAAACCTTTGTACTAGATATCATCAATTGAATGTCAAGATAGATGAAATACCTAATAAAACATTCCATAAATGATTTCAAAACTATTAATATATTGTGATTACATTCATTTAGAAAAAATTCTCCATAAATGTTATTTTATTTAAAAATTAATTTTTATGATATTACATTTTCCATTTAGTGGTATTCTTTACTGTTTAAGATATTATCAATGAAAAGAGTAAGTAAGAGCATGAATATCACATGGGTGTCATTATAAGGCCCCAACCATAAACTATTACTTAATCTTGAGGTAAGTCAATAATTCAACCTTAATTCACCTCGAGTATTTTTTTAGTCTTATAATTTTAAATAACTAGGCCATTTTAATACATATATTCCCATAATCATAGAGGATACTATCAAAATAGTATCCATTTTTCCTCCTAATAAATCCCTTCAAAAATTGATTTCTTTTCATGAAATTTATTTTCATGACTTCTTCCATTATCGTACTTATCCATACACCCTATGAAAACATTTAAAAAGATGGGATGAGAAGAAAAAATTCATTATGGGATAAAAAAAGGAAAGGAAACATTAGACCATGAATATTTATAAACCCAAGAATTCATAAGAATCATGAAAACCTCATTGTCATCATAAATCATAAAGGTAACTTGTGGGATCCATATCATACTTACATAGTAGCTTTCAAAACAACAGAGGGAGTATCCATCATGGTTATGTTTGGAATACCCATCACAGTATACTTCTTAAATCTCTTAAGAGGAACCTTAACATTTACCTCCATCACATTACCTAATTAATTATAGAGCTATCATGGGCTCACCTGCCTTCATTTTATCTTTGAACCACTAGTATACGTAAGAAATTTCCAAGAACCATAACATAATCACAACACATGAACAAGAATAATGGAATAATAAAATTTCCACACTACAATCCTAAGACATCAATTAAAGATATTGATATAATCAATCCATTCTTAAAACCATTTTCAATACCAAAATACCTAAAATGGAATGTGGAATTTACTTTTCTCACTAAAAACATTACATCGTTTAGAGGAATCCAAATATCATATTGTCACATCCCATACCAAGGCACTCGTTCCGTGACTTCCCCAATCCGGCCTTCCATAGGCTAGGGGGTGCCAACTAGAACCGGAAAGGTATAACCCAAAAAGTGAAGGCATTACGTTTAAACCTATTCCCACACAAACTAGTGCACATTACATACAAGTAAAACACAAAGGAAAAAGGGAAAGGATATCCCCAACTAAAATCCACCAATGAGAGTAAATGTGTGTACATAATGTAAAGGGGGAAATATAAAAGTCCAAGTAGAATGGATGTATAGAATAAAGGGAGAAATGTGATCTGGACGTCGTCCACCATGGATCCTACCTAAAAGGTAGATAAAACTCATCGTCTGCCATCACTTCCATTCACCACATCTATCAATAACCACAGAGCACCATCTAGCACATGGTCCTCGAGTCTTTGTAAATATTTCTATCATCTTCACATGAAATAACAAGGTGTGGGTAAAGCTGGTTCAGGGGTGAGTATAACAATACTCAGTAAAGACACTGAGACCCCTGAAGGACACCCATAATTCCACAAAGGAAAACCATAAATCATGATCATAGACAGAAATATGAAAGTAAAAGACATCTCACACAAGGTATATAACATAAATAAAAAGAATAATGATGATAAGACTTAAAGATAATCCATCTTATTTAATTGAGAAGTTATACTACTGAACCAAGAAGAAGTAATTTTATTTTCGATCGACACAGGGATGTAATTTATCGATCCAAACAAGGAATATGTTGTCGATTCACATAGGTTCATAAGTTGTTGATCCACATAGGTTCGTAAGTTGTCAATCCACACAAGGTCTTAAGTCACTGATCCACGATGGGTCTCTCTATGGCTGGTCCTTGACTGGTCACACTACTGTTGATCTACACAGGGTCATAAGTTGTCGATCCACACAGGTTCTTTAGTCGTTGATCCATGATAGGCAACTCTATATATGGTAATTTCCAGGTCGTGCTAATTCCAATACACAAAGGGTTTCTCTGATGCAGATCCACAAAGGGTCTCTCTTCACTTGACAACTAGCCACAGGATTCCTGCTCATGGTGCGCTTGAGATCCGTAGATTCACCTCATAAATTCTTTAGTCATACCTAAACATCCATGAAGTCCCATTAGGAATTAATATTAATAACCACCATGTCATAATAGTTCCAATGCAATATATTGTGAAACAATCGGACAACCGATCAATAATTTATAGTAATTTCAGTATCGAGAGCTCGGTTGGATTCAAGTTAGATCCAACCTATCCATACTAAATCTTTCTAAAAAACCCATGTGGAGAATCTCAAATAATTGCCTCATCATTAGGGTCCCAATGCCACTAAAAATGTGTCAATCAGATGCCCAGTTTGCGAGATATGCATGATTTAGTATAACAGGACTGGTCGGGTCTGGCCTGGTAGGTCCGTTGGGCCCATGGGTCTGGCCTGACTTCTGGGTCTGACCCAGTTTCTGGGTCTAGTTGGACCGGTGGATCTGGCATGCAAGCTAGCCGGTTCTCCAGGATGGCGGTGCCACTGTAAAGACCCGTAAAATTCAAGGGAAATTTTTTCTTAATTTTCTTTGGAATTTTAAAAGAGCTCGGTTTCTGACGGCACCAGATTCCGAGGCCCGGAGTGCCCGGAATCTTTTTCCGAAGTTTGGCTCGGGTACGTTCAGTGAACGAACGAGCGGGATTTTCTAACTTTTGAACCGGTGCCCGGAATCAAATTCTGAGGGCACCGATGAACTCGCAGCGCCGATATTCGCTTAAGGAGACCTTTTCTGAGGTTGCGTTTATTTCGGGTTGAGAGTTAGTTTTTGGGAGTTTAGAATAAGTTAAATAAAAATTGTGGGATACAAATTTTTATTTTAACTTGTTGTTTTTTTAAAAAAACCTCCCAAAGGGAGTTAGGGGTGGGACCCACAACCACTTAACCTCCCTTGGGAGGATTAAGTGTGGTGGGGTCCACACGAACCCCAACTCCTCAACTTCTCTCAAAAACTCACCTTTAACCCATTTCAATTAATGTTTGACAACTTGGTTTAATTAATTAAGGTGGGTTGATTTGAATTTCAAACCTTGGAAATTCAAGTTGATATTTGTGTAAATAAAATAAGCCTTAGCTTATTTTATTTTGGTTATCCATCTTGAGAGGATTTGAGAGCTCCTTCTTCTTCTTCCACCTTTGATGAAGAACACGAAGAACACTCAAGCTCCGATGAAGAATGCCACTCCTCTCTTCTTCGTAGCCGGTTTGTTCCGAAAATCGACGACGTCTTCCGTGTCAACGAAAGGGAACGCCGCTTCCTCCTCGGACTTCCTTCGTCGGCTTACGAAGATTCACCAACGACGTACCTCTTCGGACGTACCTCTTCGTCAACAGAATTGACGAACGATTACCGCGACGCCCGACCTCCATGACGTTTGTCTTCCACGGGTCGTTGACGAACATCGTACTTGAAACCGAGGTAGGGGTTTATTTATTACTTTTGTTCATGAATTATACCCGAGAATATTTCTTCCTGAAATTTATCCATTTGTTAGCAATTAACGTGAGGTGGTCGGACCGTACGAACACGGCCGACCCTCCTCCATTTCATATTGATTTTGTTGTGGATTGAAACGGGTGAGGCGTGGTGCCGTCGCACCGCGCAGGATCATACGACAAGAAATGTGCGGCGCCGTCGCGCCGCGTCATAAAATAATGCAAGGACGCGACGCCGTTGCGCCGCATCAGAGAATGCTGAAGGCACCGCATCCGGAGCGGGGCCGCAGCGGTGGGGCACGGTGCCATCGCACCGCGCCGAACGACAAAGGCCGCGGCCGGTTCCGGGCCGCGGCGGGACGTGAAGACCGGCGGCTATCCGGGCCGCCGGTGTCGGCCCGGAGCCGGACCCCTCGTTTTCGAATCGACTTCGGTCTTTTTCTCATAACATGATCTACAGACCTCCGATCGACAAACCGTCAGCGGCGATGCGATCCTTGGATCGAGACGTTCTATTCGGTATATCGAACTCAATGTTTCAGAATATTTTGAGTTCGGCCGGGTTGGTTCGTACACGAAACCAACCGGGCCCTCGGAGCGGAAACAGTCATATCTTGAGCTACGGATGTCCGATTGACGTGCCGTCAGCTTTGTTGAGTTCCTCATAGTGAGACGGATATTTTGGCATACTCCTCCCGAGGTTTGGACACAGGTGGAGTACGGTCGGGTTGGTTTTGCCTTAAAAACCAACCGGGCCCTTTGAACGAAAAAGCCAATAACTCTCAGAGCGGTCGTCCGATCGACGCGTCGTCTGTTGCGTTGAGTTCCTATTGGTGATACAGAACTTTTGGATACATAAACTATGGACCTTGTGACAGTTGATGTATCTGCCTCTCGGCTCGTAGAGCAGACCCTCCCGAATGAGCTTGCTGTGTGCGGGAACCCTAGTGCTGGCTGTGACTGCTACTGTGACAACGACGATTGTACATGGATCCTCAGTGGACTGCGACAATGAAGACAGCTGGTCTTGTATCCTATGTGGGTCCTAGCTGTGCTGTTCTTGTATCCTATATGGGTCCCAGCATAGATGATTCAATACTGGTCTTGTATCCTATGTGGGTCCCAGTATAGTTGAATCAATGAAGACAGCTGGTCTTGTATCCTATGCGGGTCCTAGCTGTGCTGGTCTTGTATCTTATGTGGGTCCCAACTTAGATGATTCAATACTGGTCTTGTATCCTATGTGGGTCCCAGTATAGTTGAATCAATGAAGACATCTGATCTTGTATCCTATGTGGGTCCTAGCTGTGCTGGTCTTGTATCCTATGTGGGTCCCAGCTTAGATGATTCAATACTGGTATTGTATCCTATGTGGGTCCCAGTATAGATGAATCAATGAAGACAACTGGTCTTGTATCCTATGTGGGTCCCAGTATAGATGAATCAATGAAGACAAATGGTCTTGTATCCTATGTGGGTCCCAGCTTAGATGATTCAGTATCTATGTCTGATCATCTCTTTCACCTTATCGATGATGTATACCTGTGTGAGCTGAATCCGGTTGCTTTCCTGTGTGGATTGTGTTGTGCTAACCTGTGTGGATTTCGTTTTGCTTTCTTGTGTGGAATACGTATACTTTCCTGTGTGGACTGAGTTGTACTTGGGCTCGGAGGTTGGAGCGTATTGGAATTGATGACTTAGGTATATGTATGGGCATATACCTAAGCAGTGTCGGTTGTTACTTGGTGTTTGTATCTCACCTTTGTGGTTTATCCTTTGTGGGTTTTGGGAGACCTTCAGGGTTCTTGGGGTCCCAACTGAGTAGCTTATACTCACCCCTGCACGGGCTATGCCCGCACTACGTTGTGTTGGTTGCAGACGACAGACAGCGTTGATCGTGGTTGAGGCTTGCAGAGCAAGACGGTACCTGGAGGTGGACCACTGGGCGGGACATACTCCGAGCGGACAGCGGGACCCGAGGAGCAGAGGAGCTATCTGTACCCACCCTTCAGGTGGGATTTCCAGTGGACAGCTCGGCGTAGCAACTTTACTTTTCAGTTGCTGTTTTCCCTTTCGAGTTGTACTTTACAGTTGGGCTTGTATTTCCAGCCCCTTTTTACTTTCCGCACTTACTGTTGTACTCAGTTTTCACTTAGTGTTTACTTTCCGCATGCTTACTCTGTGGTGCTTGTTTAATTTACAAAGGCAATGCATTCCCTTTTTACCGGGATTTACGCCTTGGTGCTAGTCGTCAGCCCCTGGCCTATGGAAGGCGGGCTTGGGGTAGTCACGGCACGGGCCCCGAGAACTGGTCGTGACAAATTGGTATTAGAGGGGTTCGGTTCTACCGTGAACTCTGATCTTTTCTATGTGAAGCAATAATTTTTAGCGTATTGAGTGTGGTTATCAGTCCAGGGAGTCCAGTGTTGGTGCGGAGGCCGACGTATCCGTACACCAGGACCCTGACTTCTGATTTCCGACATAATGCACGAAAACATTGATTGCATGTGTGTTCAAGTTTTCTTTGTGATTACTTGTGTCAGCTCACCAGGTATACTGTTCTGACCGTGGCGCACCTGTTTCATTCAGGATGTCCCCACGATGGGAGCCAGCCAGGGTTCCGAGAGTAGAGCATGATGACAGCCCACCGAGCGACGAGACCTCGGTGCAGGGCTCCTTGTCAGCAGAGGCACCGACGATACCTTTACCCGCCGAGCCCCCGATGCTTCCAGCACTGGTAGCTGACGATGCACGACACCTCGGAGCTCTGCACGAGTTCCAGCGCCAGCGACCACCCAGGATCTGTGGGGAGATGGACCCCCAGTCAGTCGAGGACTAGCTGGAGGTGGTCATCCGAGTTTTTAGGCTAGTGAGGACACCATAAGACCTCATGGTGATCCTCGCGGCGAGCCTACTGCACGCAGCAGCAGGACGATGGTGGAGCTTGATGCTCCAGGTGCACGACGAGGCATCACTCCTCTGGACGGACTTTGAGAGAATCTTCCGCTCCGAGTTCATCCCAGCCACCCTCCGTGCGGTACGCATTCAGGAGCTTCTTCAGCTGTGGCAGGGCAGCATGACGGTCGCTCAGTACTCGGCGAGTTTTACCGATCTCTCACGCTACTCGACTGACATGGTACGGGACCCATTCTTCCGGGCCCGAACCTTCGAGCAGGGTTTGAGACACGAGATCAGGGCTTCGATGATCTCCCTCAACATTCCGACACAGGCAGAGGTGTTGGAGAGAGCCCTTCTAGTGGAGAGTTTTCTCGCCGAGCAGGCTCCAGTGATAGGGCCCTCCGCAGGACGGCCCGTAGCAGGGTCTTCTGCAGCTGGCAGTAGACCGGTGACGCAAAGGTCCAAGCAGGCCAGACCATCAGATGGGCAGACACTGGATGAAGATTCGGTTGTGTGGGGCACAAGAAGGAGAGCCAGCTACACGAGGGGCATGCATTGCTACGCATGAGGTGGCCAAGGTCACATGGCTCGAGACTGCCCTACTCGTCCTACAGATGAACAACAGGTGGTAGAGGGACCTCCCAGATAGAGGTTCAGCCATGGAGGTCCGCAGAGTGCAGGCGGACATGGTAGAGGAGCCGGCCGAGCAGCAGATGGTGGGAGACACTTCGAGGTGTTACCACCACCACCACCAAGAGGTCTGCCCCGACTGCAGGGAGTTGGTGGACATGGGAGATCTCAGCTTCAGGCAGCTGAGGCCTTCGATCATGGAGCTCTGGGAGAAAATGGACAAGAGCGGAACTAGTGGATACATCTTTTCTACTTTTAGTTCCTTGTTGCTATTGTGTAGCGTCTTTGTATTATGAGCTGAAATAATAAAAGACGCATACCTTTGTGATGTTTACATTCCTGTCCTCTTTTGTGTTGTTACTAAGAGGTTCCAGTTTTGACTGTTGACTTGACCCTCACTTGTGAGACATCTACTGGAGGAGACCCAGTTACCACACACTGAAGCCGACAGTGTGACTCAACCCTTGGAGGAAAGAGTAACGGTTGGATCTCTTGGTAGTAGCGTCGAGGCCTTACGACGTCATCCTCGGTATGGATTAGTATCATCCATGTCAGGAATGACTGTATTAGGCAAAGAACGTGGTTCATCCCAGGGATGAGACCGGTTTTCTTTTACTCGGCAAAGATGAAATCATAGCAGCTCTTGTGGGACCAGAGGTGGTCTAGGAAACGATAGAGAAGGTCCAGGTCATCCAGTAGCTGATGAGGACAGTTCAGAGCCGGAAAAAGTCATACGCTGACAGGAGGCGGAGGCCATTAGAGTTCTAGGATGGCGACCACGTCTTCTTGAGGGTCTCACCTCGACGTGGTTTGCGGAGATTTGGTTGAGGCGACAAGTTGTCTCCACGCTTCATCGGGCCCTTCCAGGTCCTCAGCAGGATTGGCGAGGTGGCTTATCGCCTGGCTCTGCCACCTCAGTTGCACCGGGTGAACGACGTCTTCTACGTATCTCATCTGGGGAGATACGTGCACGACCCGACGCACATCATTGACTATGGGGAGCTAGGCGTGGATGATGGGGCAACTTTTGCGGAGGTCCCAGTGGAGATAGAGGATCGACAGGAGAGGGTCCTACGTGGGCGATAGATTCCTCTTGTGAGCATCATATGACAGCACGGAAACCTCCAGGAGAGCACATGGGAACGGGACGCTCAGATGCGTGCTCAGTACCCACATTTGTTTCCCTTGTTTTTGATGTATCTTTACGGGGACATAAAGCCCTGAGGTGGGAGTAATGTAAAGACCCGTAAAATTCAAGGGAAATTTTTTCGTAATTTTCTTTGGAATTTCACAAGAGCGCGGTTTCTGACGGCACCTGATTCTGAGGCCCGGAGTGCCCGAAATCATTTTCTGAAGTTTGGCTCGGGTACGTTGAGCGAACGAACGAGCAGGAATTTCTAACTTTTGAACCGGTGCCCAAAATCAAATTCCAAGGGCACCGATGAACTCGCAGCGCCGATATTCGCTTAAGGAGACCTTTTACGAGTTTGCGTTTACTTTGGGTTGAGAGTTAGTTTTTGGGAGTTTAGAATAAGTTAAATAAAAATTGTGGGATTCACATTTTTATTTTAACTTGTTGTTTTTTTTAAAACAACCTCCCAAAGGTAGTTAGGGGTGGGACCCACAACCACTTAACCTCCCTTGGGAGGATTAAGTGTGGTGGGGTCCACACGAACCCCAACTCCTCAACTTCTCTCAAAAACTCCCCTTTAACCCATTTCAATTAATGTTTGACAACTTGGTTTAATTAATTAAGGTGGGTTGATTTGAATTTAAAAGCATTGAAATTCAAGTTGATATTTGTGTAAATAAAATAAGCCTTAGATTATTTTATTTTGGTTAGCCATCTTGAGAGGATTTGAGAGCTCCTTCTTCTTCTTCAAACATTGACGAAGAACACGAAGAACACTCAAGCTCTGACGAAGAACGCCGCTCCTCTTTTCTTCGTAGCTGGTTTGGTCCGATGATCGACGACACCTTCCATGTCAACGAAAGGGAATGCCGCTTCCTCCTCGGACATCCTTCGTCAGCTTACGAAGATTCACCAATGACGTACCGCTTCGGACGTACCTCTTCGTCAACGGAATTGACGAACGATTACAGCGACGCCCGACCTCCGCGACGTTTGTCTGCTGCGGGTCGTTGACGAACATCGTACTTGAAACCGAGGTAGGGGTTTATTTATTACTTTTGTTCAGGAATTATACCTGAGAATATTTCTTCGTGAAATTTATCCATTTGTTAGAAATTAACATGAGGGGGCTGGACCGTACGAACACAGCTGACCCTCATCCATTACATATTGATTTTGTAGTGGATTGAAACGGGTGAGGCGTGGTGCCGTCGCACCGCGCAGGATCATACGACAAGAAATGTGTGGCGTCGTCACGCCGCGTTGTAAAATAATGCAAGGACGCCACGCCGTCGCGCCGCGTTGAAGAAATTTGAAGGCGCCGCAGCCGGAGCGGGGCCGCAGCGGTGGGGCACGGTGCCATCGCACCGCGCTGAATGACGAAGGCCGTGGCCAGTTCCGGGCCGCGGCGAGACGTGAAGACCGGCGGCTATCCGGGCCGCCGGTGTCGGAAGCCGGAAGGGGGACCGGCCTTGCCGGTCCCGTTGAGGAAGAACCGGCCGGCCATGTTGGGCCGGCTGGAAGGGAGAAGGACCGGGGGAATAAATTCCCCCAGCTGGCCAAAACCGGCCCCCCATAATGGGGGGGGGGGGCTGCGGTTACACCAAGGGGGGGCAGCGCCCCCCCGTTTTCCTCAAAGGCAGGCCCCCACGAGGGGGGGGGGGGGGGGGGTTGATCCAAGGTGCAACATCCAACCGCGCTGCCAGCAGGAAGAGCGGAGGCTTTTCCCCCCGCGCGTGGAACCCGAGCGGCGCCCTGGCCGCGCCGCCACGCCGAACCGCGCCGCCGCGCCGGACCGCGCCGCCGTGCCGGACCGCGCCGCCGGCCGGGCCGGGTCGGCCCGGAGCCGGACCCCCCGTTTTCGAATCGACTTCAGTCCTTTGCTCATAACGTGAACTACGAACCTCCGATCGACGAACCGTCAGTGGCGATGCGATCCTTGGATCGAGACGGTCGATTCGGTATATCGCACTCAAAGTTTTGGAATATTTTGTGTTCATCCGGGTTGGTTCGTTCACGAAACCAACCGGGCCCTCGGAGCGGAAACACTCATATCATGAGCTACGGGCTTCCGATTGACGTGACGTCAGCTTTGTTGAGTTCCTATTAGTGAGACGGATCTTTTGGCATACTCCAACCGAGGTTTGGATGCAGGTGGAGTACGGCCGGGTTGGTTTTGCCTTAAAATCAAACGGGCCCCTGGAACGAAAAAGCCAATAACTCTCAGACCGGGCGTCCGATCGACGCGCCGTCTGTTGCGTTGAGTTCCTGTTGGCGATACGGAACTTTTGGATACATCAACTCTGGACCTTGTGACAGTTGATGTATCAGCCTCTCGGCTCGTGGAGCAGACCCTCCCGAACGAGCTTGCTGTGTGCGGGAACCCTAGTGCTGGCTGTGACTGCTACTGTGACGACGACGATTGTGCAGGGATCCTCAGTGGACTGCGACAATGAAGACAGCTAGTCTTGTATCCTATGTGGGTCCTAGCTGTGCTGGTCTCGTATCCTATGTGGGTCCCAGCTTAGATGATTCAATACTGGTCTTGTATCCTATGTGGGTCCCAGTATAGTTGAATCAATGAAGACAGCTGGTCTTGTATCCTATGTGGGTCCTAGCAGTGCTAGTCTTGTATCATATGTGGGTCCCAGCTTAGATGATTCAATACTGGTCTTGTATCCTATGTGGGTCCCAGTATAGTTGTATCAACGAAGACAACTGGTCTTGTATCCTATGTGGGTCCTAGCTGTGCTGGTCTTGTATCCTATGTGGGTCCCAGCTTAGATGATTCAATACTGGTCTTGTATCCTATGTGGGTCCCAGTATAGATGAATCAATGAAGACAACTGGTCTTGTATCCTATGTGGGTCCCAGTATAGATGAATCAATGAAGACAACTGGTCTTGTATCCTATGTGGGTCCCAGCTTAGATGATTCAGTATCTATGTCTGATCATCTCTTTCACCTTATCGATGATGTATACCTGTGTGAGATGAATCCTGTTGCTTTCCTGTGTGGATTGTGTTGTGCTAACCTGTGTGGATTTCATTTTGCTTTCCTGTGTGGAATACGTACACTTTCCAGTGTGGACTGAGTTGTACATGGGCTCGGAGGTCAGAGCGTATTGGAATTGATGACTTAGGTATATGTATGGGCATATACCTAAGCAGTGTCGTTTGTTACTTCGTGTTTGTATCTCACCTTTGTGGTTTATCCTTTGTGGATTTTCGGAGACCTTGAGGGGTCTCGGGGTCCCTACTGAGTATCTTATACTCACCCCTGCACGGGCTATGCCCGCACTACGTTGTGTTGGTTGCAGACGACGGACAACGTTGATTGTGGTTGAGGCTTGCAGAGCAAGACGGTACCTAGAGGTGGACCACTGGGAGGGACATACTCGGAGCGGATGGAGGGACCCGAGGAGCAGAGGAGCTATCTGTACCCACCCTTCAGGTGGGATTTCCAGTGGACAGCTCGGCGTAGCAGCTTTACTTTTCAGTTGCTGTTTTCCCTTTCGAGTTGTACTTTACAGTTGGGCTTGTATTTACGGCCCCTTTTTACTTTCTGCACTTACTGTTGTACTTAGTTTTCACTTAGTGTTTACTTTCCGCTTGCTTACTCTGTGGTGATTGTTTACTTTACAAAGGCAATGCCTTCCCTTTTTACCGGGATTTACGCCTTGGTGCTAGTCGCCAGCCCCTGGCCTATGGAATGCGGGCTTCGGGTAGTCACGGCACGGGCCCCGAGAATGAGTCGTGACAGCCACCCAGTCATCTGAAACGGCGGGCTGGATCCGACCGTTACGCTCCAGCTGAGCAGCTCAAGCGGGACACTCATCTCCCCATGTTGTTAATCAACACCACGCCATTCCACCCACCACAGCCTATCTATCCACAGTTCATTCTTCCATGGCACCTACAGGTGGGTGCTTATGCAAGCCAACAGAGATACTTCGGTGGTTTGATTTAATTCATGTATGCGCCTACGTGCCTCTCGGGTGGCCGCCATCACAGTTTGGACCTCAAAATCACATTGCTGATATGTTCATCGATATTCCTCTAATAACTCACCAAGAACAAACTTGGAGGCGGGTCTAATCCTTGTTCAGTTTGTCCTATGCCCAATGCGCTAGTGTTATAACATGTGATGGAATCATTCAACTCCATTTAATGATTAACCCAAAAAAATTCCCGCAATAACCAACCGTAAGAACGAATGAATCATTGATCAACATGTTAGTTGATTGATCCATATTCTTTGTGTTATTCCTGAATGGGGAAGATAAATCTTGTAAACTCATAATCAATTAAACCCCTACCTTGATTTTGTTTGAAACTTTTCGGGGAAGAAGAATAAGATCTTCGTGTGTTGTCATTTGACGTTTGTTGCCTCTCATTGACCTCAAGATCGATTTTTCAATGAGCATCATCAAAATTCTGTTCTTTGTTAGAGTAAGTCGTCATTGATGATTCATCAATGATTTCTCCCATGGTTGTAAAATACCCTCTATGAACTGTTTGATTAAATCTCAGAGTTAAAGAGTTTCAAATTATGTTCATTAATGTGGTTCAAAAAATGATCCATCGTATTAACCATGTGTTGTGGTACACAACAAGTGTAATAGGTAATTTAATGACTGACTAACTCCACGGTCCCACCAACCATTGCTCAACAATTGTAGAAAGAATAAAAAAACATTTAGTTGTTTTTTTTTAGAAATTCTGAAAATTAAATTTTCCATATGACCCTTTCCGGTCAATGTTATGTTTCTCCTAATCAAATCCCACGACTACGAATCCAATGGTTCCCTCGGAATTTGTACCTGAACACTAGTTCAAAAGATAAAAATTTTCATCCGCACAATTATTGAATGTACCTTAAAAAGGTAAAAAATTATCTTCCAGGTTCTCTAGGGATTGGAATCATTTGCCGTCAATTTTCGACATCTCATTATAATTACATATAACTAAAAACATTATACACAATTTTTAGTTCTTTAAATTAACCATACTATGGGATTTATATCCCCAAAAGACACAACAAAAGCTATGAAAACAAATGGGGGTACAGAGCAACAATCTGAGCCTCGATCTCCCATGTGCTCTCCGGGAGGTTCTCATGATGCAACTAAATGTTCTATGGGGGAATCGACCATCTAGGAAGGACCCAGTCCTATCTATCCTATATCTCCACTGGGAACTCTGCATACATCGCCCCATCATCAATGTACAGCTCTCCCTAATCTATGATGTTTGATGGATCACAAAAGTATCTCCTCAGCTATAACACATGGAAAATGTCATGCACCCTGTGCATCTACCAGAGGAGAGCTAGATGGTATGCCACCTCAAGAACTCTGATGAGAATTTGGAAAGGTCTGATGAACTTCAGAGATAGCTTTCCACCCTAGCCAAACCACTAAAAACTTCATAGAGTTGAGACACATAGTAAGACATGGTCTCCCTCCCCAAACTTCAATCGTCTCTATATTCTATCAGCATCTGACTTTTTCTTACTCTGTGTAGTCTTCATCTTCTCATGGATTATGTGTACCTTCTCAGTGGTAGCCCATACCTACTTTGTACCCATGAGTGTTGACTCCCTTGCATTTTTCCAGCATAGATGTGATCTTCATTATCGCTCATACAAAGCCTCAAAAGGTTCCATGCCGATGGTGGAGTGATAACTATTATTGTAAGAAAACTCCCCCAAGATAAATTTATCCTCCCAAACATAACTATGTCCCCAATGCCTACTATAATCCCTACCCCAACCAAGATGTAAAATGAGCGTCAAGATATACTACGATCATCAATATATCCCCATGAAGCCATACTCTCTCATGAACAGAGAGTCATCTGATTCACTTTACGAATCCCTGCTCTCGAATGGGTAGGAAATGGGCTGACTTGGTGAGTTGGTCAATGATCACCCAGATGGAATTGTGGAACCTAGACAGACATGGTATCCCATTCAATTTGTTCTTGTAGATACCATCTCACTTCCATTTTTCACCTCAATTTTTTGTGCTAATCCTTATTGAACTTGATGTTCGGCCTTCACTTGTTGACAAGTGAGGCATCATGAAATGAAATCTGACACCTTTTTCCTCATCCCCGACAACAAGTACTGACACAGTAAATCCAGGTTCATCTTCTCCACACCAGGATGTACTACCAATGGGTATCTGTGGAAGTCCCCAAATACCTCATCTCATAGAGTCACTGGTACCTTGGTGCATCCTTTGAAAAATATGATTTTCTCCCCACCTACATAAAACCCTTCAAGAGCAAATCCTAATGATATCTGAGCACGCAGGTCCTGTAATCAACATCCACTAGCTTTGCCTCCCTGACTAACTAAATGAGTGGGGGAGTGATGATTATAAAATGGATAAAGGATGATCCAGCTCTATCTATGATGGTTAATAACAGCTCATCTAGCTGCTCTATTTCCTCACTTTGAAACTGTAAACCAGACCTCCTACTAAGTGAATCTGCCCCCACGTTCCCCTTCCCAAGAGTGTAGACTATCTCAAAGGTTTAGTCCAAGGGGAAATCTAGCCATTTCTGTTGTCTTAGGTTTATGTCATTCTATGAGAATATATTTCTATGACTATTATGATCAGAGTATCGATTAAACCATTCACCCATCAAGTAGTGTTGCAACATCTTCAGGGAAAAGACCACATATTCTATCTCTAGGTCATGGGTAGCGTAGTTCAACTCGTTCTATCTCAAATTTCATGAGCCGTAGGTGATCACTAATTTCTCCTGCATTAAGACACATCCTAGTCCAGTCCCTGATGCATCACAGTGGACTACATACCCAATTCCCTCTTCTGGTAGCCTTAAGATGGGGGCACACATCAGACTTTACCTCAACCCATAGAATCACTGATGGAATCTCTCTATCAACAAGAAAGGATATCCCATTTCTCTAAAATCTCACAAGGGTCATTCTATGCTTGAGAAGTCTTTTATGAGTATTTTGTAGTACCCAGCCAAACCCAGGAGACTTTGCACCTCAGTCACGCTCCTAAGTGTCTCTCAAGCAAGCACTACATCTATCTTCGCTAGATCCACTACAAATCCATCCTCCGAGATAATGTGTCTGAGAAAGTGGACCTCCCTTATCCATAACTAGAATGTTGAGATCCTACCATATAGTTTTTTCTCTCAGAGAGTATCTAGTACTATTCATAGATGTGTGGCGTGCTCCTCCTCTGATGCTGAGTACACCAAGATGTCGTCAATGAAGACCACCTTAAAGCGATCAAGGTAAGGCTGGAAGATCCTGTTCATGAGTCCCTTGAACATTGATGGGGAATTTTCCAATCCGAACAACATCACCAAGAACTCATTGTTTCCATACCCACATCTGCAAGCCATATTTGGTACATCCTCATCTTGTACCCTGAGCTGTTGATAACCGGATTTGAGGTTTATCATTGAGAACCATTGACCTCCCTTTATCTAATCAAATAGATCATCAATCCTCAAGAGTGGATACATATTCTTCAAATTCACCAGGTTCATGTGCTGATAGTCCCTGAAAAGCCTCAAAGTCCCATATTCTTTCTTGGAGAACAAAATCTGGGCTACCCATGGAGAAACACTTGGCCTTATGAACACCTTCCCATACAATTCTTCCAGATGTTCCCTCAACCCATGAAGCTCCGCAGGAGCCATCTGATATGATGGTGTATATATTAGTGTCATCTCAGAGTATAGGTCGATGAAAAAGACTACCTCTCTGTGATGAGGTAGTCTCAGAACATCCTCCAGAAATACATCACCATTCTTGTCCACCACCGTAGGATAACTCAGATACCTCCCGTCAACTACTTCATGGGTAAGTCTAGCAAACTAATGAGTGATCACCTATAACATCTTCCATGAAAGTCCGCCCTGAGAAAGCGGGGTCCCTACTCTCTAATAAAGAAAAACTGGGTTGCATACTCATGGACACATAGCGCATTACTTCTAAAACAGTCAATCTAAACATGGATGGCGGATAACCAGTCCATACCCAAGATAAAATTGTAAGGCCTCGACGCTGCTACAAGGAGATCCCAACTGAAGCCCTATCCTCCTAGAGTATGCTCACAGTACCAGAACTAGTGTTTAATCATCAAATAATCTCTTGTAGGAGCCTCTAATCATAAGGACTGAACCAACACCTCCACAGAAATCTCTGTGCTCTGAATAAGAGAGGTTAAAAAAAAACAGTCGTTGACACCTATGTCTATAAGAACTGCAGCTAGGGTGGATTATACATAGATAATACCATGAATCATCTCTAGAGTGCTGGAGTTGTAGGCTTCATTTTCCTAATGCTAATCATATCCCAGTCCACCTGCTCCCTGAGGTTGGGGTGGACCACCATGAATTGGTGGTGGTAGAACCTCAGATCGCCTCCCACCAATTGCAACATATCCAGATCTTCTGACATATCCACCTCCATATGGACCTCAATTCTTGAATCTATGCCTCTACCTCGTTGGTTATTTAACCTTATAATGATAGTCGTTACGACGTGTTGGGAATTCATGAGCCATGTGACCCTACCCACCACACGAGTAGCACAATATGCTCCTCAGCTGACCTCCTATTTCCCCTGAGCTCTGCACCTCCGACCCTACAACCTGGGGTCATCCAGCAGAATGACTAGCCCACTTGGGCCTCTACGTCATCTACTTATTCCCTGATGTATATTACATGGCTACGTGTCATCTTATGGTGGCTATTACTGTCGGTGCTTGCTCAGTTTGGATGATCTCCACCAGAAGTGCTCTCTCTAGCACTCCAACCTATCTCGGTATGTTGAATAATATCATCGATGATATAATCTCCATTTGGAGACCCAACTCAAAGTTTCGGGCCCTAAATAAAGGGTTTTGTACCATGTTATTGGATTTGTGGGAGAGGTCATTTAATCTTGCAGTGTACTAGAATACTATCAGGTTGCTCTGCTGTATGTACAAGAGATCCTGAATTCTAATAGAGCATATAGTCGCTGGAATGATATCCGCCCTGAAGAGGCCCTCGATGACCAACCATGTGAGGGTTAATTCATCGTTCAATTAGAGCATCAGGATTTTCCATATCTTCATTATTACCTAGAAGAGACTAGAAGCTAGGATCACCATCTGGTCTGTTGGTTTTGCAACTAGGTGGAAAACTCTAGCCACATCCTCTAGCTAGTCATCAGCTGCCTACAGATCCATATCATCTTGAAACCTTAGAGTCTTCTACCTCTAGAACTCGTGAGTCACACTATGTTGGTGTTCCCTATCTACTTGTGGGGAAGGTGGAAATTTATTCCCTACGTGTAGTGGTGTAGATGGTATAACACCCGAAGGTACCATTGCAGTAATAGGGCCTAACACTGATGACTCATCGCTCGGTGGGCCGACATCGTGATCTCTCACTAGAATCCTAGATGGTTGTCTATGCGGAGGAATTCTGTAAACTAATATATGTGACATGGTTAATAAGGTACACCTAGTGAGTTGTCTCAAAAGATATAAAAATACAAACATCTCAAAAACACATGTAATCAGTGTTTTTGTGTACCGAGTAAGAAATCAGAATTTGGGGACCTAGTGTATGGATACTTCATCCGTCGCACCAACACTAGACTCCCTAAACTAAAAAACTGTAGTCCAAACACTTAAAACTATTTCTTCGTTGAAAAGATCAGAGTATTTTTTCTTTAGAAGAACCCAATTCTCTGATACCACATTGTCATGACCCATCCCTTGAGGCCCGTGTCGTGACTACCCCAATCCCTCCTTCTTTAGGCCTAGGGTTTTCGACTAGCACGGAAAAGGAATAACACACAAAGGAAAGGAATTTCCATTAAACCTATACAGACATAGACTTGTACACAATGCATAAAAAAAAACATAGCAGGAAAATTGAAAGTACAACAACTACTAAAAACTACCATTGAGAGTAAAATTATGTACTGAATGTAACGGGAGCCGGTATACAATCCCAACTAGAAAAAAGTACATAAAAAAGGAAAAAATGTTCTCCAGAGGCCATCCACCAATGATCCTACCTGCATGGTCGGTACATATCATCATTTTCCGTCACTACCACTACCCATGTATGTCAATCACCACTGAGAACCGTGTAACCCATGCTCCTTGAGTCTTAGTCAAAATATCTATCTTCTGCACAAGACACAACAAGGTGCATGTAAAGACCCGTAAAATTAAATGGAATTTTTTTCTAAATTTTCTTTGGGATTTTACAAGAACGCAATTTATGACAGAGCCTGATTCCGAGGCCCGGTGTGCCCGGAATCAATTTCCGAAGTTTAGCTTGGGTACGTTCAGTGAACGAACGAGCGGGGTTTTTTCTATCTTTTGAACTAGTGCATAGAATCGAAATCTGAGGGCACCGATGGAACCGCATCGCCGGTAACTTCTTAAGAAGACCCTTTCTGGAGTTGCGTTTTCTCTGGAGGAGTTGTTTTAAAAAATGTGAGGGATAAAATATAATTGTTACAATTATATTTTTATTTTCTTGTTAAGAGGATTAAGTGTTGTGTTACAACACTTTGACCCTCTCTTAAGTGGTTATAACCTATGTAATGGAGTTTGGGTGGGACCCACTTGAAGTTAACCACCCATGAAAGGATTAAAGGTGAGGTGGGGCCCACACGGACCCCACCCCTTCACATTCCTCTTAAACTCCCTAACTCCCTATTTAATTTTTTGTAAACTTATCTCTAATGAGTAACCTTCCATTTTCTCAATCTCTCCTTCATTAACTCTAGCCAACACACACATTAAATTAAGTGAATTCAACTTTTGAATTTATTTTGGAAAAGCTTGACTTGGGTTGATTAAATAAAGTGGAACCATTAATTTTTTGTGAAGGGTTGGCATTTGTGGTGTTGAGGGTAAGGGAAGAGAGTTTGGGAGTTTTTAAAGAACTTTTCTCCTTCATCTTCGTCAAGGAACGTCGATTCGGAGACCCAGATTCTTCCGTCTTCTTCTTCCTCGACAAAGGAGGAGGCACCGACGTGGGAACTTGCCAACGACATTCCGCCTTTCAATTTTTCTCTCCGCGTGAATGGAAGGGAGACGCTGCTTCCTCCTCGGACGTTCTCTGTCGGCATATACGGAACCTCACCCCGCGACGTCGTTTTCCGCGACGCCGTCGTTCAACAACATTTGTCAAGGTATGGGTTTTATGTGTTTCTTTTCATGAATTAAATCCATCATCTATCCACGTTCAATTGGAATTCTTGCTATCGTTTAATGGGAGTGGGTCGGACCGCACAAACACGGACGACACTCCTCCCTTATTATTTTGTGATGTTGCGGTTCAAAGGAAAGTGACATTGTGCCATCACACCGCGCGGGAACGAGCGGCAAGGAAGCACGACGCCGTCGTGCAACACATTTGAAAATCGAACCAATCCGCGGCGCCGTTGCGCCGCGCCGGAAGAAAAACCCAATGACACTGTGGCCAGAGCGGGGTCGTGGAAGAGAGGTGCGGCGCCATCGCACCATGCCGGATAGAATAAGCTGCGGCTTAGGCCGCGACGAAGCAGGGGGGACCGGCGGCCGGTTCCGGGCCGCCGGCGTTGGAGTAGGGGGAATGGCCCTTGCCGGTCCCGTGGCGGCAGAAGCCGGCCGACCAGAGAGGGTCGTCCGGTCAGAGGGAGAGCCAGGGGTTAAGACCCCTGGCTGGCCAGCAAAGAGCGGCCCCCATTATGGGGGTCCGCGGTAACAAATGGTGGGGGACAGCGCGCCCCCCCACACTCCCGAACAGGTCGGTCATTCGGCCGAGCCACCTGGCCAGCGTGCCTGACCGCCAGCGCACCGAGCCGCCGAGCCGGGACGCGCCAAGCCGGGTCGTGCCGCACCCAAGCGGGCCAACCTGGACCCAGGTCAGGTCCCCCTGGTTCGTGCCGACCCAGGGGGTCTCGTGCCGGGTCGGTCCAAGCCCGAAACCCCCACTTTCGGACCTTTCACGGTCTTTTGCCCATAACGTGGGATGCAGACCTCCGATCTACGCACCATCAGCTGCGATG
Source organism: Viscum album (assembly GCA_963277665.1). Classification (NCBI taxonomy): domain Eukaryota; kingdom Viridiplantae; phylum Streptophyta; class Magnoliopsida; order Santalales; family Viscaceae; genus Viscum; species Viscum album. Next base: position 707,464,174 of record OY728129.1, read on the forward strand.
CGATCTTTGGATCGAGATGTTTATTTCGGTATATTCCACTCAAGGTTTTGGAGTACTTTGGTATCATCTGGGTTGGTTCGTACACAAAACCAACTGGGCCCTCAGAGTGAAAATGCTTATATCTTGAGCTCCGGACATCCGATTGACGTGACATTGACCTTGTTGGATTCCTCATGAGGAGACGGAACATTTGGCATACTTCGCCTGAGGTTTGGATGCAGTTGGAGTGTGGCCGGGTTGGAATGTACCAAAAATCCAACCGGGCCCCTGGAATAGAAAAGCTGATATCTTTCAGACCAGACGTTCGTTTGACGAACCGTCTCCGGAGTAGGTGATCATGTTGAGAAAATGCACCGATGATTATACCCTATGAGAGTTCGGGGTACAGTTGAGATATGGTTGGGTTGGTTTGTATACGAAACCAACCAGGCCCCTGGGACGAAAAGTCTAATAACTCATTGACCGGGCATCCGATTGACGTGTCGTCTGTTGCGTTGAGACCCCTATGACGAGGCGGTACTTTGAGATACTTATTCTTGGGACTTGGGATACTTGGAGTATAGACCTGTTGATCATAGAAAGGACCCTCCCGGATACGATCTTATAGAGTACGGAGACCGGGTAGCTGGTTGTGACCGATGACTGCTTGTCCGATTCGATTCGGAGTGAGTAGCATAGCCCAGTGGGAAGCACTACTTTGTGAGGTGGCAGACCCATGGAGGAGGAGAACTAATTTTTAAGGTGTAAGACCTGCGGTACTTGACAGGAATAGTACCTCTGTAGGCTATGAGGGGGAGCACTACTATGTGAGGTGGAAGACCCATGGCGGAAGGAGAACTACTGTGTGAGGTGGGAGACCCGCTGTACTCGATAGGAGGAGTACCTCAGTAGTCTTAGGTTACTGAGAAGTACCACGGAGTTGTGACAGGATCAATGTACACTCCAGAGACGAGCTCATCAGCAGTTACGGTTTCGATAATGAAAATCCTGGTTTGGGCTGAGACTATGACCTTTGTGTTTAATTCATGATTGAGATGGGTCACTTGATAACTTAGGTATATGTATGGGCATATACCTGGGAAGAGTTTATCCGTTGATTTCGTAATCTTTTTGTTTCCTCATGACTGAGATGGGTTACAAGATAACATAGGCATATGTATGGGCATATACCTAAGTAGAGGTTATCTGTTGAGATCTTATTTGTGGTTATCCTTGTTGGTTTTAGTGAGAAATTGGGGGTCTCGGGGTCCCTACTGAGTATCGTTATACTCACCAATGCACGGGCTATGCCCGCACCTCGTTGTGTTGGTTGCAGACGACGGGTAGTGCTGACGGTGTCCGAGTGTTCGAAGACTAGACGATACCCGGAGGTGGACCTCACGACGAGTCAGTATTAAGAGGTGGACTTCACGACGAGATGATACTAGGAGGAGGTTGATGGGAAAGAGCGTTATGGAGGCAATCTTTACCTACCCTTCAGGTAGGATCCATGGTGGACGATCCAGGAGCTGCGTTATTTGTACCTACCCTTCAGGTAGGATCCGAGGAGGACAAACCAGGAGCTGCTTCCTTTCTTCCAGCTGTTGTCTTTTCTTTTGTACTTTCATTCATTTGTATTTTTACTTTCAGTTTTGTTTGTATTCTGGCCCATTTACTCTTCAGTACTTTCTTTTGTACTTAGTGTTTTACTTACTCTGTGGTGTTTTGTTTACTTTTATAAAGGCAATTACTGCCCAGTTATCGAGATTTACGCCTTTGGTGCTCGTCTCCAGCCCATGGCCTATGGAAGGCGGGCTTGGGGTAGTCACAGCACGGGCCCCGAGGATGGGTTGTGACAAATTGGTATCAGAGGATTCGGTTCTACCGCATAACTAATAACTCTGATATTTTATTTTTGTGAAGCGACAGTGTTAAGAGTACCAAGTGTGGTTTTTCGTTCAGGGAGTCCAGTGTTGGTGTGGGCGGCCGACGTATGCATACACCATGACCCTAACAATTGATTTCCAACATTGTGAACGAAAACACTGATTGTGTGTGGGTTCCCAGATGTTTTTAAAAGTCATCTCAAACCAGGTCAGCTCTCCAGGTATAAATCATTTGACAGTGTCATGTTTGTTTCTTTCAGGATGCCTCCCCACAGACGACCATCTAGAGCCCCGAGAGTTGTTCGTACTGACAGCCTACTGAGCGACGTGGCCTCAGTACAGGGCCATATCCCATTTGAGGCACCAGCGGAGGCACCAGTGGTACTACTACCCGTTGGGACAATGATGCCACCAGCCCCAGTAGTAGAAGGTGCACGTCACTTGAGCGCACTGCACGGGTTCCAGCGCCAGAGGCCACCCAGGTTCAGGGGAGAGACGGACCCGCAGGCGGAATAGGATTGGCTGGAGGCTGTGGTGAGAGTCTTCAGGCTAGTGGGGACGCCATCAGACTTCATAGTGATCTTTGCTTCCAGCCTTCTTCAGGCAGCAGCCGACAGATGGTGGAGCTTTATGCTCCAGATGGACGACAAGGCGACACTTATATGGGAAGACTTCGAGAGCCTGTTCCGGGAAGAGTTTGTACCAGTCAGCCTTCGAGCGGTGCGTATACAGGAGCTACTTCAGCTGTGGCAGGGCAGCATGACAGTGGCACAGTATTCAGCGAGGTTCACAGACCTCTCGCGCTACTCCACAGATATGGTACGGGACCCGTTCTTCAGGGCCCGAACCTTCGAGCAGGGGATCAGGCGAGAGATTAGAGCTTCTGTTGTTCCTTATAGAATTCTGATGCGGACAAGGGTGTTGGAGTGTTCCCTCTTAGTGGAGAGTTTCCTTGCTGATCAGTCTCCAGCAGCAGGACCCACCACTAGTCGGCATGCGGCAAAGTCTTCTGTACCGGGCAGTAGATAGATGATACAGAGGTCCAAGAGGACCAGACCTACTAGTGGTCGACCGCATGACTCAGGGTCGGTAGTGCGAGGCACCAAGGGGAATGATAGAGCCAGAATTGCCATACAGTGTTACTCCTGTGGCGGGATTGGTCACATGGCACGTGACTATCCGACCCACCATGCAGATGACCATTAGTTAAATGAAGAACCTCCCAGGCATATGCAGAGGTTCGATCAAGGCAGACCGCTAGGAGATGAAGGCCGAGGGAGGGGAGCTAGTCATGCAGCTGGAGGTGGACGATGCTTCGAGGTGTTTCCACCACCAATACTAGGAGGTCCACCCCAACCGTAGGGAATAAGTGGACATGGGAGAGCTCAACTTCAGGCAGTAGAAGCATACGACTACGGAGCTCCGGAAGCGAGTGGACAGGAGTGTAACTAGTGGTTTCCTTTTATTCTATGTATATCTAGTTCCATGTTTTTGTTGTTACATTTGTGTCTTTGTTCAATGAGCTGCAATAATATAAAGAAACTTACCTTTGTGACATTTTCTTCCTTCCTTTTTGAGTACTAAGAGGTTCTGGTTTAAACTGTTGACTTGACCCTCACTTTTGAGATTCCTACTGGAAGTAACCCAGTGACCTCATGCTGATATCGACATTGTGACTCGACCCTTAGAGGCGAGAGTGACGATTATATCTCTTGGTAGTATCGTCAAGGCCTTACAACATCGTCCATGGCATGAATACATCATTCATGTCCGGATTGACTGTATTAGGCAAAGAACGTGGTTCATTCAGGGGATGAGACCCGATTTCTCTTATCGGCAAAGAAGAAATCTTAGCAGCTCTTGTGGGCCCAGAGAAGGTTCAGGTCATCCAAGAGTGGATGAGGACAGCTCAGAGCTGACAGAAGCCTTATGCTGACAGGAGGCAGAGACCACTAGAGTTCGAGGATGTCGACCACGTTTTCTTACGGGTCTGACCTCAATGTGGAATTACGGAGACGTGGCCGAGGTGACAAGTTAACTCCGATGTTAAACAGACCTTTCTAAGTCCTAAGAATGGTAGGGGAGGTGGGTTACCACTTGACCCATCCACCTCAGTTGCACCAGGTGCACGACGACTTCCATGTATCTCAACTGAGGAGATACGTGCTCGACAATTCGCATATCATCGACCATGGGGAGCTGGACTTGGGCGATGGGGTGACTTTCTCGGAGGATCCATTGGGGACCAAGGATCGATAGGAGCAGATCCTATGAGGATGGTCGATTCGTTGGGTTCACTTTCTTTGGAACTATGGGAATCTCCTGGTAAGCACATGGGAGCGAAAGGCTCAGATGCATGTTCAATACTGCTTTTGTATCTGTAGTCTGTATTTATGCTTTACGAGGACGTAAATCCCTGAGGTGGGAGTAATGTAAAGACCTGTAAAATTCAATGGAATTTTTTTCTAAAATTTTTGTGGGATTTTACAAGAACACAGTTTCTGAAGGCGCCTGATTCCGAGGCCCGGTGTGCCCGGAATCAATTTCCGAAGTTTAGCTCGGGTACGTTCAGTGAACAAACGAGCGGGTTTTTTTATATCTTTTGAACCGGTGCATGGAATCGAAATCCGAGGGCTCCGATGGAACCGCAACGCCAGTAATTTCATAAGAAGACCCTTTCTGGAGTTGCGTTTTCTCGGGAGGAGTTGTTTTAAAAAATGTGAGGGATAAAATATAATTGTTATAATTATATTTTTCTTTTCTTGTTAAGAGGATTAAGTGTTGTGTTACAACACTTTGACCCTCTCTTAAGTGGTTATAACCTAAGTAAGGGAGTTAGGGGTGGGACCGACGTGAATTTGACCACCCATGAGAGGATTAATGGTGAGGTGGGGCCCACACGAACCCCACCCCTCCACATTCCTCTTAAAATCCCAAACTCTATCTTTAATTTTTTGTAAACTTATCTTTAAAGAGTAACCTTCCATTTTTTCACTCTATCCTTCATTAAATCTAGCCAACACACACATTAAATTAACTGAATTCAACTTTTGAATTTATTTTGGAAAGGCTTGACTTGGGTTGATTAAATAATGTGGAACCATTAATTTTTTTAAGGGTTGGCATTTGTGATGTTGAGGGTAAGGGAAGAGAGCTTGGGAGTTTTTAAAGAACTTCTTATTCTTCTTCTACTTATTCATCAAGGAACATCGATTCGGCGACCCGGATTCTTCCGTCTTCTTCTTCCTCGACAAATGAGGATTCACTGACGTGGAACTCACCAATGTCATTCCGCCTTTCAATTTTTCTCTTTGCGTGAAAGGAAGGGAGACACTGGTTCCTCCTCAGACGTTCTCCGTCAGCATATACGGAACCTCACCCTGCGACGCCGTTTTCCGCGACACCGTCGTTTGACAACATTTTTCAAGGTAGGGATTTTATGTGTTTCTTATCGTGAATTACTTCTGTCATCTATCAATGTTCAATTGGACTGCCTGCTATTGTTTAACTAGAGGGGGTCGAATCGCACAAACATGGCTGCCCCTCCTCCCTTATTATTTTGTGTTTCTGTGGTACAAAAGAAAGTGACGCGGTGTCTTCGCACCGTGCGGGAACGAGCGGAAAGGATGCGAGGCACCGTCGTGCCACACATTTGAAAATTGAACCAATCTGTTGTGTCGTCGCGCCGCGCCAGATAGAATAAGCCGCGGCTTAGGCTGCGGCGAAGCAGGGGGACCAGCGGCCGGTTCCGGGATGCCGACGTCAGAGCAGGGGGACCGGCCCTCGCCGGTCCCGTGGCGGAAGAAGCTGGCCGGCCGGAGGGGGCCGGACGGTTTGGGGGAGAGCTGTGAGATACGACCCCCGGCTGGCCAGCAATGACCGGGCCCCATTATAGGGGGCCGCAGTTACAAACGGCGGGGGGCAAGCCCCCCCCCCCCCCCCCCCCCCCCGCACTCCCGAATGGCTCGGCCCTTCGGCCGAGCCACCTGGCCAGCGCGCCAGACCGCCAGTGCACCAGGCCACCGAGTCGGGCCGTGCCAAGCTGGGCCGGTCCGCGCCCAAGAGGGCCTACCCAGGGGGTCTCGGGCCGGGTCGGTCTGAGCTCGAAACCCCCACTTTCGGACCTTTCACGGTCTTTTTTCCCATAACATGGGCTGCAGACCTCCGATCTACGCACCATCAGCTGCGATGCGATATTTGGATCGAGACAGTCATTTCGGTATATTACACTCAAGGTTTCAAAGTACTTTGGGTTCAGCCGGGTTGGTTCGTACATGAAACCAACCGGGCCCTCGAAGCGGAAACACTTATATCTTGAGCTCCAGACATCCAATTGACATGCCATCGACATTGTTGGATTCCTTTTCAGGAGAATGAACTTTTGGAATACTTCTCCTGAGGTTTGGAGGCATTTGGTGTATGGCCGGGTTGGATTGTACCCAAAATCCAACCGGGCCCCTCGAACGGAAAAGCTGATATCTTTCAGACCAGACGTCCGTTTGACGAACCGTCATCAGCGTTGGTGATCATGTTGAGAAACGGTCCCTATGAGTATACCCTATGAGTGTTTGGGGTATATTTGAGATATGGTCTGGTTGGTTCGTACACAAAACCAACCGGGCCTCTGGGACGAAAAGGCTAATAACTCGCAGACCGGGCGACCGATTGATGCGTCTTCTATTGCGTTGAGACCCCTATGACGAGGTGGTCCTTTGAGATACTTCTTCGTGGGACTTGTGATACTTGGAGTATATACCTGTAGATCGTGCAGAAGACCCTCCTGAAGACGAGCATACCAAATACGGAGACCGTGTAGCTGGATGTGATTGATGACTGCTTGTCTGATTCGATTCGGAGTTACTAGCATAGCCTAGTGGGAAGCACTACTTTGTGAGGTGGCAGACCCATGGCGGAGGAGCACTACTTTGTGAGGTGGAAGACCCACGGTACTCGACAGTAGGAGTACCTCTGTAGGCTATGAGGGGGAGCACTACTGTGTGAGGTGGCAGACCCATGGCGGAGGAGCACGACTGTGTGAGGTGGTAGACTCGCGGTACTCGATATGAGGATTACCTCAGCAGTCTTAGGCTAGTGAGCAGTACTTTGGAGTTGTGACAGGATCACTGAACACTCAAGAGACGGGCTCATCAGCAGTTACGGTTTTGATAATGAAAATTATGGTTTGAGCTGAGACTATGACCTTTTTGTTTACTTCATGATTGAGATGGGTCACTTGATAACATAGGTATATGTATGGGAATATACCTCGGTAGAGGTAATCCATTGATTTCATAATCTTTGTTTTTACTCATGATTGAGATGGGTTACATGATAACTTAGGTATATGTCTGGGCATATATACTAAGTAGAGGTTATCTGTTGAGATCTTCTTTGTGGTTATCCTTGTTTGTTTTAGTGAGACCTTGAGTGTATCAGGGTCCCTACTGAGTATCGTTATACTCACCCCTACACGGGCTATGCCCGCACCTCGTTGTGTTGGTTGCAGACGATGGGCAGTGGTGACAGAGGCCGAGTGTTCGAAGACTGGACGATACCCAGTGGTGGAACTCACGACGAGTCAGTATCAGGAGGTGGACTTCACGGAGAGATGATACTCGGAGGAGGATGATGAGTAAGAGCGTTTGTGGAGGCTATCTGTACCTACCCTTCAGGTAGGATCCGTGGTGGAAAATCTAGGAGCTGCGCTATCTGTACCTACCCTTCAGGTAGGATCTGAGGAGGATGACCCATGAGCTGATTCCTTTCTTCTAGCTGTTGTCTTTTCTATTGTAATTTCGTTGAATTGTATTTGTACTTTCAGTTGGGTTTGTATTCTGTCCCATTTACCTTTCACCACTTTTTATGTACTTAGTGTTTTACTTCCTCTTGTACTCTGTGGTGTTTTGTTTACTTTTATAAAGGCAATGCCTTCCCATTTATCGATATTTACACCTTTGGTTATAGTCGCCAACCCCTGGCCTATGGAAGGATGGCTTGGGGTAGTCACGACACAGGCCTCGAGGATGGGTCGTGATAGTGCAAGTGACGACTGTGTAGGGGTACATATAACAATACTCAGTAGGGTCCCCAAGACCCCCCAAAGGACTCCTAGAATTACAAAATGTAAAAACCAAAAATCATGATATCAATAACAAAGAAGAAGTAAAATATAACTAAAACTAGGTATATAACATAAAGAATGGAAATAATGATGATGATTCATCAGGATAAATCATCTTATCCAACTTAGAAGTTCTATTGCTGAATCACAAAGAAGTAATTCTATTTCAACTCCATAGAGGGTCTTAAGTCATCGATCCACATAGGATCATGAGTCATTGATCCACACATGGTCGTAATTCATCGATCTACATAGGACCGTAAGTCGTCGATCCACATAGGGTCATATGTCGTTGATCCATGTCAGGTCGCTCTATGTCTAGACCTCATCAAGCCACGCTACAAATAATCTACATAGGGTCTTAAGTCACTGATCCTAGATGGTATTATCTAAATATGGTCCCCATCAGGTTGCGGTACTATTGATCCACAGAAGGTTGCTCTGATGCTGATCCAGCAAAAGTCGCCTTTCACTTGACAACCAACCATAGGATTCCTGCACTTGGGGTTCTTGAGATCCATAGATTCTGCTCTTCCTATTTTCGGTCATACATCATCTTCCACAAAGTCCCATGAATAATTAATCCAAATTACCACCATTTCATAACGGTTCAAGAGCAACAGATGACCCATAAATCTTACGCCCCATCTATAAGTTATAGGCACATTAGTACTAAGGGCCAAGTTGTATTTGAGTTTTATCGAACTAGACCATACTCAAACATTCTCCAAAACCCAAGTAGAGCATCTCAAATGAACTTTCTCATACAATGGTTTGTAAATCGGTTGATGGCATGTCAATCTGATATCAGGTGTTCAAGATATCCATTATTTAGTGAAATAGGAACGGTCGGGTATGGTAGGGTTCCGGCCTGGCCAGCCATAGGGCTTGCAGGTCCCGCTCAACTCATGGGTCTAACTCAGATTGCTGTTACACCTAGGTTCGCGAGTTAGCCCCGCCTGGAAACCCTGCCTACATGCGAGCCAGTTCTCCCAGATGGTGGTGCCAGTGGGGTGCCGCCCGATCGTTCAAAACAGCCGGAAGGAATCATCTATTCTTCTCAAGCCAAGAGGCCCAACCTAACCACTCATCTCCCCGCGCGACATGTCAACACTATTCTGTTCCACCCACCACAAACCATATTTCTATGGATCCTGACGCCAAAGTGCCTGTGGGCACCGCTGTGCCACCGAAGATGCTACAGTGGTCTGATTTCATTCTCTTCTATGTCTACGGGCCTCTCAGGCCACCACCTTCAATGCATGGCACTCGAAATCATTTTTCCAATAGTTTCATTGATCTTTCTTGAAGAACGCACCCTGAAGAATATTGGGGGAGGGTCCGAGCCTTGTTTGGCTCATACCGCGCCCTCCATGACAGCATTAAAACATGGGAAAGAATCATTCCACTCAAGATATTGATTAACCTAAATGAATTTCACGCAACAACCAACCATAATAAGGAAAGACTTGCAGATTGTCCTGTTTGTGTCTTGATTTGTGTTCTTCGTACTCTTCATGAACAAGGAAGAAAAACCATTTAAATGGATAAATAATTAACCCCCTACCATGATTTTGTTGAAAACTATTGCTGAAGAATAAGAGGATCTACGTGCATTGTCGTTCGCCGTTCGTCATCAAACTTCGACCACCAGATCAATTCCTCAACCAGCGTCCTCAAAACACCATTCTACATTGAAGGATGTCATCGCTGGAGCTTCTTCAATGATTTCATTAGTGGTTTTCAAATCCCCTCCACATATATATTGATTAAATACTAGAGTTATAGAGTGTCACATTAGGTTCATTAATGTGGTTCATAAATGAACACATTAATCAACCATTAATTTTGGTTACACAACCTGTGTGACAGGTCATTTAGTGACTGACTAACTCTACGGTCCTGCCAATCATTTCTCAACCGTTGTAGAAAGAATAAAATAAATTTTAGTTATTTTTTTTATTATTTTCCAAAATTCAGAAAACTATCTTTTCCTTATGAACCATTCTAGTCAATGATAAGCATCACCTAAGAAAATCTTGGTTCTTCAAATCGAATAGTGCCCTTAGAATTTCAATCTGAACACTGGTTCAAAAGATAGAAATTCTTATCCTCACGTTTACTGAATGCACCATAATAAAATTTAAACAATATATTCCGAGCCCTCCACATCTCAAAATCACGTGCTTTTAATTTTAACTATCTCACAATATATTTATATAATTAAGAAAAAAATTTATAAGGAATTCTTCGGTCTTTGCATAAATAATTCTTGCAGCGCCGGAAACGTCGTTGTTGTACTGAACGTTAAGAAAAATTATTTTTTCATTTAGAAAAAAAACATCATAAAAAAATATTCCTTTTGAATAATATTGAATTAAATTAAAATTTAAAGGGGTTTCATATACACCATATAAAATAAGTTCATAAATAAATCAAAATATGCCTCAATGAAATGATATTAAGAGGAAGTCCCTTACCTTGAATCTGACTTGTCTTGTACATTCATTCATTTAATGAATAATAAATATAGGTTAACTTATAATTTATTTTGAAATTTTTTAAATTTTACTATTCATTTTACATAACGTTTTACCATGTATAGAAACTAGATAATTATTTGAGTTAATATCAGATTTTTTCTTGATGTAAGGTACTTCAGTAAAAAATGAAAATTTTTGATGAAAATTATCCATGTCTTATAAGTCCATTATCACAAAAATCATATTAATGATTTAAATATCATATATATCTAGTAAATATGTATTTCAAATAGTCCATAACATTTTGAGATATGAAATGAAATGCAATGTTCATGGAGGTGGTAGGCTGTACATATGTATGAATGCTACATTCATTTCATTGTCATATTAAAGGAATTAGACCAAAATGATACATTGCTACATTGTACTTCCATTATAAAATACATATTACGTATTTTAATTAAGTTCATTAATGTCATCCCTTAAAACATCCATGTATATCCTGAACGATTCATATCACATTGAGGGGAAATAGTCAACACTTTCTCAAATAAAATTATTGTATTTACATATTATAGATAGAATAAAGGTATGTTGTAAATATAAATTACAGAAGAAAAGATACAATATTAATATAATATGTATCATATATAAATAAAATTCTATCATAATTTCCACCATGATAGGTGTTAGGATTAAATTGAACAATCCTCATGTCGTGAGTTAGTAGTTCGCCATACACATGAAAATTATGCTCTATATCCATTTGAAGGAGGTGCGCATAATTTTAGGTTGAACCCATAGAATAAAAACATCCTAGTATATTTAGGATACTGTTTTTGTTATTAACTAATGTAATTAAAAGTGTTTAGTGGGATGTAGATGGAAAATAAATGAAATGATCTTGAGAGAAGACGTTACCTCTAAATCATGTAACTCCTTTTGATTTGAGCCCAAACAGATTTCTTGAATTGCCTTATGACCAAGGTAATTATTCTAGGAGGAAGGTAGGTATGTTGGGAGATCATTTAAATAGTTGTTTGATGATCCATGTGGAATGATATATGTGAGTATGTGGGTAGAGGTGATGGCCTTTTATAAGAGGGAGGATGGGCACTTTAAAAATGTCTTGAAATATTATTTTATTATAAAATGAGGTTAAAATTATAACAATTTAAAAGTGATTTATTTCTAGGATCACATTAGAATGGGTACAAATACTCTAAAATAATAGGATTTAGACATTTTTATGTTTCGAAAATAACCTTATATTTTATATTCAACCCTTAGTTAAGAACATTAACTCTTACCATGTCTTCTTATATTTTCACACTATATGGTTACTATAGTTACTATAAAATTCCAAGAGAACCAAACATGGATCCTTAATTACATTTTAATCATTATATATGTCATTTGTCCAAATCTTGTTTATTTGGACTATTATATCATCCAATAAAATAGTATTTTTTTTAAACTCATTTATGTCAATTTTGACACTATTTAATAATAGATTTTTTCTTAAAGTCATTAAAACATGAATATTTAGAAAACACAACATTATCTGAAATATAAAATGTAATAATCAACAATAAAATTATTATATGGAATCATAATTATCATATTACATTCATTTTGATTTTTAAAATATCATTTACGTGAATCGTTAATTAATAAGGTAATCACCGTATCACTATTGTCTCAAAAATAAATTTATTTATTTAATGAATAAAAAATTTAAATAAAATATGATGATGTAGAAAATAATTTTATATATTTAATGACTATTTATTTTCAATTATATCATTTATATAACCATGTATCAATTTCTTATAATAAAAAAGTAACATTTTTATGCTATATTTCTCTTTACATTAAATTAATTATTATAACTTGTCAGTATCACCCCCAAGTGGCTTAATGGGGTCCTAAAATCGACCCAAGGATTCCAATGGTTGAAAATACATCATCAAATTGTTTTAGGATACGTTTTAGGGTAGTTTTATATTATTCTAGTATTATTGTTTACCCTTATTTACCTTATTTACCCCCGAACCATTGTAAATAAGAATAATTACTGAAGTCACTATTCATAATGTACAAAAATAAAAGGTAAATATTTACAATACTTGGCCATAATGATTCCCAATAAGGATCCATTTTATCAAATTTGATACATATAAGTTTCAATAATTAATTTAAAATTAATTCTCATTGTTAGAACAAGAAAGCAGGTTTTTTAGAAGATAAATCTACGAAACGATTACCATGTGTTTGTGTTTAATTTCAATGTGAAATTACATCCAATGACCAAAATTATATTAAATGATAAAAAATTAATATAATTAAACATTAATACCAATTAAATTGACAATATAATTGTAAAAATAAATTAGACTAAAATGATGCTTTTAATTAAAATGAAATATTTTCCACTATTCATCAAAATATGGATTTTATAAAAAAATGAAAAATATTTCATCCAAAGTAAATTTTTATTTCCCTATTCTGAAGAATAAGTTTATTTTGTAAAATTTAAATACTAAAAGTGAAAAAATAATATAATTTAAAATTTGTTCACTATCAAAAGGCTGTAAAAAAACAATTTAAAAATGTTAGATTATTTTATACCTAAAATTTGATTCATTCTTATTTTAAGACTCTAAAAATTATTTGATAAATATAAAAACATTTATTAAGTATGTAAAATTATATTGTTGTTAGTTCTATTCATACTCTTCCATATAATGGATAGGTGTTACAAAAATTTACAATAATAATAATAATATTGTATTATTTTTTGGTATAACCCAATGTTGTGTGCAACGTATGATTTTAGAGAAACCAGTTGCTACATGTTGAGTATGATATCAGAAAATGTTTCATAATTAATGTAACATTAATATATTATTCATAAATATTAATAGTTATGAAAATGTAATATTCTATAAATACATTGTTTGTTACATACATCCCCTATTTGGAAATTTCATCCTCGTAATTTAATTCACGTATCAACTAAGTTGGTGTATTTTTCCCTCATAGTATTTTTAGATTCCAATGTTTCCTATTCAACCATCTGGGTTTTCATAAAAAAACATTACCTGATTAATCACATTATTCCAAAACACATTCTCTCAAAGGTCATGAATCTATACTGGTTGTTTCTCATAATTAATATTCTCTTCCAACTAAACTACCTCTGGAATCAAAATATTAGATGGATCCAAAAAATACATTCTCAACATAGAAACATAAAAAATATTGTGTATGTGGGATAAACATTGAGGTAAATCCACCCTATAGGAAACTGATCCAACATTATCCAAGATTTTATAGGGTGTAATAAACCATAGACATGACTTTACCTTCTTACAAAAACACATCACACATTTCCATGGAGAAACATTGAGAAATACATGATCAACTACCTCAAAAGAAAGAGCCTTCCTCTAGTTATCTGCATATCCTTTCTATATGCTCTGAGCTATCCACATGTGCTTCTAAATCAATTGATCATTTTCTGTTATCTCTTCTACCAAATCTTGTCTCGTTACCTTCCATTCACCTTCTTCATCCCAAAAAAGTGTAATATGAAACCACTTTTATATACAATGCTTTAAATGGTCCTATTTGTATATTGGAATGAAAACTATTATTATAATAAATCTAAACCAATGAATGGAATTATTCCCAACATCCCTAGTAATTTACTAAAAAAGAAAATATATTATCATCCAATGTATGAATTTTTCATTCTATCTTCCCATCTGATTGAGGATGAGAACATGTACTCAAATTTTATTCCATTCATAATGACTTCTAAAGTCCTTTATGAATGTTAAAAGTGATCCTTGGATCACGATTAGATACAATAGAGAAGAAAACAAACATTAACATTACTATCTATTTAATATTAAATTTAGAAATTTCATCTAGAGATAGAGTATCTCGAATAGGATAAAAATGAGAATATTTAGTCAATCGATCAATAATAACCCAAATTGCTCTATTACCTCATGATGTCTTTGGCAATACCATAATGTAGTCCATTGACATATTTTCCATTTTCTACTATGGTACTCGTAAAAGATGAATCCTCTAATTCATTAACTACTGGTCTACATAACCTATTGAAAAATTGGACATCTCATGGTAAAGTCAGCATTATATTTTTTCATTCCATTTCACCAGTAGTACTCTTTAAAAACTCTATGCATCTTAGTATGTCTGGGATGAACTGCAAAAGGAAAACTATGAGCTCCACACAATAACTCTTTATTTAACTTTGAATCACAAGGAACCCATAATATGTTTTTTAACCTAACAACACAGTCTTTATCAGTGTTAAATTCAGGTAACAAAACCTTATGAACCAATTATACCTTTTTCTGCAACTCTTTGTCTTCCTTTTATGATTCCTTTACTATGATAGCTACAGACGATAGCATTAAAACCTAAAAAAATAGAGAAATTTCTTTCCCCAACAACTTCCTTTACAAAATTCATTAAATCATTAATCAATGGTTCACATTCCAAACATAACATCGTTAATGTATCATTACATTTCCAACTCATATTATCATCCACTTTGTTTACCTTTCCAGGATGGTAATAAATCATGCAATCATAGTCCTTGATTAATTCCAACCATCTTCTCAATATCATGTTCAATTTTTATGAGTAAATATATACTTAAATTATTTATGTTAAGTATATATATCACATTTTACTCCATACAAATGATACCTAAAAATATTTTAATGAAAAACAACATCTACTAATTCCAAATCAATTGTAGAATAATTTAACTCATGTGTTTTCAAATAACCTAAAGAATACAAAATTACAAAATCATTCTACATTAGTACTTACCAACATCCCTTAAACAAAAAATCAATATAGATAAGTAATTCGCCATTTCTAGATGGAAGTTCCAAAACTAGATCATTCACAAAAATTCCATTAAATTCCGGAAAACATTTATGACTTTATTTTTTCCAGATGAACATAATATTATTTCTAGTTCAGATTGCCAATGGACTAGACAACCACACAATAGTTTTAACAAACCTCAAGTAATAACATTATCTACCAATATAAATAGGAATTTCAGTTATATTTGTGGCCTTGTCCATTCTTCAACATCTTTTATTTTAGGAGGAACAATAGTTATGAAATATTTAGAAACAATGAAACCACGAAATGAGATTTTTTAACCAAAACTATCACATTCTAAATTTTCCATAAATTTTATTTTATTTTAAGGTTTTCAATACCACCATAAAATGAATTTTATTCTTCTCTTTACTTTTATAATATTAAAAAATATCATCAATAAAGAATACCAATAACTTATCCAATAACTCATGGAAAATTATATTCATATGAAAAATGAATATAATAGGTGCATTGGATATACCAAAATCCATAAATACAAAGTCATAATGGTCATACATAGTACGAAACATGGTCTTTAGAATTCCTTATTCTTTTACTTTCAACTAATGGTATCCCTACCTGAAGTTAATCTTTAAAAAATACTGAGCTCCATGGAGTTGATCAAAAAAATCATTGATATGGGGAAAATCATACTACATAATAATAGTGATGTAATTCAAAGCTATATAATCAATGAAAAGTCTCATTGAAACATCTTTTTTAACAAACAAGACCAAATTACCCCGTGGTGATGTGCTTGGTCGATTGAAACCTTTATCTAATAACTCCTGCAATCTATAATTCAACCCTAAAAGTTTAATTATATCAGTTCAATAAGGGGGTTTAGAAATTTTCATAGGATTAGGAACCAAGGTACTAGTAAATTTATCTTCTTTATTTGGTATTATACCATGCAACTTATCAGAAAAAACATCAAGATAATCATTTACCACTAGCACATCATTAATCTAAATATTACCTTGTTTTCAACAATATGTGCAGGGTAACATTCATTTCTATATTTTAATGGTTTCTTATCCACCTAGTATGTTTTCATTTTTAAGAGTTCGTTATTATAAAAAATAAAAAATCTTTCAAAAAATAATCCACTTTAGCTGTGCAGTCAAAATTAGCACGATAAACGGGAATCCAATCCATACCCAAAATTACATCAAACTCTACTAGAGGAAAAAATAAGGATTTCAAGAAGATTATTTTCGTAGAATAGGAAATTAATGTTCTTATAATTTATTTTGTCTAAACATTTCTCCGAGGTGTTTCTACCACATGGTCAAGACTCATTTCCTAAGACGGAATCCCCAATTTAATAGAATATTTTCAGAAATGAAACAATGTGTCGACCCTGAATCAAAAAACAAATTGGCATAATCATAACAAACAAAAAATATACCTGATACTATATCATTTGATAAACAAAAATATGTTGAAGTAGTTTCGGAGGATTTCACCACACCTTTTATCTTTTAGTCCGAATGTATTCCACCATTTTAGTTCTCTGTCGGACACTCATTTGAATAAGGACCCATCTCATTGCACTTAAAATATTTTAAAGACTGTAATTAAAATATTTTATTACTACTAACCTAATATTTTCTAGTAAAATAACGAGCCTTATGTCCCATTTTAAAACATCGTGAGTGCTTACAAGAATAAAAAGGCATTTCACAATTTTTTTATGACAATTTTCACAAACTGTAAACTAATGTTTCTTCCCATAAAACATTTTTTATATAGCTATTCCCTTTATTCTTCCACCTCCCTCTCAAATTTAGTTGTTTTTTCAACACACACCTGATCATCGTTGAACATTATTTCAACCTTCTCCACACATTGAACATTTTTTTCAAAAAAAATTAAGCTCACGAGGTGCTGATTCCCTTTGATAATTTGTATTTAATCTTGAGTAAAAATGATTGGTTTGACTATCAAGATCTCGAATGATATTTGGAGCATACATTGCCTGTAAAGTGAAGTTTTCTTCATAAGAATCCACTAAGTCATCATACAAATGAACTCAAAGAATTGATTTTCAATCCTAAGACAAACCACATTAGGAAAATATTTTTGAAGAATCATATATTTGAATTCATCCGAATCAAGAGCATCAATCTCCATACAATCAATGATATCTTCAATCATTGACCACCACTGATCGACTTCATCTTCAAAATGGAAAATAGAATGACTATCCTTTTGAAATTATGAACACCCCATAACATCAACAATATTTTCTAGGGAATTAATCCACTATTCAACAAGCATAGGGCCAGATGATCCTCTAAATGAAGGAGGACACTCCTCGTAAAATTCACCATTATCAATATGTTCAAATTTGGTTCTTCTGAATGATCTCATGCATGAATAAAACCTCCATATATTTCCTAATTCAATTGTGCCATAACAACAACAAAATAATCATTTTTTATTCCATCCATATAAGGTTTTTGATTGGATGTTTTTTCCCTCTTGATTTTGTCCCAGCATAGTTTCCTTGTTTCCTCCATGGAAAACCATTCTGAAAAGACATATCTTAGACAATGAAACATGTTAATCTTCAAATTTTAATACAATATTACAATAAAGTAAAAATAATTTATGGATATTCTATTAAAAATATCATAACCCTTAATTTTATCTAAACTGAACTTTGATACCAACTATAAGGCCCAATACTTAAAACAATACATAATCCTGAGATATGTCAATATTTTTTCTTAAATTATATTGCTGATATTTTTATTTTTATATTATTAAATAATTATTCCATTATTAATAAATATCATCCCATAGTCATACAAGAGGTTACTATATAAATAGTATCCATTATTTCCACTAAAGAAACCCCATTAGAAAATTTATTTCTTTTCGTGATAAAAATCATGTTGACTTCTATCTTTATCTTATTCTTCCTATTACACTATGAAAACATTTTAACAAAAGCACAGGATGAGTACAAAAACACAGTATGGGATAAAATAAGCAAAGGAAAAATTAGTCCATGAATATTTATAATCCCATGAATTCCTAAGAATCATGAATACCTCATTTGAATCAGAAATCATAATGGTAACATGTGGCATCCATATCAAACTTACTTTGTAGCTTTCTCAACCATGGAGGTGTTAACCTTTCTGATTATATTTGGAATACCCATCATAGTATATTATCATAATATCTTAGGATAATCCTTAACATCTACCTCTTTCATGTTACCCAATACTTTAGAGAGATATTATGAGCACACCCAACCTCAATTTATCAAATAACCACCCGCATACCGAAAAAATTCTTAAGAACCATAACACAATTATAAAATATGAACAATCATACTGAAGAAATAAAATTTAAACATTGCAATCCTAATAAATAATTTCAAGATATTAATATAATTAGTTCATTCTCAGAATCATTTTCAATACCAAAATACCTAAAAAAGAATATGGTATCTAGTTTAGTTTATAAAAACATTAGGGCTTATAGAGGAATCCAAATATCAAATAATGCTAGCAACGGCAGAAAGGATGTTTTCGCTGCATTCATTAAAAATAAAAATTCAATTTTTCATGTAGTAACATTTTCCATAAGAAATGATTAATTTTGAAAACCATTGAATGATATTAATTCTAAAAGGGGTTTCTTAAAAACATTATATTAGAAGGTCGTATATAAATCAAAATATAAATCAATGAAAGGAGATTGTGATAATGTCCCTAACCTTCAATCCAAAATATCTTATTCGTTCATTAATTTCCTGAATAATAAAAATAGGTTACTATATTATTTATTAAGAATATTTCTATTTATTATTATTAATTTTATATCACTTATTACTTTTTTATATATATTAGTTAATTATTTGAGTTCATATCATATGTTTTCTCAATGTTTGGTATTTGAGTAAAAAATGAACTTGTTTTGATGCGAATAATCCATGTGGTAATAATTTCATTTTTTGTAGAAAATTATTCATGATTTAAATAATATATATATCTATTATATATGTATTTATAAAATAATATATCATTTTAAGATAAGAAATTAACGCACCATTCATGGAGACGGTAGGTCCTACGTACGCATGAACATTACTTTCATTTATTTATCATATTAAATGAATGTACACTAAATGATACATAGGTATATTGTATTTTCAATATAATATATATGTTATATGTGTTACATATGTTCATTAACATTATCCTTTATATTTTCCATGTATGGAATGGACGATTCATATCACATTGAGGGGGTAGTAGTCCACACTTCTCGAAATGAAATTGTAGTATTTACACATTATGGAAATCATAATGGTATGTTGTAAATAGTAATTATAGATGCATAAAAGAAATATAAATTTAAAATCTATCATATATAAATAATTTTTGATCATAATGGAAACCATGGTAGGTTGTAGGAGAAAATTGACCAATAATCGTTTCGTCATGTAGTAGTACTTTGTACTTAGAAACGTTATGTTCTATATCCATTAGATGGAGTTGTGTGTATGTTTAGGTCGAAAACATGGAATAAAAACATCTTAGTATATTTTGGATATTGTTTTTGTTGTAAAATAATGGAATAAAAAGAGATTAGGGGGTTGGATAAGGAATATAAATAAAAGGATCTTGAGAGAAGATGTTACTTATAAATTGGGTAACTCCATTTGATTTGATCCAAAAGGCTTTCTTAAATTTACTTCTTCCTAAGGAAATGATTCTAAGAGAAAGTGAGGGATGTTGGGAGCTTATGTGATCATAATATAAATTATCCAAGGGGAATTAGAGATGTTAGTAAGTAGGTAGATGTGGTGCCCTTTTATAAGAGGGAGGAGGGGCACTTTAGGAAGGTTTAGAAATACTATTTTATAATTAATTTATTTTATTATTATAATTGTTAAAAAGAGATATTATTCAAGGATATTATGAGGATGGGTCTAAATAAACACAAAAAATAGGTTTTATACAAGTTTATGTCACAAAAGAATCCTTGTATTTTAGCTTTAACCCAGAGTTAAATTCATTAACTCTTACCATGACTTCTGGTATTTTCACAATATTTGGTTGCTATAGTTACTATAAAATTCCAATAGAAACACAAGTTCATTATTAAATAAATTTCTAAAATTATTTCAGTCAGTTTACTGAATCAAATATTTTGTGGTACTATTATATTATTTAATAAAATAGCATTACTTTTAAAAACACATTTATGTAAATTTGGACACAATGTAGAAATTGATTTTTTTCAAAGTCCTAATAACTTGATTCATTCTAGAAAATGGAATGACAAAAAATTACATGTCATAATCATATATAAATTTTTTTGATGGCCGATAAATATTCAAATTACATTTTATTAATATTTATAATGTCATTTATTTGAATTTTTTATTAATAAGGTAATCACTACATCAGAATTGTGTCATAAATAAAATATTGTATAAAATTATAAATAAAATATAATTATGTATGAAGTAATATTATCTTTATAATGAATATTTGTAGTCAAATATATATGTCATAGAACCATATATTAATTTTTTTAAAAGATACATGTTTATGCTATATTTCTCTTCAATTTAAATTAATTGTTATGACATCTCATTGTCACACCCATGTGGCTCCATGGGGTCCTAAATTTGACTGAAGGATAGTCATGGTCTTCCATAACTCATCAAATAGGATTTGGACATGTGTTAGGGTAGTTTTATTTTAATATAATAATATTTTTTATAGTAATTTACATGATTTACCCCTCAACCATTGTAAATAAAAACAATTTTTGAAGTTACAATTCCTATGGTCAAAGAATAAAAGGAAAATACATACACAATTTCAACTATGTGATTCAAAAATGTAATCAATTTTTTCAAATTCAAATGACATTAGTTTAATTAATAAATTCTAAATTAATTTCGATGGTCAAAACCAGAAAAGTGGGTTTTTAAGAAGGAAAAAATATTAAAAGATTGACATGTGTTTATGCCTAATTTAAATGTGAAATTACTTATAATGTATGAAATTAGATTAAATAATAAAATAATAATCTAACTACACTTGGAAACCAATAAAATGGACAACATACCTATATAAATAAATTATATGAAAATGTAATTTTGAATTAAAATGCAGTATTTTTCCATATACATTAAAATATGGATTTTATCCGAAAAATAAAAGAATTTAAACCAAAGAAAATTTTGATTTAATAATTCCAAATAATAATTTTATTTTATCAAATTGACCATTTTATTGTTGAAAATACTAGATTTAATAAATGTTTCACTATCAAAAGGTGGTAAAATGACATTTTAGAAATATTAGATTATTCAATGCTTAAAATTGGATTTATTATCATTTAAGGTCCCTAGAAATTATTGGATTAATATAAAAACATTGAAAAGATATATAAAATCATATTGTAGTGTGTTCTGTTCAGTCCAGACGATACAGCGAGAATGTTTTACTACCACTAAAAATAATTATACTATTATTGAATTATTTTTTGGTATAACTGAATGTTGTGTGAAATGTAAGTTTTTTGAGAAACTCGTTGTTGCATGTCGAGTATGCTATCAGGCGAAGTGTACTATTTAATATTAAATTAATATCTTATGCATAAATATTAATAGATATGAAATTTTATTATTTTGTAAATACATCATATGTTGCAGTCATACTAAAGACCCTAAAAAAGGGGAACCTATATGTAAAATTTAAAACAATATAAATTTTGGGGAAAAAGGTTCATGTTTGGGTCATATAATCTCTAAAGATGGAATATATAGGGATACCACAAATATGAATGTTATTAATCATTTTCACTAACAAACTATTGTGACTCAGATCCAACGGTTTCATGTTTTTTTATATATATTATCAACCATTAGTTGAAACATTCTCCCAACTATATAGTCAATACACCTAGTTTACTCGGAAGGGATCCAATTTAATTAGGACTTACTAGGGTGAGGAAAATTTAAATGAATTAAAAATAAAATTAGAAATTGGAATTTTTCATTCATTATACTATAGTAGAGAAGGGTTTGTAATCAATAGTGATGAATACATGAAGCGATTGTGAGGTTTTCTCATGTAGAATGACCTGGTTATAACTTATGCCTCGTTAAAAAATAAGTTTGATGGTAAAAATTACCTACCACATGATTTAGATACAGCTATAATAATTAATTCATCAAAAAATTGTTGTAATTATCTTTATGATTAAATGTGTCGCATATATACTAACACAAAAATATTAAATTATATATTTTCATAGAAGGAGTTTAATATCCAGTCGAGAAGATGGTTATATATGATTAATTTTTATGACAACTCAATACATTACCACACATGGAAATAAAATATCGTAGATGATTCCTTAAGTTAAAATTAATATTCCATGTTATCCTTGAAGAGGATCATGAAGTATAAAATATTTCAATATTAGCATGGGTTGATCAAGAAATATTAAAGGAAGGGGAGAAATATTTTCGTACTAAATTAATTATTCCACTATCTATACATGTAATGATTAAAGATTCATATAATGAAGATTATGAGCTTAAAAAGAATTTTAATAATGTTCTTATTTTTAATCATGATCATGATGGAATGATATGGATCAAGAACCATGTATATATTGTATTGATAAAATATTCAAAGAAGATTTGTTAGTGGAAGATCATAGTTCTTCATTCACTATTAATTCTAGAATAATGAATATATATAGAGATTTGATATAGTAGTTATGGTGGGAGGAAGTGATGAGAGATATCATAGATATTATATCTTATTTCTTGGTATGTGAAACAATTAGGGAAATGAGACATATTTCCAAGGGGATGTTACATCCATTACCCATACTCGACTAGAAATTTGAAAACATCACAACTGATATTTTCATTAGACTCCCCGAAATGTATAATAGGAATAATGATATATGGGATGTAGTTAATCACCTTATGAATTCAACACACTACATCACTATCAATGAATATTTATCTCTTAATCAGCATGCCATTATATATATTAAGATAGTGGTAAGGATGAATGTAGTAGGACATTCCATTGTGTAGGATCGGGATCTAGGATCTTCCTTGAAGATCCAAAAAATATATCCACAAGATTGGGTTAGAGATTTATGTTTCAACACTACATATATTTATCAGACATATGATCAATCTGAGTGAATAATTCAAAACCTAGAGGATATGATGATACTTTATTCTATAGATATCAATGGTGGATGGGACCAATAACGCCATGCAGTTGAGCATTCATAAAATAATAAATTTAACTCGAGAAATGAGATATATTCTATGAATTTCACAATAAAAATATGTTTAGATGTACAAAGTACTGGAACAAAGATAGAAAACAATATTACACCTAGATATAGATGGTAAAATAACCAATAAAGTTAGTTACATTTGAAAAAACCTCAATGTAGCTCAAAGTATAAATTAATTTTTTATGAAAATAGTTGGTGTGATCAAGAGTATGATGTTGGTGATGGTGTGATTCTAATAATTTATATATGGGAGAACAATATTATAATCTAGAATAAAGGTAAATTAATACCGAGATATATTGGTCCTTTTGAAATTCTTTATCCTATTGAGATGACAACCTATTAGTTGGCGCTTCCACCAAATCCCCATGAAGTCCATAATGTGGAATATGAATCTCTCATGAAAAAGTATATACCAAAACCTTCACATCTACTAAACTAAGAGGTCATTCTAATGAATAATTAGCTTTCTTATATAGAATAATCAATGATGATTATAGATCATTCAAATAATGTTCTATGAAACAAGATCACTCACCTAGTCAAGTATTTGCAGTGAAACCATCCAACTTGACAAACCTATGTGGGAACATAACGAAATAATGAGGTAGTAGTATCCTTAATTTTTTTTCATTATATTGAATACTTTCAACAATGATTTTTTTAAATGGGTTATATTGAAACAATCTAAATTTTTATGAATTATTTTTTTGAATAAATTTAATTTATATGATAGCACAACACCATGTTTTAAAATACAACGATATATTATTAACATTATTATTTAAACACATCCATAACCTGAGATTTTAAACATAGTGATATGAATATTTTTAAAAAAATTAAATATAAAGAATCATGTTTTTATTTAATGGAAAACATTTGAAAAAAGTTCTTCATTTTTGATAATGTCTTTAAATCTATTGATAATATCATTCTCTCAAAAAATTATTCTTGTAAAGTATATTCATATTAATTTCTTGAAGCTATTAGGAAATAAATTTTATAAAAAACCGTAATTTTCTAAATCAACATGTTATAACTATTTACTGGTTAATTTTATCGATTTTTAATAAAAGAAAAGTATTTTAATGAATATTTAAATATACAAGTTTTTTTGAACAATTCATTTCCATTTAAAAAATTTATAAGGATAAATTTTTCATTATATAAAATTTTAAATAAAATTACATCAATTATATATCAATGATTTCAATTTAGGTCATCAGAATCATTTCCATAATGAAATTGTATATAAAATACTCACAAAATTTTGATCATTTTCTCTTTGAAAACCCCAATTCACATCCCATATGCTGTATTAATTTTATATTATCCATTTCCAAATATATAAAGGGAATTTTGAAAATGGATTCTATATTTTATTCACCCTAATATATATTATTTAAAAATTGGAACTTAATTCTAGACCATATTGATTTGTAAAAACTGTGAAATTATTTAACAATGAAATGGTAAAAATTGGTTTATCGGGGATTAAAGTAAAATGATAATAGTTAAAAATGACAAAAACATTTCCAAAATACATTTATAGAAATATTTAAGCCATATATTTTCTATTATCTATAATTACCCGATTTAGAGACTTTTTTCTTTAGAAAATCATTGGTACACCTCTTTATTTTAAAAAAATCAAGCATGCAACTCACATCACTTATAAAGGTCATACTCTCTGCTCTCCTTATCACACATTGAAATACAATTATATTATAAAATACCTACCCAAATAAAATCCATAACATTCTCATATAATCCTAGAGGGATTATTTTGGGAAACAATCTAACCTAAGATAGATTTTGGTGCAAACCAAAAGAAGTTGTCTATATAGGAGGTAACATCCTTGACCAAGAATTTTATTTCATTTATTCTCCATATATTAAAATTGTTATTAAAACATGATGATATAATAAAATATGTACCTAAGATATAATTATGTGTTTTTATGTTATTCTAATAACCTACAACTATATCCTCTTTAATCAAATGTACTATGAATTCATCAGTCATGTGTACGACAGACTACCCCTCATAGACTATTGTTATTTTTTGAATCACATAATATCATGACTATATATAATGATGGATTCAATGTTTATATATTATATTATTATACTTATTTTATTATTTTATTACATATACCTTCATTTATTAAATTCTAATGGAATGCGATAATGTCCCTCTGATGTATGACGTATTACTACCCGATGAAGTGATGTGATTCTTTCATGCTTTATAAGGATGGTAATAAGGATTATTTTAATAAAAATATGTGAAACCTATGACATAGTTATTATTTTTAATGGAAATATATTATTTACATTTTTCTCCTTCAATATATTGAGAAAATAAAAACATCATTCATTCATATGTATAAAAACCCGTCTCTATTAACGGTGTATTTCATTTCAATCTCTAACACTAATGGATTACTCATTTTAAAAAATAAAATAAATATATATTATTTTTATACCATGGTAAAAATGTAAGTCCCACACTTAAACATTAAATAATCTTGAATTAATTTAATAATTCATATTTCACATATTTTCAGGTTTAGAGCTTTAGAGAATTTGGTCATAACTTATACATAACAACATGAATATTACAAGTAGAAACTTCTACTCATAATCAATTATTTTTTCATAAAACAAAAAATCATAAAATTATTTTCATGTCTAGAATATCCATACGAACAACTTACATATGCAATGAATTTGAGGTTATAACACAACCACCTTCCCTTGGTTCATCACATAACCACCCATAATTTGGTTTATCACATAACCACACATCTCAGCTTATAATGTAAGCACCTCTCAAATGTACAAGTACCATTAAATAATCATACACATAAAATAAGAATAAAGTAGGAATAATTTTTCTACACTATGACCGTAAGAAATTATTTCTATATATATAAATATTCAACCTATTTCAAAAACCAATTAAAACATTTAACAAAGAGACTATTGAATCAAAGTGTTCAACACCACATTTAAACTTTTAACATTTTAAAACATTCATGTCCATATAAATAAATTAATGAAACCCATTTTTCAACATGGAAATGAAATAAAAGGTTTTTGAAAAAGATATCTTTAAAACATTTAAAATAATGTTTCAGTTAAAGAGTCCCTTGCCACAAGATAAACATGTGAATAGAAATCATCAATGAATAAAATTAAATAAAAACATAAATATAATTATAATATATGAATTGATGACATTATATTTTATAATGCTTATTGAAACACCTTATAGGTTAATAAATGTGAAAAACATAAATATATGCCCTAATAAAATGAGATTGAGATGAAGTCCCTTACCACATGTCTGACATCACTCATTCATTATTTAATTTCATGAATAACAAAATTTAGTTAATTTCTAATTTCTTCAAAAACATTTTCATATTTATTTTTTTTACATAACTTATTTCCATGTTATAAAAACTAGAACCCAACCAATGCATTTTCACGGTGGGATCATTTTAATTACAAATTCACAAACACATGAATATAGTTTATGTCATTAAAAACATTAGATAAATGCAATATATAACTAGAATGAAACTTCAGGGTTAATAATAATTCATATAGATTGGTTATTGGGAATTTGACATGTAGGTGGAAAATATATTAGGAGACACATTTTCTTAATGTCATTTTTTATAGTGTAGTTGTATAATGGATGTACATAAAAAATGAAAATATTTCCAGCATATGGTATAATACTATGTAAAGGAAGGTTGTATTTTCAAGATTATATCATGTAAAGAATGGTCCTATGTGGGATATGATGGAAGAAAATGTGACATGGGAGTAGTAATTCTCTTAATGTTTCATGGTTATAAATTTAATGTGAATAAACATTGTAATCCATCATTTTCCATGGATTATATAAAGATTGATAAATTAGAAGCTATTATAATGGGGAGATAAATGTATAATTAAGTATGTATAATATGATTAAAGAATATGAAAATAAAAGAAGAGATTGTTGTATGGTTTCATGTGAGAGATTCCGGTCATCATAAGTAGACTGAGATAAAATTAAACTAAAGAAGAAATTAATAATACAAGAGAAAATAAAAAAATAATATTTAAAAAATAACATTTTTATACATAGAATATCAATTATCCCAGAACATTCCCACATATGATATTACTTCCATTTAGTAAACCAAAAATAAATAAATTTTTATATTAATGTAATATAAATTGAAAACATAATATTTGGATTAAAGTCTTTACAAGGAGTTATAATGAATGAGAAACACTATAAGAAATAAGGAAAATGCATACCATATGTTATATTATATGTATATTTTACTATGAAATAATAATATGTGTTTCGAGAACAAAAAATACTACTGATTGTGGGGAAAAAATCCAAGATGGTTTTTCACAAAAATCAGCATTCCACCCCTCAGACGAGGAACCCACTATCTATTTCTCTTTTATGTCTTACTCTTCCATATTACCGTAATACAAAAGAAAATTCCCATCAAAAATCAGTTTATGTTCATAAAAGATAATGCCTTCCCTGACCAGGATTAGGAAGTTTAGGCACTTGATGGTGTCATAACACTCCACCTGGAATGGGATAGTTGTCCCTAGAGTGGATTCCATAAAAATCATCATTACACATTTCACAGGATGATGCACATAGAGGATGTATTTATTTTTTATATTTCAATCATCAAAGGTATTCCCATACTCAAGCTGGTTGGAGCCAAAAACCGGATTCTAGTTATATATAGGAACGTCACTACTGCATTGGATCTTGGCCTTCAAATTGGACAGTGTTTTCACTCTCAACCTATAGAAGACCATGTTTCCCATTAAGGGTGTTTGAAAATATTTTCATTACTCCATTTTGGAGGAAGGTGGGATTCTTTTGTATGCCACTATCTGCTGAGCTATAACCATCATCGTCTACTTTGTCCTAGATTTTGACTGTACCATTATCAATGGCATTGGAGCTTGTGATATCCATAATTACGGTCTTATTTTAGGAAAATGTGATTCATAGATACCTACATCTGATAAAAAACCAAAACAATAAATCACAACCCCAACAATGGATGTGAAAATTTTAGAAAAATATTCTCTCACCATTAATAACTTCACTACCTAATGTTTTCACAAAAAAAAGAAAACTAACCTATATTAGATATGTGAAAGTATCAAGGGTTTCATTAAATACAAGCATTGTAAATGGAAACACCATTCATTGGATGGTAGAACGATTATTCTACTGGACACAAAAAATGACCAGAAATAATAAATAACACTATTTTAGGGAATATATTTAGGGAAAAATTGAGAAAATAATAAAATGAGGTAAGTCAAATAGATAAATCTTTCAAACTACAGATTCTGAATCATTCTTATAAAGACTAAAATATAACTACAACACTAACATAAGAAATTTCAACTGATTACTCCATTCTATGAACACACTACAACATGTTACCTTCAAGTCAGATAAATCTAAATGTCTTATTATTTCATCAAGTCTTTATTAAATAATTTCAGCGAACAACTCACGTGCATATATTTGAGAGCTCCATATTAGTGTTAGTCGAACATCTTCCATCCATTCTTCAGATATGGATCTTATACAGAAACGAAATATCAAGTATGAATTCAATTTAGTTTCATCTAATAGCTTCACCCATGGCTTTCATCAAAATATGTGCTTCATTGATAAACATCAACCATCATACAAGCTTGATCAGTCTTCAATTACAATTGGTTAAACTATTGTGACCTCTATCACTCTGAAAAGCAGCCGAAATCATCACTTTCAAGTCACACAAGATTTTTTTTCAAGTAAAGCAAACATAAAAATCAACAAATTTTTTCTTTTTCTTACTCATCTTCATCGATAGTAAAATAAAACATTTTTCACCATATCCTTAAATAAAATAGGTTGAAGAGGAATCAAATCCTTGTCTTTACTATTAGACTCTTGAAAAGTTATATCTTGTTGAATAAGTTAAACAATAGGAGAATGTGCCGAATATTGGCCTTCAATCTCAGGAACTGACAGTTTATTACATAAAAATAAGTCACTATATGAGCCAAAAAATTTAAATAAGGTTCATGATATAGTGAAAATATGTGTTTGTATTGAGCTTTCACCATCTAGTAATTGAAAGAGGATTAAGAAATGATGTACAATAAAACATCATATAATGTGATATAGGAGTCACCGTATGATCGAGAAATTTTAGAAAATCTCTAAGTAGAAAATCATGATGAAGGCACCACTTTTTCCAATATTCCATAATCACTAGTGCATTATTTCATCAACAAAATCATTCATATTCCTCGTACAAAAAAAAACATCTCCAAACAAATAAAAATGTTGTTTTGTGCCTAGATTTTTATTTCTGGATATAAATTTAATGGAATTATGTATGAAATTTATTCGTTTCATAATTTTACAGGGATATGAAAGAGTAGTTACTAGTGAATCCTATGAGGAATTTCATTCTGACCATTGTAGGTGGAAATTCTTAAGTGGTTCATATAAGAACTCATGTAGAAGTAAAGTTACATAAAGTCTTATAAACACTCAAAACTATTATTTACATGAAAAAAATAATATCAATAAACCAGAAGAACTAATATAAAAGGACATAGTAAGAACAACCCTTATATAAAATACATGTTATGCAATCAAATAAAAAAATATTGCAACATAAAAGTGAGTGTAAAAATAAGTGGTTGCGAACTGTTTCCATTTGTACCACATGAAGTGGATATGGAGAGGTATTGAACAATGAAAATAATCATTTAAGAAGTTATAGGGGTGGAATTATATGTAATAAGGCTATATATCATAAACCAATAATTTTAATTTTTGATAGAATGTCCAATCGATTCACACTCACCGTCCTTATTAAATGTCTCATGAAAATGATAAATTTGAGCTTGCACAGACAAGGTAATGAAATTAGTGATTTAAAAACTAAATGTTTAGTGGAAATATTTTATCATTACTCCATGTGGAACCTATATATGACAATAATTACATACATATCTAGGCAACTCCTTCCCATATTTTTTTTGATAAATGGGGTTATAGATCACCTGTTGCTTCATCATTGAGAAACATTATGATGAAAAATACATTACTCATTGGTTTTAGAAAATATTTATATCAATATTTTTATCTAGAGTGAATGAAAAAGAAACCAAATTATCATTTTCAATTTATAATTAATATATTTAGATTTAGGTCATCACTTAGTCATTTATCTGAGGGTAACATCAATATAAATGATCGAAGGAGCCCCCAATACAACATAAGTTGGAAAAAGAATCTTGGAAATGGAAACATTATTAGGGATGTAAACTGAATGAATATATCCAAAAAAATCAACAATGTTAAAAAAAATAACTACTAAAAGATGGAATATTATATTTTCATTCAAGCATGTATAAGGGGTAAACATACATGTACCTTTTATTATTAACCTTCCTCATTGTACATATAACATACCTTCTAAAAAATATGCCATGATTCGTTCCATAAAACCTGTGCAATGAATGAAAACAACATTTGTGAAAACAACAGTTACCACATATGAGAAAATAGTATGTGTAAAAAATATCATGTTTCCCAAAAAGGTGCTTCTTTTTTGGCTTCAATAATATCAGTTTCATCCTAAGGATAATTAATCATAGAAACATATGAGAAAACAACTTGTACAACATATGAGAAAACAAACTATGCAATGAATCCCATGTTTCCTAAATAGATGATTCTTTTATAGCTTCACTAAAATCAATTCTATCTTGAGGGTTACATTTAAGATCATCGGCATTGAAAATATGATAACCATAATTGAAATAAATGTGTTATTATAAAATCACTATTGTTAAAAACATGAAATAATAAAAAAGAGGGAATATTATATTGTCATGCATGCTTGTATAAGGGTTAAACATACTTGTACCTTCAATTTTTAACCATATTCACTGTACATATAACATATCTTATGAAAACAGTTTCCATGTTTCATTCCATACAACCTGTGCAATGAATGACAACAACATATGAGGAAAAAACCTATGCAACATATGAGAAAACAACTTGTGTAATGAATATCAAGAGAAACATTATTAGGGATGTAAAAAGAATTAATATATCCAAAAACATAAGTAATTATATGAAAAGAAAGACTAAAAAAGAGGGAATATTTTGTTTTTATGAATGCATGTGTAAGGGATAAAAAAAATGTACCTTTTATTTGTAACCATATTCTTTGTATATATAACATATCTTCTAAAAAACGCATCCTTTTTTCATTACATGCAACCTATGAAATTAATGACAGAAACATATTAGAAAAACACATATGAGACTTATGAGAAAAAAACATGTGAACTAAATATCATGTTTCCTAAACATATGATTCTTTTATATCTTCCATAAACTCAATTTCATATTGAGGGTAACATTTATGATCACCTAAATTGAACATATGATAACCAAAACTGAAATAAATGTCTTATTAAAAAATCAAAAAAAATTAAATAAAAAAATTTAAAATAAATAAGGAATATTATGTTGTCATTCATGCATGTATAAGGGATAAAAATACACGTACAATCTATTTGTAAACTTATTCGTTGTATATATGAAATATTTTCTGAAAAAAAGATACAATATTTCATTATGTATAACCAGTGCAATAAATGAAAATAAAATATGAGAAAAAACCTATTAAACATATGTTTAAAAAACTCATTCAATGAGTCTAATGTTATAAGGGATATTAACAGATTGAATATATCCCAAAAAACACAGTAACTTATAAAAAATAAATAATAAAAAAGAGGTCATTTTTTATTTAATGAATGCATGTATAAGGGGTAAACATACATGTACCTACTATTTTTAACCATCTTTGTTGCACATCTAACATATCATTTTGAAAAATCTGCCATGATTCCTTTCATACAACTAGTGCATTGAATGGTAACAACATATGAGAAAACCACATGTGAAACATATGAGAAAACAACCTGTGCAATGAATTTAACATTTCCCAAACATATTATTTTTTATAGATTCAATATACTAAATTTCATCTTGAGGGTAACATTTACAATCACCTGCATTGAACATATGATAACCATAATTGAAATAAATCTGTTGTTAAAAATTATGTAGGAATTGTTTTTAACATTTCATGTAAAAATAAGAAACATCTATACAAATTTACATATGGTTATTCCTTTGGAAACATTTTTTATTTGATTTAATATAGGTATTGTTAATAGGAGAAATTACTGTAGAAAAACTGATGAATTGAGTAGTTTTGAGGTTGAATAAAAATATTAGATTACCACAAAATGAATAGAACATAGCTGATGAAGCCCGTTATTACGATGTATGAAAAATCAAGATCACGATCATAGGAATAATACCTGAGTGGGGGGGAGGAAACCTGTGACGAATCAAAATACAATCCGAACTGAGAATTCAGAAGTAGAAAAAATCAAAATTAGAACAAATTTCTAATATCCCGAAACTACAACTCACTAGAGAGCTTGTAGCTTCCCTTCCCTCTCCCTATGTTCATGCTACACTTCCACTGAAGACCCAACTCATCAGACCACACTAGAAACACTCTTCACCTGATCTTTATTTGGAGAAGGCCACCATTTTCTATCTGGACATTCTGATGAAGTGATATCCACCGATGTGACTTCCATTTTCCTCAAGAATAACGACCCTAGTGCATCGTTCGGACTGCAACGAAATGTTGTTGTTCATCTTGACACTGAGCCACACCATGGATGATACACACTTTTTGGACCCCTCATCTCAGTGGCACATCCACATATATTATAATTTCATGGACCATTCACCATATATCCCATCAACAAATAGGAAGAGGAAGCAATTGAATCAGAGGGCACTTCAACAAGGAGATGCAATTGGTATTCAAAGGAGGATCACGATGGAGCAGATTTTGTTCTAGGGTTTCAACCATCAACATTATATGTAAAGTAAATATAGGAAATTAGAGGTTATGATATCCATGGAGATATATCTTGGGGTACTGTGATGTGGGGATGCGGTAGAGAGCGATTGATGAGCGAGATATGGACACAAATCTGGAACGTAGAGGCTGGAACATGGATGATGATTTGGAGTGAGCGATATAGCCTGATAGATTGACATAAAGGAAAAATGGTATGAAAATAAATTATGTGGTGCCATGTAGAGGGTGAGGTACACTATTTAGTCGAGTTAATTGATGACATAATTTTTTAAGTTAATATTGGTTGTTTTGTCAATATTGGGTACTTTAGTTTAAAATGACCTTGTTATAATTATAATTTTCCCATGTTGTCAGAAGTTTATTATATACATAATAAAATTCACACACATATATATATATATCATATATATTTAGTATATATGTATTTATAATATACATATCATTTGGAGATAAGAAATGAAATACACCATTCATGGAGATGGTAAGCCATAGGTATGCATTAACACTATGTTCATTTGTATTTCATATTTAATAGAATGAAAAATTAATAATCCATAGGTATATTATAATTACAGTATAATATCATATTTTTTATATGTTACATAATTTCATTAAGTTCATCCTTTATGCATTCCATTTATTGAAAGATCGAGGCATATCACTTTGAGGGGGTGGTAGTTCGCGCTTCCTCAAATAAAATTATCGTGTTTACACATCCTGAAAAGCATAAAGGAATGTTTGAAATAAAAATTAAAAAATCATAAAGACAATATAAACATAATATATATCCTATAAATATAGTTCCATTATAATGTACACTATGATAGGTATTAAGAGATAATTGAACAATCATCGTCTAATGAGGTAGTAGTTCATCATCCATAGAAACAATATGTCATAAATTCATTAGATGGTGGTGTGTGTATGTGTATTTAGAATCCTTCTCATAATAAAATTCTATTATATTAACGATACTAGTGTTTTTATCTAATCAATTAATAATTATATAATAGGGAGTGAATAAGTAGAATATATGTAAGGATCTTTTGAGAAGATGAAACCTCTAAAAACAGGTAACACCCTTGGATTTGAGCTAAAATCATTTCTTTAATTGTCTTATTAATAATTTAAGGCTTCTATAATTAAGATAGGGATGTTGGGATCTTATTTGATTAGATTATGGAAGATCCTATGGGATTGAGAGTTCTAATTAAGGGTTTATAGGTGGTGGCCTTTTATATGAGGGAGGATGGGTGATTTAGGAACATCTCAAAAGGTTATTTTATTATAAACTGAATTTTGATATTCAGAAGGTCAAAAACTCATTTAGTTGGAATTTAAGATGATTATTGATCTAAATAATCCTAAAAAATAGGTTTAGACACATTTTGGGATAAAATTTAACCATATAATTTATCTTTAACCCTTAGTTAAATAATTTAATTATTACCTTGTATTCTTGTATATTCATACTATATGGTTAATATAGATACAATATGATTATAATATAACATCAAGTGGCTCATTAATAAAATTCACAACATTATTTATGTCATTTGGATGAATATCATATGTTTTGGTCTATTATATCATTTAATAAAATAGGATTTGTTTTTAAAACTCATTTAGGTCAATTTTATTATTATTATTATAACGAATTTTTAAAAATATATAGCAACCTAATTCCTTTTAAAAAAATCATAAAATAAAATATAAAAAGTCACAAGAATACCTCAAAATCGTAGATAACATAAAAAGTCTCAAAATAAATTTATTTTATTATTTATAATCTTATTTATTTAAATAATTTATTTATTAGGTAATCAATACATCATCATTGTGTTATAAATATATTTATTTATAAGATGTATAAATATTATGAGTAAAGTATAATGATGCAGGAAATCATTTTATCTTTATAATGAATATTTACAGTAAAAAATATAATGTATACAACATCATATAAAAATTGTTTTTATTAAAATATACCCATTTAGGGTATATTATCCATTACATTAAATTAAAAGTAATTCAATGTCATTTTCACACACAAGTGGCTCCATGGGGTCCTAAAATCAACACAAGGATTCCCATGGTCAGAAATATCTCATCCAAAATGGTTAGGAAATGTTTTAGGGTAATTTAATATTATTATAATATTTTTTTCCCTTATTTATAGGATTTACCCTTCAACCATTGTAAATAATATATTTACTGAAGTTACTATTCACAATAAATAAATATAAAGGGTAACTATTTATACAATTTGAACCTCCTGATTCCAAATATAGAATACAATTTTCCAAATTCAAAACAAAGAAGATTTAGATGCTAATTTAAAAGTAATTCCCGTCGTCCAAACAAAAAATGCTGGTTTTTTGTGAAATAATAACAATCAAAAGATTGTCATGTGTTTATGTCCAATTTAAAAGTGAAATTACTTCCAATGGCCATAATTATATTAACTTATAAACATATAATACAATTAATCTGTAAACCCAATTTAAATAATAATCTAACTATATAAATAAATCAGATGAAAATTCATATTTGAATTAAAATGCAATATTTTTCAGTATTTATAAAAATATGAATTTTTTTAGAAAAATACAAAATTTTCATCAAAAGTAATTTTGATGATGTGATTATATAAAAGAAGATTAATTTTCCAAATATAACATATAAAAGTAAAAAATACAAGATTTAAAAATGGTTCTCCATCTGAATGTTACAAAAGGACATTTTAAAAATATTAGAGTATTTCTTGCTTAAAATTGGATTCCTTCTTATTTGAAGGTTCTAATATTCATTAGATAAATGTTGAAACATATAATAAATATGAGAAATCAATATATATTTAGTTATGTCAAATCCAATAAATAGAATGGCTATTCTTTAAAAACCAGTTAAAATAAATAGAATATTATAATATTTTTTTTGGTATAACACAAAGTTGTGTAAAATGTTAGATTTCAACGAAACTCGTTGTTGTGTGTTGAGTAAACTATCAAAAAAATTACCTCATTAACATAAAATTAATATATTATTCATAAATATTAATAGATATGATAATTTATCATTCTATAAATTCTTAGGTCGTTACATCCTTCCCCCCTTTTAGAAATTGTGTCCTCACAATTTTAAAATTGGGCTTTGAGACATCAATGAAAGTCCCACATTAGAAAAAGAGTCAATAAAAATATTCCATTAAAAGAAAGAAACAGATTTCAAAAGGCCACTAGAGATAACACATACTAGTAATCCATGATAACATGGATATAGAAGAGATAAATAACCATCATGTTATGATGGAGAGTGATAGAAAACATGATCAAGAAAAAGAAAACCACAAGAAAACCACAAACTTGTGATAGGTTAAACGGTCTTTGATTCCCCATTAGGAAAAGTAAAGAGTCATCTTTTTTTGTTTTATGTTCCCTTTAATAAAGTTGAATATTTTTATTATGATATTGACTAATAAAATAAGGAAATATGCTTAATTTTCGTGTAGGGTTTCATCCTTTAATAAGTTTCTACCAGAAACTCATCTTTTATCCAAACGATGGGTATTCAAGTTGAATTGGACACACCTGAAGCACTATAATCAACATTTATTGAATAACATGAATCAAAAATGACTTACCATATATTTAACCCATCTTTAGACATTATCCAAAACCAAAATAGTTAATACCTGATCAGATAATCCTCCAAAAGGATAATCCATTATAAAAATAAATACTACTATTAATCTCCAAAATTCAACAAACAATACCCAAAGCTAAAAAATACCATTCAATATGAACTTGTTCATAAAATTATTTAAATTAATACTAATTTTGATTGAAACCCAAAACATAGAAAGAATTGATTATGTAGTCTTCCACTGTAAATCTTATTATTTATCACTGGATAACATTAACTACACATAAAGTATCATACTTAAAAGTTATTAACCTAATCACATGTTCTCGATGATTGGTTACACTTTTCCACAAATGACCTAAATATTTATATGTCCATAATAAAAACATAGATTCTTCAAAAATAAAATTCCACCATTACTCCTCAATTTAAATCCCAAATTATTATATTTTCCTTGGGCATATAGTGTTCCCAAAAGAGCAAATATCTTCCAAAATAAAATTAATCACTTAATCACCAAATCATTTTCCTATAATAATGATATACATTTGATAAAACAAAATATCTGAAATCAAATTATTCTTGATCAATAAAATCATTTAAATAAAATGAAAAAGTCATTCTAACCTGGGACATCATGCAGAACACTGGTAGGCAATGCGCCCTAGTCACTCTTCGGTTGTAGGTTTGATTCCCATGGTCTTGCCAGACGTGATGGGTTGTCACCCATCTAGTGGGTTTTCACTTTTTCAAAAACCATATCATTTATATAATAGTCTCAAAATTAAAATAGTTTTCTAAAAAATAACCATATCCAATTTTATCCTCATTGTTTATCTAACACCTTTCATTTTGCATCCCAAATTGTTATAACCATTAATCACCTAAAAAAACATCAAATGAACCCCTAAGGTTATTCATTATGCCCACACCAGAAAATATAATTATTTATTGAATAACTCTTTCATATATCAAACATCAGGGTTTCAAATACTAGAAAAATTATTCCAATGTAATCCCATCATCAAAAGAGCCTTAATGCGAGTATGAATTTCATCAGCCTAAAATCTACCATTACTCTTGAATACCTTATATGTATACTAATTACTCATTCGACATTCTTCATGATCATTTAACCATTTTTTTCCAAATTATTTCATAATACTTTTTTTTACAATCAAAATCATGAATCATATCCTTAGAATAAATAATTTCAAAACATCAGCTAAGAAATAATCCATACCAACCATTAGTCATTATCAATTTACACATCCAGAAGTAGAATGTAATTAGGAATTTTTAAACATATATTTGTATGTTTCTTCTGATATCATTACCAAACCATCTTTATAGGACATCTATTTGTATAATGACCATGCACACCACATTTAAAACATACAATTGATCCCTATGAAAGAAGATTTTTCTCTTTCCTGGAGTCAATCAGATGCTTCCTTTTTTAATGGAAGTTTATTGCGTTATGACCTTCATTACCACATCTATAGCATCTTCTCGTCACTTTGAAACATTTTATTAGGTGTTTCTTACCACATTTTTGATACATAGGCTTTTAATATACTTACCTTAATTATTATTTTCCTAAACCTCTATAGGGATTTGTTTCATGCATATACGATTCCATATAAAAAGAACCATGGTTCAGGTGGTCAATAATGACTCCAGAAATTTGGATGAAAATAACCAAAAGAGTTCTCATTACAGCTCCCATTTCATTAAATTTCTTATTTAGAAAACCGTCACAATTTTCTTCACATCCATTGTTACTTTTGTTCCTTGAATATCCATCCATTTACTAAAACCAAAAAAGTTCAGTGTGATTATATCAGTAAAATCATAATTTAATATCTTATGATGAGGATATATACTAACATATACTTATTCATTTTATCTTAAACTCATTCAATTTATCGAAAATTGCTATCAATCATTCAAATATGATAACCATTATGATGATGTAACCTATGATTAATTAACAGCCAAACCACTATAGTTATCTAAAACAACCTCTGATACTAACTGTATGGCCCCAAACTTAATCATTACATAATCATTAATTGAGTTAATAATTCACATTGAGGATATTTTCAGGTTTAAATAATTAGATAATTAGGGTATAACTTATACATAACAACTTAATTATTACATGTAGACACTTATAGTCACTATTTATTTTTTTTCCATATAAAAAAACACTTAAAAAAGAAACATGTCTAGTTCAATTACTTTTCCATGATCCTAACCATAACTCTATTCATCTCTAAGTCATGTGTAAAATATTTCAAACTTTGGATGAGCATTCGAAGCTTATTAAGTGATACATAAAGATGGAAAACTGTAATTTTTTCCAAACAACATGTAAACCCTGAATAATGTATTAAAAATTAATACATTTCACCAAAATGATGTTGTAAAAACACATCAAGTAATATAATCTCATTTCTTAAATTTTTTGTAACCCAAAGACTAATGTAAAGCTAATAGAAAACAACATATCGAATATAAAGGTAAGTTGGGACATAAAAATAATTTAATATAATAACCATATAGTTGACATACACACATATCACTAAATGGAATAGACATATTGATGAATTCCATACCCAATGCATTGAAGGTTATAACGTAACCACCCATCCTGGGTTTATCACATACACACCCTTCATTTGGATTATCACGTAACCACCTATTTGGTTTATCAAGTAACCACCTGTAAAATGTCCAACTACCGTTAAATAATCATAAAATAGAAAACAAGCATAAATGAAAAATAAAATTTCCACACTATAAACACAAGTGAATATTATTATATATAGAAATTTCAACCCATTTCCAAAACCAATTAAAACATTTCATAAAGAGATATTTAAATCAAAGTATCACATACCTCATTAAACTTTTAAAATTTTAAATCATTCAGATACATATATATAAATTCAAAAAACCCATGTTTACAACATGGACATTAAATAAAAGGTTTTAGAAGAACAAATCTGTAAAACATTTAAAATGGCGATTTAGTTAAAGAGTCCCTTGCCACATGAGAAACTCATGAATAAAAATAATTAAGGAATAACATTAAATAAAACATTAAATATAATGAGAAAAGAAAAATTCATGATATTAAATTTCAAAAGGTTTTTATAGACACCTTATAGTTTAATAAAGTTGAAAAACATAATCACACGCCTCAATGAATGAATATTGAGATGAAGTCCCTTACATCGTGTCCGACTTGACTCGTTCATTCTTTAATTTCATGAATAATAAACATAAGTTAATTTATAATTTATTCAGAACCTTTTTCATGTTTATTATTCATTTTAAATCACTTATTACCACATTATAAAAATTACATAATTATTTAGGCTATTATCTGTCATTTTGTCGATATTGGGTACTTGAGTCAAAAATGATCTTTTTATAGTTACAATTTGTACCGGTTGTCAAAATTCCATTATATCTAGATTATAATTCATATATATATATCCTATATATACACTATATTTTTATTTATAATATTCCATAACATTTGAATATAATAAATTAAATGCACTGTTCGTCGATACGATAAGTCGTAGATACGCATGAATACTACTTTCATTTCTATTTTATATTTCATAGACTGAAAACATAATGATACATAGGTAAATTATAATTATAGTTCAATATCATATTTTATATATGTTACATATGTTCATTAACTCCATCCTTTATATGTTCTATGTATGGAATGAACGATTCATATCACTGTGAGGGGGCGGTAGTCTGCGCTTCCTTGAATAAAATTATCTTGTTTACAAAATGTGAAAAGAATAATGGTATGTTGTAAATAAAAATTACATAAGCATAAATACAATAAAAAATATATCATATAAATATAATACCATCATAATGGAAACTATGAGAGGCAGTATGAGATAATTGAACAATCATCGTTTCACGACGCAGTAGTTTGTCGTCCACATAAACAATATGTTCTAAATCTATTAGATGGAGTTGTCTGTATGTTTAGTTATAATAATTAACAAAAGAACATCCTAGTATATTTAGGATATTGGTGATGTTAGTTAATCATATAATAAGAATAGAATAGGAAGTAAAGAAGTAGAATATTGGAAAGGATCATTAGAGAAGGCACAACCTCTTAAAACGAGTAAATCCCGTTGATTTGAGCCAAAAGGAATTCTTTAATTGAATTCTTCCTAAGGTAAGTATTATATGAAGAATAGGGGGATGTTTTTATCTTATTGGAGCATTGTTTTGAGGAGACAAGTGTCTTGAGATGTGTGATTAAGGGGTTAGAGGTTGTGGCCTTTTATAAGAGGGAGGAGGGGTACTTTAGGAATGTCTTAAAAGATTATTTTATTATAAACTGAATTTAGATTTTTAGAAAATCCATAACTCAATTAATTAGAAGATAATATATGTATTGATAGAAATAATCTCAACCAAAAGGTTTTAGACAAGGTTTGTTTTCAAATTTATCCTTATCATTTAGCATTAACCCCTAGTTAACTAATTTCACTATTACTATGTCTTCTTGAATATTTGTACTATATGGTTAATATAGTTACCATAAAATAAAAATAGATCTTAAAGTTGACCAGTAATAAAATTTAAATAATTATATATGTCATTTGGCCAAATAATATATTTTTAGGACTATTATATCATTTAATAAAATATTGTTTTAAAAACAAATTTATGTGAATTTTAATACTATTCATATCATGAATTTGAAAAATACATAACAAATTTATTATTTAGAAAAAAATCATAAATTAAATGATAAAAATTCCAAATAATCCCTATAATTGAATGATTGAATAAAAATATTCAAAATAAATATATTTTAATATATATAATCTCATTTATTTAAATTATTCATTAATAAGGTAATCACTACATCATCATTGTGACATAAATATATTTATTACTTTGATTTATAAAAATTATAAATAAAATAAAATTATGTCAAAATATTTTCATATTTCTAATTACTATTAATAGTAAAAAATTAACTTATATATCCCCATATAAAATTTTATTTAGTAAAAGATACATGTTTAGGTTATATTTTCTTTATCTTTAAAATAAAAGTAATTAAATGCCATTTACACAAACAAGATGATCCATGGGTTTCTAAAACCGACCCAAGGATTCCCATGGTTAGAAATATCTCATCCAATAGGGTTAGGACATGTTTTAGTGTAATTTAATATAATTATAATATTATTGTTTACACTTATTTACCAAATTTACCCTTTAACGATGGTAAATAAAATATTTACAGAAGTTACTATTCATAATGTCTAATAATAAAAGGTACCAATTTACACAATTTGGACTTCATGATTTCAAATATGGAATCCATTTTTCCATATTCAAAAGTTAGAATCTAAAGTAATTAATTTATGATTAATTCCCTTCATCTAAACCAAAAAGAGGGTTTTTAAAAAACAATAACTATCAAAATATTGACTTTTGTTTATGTCAAATTTAAAAGTGAAATTGTAACAACCCATGTTTCCTTAAAAATAAATGTAAATTCATAAAACAATTTATAAGTAGATATTTTTTTAACTAGCTTTTAAATCATAACTCTTTCACTTCTATGTTTGGAATTTCATGAAACTGTCATCTACAATTGGGTTTAGTATGTTATTTAGAGTCTCATGGAACCAACTTTTTTTGGCGAATAGTAACATAACCTTATGAATAGTAATATTAATAGTAATATGACCCAAATGAATAGTAAATTTTATTATTATTTTATTTTATTAAGGATTTAAGATAATAACATCTAGGTTAATTTTTCATTGTGCTATAGAAGTAGTTACAGAATTAGAATTGTTAATTTTTGAATTAAGTATGACTTTACCTAAAAACTAAAATAATAATATTTACAAAATTCTTTTCAAAAAATGTACTATATTTTTTAAATCTACATGCCATTAAATGGTTAGGGTGAATTTTGGTAATTTTTTTGAAATAGTTTATTTTTCAGTGAATAGTAAAAAATACTGTTTTTAGTTTCGGTGTGTTAATGACATCATTATTGATATAATAATGATTTCATAAATTTGGTAGAATTTTTTATAGCTATATAATAAGTTAGGTGTACCAAGTTACTTATTCCATGGGAAAATACCATTGGAAAGCCCATGGTTTTGTAAATACCACCAATGATGTGTCCCATGAAAATTATTAAAATATTCCCTTAATTTTCCTATAAATACCAACTGATTCCTTCATTAACTACATTCCCAATTTCTCATCAAATAATATAT
The DNA here is from genome assembly GCA_963277665.1 of Viscum album. Taxonomy (NCBI): domain Eukaryota; kingdom Viridiplantae; phylum Streptophyta; class Magnoliopsida; order Santalales; family Viscaceae; genus Viscum; species Viscum album. Next base: position 707,507,905 of record OY728129.1, read on the forward strand.
ACCCTCATTACCTTCATAATATTCCTCCCGAGGTTTCCTCAAGCCCCCATGGTCCAAACATTCAAGTTCTTAGGGTTACACTACAATGTAAGAAAATTGTCAATTTCTTTCTTTTTTCCATTCAAGTTCTCTTTTATGTGGTATAACTATAATGTTTACATACCATATTATTATTTCCTTCTTATTCCTGATCTAATTTATATTATGATTCATTTCTAGGAAGTTGTCCATTTTACCCTCTCTTTTTATTATTTTCTAAAACCATGATGCGTAGCTGTTAGGCTGCCGAATTTTTCTAAGAGATTTATCACTTTTTCTTTTATTTTGAGTTCCTTCCTGATTCATTCTTCATATCTCCTTACACAAGAGGAATTAAATATCTAGAAATCATGTATATTATACATTTAATCATGTTTATGTAAAATTTCTCTTCATTATTCTTGTCTTCTCCCACTTATTTAAACAATAAAAACAATGTCCATTATGTGTTGAATTACCGACATCGTGGACGATGTTCTTTCATTTTACATTAATTCTTTCTAGTCTATTAAATAAATTATTTATATGGTTTAACCAAGATATAATATATGTTTTATTACTCACCCATGGTTCGGTAATTCTTTTTTACTCATGCATCAAATTTATAAAACAAAATGAGGCCGTTATTATCAAAGAACCACAAAAATGATCTAAATGAACATCATAAAAGTTTTAACTTATGAATCATCTCCATATTAAACATCAAAATGATAAATGGTAAAAATTATGGTACTGGAAATATGTAAATACATTTCCATACCATTTCTGGAATTTCACTTCCAATCGACAAGAACATCCCCCACGAACCAATCCTGGAAATCATGTTAAAAACTCACCCAAAAACAGTGCATGGAGCAAAATATTGACCATTAAAGGGATAAATTATGTCATGAAATGATAATTTAAGATGTTATAAACATGAAAATGTTTCTATACACTACCAATAACACTCTTTTAACCTTTATGAATTAAGTTTATGTATTTTTGAAGTAATATAGGCCTGAGGTAAGGGAATTCTTAACCTGATTTCCATTCATTGAGTTAACCTTATACTTCATTATTTATGTTCTATTTAAATTGTTTTTGTGATGGTTTATGTTTATATTATGTTTATTTACAGTATATATACATACCCCATCCACTCTATTATGTCTATCTTCAGCGTTATGTAATTTATAAGTGGCATTCCTTTTTTAAGAACCTCTTTTAAAATTCGGTTATATGAAATTCCAATGAAATGCCTTTAGGGAATTATTCATGTTTTATGATTATGTGTTGGTTCATGGGAATTATTTATGATTAAGCTTGTGAACCATATCTCCCTCCAATTCATTGGGTATGATTAAGGTGGAGGTCATCTGTATGGTTACTCCAAGTGTAACTGTGATGGTTACACAGAGCAAGGTAGATGTGAGGGTTACAAATTATAAGGTATCCAAAAATGGTTAAAAGATTATATAAGTAATTCCCCAAGATACCTATATGATTATATTTATGTTCTCATGTTTTGTTTCGATCTTGTGTTAATATCATGTTACATAATGTAAGTATATATGGGTGACAAGACTGTCTTTTGAAAATGCTTCAATACATTACAATTATTCATGGACTAATGTGATATTTCCTTTTCTTCTATCACCTACTGAGTTATTGTTCTCATCCCAATTATTTTAAATGATTTCCATAGGTTAATGGATGTGTAATACAAATAAATAGGCCTCGTTAAATGTTTAAGAATTGTTAAGGTGTCTTGTTTTATGTTTTAATGTTTAATATTTTGGAAAAAATGGAAACTATTTTTATGGTATCTACTCTGTAATAATGTGTAATGTTATGAATGTATTGTCCTAATTCTCTAAAATACTAAACCTTAATATATCCTCAATGTAAAATGAAGTGTTTTCTTGACTAAATTCACGATTATGTTGGTAATAAGGCTAGGTCCTTATAGTTGGTATCAGAGGATGGTTTAGATAACTTTTGGGATAGGGGGATGTTAATATAATACCACAAATGATTTTAACTTTATGATTAATTTGAAATGTTTTTGCATTTAACGATAACCATGTTGCTTCATCTAAGACATGTTTTTTCAGAATGTTTGTCTTCAGAAGGAACATGGATGATAAAGAGGAGATACACTGACAGAATAAAATCCTTCTAGAACTACAGCCCGAAATGGTAGGGATTGGAACTGAGCAGTTTGTGGCAGTAATGGTTTAGCTAAAAAAAGAAATAAATGGTGGTGGCATCCATGCAAGAGAACCAATAGAGGTATCACAACGAAACATGACAATAGTGGAACATTTTATGAGACAACATCCTCCTGCATTCAATGGTTCTTTTGACCAGTAGCTGCTGAAGGATGGATCAAATCCCTTGAAAAGATATTTGATGTTATGGGATGTTCAAAAAATCAAAAAGTTTGTCTTTCCATATATAGTTTTGAATGGGAATCTGATCTGTGGTGGTCAATGGTAAGGAATATCATTGGAAAATAGGATTTTGATTCCTTAGAGTGGGATGAATTTAAAAGGATTTTCCTTGAAAAATATTTTCATAAGGTGGTGCGACAATGAATGGAGAAGAAATTCATCGAATTGAAATAGATGGAGGAAGATTCAGTGGCTGTGTATGAAGTTAACTTCACTAGACTAACAAGGTATAATCCAAATCTTATTCTGGAACTTGATAGAAAAATCAACTGCTTTTACTCAGGACTGAAGCCAAGGTATCGAACTTCGTTGGCCTCTCGTGAATTCAAATGTTATGAGAAACATGTCCGTTGTGCTGAAAGGGTAGAGAAGGAGTTTTATGATGATATTGTTCATTTTGAAAATAAAGATAAGAAGATGTCCAGTTTGAAAGAAATGGGTAAGAATCAACCAAATAAATCTGATGGTATGAAAATCGAATTTCTGGTTTGTGAAAAGTGTGGCAAGAAACACCATGGGAATTGTCTTACAAAAACTGGTAAGTGTTTTAAATATGGTATGTTTGGACATATAGCCTCAGATTGTAACAAAAATGATCCAAATACTAATCCTGATAAGCAGATGGGAATGTGTTTTAAATTTTGTGAAGTGGGTCATTATGGAAATTCCTGCCCAAAGAGATATCTGAATGATGCAATGAAGTCATACTACAAGACGAAAGGTGTAGTGAGATACTTTAAGACTAAGTCAGAAGATTTCGGGCCATCCAACAATGTTGTATCAGGTATTTTTTAGTTCACAGAGATTTTGATAAAGTTTTGTTTGATATGAGTTCTACACATTCTTTCATCTCTAAGAAATTTTCTGGTAAATTGGAAATACCACCTCAATAAATGAGACCCGAACTCGTTGTTAAAACACTATGGGGAAATGTTATAGAAAAGTGGAATTAAAAGAATCTTTCTATTGTGGTCTATGGATAGACTTTACCTACCAACCTTTTTGTTTTACCCTTAATTGATTTTGATGTTATTCTAGGAATGGACTGACATTCTGATTATCATGCTCTGATTGAATACAGAGCTAAAGAGTTGTTTTCTAGAAAGTGTTTTAGTTTGTATACAAGAATGAACACATAAAATTGATAACATATCAAGAAGCCACCTTGCTCATATTGTTGAAAATAAGGGAACTATTTAAATTAATGATGTCCAGGGGTAAATGAATAACATTATGATTTTCATGATGAGTTACCCAGTGTCATACCTGATCGAGAAGTCGAATTCACAATTGACTTTGTTTCTGATGCTAAGACAATATCAAAACCCACATATCGTATGGCTCCAATAGATCTTCTTGAATTGAAAAATCATTTTCTGGATTTGCTTGAAAAAGGATTTATTCATCCTAGCACTTCACCATGGGGAGACCCTATTTTTTTTGTTAAAAAGAAAGATGGTTCCCTAAGACTTTTCATTGATTATAGTGCTTCAAATAACATCACTGTTAAAAACAGTTATCATTTTCCTCATATTGATGACTTGTTTGATCAGATCTAGGGAGCTCAGTACCTTTCTTAGATTGACATGAGATATGGATACCATTAGCTGAAGTTGAAGGAGGATGAAATCCCCAAAACTTCCTTACTTACAGGATATGGGCATTATGAATTTTTTGTTTTTCTGTTTGGATTAACTAATGCACCTGTTGTATTCATGAATATTATGAAGAAAGTATTTCATGAGTTCTTGGATATGTTTGTGCCTGTATTTATTAATGACATTCTGGTATTTTCTAAGAATAAATAGGAGCATAAAAAACATATAAGGGTTGTTTTACAAAATTTAAATGAAAACAAATTGAATGGAAAATTCAGAAAGTGTGATTTTTGTTTGCAACATATTTATTTTCTTGGTAACATTGTAAATAAATATGGAATAAAATTTGATCCTACCAAAACAAATGAAGTTGATGAATGGCCAAGACCCACAAATGTTACAGAGATTCGTAGTTTTCTTGGGTTAGCAGGTTATTAAAGATGGTTTGTTAAGAACATTGCACATTTATCTAGCATGATAACTATGTTAACACGAAAAGTTTAAGATTTGATTGTATAGATGAATGTGATGTTTGTTTTCTGGAACTGAAGAAGAGATTGGTGAATGCTCTAGTTTTGTCCTTACCTTCTCGAAATGGTGAGTTTTTCATCTATAGTGATTCTTCATTGAATGGACGTGGTTGTGTTTTGAATCAAAATGATCAGGTATTTCTATATGCTTCGAGACAACATAAACCTCATGGGATAAATTATCCCACACATTTTTTGTAATTGGAAACTCTGGTTTTTGCTTTGAAAATTTCGAGGCATCATCTATACGGAACCAAATTCCAAATATATACTGACCATAAAAGACTAAAGTATATGTTCACTCAAGATGAATTATATATGAGGCATACAAGATGTCTAGAACTAATGAAATATTATGAATACTTGATCAATTACCATCCTGGAAATGAAAAGAAAGTAGCTGATGCCTTATGTCAGAAACGTCTTGAATCAATAAACATGTTACATTTTGAACCTGATCCCTTGATTAATGATTTTATGACTTTTGGCATTGAAGTTGTTGGAGAAGAGAATACCTCTGTTTTGTTTTAGGTTTCAGTGTAGTCTTTGTTGACAGACAAAATTAAGAAAGCATAGAAGGAAGACCATGAGCTATAGAAAAAGTGGAATTGATTAAAATGGGTAAGTTCCCAAAATTTAACATTGACAAAGATTGTGTTTTATGATTTGGGAAAAGGATGTGTATACCTGATGATTCTTAGTTGAAGAACGATTTGGTGTTCGAAGATCATAGTTCTCCATTTTATGTTTATCCTGGTAGTACTAAGATGTACTTAGACCTTTAGGAGTATTATTGGTGGGATGGAATGAAAAGAGATATTTCTGATTTTACCATGAAATGTTTGATGTGTCAATAGGTTAAAGGAGAGCGGAAGTTACCAAATGGGATGCTTCGTCCTTTTCTAGTGCAAAAGTGGAAATGGGAGAATGTATCCATGGACTTTGTGGTGGTATTACCAATGAATTCTTGAAGTAACAATACGATTTGGGTTTTTGTTGATCGGCTAACCAAGTCTACACATTTTATTTCTATTCGAGATACAATGACTTTGGACCAGATTTATCGATTGTACCTCAATGAGATTGTTAGGCTACATGGAGTTCTTCTTTCCATTGTATCTAACCAATATCCCAGGATGACTTCTAACTTTTGGAAAGGACATCAGATGTCATTGGGTATAGATTTAAATTCCAGTACAAATTTTCATCCTCAATCAGATGGGCAGTTAGAATGAACGATTCAAACTTTGGAGGATGTGCTTCGAGCTTGTTCAATGGACTATCAGGGAAGTTGGGATCATGATCTTTCATTAGTTGAGTTTTCTTATAATAACATTTTTCATTCCAGTATTCATATGGAATATTTTGAGGCCATGTATGGGAAGTGATGTCGGACTCCAAAGTTTTAGGATGAAGTCGGTGAAAGAAAGTTCATGGGGATAGAATTTGTAGAAGAATTGGCTGAGAAAGTGAAGATGATCTAGAAGCACATGAGGACAGTTTAAAGAAGGTAGAAAAGGTATACATAGAATAGAAGGAAAGACTTCTCTTTCGAGTTAGGTGACCATGGTTTCCTTAAAATCAATCTATGGAAAAGTGTGATTCGTTTCGGTAAGAAAGGGAAACTAAGACCATGGTTCATCTGTCCTTTTGAAATATTAGAGAAAGTTGGAACAGTGGAATACCGCGTAGCTTTTCCTCTGAGATTGTTTTAGGTACACAATGTTTTTCATGTTTTAATATTGAGAATGTATGTTCCAGATTCAGCACATGTCTTGAGTACAGAAGTAGTTCAACTGAAAGAGAACCTCTCTTATGAAGAGAAAATAGTTCAGATTCTTGATCGAAGGGAACAAGTATTGCGGAATAAGGTAATCTACCAGGTAATGGTTTTTTAGAAAAACCACATGGTTGATGAAGCAACATTGGAGTCTGAAAATTCTATGAGGGAAAAGTACCCTCAGTTGGTTAATAAGTAAATAAAATTTAGAGGATGTAATTTCCAGAAGGTGGGGATAATGTAACACCCCAATTTTTTCTAAAAATAAATTGAAATGCATGGAACATTGTTTTGAGTAGATATTTTTTCTAACTATACTTTAAAACATAACATTTCCCCTTCTATGTTTTGATTTTCAAGAAACTGGGATCTAAAATTGTGATCAATATGTTATTTGGAGTCTATTGGAACCAAATTGTTTTTGGTGAATAGTAACATACCCTTATGAATAGTAATATGATTAGTAATATGACCATAATGGATAGTAAATTTTATTTTTATTTTATTTTATTAAGGCTTTACGATAATAAAATCTAGGTTAGTTTTTCATTATGATATAGAAGTAATTACAGAATTAAAATTGTTAATGTTTGAATTAAGTATTATTTTATTTAAAAATTAAATTAATAATATTTAGAAATTTATTTCAAAAAATCGACTTCCTTTTTGAAATATAGACACCTATAAATGGTTAGTGTTATTTTTGGGAATTTTTCTCAAACAGTTGATTTTTCAGTGAATAGTAAAAAAAAATTAGTTTTTAGTTTCGGTGTGTTAATGACAGCATTAATGATATAACAATGAGGTCATAAATATGGTCCACTTGTGTATAGTTAACTATTTTTTGAGGTTTCCCATGTGTATTATACCATGGGAAAATACCATGGGCAAGCCCATGGTTTTGAAAATACAACCAATGAGGTGTCCCATGGAAATTATTAAAATATTCCCTTACTTTAAATATAAATACCATCCCATTATTTCCTTAACATAATTCCCAATTCCTCTTAAATGATGATCTGTCCTCCTTACCTTCATAGTTGTGCTCCCAAGGTTTTCTCAAGCCCCCAAGGTCCCAACCTTCATGTTCTAAGGGTTACTCTACAGGTTAAAAAAATTCTCAATTTCAGTCTTTTTACATTCCAGTTCTCTCTTATGTGGTATAACATTAAAGTTTCCAAACCATATTCTTATTTATTTATTATTATTAATCTATTGTATATTATTTTTCATTTCTGGATGGGTGACCCTTGTCCACTCTCTTTTTATTATTTTCTAAAACCATGATTTGTAGCCATTAGGCTGCCGAATTTTTGTAAGAGATTTGAATTCCTTCCTGAATCTTTCTTCATATCTCCTTACCAAAGAGGAATGAAATCTCCAGAAATCATGTATATTATAGATGTTATCATTCTTAGGGAAAATTACTCATCATTATTATTCTCATATCCAACTTATTTAAGGAATAAAAATATTGTCTGTGATGTGTTGAATTACTGACATCCTGGATGATGTGATTTAATTTTCCATTAATTATATTAGGTATGGTCATGAAACAATTTATATGGTTCGACCAGGTTATAATATATGTTTTACGACTGACCCATGGTTCTGGAATTCTTTTCTACTCATGTTTCAAATTTATAAAACGAAATGATGTCATTATTATCAAAGAACCACTAAAATGATCTAAACAAACAACATTAATGTTTTAACTTATGAATAATACTCGTATTAAATAAGAAAATGATAAATGGTATAAATTATGGTACTAGGAATATTTAAATACCATTCCATTCCAATTTTGGAATTTCACTTCCAATCGACCAGAACATCCACCATGAACAAATAATGGAAATCATGTTAAAAACTCACCCAAAAACAGTTGAAGAAGTAAAATACTAACAATTAAAGGGTGAAATTACATTATGAAATGTTAATATAAGATGTTATAAACAAGAAATTTTTTTTAAACTATAATTAACACTAGTTTAACCATTATACAGGATGTTTAAACAAGATTTAAGTAAGACAAACCCAAGGTAAAGGAATTCTTAACCCGATTTTTATTCTTTGGGTTAACCTTCCACATTATTATTTATATGCTATTTAAATTATTTGTGTGATGGGTTATGTTTATATTATATTTAATTATGAGAATATATAGTATATATACCTAATACATCGACTATATTAAGTCTTTTTTCAATTGTATGTAATTTGTAAGTTGCTTTTCATTTTAAAAAATCTATTTTAAAATTCAGTTTTATGAAATTCCAAAGTAATGGTTTTATGGAATTATTCATTTTTATGATTATTTTTTGTTCTTGGGAATTATTAATGTTAAATTATGGGACCTATATCTCCCTCCAATGCATTGGGTATGAGTATTTTGGAGGTCGGACATATGGTTACTCAAAGTGAAACTACGATGGTTACACTATATAAGGTTGTCGTGAGGGTTGCAAACTATAAAGTAGTCATGAATGGTTAAATAATTATGTAATTAATTCCCCAATATCCCTATATTATTATATTTATGTTCTCATATTTTTTGTGGATCTTGTGTAAATCTCATGTTATACAAAGGAAGTATATATGGGTGACAAGAATTTCTTTTGAAAATGCTTCCTTACGTTACGAGTATTCATGGACTAATGTGATCTTTCCTTCGTTTCCATCCACTAATGAAATTTTGTGCTCATACCAAGTTTTTTAAATGATTTTAATAGGTTAATGGATGTGTAAGACATTGAAGGAAGCCCTGTTAAATGTTGAATAATTGTCAATCAGTCTTGTTCTAAGTTGTAATGTTTTATATTTTGGAAAAAATGGAAAATGTTTTTATGGTATGTACTCTAAAATAATGTGTAATGTTATGAATGTATTGTCCTAATTGTCTAAAGCTCCAATCATGAAAAGATCCTCAATGTAAAATTAAGTGCCTTATTGGCTAAATTCAATATTATGTATGTAATAAGGCCAGGTCCTTATGTAAATTTCTTCCAATGACCATAATTAGATAAAATGATTACAATATAATCCAAATACACATTAAAACCAATTTAATTAATAGTATAAAAAAATCAATAAATTATATGAAAATGAATTATTGAATTAAAATAAAATATTTTTCACTATTAATAAAAATATGAATTGTGTCAAAAAAATACCAAAAATTTATCAAAAGTAAATTTGATGTTTTTATTCTATATAAGATGTTTATTTTTTTAAATAGAACATATAACAGTGGAAAAAACATGATTTAAAAAGGGGTTTCCATCAAAATTCGGTAAAAAACGTTTTAAATATATTAGATATTTTAATGCTAAAATCAAATTCATTCTTATTTGAAGCCTCAAATATTCAATAGGTAAATGTAAAAACATTTTATAAATATGTAAAATCATAATATAGTTAGTATTGTTTACTCTTCGAAATACAAATGCTATGTGTTATCTATCATTTAAAATAATTGTACAATTATATTATTTTTTGGTATAACACAATGTTTTGTACAACATATGATTTCAAAGAAACTCGTGGTTGTGTGTTGAGTATGATATCAGACAAAATTTCCTATTTAATATAAAATTAATATCTTATGAGTAAATTGAAATAGATATGAAAATTTATCATTATATATACTTGGGTCATAACATAAAATTTATGAGATTACATAACAATGATCAATGTAAGAGGACCAATAAAAATACAAAAAACCAAGCAGTTATTATCCAAAATGTGACTTTAACGTATAATTGATAATAAAAAGTTAATAAAAAATGATTTGAAAATCATATATGGTATTATAAATATTATTTTTGTCCTTTAATAGATGTATAATAAACAATTATTAATCAAATGGTGGGTTTTAACATGTACCGTGGTTGTTGAAACAAAATGTAATGGATTTTCCTCTGACTTTTTTCTTCTGTGAGTCGCATTACATATTCACCATCCATTAATTTTAGGTGGTGCATATAATTACCATTACTATATTCTATAATTCTTATACTAACAATTATAGGTATTTATTTATATATATATATATATTGATCTCTACTTCACTGGGTCTACATTTTAAACATTACCAAAGTGGTAAGGGATTCTTGTTTCAATTTTCCTTCATTGAGAATTATGTTTTGTTATAAACATATTGTATTTTATGAGTTATATATATATATATATATCACCATTGACATATAATATCATTAATTTATTTATCATCATGATATTATGAGATTTATTTAATGATATTATTTTATATGGATCATGATTAATATTACCAATATTGTAAGAGTTTTATGATTCACTCTCATCATTTTTCAATCTTGGTCGTGATTATACTTCTAATTATGAATTATTTTGATCTATATCTCAATAAATTCCTGAATTTTAGTATCCTCTAGTTATTTCTAGAGAATTTATTTCTTCTATTAATTTCCCTATTTTTTTGTACTCAATAGGTCAAAATAATGGTTTAATGAAATATCGTATTTATTTATATCATCATCCCAAAACCACCATTTAATTGAAAAAAAACGTTTTCTAAAAACGTTTTCAATAATTTTTTATATTAATAATATTATTTCATAAATATATTTTTACAGAATTTTTTATTTTTTAAAAAATTTAATGGAATATTCATTTTTTATCAAACAAAACCCATTAATGTTTTACCAAAAATGTTAAAGGAATATTCAATTTAATGTGTATGAAAGGGGCAAAATTTCATTCCATCATTACCATTATTTATTTGGAATCTCTATTTATTATTTCTTATTTATATTTTTAATTAAAACTATTTTTAATATTATTTATTATTTATTATTTTTTTAAAGTAGAATGTATATTTTCAAAATTAATGGTTTAAATGATTTTTAAATAATTATTTATATGATTTAAATGTATATTTTCAATGAAAATGATTTAAAAAATCTTTTATCTATTTTTTTTGAAAAATAGATTATTAGTGAAAGTTAATTTTATATAATAAATGCACCATGTTTCAATTCAAAAATATTTTACTTCTATGATGAAATATATTGATTAAACCTATTCCTTACCGGGGATATAAACCAAGGGTACCATTTTTATTCATTTTTTGAATGGTTTATGTTTATAATGGAATGATTTTTATTAAACCTACTTCTTTTCATCGGTTATGGTATAATGAAATAATGAATTGATTATGAAAACCATATATTTTCCATTGATTTTTATAAGAATAAATGTTATGGAAAACCATTACATTTCACAGCTTATGATATGATGGATGGTTTATGATCTTGTAGAAAAAATACTTATATTTTAATTATGTAATGGGGGAGACCTATATCATCCTACAATGCCTTTGGAAAGGATTTATATGTGAAGATATATACATGATTGTAATGGGTAGTAAAACTCAGTGAATAAGGGACTTGGTCTACTTGGATGGACTTGGTAGTGAACATTAACTACTAGGTTGATTTATCGAGTGAACCCATTACAATATGATATCCATATAAATTATCCTTGTATATTATCTAAATGATTTTATATGCTTATGTATATATCACAATTCTATAGTTTAGTTTAATTATAGGATCTCATGGATCTTTTTCTTTGACTTCCTTATGATTCATGTCTTATGAGATTCCAATCATTATGACACTAGTGAAGAGTTTATTCTATGACATACAGGTTATGGTTTTCATATGTTATGATCAGGATCTCATGCCAATATGATCTTCTTAAACATAGAAATCTCCCAATTTTAAACATAATGATCATCTTAGTTCACCCTTTCTTATGATTCATTTACCAAGGTTAAATACAAATATATTATTTATCATATTATTAATAAAGGTACATAATATGAAGAACATAGTGGGAGATGATTTAGTTCACCTATGTACTAGTTTTTTATATTCAATGGTTTCCAATTTCACTATACCTTTAGGAAATTTAGTCTTGTATTTGTGTAATGTAATGAATTTTCATCAAAAATTGATGTAACCTCTATTTATTAATTTCCCTTTTCAATATAATAAAACTATAACTAATTTTATTAAAATAGATATTAGCCAATGTATGGTAGCCGTTGAATAAGCGGGTACAAATTATTACGACCAACATAAGATATAAAAGATAATTTTAATATTTTTTCAATAATATTTGCTGATTATATATTCATGTATTTTTATTTTTAAAATATTTTTTTTAAAATGAATATTTTTTTGTTTCATATAAATATGATAGGCAATAAATTTATATGTATGGTTAACGAATAAAAAAATATCTTATATAAAAAATAGTTTCACAAAATGTTATATTTTTTTATTTTAATTTTTAATTTTTTTATTTTAGAATGTGATTTTGGATGAAATAAATTTACTTCTAAAATTATCATAGCATTATTATCAATATAAATGTTTTTTGGGTTTTTCTGAGAAGCATAATTATTAGTTGAATAACACTAAATACCATTTTTACATGTTAAATGGATTTTATGATATTATTATTACATAAGTATGAACTATAAATTCATGAAAACATTTTTTATGATAAATTATGTTATTTATAAGTGTCTTTTTAATAATTTAAATATTATATTTACTTAGAAAACACATTTTTGACATTTTTGAACATAACGTAAATTTTATAAGGAAACTGTTTATAATATATTATATAATTAGAATATAAAAATTAATTATTATCACTTTTAGAGAGTGAATAAAATATAATTATTTTGAAATTGAACTAATTTGGAAAGGATAATTTTATGTGGGTTAATTATCATGGGCATAAGGGTTAACTTACCTTTATAAAAAAACTAGTTATGAATATAAAAGATAAAATATTAAAAGTTTAAAATTAAAATTTCAATGAGTTAAAAACTTGTTTAAAATAACAATGGGAATGGTTTTCTAGGATATTTCATGAAATTATCCCTTATCTACTCCATCAAAATCTAATTTGGGTGTTAAGTATCATGAGGGTGACTTCATATTATTAAATTGTTTTTGTATTTATAAAAATGCCTTGCATTTTCAGTTATAAAATTGTCACTCCTCTCATGAAATCCAGTCACATCATAACCCACTTTGATCAGCTCAATATCTACAGAAAATATTCTATAGAATTTATATCTTCCTTTAAGTGGATCTATTATTTTGATAATTACATCCCCCATTGTCTTAACCCCCTCTATAAAGGAGATAATCCAAGAAGTTAAGTATAAATTTCTGAACACTCCATTCTCATTTCAATTATATTTTATGAAAATATTCTTCCTCAAACTCTATGAAATCATCAATAAAATGATTTTATATGTATCATTAGAGTGTTGGTAAGTTATTATAACTACATTATAGACATTAAACATCTTTTCTGATTCATATGAGAAAAACAAAATCCCCATTTTTGTGTTGTGTGGACTATCACCTCCAAGATACAACGTGTTTCATTTTTCCTTCAACACTATAAATGGATAGTAATAATAATGAATTTAATACATACATATTAAATTTAGGATATATTTAATATTCTTAATTAATAAATAAAATTTATCCTTTTCTCTTTCTATGGAAAATGATTTTAACATCCATTCATATGGGTGGACCGCCACCTCTATGGAACAATGGATTCTTATTTTTCTATTAACAACATGCTTACATGGATTCTCATGAGAATTTTTTTATGGGATAAATACGATTTTAATGATTTTTTAATGTTCTAGAATGAAACATTAGACACCTATTAGGAAATTGATAAATAAAAAAGCATGTTGTCTTAAATCATCCAAAAGAGAATTCTAAGATGAAAAAATTATTTCTTCGTACAAGAATATAAAATCATATAGGTTATATGAATCACATAATTCTATTAAATCCTAGTATAAAATAGTAACAAATATTATATAATTTCATTATGATTCTTGTATAATGATATTACATCAAAATCGTTGCATGTTCCTATTTCGGTCATTTTAACAACCTATATGAACAATGAAATAACTTTTTTATAGGTTAAATTAATAATTTAATTTCATGTAATATATGATATAAATATTTAATCCTTACATTTTATAGGTTATTCTATAGTAATATAAAATTATAACTATTCATATAAAGAAAACCCATTTTTTTGAATCATCAAAGTGTGAACATCATCAAATTTAAATTTCAATACAATAAACAATATACTGATAAAATAAAATTTAAAAATTATTAAAAAAATTTAAAACATAAATTTTAGTAATTTTAATAATCTAAAAATTATGATATTTAATAGAAGAATGATTAATAATAAAATTATTTCAATCTATTTTAATGTGATCTTAATTACTCACACCAGATATAGAAAATATATAATTACTAAATTTAATAAATATATGGAAAAAATTTAATTGATGTTTATAAAATTATATAGATAAAGATATGTTTATAAAATGGTTGATTATGATATTTATTTTATTTATACAAGAGTTTAGAGTGTGTTTAGCCTAAGTTGGAATTGAGGTAAGGGGTTTTTTATAACAAATAAAATTTCAAGAGACTTCTTACATAACGTGTAATGTGATACCATTAATATAGGTTTATTATTTTGTAATAAAATTAATTTACCATATTATTGATGTTTCATGATCCATTCCATGTTCCTTATTTAAATGCACTTCGATTCAAAAGAGAAATTTTTTGAAAGGGATTTTGATAAAAATATTACTCAAACCACAATAGTCTCTATTTTCAATGTTATTTTTAAAATAATTATTTTTTAAAAATGATAAACCAACTTGTGAATTATTATTCATTATTAAATATTCACTATTTTCATTGTATATTCATTTATTTTCAAATGTTCCATCAAAATTTCATTTCA
Organism: Viscum album; assembly: GCA_963277665.1. Taxonomy (NCBI): domain Eukaryota; kingdom Viridiplantae; phylum Streptophyta; class Magnoliopsida; order Santalales; family Viscaceae; genus Viscum; species Viscum album. Next base: position 707,523,155 of record OY728129.1, read on the forward strand.
CATTTGACACATATTTCACCAAATTAGTTTTGTATAAGTGAAATAGACTTCTTTACCAATTCTTGATCACTGATCTTCTTCTTTCCATGTTAGTATTTATTGTATTATTTTAGAAATGTCATTATATCTTCTTAAAGAAATTAAAAATTCCTTTTTTAAATACTTGAGATAATTTTGAAATTTTTATTTTTATTTTTAACATTTCATTTATTGGTAGTTTTCATCAAAATGTGGAATGATTTTTTTTGATTTTATATGTGTTCATATTTTTCCATTTTCAATGTGATGATTTATCTATATATTTTTCATGGTTTCTAAAATAAATTATTTTTATAATAAATTTAGTAAATAATAATTTTAATAATCATTCCAATGATCAAAAATATTTCTTATTTCAATAGTTTTTTAATAGAAATGGAATGTGTTGTTTATCTAAATCATTATTCTTTCAAAAAATTTATATGTGGTCATGGACATTCTATAAACGATTCCATGAAAATTCTGTCACTGGATGGAATATATAATTCCCACCTTTTTTGTGGAATTATCCATCACTACTTTTTTCTATCAAACATACACTACGTATAAATATGAACTATATACCAATGTTTTCCCTATTAGAATACCATATTTTAAATCCATTAGATTTCAATTTTTTCACTAAGGTTCCATACATTGGTTTAATATGAATATGATTATTTTTATAGTATACCCTTTAATAATATTATCTTAATACCACCTGATTTATTTCATTGATCGAATGATATTTTTTGAATAAGATATTTTGTGTCTTTATATACACATTTATCTTACATGGTTTTATATTTTTAGTATTTTTAATATAATTCTCTTTTATTTTAATTATGATAATATATTTTAATGTATATGAATCCCATTTTAATTCCATGTTTTAATTATGAAGTTTGTAATAAAACCCATTTTATTTCCACAAGTTAATTATACAGTAAAAAGTGAATGATTTTCATATAAATTCATCATGGAAAAAATTATTTCCATGGTCTCATTGTGATATGATGAGTGAATATTTTTTCAATTAAAACATGTATGTATGGATGAATTCTTTGAGTAGCTGTATATCAACCAAAAATTCATTGATTGTAAATTTATACCTCACGTGATAAGTATTCAATAATAAATTTTAGTTTTCTATATTTGTGGGAAATGATGTTTGGGAGAATAAAATTAATGTTTCACTATATTAATTCTGGATCCATATTAGGAATATTGCATAGTATTGTGCTTATTTGGATTCGTATGTCATACTCTCATGCCTCATGTTAATTAACTGATCCATGTATTATGTTTTTACTTTCTATATTTTATGACGTATGATCTATACTTTATTAAGTATCATTTTATTTTGTATATTTATTATACCCATATTATAATCTTATTCCCACTAATGATATTGATGTTTTAAAATTTATTTTACCTTTATTGAGAATTTATGGTCACCCCATTATAATGTTTAAATTTTTCATGGTTATGGTGCTTGCAAAAGTATGACATTTATAGAGGAGTTACATATTTGGGTAATTGTAGAGACTTTTTTATGTCTCATTATGGATTATTATTTTTTATATATGTTTGGAAAATATCCGAAGGAAAAAAATTACATGGGGGTTTCAGTTAATATTTTTTCCTAATGAAAAAAAAATCTAAACCTAAATGGTCTTACGAATGTAATGAAATGAAATAGTTTCATTACATTATCTTGATGAGATTTTAAAATTTATTATATACTATAAATGATTATAGATATGTTTTTAGATGACATAACGAACTATGATGATATAGGTTAATTATATATTTAGTGTTAGAAATGTAATCAATGGATGCTAAGTTAATTTTTTTATAATTCCAATGGTATAAATGTATTTTTTTATTAGTTCATCTAATATTATAGGGATTCCTATGAGAAAATTTTAGTTATAATCCTAAGGATAATTATAAAGGATATGTATAAGTATTTGATAAAATTAAAATATTTTTGAAGAGTTCATATTTTATGGTTTTACTGGTAATAAATTGCATGTTTGGATACTATAAGTGGATTCATGCTACGTCCCAAATTTACCTAGTGTAAATAAAATGAAAAAGGGTGTATTTGGTATTAAATCAATCATCACCTAGTGTACAACAATTATTATTATCTAAATTACTAGTTTTACACTCTTAATAGATATTCTTTAGTTAATCACATTCCTTTTACAAGACATTATGAAAGATTTAATATGTTAGAAAAATAGTATAAGAATTATGAGAGAAACAAAATTAAAAAAACCAATATTGAACCAATAGTAATATAGATTGAACTAAACGTTGATGTAACACTTTCAAATATTATGAAATATTATGGTTAATATACTCATGTAATAATCATAAATTAATTCTCTTACGGTTATAATTATTCATCACATATAATTAACGACTCGTTGTTTTAATACTGGTGGATTCGTGGTGGAACCATTATAACAATAAACTCCATTGACAATGAGGAGAATATCCAAATGATTAACCTTATGGGATAATTGGTAGCATGTGAAATATTTTTATTATTTCAAAATAGATATCAGGAATTATTATTAACAACATTAACCTAAACATTATTCCAAACACATCACTGAAAGAAAATAATAGTTTCATGGAATTTCATATGATGAAGTTGATAAAGGAAATAATTTATAATCCCCTAATGTACAAGATGTGGAAAAAATTACAAAGGGATAAGTGCTATTAAAACATGGAGATATTTTATTTGTATAACTATAAGGTATAAAAATACTATTTTCTATGGAAAATTTGGGTGCTAAGGGGATACGGTGAAAGGAAAAATTATTTCATCCTAAAATACCACAAAGATTTAACTACCTTAAATATTTGGAACATGTACATTATCCATGTAAATTCCCTAATCCAATTCAAAACAAGGATGATTGGAGAATAAAAATTCCATGAAAAGGGGGATTATATGTAACTAAAACCATGGTAGTGAGTATTGATGACAATATAGATTACGGAAGAATAATAATAACACAAAAAGATTTAGTGTTGTAGTTTTATATTATACACCCCAAATTTTATCATGAAATATGTTTTCAACGAATTTTGAATCACCACCCGAATAGATGGATGCTGAATTAGTAATAAAAAAATTTAATTTGAAAAAATATAACTAATCTACAATATATTTTTATTTCAATTTAATTCCTATAAAATCATATTATCATTTGATAAAAATTAACATGATATAATTTTTGCATTGGATCTCTTCAAAATGATAAATTCCAATAATGAAAATTACTTTTCAAAGTACCCCAATGATAACTTATTAATACACGGTTGATAATAAAATAACATCAAAATACCAAAACAATATTGGGATTATTATCCAAAATATTAAATCAAAAACACATTATTAGTTATATATCAATTATGATAGAAAATATGAGTTCACTTATAAAACTGAAGAGAGTGACATTGAAACCTCATTGAAATAAAATCATTATTGTTAGAAACCCATAATAATTTTATGAAAATAATAATTACTGTTATGGGGGTGAAATTTATTTATGTGGGAATTTATAACTCATGATTTTACTATTTACTTTCTTTATAAAAATATTATTTTAATATAATATGTCACATGTAACACCAAACCATAATGGACCACAACTCAGTTTATTAAAATTTATATAGAATAATGTGAGGTAGTCGTCGAATAAGTTGGTAAAAAAAGTCATAACCATATTATGAGATAAAAGTACCTTTTATTACTATTTCAATATATGAAAGTAAAAATATTACAAAATTATTTTTTATGTATAAACATAATTTTCATAATTTTATAATTTTAAATAATCCAATATATATTACTTTAACTAATTTAATTATTATTGATAATGTACAAAAAATTATTTCTAATAAAAATTATTTTATTAAAAATATTTTATAATTTTATATTAATAATAAATTCATAAATTTTATAAAATGGATTTGAAATAAATAATTTTTTTTTGGATTTATCCTAACAATATTAACATAATATATTTCTTCTAGTTTGGAAGAAAATATTAATTTGTAGGTTTATTATGTAAAATACAATTTTTACAAATAACATTGTAATTATGAACTCATTAGTGTATAAATAATAATTTTACGCTTTTGAAACCATTTTATAATGAGAAAAAAGTATTTTTCAAGTTAAATTAAAATTTTAGAAATATTTCTTTAATTTAAAACACATATTGGAATTATTAGAACTAATGTTATATTTTTCAAAATATTATTTTAAATAACTTATACCTTTAGTATTTGAATATAACTTTTAATCACATTCATAAATTGAATAAAATAAAATGGATTTAAAATTTTGAATTATTATTTAAAAAACACATAATATGGGAATTGTTTTCATACTGGATAAGTAAATTTAGGTAAAAATAGTTTCTATAATGAAGGCTAAAATGGTAAAAGTTAAAAAATATAATTATAATGAGTTGAATACATGATGAAAACAAGTGTGGGAATGGTTGTTTTTATAATTTATCAATCATACCCCTTACCCTATCCAATATTTCCTTATTTATAGAGATAATTTTATTATTAGAGACATCCAATTATTAAAAGGAATGGTGTATTTACAAAAATTCCATTCATTTTAACATAAAAGGGGAACTCCTCTATACAATTTATGTCACACCATAAACCACATAGTTCATCCCAAACCCAATCCATATCTCCATAAATAATTATTATCCATATTTAAGTTGTTTTTTATTCAATAAATACCACCCCATAAAGGCCTAACCACCACTTCATAGTGGATAATAAAAGAATTGTGGTATAAATTAAAAACCACTCCCATAATATTTATAGTTCTTTACGTGAACATACTATTCATAATATTCCATTAAAAATAAAAAAATAATATTTTATTTATCATTATTATACAGTTATATTATAATAATGGTGGTACAATAATTAACTACCATTCCCTTTTTATTATGAAAAATAATACTATCATTCATTTGTTGTGTGAAATATCATCTCCAAGATGAAACGAGTTTATTTATACTTTTCCAAATTACATGGATGGTACTAAGAAGTAATTTATTATAATATAATGATATACATGAAGTATTTCATATCCTAAAATGTTAAACCATGTTATTTTATCCTATTCTATGGAAAATGAAATCAATATCCATGCCTACGTTTCCACTTCTACCTATATAAAATGATTAATTTACATTATTATTTTCAGAACCTCCATCAAATTCATGTAATGGGAATTTTTTCATTCTATAAATATGAGTTTTATAAAAATAATAATTTGTGTTAATAAAAAAATTACATCCTATTAACAGTATGAGAAATAAATAATCACGGTAAATTCATCCTACATAAAGAGTGTTTTAGGATAAAAATTAATTTTTTATTACCAGGAAAAAACATCATATATATTATATTATAAATCTATTTACATAACAGGTTTCTACTTCACTCAATTATACACTAACTAATATAATATTTCTTCTTTTATAGTTATATTACAACTAAGTCACATCATAATGATCCATTAATTATGTAACTCTTCTATATGGGTTGGTTGATTTACATACTTGAAAATGATACGAATTTATACCACATGTGATTAATGGAACTATATGATATAAAATATTAAATAATTATTTATTATCTTCAATTTTAATATAAAAATTTAAGCATTTTTTTTAAAATACCCTTTGTTTTTTGATAATACTAAAAGTAGTCTCTTCAAAAAATTTATGTTTAATGTTTGTAACCAAAAAACACAATGAATGATTTTTTAAAATTATAAATAATTATGAAAAATAAATTCTATTAAATTTTATTATATTGGAATGATTAACTTTTGGGGAATAATTAATTACACCACCACTACTACAAACTAGTTTCTATCAGTAATTATTACTCATAATTGATATAAAAATGGATAATAAATAACTACAATAAATTTATTTTAATTTTTATAAAGTATGTTTCTAAAATGTTGGAGATATATATAAAATAATGAAATGTGTGACTAAGTTAGTTTTTATTTTATATAATCTATTAGATCAAATTTTGACTAGTTATAAATTGAGGTAATGAGTTCTTTGTCTCAAAGTAAATTTCTTCTGTCTTATTACTTAATTTAAACAATGAAACAATTAATATGGTTTGATTATTGACTAGTGGATATATTTTACAATATTCATGGATTATATGATTCATATTATCTATTTTATTATATTTTAATTCTTTTCAAAGGCTATAATAGTTGAAATGGTTTTGGATGAAAATGATTCTCATACCACAACTATTTCAATTACATTTATTTTTCTCTAAATAAAGAATGTTTCAAAATGAAAATGCTTCTAGGAAATTTTTATTCTTTATAAAATCCATCATTATTAACAATTTATATTCCTGGGGTTTTAAATTTACCACCAAAATTTATTTTCCCGCTTATTACATATTTCATCTAAGGGTTTTTAATTGAAATTGACCTTGTCTCTTTTTCTCGATCTGGAACATCTCTTTTTCTATGGATTTAATTATTGGTTTCTTTTAAAAAATGTCAACATGTACTCCTTGATAATTTATTATTGTCAATTTATACTTCATTATCTTGTTTCAAAAGTGATAAAGTTATATTTAATGTTATTTATGTATGATATTTTAAAAAAAATGTGAAAATAGTTTTCAATGTTTTGTGAGAACACATTATTTCATCAAAAATATTGTTTTATATGAAGATTCATATATATGATATAATTGAATCAAAATGAAAAAATCACCGAGTTTTATTAAATATTTCTTTTAAGATTATATAAAAATTGAAATAATATTTATTATTTACAATTTAGTTTTCATAAAAAATCAGAGATGTGTTTTTCATCTAATTCTCTATTCTTTGATATAAAATTCAGCTGTCTAAAACAGGTTTTTCTCTGTAAATTTGTTTTTTTGCCTTTTATTGATTTGTGACCACGTTTGTTCGATAAATAGATTTATTTAGGAAAATATTATGTTAACTATATACCCTTTATCAACCTATTGAAAATTCCATTTTCATTATTATCATATTTGAATGGTATTTTTCTAGAATGAAACATGATATTAGTGGATACCCATATTTTTCCCCTGGTTTAACTTATTATTATCAATGTAATATTATTTTATCTTATGTCAAACAATTTCAAAAATAATATAAAAGAAATTTCCTTCCATATATTAAATGTTTTTTGATGAATGAAACTAATTTTATTTACATGAGATATTAATTCAATAAAAAGTGATGGATTTTCATTCAAAATTATTTTTAAAAAAGATTTATTTCCATGGGTTGTTTGGGTTGTCAAAAGTTATTGTTTTTTAAGTTACATATAAATGTATGGATGAATAATATTGGGTCCTACATGACCTTAAAATTCATTGGTTAATAGTTTATATCTTATTAGATAAGTATTCACAAGTACATTTTAGATTCTCTTAAGAATCAGCATTGATGGTGTGTCTAGTGAACGAAAATATTTCATATACTATTTTTTGTTCTATATTTGAATGATTTCATTATTTAAAACTTATTTTAATTATTATTTTATCTCTCATGGACCACATATTTTTACTCATTCTAATACAATTTTATTCCATGCCTTATTAAATGATGTATGATCTTTGATTTATTGGGAATATGTCTCTTATGTATATTCACTATACCCATATGATTATCTTATGTTATGTAATGATATTCAATTGTTATCACTTATTTTTTTTCCTTACATAGATTCCTGGAAAACTGATTTATTATTTTTATATCTTCCTAAGTTATGAATATGAAAAAATTATAAAATTTATCCCATAGTTTCTTACATGAAGGATTTACGTGATATATTAAAGATGCATTATAAATGAAGTAGTTTAAAATATATTGGGAAAATTTAAAATTTATACAATGAACATAGGTTTTGATAATTATTATTTTAACATAATACACTAAGACTTTAAACCTAAATCTTCTTGGGAATTTATATAATTTAAATATTTCCTTTATTTTTTTGAATCATATGGTCACATATATGGAAAGAAACGTAAATTTACTTTAGATATATATATATATATATTTGAAAAATGATTATAATAATATTTTAATAAGAATTATTTTGTTACCCAGAATATTGGATGCATATATAGAACGAATTAGGACTTATGTTTAGGGGTTTGTTATATCAATTTTATGGCATTCTAATATGATTTGTATGCACCACTTGTATATTTTTGTTGTCTATGATGGGAAAAATATCTCAAGGTGACATTTAAGCATTTTTGGGTAAATTTTGTTTGTTTAAAAGTGGGTTTCCATTACAAGTCATGATGTTACAGATAAAATGTTGACACAGTATGTTGAAAAAGAACCATGAGAAAGGAATGGATATTTTGGCTAAAGTACAAAAAAGAACATATACTAGGTCACACCATTTTCCAATGATTGCCAAAGTTTTGGTGTCCAAAACCAAGAAAATAAAGAAATGTGTTTTCGTAAAAATAAAATTGCATGAATGATTAAAGGTGATTTGAAAACATGATGGAAATACATCTTCAGGGATATAACATTAAATTATGGAAGAGGAATGAAGTGTGTGATAGATTTGGAAATGTGCATGAAAGGCGAGTTTTCATGAAAGAGGCTTATGTGTCCAATGCAACATCAAATGGGGTTTTCCCCAATCCAGAAGGATCTTATTTGACACATCAAATCATCCATGTAGGATTTAGAGATTACTATATATAAGAGGTGACCCCCTCATTTGAAATATATCAAAACATAGTGAGAATTTGAGCTTGGAATTGAAAAATGTTTTCATTCAAAGGGAGTTACATGAAAGAATTGAAGATGTTCCTATGCAAACTATGTTGCTCATAAGATTTACGTTTCATGTAAGATTGAATTTTCATGTAAGAGGAGAATTTTCACATAGAGGATAAACCAAGAGTCCTAGTATTAGTATTGTTTGCGTGAAATATTTGATTCTTCACACTACATCAGAGGTAAAGCGGTATTCAAAAGTGGATGAAAGTGGGACATCAATAGAGAATCTAAATATAGTAGAGGATGCATTAATAAGAGATAATGAAAGGACCTACAATTCTATATAATGTGATTGTATATTTTAATGAAAGAGTGAGAGCACATTACTTTAATGAGTAGTGAGCCTTAAATTTGTGATCGGTTGTAAACTAGGAGAGACAGTGAGTCTTCTCCATACATTGTAAACAGCAGTGCACATTTTGTGGATTTGGAACATCGAAATATCGTTGTTTTATTATCCTTTCACATAGCCCAGTGAGGGTGAACGATGTAAACTAATTATTTCAAATTAATTCATTAATTTATATTTATAACTTGTTAAATCAATGATAGAGAGAGAATAAAGATTTTTTAACAATGAAATAAGATCAAAAGTTATAGTTGTTTCAATCTAGCATAACCTGATTCATCCCTCCTCATGGTATTTAACCTAGTGGAACTAACCATCTATATGTTGAAAATGGAATTGTTGTTTCACAAGATTCATGAAATATATGGTATATGAAAACCAATGATAGGTTCAATAATCAATGTATTTTAATCTAAAAGATTATGAAATTAAAATGGTTTGGTTAATACATTACCCCTTTCGTTGACTTATAATTATTCAAATTGAACTTATTTCATCCATTATTTATTACGTTCACTTTAATATTTTATGTTGAAATTTATATATGGGTATGGAAAATAATACGTTTTATTCAGAACATTTTCCCTGATGGAATCCTTCACATAAACATATGATGTTGTTAAAAAAAATCATTCTCTTTAAGGATGATTTTGTCACCTTCTATATACATTTCAATTCAACCCACATTATATATTATTATTAAAAACCACAATATGAGTAATCACATATATAGACTCCCTCCTCATTTTTCTAAAATAATTTGTAATTGCCTTTTTTATGATGTGATATTTTAAAAAAGGTATTTTAAAAAATATAAAGGAATCTTTTGAACCAACTTTGTAACTTTTGAGTTAAATTTAATCTTTATTTCTCCCTTTTACTAAGTCTTCTTCCTATTTATTTTTTCAATTTTATTTGTATATATTCATTACATATATATCATGTTTAATTTACATTATATTTTGTGATAATATGTGTTTTATGGCCCCATTTAAATTAAAACATATATTTAAAACCAATTTAACTGAACTTACCTATTTATTATGTCACATAATGTACCACTCCAATGATGTTCAATAAAATTTTGAAAAGTTAAAAACACTAATTATTTTTTAAAAAAACAATCCTAATTTATATTTGGTACAAAAGACAATAATAAGCTATTTAAATAATGAAAATACATTTTCTCATCTCAAAAGGAAAGACATGTGGATTTGATTTTTATTCTAACTTCTCCAATAATTCCCATTATTTTTTCATAAATTTGATGTCAGGGTTCAAGAATTATAATTATTTAATAATATATGAATTTTGAAAATTATGTAATTCAATATTATCTTGGGAATCCTAATGATATAGACATCATTTATTATTTTAGATGAGATTATGAAACCCACTTCCTTCACATTAGTTTTGTTGTGATTTTAATTTATATAATATTAATTTTAATCATATGGAATACATATTCATGTAAATATAAATATTTTCATTATGTTATGAGTGGATACAAAATTATATTTACTGTTAATGCTATGATAAATTATTTCATCTCATAACATAAAATTCATGATTCACATGAGATTAACCATATCATACCATGTCATGTGATGGGTTGTAAAAATTTATATATCCATCCAATGTATTTGGTAACAATATACATCTCAAGAAATAATGTGAAAGGGAATGTAGAATTAACCTAATATAGCATGGGAATATGTCCAATATGTTTATACAAATAGAGAGTGAACTTACTCTACTAGTGAATTATGTCCACTATGTTTATGGGGATTTGGACTGAACCCATTCCACCATGGGAATATATCCATTATGATAACCCTATAACTAAAAAAACATGAGTTAAAATGATATATTGTTTTATATTGATTCATCATTTTTATTTTTTCACGATCTTATGATTCCATTTCCTTATTCCATCATTACATTCTCAACCTAGACTCTTATATTAGGGTTCATGAATTTTGTAGAGATTATATTCCCTTCCTTCATGATTTATAGACATTATTTTTTGTATAGTTTTGTTTGTAATTATAATATATTTATCCCTATCCTTATTTTACCATTTTATTACTATACAACCATTTATGTAAGAATGATCAACTTTCTCTTGCTGGGTGTTTTAGCTCACCCCCTACTTACATTTCCATTTACCGGGTAATGATGATTAAAATATCTTCTGAGATGTCTAGAAGAGATGTTGGGATGAAATATGGAGAAATATATACAAGATTTATATACTAATTTTCCAATGTAACTGGTCCTCAAAAAAATTAAATGTTTTCTATAAACTATATTAGATTATTTTGAGGTTTAATGTTTAACTAATGGTATTGATGTAAAATAATGTCACATTAATATTGGGTAACAATAATGTAATATTTTAATTATTGAAAATATTCTATGTATCCTATTAATTATATCAATATTTATTAATTAATTAATTATATATATTTATTTATATTTGTGTCATATTTATATTTTTATTGGATAAATCACATGTTCCATTTTATAACATATAAAACATCTATTTATTTATTCTTATAAACTAAATTAAATATATTAACAATATTCTGTAATATTCAATATCAAAAATATATTTTGTAGTATAGTTTGGAATTTATCGTTATACAAAAATATTGTTATAATTTTTAATTTCACAGTATTCCATAGGATAAATCCATAATAAATAATAAATGACAAAAATAATACCATTATTAATTTTTTTAGGTTTATAATATATAAATTTTAATATCATGGTACTTTCAAATGAGATAAGATATGTTTTTTAGACACCAATGTGGAAAAAATGTTTTCGTTTAGAATAATAGAATTATCAATCTTATTTTAAAACATTTTTAAAACAATCGAATCATATGGAAATTTATTCTTAGTAGTGGAATGATTTAGCTTCTGTTGAAGTGATCATTAATTTGTAGCACTATTCTCTTTTATAATGTGTTTCAAATAGTTTTACATCCTTTTCTATACCTTAAAATGATTTTAAATATTGGTGTTTTATTATTCCATTGTAACAACACATCATATTATACTATATATACCTACATATCATCATTTTATGGTTTTAAATTACATTTAATTTTAAATTTTTTAGTTTTTAATTTCTCTATCAAAATAAAATTAAGACAATAACAAATCATATAATGTGGTTGTAAAATCCTTATTTCATATTTTATAGTCAAATTTATTATGAATAATATAGTAATATTAGAAAATTATTTTTACCCTACTTTTAAGGCTTCTAATATATGTAATTTATATTATTTTAATTAATATAAATACCATAGAGATTAACTTATTACTACATTGATTCCATTGAAATTTCAGTTTACTTTTATATATATGATTACTTCTCTATTATATTTATTATGAAAAAATGACATATGTTAATAATTTTTTTAATAATGGTATTTTTCCTAAATATTTTAATATTATATATCATTTATATAGGTAGCTATAATATTATAGAAGATGAATTAACAAAAAAATATCATTTCAATAAAAATATAGTTTAATATTAAATATAGAAAAAACATATAATATTCCTCCTACTATATAAAATATCAACCATGACTATCAATTTATATCCATTGTTCACGAGAAAATTTAAATTAAACTTAAATCTATTACACCTCACCTATCCGTATATAAACCTCCCAAAGTGACGTGACTTCATAACCTGTAACATTTTGATATATATAAATTAAAATATAAAAATATATATAATGAAATATAAACACATAGTATTAATAAAAATTGGAAACTCCCAGGTCCAATGGATCCAATCATGGTTGATGAAGGATAGAATAATTATAATGAAACATATTAGTATGAGTTAGTGAATAGAGAAGACGACCAAACACTAATGGTGTTTGAGTAGGTGAAAATATAAAATTCGGATTTAGTGTTTGAGTAATGGGATATTTATTTGGTTTCTAATAATAAAGGTGTTATTTAAGTGGTAGATTCATTAGTAGAGATGAATTGGAGTGAATTATAAGGAATTAAATTGGGAAAATGTGTAAGGTAATAGATACAATAGGCCCTAGGTACCCATTCAGGGGTAATCGAGTATCCAATAGAGGAGATGGGGGAGTTCCTCCTATTATGGGCCACTAGGAGGCATGTACTATGAACTCAAAATCCTATGGGATATTTTTTTGTTGATATAGGTATACGGGAAACCTGATAGTCCTTATGTTGTTTGATAATCAAGATAGTGATAGTCAATTAACCAAAGAGACCTTTTTTCATTAATAATAAAATGTTAGGGGAATATATTTTTGGATATTAAATCTCTTTCCTCTATTTATATTTCAACCACATTGTACCTTCGTTGATCAAGGGTGAATTGGAAGACATGATGTTCTATAATGATATATGATCTCTCACATTAACTTACATATTACCCTATTTATTGGTTTCATTTTAATTTATTGATCATAGATTTAGGGATTTGATGATGAATCTACTGGATCAATGTGGAATCAGACTCAATGATATGTCATGTTCATGTGGTGTCCGTAGGATTCTGTAACCAGTGAATAACAAACGGTTATTCAAGTATATGATTGATATATTCAATAATGCTAATATATTTTAGATTGTTGTTCAAAAAATATGAAATTAGTGGGTATCCAAGTGCAAACTAATTGGGTTTTCATTCATAAGATCATTTGAGATATTCATTATAATTTTCAAAATTTGTTTTTTGTGATTTTGGTATCATCATACTACTTAATAATATTTTTTAATTACATATGGTTAATGATTTTCAATTAATTGTCTATAATACAAATAATTATTTGTGTGTCATAGTTTATGTTATGAGATCATGGAATTTATGGAAATTATTGCAGGATAACAATTGGATAGACGATCTTGGATGAAGTTGTGTGACAAAAATATCAAGTTAAAGGGCCCATATTATACTTAACCATATAATGAATATGTGATATAATGAATTATTACATGTGGAAACATATATATATGAATATATTTCATCATTATTATGTATAAAAGTTCTCAGGGTAGTTCTTAGTGATAATACAATCCTTGTGGAAGGAGTTTAAGGGTATTTAAAGCCTTGTGTAAAATAACCCTTGTGTTATTGACCTAATAGAATAGAATTTTCCCATTGCTTAATAATGAATCAATTGAGTATCGTAAGTGAAATTTTTGAAATTGAGGGAATATAATTTTTTTAGATGAATTTGTCTTAATTTATTTCAATTAAGAAGCTTTGAAACATGAGAATAGAAAGGATGTGTATGATGAATATGGGATCACCTATGATTTCTATAAAAAGATATATATGGATTTTAAGATGTTTTATAACGTTTATTGTTTATTATTCCAAGAGGGAAATGTTTCTAAACATTTTTACTATCATAGATAAAAGGGGGATGAAGAAATAAATTAATAAAGTTATATATAATTTGTAGTTGTTAAGTCCTATAGTAATTTATAAGACTACTATGGTAATGGATTTTTTTTTGATTCTATGTATAAAGGAAAGGTAACTTCTATGATTTATGAAATTATACCCATTTGATAGAGATGGGTGAACCAAATGAATTATCTAATAGTGCATTATGAGATAAGTTTATCAATGGATTGTAGAGCCTATGGGACTATGTAGATGAAAAGATATTACATGAGATATGGGGACATTATATGGATGACATGAAATGTGGTCTGTGGGTAGGTAGTGGAATGTTTTGGCGGATTAGGAAATTATTGGTGTTTTAGGATGTAGGCTATATATATATATCTAATTGTGTGTTTCTTGTATCCTAGAATTGATATCTAAGGTGATTAATATGTATTGATAGTTATTTATAATGGTGTTTTATTCACTTGAGAAATTTGAGGAATCAATTGAGAGATCTTTGATGTTGTAATATGATTTTTCCAACTTTATTGGATAGAATTTGTACCACCCATTTTTATACTAGTTAATGTTAAGGGATTCTATATAGATGTTTAACAACCATGATAATAATATAATATCTTTAAGAGATCATCAAAAATTTGTATCATTTTTGGATATATTCATATAGTGTCCAGGATTCAATCTGTAATTTGTATCTTCCATTGTAAAACAAATAGATGGTATAAGAGAACACCTAAAATTTATATCAAATATTTTTAGAACAAAATGGATTCTATGATTCCATAACAATTATGTATCACCCATGTTTAGAAAAAATATTGGGATTATGGGGAAATCTTGGATTTTTATCAGTAATGGACTCATCTACAAAGAGTATGGGACACTTTTTATATTTTAATCCCTTATGGTAAGATTGATATAGATTATAGGTTAATGTCCGGTAATCTAAATAAACATGGGATGAACAATATAGAGTCAAAGACACCATTCATCATTTGTGTCACCCATAGTATGATTGGTAGAGAGTATAGTGTTCTATATATTATTTTTATCATCCATGTCCAGAACAGAACAGTGTCTTAGATTCCATCATGAATCACTTAGAAACATTAGTTAGACTGAGTGTTAGTTTGGGAATCTATATTAAATACATTTTTTCTATGGTATGACACACATGGTTCACCATATGTTACTGCATTGATTATGGATAATATTAATGGTGTCATCGGTAGAATTAGATGACATGTCATAAATTATTGAATGATTTCCCTGTTCATATTTTTATTATTATCATCTATATATTATAATATCATGGATTTAATCTGTTTGTATATCATACATATTAGAAATATAATCAAGGTATGTATATTATCTCAAAGAGGGTAATCACCGAGACTAGCATGATGTGGTCTTTAAGTGATCCTGATTTTTGTGCAACATCGATCGATGGTGACATGCAAGGTGTGATACACTCTCACCTCTGTAAAATACCTTACAATTCCTAAAATTTTATGTCTTGAATTTTTATTATTAATAATATTTATGACCAAATTTGTTCAGATCCTAAATCATCTTGGTATCATAGACTTAATTATATTGAAATTGTTTCATCTTAAAAAGATATATTTATCAAAACCTACATTGAAAACTCAATGAATTTTTATACATTTTTTTTTAAATATACTTATGCGCAGAGTTTGTATAGATTTTTGGATAGATTATTTCAATGGATTCAGGGAACATTAATGGTGAGTATTGTAATTAGAGTGTCCCCCTTGTTATTTTTCATGGGTTTTTATTTATTGGATTTTCTTAGTAAGTGATATATTTTTTATGAATGAGATATGTGATATACATTTTTTATATTCCATAATAACACATTTCTTATTTATTATGGATTTATTTTATCCTTATATTGATACATATGACAAAATATTCAATTTTTTTTAATATTTCCATTATGTATAAATAATTTTACATTATGAAAGAGAGTGTAAAATCCCCAAAATGTTGATTACAAACCATGAAGCTATTCAGAAACCTATGGCATATTGGGAGGTGAGCATATAGGATTGTGGTGTTTTTAGCATGGTTCAATACGTAGTTAGACCATCCAAGGTGATAATGAATTATATCAATCAAATTTATGGTTTTTAAGTATTTATATATTATTGTTGGAGATATATAGTTTTATAACTAATGATGAACTATGGGTTTATATTTGATTAAAAAATATCTTTTAAAATCCAATTTCACTAAAGTATTTTTATTATGATGCCTAGTTTTTCATTATAGTTAAGTAATGTATTCATGTAATATGTGGCGTTTGTGATTTATTTAACATTTTTACTTTTTATTGGGGTTGTCGTGGGAATCTGTTCCTATGTAATGTAATTAAAATTGGATTTAATGGATATGTACATGAAAAAATATGATTGTATAATGGTTTTAAATGGTTAAAAGATGTTTTCATGAAGCCTAATTTGACTGAGAAATACAATTTTTCATAATTTTTCACAACATTTTTAATCAATTAAATATTTTACTATATGTTTATTAGTTTGTTCATGAAAAAAATATTGTTGGAGTATTAATTAATTATAATTTATAGAAATTGATTTGTTGTTATTATATTATAAGGTTAGTGAATGTATTAGGAAAATGTGATGTGTGATATCTATTGGAATCTAAGTTATCAATGAGATTCATAGGGTATGAAATGATTCAACTGAGGTATTCATCGAATATTTTTTTGAAAGGGAATAGATTTCTTATATGATTTGGATACTATGAGAGGGTTGATAATGTTTCATGGTGATCCATTGGATATTGAGATGAAATGAATGTGAAATACTTAATATATCACTAGTATATTCATTTATAGTAATTGGATAGATATCATTTGTAGTTAATTTTAGAAATTAATTTTTTTGGATCAGTGAATGGTTACCCTATATAGTTTATACTAGGGTGAGTTGAAAATGGGTAGATTATTTAATGTTATAAATGTCATATGAATAACTTGTTTTCAAGAGATCAATATTTTTTTGTTTAGATTACTTGGCTATATTGTGATAGAAATTATAGAAATTGATTATAGGATATTGTTTTACATGAAAAAAATTGATGATTTATTATTTTGGAATGTGATTATATGTTTTCTGAGTTTTGAGTCATGGGAGAATGAGTTAGGGTTTATTATTGCAAGAATTAAAGTGTATATTATTTTTGGTTATAAAGGGATTGAGATTGAGGGTTGAAGATAATCTGTTAGTGACTTCTCCAAAAATTCACTATAGACGTACAATAGAAGAGTAATCAGTATAATGGTTTTCGAAGTGATGTCCTGATTGGTTTTGGTAGTGCATGTTAGTCTTATAAAAGGAAACATATTGTGTTAGATGTTATGAGTAGAATTTTTTTGGTTCTTTAATATTCTATGTGTTGTTTGGAATCATTGAAATACAATTATATTGTATAAGATTCTAGGATTCTTTAATATATGATTTTTTTGATATGAAACAAGGTACTATTTATTATAATCATTTGTTATGTGGAATTATATGTTTTATGAAAGGAAATATAAATTTAATTATATTTTATATATGCATAAATAAGATTATTTATGAATGTCTTTCTGTATTCCTCCTTTTTTTGATATTAATTATTGGTTATTTTAAATACAATGATTCATGAGAAAGTATGGGTTTATTGTAAATCATTTTTTGGATAATTGTAGTATAAAAATTCTTATAGCGAGGTGCACACCATTGACTATTAAGGAATATTATACCACCCTTGAGAGCGATTTTCTGAATATAATTTGTTAAATTTTATACAAATATAAAAAACTATTGGTTGGGTATAAGTTATTTGGATTTTTTAGGTCATTGAATTTGTCTGTTGACTAGTATTAACTTTTTGGAATCATTTATGTTGGTTTAGTCAGTCGGTAGTGCAAATACTACTATTCTATTAAGCATCTCATTGAAAAAAATTATTTCTCTTAAGGAGAAACTCATCATTGGAAAACTAATGTTGGTCTAAGAAGGTGGAGTTTGATGGAATCCTCTCTAATAATAATATAACCGTTAAAGGGTAAGAAACATATAGAAGAGTAAATGATAAGAAACTCACCCTATCGTCCTTAAAATTAAATACTACTTATATCCCTCGTATATAAAATCATAATAATGTATTGTTAATATATATATATGAGAATTTAATTTATATATATATATATTTTTAAATAGTGTAATATAAATATCAAATTGAGAATTGTCAATTTTTAAGAAGTATACTAACGGAGTTTGAAATGATAACATTTTTTTATGTTTCGGAGGAAAATTCCAATGAATTTCATTATCAACATATGTTTACTACATAGTTGAATTAGAAAAAATATATTTTTATTCATCCTTATGTCATATTATATCTAACAAAACTTCTTTTTTAATCATGTTACAATGGAAGTAAACAAGATATTTAATATTGGGCTACTTAGTTGATATAATGAAATACTATTAAAATATTTTTAATTGTTTCTTTAATCAATATATATTTAAATATACCATTTTTTATTTAAAGAAAAAAAATTTTGTTGAGAGGTAACCATATATGTTTATATTCAGGGTAAAAAATAATGCAACCAAGAAAAGTAGACAATACAAATTTAATGATTCATTATAATGTAGGGAATAACAAATTCAGTAATATTTAATGTATCACTATTGAGGTTGGACAACAGGAAGTATATAATTACAGGTGCAAAGATATATATCTATCCAGATAGTAAAAATAAAAGAATATATCTATATATTGTTTCTCAAATAATTAAAGAACTAAATTTTAAACAATCCCCATTATTACCTCTAGGGCCCTATGGGAGTCTTACCCTAAAATATTTATCTTTATCCTTGGGTGATATGATAATAATACTGTTTCTAAATTTGATATAATATTTATAATTTTCATTTTATAATTTATCAAATGAAATCTATATCATTTAATTGAAATGTAGATGGAATGTTGTGTAAGTAATTTTGCATCAAACATGGTCCTCGGAGTAATAATTTCTATTTATGAGATCCTAGTTAACAACTATAACCAAATCCTTTGAAACACTCATTTTTTGAGGTTATTGGTATCATTTATTCTCTAGTCCGAAAAATAATTTTTCATTCTCCACTCGAGAGGTAGGAAGACTACCAACCAATTGAGTCCATCATGGATTAGCTACATTTTAATAGACCTTACACCATTTGGTTTTATTACTATTCTTATAAATACCAGAAGCTTGACGTACATGAACATAACATTACTTTTGTGTAATACTTAGTACATAACAAAAACACACACACAAGGATTGTAATAGTTTAGTGTCTTTGGAGACTCGGAATATAATCTTCTAATCATGGTGAAAGATCTTCAACATCTCCCATAAAGATCTTCCTTTTTTACCTAAAACCTTTCTTTATATCCTGGGGAAAAGAAAACAAAAAAGGGTGAGATCAAATGCTCAGTAAGGGTAAACAAAAGAAATATCAATCACATCATATTCATAAGAACATAACTTTTGGACATCTTAACCTGCAAAAGAGATCATAATTTCATAACATGGGATAAATCATAGTAGTGAAATGTATCCCATTAATCATAACATAAAACATTAAACTTTGTAGCATACACACATAATCATAGAGAATCATTTCTTGTTAGTCAAGGCTCATTGCCAAGACTATCTTAGTGGACAAATCCCCTTTCTAAACCGAGTTCACTCCTCGTTTCATTCCTGTTTCACTGAACCGGTATAACCTACCATTCCAGCCATGTCTATCTCATGAGATATAAAATCTTTACCCAATGCATTGGAGGGAGATATAGGTCCCAACCATCTCATAATGATACCATTCTTATGTGTGCCACAAAATCATAAACGATACATTATAGCATAACCCATGTAATAAAAATGGGATTCTTAAACAACATGACATCATAAAACAATTCATATAAGATAATGGAATTCATAAAAATATTTCCATCACAACATAATAAAATCCATGTAATAATAGGGATAGAAATAGAACCATTTATTATCTTAGATGGAAAATAATTTTTATAAAACACATGAAGTCCATTCTTGAGGAAAATATCATTTCTACTTCAAAAATACTTTTCCTTTCTTAACATGTCATACAATTATAAACTAAAATATGTTGATTAAAAATAAACATGAAAACTTGTAAAGAAAGCTTCTTGGAAATAATGTTTTAAAAATCCATTCATGCCGTATATGTTAAAAAAACAATCTTCACGTACTTTTGTCGGAAAAGTCAAAAAGTACCTCGTATGAAAAACGACAAAAGATTCCTTTCATATCTTTTACTAAAAACTCACCAAAGGGTAAAATTGGATTTAAACAATTGAAGGCGGGTGGAACAATATAAAATATTGAGGAAACATGGATGTGGATGATAAAATACACCCGAGTGAATTTTAAAGTCTAAACAATCTCGGATAAAAATGAGATTGTGATATTTCCCTTACCTTATGTCCGATTTGCTTCGTAAGTGTCCAAACCTCATGTATAATGATTTAAATAATGTTATTGACTTATTCCATAATCATACCTATTTCTATTATATCATATATGGTTCACTTATGACTTTATATTACCCGTTCTTTTGTAAATTCCATGTTAAAGAAGTGTTTTGGGTAAAATCGTTTCATTTATCATAGGTGTTTGGACTTGTTGTTCTTGAAATTATTATTACTTATATCATGATTTACTTACATCCAGAATATAAAACATGATTTATATACCATATATATTCAGTATATATATATATATATATAATAGATAGATAAATGAAATGAAACACACCATTCATGGAGACGGTAGTCCGTAAGTACGCATGAACGCTGTTTTCCTTTCCTTATTGTCTTGAATAGAAGTAAGTAGATGACATACATATATATATATATACATAAATCAAGTAGATTTAACATGTCATATATTTCATTATTATTCGTTATATATACTTTATAATCATTCATGAATGGTTATTGTGGAGAATGAATCTCATCGCGTCGTGGAGACGGTAGTCCGTACGTACGCACGAGCGATGATATCGTTCTCATGATCATGAACTTGTGTTTAAGTGTATGTATACTATTTCAGTATAAATATCACTTTATAATAATCATATATAGTTACTCATTACACCATTATACCCATCCAATTAAGGTGGTGGTGGAAAATAGATTACACCACGACGTGGAGACGGTATTCCGTACGTACGCACGCGCGATGATTTCCTTTTTCCGTAGGATGGATAGAAGGTTAATTAGAGTTGTTTCATATTTATAATATCATATCAGTATATAAGAAATACTGATGTTATTACATTACCATGAAACAACTAAAGAAGAAGAATTTGAAGAAGAAAGAATTTGAAAAAGATCGGTTATGTTTATTACCCTTTTTTGACACACCTTTTCTTAACCTCCCCTTAAATAACTAAGGATGGTCTTTGAAGATGACCAGGACCTCTAGGATGATACTAGGGAAGTGGAGAAGAGATTTTTTCAGGGGTTGGACGAGCTTGAATGCTCAAATTGGTGTGAGGAGGAGAGGGAGGCAGTGCCCTTTTATAAGGGAGGAGAGGGGCACCTTAGGAAAATCTCAAAATATTATTTTATATAAAGTCAAATTCGGTTTATAATGCTTCCAAAGTGTCTTATTTCGAAGATAAAGTGGGGATGGGTCGAACTACTCTCATCCAATAGGATTTAAAAAATTTTAATTTATTATTTTAACCTTATCAATTAGTTTTAACTGTAAGTTAAATAATTTAACTTTTACCGTGTCTTTTTGTTTTCTTACACTATATGGTTAATAAACATACTATATCAAGACAAACGAACCCCAAGTTGTTTATTATTAATATATATAGTCTTATCTAAGTAATTTGGCCGAATATTATATTTTTAGGAATAAAATAACAATTAATAATATAATATTTGTTTTAAAAACTAATTTATGTCAATTTTGACACTATTTGGTACATGATTTTTATGAAATTTATAACAGAATGATAAGTTCGAAAAAAGTTACTTAAATCAACAATAACATGACATATTAACCTAAAAAATTATTTTAAGTCATAAAAAGTCTCAAATTACATTTATTTGGGCATTTATAACATCAATTATGTCAATATTTCATTAATAAGACAATTGCTGCATCATCTTTGTGTCATAATAAATGATAATTATTTAATACCTAAAAATTCTAAATAAATTCCTATGATGTATATACATTTATTATATTTCTGGAGACTATTCATTTTCGAAGTTTCATGAAGTTTATCACTAGATTAAAATTATTATACTTATAAGATTTAAGAAAGTGACATGTTCCCACATTCTTTGGTTTTAATAATAATTAAATTATTTTCATTGAAAAAATTTAATTAAATGAATCTAATCTGACCCTTAGGTTATATGGGTCGACTTTGAGTCATCCAATAGGATTTTTAGATTTGTTAGGGTAATTTTAAAATATTATATTTACCCTTAATTACCTGATTTACCTTTAACTAGGGTAAATAAAATTTACCGTAGTTACTATTCATATTTCCCAAAAATAAAAAGTAGATTATTAACATAATTTAGATCCACTGATTCCAAATATGGAATCAATTTTTTGTAAATTCAATACACAAAAATAGCAGAAATTGAATTAAAATTAATCATGTTGTCGAAAGAAAATGGGTTTTTCTTTAAAACATTGCAAAAGATTGAATTGATTTAACCTACGAATTCAAGGTAAAATCAATCCTAATGACATACATTGTATTAAATGGTAAAAATATATTCTATTTGTAATTTATAACCATTCAATATTATAATTTAACCACATAAGATATTACGATGAAAAAAGTTTTTTTTAATTAAAATATAGCGTGTTTTTACTATTCATTAAAATATGAAAGTTATCGGAAAAATATCAAAACTTTATGTAATGTAAATTTTTATATCATGATTCAAAATAAAAATTTTATTTTGTCAAATTAAACTTATAAACATGTCAAAAACTATATTTAATGTGGGTGCTCCATCAAAAGGCGGAAAAACAACATTTTTTGAAAAATACTTATTTTACCCGAAAAATTTATTTTGTTCTTATACCAGTTCTAGAAATGTGTAAGATGAATAATAATGTTATAAAATTCAAAATTTAGTTTACAATATTGATAACGGCTAGTTCATAACAATATTATAATAATATATCATTGTTTATTAAAACCCAGTATTGCGTACAACACACACTATAGAGGAAGGTCGCGATTGCGTGTAATGCAAGCCAAGTCCGGGTTGCGTGTTGCGCAAGAATCCTTCATTGATTCGTATAACAGAATCCAACCATATTTCATTTATACATTGAATATATATATATATATTTATATACTCAATGATGCGTAGAATAATTATTATCAGAATTGTGTGTAACACGATCCAAGAATAGTGTTGTGTATACTGCAAGCTAATGCGGTGTTGCGTATAGTGCAAGGTAATCTTGGTGTAGCACAAGAAATTAATGAAATTAAAAGAATATTTTTCATAAAATCTCAGGGTGTTACATTATACCCCCCTTAAAATTAATTTCTCCCTCGAAAATCATCGGGGTTATAAATGGTTTACTGCTCGAAAGTTTGTTTAATAGAAACCCACATCATAAAAAGGAATACCAAAACATGGATTTTAAATTCTAAATTATGAAATGTAATGGTTACCCAAATTAACTCATCACAGGGTTTCCACGTAGGAGAACATAGGTGAAAATATGGATATGGAAGAAAAATATAACCATCACGTTCTGATGGAGAGTGGTACAGAACATGGCTATGAAAAAGCCAACAATCACAAAGCTATTGATTTGTGATGATCTAAGGTACCATCTGATTAATCAGATATAAGGGAACTAGGACAACATTTTTGGTTTTCAAGATCATTTCCCTAAAGTTGATGAATTAAAAGAAATACTTGCATGATTTTGGTACAATCTCACTGTTGTTCGTGAATTGAACAATTTCCACTTCATCCCTTAAAAAATGAAGTTGAATTTGTTATTCGTGAAGAATTTGCAGGTCATGTGATAGAATGATGGGTCATTCCATCTGTTTCAAACAAAACGTTAGAAAAATTTATAAGTCCATCTTATGGTGATATTAATCATATATGGTTCCAAAAATGGACTTATACTTTATTTATCATACCGCTTAATAAAATAAAACCACTTTCCACTAACCAGGGACTTCCTGTAGGCCAGTGGTAGGTGATAAAGGCCAGTCTCACTTCGGTTTTGGGTTCGATTCCCACAGCCTTGTCCGACGCGATGGGTTGTCGCCCATCCTACAGGTTGTCCTTTTTCTAAAACTACATTATTATAACATCCCATCAACAATATCGAAAAAACTAACTTATTTCCAACATAGTCCATTCCAATCTTTAGGCTTATCCATAATACTGCAGTCCACTATCATAATATAGTGAAAAAGATTACCAGAGATTTAATACCATCGTTGATCCCCATATATCATAATATATGTCTTGTTGGTCACATTCCAAACATTCAAAGGCCTTAATCATGTGTTCTCTTGAATACCCATTGAACCTTAGTGAAAACATGAATGCAGTTAAAAGTTAACACTTTCCACATACCAAAATCATCAAAATTCTATATACTCAAACAATGATATCACATAGTCCTTATATCAATCATGAGCTCATGAATACTGTCACATATTTCATTTTCATGTTTTCCTTTCATTATACGCATATCATATTTTTTCCAAAAATATCTCAATCACTTTCCATGGTTACGGGTACCATAAAATTATTGAAAACCACAGTAGACCAATACATAAATATTCTAATATTCCACGATACTATATACAACATTATTTTGTAATCCCATTACATATACACTTAATCATTCCACCACATCGTTATCATATTCAACATCACCAATAGTGATCGCATGTGACTTCCCTTTTGTCCTTTGCCTTAAGTGGTTTCTCATGTCGATCATCACTAACCCTTGGATTAGGGAATTTATTGGAATAATGTCCCATCTCCTTGCACTTGAAACATTGAAGTGTAGTAGGTTCATTCTGTGTATCCCTTCCTTTGTTTTCATCATTAGACATCTTCTTCCCATCATTGCAGCTTTCAAATTCCCAATGACCTTCCTTTCTACATTTGAAACATTTACTTGTCCCTTTAAGACAATCTCCACCATGCTTCTTTCCACACTTTGAGCATAAGGAAACATTCATCTTCTTTTCACCATTATTATGAGATTTCTCCTTGAACTCCATCTTTTGTTTCTTGTCAAAACCATGAGATGGATATGTAACACCAACTTCTATTTCTACCCTGATAGCACAACACACAATTTCTTCATAGAAACTAAAGTCTCTTATAGCTAATGCCCTTAGAAGACTTGGTTTTAAGCCCCTGAAAAATCGATCAACTTTACTTTCAGGTTGGATGATAATGCCAGATGCATAACTTGCAAGTCTTGTAAAATTCGCTTCGTATATACCAACAGATTCATCATCCTTCTGCTTCAACTCAAGAAACCCCTTTTCCATCTTTGTTCGAA
This sequence comes from Viscum album, assembly GCA_963277665.1. Taxonomy (NCBI): domain Eukaryota; kingdom Viridiplantae; phylum Streptophyta; class Magnoliopsida; order Santalales; family Viscaceae; genus Viscum; species Viscum album. The sequence goes on from OY728129.1 coordinate 707,549,523, forward strand.
GAATACGAGGGAAGTACTTACTAGAAAACAAGTTCTTTAACTCATCCCATTCCATAGACTCAATTTCATCTCTTGGCCTCGTATTCTTGATAATATTCCACCATTGATTAGCTTCACATTCCAAACGATATACTGCTAAGATGACTTTATCATGTTCAGAACATTGAAGAACTGAAAATATCTTTTCAGTGGTATTGATCCATTGAGAAGCAACAAGTGGTTCGGAAGACCCACTGAAAGAAGGTGGACGTTGCCTCATGATGGAATCAATAGAATACTGTTCCCTTCTCTGCTCATTTGGAAGTCCAGAATGATTCATAGCTTGTGTAAGTATAACAATAAAATTTTGCACTCCATCTCCCATAACATTTGTTTGTTCAGGAGGACAATCATTGCATTGTCCATTACAGTGATCAACACGGTTCCTTCGGGTTCCAGCCATCATCTAAAACCCAAAAAGAATAGTGTGAGAGACAAAAATCATGCTAGGAAAAACAACATAATAAAGGGGGAGCGCCCTTAATATCTAACATCTTATGTTTAATTCTATGATCGTTAGCGTAATTATAGGACTATAACCTATACGTATACTTAACCTTAGGGACATCCCTAGACATACCTTAGAAATATCTCTAGGGATCTCACTAAAGTTCTCGCATCCTAGATTCCAAAGGATGACTAAAACTTTCCTCTGATACCAACTATAAAGACCCGAATCATGAAGTACATAAACATTACATTACTTTTGCGGAATACTTAGTATATAACAAAAAACACAGACACAAGGATCATAATAGTTTAGTGTCTTTGAAAAATCAGAATATAATCTTCTAATCATGGTGAAAGATCTTCAACATCTCCCATAATGATCTTCCTTTTTTTACCTAAAACCTTTCTTTATATCCTGGGGAAAATATAACATAAAAGGGTGAGCTCAAATTCTCAGTATGCGTAAACAAAAGAAATATCAATCACATCATATTCATAAGAACAGAACTTTTGGAAATCTTAACCTGCAAAAGAGAGCATAATTTCATAACATGGGATAAATCATTGTCGTGAAATGTATCCCAATAATCATAAATTAAAAAATTAAACTTTGTGGAATCACACATAATCATATATAATCATTTCTTGTTAGTCAAAACTCATTTCCAAGACTATATTAGTGGACAAAGCCCCTTTTTGAACCGAGTTCACTCCTCGTTTCAGTCCTGTTTCACTGAACCAGTATAACCTACCATTCCAGCCATGTCTATCTCATGAGATATAAAATATTTGCCCAATGAATTGGAGGGAGATATAGGTACCACCCATCTCATAATGATACCATTCTTATGTCTGCCACAAAATCATAAACCAAACATCATAGCATAACTCATGTAATAAAAATGGGATTCTTAAACAACATGACATCATAAAACAATTCATATAAGATAAAGAAATTTATAAAAATATTTCCATCACAACATAATAAAATCCATGTAATAATAGGGATATAAATATAACCCTTTATTATCTTAGATGTAAAATAATTTTGATAAAATACTTAAACTCCATTCTTGAGGAAAATTTTCTTTCTACTTCAAAAATACATTTCCTTTCTTAACATGTCATACAATTGTAAACTAAAAGAAGTTGATTAAAAATAAACATGAAAACTTGTAAAGAAATATTCTTTGAAATAATGTTTTAAAAATCCATTCATGCCGTATAAGTTAAAAAAATTTCTTCACGTACTTTTGTCGGAAAAGTCAAAAAGTACCGCGTATGAAAAACGGCAAAATATTCATTTCATATCTTTTACTAAAAACTCACCGAAGGGTAAAATTGGATTTAAAAAATTGTAGGTGAATGGAAAAATATTACATATTGAGGAAACATGGATGTGGGTGATAAAATACACCCCACTGAATTTCAAGGTATAAATAATCTCGGATAAAAATGAGATTGTGATATTTCCCTTACCTTAGGTCCGATTTGCTTCGTAAGTGTCCGAACCTCCTGTATAATGATTTAAATAATGTTATTGACTTATTCCAGAATCATAATTTTTGTTATGATATCATATATGGTTCACTTATGACTTTATATTACCCGTTCTTTTGTAAATTCCATGTTAAAGAAGCGTTTTAGGTAAAATCGTTTCATTTATCGTAGGTGTTTGGACTTGTTGTTCTTGAAATTATTATTACTTATATCATGATTTACTTACTTAAAGAATATAAAACATGATTTACATATCATATATATTCAGTGTATATATATATATAATAGATATATAAATGAAATGAAACACACCGTTCATGGAGACGGTAGTCCGTACGTACGCATGAACGCTGTTTTCCTTTCCTTATTGTCTTGAATGGAAGTACGTAGATGACATACATATATATATATATACATAAATCTAGTAGATTTAACATTTCATATATTTCATTATTATTCATTATATATACTTTATAATCATTCATGAATGGTTAATGTGGAGAATGAATCTCATCGCGTCGTGGAGACAGTTGTCCATACGTACGCACGAGCGATGATATCGTTTCATGATCGTGAACTTGTGTTGAAGTGTATGTATACTATTTCAGTATCAATATCACTTTATAATACTCATATAAAGTTACTCATTACACCATTATACCCATCCAATTAAGGTGGTGGCAAAAAATAGATTACACCACGGCGTGGAGACGGTATTCCGTACGTACGCACGCGCGATGATTTCCTTTTTTCATAGGATGGATAGAAGGTTAATTAGAGTTGTTTCATATTTATAATAACATATCAGTATATAATAAATACGGATGTTATTACATTATCATGAAACCACTAAAGAAGAAGAATCTGAAGAAGAAATAAATTGAAAAAGATCGGTAATGGATATTACGACTTTTTGACGCGCCTTTTCTTAAACTCCACTTAAAGAACTAAGGATGGTATTTTAAGAATACCAGGACCTCTAGGATGATACTATGGAAGTGGAGAAGATATTTTTTCAGGGGTTGGAAGAGCTTGAATGCTCAAATTGGTGTGAGGAGGAGAGAGAGGAGGTGCCCTTTTATAAGAGAGGAGAGGGGCACCTTAGGAATATCTCAAAATATTATTTTATATTAAGGTCAAATTCGGTTTATAATGGTTCCAAAGGGTTTTATTTAGAATCTAAAGTGGGTATGGGTCGAAATCCTCTAATCCAATAGGATTTAGACATGTTTAGGTTATTATTTTAACCTTATCAATTATATTTAACTGTAAGTTAAATAATTTAACTTTTACCGTGTCTTTTTGTTTTCTTACACTATATGGTTAATAAACATACTATATCAAGACAAACGAACCCCAAGTTGTTTATTATTAATATATATAATCTTATCTAAGTAATTTTTCCGAACCATAGATCTTTAGGAATAAAATAAAAATTAATAATATAATATTTTTTTAAAAAACTAATTTATGTCAATTTTGACACTATTTGGTACATGATTTTTATGAAATTCATAACAGAATGATAAGTTAGAACCAAGTTACTTAAATCAACAATAACATGTCATATTAACGTATAAAAGTAGTGTAAGTCATAAAATGTCTCAAATTACATTTATTTGGGCATTTATAACATCAAGTATGTCAATATTTCATTAATTAGACAATTGTTGCATCATCTTTGTGTCATAATAAATGATAATTATTTAATCCCTAAAAATTCTAAATAAATTTCTATGATGTAGATAATTGTATTATATTTTTGGATACTATTCATGTTAGAAGTTTCATGAAGTTTATCACTAGATTAAAATTATTATACATATAAGATTTAAGAAAGTGACATGTTGTCACATTCTTTGGTTTTAATAATAATTAAATTATTTTCATTGACAAAATTTAATTAAATTAATATAATCCAACCCTTATGTGATATGGGTCTACTTTTAGTCATCCAATAGGATTTTGAAATTTGTTAGGGTAATTTTAAAATATTATATTTACCCATAATTACCTGATTTACCTTTAACTATGGTAAATAAAATTTACCGTAGTTACTATTCATAATTTCCAAAAAAAAAATTAGCTTATTAACATAATTTGGATCCACTTATTCTAAATATTGAAACCATTTTTCCAAATACAATACAAAAAATTTGCAGAAATTGAATTAAAATTAATCCTTTTGTCGAAAGAAAACAGGTTTTTCTTTAAAACATTGCAAAAGATTGAATTGATTTAACCTACGAATTCAAGGTAAAATCAATGCTAATGACATAAATTATATTAAATGGTAAAAATATATTCTATTTTTTGTTTAAAAACATTCATTATTATAATTTAACCACATAAGATATTACGATGAAAAAAGTTGTTTTTAATTAAAATATAGCGTGTTTTTACTATTCATTAAAATATGAAAGTTATCGGAAAAATATCAATACTAAATATAATGTAAATTTTTATATCCTGATTCAAAAGAAGAATTTTATTTTGTCAAATTAAATTTATAAACATTTCAAAAACTAGATTTAAAGTGGGTGCGCCATCAAAAGGCGACAAAACATCATTTTTTAAAAAATACTTATTTTACCTGAAATTTTTTTTGTTCTTATACCATGTTCTAGAAATGTGTAAGATAAATAATAATGTTATAAAATTCAAAATTTAGTTAACACTATTCATAACGGCTAGTTCATAACAATATTATAATAATATATCGTTGTTTAGTAAAACCCAGTATTGCGTACAACACACACTATCAAGGAAGGTCGTGATTGCGTGTAATGCAAGCCAAGTCAGGGTTGCGTGTTGCGCAAGAATCCTTCATTGTTTCATATAACAGAATCCAACCATATTTCATTTATACATTGAATATATATATATATATATACTCAATGTTGCGTAGAATAACTATTATCAAAATTGTGTGTAACACGATCCAAGAATGGTGTTGCGTATACTGCAAGCTAATACGGTGTTGCGTATAGCGCATGGTAATCTTGGTGTAGCACAAGACATTAATGAAACTAAAAGAATATTTTTCATAAAATCTTGGGGTGTTACAATTCTTCACAGAATAGTTTCGCAGCAACAATCTTGAAATCTTCCATCCGATTATATATAATCCTAAAAAAAATTAATCAATAACCTCTACTAATTCCACATACGATAAAAATACCGAGGTGATTCTGGATTATATTGGTATATTTCTGTGTAAATAATATATTTCATTTGAAATAATTCAATGGAATCGTTATAAGGTCCAGAACCTATAGCTTTAACGGGATTCAACATTCTCTTAGAACCCAAAATTTTACTTCCCAAATATTTAATGTTAGATATTACTTCATCATTCCCCTAAAAACTGATATAGGGCTCTAATATGGATAGAATTCCATGCCTATAAAAACCTATGTTTTTATAATACAACTACCTTTGAATAAATCTGTAACATCCCGGTTCCGGAAGCCACACAGAGGCACCCCGTACCCAGTTGGTCACATGGCCTCAAGCCTATATCCCCAAATGCGAGACGCTGCCGACAAGCAGTGAGGGCCTTGGGTGAGATGGTGAGGAAACTATTCCCTCATTTCTAGAGTAAAAGCAGAAGTAAACAACATACAATAGAGAAATCAGTAAATATCCAACAATCATAAACATCGAAAGACTGATAATGAAACAATTGGAGCATAAATATATATAAATGATGCATGATACATATATGTCTAGGAAAATAGCCAAACAAGCCACAATTCTAAAAATAGTACTAAACCCAAGTACAAAATAAAAAATATGAGCAACTCCTCAGTATCGCAAGCCTCGGATTGGTCCCATACTATCCACCTCCAATGCAATCAAGTACCTGAAGTCGAAGGGCTCTTTCCCTTGTCTATACCTACTCTAATATAATCTGTTTGGGCCTAAAATCTTGGCCCAAACATGGTGTAAGACTAAATCCTAGTAGCCAACCACCTGAAGATCTTTTCCTAACTGTCGGTGAGTATATGTTAGGTAAAAGTACAGAAAAAAATAAATAAGGAGGTACTAAGTAGTAAACAATCCAAAGTTTAAGCATTCAAAACACCACATATCTTGTAGTAGAAAAATAGTTAACACAATATGTAACCATTTGGGAAGTACCAAAAATATATTCCCTCTGGTGCTACCTATAATGCACTAGTAACCCTCTGGGTAGCACACACAGTCTCACCGCTCTAGTTCAGCTAATGTATAGACTCTCTAAGTAAGAACTCACCATCATTTCGCCTATAGTATCATATCATACTAAAGGCACTCTAGGGAAGCACTCAACATCAATTCCCCTAGTGGTCTTGCATCGTATAACTATAAATACACTCTCAAGAAGCCCTTAATTTCAATTCTCTCAATGGTCAATACACAAGGTTCTCACAGCCCTATGAAAGTCAAACAAGCATATCAACGTGTAATGGCCAAAGTAAACCTCAAGAACTACTTAGAAAGCATACTATATCATAACAAAAAATCATATCAACATGCACATCATCCTATAATACTAGGCATGGAAAAGAAAACAACATCCAAATAGGGAAACTAGACCCAAAGGTCAAATACATGAAAAACTGCATTGGAAATACATCCAAAGAACAAAAATTCAGCCTATTGACAATCAATAACCTCTCCTCCGGCATATAAAAAAATGAAAACAATAGGGATAAAACTGTAAATGCACAATACCCAGTTCAAGGTTATTTGGAATATTTTCCCATAAAACCCAAAGACATTCTACAGAATGCACAAAACACATACCACGAGGTTAGGAGATCAATATATGTGAACCTCATAGCTTGAATCTCCATAGAACGTCATAGATCTATGAAAATGCATAAAACATTCAAACCATAAAAACTTTTAAATGAGGATTAATTGGAAAATAATTCTCTAGAAAAGGAAGAGCTTACCACTAGGGTTCCAATGCAATCGACAGCGGTCGATTCGGAGAATGAATGCGCGATTGAGAGCTCAGGGAAGTCGCGATGTCGTATGGGTGCTCCGGGACATCTCGGCCAAAGAAGAAGACACCCCTATACATTAAATGTGACCCCGGTATGTTTAATGAAAAAAATACATGGTGAGTACTTTTTATGTACACAGCGTGTACTTTCGTATTCCATACTTTACTTTAGGCGGCCTCCACATCACCCCACATGACGGTGTGTGTGGCCGTGACACGGCTAGCACACGGCCTCCTGTGGCAACGAAGTACACGACGTGTACTTCAAAAATTTTCAAATACTCATATTTTCTAAAAAAATATAGAAAAAGGAAATAAAAACTTGAATATAAGGCTTGGGTTATTACAAACTTCCCCCCTTAAAGAAATTCATCCCCAAATATCCCTTGCACAACGTAGAAGAAGGAACCCCAAACAGCTCCGGCCACTACGATCGTACATCGGCCTCCCTCTCCCAAGTTTCGTCCTATACTCACCCATGCTGCCATAACACCCATACCAATAGAACAGACCGTCCATGAAGAACCATCGTACTACAATCGACAACCCAGATAGGATGCTCCTCAAAAGATGCATCCACCTCCAACTCGACTTGCTCGGGTTGGAAATAATAAGAAGGGTTTGAAAAGTAATGTCAAAGCTGAGAAATGTTGAAGACATCATGGATAGGTCAGTACCAAAGAGGTAACTGAAACTGATTGGAAACCGGCCCAACTCTCTACAATACCTCAAACTACCCGATGTACCTCCGTGAAAGCTTACCTAATCTCTTAATCCTCTTATGTCCCAACCTCGGTGTGAAACATAGGAAAACCTGATCCCTTACCTCGAACACTAGAGTTTGTCTCCGCTAATCAGCATAAGACATCTGACAAGACTATGCAATATCCATCCTCTTTCGAATCAAATCTATCTACTCTATGATCTCCTGAACAAGACGAGGTCCCTACAAAGCTACTTCTCCCGCCTCTAGCCAACATAAGGGTGATCAGAATGATCTACCATACAAAGTCTCATAAGGTGCCATCAAAATAGTCGCTTGAAAACTAATATTGTAGGAAAACTCCACAATAGGTATATTATTCTGCCAAGAACCTCCAAAATGATTAATACATGATCGGATCATATCCTCAAGCACCTGACTCATACACTCGGACTGGCCATCTGTCTTAGGATGGTATGATGTACTGAAAAGTACATGTATGCCCAAAGCCTTATGAAGCCTCTTCGAGACCAGAGATGTAAAACCTGCATCTCTACCTAAAACAATGAAGTGAGGAACCCCATGCAGACATAAAATCTCTCATATTTACAACCTCCCAAGCTCATTAACAATAAAGGTCACCTTGATCAGAATAATTGTTCACCCTTTGTGAGTCTTTCAATAACAACCCAAAAATGATTCATTCCCTATAGGCGACCTCGGTAAACCAGTCATGAAGTCCATCGTGACGTAATTCTACTTCTACTAGGGAATGCATAGCTACTGTCAAAGCCATGCTGGTCGTTGATGCTCCACCTTCACTTACTGAGAAGTGGAACGCCTTATGACCAACCAGTAACTTCCCTCTTCATACCTGGCCACCAATATTGATGGTGTAGATCCCGATACATCTTGGTGACACCAAGATGAACTGCCCAAATTGAGGAATGAAAGTACTACATCATCTCCTCGCGTAAATCTACCAGCACCCATACACATCCCTGGAATCGCAGAAACCCATCCCCGCCTATGGTCCATCCTAGAATAGGGTCATTCTTGACACGCTTTCCCATAAGAATAGGATTTCAGAATCTGATAGTTCCATCATTCGTAATCGATCAAGAATGGTAGAGGTAACATGTAAAGAAGATAGAAAATTATGCCCCTATCTATTATGAACCTCCAAATGCATCTCAGAGAATAGATCCATAAGATTCCCGTCACTGCTGGCATCCCGAACCGTCTGTATCTGAGTCCTCCTGCACAACGTATCAGCCACTACGTTTCCTTTCCCTAACATATAGGCACGCTCAAAGGCAAAATACTGAAGGTACTCAACCCACCATTGCTGTCTCAAATTCATATCATTTTGAGTGAATATGTACTTGAGACTCTTGTGGTTTGTGAAAACCAGAATGTGCTCTCCCCGAAGATAATGTCTCTAGTAGTATAGGTCCTGAACAACAGCTACCAACTCCAGATCGTGCGTAGATTAATTCTTCTCATGTGGCCTCATCTTCTGAGACACATACACAACGATTCCAACTCCCTGTATAAGCACAGATCCCATCGCGATACCTAATGCATCATAATAAATGGTATAGCTCTTGCCCGGCTCTGGTAAGAATAGTATCGGTGATGATGTCAACCTCTCTTTCAACTCCTGAAAGGCTGACACACAAGAATCTGACTATAGGAACTTCTCACCTTTCTTTTCCAGACCAGTCTGCAGTGTTTCTAAGTATGAAAATTCCTATATGAAATGTATTTAGTATCCAGCCAGCCCAAAGAGTCTCCTTACCTCAAAGAAGTTCCTCGAATGCTCCCGGGAAACTACTACCCTTACATTCTCTGGGTATACTGACCCTCTTGTCTCTACGATAAAATGACCCATGAAGTGAATCTGGTCCATCCAAAAGTGAAATTTTGAGAGATTAGCATATAACTGATGCTCCCTCAATTTACTCAAAACAATCTCAAGTTTGGTAGAATGGTCGTGTCTAGTGTTAGAATACACCAAGATATCATCCATGAAAACAACCACGAAGGAACCCATGTATGAATGGAACACTCGGTTCATCAATTCCATAAAAACTACAGGCGTGTTTGTGAGACCGAACGACATATCCATATACTCGTATAGACCATACCTTCTTTGGAAGGCTGTGAGAGGTATATCAGATGGTCTAATGCAAAACAAATGATAATTGGACCTCAATTCAATCTTCGAAAAGACCTGTTCTCCTCAAAGATGATCAAAGTGATCATAAATCCTAGGTAACAGATATTGGTTATTGACTGTCAACTAGTTCAGCTTCCGTTAATCCACACAATGCCTAAGGGTACCATCTACCTTCTTCGCAAACATGAAAGGCGAAACCCAAGGATAAATACTTGGTTGAATGAAACCCTTGGCATATAACTCCTCTAAATGTTTCTTGGTATCTTGTAACAATGGTTTAGCCATCGTATAAGAAGGAATGGACACTGTTTCCACCCTTGGAAAAGGCTCAATAGAAAATCTACCTCATGCTTCAGAGGCAAACCTGAATAGTCCTCTGGAAGGACATCTCTCAAACGATCCACCACTGGAATAAAGTCTAAATGTGATGTCCCCTGGTCATCCAAATAAAGACTATCAATTTGGGCTGTGACTACTCCCAACCCATGATGCTCTGGATCCGCTCTACTTTCCTGGATATCCAATTAACCCTTATGAAGAAAAGATCCAACCTATTGTGATGTGAAACTCACCCCACGGTGATAACTGTTGACGACTACCTGGAAGGGAACTAGCCAGTCCATTCTAGGAATAACATCATAGCCTTCCATCTATTGGTCATAGAGATCCCAAAGGATGTGACACCCACCAACCTCAAGAGGGAAATCCTTGCACTGACATACACCAGATGTTTTTCCCCAAACATAGTGTCTGGTGTTAAAACATTGGAAGAAGAAAATATACATATCCCAAGGCTCTCCACAACAGCGAAATATATAAAATTATGCATAACACCTGTATGTAATGGAGCCTAAGATAAAACCGAGGCAACAAGGATCATACCTCGAACTGTATAGGGGTAGAGATCCTGCTCCTGATGGGTCTGCTCCACTGCAAAATTATGTCTAGATCCGCAACCCTATGACCCTGCCTAAGTACTCTAAGATGATCCACCAAACTATCCATGGTGGCCTTGTGACTGACCACCACAGCCACGACCTCCACCTCGACCTGAATGGCCAGATGAACACCAGTTCCCAGACTAGTAGGAAACTGGTGGAGTTACCCCTATACGAGGAGTCATAGAAGATCCTTTGTCACTAGCTGGTGGTGAAAAGATCTGACAGAAATGCTGAAGGTGTCCCAACATACCACAAGATCGGCACTCCACCAGGTCTGTCTGGCATTGCGTCCTCGTATGCCTATTTCTCTCGCACTGGTTGTACACCACCTGGCTACCAGAAGATACAACCTTCCTACTCAGTTCTCCCGATGCAGTCTACCTACGGTGCTTCCAGCTATCAGCTAGTAGAGCACTAACTCTGGATGTCGAGCTACCCTGGATCACAACTCCGGATCCCCTCATATTTCGCTTCATGATCAGTTCCTGGTTGGCGATGGAAGCGATGGATGTTAACCTGAAGATATTAACCTGTGAGGGGATGTCTTGTCTTAGGCCATCCTCGAATTTTATTTCCAGGAATAATTCATCTCTTTTTAATAATGGTGTGAAATGCTGAAGCTTGGTGAAACGAGAGGATTACTCACCAACCGATAGAGTACCCTTCTCAAGGCTCATAAACTCTCGGGCTCGGTCAGCACTTAGGGTCTCTGGATAGAATTAGTCATAGAATATGCACTAGAACTCCTCCCAAGACATAACCTACTGATGAACCACATGTGATATCACATCCCACCATCTCATGGCAGAATCCTCCAGCATATAGGTATCAATTATGACTCCCTTTCTAGAGGTTTCTTCATATGCTCAAAGATCTTCACAAAGTATTCGATCCGTGACTCTGCAGCCTGAGGTCCTCTTTCCCCGGAGAAGGCGGGAGGATGCTACTGCTGAAAGACCCATGTAGAATTAGCCATTGATGGGGTAGGAGGCAACACTCCCTGAAAAGTGTGCATAATCCTCATGAAGCATTCCCTGAACTATGCTTCAGCACCAGTAATATGTATAACAGCTAGTGCCAAGACTTGTAGAATATGAGGATTTTCTGGAAGACCCTGATCAGTCGTATCCAGCGTCTGATCACTACCATGTAACTGGTGGACAACTATATGACGTCTCGGCGGCATGGCTCTGCAAGGTCAAACACACACATTAGATCAGGATTAATAGAGACTGAACATAGAAGTGTAAGAAGGGAGTAAGAGAAAGAAAAAATTCATGTTTTACAAAACATGACTACAGGGCGTGTACACTACCAACACAGCGTGTTCCCTAATGTAATTCACATGGGCTTGTACTTTTTCCTAAAATGGTCATGTAACACCCCAAAAAATGGTGTGTTTTCAGAACACACATCTTGTACTTGAATCCTCTTCCCCTTCCCGGGTCCTTCTACATGGTAAAGCAACACGGCTCTCCTAAGACAATACTACACAACGTTTCCATGTTATACACGACATGTACTAGACAAGATTCCCCTGGCCCATGTTTTTAGTGACACAGTCAGACACACTGCTCAAAATACACGGCTTGTTCCTGATAGACACGGCGTGAATGTGAAAGGATAACACTGACCCGTGATGTTTGTGACACGGCTAGGTACCTGGGTCAGACTACATGATGTGTTAAAGGTGGAAACAACATGTATAAGAAGAGACTCCACCGACTCGTGTTGTAAGCTACACGTCTGGGTTCCTAGGATTATACTACACATCGTGTTCAATGCGGACACGACGTGTTTCCACAAGACTTTTCCCATCTCGTGTCTCTGCCCACAAGACCTATGACTTGGTCAGAGACTACACAACATGTACATAATGTACACGATGTGTACATAATAAAAACTATTTCTTCCCGAATATAAGAACACATGGAATGTAGTTAATATTACACGGTGTGTATCATGGGTTTTCCTAGACAGTACGCCTCAGAAACAACTCTCGAACGTAGAAAACACTGAAAAAAGCATTGAAAGTGCCAAATTCTGATCTGTGAGGCACCATACTTTCTGCGAATCAATGGTTGGCATCTTATACAAGTAATAAACCATACTAGAAATGGAATGATCCACCAAATTACGGTCCTTGAGGGCCTATAACATCTCAAGAGCCGAATATTTTCATTCATTCGATCAAAACCTTACACACAAATCCCAATCGAACATCTGGTATTTCTATCACGGAATTAGAAACAACATCATGCATATTATACACAACATCTTTCACAACAACATTCAATTGATAATGCATCCTAGATGGCATGGATAGAATGCATGGAATGTGATTTCTAACAAGTGCCTATATGATGCATGAGATGGAATACTCTCATCATATATGGTTGAGACATAAATAAAATCTCCATAAAATAAATGGTAACTATACAAAACATCTATATCACCCAACTGTGAAATCAAATCATCTATAAAATTGAAAAACTAAAAAATTGAAATAATGATGAATGTTGTCTTTTCCCTGTACATGGGTTTGCTACTACTAGGAACAACTTATTACCAAGTACCTATTCCATCATATCCTTGGCTATAGGCTCCAAACAGTTAATCAAGATAAAAGAACATCCTCTGATACCACTTTGTAACGTCCCGGTTGTGGAATCCACCCAAAGGCACCTCATACCCAGTTGGTCACATGACCTCAAGAGAATTTCCCCAAATGCTAGAGGCTGCCGACTAGTAGTGAGGGCCTTCGGTGTGATGGTAGGGAAACTATTCCCTCATTGACATAGTACACAATTAATGTAAACAACATGAAATAGGTGAAGAAGTAAATATCCAAAAATAGTAAACATAAGAATACTAATAAAGAAACAACTTGAGGATAAATATATATAAATGATGAAAGATACATATATATCTTGGAAAACAGCCAAACAAGTCACAATGCTGAAAACAGTACTAAACCCAAGTACAAAAGAAACACAAATGAGAAACTCTTCAGCATCCCAATCCTCGGCTTGGTCCCATGCTCTACAGCTCCAATGCAATCAAGTACTTGAAGTAGAAGGGATCTTTACCTTGTCTATACCTTCAGCAATATAATATATTTTGGCCCAAAAGAATGTCCCAAATAGGGTGTGAGAATAAATCCTGGTAGGCAACCACCCGAATATCTGTGCCTAACATTCAGTGAGTATATTGAAGATAAAAGTACGGAAATCAATAATCAAGGAGGCACTATGCAGTAAACCATCCATAGTTTAAGCATTCAAAACACCACACAACATGTAACAGCAAAACAGTTAACACAACAGGTAACCCTCTAGGAAGTACCCATAGCCTATCCCCTATGGTCCAACTTATCATGGACTAGAAACCCTCTGGGTGGCCCACACTGTCCCACCCCTCTGGTTTAGCGAATGTATAGACTCTCTAAGGATGCACTCACTGTCAATTCCCTCTATAGTCTCGTATTGTACTAAAGGCGCTCTAGGGAAGCACTCAATGTCAATTCCCCATGTTACCTTCAATGAGGAACTACAGAAACTCTGGGGAAGCACTCAACATCAAATCCCCCTATGGTCTTGCATCATATAACTATAAAGACACTCTAGAGAATCCCTCTACATCAATTCTCCCTATGGTCAATATACCAGGTTCTCACGGCCCTATGAAAGTCAAAAAAGCGTAGCATCGCATAATGGCCAAAGTAAACCTCAAGAACTACTTGGCTAGAATTCTACAACATAACAACATATCATAGCAACATGCACACAATCCTATAATACTTGGCATGGAAATGGAAACAACAGCCAAACAGGAAAACTAGACGCAAATGTAAAATACAGGAAAAACCATGCATGAGAAATACATAAAAAGAAAACAAATCACCATATTCACAATCAATAACCTCTACTCAGGCATACAAGCAAAGTAGGAAAACAATAGGGCTAAAACAGTAAACGTTCAATACACCATTCAAGGGTATTGGGAAAATTTGAACATAAACCCCAATGAGTTTCTACAAAAAGGCACAAACCACCTACCTCAGGGTTTGGAGATCGATATACTTGAACCTCGAAGCTTGAATCTCCTATGATTGTCGTAGATATATGAAAATTCATAAAATATTTAACCCACAATAACATAGAAAAGAAGAGAAATTGGAAAATGTTTCTATAGAACAAGGAAGAGCTTACCGTTGTGGTTCTAACGCAATTGACGATAGTAGATTCAGAGAACAGAAGCATGGTTAGGGGCTCAGGGAAGTCTCTACATCGTACGGTTTCTCCAGGACATTTTGGCCGACGAAAAAGACACACCTATCCATTAGACCCGACCCCAATCCATTTAATGAAAAAAAAACAAAATACAGGGTGTGTACTTTTGAAGAACACGGCCTGTACATTCCCGTTCCGTACTCCACTTTGGGATGCCTCCATGTCACCCACACGACCGTGTGTCTGGCCATGACACGGCCAACACACGACCTTCTATGGAAACATTGTACATGGCATGTAGTCATAATGTACATGGCGTGTACTTAAATTTTTCCCAAAAACTACACTGTTCAAAAAACACTAGAAAAATGAAAAAACATACCTGAAAAGTAGGTCCAGGTACTTAAAAAAGTTGATGTATTTAATATCTTTCTTTATATGCAAGATTGTGTTTAAGCGAACAACCATATAGTATTGAAATAAAGTTAATAAATGTGACTATTATCACCTAGTCAATGGATTAGTTAGTATGAATAGAAAAAATTATATTATGAAAAATGTGTACATTTATTTTTGATAAATAAAAAAATATTAATCAATGCCTTCTAAATATGTACTAGCTTTTAAATGTTAAAAATAATATAGATTTATATTACAAGATCTGTATTTCATAATTTTTTAATGTTTTTTGTATTATGCGTCCTGATAACTAATAAAATAGTATTATGATGAAATATATTTTCTGTTAATAGAAAAAACAAACAATATTTCACACAATTATTATCATTTGTTTGGAAATGACGATAATTGAATTTGAAGGTAAACTAGAAATTTTTAAGAAAACTTTTTTTATTGAAAGCAATAAACTATATCATAGAAATTTAATATTTTTGTATTGAAAAATGATATAAATATATATTGAAGATTAAATATGAGATAAAGTACATTAAATATCATGTATGTTTTTACTAGGTATATAATTTTATTAAATTTAGTTTTATGCTTATTAAGGTATTTTAATTAAAATATTTTTTTCATTTTAAAAAATTTCTTAAAAATGCATCTCGGCAACAAATAGAAATTTAATATGATAAAATGGTTCAAAAATTTGGAATTAGAGTTTACATATTTATTAATGACTCCACCTTAATTTTTTTCAGTATGAATAGAAACCAAGGTATAATTTCAATAGTACTATAAAGGTTAAAAGGGTTGACGAGTGGTTAAACTAAAGAGATAAAGGTAACGAATGAATAAATAATACTATAAATACTATTGGATGAAAGAATTTTAGTTCTATAAAATCCTATACTCAATCATTCTTCAATTTGAAACCAAGTTCCCTTGAGAGTAAATTTATTATATTTCAATATTTTTAATAATTATATGTCTCTCACTCCCCGCAATTATAAAGGGGAAGCACCTCTCCAATCTTCTCCAAAACACATGATCCTTTTATATCAACCGTGAACTAAAATAATAATATCATGAATAACTTATACTAGAACCACATTTTATGTTCTTTACAAATTATCTATCTTAGAATTATTATAGTTCTTTTTGATGGACGATACATAAAGATGAGGCATATTTTCTTACAGATCAATTTCATGTTTCCTTCTTCATAAACACCACAAAATTTCATAAAAACATAGAAAAATGATGAAATTAGTATCATTAGTATAATAAAATATTTTAATGTAATGGTTATACTCTTTTCAATCTCCTTCCCATTTATAGGAAAATGGTTATGTCCCCTTGTGCATACTTGTGGACAACCACCTACATAAAGTGATGAGAATCAGTTTTTATTTACACATTACATGGATGGTATTAAAGTGATATTTAATGAATATTAATTGTATTTATGATGTAATTATTATTATTTAATGGTCAATTATTAGAAACATTTCCTTTATTAAATCCTTCAATAAGTGGGAACATCACTCCTACGTAGGTACAAACTACCATATCCATGAAGTGATGTAAATAATTTTTCATCAATTCTTTATACGAATGGTTATAAATAGTTATATAATTAATAAATTTTAGAATTATGATATTATAAAGACACTATAGATGTTGAAATGCTAATAATATTAAGGGATAAGAACATTAAAATTGATACATGCATGTACAATGGGCCAGTCTTCACCCAAATTTTCATTTTAATCAAAAATTGATAATAAAAGGATAATTCAAAAATATAATGAAATGATACATTTTATTTTTTTAAATATGTTTCATAAAAATATTTTTAATAAATTTATTTTAACAATTATTTATTTTTTAATTCATATAATGAAATATGGGACTTGATATAAGAGTTTGCAATATATTCTCATATCCATTTGTGATTCAATATGATAAATTTAAATTGATTGAAAATTATTATTCATGTCCTTTAGAAAAAATATATTTTCTTCTCTTATTTTTACAACTAAAATTTTTATGTTTGTTAACAATTTTCCTCTTTTTTGGTTCTTAAAAAGATCATGATTTTTTTTGTAAAATTAAAACATATTACTCTTTAGTCAATGAAAATTTAATTCCATGAATATAATCATTAAAAAATATAATGAATATTATATTGTTTGAATCAATGATTTGTTAATTTCATTTTAATAGATATGTTACTATTAGTTTATTTATTTAAAAGAATAATTTTTTCAATTATTTTTAAACATGTTATTTATGAATTTCTTCAAAAAGTGTGAAGGGAATATTAATTTTAGCATTTATTATAAAAGAGATTATCATACCATCATGACTACAATTCAATTTGAGGATTACATTACATGTTTTCATGAGTATTTTATGTGTATTTAATTTTCCCAATATTTTTGAGACTTGTATTAGTTTTTAACGATACATAAACAAAAATGGTAGTAACAATGTTTTCAACGCAATTATCAAATTCTCTTCAAAATGGTATTTACCGTATATTTTATCTTTATTTAAGGATTGATATTTTATAAGGAGGAAATTCTCTTATGTTACCATGGAATTATATTCTGTAGATTTATTATGATGATTTAACAATGTTTTTATGAAACCATTTTAATTATTATAGGTCAAATAACATATAATGAAATCATTATAAATCCCTATTATTCTCTACAGGTTATGTTATGATGAAATGATGAAATATTTATGAAACAATTTTTCAATAAATTTTTTATGATTTAATAAATGATAATTGTTTTTAAGATATTCAATAACCCATACATATGGTTTTAATTTTCTAAATTGTGTGCCTAAAAGTATATATCCCTACAATGCAATGGGTAATGATTTATATTTCATGATTGATATTTCATGAGATACTGTGAACAAGAATGTGGAGTGAACAAAATTCAGTAGTGGAATGTATCCATTATGATAGTATTATGAGTTTACTATGACAAAGGAAATAATTTAACATGGAGTGAAACCAATCCACTACGATAGTTTTGGATGTGATAATTGACTATATAAATTATTTCATAGGAATATGTGTATGAAAAAACAATGTCATATATTTATGATTTGTTGTCGAGTCTCTTGATTGATTATTTATGATTTTCATCCCTCATTGGTTATGTCTTTTGTAATTAAAAATAATTATTTTCAGATTCATGATTCAATATATTTGATATATTGAGTATGACATTAATTAGTTATTATCAAGTTATAATACCTTAATTATAATGTTATTCTTACTTGTGTTTATTGATTTTTATCCCCAATAGTCACTCTTACTATGAATATGAGCCCCCCATTATGATGTTTCTATTCCCTATTTTAATTATAATGAATTTATGTAATGTATTTCAATGAAATTGAATAAGTGAGAATAATTTTTTTGATCTTCTGTTATTTTATTCATGAAACAAGAAGATTATGTATCTTCTCTACAATGATAAAAAACCTTTACAGTTATTAGGTGTGTATTACAATGAAATACATTTGACATTCATATAAAATGATATAATATTGGTTTACATAATTATTGTTCCCCAAAACAGGTATTAAAAATGTTTCTAGTTATTTTATTATATTGGGAAAAGAAACAATTAGTGAAATGATTGGGGATTTTTTTATATAGGATAAATTCCATATTTTTTATAAAGTATAAATTTTCATGATTCCTTGTAATAACACCTCTATCTAGATATATACATGAGGATTCATTATCTAAATCTATTATAAATAAGGTCAGTTACACTAAAAATGTTATTTTTAGATTAACGATATTTTATCCTATTAAAAACAACAATGTTGAACTACAAACATACTTTGAAACTCTTGAGGGATACAATAAGGTTAAATAAATTTTCATTATGAACCATTATTATCAATGAAATGATATCATATTTTAAAACATATGACAATAAAAATTGATATATAATAAAAGTAATTTTTATTGGATTAATAAAAAGGCTTAATAATTATAGATATCATTAGAATAATTTTTATGATAGTATGATTTCAAACTATAATTAATGCTAGATGACGGGAACACTATGTCTTTTTGTTTTTGTCTATGAAAAAAACCAGGAGGAACCATGTTATAAATTTGTTTAAAGGTAAATGTTGTGGTTTTATAAAACAAAAAAAACTAGATAGAAGTTATAGTGAAACATATTAGGGTAATTCATAACTATATATATAGATTTTTGATCAATAACCTCAAACTATGGGAGTATTTGACACACTTAATAATAAAATAATTATGTTTCATGGGTGTTCAATTGAAACAATCTATGGAAAAAAATTAATTTCCTACATCTTAATAATGTGGTAATAATCACCCATGAAAATATCTCAATGGAAGTGTGTGATTTCCTATGTACGTGAAAAGAATGTAATATTGCAAATAATTACAATGGGTAAATGATTTTTTTGATTGAGTGAAATAAAAAATCATAATAGGGTGCAAAAAACGGTTAATTTCATAAATATTGTGAAACTAGGAATTAGATGACAAAATTCTCCAATCCAATGAATAACTTCAAGAATAAGGGTAGAAATAAGGATTATAGTTATATCATTCACTGAAGTGGAGGAATAGTAAAAATTCACTCCAATGTTGGTAATTCCATGTTGAACATTATAAGATTTATTTAATTAAAATATTATTAATCTCTATTTTTTTAAATTTAATGTGATATTGAAAATTTTTTACATCTTTTTATATAGATTCTATATGAATTTCCTAAGTATAGAAGTCACATTTCATATTTTATGTAAACATATGAGTGTCTATCAATGTGATTATTAACATGAAATTATAAAGGAAATTACATCAATTATTTGGCTTTTTTTAACATTTATGAGTAGTATTTAACTCAAATGGTCAGGGAGAGATGAAAAATGAAAATATAGGGGTATTATATTTATGGATGATGGTGTGATATATATACTTATCATAAAATATTGAATAATTTATTCACATAGTTAGAGTATAAAATGCATAGAAAGATATGGTTGGAGTTGAGAAAAGATTATTAATACTCATTATATTACCAATATTATATGATGAGTGAGGTGGTTGATTCCCTATGTTGGAAATACTATTCTAGTTTTTTAATAACGAGGATTGAAATACAATCAATACATATAGATTTTGTTAGGATGGTACTTCAAATCACATGTACAGGTAAATTATCCCATCATTCTCATTTGAAGGTTCTACCATCCAATAATATTAAGACTAAAGAGGCATATAAGGATGACAGTGAGCTACAAAACAATTTCATGAATGTTTTTGAGTTCATTCATGATTATGATGGAATAATAGGGTTTAATAATATAGCATGTGTCATGTTAATATATAAATTGAAAAAAGATATTTTTGATGAATCTAATAGTTCATAATTATGTATTCATCATGTAAATGTTAATATTTATAGATATCTTGAAGAGTGATCTTGGTGTTATAGCACGAATATCAATATTTAATAGTATGTAACAATATACTTGATATTTCAAAAAATTTTGTTTCAAAGATATATGTTTAGGGAGAAACATAACTATTGATTTAATTTGTGGGACCTATAAAACATGTAAATGGAATAATTTTATTAGGTAGTAGTTGATAATCTTAGAAATTCATCACATTTCATTGAAATCAGGGAAGAATTATCTTCTAATAAATATTCATGTACATACATTAAATAAGTTTTATGATTTCACAGGGTACCATATTATACTATATCAGATCAATATTCAATGATTACCATAATGCTTTGGATATTTTTTCAATAATATTTGTATATAAAGATTAAAATTTTAACTATATATAATTCATAGACAAGATTATAAAAGTAGTGGACCTTTAATAACCAAGAATTTTTATTGAGATATTTTCAATGGATTTCAAAGATGCTTTGTATCATTACATTTCATCAGTTGACATTTTTCATAGAAATATGATTAACTAAATCATTCATTTTGATCCTTATGAATCCCTAAATTATATTTTGTTAATAAATATTAAATGTTATGATAAATTTTTAGAATTAAAAATATCATGACATATCATGCTAATGAATTTATAGATAAGGTTAAAGAAATTCATCATCACATTAGGGAAGCTCAAACTTGAAAAAAATATTAGTGATTGAAATTATCAGAGAGATATATAGTTTTAAGTTGGTGAAAAGTTATTTCAATGAGTTTATCAATGGATTATGGTCATAATATTTGGAAATAAGGAAATTTTGATCCCGAGAAACATTGGTCCCTTTGAATTTTTTTAAATATTGTGACATTTTCTTATTGTTTGGTGATTCCTTTGAATCTATCTGAAGTACATGATGTATCACTTGTATAACTCCTGAGAAAGTACATACCTGATAAATTATATTCACTAAACATTAAGGTCACACCACCAGTTAATTATATCAGTTATGAAAAATTATATTTGGATTGTCTTGATTAATGTGATAAATTTTAATGGATCAATGAAAACCACTTAACCATTGTTTTGTGATGAAAAAATAAAATTGGGGATGCTATATGGGAACTCTTGGATGTGATGAAGAGGAAGTATCATTATATGTTTTGTATAGGAGAGATGAAATTTAAAAGTTAGAACTCTTATGAGGGGGATGTAATAACATGATATTTGATGATATTTCCCTCTTTAAATAAATATGATGTCTCTAATATATTTCTTTACATGAAACATTGAGTTTAAACAAATCAAGATATACTACTAAAATATAAGTAGTAAAAGGGATTTTTGTCACACATTTGTTGGTGTGGATAGTATGATTTATAAAACATCAATTATGAAAATTATTTACAAATATTTTCTTAAATGATTAATTATTGACCAATTATAATGATATAAGTACTCATATTTAAATTTTAAAAATAATGACTTTATATGGGAATTTGTTTTTTAATTTTTATTTTTCTATATATTTTTTGTCTTGATCACAAATAAACTATGAGTATAACAAAATGTATTGTTTCTAATGGGGGAAAAATTAATTATGAATAGTATATTAATTATGAATAGGTTATTAATGAGGATTAAATTAATTTAATGTAAAAAGACACATTTTTTCAAAAAACTGGGTTTTTATGTGAATTCGATTTCATGTTAATGAATTAAATTAATAACATTAGGAAAAATATTGTAATGAAATTATATTATTCAATAATAAATTACTTATTTAAAAATTTATTTAATTGTTTTTACTAGGAATTCAATATGATTAAATTTTATTTAATTCCGAAAATACCTTTGTCTAAATTCCATTTTCACTTCATTTTTGTGCGATAAATTTAAATATAATTTATACAAACTACATGGATTTAATATGATAAAATGGATTCCATATTTGGAATAAACATATAGAAATTTATTAGTGAGTTCTATCTTGTAAAGACATGGAAATTTCAAGGGAAATTTTTTTTTAATTTTCTTTGGAATTTTACAAGAACGATGTTTCTGATGGCGCCTGATTCCGAGGCCCGGTGTGCCCAGAATCATTTTTCCAAAGTTTAGCTAGTGTACGTTCAGTGAACGAACGAGCGGGAATTTCTAACTTTTTAACCGGTGCTCGGAATCGAATTCCGGGGGCACCGCTGAAACCGCAACACCGGTAATTGCTTATAAACACCTTTTCCGGAATTGCGTTTTCACGAGAGAGGTTGATAAAAATTGTGGAAGATAAAATAAATTTTTTAACTACAATTTTAATTTTTCTATAAGTGGATTTAAGCTTGGGTGGAAGTTGGGTAACTACCCAACATCCCATGGGAGGTTATGAGAGTGGTGGGGCCCACACGAACCCCACCCCTTCACATTCCATAAATCCCTCAACTCACATTTTAATTTTATAACTTATGTTTTGATAACTTATGATATTAATGAATTGTGTTTAATGTGAGTGTTTGAATTTCAAACCATAAGTTGTGATAATAAAATAAGTAAGGGACTTATTTTATTTTTGGGTTGGAGGCTTGTTGCTTGAGAGATTTGGGAGAAAATCTATGGGAGACTTGAGTTTCTTCATCTTCTTCTTCAAAGAACACGATGAATGCAAAGAACGCGAAGAACGCCAGATTCCTCAGAGGTCGAAGTCTCCTTCCGCGACGCCTCTTACCAAGATGCTGGAAACGTCTTCTTTCGCGACATCTCTTTCCGCGACAAATCCTCGTTCGACGAACCTCCGTTCAAGCAACGTTGAGGTAGGGAATTGTTTTGTGAATATTAGTGAACCCCATGTTACTTCCTTCTAAATAAAAGTACGCAGATCAACTGAACATCAAGTTGATCCACGAAGAATATGTTGCGGGTTGGGAATTCTTGTTTGCGGGAAAATTGTAGGGGTTTATTTATTTATTTTGTTCATGATTAATACTTTGACGTTCTTCGTGGAATATTACCAATTTCGATCAATTAACGAGAGGGGGTCGGACCGCAAAAACACGGCCGACCCTCCTTTATTATACAAGTTATTGTTTCTAATGTGGTTGGAACGGGAATGGCGTGGTGCCGTCGCACCGCGCGGGAACATGCGACAAGTAATGCGCGGCGCCATCGTGCAGCGCCGTGAAATTGAACTAAGTCGCGGTGCCGTCGCACTGCACCGGAGAACCGAAAAAGCACCGTTGCCGGAGCGGGGCCACGACGAAGGGGTGCAGCCCCGTCGCGCCGCACCGGACGAATGAAGGTCGCGGCAGGTACCGGGCCGCAGCGGAGCGTGGGAACCGGCGGTCGGAAACGGGCCGCCGGTGTCGGAGCAGGGAGGGGATCGGTCGTCGCTGGTCCCGTGGTGGAAGAAACCGGCTGGACGGGGTGGGCCAGCTGGACAAGGGGAAATCCGGGGGTTTAAACCCCCAGCCAGCCAGCTGAGAGGCCCCCATTAAGGGGTTCCGCAGTTACAAACCAGGGGGGCATGCACCCCCAACTCCAAACGGCTCGGCCGTTTGGCCGAGCGCCTGACCAGCGTGCTGGGCGTGCTGCACCCAGGCGAGGCCGCGCCGGGCCGGCCGGGCCGGGCTGCACCCAAGCGGGTCGGACCCGGATCGGGTCGACCCTGGGGTATTGGGCCGGGTCGGACCGGGCCCGAACCCCTTAATACCGAATATTTTCTAGTCGAACGCCCATAACTTGTGCTATGGGCCTCCATTGATGCACCGTCAGTTGAGATGCGATCCTTGGATTGAGACGGTCGTTTCGGTATATCGCACTCAAGGTTTCATAATACTTTGGGTTCGGCCTGGTTGGTTCGTACACGAAACCAACCGAGCCCTCGGAATGGAAAAGCTGATATCCTTCAGACCGAACGTCCGTTTGACGAACCATCAGTGGTGTTGGTGATCAGGTTGAGAAACGGTCCCTAAGAGTATACCCTATGAGAGTTTGGGGTATAGTAGAGATACGGCTGGGTTGGTTCGCTCACGAAACCAACTGGGCCCCTGGGATGAAATGGCTAATAACTCACAGACCGTGCGTCCGATTGATGCACTGTCTTTTGCATTGAGACCCCTATGATGAGGCGGTTCTTTGAGATACTTCCTAGTGAGACTTTGAGATACTTGGAGTATTGACCTGTAGCTCGTGGAGAGGACCCTCCCAGAGATGAGCGTGCGGAGTACGGAGACCGTGTAGCCGACTGAGACCTGACGACTGCTTGACCGACTCGACTTGGAGTGAGTCGACTAGCCCAGTGGATGTAGCACTACATTGTTTGGGTGCAGACCCATGGCGGACGGAGCACTACCTTTGTGACAGTGCAGACCCACGATACTCGCCCGGAGAGTACCTATTCAGGCTACTAGGGGGTGTGCACTACTATGTTTAGGTGGCATACACCGGCGGGAAGCACTACTGAGTCTGGGTGGATGACCCGCGGTACTCGACAGGAGGAGTACCTCAGAAGTATTATGTTAGTGAGCAGTACCTCGGAGTTGTGACAGAACCACTTTACACTCCAGAGATAGGGCTCTTCTGCAGTTACGGTTTCAATAATGAAAATCCTGGTTTTAGCTGAGTCTATGACCTTTGTGTTACCTCCTGATTGAGATGGGTCACTTGATAACTTAGGTATATTTATGGGCATATACCTGGGTAGTGGTTATCCGTTGATTTCATAATCTTTGTTTTTCCTCAAGATTGAGATGAGTTACTTGATAACTTAGGTATATGTATGGGCATATACCTAAGTAGAGGTTATCTGTTGAGATCTTCCTTTTGGTTATCCTTGTTGGTTTTAGTGAGACCTTGAGGGTATCGGGGTCCCTACTAAGTATCGTTATACTCACCCCTGCACGGGCTATGCCCACACCTCATTGTGTTGGTTGCAGACGACGGGCAATTCTGATGGAGGCCGAGTGTTTGAGGATTGGACGGTACCCGGAGGTGGACTACTCGACGAGTCAATATCCGGAGGTGGACTTCATGGCGAGATGACACACGGAGGAGGTTGATGGGAGAGAGTGTTGTGGAGGCTATCTGTACCTACCCTTCAGGTAGATTCCATGGTGGACGATCCAGGAGCTGCGCCATCTGTACCTACCCTTTAGGTGGGATCGGAGAAGGAAGACCCTGGAGTCGCTTCCCTTCTTCCAGCTGTTGTCTTTTTCTGTTGTACTTTTTGTTTAGTTGTAGTAGTACATTAAGTTGGGTTTTTATTCTGGCCCATTTACTTTTCAGAACTTCTCTTTGTACTTAGTGTTTTACTTCCGCTTGTACTCTGTGGTGTTTTGTTAACTTTTATAAAGGCAATGCCTTCCCAGTTATCTGTATTTACGCCATTGGTGCTAGTCGCCAGCCCCTGGACTATGGAAGGCGGGCTTGGGGTAGTCATGGAACGGGCCCCGAGGATGGGTCGCGACAAATCTTTATCAGAGGAGTCGGTTCTACCGCAGAACTAATAACTATGATATTTTTTCTTTCTGTGAAGTAATAGTGTTAAGTGTACCGAGTGTGGTTTTTAGTTCAAGGAGTCCAGTGTTGGTTCTGGTGGCCGACGTATCCATACACCAGGACCCTGACAACTGATTTTTGACATTGTGCACGAAAACATTGATTGCGTGTGTGTTTCCATACGTTTTTAAATGTCAACTCAAACCAGGTCATCTCACCAGGTATAATCGTTTGACCGTGTCACGTTGTTTCTTCAGGATGCCTTTTCATGGACGACCATCTAGAGCCCAGAGGGATGTGCGTACTGACAGCCTTTCGAGCAACGAGGCTTTGGTATAGGGCCCTCTTGCAATTGAGGCACCAGTGGAGGCTCCAACGGAACTACCATACGTTGGGACATCGATTCCACCATACCCAGTAGTAGGCGATCCACTCCACTTGAGCGCGCTGCACGAGTTCCAGTGCCAGAGGCCACCCAGGTTCCGCGGAGAGATGGACCCGCAGGCAGCTGAGGATTGGCTGGAGGCTGTGGTGAGAGTCTTCAGGCTAGTGGGGACGCCTGAAAACTTCATGGTGATCTTTGCTGCCGGCCTTCTTCAGGCAGCAGTAGGCAGGTGGTGGAGCCATTTGTTCCAGTTTTGCGATGGGATGACCTTCACATGCGAAGACTTCGAGACCTTCTTCAGGGTAGGGTTTATGCCAGTAGCTCTACACCACGAGAGTGTTCAGGAGCTGCTGCCTTTTCTGTGTGTTTTTTGATCAGTAGCCGAGTCATCTATGGGAAGTAGATGGATGATTCAGAGGTCCATGAGGACCAGACCAGCAGTTGGGCGATCTTGGGTTTTAGGATCGGTGGTGCGGGGAACCTGGGGTGGGGACAGAGTTTGGCGTGCCAGAAACAGACAGTGTTACTCATGCGGCAGGAAGGGTCACCTAGCACGTGACTGTCCGACCCCCCACACTATCGATCCGTAGGCGTTGGAGGAGCCACCGAGGCAGAAGTAGCGGTGAGTGCTTGAGAAACAGATGAGCCGTGGACATGGCAGTATAGCTCCGGGAGTAGGTGGACATGAGTGGAACTAGTGAATACTTCCCTTGTACTTCAAGTTCCATGTTGTTGTTGTATTCGTGTCTTTGTACTATGAGCTGCAATAATAAAAATACACTAATCATTGTGATGTTTTCTTTCCTGTACTTTTGTTTGGTTGATACTGAGAGGTCCTAGTTAAAAACTTTTGACTTGAACCTCACTTTCGAGAATTCTATTGGAGGAGACCCAGTGACCTCACACTGATGCTGACAGCGTGACTCGACCCTTAGAGGCGAGACTGATGGTTGGATCTCTTGGTAGTTACGCCGAGGCCTTACGACGTCATCCATGGCATGAATGCATCATTAATGTCAGGATTGAATGTATTTGGAAATGGGCATGGTTTATCCAGGGGATGAGACTGAGTTTCTCTTTTTGGAAAAGGAGAAATTTTAGCAGCTCTTTCAGATCGTAGGAAAAGAAGGTGCAAATCATCCGGGAGCGGATGAAGACTGCACAGTGCGGTAAGAAATAGGAAACTGGCGCCAGTCTTAGAGACTCGAGCGTGTTAAATGTTTCACGAAGAGGAAGCTTTAAGGAGAGATGAGTCTGTGAAGTAGCAGATGTGGAGGCAGATCTAGGAGAGCAGAATGAGGTGGTGTACATCTTAACATGCTACAACCACCCGCCTTAGTTATCCCCGCCAGGCTCAGGGAGCTGGAGGGCGGAGGAAGAGTGTGGCTGCATGAGGTCAAGGAGTGTGACCCAATGGATCTAAAAATGATTGAAGGGACAGTCTGTGTCCACAACTATCAGCTATAGTAACAGACGTCGATATGAATCATTCCTTTCTTTCAGAAATCTTGTTCCAGACCTAGAGTTTCCAGTAAGTCGTGGACTTGACCCTCACGTCTGGAGATACCTTGGGAGGAGACTCGATAATCACACTTAAGCCAATGGTGTGGTCAGACCCTCGAGGTGAGAGTTTAGATTGGAATCTCTTGGTGGCAGCGCCGAGGCCTTACGACATTAGTTTGAGTATGGAATGGGAAATAACTGTTCATACTCAAATAGACTGTTTTAGGAAAATGTCAGGATGGGTTTTCCTTGGTCGGTGAAAAGGAAACCCCAGGCAGTACAAGATAAACTCTTGCACAGGAGGGTGCGACCGATCACTCTTAAGTCGGTCAACCTTACCCTCGTGGTAGAAGTCGTTTGAGTTTCAGTTCTAATAGGAATTGGGGACCTCTAGATTTCGAGGATGACAATCACGTCCTTATACGGGTCTCACCTCGATGAGGTTTACGGAGATGTGGCCAAGGTGGAAAGTTATCTCCGAGGATCAACGGACCTTTCTAGGTCCTCAGCTGGGTAGGCGAGTGGTTTACCGCTTGACCCATCCACCTCAGTTGCAGTAGGTGCATGACATTTTTCAAGTATCTCAACTGAGGAGATACGTGCTTGACCCTTCACATATCATCCACCATGAGGAGCACGACGATGGCGATGGGGTTACTTCCACGGATGTTCCAGTGGGGATGTAGGATCGACAGGAGCGGATCCTACAAGGACGGTCGATTCCTCGGGTGCGCTTTGTTTGGTAGTATGAGAATCTCTAGGTAAGAACATGGGAGCGGAAGGCTCAGATGCGTGCTCAATACCGCTTTTGTGACCCTAGTTTGTGCTGAAGCTTTACGGGGACATAAAAGCCCTAAGGTGGGAGAAATGTAAAGACCTGGAAATTTCAAGGAATTTTTTTTCTTAATTTTCATTGGAATATTACAAGAACGCAGTTTTTGACGGTGCCTGATTCCAAGGCCGGGTGTGCCCAGAATCATTTTTACGAAGTTTATCTCGGGTACGTTCAGTGAACGAACGAGCGGGAATTTCTAACATTTGAACCGGTGCTCGGAATCGAATTCCGAGGGCACCGATAAAACTGTAGCACCGGTAATTGCTTAGAAACACCTTTTCCGGAATTACGTTTTCACGAGAGAGGTTGATTAAAATTGTGGAAGATAGAATAAATTTTTTAACTACAATTTTTAGTTTTCTCTAAGTGGATTTAAGCTTTGGGTAGAAGTTGGGTAACTACCCAACTTCCCATGGGAAGTTATGAGAGTGGTGGGGCCCACATGAACCCCACCCCTTCACACACTACAACAAATGCCGATCCTAGCGGCGGTTTAAACCGCCGCTATATTGTGTGGCGGCGGTTTACAAAAACCGCCGCTAAGTTTGGCGTCGGCAATCTATTAGCGACGGTTTTTTCGATTCCTCGGCGGTTTTAGAAATGTGTCATATGTCCGTCATTTAGCGGCGGGTTTTCTTCATTTAGCGGCGGTTATATGGGTATCTTATTTAGCGGCGGTTTTAACCGCCGCTAAATTCAGGCGTTTGATGCGCCTATTCTGCGGCGGTGAATACCGCCGCTAAATATCAACATAATATATTTAGCGGCGGTTAAAACCGCCGCTAAATTCTGCCCAGTTCATCATTTAGCGGCGGTTAAAACCGCCGCTAACTGATTCCCGGTTATTTAGCGGCGGTTAAAACTGCCGCTAAATGCTCACAGGTATGGCATTTAGCGGCGGTTAAAACCGCCGCTAAACGTTGAACTGGAAAAAAAAAATATGTTGCATCTGCTCCACCACTGCCCTAAATTTTCCAAAACCACAGCCACATCTCACCCATCAGCCTCACATAATATCACATCCACACATATTTGTAATGTACAACAGCTTACAACATTATTACATCATTACCATTTCATATTCCATCACTAAAAGAATACTACCACAAACCACTACACACAAAAACCAACATCCTCATAATAGTGACCATAACATCTCTTACCATAATAAAAACCAACATTAAAAACACCATCCCTCATAGACAAAACCACACCATAACAAGAAACATGTATCTCACTATGAGAACCAAAATCCAATAAAACAAGTAGGGAATCTATGAGAAAACCCATGAATGTTTCAATGTGAAATGACTCATAAAACCATATTGAAATATCCAAAATCCAATAAAACAAGTAGGTGGGTTTTATTAAAATTGGATATATTACCTAGGATGCCACTAAAACAGTTATCATCCTCATGTTCCAATGAATATAAATGGTTCCAAAATAGAACCCTTGTGGGAAACCCCTCAAGGATAATATAATAATTTGATCAAAACTAATCATTAAATAAATAAACACATAACCATGTGTCATAACCAACCAATTAAAGGGACCATATTCATATTATGACAAACAATAAAATAGATTTACACAGTTACATTGAAAAAAATGAATGAATTAAAACACTTTATGACATTATTCATTCATCTTTGAATATGTACCAAAAAATATCTCCTCCAAACCACTATTCCACCATAGAAAATGATAAAATGGATTAACATTCCCATGAAGAGTAATCTACAAATGATCCATGATTTCCATTGGGTTCACCAAATCATTACTTCATCCTCATCATCCAACTCTCTATATTTGAATATATGGGATGAATCATGATTATTTCAGTAATGTTGGGATACATTGATGATATTGTGAATTATTTTTATCAGTTGTTAGAGCTCCAACTGATATAACACCTCACCAATGTTCACCAAAACCTAAAAAATCCAGAACAACCTAGGAGAATCCACACTCCCTCACACAAAATATGCCTACACCATCATGGAAACAACCTCAAGAACACAAGATCTTTGAAATATAACTACATGGGTCTACATCTATATTATACAGTGGTATTGAAATGATCCTGGCCAAATTAGATTTTTTTATTAAGCCATTTTAAGGAAAATGGAAAAAACCAGAGTACACTACAGGAGCACTACGTGCTGAAAGAGCTTACAAAGTGGTGAAACACAAGGCTTAAGTTACTTGACTCTGCTGCTCTAAAGAGCTCCAAGTGTAGCATACCAACCTGGATGTCAGGATCCTCTCTGATGAGCTCTTCAAAGTAGGAAATCATCCTCTCCATCGTCTGAATAAATTCCTCTGAGTTGATTTTTCCCTTATTGAACCCGCGGGCCAGAATTCTATCTTGTTTATCTAACCACACTTCTTTCTCCTTTGTGGCATCAACTTGCAGCCTTCGTGCGTAAATTCTGTTGAACTCCTCTTCTGAAACATTAGGACGAATGGCTTGTTCAATCATATCTTCCTTGGAGTGCAGGATGAGTTTCAAGCACTCTCCATTCTCTTCTTCTTTGTCACATATAGGCTTGTTTGTTCCTTCTTTTTCCCCCTCCTGAAGGGTTGTGCTTACTTTGATCTTTCCCTTCTTGGCCGACCTAGTCTCCATTGGTTTTGGAAGATGAGAATAATCCTTGCGACTCTTAGTCTTTTTCCCCTGGACCACAATACATTTTCCAGAATCTCTAGCGACTTTTTTCCCCTTCTTCCGCCGAGGGCTATGAGGGCCTTTCCCTTTACATCGATCCATGATGTCCATTGAAGGAGTACTATAACTGTCATCACCTGAAAAATCATCCTCCGGAGACAATATAGGATCCTGAACATCCAATCCAACAAAGCAGTTCCCCAACGATAACTGCATGCCTTCGCAGAGAGGGCTCGGCTTGAAAAGTGAATGCTCCAGATCTACCTTCTTCTTCATGACCTTATCTTTCCCCCCAATCCCAACCTTAGGATGATCCCCAAGGGTGTTAGGATCTAGTGCCTTCAAGATATTGGCATTGGCCAACTTCTCCTGTTCTTTGGAAGAAGTAACAGCAGCCAAGAACGACTTCCCCGGAACCAAGGCTGATCCCATGGGTTGGTCATTTCCCTGACCCATGAATTGCAGATGATGGTTGTCACCCCGACCTCTCCCAGGAGTGCTTCCAGCCCCATGAGCCTCACTGCCTTCACCTTCCTCGGCTTGGCTGGGTAATACAGGATGAAGCCCCACATCCACAACGGACCTCTCCACACCATCGCCCCTAACACCCAGATCATGCCTCAATCTAGAAAAAACATCTGCAACCCTCGGGCCAACCTCCTTGAGTTGCCCAGGTTTCTCAATCCTGACAGGACTCAAGAGAACCCCTGTCGCCCCTGGATCCTCCCCGCGCGCCACACCAATCGCACCCGGATCCACTCTTGCGCATGACTGGTCCTCTGCCTCTAGAGCCACCAACACCTTCGAGGACCTGTCAAAACTCCCGCGACGACATCCTGAAACGTCATGGCCGATCTTACTGCAATCGGTACAGAACGCGGGCCAAGAATCAAACACCACCCGCTGCTTCCATCTCAGTTCTTCTCCAACCGAGATCCATAGCCACTCAGTTGGGGGTTTCGAAATATCAACTTCAACGCAAACACGGGGCATAATAGGGTGACATACCGCCGAGGTTCGATGATCAGAACAGAGATACCGGCTGATCAAGTTCCCAAGCATACAAATGATAGAGGGATTCTGGAAAGGAAGAGGCAAATCGGGAATGCTAACCCAAATCGCGGCCGACGGCGGATCGCGATTCAAGTTGAAGTCGAACGACCATCGTAGAAGGAAGAAGCCGCACCCATCAAACACTCGCGACGCGCTCGACCAGGCGACGACCAAGTCCTCAGATTCAAAACGAATCATCAATTGACGCCGGTCGAGCAAACCCACCACCACTCGATTTTGTAAACCCCAAGAACCAAAGACGAAGCGGTCGAAGGCATCTACCGAGGGACGACGACCTCTGAAACGAGCCACTAGCGTTGATCTGTGCAGATCCGACGCCGCGTTGAATTCCTTGAGCGAAATCGCGAGCTGAGGAGATCCTTCGTGGAGGTCAGGGACCTTAGGGCTAAGAGAAATGGCCGGAAAGGGGGGGAGAAAAGCTGGGTTGGTGAAAGGGATGAATGGCCGAAGCACCGTGGGAGGAATCCCCCCTCCCCCCGCCGGGGAGGAGGGGGCCGGATCTACAGTCATCATCGAGCTAGGGCATCTTCACAGATGCGAGAGCGAAAACGCGATTCTCTTGGGGATGAATCCTCATCACAATGTAGCTGGAAACCTTGAAATGATCCTGATCTTCTTTTATAGTTTCTATAACTATTAGGATATTTTAATTCATGCATTACACCACACTAGAAAAATATTTTTTTATTCCCTTACATAGACACATCACAATGTAAAAGTATACAACATCCAACACAACTCATAGAATATATACACAAAAACAGATGAATGATGTATATTTTTATCGGAAAACAAAAAAAAATTGGTGTTTTATTCACCCATAATGAAACTAGGTCAAAAATAATGTTCCCAAAAAATCCCACAACTTATTGAAATTCAATTCCAGATTTCCATCGATTAGGGGATTGAAAGTCATTTTAAAGAGAGTTTAGGTAATGGAGGGATTCCATATTCCATTGTTCTTTCGGTACCCCACTGGGTATCTTCTCATACATCTGCTACACGGTCAACGAAGAATCGTTGACATCACACCACAACCTCCATTTGAAATCTTTCCATTTTTTTCCAAGATTTTTCAATGTCCACTTCTGTGCTATCACATCAGCAACGGTAAAGTGGAAGAACATCTGTATACAGAAATTCATTTTGAATATATTAGTAAAATGACATTCAATTAAACCATAAAGTAATAAAATTACCTTTATCTGAGAATCATAAACTTCATTTTTCCAGTTTGGAGGCATATGCCTCCAATCATCATACGAAATAGGCAGGGAAACGGGCTCCGCTGCCAGCTGACCTATAATCTGACCAAGTAAACCTGCGGCGTCATCCGTCGGGACCCCATAAGAATCAAATGGCACCACTATCTTCTTGCCATGCATGTTCCAAACATCAGAACTTTTTATGTCTCTTTCCACGGTTTCATTGTCTTCATCTGCAATGAGCAAACAATTACTATAAACAAAATGCAATAAATTTATTTAATTAAAATTTGTACCTATGACTGCGACCCTCCAGAATGTCCGTGATGAACTGGAGGGGGCGTGTCGCTGCCCCGCTGCTGAAGCTCCTGTAGGGGGAGGCGATGACTCATCCTCTAATGAGGCATCCACTGATGGTGTCAGAGATGGTGCAGGGGGAGATGGTGCTGTGGGGACAGACGGATCGTCAACTGTCACCGAAGAAGAAGGAATAGTGTACCGCTTCTTCCTTGGCATTCCTGTCATTTAATCAAATAAAATTATGTTCAGAATATATATTTCAAAAAATTTATGCAGAAAAAAAATTAAAAATGATAATAGATGCCCAGTATTAACAAAAAATATATATATAACAATGATAATGAATGACTACAGAAATGAAACAAGTAGTTGCTGAATGAATAAATAATTGTACATACAATCATTTTCCCATTCAATCATGTCGGTTTCCTGCTCCATTGCTTCATCCACTTCATTCATCATTGCTAGACCAATATTTTCAATATCATGATGGACAAATAATTCTGCTTCCTGTTGTTGATGAAATTCAATTGCAGAGCTCAAATCTTCCACTTCATCACCCATATCATACAAATCTCTTTGTATTACGTGAGTAACTACACTCAACCCTTCATCCACAACATCATTCACATAATATACCATTTTTGCCTGCGATGCTAAGATATATGGATCATGCAGTTCACGATCACCAACATCCATCAAGCGAGAGAAGTTTACAGAAGTAAATTGCAAGGAATCTCTTTTAACACCTCTGATAAAATCGACCCATTTGCATTTGAATAAAACAACAGAAAAATGCCCGTGGTAGTTTAATTCAATAATATCATGCAGCTTTCCATAGTATTCCACTTCAGCAAATGTAAAAATACCACTATTCTGTGTTTTCAAACCCACTTCTCGATCGACTGTACGAAATCTAAAACCATTCACATTATAAGCGTTGAACTTTCTAACTTGTTTTATAGGACCTCTAGCAAGAAACTCCAAATCTTCTGAAAAGTCAGCTCGAGTATCAGTATTCATGATCTGAAAAAAATATATAATTTAATAGATTTGCAAATTGTATGTGTCAAAGTAATATTCATATTTATTGCAATATTTATAAACTTACACGTCGTGCAAACCATTCTACCAGCTCTTTATTCACGGCTTTCGTTATATCTTTTTCATTTCGTGTTCGGCTTCTCATTCGTCTCTTTGTTTTTATCCTCAACTCTTCAATAAATGGATCTGCAATTTCACTATTCAGCAGCACATATCTATGTGCCTGTAATAATTCCAATTCTGTTAGTGTCGCGTATGAGGTCCTCCCAACTGATCAGCCAATAGCAGGAAATATTTTTGATTTCTGATGCATTTGAGATTGAGTTGATGTGTCGTCAACACGTCCAACTCGAGTAAATCTTGTCTCAATATCATCCAAATATCTGGAAAAAAAGGTGAGACACTCCTCGGCCAAATAGCCTTCAGCAATAGAGCCTTCTGGTTGAGCTTTATTTCTCACGTATGCTTTCAAATGCCCAAGATATCTGTGAAAAAAAAATAATAATATTATGCATTTATTTAAATGCCAAAAAATGTTTACTTAACTGGAAACATATAAATAAAATACCTCTCAATTGGATACATCCATCTATAATGAACGGGGCCTCCTAATTTAGCTTCGTCAACCAAATGCACAGTTAAATGCATCATGACAGTAAAAAACGATGGAGGGAAGATCATCTCCATTGCACAAAGGGTCAATACAAACCTCTCCTGTAGGTTGTCAAGATGAAATGGATGTAGAGCTTGTTCACATAACTGTCTGAAAAATGTGCAGAAATGGAGTACAACAGCAGTAACCTTTTCAGGTAATAATGTACGCAATGCCAATGGTAGTAACTGTTGTAACAAAACATGTGAATCGTGACTTTTCAATCCATATAACTTACGATTCTTCAAGTCAACACACCTCGAGATGTTACTCGAATACCCATCAGATACCTTCACATTCTTTAAAATTTGAAGGAACGTATCTTTATCCCTATTTTTCAATGAAAAAATGGCCGGAGCATACTTTTCATTCTCATCTGGCCAGAGATCACGTTTTATGTTCATTACTTGTAAGTCTTTGCGAGCATTGAGATGATCCTTCGACTTTCCATGCTCATTAAGTAATGTGAAAATCAAATTATCACATACATTCTTCTCAATATGCATCACATCAAGATTGTGGCGCAAAGAATTAAATTCCCAATACGAAAGTTTGAAGAATATACTTTTTTTCTTCCATTGTTGCGTTCTGATTTCACTTGACGATGCACTTCGCACTCGTTTTCCGCTATCATTCAAATGATGAACCTTCCCAAATTCTGTTTTAACATTTCCAAGCTGTGTCAATATTTCAGAACCGGTTAACAACTTTGGAGGTGGTCTACGATCAATGCAACCATTAAATTTTGATTTGTTCAGCCGAAATCTATGAGATGCATCAAGAAATCTTCGATGGCACAAGAAGCACCATTTTCTACTGTGAGGTAGCCGTTTGGGCTCGAAATCAAAGTTACAAACGGGACAAGCCAAACCCGTATAAGTGTTCCAACCAGATAAATTCCCAAGCCCAGGGAAGTCACTAATGGTCCACATTAAAGCAGCATGCATTTTAAACATTGTTTTAGAAGAAACATCAAATGTCTCAACACCGTTGCTCCATAACTCCTGCAATTCTTCAATCAAAGGCTGCAGGTATACATCAATATCATTTCCAGGCATTTGTTTTCCAGGAATAATCATCGAAATGATAAAAGATGTTTGTTGCATACACATCCACGGAGGCAGATTATAAGGGATCAAAACAACTGGCCAAATGCTATAACTCGTACTCAAAGTCCCAAATGGGTTGAATCCATCGGCAGCCAATCCCAATCGAACATTCCTAGGATCAGCTGAGAAATCTGGATGTAATGAATCAAATGTCTTCCACGATTGGGAATCCCGTGGATGTCTCATTAACCCATCATTGTTATTATCTACAGCATGCCACTTCATGTGTTCGGCGGTTTTTGATGACATGAATAATCTTTGCAATCGAGGCTTCAAAGGAAAGTAACGCAAAACTTTTGCAGGTGTGTTCCTTTTCTTCTTCTCCGTGAAATTATGTTCAGTCATACATCCAACATCACCCTTTGAATTCCATCTAGAAGAAGAACATTTCTTACAATTCTGTCTACTTGAATCCTCTCCCCAGTAAAGCATACAATCATTGGGACACGCATGTATTTTTGTATAATTCAGACCAAGCTTGTTAACAACTATTTTCATATCATAAAACAATTCTGGGATTTTTGCTTCAGGAAATGCATCACGAATCAATTCCAATAACATGGACATTGCCTTATTTGTAATTCCACATAGACATTTGATATGGTACAACTTCAGTAGAAATGAAAGCTTTGAATATTTCAAACACCCACTATACAACTCTTGATTTCCATCGTCAACTAAATCATGAAATGCATTTTCCTCACTGAAGTTTTCCCTTAAATTTGGCTCCACAGAATCAAGAGGATCCAATGATATGTTACAATCTTGATCTGCTTGTGTTACAGTCTCAGAAACATCACTTGTCACGTTGCAATTTGTAGCACCCTCTTCTGGTTGTTCTGATATGTTTTGATGCTCATAGTGGTGTCTTGCAGTGCCGAATGCATCATTTATGAGGTTTTGCATTTCATTTTCCATTGTCGAAGAACTTGGGACCTCATTCTGTGGATTAACATCAGTCCTCAATCTGTCTGTATTGTTTGATTCTCCATGCCAAATCCAACACAAATATTGCTCAGGGAATTGCTTCAGTATTAAATGTTCATAAACTTCATCTCTCTTCAACCATGTTCTAAATTTACATTTAGGACATGGACATCTTATTCTCCCTTCAACGGATCGATTAGAAATTGCAAAATCTAAAAACCCATTCAAACCCTTAACATATTGAGATGTGTTCCTCGGTAATGTGATCCAGCTTTTATCCATGTATATCACAATGTGCCTACACAAAATATACGATAGTGTAAGATTACAGAAACATAATATAATAAAGATGAACCATTGACCATAAAGTATGCATAATATAATAAAGATGATTCATTGACCACATTTACCATTTCAGACCAACTGAACAAGTCTGGTCCATAGGAGACAGCGTCAACACCTCATTTAGGAGCAATAAGAATATCGGGATACACACTTATCATAACACCACCGATCACACATTTATGTTGCCTCAAACAACACCCCTTTGATGTGTGATCGAAACTGATCATAATGCATTTTAAATCAAGTTAACTACATTCAATGAAACCATTTTCACAATGGGTAATGTTTGTTTTATTGTTCTAGGGAAATCTAAATGGCCACATTTAAGTAAAATTTAGAATATAATTCATTTAATCATGAGCCCATATAATGTGATCCATAAAAAGGATCCTATTTATCTTTCTAGGATAACAAAAAATACACATCATTGTAAGCGTCCATCAAAGGTGATCCATATGATGAAGCCTTTGTATCTCTTTCGGCATGGTGTAAAGCCTGAACTTTTGAGATCTTCCCATGTATATCATGTAGGGGTCTGATTGTCTCTTGTGGAATGGTATAAAAATCTATCCCTAAAGAAGGTCACTCATCCAGAGAATCAGGATCACTCCTTGGTAGATATGTAA
The DNA here is from genome assembly GCA_963277665.1 of Viscum album. NCBI lineage: Eukaryota > Viridiplantae > Streptophyta > Magnoliopsida > Santalales > Viscaceae > Viscum > Viscum album. The sequence continues at coordinate 707,588,613 of OY728129.1, forward strand.
TATGCCTCATTTTCCAGTATAGGGCATTTTATAAAAGAATCAAAGTATCACTATTGGGGTATTCATAAAACAAGTAACCTATGAGTCCATTCATGGAGTTCAATATATGGAACCAAATTATATCTCAAGGAATACATAACTAATTTGATAATTTAATTCCAACAAATATAAGAATTGTCATGTTTAAAAGCATTCCACATCACAAGTCATGCATATGTTAGATGCCCATTTCCATGTTACTTTTCAATTATAAAATAATAAGGTCAATGTACTTAAGTATTTCAATTATAATAATTTGAATAATATTAATAATAGTGAATGGAAATTAAATTTCTATTCCAATATCATTCCACTTGCCTATATTTCCATTCCAATATCATTCCACTTGCCTATATTTCCATGTACATAATAAAGTATTAGGGTCCAGGTGAACATTCATAAATAGTAAACACACTATATGAACATTGTATAATTTAGGCCATGCTATCATTCGTGACACAAAAAATTATTTAGTTCCTTCAATAAAAGGTATTAAAACCCCACTTAATTGATTGTTTGGTCATTATGGAATAACATATTGGAGTGATATTACCATTAAAATTTCATTAATCAGCATGTTTTCATTTTATAAGATAGCACACCTCCGCATGATTTTTTTTAGAAAATAATTGGTTACATAAAAGAATTCAAGGAATGCACACTTATGTTGTGGTAAAAATTTGAGGCCTAAAACCATCAATGATTCTAATTTAATATACAATGGACAATGAAATTAGGGAATTAGATTCATTATATTATTATATAATAGACATAAACCTCAAAAAATGAATTTTTATGTGTTCAATGGTTTTTATTTACATTATGAATCTCAATTTAGGATACGTATTTCCTGCCAAATTAAATGATAAAAAACTCTTGAAAATTTTGAACTAGTAAAAAACACAGGATGGTACAATCTCTCCGCCTTAAAAATTATGGTCCTTGAGAATCCTTGAGGAATAGATGGAAAAAAATCCTACATACTTATGTGATAAATATTTATTCAAATAGGCATGTTGTACATCCAGATGCACAACCCTCCACAAAGAATACCCTAGGCATACGATACATGAGAAATTAAAAATCAATAAAAATCTCGTATTCCTAACTGAAACATAGAGACTATGCATTACCAATTATTTAAAACGGAAGATTTGATCATTTAATACTATCATTAATAATTCAACCTTTGTTTCTTCTTAACATAAGAACTAGTATTTAAATTCCAATTCTGATTCACAGTATCTCTACTATTAGAACATTCTAATGAACAAACCCTTTTAGAATTACAAATATGCCTTTGGCATGGTTATATAAAATATGTAATGGTCTATTTCAAATCAACCTCATTTAGATTTGTTAATACTACTTTTTATAAAAAAACATGGTTGATTCACACTCTACTCACCTCAACTTAACAGTGTTCCATGAAAAAGTTCCTCAATGATAGAAATTAATGAAGAGATAAGAAATATGTTGATCCATAGCTAGATGATAATTTAAAAAAAAACACTCATCATAAATAGACACCACATTTCATCTAGAAATGTGATGCCTCCTCCTCCGGTACAATATTTTTACATCAAAGTTATCCACTGGAACTCATACCCAACTTCTAGTGATGTCCCGAGCTAAAAATTTCACTTATGTTTTCATGTCACAATAAAAACTTGGAAATATTTTAAATCCAGTACACATCGATTCTCGCCATTAAAACAACCCATCCAAGCACAAGATGATGTTCTCTATATTGATTATAACCAACTTCACCCAACCATGCATGTTAAGACCAAACAAACTAGCTATTTTTGACACTTTTAAAGAAGCTCAATTTCACCTTTTGACACATAGTCTCGTTCTGAACACGATGCATCGCTACTAGGGAATTATATAATTAATTAAGAATAACCAAATGAGTTCCAATTCAGCAGTCAATTCATCTAGCAGTTTATTAATCAGTATGTCATTTCAATGATGTGTTGTCTAGAAAACACTGATACTTTTTACAAACTAACCAGATATAAGTCATTCAAAAACATCACTGACCATTTCAAAAATTTTCATTCACTATTTCCTCCATTTTCTAAGAGGATACACTAAAACCATTAGCATCAGGAATGAAAACCAAAAAAACATATCAACTTTTAATCATACCATGATGTGAGAATGCATAAACGTCTAAAAATGAGAATTACATGATAATAACACCCATAATATGGTTAAACAACATATGAACAACCATAAAACTCACTTTGGGGCTGAGGTCGAAGTAAGAAAGGTCCTCGGGAGAAGGGGGTCGCGGGTTGCCGGTCGCAGGCACCCCCGGAGGAGGTCGCGGGGTCGCCGGAGGAGGTCGCGGGGTCGCCGGAGGAGGTCGCGGGGTCGCCGGAGGAGGTCGCGGGATCGCCGGGGGTCGCGGGGGGCTGTGGGCGAGGGTTACAGGAAGGGGGATGCGAGCGAGGGTTGCAGGGAAACGGGGTCGGGGTAGGGAAGGGTCGGGGTTTTTTAAAAAAAACAAAGGTTTGGCGGCAGTTTATTAAAAACCGCCGCGAAACGTATTTCGGAAAACGTTTAGCGGCGGTTTTGTGAACCGCCGCCACAAAACCGCCGCTAAACACTGTTTATTTTGTAGTGACATTCCTTAACTCCCTCAACTCACATTTTAATTTGATAACTTATGTTTTGATAACTTATGATATTAATGAAGTGTGTTTAATTTGAGTGTTTGAATTTCAAACTCTTGAATTTCAAACCTTATGTTGTGTTAATAAAATAAGTAAGGGACTTATTTTATTTTGGGTTAGAGGCCTGTTTCCTGAGAGATTTGGGAGAAAAGCTAAGGGAGACTTGAGTTTCTTCATCTTCTTTATCGAAGAACACGAAGAACGTGAAGAACGCGAAGAACGCCGGATTCCTCGGAGGTGGACGTCCCCTTCCGCGGCGTCTCCTTCCGCGACGCCTCTTACGACGACGCCGACGAAGTCTTCTTTCGCGACGTCTCTTTCCACGATGAATCCTCATTTGGAAAACCTCCGTTCAATCAACATCGAGGTAGGGAATTGTTTTATGAATATTAATGAACCCCATGTTACTTCCTTCTAAATCAAAGAACACAGATCAACTAAACATCAAGTTGATCCGCGAAGAATTTGTTGCGGGTTGGGAATTCTTGTTTGCGGGAAAACTGTAGGTGTTTATTTATTTATTTTGTTCGTGATTACTACTTTTTCATTCTTCGTGGAAGATGACCAATTTCTATCGATTAACGAGAGGGGGCCAGACCGCACAAACACGGCCGACCCTCCTCCCTTATCCTTGTTATTGTTTCTAATGTGGTTGGAACGGGAATGGCGCGGTGCCATCGCACCGCGCGGGATCGTGTGGAAAGTAATGTGTGGCGTCGTTGAGCCGCACCATGAAATTGAACCAAGTGGAGGCGTCGTCACGCCACATCAGATGAATGAAGGTCGCGGCTGGTACCGGGCCGCGGCGGACCGTGGGAACCGGTGGCAGGAAACGGGCTGCCGGTGTCAGAGCAGGGAGGGGATCGGTCGTCGCCGGTCCTGTGGTTTCAGTAACCGGCCGGCCGGGGTGGGTTGTCCTGATGTGGGGAAAGCCGGGGGTTTAAACCCCCGGTCGGCCAGGTGAGCGGTCCCCATTAAGGGGAGGCGCAGTTACAAACCAGGGGGGGCAGGCGACCCCCACTCCAAACGGCTCGGTCGTTTGGCCGAGCGCCTGACCAGCACTCTGGGCGCGCTGCACCCAGGTCGGGCCGGCCGGGCCGGGCTGCACCCAAGCGGGCCAGACTTGGATCGGGTTGACCCGGTTCGGGTTGACCCTGGGGTATCGGGCCGGGTCGGACCGGGCCCGAACCCCTTAATACCGAATCTTTTATGGTCGGACCCCCATAACATGTGCTACGGGCCTCTGATCGACGCACCTTCAGTTGCGATGCAATCCTTCAATAGAGACGGTCGTTTCGGTATATCGCACTCAATGTTTCGGAATACTTTGGGTTCGGATGGGTTGGTTCGTACACGAAACCAACCGAGCCCTCGGAGCGGAAATGCTCATATCTTGAGCTCCGGACGTCCGATTGACGTGCCGTCGACTTCGTTGAATTCCTCTTGATGAGACGGAACTTTTGGAATACTTATCTTGAGTTTTGGATTCAGTTGGATAGTGGCCGGGTTGGATTCCACCCAAAATCCAACCGGGCCCTTGGAACGGAAAAGCCGATATCTTTCAGACCGGACGTCCGTTTGACGAACCGTCAGCGGCGTTGGTGATCACGTTGGGAAACGGTCCCTATGAGTATACCCTATTAGATTTCAGGATACAGTTGAGATACGATCGGGTTGGTTCGCTCATGAAACCAACTGGGCCCCTGGGACGAAAAGGCTAATAACTCACAGACCGGGCGTTCGATTGACGCGCCGTCTGTTGCGTTGAGACCCCTATGATGAGGCGGTTTTCGGAGATACTTCTTCATTGGAATTTGAGATATTTGGATTATCTACCTATAGCTCATGGAGCGGAGCCTCCCAGAGACGAGCGTGCGGAGTACAGAGACCGTGTAGCTGACTGAGACCTGACGACTGCTTGACTAACTCGACTTGGAGTGAGTCGACTAGCCCAGTGGATGGAGAACTACTTTTTTGGGTGCAGACCCATGGGGGACGGAGCACTACCTGTGTGATAGTGCAGACCCACGGTACTCATCCAGATAGTACCTCTGCAGGCTACTAGGGGGTGTGCACTTCTGTGTTTTGGTGGCATACCCCGGTGGGAAGCACTACTGTGTTTGGGTGGCTGACCCATGGTACTCGATAGGAGTATTAACTCAGCAGTATTAGGTTAGTGAGTAGTACCTCAGAGTCGTGACATGAGCACTGTACACTCCAGAGACGGGGCTCTTCAGCGGTTACGGTTTTGATAATGAAAATCCTGGTTTGAGCTGAGTCTATGACCTTTGTGTTACCTCTTGATTGATATGGATCACTTGATAACATAGGTATATGTATGGGTGTATACCTGGGTAGTAGTTATCCGTTGATTTCATAATCTTTGTGTTTCCTCATGATTGAGATGAGTTACTTGATAACTTTGGTATTTGTATGGGCATATACCTAAGTAGAGGTCATCTGTTGAGATCTTCCTTGTTGTTATCCTTGTTAGTTTTAGTGAGAACTTGAGGGTCTCGGGGTCCCTACTGAGTATCGTTATAGTCACCCCTTCACAGGCAATGCCCGCACCTCGTTGTGTTGGTTGTAGACGACGGGCAGTGCTGACGGAGGCCGAGTGTTCAAGGACTGGACGGTACCCGGAGGTGGACTACACGTCGAGTCAGTATCCGGAGGTGTACTTAATGGCGAGATGACACATCGAGGAGGTTGAAGGGCGATGGCATTGTAGAGGCTATCTATACCTACCCTTCAGGTAGGATCTGTGGTGGACGATCCAGGAGCTGCGTCATCTGTACCTACCATTCAGGTAGGATCCGAGGAGGACGATCCAGGAGCCGCTTCCGTTCTTCCAGTTGTTTTCTTTTTCTGTTGTACTTTTGTTCAGTTGTAGTTGTACTTTGAGTTGGGTTTGTATTCTGGCCCATTTACTTTTCAGCACTTCTCTTTGTACTTAGTGTTTTACTTATGCTTGTACTTTATGGTGTTTTGTTTACTTTTATAAAGAAAATGCCTTCCCAGTTATCGGGATTTACGCCTTTGGTGCTAGTCTCCAGCCCCTAGCCTATGGAAGGAGGGATTGGGGTAGTCACGGTATGGGCCCCGAGGACGGGTCGTGACATTTCTTAATATTGGTCAGTATTATTTTTAACTGATGTAGAAATTCAATAATATGAGAATAGTTAAAAGGGTAAATAATGTGTTAAAAATTAGATATGGTAAAAAATAACCTAATTTTTTCTTAAATTATCTTATATGAGCTTATTTAGATCACATATCATCATGTATTCTAAGATTAAACAATTTGAATACTCCTTATAATGATACTGATTTTATTGTATTTTAATATTCAAAAAAATTACATATGTGTCATGCTTGTCACATATAAAAGGAAACATACTCTCGACTCATCTTCACAACACATGACCCCTATATATATACCATGATATAGTCACATAAACTAATAAACAATTATTGATGATATTTAGGTGATATTTTTAACAAAATATTTATCCAAGAACCCTTAAGATACTTTTACAAAGAGGATACTAGAAGAAGATTTAAATGTTATTATCGATCATTATCATCTATTTCTTTTTAAAACTCCAAAAATTACACTATAACAATATTTAAATTATGAAATTAGATTTTTTGTGTCATTACATATTATCTATTTCCTTTCTCTTGTTTGGAAAATAACAATGTCTCACCTTTTTACATGTGTACTACCACATTCATGAAGTGATGTCAATTGATTTTCATTTACGCTAAACATGGACAGTAAAATGAATAGTTTTAATTAATATATCTGATATTTATTATTTAATTATTATAATTATGAAATCTGGAAATTTTTTATTTACATTTTATTTTATCCATCCAAAAGTTGAACCATTACTCATGATTATGTACGAAAAACCCTATTTAGGAAGTGATGAAATTTAATTTCAATCATAGATTCATATTAATGTTAATAAAAGGGAATATAATGAATAGATATGACCATTATGAAATTATTAATACTCTATATATGATGAAACCATAACTAAGAGATAATCACCAGATCCATCAAACCTTAATATGTACAAAAAAACAAATCATGTTTAATCAAAATCAGTATTTTATTGAAGACTGTTCAATACAATAATGATTGAAAATTATAACAGGTAGTTTTATAGTACATAATGTTACAATATTGTTCTAAAATAGACATATAATTAATCTATATTTATTATAAATGAGTTTTGAATGAATATGAAGCAATATGGGATTTGATGTAGGGGTTTATGGTACAGTCACATTTTTTTTGGGATTTTCGACACAAACTTTTCATTTGATTGAAATTATAATATATACATACTTGAAATTCCTTATATTTTTTATTCTATCATTATTCATAAATTTTTAATATATTATTACCATTTTTATCTCTATGGTATATATTTTGATTGAGAGACTGTTTTTGGGAACTACTGACCTTATTTCCACTATTGTCGACAAATTTTTTTCTTCTACGTCCATATTCCTTAAAATTATGTTAATGTTGTTATTTTTATTTGTGAAATTATTATTAATGTTAATTTTCAACCATATTTGATACTAAATAAATAATTTATAGTGGAATAATACAAAATTTGAAATTATTGTTTATAAGTATTTTCAAAAAGTGTGAAATGAATATAGTTTTTATGATTCACTACATGAATGACTGTACCTTTTGTTATGAATAATATTCTCATTAAATATTACATCACTTGTATACATGTGTATTTTAAATTAAAAATATTTCATAATATGTTGCTAATTTTATGTTTTTTATTATATATACAATTGTATATTCTATGTCTTCAAAGAAATGATCAAATGATAATATAAATGTTTTTTTCATCAATTTCAACATTCTTTATGGGGTTGTATACATCATCTCAGATATGAACATGTGAGAAAATACATATTATTTCTCTAGATTGATTTTTTTAAGTATTATTATATTAAACATGTTTTTCCCATGTCTGTTATCTTATGATGAAATCACTAGGAAAACCATTTATTTTCAATGTGTTGTGTAATAATTAAATAATGAAATGTTTATGAAACCCATTTTATTTTCTTGAATCGTATTATAATTATTTTATGAATGTTTTTTATGTATTTTATAACAAATATGTATTTTTTATTTTTTGATGTGTTGGAATTGAATTATATATCCCAAAAATGAATTTGGTAATGATTGATATCATAGGAGATTATATGGACTAAAATATAGAGTAACCCTTATTTAGTAATGAAATATAAGGGCTTGATCATTATTTAACCCATAATTTAATTTTTTAATAATAATTATGTTATATACATTTCTAACATTTTTATGGTTTATAATTGAATATAACTAGCTCATAACCCGTACATAACAAAACCGTACCATAAAAATTAGAAACTTTATCTTAGTGTCAAATTTTTCACAATAAAAAACATTTAAAATGAAATAGGGTTTTTTTCGTCAATATTAATCATGATTTTCAAATTAACATTATAATTGTTCCTACTAATTCATAAATTCTATGAAATAATATTTGATAGATTTGAATGATTAGACAAAAATTGTTAAGGTATTTATAAAATGACTAGGAGAAAAAAATTGGTCCATTTCAAACCCATGAGTTAATATAAGTGAGTTGGATTTGACATAATCAAATTAGTTCTAAAATAATGATTTACATACAAATGAAATTTTCATTAATACCCATTATTTTTCAAAAAAATAATAACAAGACAATATAAATTAAAAATAACTATCAAGATTGTTTATAAGAAAACTTTAAAACCCATGAAAAATATTTTATAAAATACAAACATTTTACAAAGAAAATGAATAATCATTACTTTAAACAAAATATCCTTAGCTTAATTTATGAAATTGAAATATTTTTCATGTAAAGTTAGTTGAAATTATAGAATATGCATACAGTTACCTTGGGATATCATCTTAAAAGATCCATTTTAAGAACCCATATTAGAACCCTTATATTTGTAAGAACCTACTCGGTTAATTATGACGTAATTATCCTGAGATCATAATAAATGAAAAATGTATTATAATGAATAATAATATTATTCATATTTGTAATATATTTCCCTGGATCATAAAAAATATGAAAAAATAAAAATATTCCATTGATATAATCACACACATAAAATTATAAATTTTACCAATAATTATGATGTTTTTAGTCATAGATACATCAATTTTCTTTATAACCAAATTTCCAAAACTAAAACACCCAAAAATTAATGTAGGATTTTTTTATTTAAAAAATAATGATTAAAGTCATGTTATCCATATAATAAACTAAATTGGTTGTAATAGGAAAATTAATTGAGGTTTTATATGTTAAAAATATTCCTTCTATAATTTACAATGAAATTTAATCATTTTTCAGGAAATTGGAAAACTACTCCTTTAGAATACCTTTATAAAAAATAAAAATGGAGGTAAAATGACCTTTTAAATTCATTTATAATAAAACATTAACATAAACTCATAAATATGTATTTAGAAGGAAAATATTGGAATAAAAAATTCATGGAAATTTAATTATAGTTGTTAAGATATAATTACCCTTATGATGAGTCTGACATCTCAAAAACATTATTTATCATCCAGAAAAACAAATTTATTCAAATTATTTAATTTATTAATAATAATTTTCTTGTTCATTATCTTCTTATCAATATTTTTATCTCACATATTAACATTTTATACTTAATAACTTGAATGGTTATGTTTACATCAAATTCTTATGGATGTTTGGTTCAAAATTCCAAAATGACTTTGGTAGGATGACTATGGTAAGAATTTTCAATATTATATAATTTAAAAACCATAATAATTAAATCATAATTATTTTTAAAAATTAATATTAAAATTATAACTATCTATGTAACATAGATAAGAAAAAATAATTATGTTACGTCATTAAGATGACTGTTCGTATGTTCTCATTATTATATTGTCCATTTTTCAAAAAACACAGGTGAAAGAAGGTAAGAAATATTTAACTTTTCAAAATATTATTATATCTTATATATCATATTTTCTATTAAATACACCAATATATACTATCCATGTGAGGCAGGGATGAAAATATAAAATACATCGGTTCATGAGGTGATAGTCTGCACATATGATTTAGTGATGAAATTCTTTTTAATTGTATATTAGTGAAAGGATGATAATAATTATATACCATTAATAATATATATATATATATCATATATATGTTATTATTTAATTTGGATACATTATAATGTTCAACCATAAAATGTAGCGATCAAAAACTATATATATCGTCTTGTGAGGTGGTAGCCTCCACGTACACAAGAATGATGGTCCCATTTTCCATTAGATGGATAAGTATAAGAAAAAGGGTTATAAAATAAACATTCTTATAAGAAATAATATTTTATATAGTGAATCTATTATATGAACAAGTATTACATATATTTTAAGGAGGTAAAAGAAGAAATAAATTGAAATCATTTAGTTTTTAACTATACATCTAATTGGGGAGACCTTCTTAGATTAATTTATATATACTTATTAGTATGGTATTATGATCATAATAGGAAATCTAGGACATTTTTAGGGATATTAGGAAAGTATTTTATGGTTATTTTTCAAATAATAGGCTCTTTATGTATGGAGAAGAGTGGATCTATTTTGTCCCTTTAATGGTGAGGGAGAGGACACACTAATTTGTTTTCAGATGAATAAAATTGACAATTTTATTACATGAGAAACATGGTAAAAAAAATTAATCATGTTTTAATAGTTTATTGTATAGGGTTTATAGATATTCCTCAATATATTTTATATTTATTTTTGGAATTTAATCCATTACAATTTTTTGCTGAAATCCTTTTATCTAGTATAAATTATTACTGTGGTCATTAATTTGGTTTTACCAATGTTTCTAAGTGATAATGAAAAAATGATGTTCAACTATTTAATAAATTGAAATTTAACTATTAGAAATATGAAATCCACATATAAATATTAAATCTAAATATGTATTAAAAATTAATTTTAAATATAGAACACATAACATGAAATAACTGTTTTTAGCATGAATTTCTTTTTCTGTATAATATTTTTTTATTAAAAGATCATGTATAATTCTTATACCAATGAAATTATATGATTTATTAATAATTAAAATGAATTAATTGAATATTAAAACCCATAAAAATGTTTATTTTAAAATACATTAAATTAGAAGGATATCATAAAAAGTTGTATTTTCTACTATTCACAAACAACTATCTTATTGAAAAAGACGCAAAAATTTACATACATTTAATATTAAATTTATAATATCAAACTTGATATCCTATTTTTCAATCTAATTTTTTTATATAACAATTTTTAATATTACCGTGTATTTTACAAAACCCATTTTTGATAGAATACAACTATTTTTTTGACCAAGAAATTACGCATTATTCTTATTATGATCATGGATAATATAATTTATTAATATTAAATAGTAATGAAGTTTATATATTATAAATTTTATAATAGATGTAAAATTATTCCCTATTTTTGGAATTTTTTTTAAATTTTTATTCCCTTATTAAACAAGTGGGGATGTTTTTCCTTCATATAATTTTCGAAATCACATAGTCCTTCTTAAATAATATTATTTTCCATAAAAACATAACCTTGTGAATAAAATTATTATTTATTAAATAATATATCTATTAATGAGTAAAAAATAATTTTCTAAAAATATATGTTCTCTCAAAAATAAACTAACTCATGAATCAAAACATAATATTCACTAGGAATGTACTTCCTTAACAATAATGCACAAAAAACGTAATGCACTTGAGATAAACCTAGTGGAAAAGTAACAAGTTATAAAACTAAATAATGAATCTCCAAAATTTCATAGTATATAATGAACTATATAATCAATTTTTTATTTTTTTAATAAACATGTATAACATTTAAATGGAGAAACATAAAGAAAATAATTCTCACCAACCTTGAGTAAAATATATATCATCTGGAAATCAACCTAATTTTTCTAACTTCTCTGAGTGAGTTTTTTTTTCTATGTAATCACATTCAATATCTCAAAAAATTATTCTACTAATTATTTTAAAAAAAATATTATTTCAAAAATTTTATCCCAACAACCTTGTGTACAATATCTCTTTTTATAAAATACCTCAAAATATGCAATCTCTACACTGGAATCCAAATTTTTATTATACAAAAATTACACTACTAAAATATATTGATCCCAAAAATCCTGGTAATCCAATAGAGACGCATGAAAAATATCATCCAAATTATCAACCATTTTTGTAGATTTTCCATCAAATTGAGGATGAAAATATGCAATGAATTTTAATTCCAAACATAATGACTGATAATAGATTTTCTAAAACATATAGGTAAATAATTGTTCACGGTCAAATATTAATACAAGGGACACCATAAAATTTTATTATCTCTTCAATATTTAGTCTATAAATTTTATCTAAAAACATTTTATCCAGAATAGAAATAAAATGAGATGTTTTATTTGAAAGATCAATAATAAATTATATTACATTATTAACTTAAGATGTATTGTGAAGACCTAGAAATTCCATGGTTTTTTTTTCTTAAATACATTGGAATTTTATGAGTCTATGGTTTCTGACGATACCTGATTCCGAGGCTCAGTGTGCCTGGAATCAATTTCCGAAGTTTAGCTTGGGTATATTTAGTAAATGAACGAGTGTGTTTTTCTATCTTTTGAACCAGTTCTCAGAATTGAAATGTGAGGGAACCGATGTACTCGCGACGCCGGAAATTGCTTAAGGGGGCCTTTAATGTTGTTGTGTTTGCATGGGAGGAGAAGTAAAATTTTGTAAATTAAATAAGAAGTGAATAAAATTGATAGAACAATTTTATTTTATATATATGGTGGTTATATACTACATGGGGGAGTTAGGGGTGGGACCCACAACCACCTAACTACCCAGGTGTGGATATTTGCATCGTGGGGCCCACATGAGCCCCAACCTTTCACCTCCCCCTAAACATCTTAAACACCCTTCATTATGTTGTCAACTCGTATTTAATTGTGTAACCCTTCCACTTCCTCTTTCTCTCCCTCTTTAACTCTTTCCAACACACCTTAATTAATAAATTGAACCACTTCAATTAATTAATTAAGTGTTTTGAATTTATAAAATTTAGATTTCTTGTGTTAATAAATTAATAGCATTATCCTTTTATTTTACTTTATCACATGTTGTGTTGGGAGAAATTGGAGAGAGATCTTGTGTAAAAGAAGAAGGAAGTTCCCCTTTTGTTGAAGAAGATCATCCTCCAGTGAAGAACTATGCCTCTTTGACAAAGACCACCGACTCCATGAAGAGCGACAATGTGACTTCCCTTATCCCCTCCACAATTAGTGTGGAGACGTCGTTTCCTCCTTGGACACACACCAATGTCGTCTACGAATCCTTTCTCCGTGACATAGTCTTCCGCAACGCTCGACGTCCGACGTCTTTTATCAAAGTAGGGTGAATTGTTTCAATTTTATTTGAATAAAATTGTTCATTGGCTTCGTGAAACCTTTCTCATTTTTGGCTGATTGTTACCTCCTCACGCGTAGGGCGTGGGCCAAACAAACATGGACCAATGACCCTCTATCACTTCTTGTCTTGTTTGGAATCGGGAAGTAGCAACAATTGAAGGTGGTGACCGTGCGCCGACCACATACGGAAGAACCCTAGCCCGCAACCGCGTGCCGCTCGACCAATGAAGAAGAACCGGGACAAAGGAAAGAACTGTGGTGCCCCACAGTGCCGCGCTTTGGGAATCATGGCCTGCATAGGGAGGGCCGCTTTGGCGGAAGAACTGGCTGGCCTGGTGGAGGAAAGATGCGGCGCTAGGAGGGCACCGCGCTGGAGAACCAGCCGTCCTGTCTTCCGGTTGGGTAGAGCTGAATCGCGGTGCCAGTGGGGCACTGCGCTGAAGAAACATACGGCCCGCCAAAGCGGGCCAATTTCCCCAAAAGGCTACCCGACCTAGCCGGCCGGTTTGGGAGGGTGGCGCCGCTTAGAGCCTCCTGTTCGGGAAGCCGAGGGGGGGGGGATTCCCCCACCTCAGACCGCGCAACTGGCTGGTCGAGCCGGCGGGGCCGTCCCGGGCCACGCCACGCCGTGTCCTGGTGGGCTGCGCTCGGTCGGGCCGGGCCTCGCCAATTCGGGCCGGGCCGCGCCACTTCGGGCTGGGTTGAGCCCCTTCGTGCCGGGCCGCGCCCCTCGGGCTGAGCCATGTGAATCTTCGGGCTGGTCCGACACCCCTACCAGGTCGGACCTGCCAAAACTGGGTGACCCGACTAGCCAGCCCACTGGGCTTAACGGGCTGGGCCCGTTATTCACTTAAACGTGAATAACATAAAGACCGTGCGTCCGATTGACACACCATCTATGGAACTAGGATCCTTTCGACGAGGCAGTCCTTTTGCGATAATCTAGGTGAGTTTTTGGCATCTTTGGAAAATGGCCGGGTTTGGAATGAGAAAATTTCCAACCGGGCCCCTGGAACCGAAAAGCCAATATCTCTCAGACCAGGCGCACGATTGACGCATTGTCTGTCGGATTGAGTTCCTTTTGATGAGACGAAACTTTGGAATACACTGAATCCTGACATTTGTGATAGTTGATGTATTGACCACCCTTTACTCGAGAAGCGGACCCTCCCAGAATTGATTACATTGTGTGCATGAACCCTAGAGCTGACTGCGACACTGAAGACTACCGTTCTAGGATCCTCTGTGGGATCAACGACGAAGACGACTTTACTTGGATCCTAGGTGGGTTTGGCAGTGAGGATTAATGTAATTGGATCCCTCATGGGTTCTGCAGCGAGGATGACTGTACTTGGATCCTCCGTGGGTTCAGCAGCGATGAATACTGTAATTGGATCCTACGTGGGTTCGGCAGTGATGGTTACTATTCTTGGTTGCTATGTGGGTTTGGCATCGATGACTTCTGTACATGGATCCTACATGGGTTCAGTAGAGGAGATGATTTAGAGGCTACATCTAATCATCTCCACCAATTTTAGAAAGTAGTATACCTGTGTGAGTTGAGTATTCTATTTCAATCATTATCATTGATGTGATTGACTTCTTTCCTATGTGTACTAGATCTTGCTTGGGCTGGGAAGATGGATCCGAACTGAGATTAATTACTTAGGTATATGTATGGGCTTATACCTACGTAGAGTTCGTTGATAATTTGGATTTGTAACATTCCTTTATGGTTTATACTTCGTGGATTTTGGGAGACCTTATGGGGTCTCATGGTCCTTACTGTGTATCGTATTCTCACCCCTGCATGGGCTATGCCCGCACTACATTGTGTTGGATGCAGACAATGGACATCACTGATTGAGGTGGAGGCTTGTGGAGCTGGATGGTACCCGGAGGTAGACCACTAGATGGGACATACACTGAGTGGATGACCAGAGCTGAGGAGATGAGGAGACCATATGTACCCACCCTTCAGTTGGGATATCCGGAGGACGACTCAGTGGTTTCTTCTTTACTTTTCTACTGTTATACTTTCTTTCCAGTTGTACTGTAATTTCTGTTGGGTTTTTATTCAGGCCCATTTACTTTTCAGAACAAACTTTTTTACTCATTTTACTTAGTGCTTACTTCAGGTGTGTAATCTATTGTGTTTTTTTACTTTTATAATGGGCATCCCTTCCTTATTATCGGTATTTACGCATTTGGTGCTAGTCGCCATCCCTTGGCCTATAGAAGGAAGGCTTGGGGTAGTCACGACACAGGCCTTGGGGATGGGTCAAGACAAATTGGTATCAGAGGAGTCGGTTCTACCGCATTACTCAGGACTCCGATATTTCTTCTCTGTGAAGCAATAGTGGTAGAGTATTGATTGTGGTTTTCAGTCCATGGAGTCCAGTGTTGGTGCGGCGGCTAACGTATCCATACACCAGGACCTTGACTTCTGATTTCTGACTCAGTGCTCGAAAAAACTGATTGCATGTGTGTTTCAAAAAATTTCTTTGTGATTACTTTGTTTCAGCTCACTAGGTATACTGTTTGACCGTGGCGCACCTGTTTCTTTTCAGGATGGTCCCACGAAGGTAGCCAGCTAGGGTTCCTAGTTACGTGCGAGATGGAAGCTCACCGAGCGACGAGGCCTTAGTGCAGGGACCCATTATAGCAGAGGCACCAACGGTACCATAACCCGTTGAGCCACCAATGCCACTAGTCCCAACAGCAGAGAGTGCACGTCGCCTGACTGCATTGCATGAGTTTCAGCGAGAGAGGCCACATTGGTACTGCGGAGAGATAAACCTTCAGGTAGCCTAGGATTGGGTGGAGGCTATCGTCAGAGTCTTCATATTGGTAGGGACACCAGCGGACCTTATGGTGATCCTTGCCGTGAGTCTCCTACACGCAGCAACATGTAGATGGTGGAGCATGATGCTCCAAGTGCACGATGAGGAATCACTAATTTGAACGGACTTCGAGAGACTCTTCTACTCTGTGTTCGTTCCAAACACCCTCCATGTGGTTCGCATCAATGAGTTACTACATCTGCGGCAGGGCAGCATGACAGTAGCCCTATACTCAGTGAGATTTACTGACCTCCCGTTCTACTCCACGGACATGGTACGAGACCCATTATTCTTATCCCAGACCTTTGAGTAGGTACTGAGGCATGAGATCGGGGATTCAATGATCTCCTTCAGCATTCCAATGCAGGCAGGAGTACTAGAGAGATCCCTTCTAGTTGAGAGCTTTCTTGCTGAGCTAACGCCAGCAGCGAGAGCCACATTAGGGTGACACGTAGCAAAATATTCTCCAATCGGAAGTAGATAGTTGACACAGAGGTCCAAGCGGACCAGACCATCTGCTGGGCGTCCTTAGGATACTTGTTCGGATGTGCGGGGACCACGTAGCAGAGCCATCCATACGAGGGTCAGACAATTCTATGCATGCGGAGGATAGGGCCACAAGGCTCGTGACTGCCCGACCCGCCATGACGACGAGCAACAGATAGTTGAGGGACCTCCCAGGTGGAGGCGGAGGATCGACCGTGGTGGTCCGTAGGAAGCAGGCAGACAAGTTAGAGGAGCAGTCTGAGCAGCGGGTGGTGGACGATGCTTCGAGGCTCTACCACCACCACCACTATGAGGACCACCCTGACCACATAGAGCTGGAAGGCAGGGGCAGGCTCATCTCCTGGCAGTCGAGGCCTACGACCACAACACACCAGAGATGATTCTAGGTACTATTTGTGTCTACTTTACCCTTTCTACAGTTATTATAGACATAGGAGCGAGTCATTCTTTTATTGTCGCTTCCCTTGTTCAGATCTCGAAGATTCCAATGGAGCTGTTGGCTCGATCCTTACAGATGGAGACTCCTATTGGAGATGGATCGATGATTACAAACTGGTGCTGGCAGTATGATCTTACTCTAGGAGGCGTGAGATTTAGTTGGGATCTTCTTGAAGTGGCATCGAGGCCTTACGATGTCATCTTGGGGATGGACTGGTTATCTACAGACCATGCCTAGATCGACTATTTTAGGGCCAAAGTGAAGTGTGTCCGCACAAATGGGAGAAATTTCAACTTCAACGGTGCTAAGGGAGCCTTTTCCGCACAGGATGGACTTACTCAGAGGACTGGGCAGCCGATCACAGATCAATTGGCTAGACTTATCCTAGGAACAGTTGATGTGCAGAGTCCGAGTTTTCCTGTTCTGGTGGATCACTATGCAGATGTTTTTCCTGACGACGTTCCAGAGCTACCTCCTCACATAGAGGTAGATTTATACATTGACCTATTACATGGGACAACACCGATATCTACTCATGCATATCGGATGGCTCTCGCTGAGCTTCGTGAGCTGCGGTACAACTAGAGGACTTGCATGAAAATGGATTCATCGGCCCAATGTTTCACCCTGGGCTTCATCGATTTTATTCACCAAGAAGGCGGATGCGAGCTTATGACTATGTGTCAACTACCGTTGTCTGAATTAGGTGACCGTGAAGAACAAGTATCCACTCTTGAGGATTGAAGACATATTTGATCAGCTCAAGGGAGCACGATGGTTCTCGAAGATAGACCTCTGGTCGGGCTATCACCAGCTCAAAGTTCGAGACGAGGATGTGCAGAAGATGGCCCTCAAGTGTCGGTACGACCATTATGAGTTCTTGTTTATGCCCTTCGGCATGAGAAATGCACTATAAGTGTTCATGAGTCTCATTAACATGATCTTCCAGCCTTACCACGAACGTTTTTTCGTAGTCTTCATCGACAACATACTGATTTACTCAACTACTGAGGAGGAGCACGCCTACCACTTACAGATTGTACTAGGCACTCTTCGAGAGCACTAGCTTTATGGTATTCTCACAATGTTCCAGTTGTGGATTCAAGTGGTTCATTAATTGGGGCACGTCATCTCGTAGGCGAGAGTTTCTGTGGATCCTGCGAAGATCGAGGCATTACTTGCTTGGGAGACACCTAGGAGCGTGATGGAGGTGTGGAGTTTCCTAGGTCTTGATGGGTACTATCGGTGATTTGTGCCAGATTTATCTAGAGTTACAGAACCTCATTAAGCTTTGACTAAGAAGGGGAAACCATTCATGTGATCAGATAGATGCTAATAGAGCTTCCAGGAGATGAGGTAGAGATTGACCAATGCGCCCATCTTGAGGCTACCGGAGGAGGGCATAGGGTACGTAGTTTACTGCGATGCATCAGGGACTAGACTTGAGTGTGTTCTGATGCAGGAGAAAGAAGTGATTGCTTATGGTTCACGGAAACTGTGGTAGAACGAGGGGAACTACACTACCTATGACCTAGAGTTAGCAGTAGTGGTCTCCTTCCAAAATATTTGGTGGTACTATCTTATGGGAAAGTGCTTTACAGTCTACTCTGACCACCCGAGTCTCAGGTACATTTTCTCACAGAAGGTCCTGAACCTGTGATAGCGGAGATGGCTCGAGTTCATCTAGGAATATGACTTTGAGATAGTGTATACTCCTAGGAAAGGTTATTTTTTGGCAGATTCTCTCAACTGGAGATCACGTATTCACCTAC
Source organism: Viscum album (assembly GCA_963277665.1). NCBI lineage: Eukaryota > Viridiplantae > Streptophyta > Magnoliopsida > Santalales > Viscaceae > Viscum > Viscum album. The sequence continues at coordinate 707,607,495 of OY728129.1, forward strand.
ATAGAGAGGCTACAGAGCAGTTAGCCGCTTTGAAGATATCCTTTGTGGATAGTGATGGGGCAGCTTTTCTACAGTCCCTCACATTTACTCCTCCACTAATTTAGCTGGTCAGAGAGGCACATCGTGGGGAAGTTGAATATGAGACATAGCATGCCCAAATTTCCACAGGGCAGGTGCCTGATGGATTTTCATAAGGAGGAAATCACGTCATCCTCTTCAGGGGATGTACCATGGTACCAGTTGCACTGCAGGAGGATGTTATGAGGGATTTTCACACTTCCCCTCAAGAGGAACATCCTGGTGTGGCGAAGATGTCTAAGGACCTCAGATGACGGCACTGGTGGCCATGTATGAAGAAGGCTGTAGCTGAGTTCGTTTCACGATGCCTCACTTTCCAGCAAGTGAAGGTGGAGCACAAGGTACCAGTTGGCTTGGTACATCCCTTAGAGGTTCCGAAGTGGAAGTGGGAAAGGATATACATGGATTTAGTGACAGGGCTTCCACATACTTCCAGGGGACATGACTCTCTCTAGGTGATCATCGACTGACTCACCAAGTCGGCCCACTTCTTTCCGATCAGAGAGCAGGGCTCTGTAGAGAGCTTAAGATTCCTCTACATTCAAGATATCATACGGATTCATGGTGTTCCATCGTCTATAATCTCCGATTGAGACCCTCAATTTACTTCCCAGCTTTGGAAGGGGTTGCAGGAGGAATTTGGGACACAGCTACACCTGAGCACCGCCTTTCATTCTCAGACGGATGGCCAGCCGGAGAGGACCATTCAGACTCTTGAGGACATGATCCGTGCATGTGTCATTGACTTTGGTCGCAGCTGGGAGGATCACCTACCCTTGGTGGAGTTTGCATACAACAACAACTACCACTCCACCATTGGGATGGAACCATACGTGGCACTGTATGGCCAACCTTGCAGATCACCTCTGTGCTGGACATGCCCTTGGGAGTCAGCACTTGTAGGACAGGAGATGGTTTAGTCTATGATAGAGAAGGTTCATATCATCCAGGAGCGGATGAGGACTATACAAAGCAGAAATAAGTCCTATGATGATAGGAGATAGATACCAATGGAGTTCGAGGATGGCAGCCACAATTTCATACGGGTCTCACCTCGACGTGGATTACACAGATTTGGTCAGGGCAACAAGTTATCACTACCCTTCATCGGACCATTCCGGGTCCTCAGTAGGGTAGGCTAGGTGGATTACTCCCAGGAGATTCCACCTCAGTTACACTGGGTGCATGACCTCTTCCATGTATCTAAGCTAAGGAGATACGTGCACGACCTGACCCACATCATTGATCATGGAGAGATAGACATCGATGGCGGGGCTATATTCCTGGAGGTCCTGGAGGAGATCGAGGATCGACAAGATCGGGTCCTACATGGATGATCGATTCCTCTAGTGCACATTCGTTGGCAGCACGGGAACTTCCAAGAGAGAACATGGTAGCGAGAGACTCATATGCGTGCACAATACCCTCATTTGTTTCCCTAGTTTATGTTGTAGATTTACGGGGACGTAATGATCTAAGGTGGGATTAATGTAAATACCAATAAATTTCAAGGAAAATTTTATTCTTAAATTCTTTGGAATTTTATGAGTTTGTGGCTTATGACGGCACTTGATTCCAAGGCTAGGTGTGCCCGAAATCAATTTCTGAAGTTTAGCTCGGGTACGTTCAGTAAATGAAGGAGCGAGTTTTTCTATCTTTTCAACCGGTGCATGGAATTGAAATCCACGGGCACTGATGAACTCGCAACGCCGGTAATTTCTTAAGGGGACCTTTATCGCAGTTCTGTTTACACGGGAGGAGAAGTTTAATTTTGTGGTTTAAATAAGATGTGAATAAAATTGTTAGAACAATTTTATTATATATATATGGTGGTTATATATTACATGGGGGAGTTAGGGGTGGGACCCAAAACCACCTAACTACACATGTGTGGATATTTGTGAGGTGGGGCTCACAAAATCCACATCCTTTCACCTCCCCCTAAACTCATTAAACCCCCTCTATTATTTTGTTAACTCGTATTTAATTGTGTAACCCTTCCACTTCCTCTCTCTCTCCCTCTTTCACTCTTGCTAGCATGACATTATTAATAAATTCAACCACATCAATTAAATAATTAAGTGTTTTGAATTTTTCAAATTTAAATTTCTTGTGTTAATAAAATAATAGAATTTGCCTGTTATTTTACTTTAGAACATGTTGTATTGGGAGAATTTGGAGAGAAATCTTATGTAAAAGAGGAAGGAATTTCCTCTTTCGTTGAAGAACATCATCCTGCCGCAAATAATAACGCCTCTTCGACAATGAAAACCGAATCCAAAAAGAGGGACGACATGCCTTCCCTTATTCCCTCGACAATTAGGGTGGAGACTTCGTTTCCTCCTTGAGCGCACGCCAACGTTCTCTACGAATCCTCTCTCCGTGACACCGTCTTCCGTGACACCTGATGTACAATGTCATTTATCGAAGTAGGGTGAATTTTTTCAATTTTATTTGAATAAAATCATTCGTTGTGCTTCATGAAACCTTTCTCATATTTGCCCGATTGTTACCACCTAAAGAGGAGGGCGCGGGCCAAAAAAACATGGCCCGACGACCCTCCATTGTTTGTTGTCTTGTTTAGAATCGGGATGCGGTGACAATTGAAGGCGGCGGCCGTGAAACGACCACATGAGGAAAAACCCTGGCCCGCAACCACATGCCACTTGATGGATGAAGAAGAACCGGGTCGATGGAAGGAACCACAGTGCCACACTGCAGGAACTACGGCCAGCATAGGGCGGGCCGCTTCGTTGGAAGAACTGGCCGGCTGGTCAGCCGGCCGGGTAGAGCTGAACCGCCGTTCCAAAAGGACGCTGCGCTGAACAAACCCACGGCCCGCCCGAGTGGGCCTCTTGCGCTAGAAGTAAGACTGGTTTGGGTGGTCGGCGCCGCTTGGTGCCACCTGTTTGGGCAGCCAGGGGGGGTTCGCCCCCGCCTTAGATAGCTCGGCCGGCTGGCTCTGCAAGCTGGCATGCACCGCGCTCCGTCGGGCCATGCCGTGCCACTTCGGGCTGGGCCGCACCCCTACAGAACGGACCGTGCCTCTTGGGCCAAGCCACATGAATATTTGGGCCGGTCCGACATCCTTATCATGTTAGACCCTCCAAAACTGGGTGACCCGACCCGCCAGCCCACTGGGCTTAATGGGTCATGCCCGTTATTCACTTAAACGTGAATAACTTAAAGACTGCGCATCTGATCGACGCGCCGTCTGTGGCACTGGGATACTTTATAAGAGTCCTTCCTTTTGAAATACTCTAAGTGAGTTTTGGGAATATTTGGAAAATATCAGGGTTTGGAAAGAGTATATTTCCAACCAGGCCCCTGGAACAGAAAATCCAATATCTCCCAGACCATGCGTTCGATTGACGCACCGTCTATCACGTTGAGTTTCTTCTGATGAGAAGGAACATCAGAATACACCAACTATGGACTTCATGATAGTTGATGTATCGACCCCCCTATACTCGAGGATCGGACCCTCCCAGAATCGAGTACGTTGTATGCGGGAACCCTAGAGCTACCTGCGACCGTGACGACTACCGAGTTGAGATCCTCTGTGGGTTCAACGACGAAGATGACTGTACTTGGATCCTACGTGGGTTTGGCAGTGAGGACGACTATACTTGGATCCTACGTGGGTGTGGCAGCGAGAAAGACTGTACTTGAATCCTATGTGGGTTCAGTAGCGATGATGACTTTACTTGGATCCTAAGTGGGTTAGGCAGCGACGGTTACTATTCTAGGATCCTATGTGGGTTCGGTAGCGACGACTTCAGTACTTGGATCCTATGTGGGTTCGACAGAGGAGATGATTCAGAGGCTACATCTAATCATCTCCACCTCTCTTCGATTTTAGTATACCTGTGTGAGATGAGTCATGTCATTCAGTCATTATAATTGATGTGATTGACTTCATTCCTATGTAGACCAGATTCTGCTTTGACTCAGAAGTTGTATCAGAACAAAGATTGATGAATTAGGTATATGTATGGTCATATACCTAAGTAGAGTTAGTTGATACTTCATGTTTGTAACTTTTCTGTGTGGTTTATCCTTCTTGGATTCTGGGAGACCTTTGGGGGTCTCGGGGTCCCTACTCAGTATCTTATACTCACCCCTGCATGGACTATTCCTGCACTACATTGTGTTGGATGCAGACAACGGACATCACTGATCGAGGTGTAGGCTTGTGGAGCTAGATGGTACCCGGAGGTGGACCACTAGACAGGACGTACACAGAGTGGACGACCGGACCCGAGGAGCTGAGGAGACCATCTATAACAACCCTTTAGGTGGGATATCTGGAGGACGACTCAGTTGTTGCTGCTTTACTTTACTGCTGCTGTAATTTCTTTCAAGTTGTACTGTACTTTCAGTTGGGTTTGTATTCCGGCCCATTTAATTTTCGGCACCTACTTTTTTACTCAGTTTACTTTGTGCTTAATACAGTTATGTACTCTGTTGTATTTTTTTTACTTTTATAAAGGCAATGCCTTCCCTATTATCAGGATTTACGCCATTGGTGTTAGTTTCCAACCCATGGCCTGTGGAAGGCGGGGCTTGGGGTAGTCACAGCATGGGCCCCGAGGATGGGTCGTGACATGTCTTTGATTTTTCAACCATGAAATCCATGGATATATTCTCTTATTTCCATTCCTTCTCTTAAAAATCATAAGTAACACTTCAATAATTATCCTTCCAAATTATCATAATGAAAAGGGAAAAATATCAATTATTGTATAGAAATATATATATTTTCGTTATATCTCACCAGAAATATCCATGATGGTATATCTACATGTTATTAATACATTGATGAATAGAAAATAGATACCTCTGATATTTTTTGAAAAATTGTTTCTTCAAATGGGAATATAAATAAGAATATAATCTTTTATAAATATTATAATTTTTTTTAATATTTTAAATTTAGGAAACATATATATTTAGAACAATTTTACTAGTTCCTGTTAATCATGATCCTCCTTTTGAAATTTCCTAATTATGTTTGAAATTGATGACTCCACTGACACCTAAAACAATATTTACTACATTTCTATATGAATAATTTGTTAGACAGAATTTATTAGATCATTAACCAATGGTATATGGTCTTATCATAACATGGTTAATGAAGTATTGTATTTCTGACTGAAATCGTCAACTACTATGTTTTCTTTTCATGGATTATAGTGAATCATGAAGTCATAATCCAAAATTAGTTTTCTCTTTATTCATTAAATATTTCTATTTATCATTACTTGAATATATAATTCAAACTTTTATTATTAGTATGCGTTTCAACTCTTAGTCTATCAAAATGATTTCTATTTTATATAGAAAACACTATACCCAATGAATCAAGGTGATGTGTAAGATAATTTAGCTAATGAGGTTTCAATTATCATAAAGAATATTAAATTACCCGATCATCCTAAATCAAAATAGAACCATTTACTTTCAATTATGCTTTATTATATATGAAAACTCACAACTTATAGATACCTAGTACAGAAATTACGAACTATGGAAAATTTTATTCATTTCATATAAAGATTCTTGAAATTACTACATGCAGATGTATTTTACTCCTTTTCTAGTTAACTTACATACTGGGGTAGAAAATAAAGAAATATTTTCAACAATACATTAGTAGAAATACACTAAACTAAAGAAACTATGAATATCTGCCACATTACTAAGTATTATAATCTCTGTAATAAAATCATTTTCAGTTAAATAAATTGATATTACATCATTATTTACAATATTTCAAAGGAATTAAATATATCATAACCAAAATTAATATTTAATAAATTATCGATATATAAATTTTTTATTTATGTTTTGTAGAAAAACCCACAAATGTTTTTTAATGATCATCATATCTTCAATAATATATCTGGATTTAATCATTAAAAACTAATAAAAATTTATCTATGAACTATTGGAAATATCTATTCATAATGTCTATAAATATATAGAGTTAATTTAAAAAAAAAATGGATAAAATCCAAACTCAAAATTCCCACATGTGGTCTCAAATGTAGTCTTTTGAATTTCATTCTTCTTTAAATGTACATAATGATTACCAGATATAAGATCATCCAAATGACCTTCGGATCTAACTAGATCTGAGTAAATATTCCATTTATATAAGGAAGAAAATATTTATTGTTAATAGTGATTTTATCCAATGATTTATAATCAATGAAAATCCTCATGCAATCATTTTTCATTTCAATAAAAAAATGTACACCATATTATTATGTTCTAGGAAGAATAGAGCTGTTTATCACGATATTATTGTAATTAATTTTCTAAATAAAAAAGTTCTACATGATCCATTTGATAAGGTTGTTTTTATATTGGCATATTATTATTTATTATGTAAATAGTATATTCAATAACATTATACTGTATAATTAAAGTCAAATCATTTGAGAATACATCAGGATTTTCTACTAAAATAGGATCATCATCAATCTGAGCAGCTTCATTATTTTCTACAATATGTGGATGATAACATACATTTCTATATTTAATCAATTTCAAAACACAACTATATAATATCATAGGAATTAATTCATACATGTATATAAACGGGACCTCTTTCTAAAGAAAAACTTCATTACCTATACCATCTATCATAAAATGATATATAGAATCAAATCTATAGCCCGGAGAATTAAAACTACACGAGTAAATATACCATATTATTTAGGTTAATAATTTCCATACAAATCTATAATAATATTATTATAATTATGTTTTTTAATACTACTACCATGTGTTTTTTCAATGTGTTATGGGTTATTTTATTTGACCTAGAATTTATAATTTTCTAGAAAATTAATGAGAAATGAATTAATGTATAGATTCAAAATACCACAAGACATTAGAATTATTTGAAGAAACATGTAGTGTACTATACAAACATTTGTGGATGGCCCAATATCTAATGAATTAGTCCCAAAGTATCTAACAACAACTTGTTTATTATGATCATGATGAATTCCATCGAGCAATCCTATCTTCAAACAAGTAATCTCATAATAAGACATCAAATTACAATTAAAACATCTTACTTGTAGTTTTTTCTCAGTTATTTGATAATTACATTGGTATATTTATTTATAGTAACATGTTGTATCCCTTATCAAATACCATAAAAAACACTGCGCAGTTTTTGAAGCATTCTATAGTAATCTTCTCACCAAACGTATCAAAATATCAAAAAATGATATTCTTACTTTTAGATCTCCACAACAGATACCTCCATATTTCCATCCAAACGTGTCACATTTTTTACTTTTTTCATGTAAAAAATAATAATAATAAAACATCATTTTTATATTACTAGAACCCGAGGCTATTTTCTCATAACATTAAATTTACAATAACAAAATTCCCATAGATATCATAGATTTATTACAACCTAAATCCAATTAATTTAACTACCATGATCCCATATATAATGTGAACTATACCTTGAAAATCACGTGATTTTTTATTCATATGAAACCACTAAAAATACATTATTATGACTAAATTATAATATTTTATTTCTTGTCTGATATCAAATAGCCTTAAGAAAATAAATTTTAATTCATCCCATTCGAATACATTAATATCTTCTCTTTTCCTCACAGTGTTGACCATTAAACACTGATGATCAAAATTAAAATCAAAATAAATAACATGAAATACATTTTGATTTTCCCAAAAACCCTTTAATTTTTATATAATTAAAAAATATATAATCATACTACTAGTTAACACTATGTTAAAAGAAACATTGAATTTTTGATAATGTTTTTTCATCAACTGATCTTCTATAAACATGCTATTCTATGTTGAATTTGGTTTATCTCTATCATAAATTCCACCACTATTAATAACCTACGTTAACTGAACTGTCAAAATTAAAAAAAATTCAGTTTTATTTAAATCAATTGTACGTTACTAATTTGGAATGATATTCTCTTCTTAGTTCCTTATTACCCCTTCTTCCATATTTTTTTGTTAAACCATTCAAAATATTATATATAACCTGAATAAACATGGTACAATAAAACACATATATCATGATAATCATAAATTATAATTTATCAATGGTATTTAGATAAATTATCCCAACCATTAAATTTATCTTAACCATTCCACTAATACCAACTATAATGCGCCAATCCTTTTTTATCCACCTATTTTATTCTTCAAAAATAATTCACATTATTACATTTCATTGATATTTATGTTCTATTATTTTATAGTATCAGGTGATAAATATTATATAAAAAACCAATACATTATAAGGGGGTGACTTCTTATCACTGTCCATTTTTTTACAATAATGATCTTCTAAAATAAAAAAAAATATTTTCAAGATAAATTGTGGTGAATTTTATATTGAATTCATCATTTTTACTCCATATCAATAAACCCTTTGAAAAAAATAAAAATATAGGACATGCATAGCAATATCAATGTGGGACATATTAAAGGAATAAAAGAAACTAGTTATTCCTTTTTAAAACCAATAGATCATATAAGAGAGTAAATTTTTAACATAATAAACATTGAGATGAAATGATATTTTACTGAGACATGAATTTTATTTACTTCCTAATTTTTCCATTTAAAATTTTATGAAAAAACATAAAAGAAAAAATCACAATCTTGCATATTTCTTAAAAAATGAGAACCCATGAATTGTTTTCTCAAAACATTTCTTTTTACCATAAAGGGACTAATTATTCCATTAAATTGAATATCATTAGATTTTTTCATGAAATAAAATAGTTTATATGAAAATTAATGTAGGTTTATTTGGACTTCATGTTCGTAGAACCCTGGAAAGAAACCTTACAAAGGTAATAATATACCCTGTTTATTCCAACACAATTATTAGATTAACGCCATCATTGCCCAATGAATTAAAGATATATATTAGGATCACCAATAAGTAAAACCTTTTTTGATATTAATTAATCACATTACATTAAAACCCAATTTTAAAAAATTAAATGCCCTGAGTAAATTGAGATCAATGTTTTTATTTGAAAAAAACATGGAATATTATAATGGAATATTACTGTAAAATAATTATTATAAAGGATTGAAAAACATTTTATTGTAAAAACAATAAAAAAATATTTATACATTATAAATATGTTCATGCATTCCATATGATATATGCATATTATTCAATTCAAAGGCCATTTATGAATGCCCAAGGATAGGTAAAATAATGTTTTTAATTAACTTATTAAATGATTCTAACATCTATCAATTAATATGGATATGTAGGAAAATAATTGGAAATAAATATTTAAATAAATTTGAAACTAATATTTATGTTGTAATATATATTTTTTCATGTTTTTATTGTCACATATGTTCTAAATATTAATAAATAATACAGTAATGTTAATTTTTTATTTTCAAAAGAATATTTTTATTGTTTCTTAAAATTTTGTTATTTTCTTATTTAACCAATTACTTTGTCTTACCTAATCAGATAAATGATTATATTTAATATTGTAGTTTTTTGGAATGCCTGATCATAATTCCAAAACAAATTTGGATGTTTGACTATGACTAATAAAATCATGATAATATTATTTATAGAATTTTAATAATGTTATTATTATGATTTGTATCCATTAATTATAATTTTAAAACCATCTATGTATGGTAGTAATAAAAAATTAATTACTTTACAACATGGAGATAGTAGTCTGTACGTATGAAAGTGTAACAATTTCTTTTTTAGAGAAATTAAAAAAGGTATGAATTATTTTACATTTATATAATGATATTTATATCATAAATGTCATAAAATTTATTTTTATCAACCTATATATACCATAAATCTGAGTGGTGATGAAAAATAAAACACATTGGTTCTGGTGGTGGTTGTCCACACATGCACTTGAGTGATGGTTTTATTTTTTGTTGGACGGTAAAGAAAGAACAAAAATATTTTCCCATTAGATAATTAAATTAATATATTTATATATATATATATATTGTTTTATATAATTGTTTTATTAATAATCTAAAGGATATGGTGATGAAAAAATAAAATAAATCATATTATGATGTAGTAGTTCATACATACACAAAAAAGATGTCCTAATTTTTAATTTTAAGGATAAGTGGATGAAAAAGGTCATAAAATAAAAAATTTAACATTAAATCATATTGTATATTATTATAATGTGATATTGAAATGTAATATATAAGTTTTAATTGGATTAAAAAGGAAATATAATGAATTTAATATTGTAAGAATTATACATCTTCTTTAGAAAACTGCCTAAATATTATATGTAAATCCATACTAGGATAGTATTACAGTCAAACCAGGACCTGTAGCTTATGGATATGGATGTTAGAAAATTTTTATCGTACATATTTTATAACATTAATGGCTCTTAATGAGTTAATAATATATTGGGTGTGGCTTCCTTTTAGAATACTGGGGAAATAAATTATTATGTTTTTAGAAGATTAAAATATATTTATTAATTACTTAATCCAAGTGATTCATAAATGACTTAACATTAAATAAAATTTATATGTGATTAAAATATAACAAACCCACTTGGTTTATAAATATATTTTTATCATTTTAACAATTGAAATATTTTTTAATCCTTTTATCCTATTTTAACTCTTACTATGTAAATTGAATTTTTTTACCAATGCTAAAATTCCTAATGAAAAAATGATGTTGGACTATATACTACATTTGAACATCATAATTAAATTTTTGATATACATTTCTTATTATTTAATATATAAATTTGTAAAAAAATACTATTAAATTCTGAACATTCAATACTATGAAAGATGGTTTTCAAGATAAATACAGGTATAAGAATGTTTTTGTAAAAAATTATTGTATAATTATGATCCCAATTAGAGTAAATTAATTATTAATAATTAAAAAAAGTAATTTTATTTATATAAAAATCTAAATCAAAATGGAAATTTTTTAATCCATGAAATAAAATAGTCATTTTAATAATGATATGTATTTTATACTATCCGACAAAAAATTAACATTTTAAAAAAAATCTCAGAAATTCACTGAATGATAATTTTTACATACTATTATGAAAAATGATATAATTTTTTGAAATTTTAATTATACAATTTTAAAATTAGTATTTTTAATAAAAGCAAATAATGTATGGGACTAAATATAGTTATAGTAAAACAATTTAATTTTTGACTGAGAAATTAATTATAATTATTATAATGAATATGGATAAATGAAATATAAATCATGAATATTAATATGTAATTAAATAGATCAATTATGTATGTTACCTGGGTTTTTAAAAGAAGTATTTTTTATGATAACAGTAGGAGTGAAACTTGGTTTATTAAATCATGGAATAGGTAGTGAACCCAATCAACTAAGATAGGTTCAGAAATGATCCATTTATAAGTAAATGATTTTAGGCCCTTATTTTTATTAATAAAACAATTTATTATTCATAGGATATGTTCTCTTCATTAATTACTCATTAATGATGATTACGAGATCATATTATTTTTTAATGAAAATGTCTTTTGTTGTTATTGAATAATAATGATCATTGAACGGTTGTATATAAATTTCCTATGTTAGGAACATGTTATCATACTCGTATTACTATATTACTCTCATATTTGATCATAGATTGATATTTCATAATTTTACCCATACTAAGTATCAGATCTCACCCATTTGTTTGTTTCCTTTTCATAGTTTATGAATAAAATTTTAAATTATGGTATTTCTATGAATTGTACTACGTGAGAAGAGATTTGTGGGTGATATTGGAAATTTTCATGAAATATAATGATTATATATCTAATATCAACTGATTCCAAACCATTACTATTTTATGTTGTATATAATTTCAATATTTGGTTTATATTTAATTAATATGATTTAATATTTATTATGTAAAGCATTAGTCACCTCAATTCCCCATTGAATTAGGTATTGTTTTACTATCTCCATTGTCTATGTGTGTATAAATACAAATTGACTGTGAAAATTGAAATCCCATCATAATTTTTTAGTTAGAATTTTAATATAATAATGTTTTTTAAAATATGAGAAAAATTAACTAACCTAGGTTCTTTCTTAATTTCTAGGGTGAGGTTCCAATTTAATAATCACCTCTTAAACAACTTATATGTATTGACCACAAGATTTATCATATTGAATATTATGTTGGTCAATCTTGAAACAATAGAGGAACCCTACCTCATAAATATGTCATTTTTATCCTTATAGATCATGTTTTATATCCATTAGACAATTTTCCTTTATTAGAGACACCAGTGAAACATTCATAGTGGGTGTTCATCATTGAACAATCCTGATTATATTTTTCGCTATATTTTACTAAGATTCAATCCATAATATTTATATTTTATCTCCCCCATGATTTGTATAATAATTAGACAAATAGTTTAAAGAATCTAGTTCACATATCGGTGATCCATTTTAAATATATATATAATTTATAGCATTTATAAACACCATGTTAATAGAGTAAAGCATTAGATAAAACCCTTAATTTAGAAGCTCCACATAGTTAATCATCTCACTTTTCACCCAGTTTTTTAAATGTGAAAAAAAATCAACCGAAAACTCAAATTTTATAAATTTATTTCTCTCATATTCCTTTTACAACATGATTCTGAAGGAATACCTAATTTCCATTAATACATCAATTTTCTGATAATTGGTTGGTAATATTGCATTGAAATTTGAGTATGTTTTAATGTCAAAGCATAGAAAATTTCCTACTAAATTCTAAATCAACCTTGGTATTCAAGGGTTCTATAATGGAAGTGGTAATCTAAAAACACACCCCTAAATTGATGAGGTAAGAGGATCATGTTTCAAATGAAAATCGTAAGTCTGTAAGAAGGGTGAGATGGTGAACCCCACTAATAGAAAGAGAGGAAATTGACCACACCAAAATTAAGTCATCTTCTGGTATGAAATGAATCAATTGGTGTTGATGGATGCATAAACATATTGGATTGACTTTGTACGATCAATGTGGGTCCAATATTTTCTTACCAAAATAATATATTTTAGTTTTTCATAATAGAAAATTGATAAATAAATATATATTCATAATCTGACCAAGAATTGTTCATGATTTTTCATAAAAATCTAATTTGAAATATATTTCTAAAATTTAAATACTATAGAAATTAAAAAAATATTAAATCCAATGAGATAAAAACATTTAAATTTAAATTTAGTATCCTTACAATTGAACCAATAATCCTTATTTCTTGGTGTACATAAACTTGATAATGTGAAAAAAGAATTTTTGGATAAAAATAGGAAATATTTTTCAGAAAATAATGTTTATAAAATTATATACTTGAATGAATGAAATTTGGGGATATTATGTGATGAATAATATAGAAATAAAATAAATAAATTAATTCCGATTTTATAAGAAATAGTGAGGATTTAAATAAATAAAAACCATTTGGATAAATCTATATATAGCCTCATTATGTATTTAATAGTGAAATAAAATATCAGAATAATATTTTGAAGACATCAATGAAATATTTCTATAAGTCTTATAAAAATAATATTGAAGAGTTATATAGATGAATCAAATATTCAAATTTATAGGTGTATAAAAATGAATTGATAATAAGGGGAACAATATATAAGTGAGGTGTGAATAAACAATAGAATGAAAGAAGCATTTTTAATATAATGAAAAATGGTTGTATATTCATGATAATATTTAATATAAGTGATTTAAATAAGGAGATTTTATTATAATTAATTTTGATAAATATTGATGATGAGGAATATTATTATGGAGATGTTTTTAGATATGATTGTAGGTCATTAAATTTAAATATTTTCTTTTATTTAATGGTGTTTATATTATTTGTTTATTTATAAAAATATACCCTAAAATTTAAAATAATAAAACATTTTGATTTTTTTTTATATAAATAGTATTGGTTTATTTTAGTTTTATTATTTATTATTTACTATTTTGTGAGCTGGATTAAACAAAATGGATAATAGACTCAAGGATGTTTTGTATGATTATATTGAATTCTATATCTATATTTTGATCGAGGAATCATAAAAAAAGAATACTTTTATCTTTGAAATATGGATAATTAATGTTTAACACCATTAAATATATATTGAGATAATTTTTAAATGAATAATATTGAATAATTATGTGAGTATCCTTTTAAATGATATATAAATATAATCATGTTAGATCAATGAATAATGTTTATGGAGATCAAATATTAGTAATATTACTATGTTATGTATTATTGATGTTGTCATTCGTACCTTTTATATCTATTTAGTCAAATTTTGATAAGAGAGGTAATTGAATTATATGATCAATAAATACACAAATAATTATAATTGTAATAATTTATAGTAATGAGTATTTTCAAATTATGACACTATTTATATTGCATTAATTTGTTAATTTTAATAGTAGTTATTAATCTATATACTTTGAATCAATGTTAACATTGGTGTTGAAACAAGCCTATTCATTATATCCATGTTCATTATTTATTGTTCCTCACATTCATGTCTGTATAAGAAAATAAAATAATAAAATAAATTTAATTATAAATACATTGAACTATTAGTAAAAATTAAATATTGAGAGAATTGATATAATATATATATATTTTTTCAAATTAGATGCACCAAAAATAAACCATCTTCTCAATATTTATCTAATATATAAATTATCAATAAATAATGTGATAAATATGATTCATACAAATAGAAAAAAAAATAATCAATCAAAATTTTTACGTAAATGTTCTTCCATTTGAAATAAACATGCCAAAAATGTTTATTATAATTTATTTCGAGTTTAATCAAAAACATATACTTTTCATTTTTCTCTTATATTAAAAATGAATCCCACAAACTAAAATTCATTTTATCCCATATTCAAAACATGAAGTACATTTAAAGACTGCAAAATTGAATAAAAGTCATTTTTATCATATAAAGCTAAAAAATAGATCCACATGGATTTAGACCATATATAAATAACTATTTATTCATTAATTAAACATATAATATATTCCAATTAACCATATGATAAAAATAAAGTACAATTCATTCTATATAATATTATTGGAATTAATCTAAGTAGTTATATTAAATAAAAATATAAATGATTATAAAAAATAACATTTCATCATCACAACGTATCCTTGGTACATTACATATATGTTAAACAACACCTAAATTAGTTGATGTACTGAAAAATATTCAATGTTTATCTTTTCCATCATTTATTAAAATATTATGAATTAAAATTTCAAAATGAATGATAAAAAATTGATCATCAATTTTCACAATATTTCCAAAAATATATATTAAAATTGGAAAAACTAAAATTATATTTGACAAAATATTTATTACTAAAATCTCAAGATTAGACAATATTATCCCGACTCATAACATGAACATGGTTTACTAATAATATTTTAATACTATTTTTCTTAAAAAATCATCGATGGATAAACAAGTAAATGATTTTAATCTATCTTGTTACCTAAATTGATTTATTAAGATTATTATTCGATGTAAAATGTAATGAGAGATAATATACAATTGTTAGGAAACATTTATTTTCAATACAAACCACCTATAACTCCAATATTATCAATACATGTTTTTTATTGTGTATTTATGTGTCTTATTTTCCCATAATATATGGTGATAAATATATTTTAAAGAAATCATTATAAATGATCTATAATAAATAATATAACTATCATAGTAAAACGACCTCTATAATATAATTTATAAATGGTATAAAAAACTCACATATTTTTGTACATGAACAAGTATAAAATATGGTTTCTCATATAGTGTAGAAAAAATAAATATGTAATTGGGTGCACTACCATTTTTAGACACTACCTAAATTATTGATCCAAATATAATAATAAATCATCAATTGTAGTGGGTTTTCCTAATTGCACATTATTTATATATATGTGGTACAACCATAAAAAATCAATGGGTAAGTATATCATAAAATTGATTTCTTAAAAGATATCAAATCCCCAATAATGTAATGATATGAAAGTTTTTGTATATGAGTAGTATTCAAAATATTGAAATCATTAATTAATAACAATAAAATGTTATATTTTTAAAATTAGAAATCATGCATATCTAGTGTGGATAACAGGTTATGGAACCACCATAATGATCTTTTAAAGTATTAAAAAGTATATATATTCAATGTGACAAATAGGGAAACTCATTGATAAAAATCATAACTCATTATGGCATGAGTGTTTTATTCCAAAAAAATTTAGTCAATATTTCAATATGATGATAACTAATTAGGTGGAGTACTATATCAGATGATAAAAAAGGATTATCAGGATGAACTCCCAATTATAAGAGATAAAAAATTTAATCCATAGTTGGAACTCTTATCACATGAAATTATAAAATATGAATCTATTGGAGGACCTCTATCATCCCACTAGAATATATTAGTCATAATAAAGGATTTTTTATGCTATCCATTTATAATGAACACAAATAATATAAAATATCTAGCATGAGGAATTTACCCACCTCTTTTGAGTATGCCATATTTACAATTACGTATAAGATGGGCCGATTAAATTTTATAACCCCTATGGCTCAAGAAGAAACCATACCTAACAAATGAAATAATTAATTATCTATTTTCTAACAGTAACTCATATAAATAATGAATGAAGCTATCAGAAATCCATTCATGAAAGGAAGTATCATTCTAAAAAAATATATTTTTAGAAAAAATTATTTGATTTGTTTTGTGGAATTTAATATTATTTAATGTATTGGAATAAATAATAAACCCAATCATAATATTAAAAGAGGGAATAAATAATAATAAAATAATTGGAAATAATATATTTTAAGCATTTAACATGTGATTATGGATCCTTCAACCAGTTTTGGTATTTTATTTACAATAGCACTAAGAAACAACTAACATGATAATCCCTATAAGGGGGATCCATTGGACTTGAAAATAATATATCTAATTAGTATGAATAATTCTTCTTTAATGTCATAGAAAATACTCTACCAAAATTGAATAATACATGGATATGAGTTTTTGTTTTACAAATTTTATCACATTTTGCATGAATACAGAACATTTGGTTTGTTACTCATTATAAATTAATTATCTGCTTAATAAATAAAAAACCTAATATTACAATTGTTTCATAAATAATTATGTTTAATTATCCAAGTATTAAATTATTATTTAATTCTTAATTAGTCCATCAATTACCTAAGTAATCTTGACCACTTAAATATCCGGTGAACTCTATCAGACAATTACCAAATGATTTTTATTTTATAATAATCATGTTAAAAATATTGTGTTCCATAATTTAGGGGAGAAAACCACACATTTAATACAATCACATCTTAGTGGCCACCAACTAAATATGGTTAAATTTATGGAAAAGTAATTCTATCACTAACTTGAATTACGTCCTCTTAGAGATTCTCCATATTTTTTAACACTATGTGATACAATATGAAAAATCAATTACATAAAATATCAAAAATGTTATATTTCTTATAGACATATAGTTCACACCAAAATAAATATATATTTACATTGATTTATTTGTGCCCATATGGGGTTTTTTGAATTGAAATTGAATATTAAATCAAAATTCATAGTCATATTTAATGAGATATATTAATAAACAATACATTTGTAATTAATATAAAAAGAAATTAGGAAAGGTGTACATTCAACAGATGTATATATGCTAAACATTTTACCCTAAATATTTTCAAAAAGTTGAAAACATTAAACATCCAACCATATCCTCAGAGATATTTTTTTTTATTTTTTTAAAATTAATTAATTCAAATAATGTATTTCAAATTCAAAATATAATAAATTTTAGATTCATGGAAATATAAGGTTAGCTTCCCTATATGTGATACATTATCCTAAAATTGGAAACCATATTTTCAAATATGATATTTCTGATTATTTTGGGAACAAACTGTATTGGTGTCAATTTGTTATTTCAAAATTAATTTAAGTCCTAGATAATTTATTTTTGAAATCATTTTTATAAATAAGGAATGATATTTTTTGGGTTAAACGAATTGAATTCATTTAAACATGTAGTTATGTTTTTTTAATTAATATATGAATTATTGAATTTTTATTATTTTCCCTAATAGTGAAATTGTTTATATGTTAATGGTTTTAAAGATTCATTTTTACAGTGTGTTTTGAATAATTATATATTTTAATTTTTACTATTAATATTTATTTTACCTGTTATTTATTTATTTTTATAGGTTATATCACATTGAAATTTTAAATAAATAAATCACAACAAATGAAGTAAAATTGAACATGTTACATGGGTCTAGAGTTGTTTTATGTCATGGGCCACTAAAAAAGAGGATATTTTTAATGTCTTCCCTAAAATAAACACTGGGTTTTAGAGGGAATTTTAATTAAAATTATAAGAGGAATTACTATAAATGGAGAATAAATACAATTATTTTTCTGGAAGATTGATTTGGACATTGAGATCAAGAATTATTAGACAAAAAAGGATAACAACCAATGATCAATTCCTTGACATTTTTGTTGTGTGTTATATTTTACTTTATAATCATTCATCACAAAATAAAAAATGAATGGTTGATCTATTTGATATAGATTATATGAAGAAATAGAATGGAATAATTTTCATATGTTTCAAAAATAAAAAATTTTCTTATTAAATTTAATTATTTATTTGAATTTTGTTGAAGTATTTACTGTTTATTAATTTTTTAAATTATGTATTATTGAATGTGTTATAATTTCAGATATATTCGAGTAATAGATTAAAAAAAGTTCAATTATAATATTAAATTAGTTTTCCTTGATAAAATTTTATATAAAATATTTAAATCCTTTCGTTATCTGGTATTTCTTGGATACTATATTATGGAGATGACTCCTGACATCCAAGACCATTAATTTTTCATGTTTGGGTGATTGATGAATTTTGTAGGAGGCATGGGGAGATTTATATAGAGTATGTGCTACAGTTGTCAAGCAGATGTAATTCGTGACATAAATGTTGGATTTATATTGTGAATTGGAGTTCTACGAATTTTCCATCAAGTGATTTTACAAATTATGTGTGGTGGGGTGAAATCCATGAATCATATTCATGTTATAAAACTAGTATTTATGATTTATGTTAATAGTGGATAATGGATCAAAAATTTCAATAGAAATATTTAATGTTGAGAATTCATTTGATAAATTTGATGGTTCCTTTTAATATCTAGAACTTTTTGAATTCACTTTGAAAATATGTAGTTTATGGTGTGAAGGGGGTGGCTTCCAAGCTGTTTATTTTTTTTTGTTCAACTGATTTTCTATCAACAACTCTTATTTAATCTCAGCCTCAGCTGAACCCTAGGAACCATAAGAATAAATTCTTTGGCACATTCACTCACCATGATCCTTAGTTTCTAGTTTTTGGTCATTGATGATTGGTGGTGAGTTTATCCCTCTTTTTCTATATGTCATGTTCTTTTTTCTTCTATGGATTTACTCTAGTAGTGTTGTTTTGATTCGATATGTGATTGTGATACATTTTTATTTATCCATTGGTACACTTTATGATGATCTAGAGTTTCATAGTGTGGTTTTAGTTTTTTATTGATTTATTCTTTGACATGCAGTCTTCTGTGAGATCAGAAATATCCCTTGAGGTAGATGATCATCAATCTCAGACTTTTTATATGGAACATGATCAAATTATATTAATTTTTTTCCATTGGGGGATAATAAATTTTTTCTCAATAAAGATAATTAATTTATAACTTTTTAATTGACGGGGATGGAGATTTTTCACATGTTTCATGTATATGATGTTATTTTGAATGATTTTTATCCATGTTGTTGACAATACAAAAAATAATGTCTATCATAATCCTTGTTTGGGGTGTCACTGATATGATTTTTTACCCTTGTGGTGTTTTCATTTGATCTCTCCCAAGATAAAAAGATAAAAAACTATATTCATCAAATAAATTGTTTTTTTATGGAAATTTGTGTTCGTGTGATTATTACCCTACTAAATAATGTAGTGAAATAATGAAATCCCTTAAATTGTTCAGGATATCTGGGCTATTGAACATTCTATGGTTGTCTTTAATGTGTTGGCTTCTGTGTAATGGTAATTTTTTTTTGTGGTTGAGGTGTTTACCATTTTGGGTGTGGGAATTATGGGGTAGTGATGCAAAGGTGTTGGAATGGGTAACAATGAGGGTTTTCATGTTATGAGGATATTTTGTGGTTGTGGTGTGAGGTGATTAAAATGTGAAATTGTGTGACTATATATTCATGGGATGCAATGCAGGCAGTTGGATGATGTGGTGTGGTAAAAAATGGGTTATGTATGATGGGTGTGGTGTTTTTCAGTTTAGTTCTTTTAGTGTCATGTTTAGGCATGGTATAATTTTCAAGGATGAAAACTAGTATTAAGTGGCAGTTATTGAATAATGAATTAGATGATTATGTTGTGTGGTAAATAGTATAAAGGAATTAAATTCTAAATGAAAGTGTTGTGTTAATGTGAAATTAAAGTGAATTATGTATTTGAGTTATGGATCTTGGTAAATGTCTAAATTTTTAAACAAATTATTTTTTGTGTGTTTTTTGGTGTGTTTCATATAGTTGTGGCAAGATTGTGAAAGTTGTGGTATGGTGTATTGTTGGTGTCATGGAGTGGGATAATATAGTATTTTGTGAACCAAATGGTTATTTTTCC
The DNA here is from genome assembly GCA_963277665.1 of Viscum album. Taxonomy (NCBI): domain Eukaryota; kingdom Viridiplantae; phylum Streptophyta; class Magnoliopsida; order Santalales; family Viscaceae; genus Viscum; species Viscum album. Next base: position 707,628,465 of record OY728129.1, read on the forward strand.
ATTATATATATATATATACTGTAATTTAGGATATTTCTATGTGAACCCACCTAAGATGTATAACCTTAAAAATGGATTAATTTTTTTTATCTAGATGGTTTACCCAATAATCAAGATAGATGTGATAAATATGGCTTGATACCACCTCTTCCTTGCTATTACTTCATCAGTGATAGACCATGTGTCTTTAGGAGACATGTGATGTGATGATGTAGGGATGTGATGTGATATGTGGTGTGGATAATGCATATTTTGAATATGGAACATAGCTAATGTACTTCACATTCATGATACCCAACTCCTTTGGATATGTTAAAAGATGCGATGCGACATCCCATATTATATTGGGTGAGATTTAATGTTGTAATTCATGATGCTAGCATTATATGTATTACAATTTTTGTGTGGGGTAGGTTTAAATTTGCTTGAACAACATTATACATGTCTCCAATATCATTATGTGAGACATTTGGTGATGTGATATTTGTGAAAGGGATGAGAGAACAACACATTAAACATTTGGGAATGAGAGTTGAAATTTAGTGGGATATGGAATAAGGGTTCCGTGTGGTATTATTGATACAATTTTACTTTTTTGGATACATGATTTAGTGAGAGAGAAATGGTGAGGCTGAGATGGGTTTGTTAACCTGTAGTTTCAGGTCAGTTTTTTTGTTTCTTCAATAGTGAATTAGTATATTGTATCAAAATTTTAACCTGAGACCTTTTGTATGATTTTATTGAGTAAAATTATATGATCAGCCGATGAATAAAAATAGGTTTTTATTTTTCTTGTATAACTATTGGGACCGGAGATTGACATTTATTTCATGGGTTTGGAGATTCTACTTAGTCTTTCTTAAATTTATTTGGAAACATTATTTAACTGTTGACCTTAATCAAACATTACAAGATCATTTTAGGTTCATTTTTAAAATATATTCTTGAGTTTTTATGTGGTTGTTTATCCTATCATCTAATATTATCTATTAAGTGGTAACACCCAACATTTTGTATGATCTTTATACCCTCAGTTCTTGTCAAAAACCTAGATCCTATTGAAGGTGAGAATCAAGGGTCATCATCTCTCTTTCATTATATCCAAACCAGGAGGGTTACCCCTCTAGAGATGGGGTCTTGACCGATAGGTATCAAATATTTTGGTCGAGAGATTTTATGGAGTTTGGATTTATTTAGCATGATAATTTTTTGGGTTGGTATGAAATAAATCTATTTTTTCGTGGAGTTTTACATAGGGAAGGGAGACTAGCTAGGGAATCAAATTTTAGTATCCCAATGATCAAGTACACATAATCTAAATATATTGACCAAACAATTGGGATGGAACTATTTTTAGGGTAGTGAACTATGAGTATTACATGAATCATGATGGATTAGTTTTTAGTGTAAATTGGGTAATTAGAGAATGATAATTAAATTATTTATTTATTTATTTAATCTTTTATAAAATTGTGTGCTAATATGCATATGATGTTCTCCCATATTTCCATGAATATCCTCTTATCTTCATCCATGAGTAGAATTGGAAGTTGAGTTTTAGTAATGGGATCTGGTTGATTGATAGAGGGTTTATCCAATATGGGATGATTAGTTATGGTATTGGGATTTCCATGACTTTTTGGAATATAGTTTGGTAATATATGAGAAGAGAATCTCAGATCTTCTATAGGGAACTAATTAGAAAATCATGAGATCGAGTTGAGTCTGATTTTTTCTAGGAATGAGTTTAGGGTAATATTGGTAGTTTTTAAGTTGTGGGGAGATATGATTTAGTGTTGGAAAATATTTCATGATGACCAAAAGAAGGAATATTATTTTTATTCGGACATTCAGAGGGAGTTCCTTTCTGATTTTTTAGAATCAACAAAAAAACAAGAATAGTGGTATGATTTCACTCTCTTCATCATGGAAAAAAGATTATGTGGGATATTGGGATCATTTTGAAGGACCTATTATAATTTTTACCAATTTTTTAATAAATGATGTGTCTAGATATAGAATTATGGAGGTGGTATTACACCCATTAATCTATTTTCTGGGAATCCCATTCATGCGGTCTATGTACCTATAGTAGAAGAGGGAATTATAGGCTATAAAAAAGATTCATTTTTTGGTATTATATTCTTTAGAGGGAAGGTATAAGGTTAATAGGAGGATTAGAAATTCAGGAAATGGGTTTTTTGTGTTTAGTCATTCATTGTATCAACTAGTGGGGTGTCTACTATAAGAGATCTTACCTTGTCATTTTGGGACATGTGTATTCTGAGAATACACTACTGGATTCTTATTTTTGTGCAATATTTTTGGGGGTTATTTTCACAATTAGGATCAAAATAAAAGGTCATTGGGATTAATTTTTATTGATTATTTTGTCCCATTTCCATTAGCATCATCATTTTCCTCTAAGACAGATTCAGTGGAAGGGACCACTGATGCTAGTTCATTAGATGATGGAAGATAGTATAGGTAGAGGGTAGCCATAAGATGGTCCTTGTTCATAGAGACCCATGATAGAGTGTTTCCATGCAAAGATGAATAAAGAGAGGAAAATGAACTGGGTATGGTCGATTCCATGCTTCAGATGTAGCAACACCATTGGGGCCAAGGGTTTCTCGTGGTTAGATAAGAATTTCATATAACCTTGTTTTTTATTTTTTGGATATAAAATCCACAAAATATCTAGTTTATACTATTACATGGTACTATATTTTTAGAGTTATTTAAGTCCCCTTTTATTATCTATAGTAGTTAAGGGTTAGGCAATTTTGTTTGATGTGCACTGGTGATGTAGAATGGTGATAGGGAAGTTACTGTAATTGGGAAATTTATTATTATTTTTGAAACCAACATTCGATATTATTATTATCAGAGATTGGATGTATAGTGTGAGTTTAATCATATAATTTTTATTTAGGAGAGTTTATTTATCTTATATGGAGTGTAAATTATGGGGTTTCCTTAGTATGCGAGGTAATCGGTTGGGTGGAAGGCATATGGAACAAATTTTTTATCAGTTGGAAGATATTTAAATGTAATCCTAAGAAAAATTATGTTCCCACGTTCATTGAGGTGTTTTCAAATGTTTACCTAGATTAAGTGTTTGTCCAATCCCCTTCCTCTGACGCGATGCCGAGTTTGGGATAGAGCTGTAATCTTGAACTTCTCTGATTTCAATTGATCCCTATAGAATGGATCCTATAGATATGTTTTTGTTGAGATTTTATGTGTATAATCTGATTTAGTGGTGTTTTATCCAACACAATGTTTCTCATTTGGGTGCATTAGTGTGGTTCCCCATGACAGAAGTTAGTGGTTGAGTTTTTTCATATACTAATAGAGGTTAAATTAGGTAACATCCAGGATCCATTAACTAATTTTAAGGATCGATGATTTTTTCATCCCTCCAAGTGGACGTTGTTATTTTGTAGAAGTTTTCCAATGATATGTATATTTCCTGATTACGTTTAAAGGTGAGGATATACTTAAAACCCTTCTTTTCTTGGTGTGTGAATTTCTAGTTCATATAAATGTTGGTCATTTTCAAGAACACCCCATAATTATTCATGGGGCTCATAAACCCCATCCTTAATGAGTTCTTCGACTACATTGTAATGATTTAATTGATCGATTATTGGTTTATTCAAGGTCATATGTGGATATTGTTGAGCATTATAGTGATATATTGTAGGACTTTTGACACCCACATCTTTATGTAATGCTTCCCAAGTGAATTATCAAGACTTGGGATGTGAATTTAATAGGACATGTGGTTTCATAATAGGGTTTGATCATGGTACCATTGACGTTCTGTGAAGTTTTTTCTTATAAAACACCCATTAATGTGAAAGTGGTTCTTAGTTTTATTAACATGATTGGTTATTTTATGAGTTTTTTTCTAGATTTATCTCATGTTACATCCCTACTAACATACTAGATAGTAAAGTACCATACTTCATATGGACTGATAAGTTCTATGAGGTGTCTGTTTACCTAAAATGGAATTTCTCTAGTAATCTTGTAGATCATTTTCTAGAGGAGGGAATGTTTCGTTATATTTTCAGATATGTTTCATGTATGGAATTTAGAGGTGTCTTGATGTAGAAAAGGTTGGTGATCTATTATGAATCAAGGTAGTTGCTTCCCAAAAAGTATAAATATTCCACCCATGATGAAAAGTTGTTGTGTTTTAGTTTTTTCTATTTCTCTGGAAGCATTACCTCAATGGTGTGTGCATTGTGATATTCATGGTCCACTTGGGCCTAAAGTATGTGTTCTCTCAGGGGGATCTTAATCAATTCAAATATTTATGGTTAGAATTTATTTAGGATTTTTATTTTGAGATATATTAATCCTTTTTAAAGGAATGTTTGTGTAGTGTTGAGTTAGAGGATTAAAGAAGATGTGGTTCAGAAGTCTGTATATTTTGGAAAAGGATGGTGGATCTTGAGGTGATGAATCTTTGTGGTGAGAAGTGTAGAGTCCATGGTTTTATTTATTATATCTATATGGGGCCATACATGGTAAAAACGGTGGATTAATATTACTGGGGAAATATGAGGATGAGTTGATTAATAACAACATTAGCCATGGTGATGCTACAGATGTATGGTCGAGGGATGGTCATAAGCTAGAGTTTTTTCAAGGGAAGTCGTTTCATTTCGTTCCAGGGTGAGAGGGAGTTATCCATGGGTTTTATAACTCCCATTTGAGTGTATATACCAGTGTTATAAATATGTATCATGATTTTAAGAAGCATCTTTTGTGTTCATGGATGCAACAGTTGGTTGTATATTATATGGGTATTTGTATTCTTTACTAGTAGGTGAATGGAGAGCACCATGTTACTAGGGGATTGTTTCAATCCATGGAAGATTATAAGATGTAATAGGAAAACATATAAATGTATTTCATCACTAGGTTACCCTAGGTTCATGGATTATTTGATGAATATTGGTTCATTATATGTCGACTAATGACGTAAGGTCATTTTATGAAGATTCAAGAGTCAAGTTTCATGGATGTCTTGTTAAGGTAGTACTTAGATGATGTGTTTTGGATTCATGGGATACCAATGACCATCCTATATGATTGATTTATCCATTTTGTCTTATATATATAGAGGGTATTATAACATGAGTATTTCTCCTAGTGGTTCTTTATCACAAATTTCTACCCTTAGATAGAAGGAAATATAGAGTGGAGCATGAAAAAGTTGGAGGATTTGTTGTGAGATTGCATAATATACATATGTGGATCATTAAAAATGAAACATATTATACTATTGTTTTCATGAATCAATACCAACAACTTTTACATTGGTGTGGAACTTTTTGATCCCTTGAATGGTAGGGAATTTCATTATCTGTTATGCTGGAAAATGGTTGGGGAGTTAGTAGATCATTGTCATAATGTGGTAAAGAGCATGATTGATAATATCCAATTTTTTCAAGAGAGGATGATGGAAGTGCAGGACCGTCAAAAGTCCAATGATGATCACATGTGAAGGACCCCAGAGTTTAAGGATAGAGAAAATGTGGTCATGAGGGTTTATCCTTGACATAGATTGTCTATGTTTTCCAAAGGGGTATGCTTTCTACTAGTTTGTTGGGCCATTAAATGTGTTAGGGAATGTTGTAATGGTGGTCTGTTTGTTGGATCATCCACGGTGTTTGGACATGACCCATGAAGTATTTCACATGTCTGATCATCATTGTTATATCATAATGACACCAACATCATTTTTTTGGGAGAGTTGGATATTGATGAAGACATGTAATTCATTTAATAACAAAAAAATGCTTCTGTATCACTAAGATAAGTTATTGTGCAGACAAAAAATTCCAATTAATTTTATATTATGGATGCATGGATCCTTATATGTGAGTACTTAGGATTGAGCTGTAGATGTGTTCCTACTAATTGGGGTTCTTTTGAGCTTTTATTTACTCTTTTTTATTGAAGATGATTTGATTTTTGACTTTTTTCAATTACAGGAGATGTGTAATTTCTTTAATGGTGTGACGTTTAATAATAGATATATCATGTGAAGATGGGAAAACTAATTTTCAATCAAAACATATTATACCTTATCATATTTTTAAAACTATGTGGGATAGTCTAGACCATCCAAAGTCAATAATATATTGATAAGGGAGATGGATTTTTTTGATTTGTGTTCATTGGGATATTTTTTGTGATGGTTATGGATCTTTTAGTTTGTGTTTTGTAGAAGTTGTGATGGATTCATGGAAAATATATGGTTTGTGGATACTGTCGGATGATGTCGTGTTTTCTCCAATATGTGAAAGTAATGTGGTTCTGCGATGTGATTTTTTCTTGGTTCAGTGTATTTGGAAATTGGTGGTGTTGAGGTGTAACGAGGACCCTAAGATGTATCTCATGAGTTATTTTATGAGACCTATTTATATTTTACTTGTTTAGTTTTTATTCTCAAGGAAGAAAATTATTTAACAGCTTTCTAATGAACTGGACCCTTCCTTCTATGCATGTTACATTCCCATATTTGGGTAATGGAGTTCTTTTGGAGGAGGCCTTAAGAGAATTATGAGGAGTTAGAGAAATAACTATATAGTAGAAATAATTCATGATGTAGATGTTGGAATTACATCGTGAATTGGAGTTATATGACTTGTGTGAAAAATACAGTACAAGTTGTGTAACAACAATTTATAATGTAGGTTATTTATGGACAATGTATCATGAATTTATATAGAAAATAATCCTTAATAATTCTGAGCCAATATTGGATTATGCCTTATAATCCACATATCCTCTGGAATTCATGTCATAAATATTAATTTTTTGATGTGAATGGGGATGATTCTGAATTATTTATAATTTTTAGAAAATTTATTCCCATAATCTCTTTTTTCATCTCATCTTTGGAAAATATTTATTCACCTTTGGGAGATCTTATATACCATCTTCTCCCACTATGATCCATGGGTTTTGATGTTTTTATATTGACAATTGATTGTGATTTCATCCCTATTATTATTTGTTTTAAATTTTATCTTCATTAAAGGAATCACAAATGTGGTGTTTTCTAGGATGAGTCTGGGAATATTTTTTGATGACCCCATTATACGGTTCATGTTGATCGTAGGTTTCTTAGTGTTGGGATTTTTTGGAAATTTCTACTTCACCTTGTGTTTCACAGTGAGATCATGAATATTCACTAAGGTTGGGGATCCTCATTCTCACTCCATTTATGTGGAATTAGTGGGAAGTTCATTATTTGTTTTACCAATGGGTAGATATTAAGACTAAACATAATAGTGATAATTTATTGAATAATATGAAATTTTTGGGGATATAGAGTAGTCAAATGTTTCTTTACATCATTGTTGTTGCTGATTATTTCTAAAAATATAGTTTTAAGTAAGTAAAATGATCATATTTGGAGAATTGTCTTTTCTATATATGATATTTTGGAGTGATCCTTCATAGGTAGATAATGGGAATTCTATGTTAGACCTTTATCTTTGGTTTTTAAAACCCAGTGTTTAAAGTGATGCAGTATCATTTTATCATTGATTTCCAAAAAAAATAACATTAAGATGTATTCAGAGATAAAATTGATGTCAATTTTATAGAAAAATTAAGTTAATGATTAAAATAAAAACCTTTTAAAATTGATTTTATAAAAAATAAATGTATAGTGTGTCTTAAAAAATAGTCACCTGAAACACAGATTTCGTTGAATAATATTTTTTGAATCCCATATTCTCTTAAAGATTGACAAGACCCAACGCCCCTTGATCCTCATGTTCTACTGATTTTATTCATCATTTAAAATTTTATAACCCCAATAATCTATCATTCATACTTCTTTATCAATACTAAATATTATTCTATCCATTTAAACCCTAATCCGACTAACTCACAATCATGGTTCATGGTTTTTTCCATATTTTATCTATACCATTTGGTGAAAATGTTTCTCTTCCACTTTGTAGTATTGTTTCCTATTACCTATTCATTTGAGTGATTTCATTTGAATTCAAGATCAATTTTTTATTATTTATCTCCACATATTTAATGAGTTTTTTATTTTTTTAAGTCAAAAAAATTATATATTTTTATAAATTTAATTCATATATTTAATATTTATGTATTTTATTAGAAATTAAAACATTCTAATAAAAACATCTTTATATTTAATTTTTTATGATTATAAATTCTATTTGAATGTAATTTGTTTTTAAAATTAATTATTTATAATAAAAAAAATTTGTAAATTTTTTTCATTATAATTTGTTTGGTGCCAAATTTTTTTTCCTCCTAAAATATTGTAATTTATAATTTTGTTTTGTCATTATAGTGTATTTTAAGTGTTTTCCTAACTTTTTTTTCATTTTATTTTGTGTAATAAAATATTTGTTAAAAATCTTTTCATGTTTAAATATGCTATTTTTAAATATGATTATATGTTTCTCTTCAATATTTTAGTATATAACATGTTTTCACCTCCGTCAAGTGATTTCATTGGAATTCAGGATCTATTTTTCCTTATTGATCTACAAATATTGTAAGTTGAATTTTAGATGTTGAATTAATTATTTTTCCATTAAAAATGTAATTTTTTCCATTCATTTGTTTTTTGAATTTTTCTACCTATCATAATTCATTTTATATATTATTATTATCTTATAAAAATGGTTTTTTATAAAATTTCAGTGACTATAATTTTTGTTATTATAAATTGTAGTTTTTATAATTAATTTTTTTTTATTTTTATATAAGAAACATTTATTTGTGGTTGAAATTTTTTTAATAAATTATTTTCATTTATATATTTTTTTCATTTTTTTCTTTTGATTACATTTTATAAGTTTAAATTATTTATTTATTTATTATTTTTTCATCATATAAATTATTCTATAAAATATTTTATTTATTTAAAGTATTTATTTTTATATTTTCATATATATTCAAAATTTTATTTGGTTTTATATATTTTTAAATTTTTAAATATATTAATATATTCGTATGTTATATTATGATTTCATAGGAAATTAATAGATCATATATGGATATATTCATGATGAAAATTTGGTTTAACTGAAAAATGGGTTGGCAGATTTATCGAATTTTCAAAATGAAATCACAAAATAAGATTTGATTTTCTATCCATACGTGAAATGATTTAATATATATAAATTTAGGTATAAATAAATATAAGACCATTTAATTTTCAATAGTTTTATAAATAATTATATAGACACGATCTACTGCGGTGAAATAAATAATTTGCCAAGTTGTAATGATGACGATAATGTTCGGCCTTAGATATAAGATTGTCTTGAAGAATAATTTCACGATGTAGGAGTTCATTCCATTGGAAAAAATAGTTGACCCACAATATATAGATGATGAGAAATAATTATTCTCTTATTAAAATAATTTTAATATGTTATAAATAGTGCTATAATTATTAAACGTGAATGAAATAGATTATTGGTGTCATAAAATTTATAGTGAATTGTTTGAAAATCAAAAAGTGATATATCTAAAAGGAAACAGGCTTCCAGAATCCAATTATGAAGTAAAAAAATTTATACCAAAGGAATTGTGGAATAAAAAAGATTAATTCTATCCGTAAATGTAATTTTTCTTGTAGGATTTAAGATGAATATTTATCATAAAGTCCAAAATTTGGGAAATCCGTATTTAAAATGTTTTAAAAATCCAACCCTGATTCATTATTAAAAATAGGAACCAAAAAACCACTAAAACATTCTATTTTTTTTCTTATAATTCATCATTTCTAGAGTATCATTGAAAATTTCATTGATGAAAATATGATATGATGTAATTTATATGACTACTTCTACGATATAATCCAATACCATCTTACTAATTCACAACAATGGACAATATTTAATAACAAAATTTTATGACTTTAGAAATAATGTTAGAAATTATATATTCGATCTGTACATTGATGGAATGAATACATATCAAATATCAGTAAGAATCATAGTCCATAGCCTATTATGTGGGTTTTATATAACTTTTATCCATATATATGTATGAATATGAAATATGTTATTTTAATCATGTAAATTTCCAGATCAAAATAGACTAGGAATGATTATGATGTGTATCTTTCAACCCTAATTGATGATTTTTAATTTCAATGTGAGATAAGTGTTCTAGTTTTTGGTAAATATGAGAAATAGTTTTTTTTTGAGTTTTATGATATTTTATAGTATAAAATACTTTCCTACATATAAAAACCAATCTCGATACAATGATAAAGGAAATAATTCTTGTTCCATTTCGAAATAATCGACATCATATCATTAATTACAGAATAGATGAAAAATGAGTATATTCGACATTATAGTATTTTATGAATGGATCATCTTTATCAAAGAATTAACAAAATATTTAATGGCTTCCAAGAACATGATTATACCCTCACATGAATTTTGAACTAAAGAATATTACATAAATGTGTAAAACATTGATGTCATATTTGGAATGAAACAAAGTTATGGCCATCAACCAAAAACAGGGATGAAATGATCTATTTTATTTGATCATCCTTAATAGAAATTTTTGGACACAAAAACCTTGAAATTTGGAATGTTGAGAAAATATTTGTGATAGCCTAATAAGAACATTGTTAAACCCAAATGGAATGAAAAAATATAGATTGTAGGAAACACAAGATATAAAATCGACAGGAATAAACCCTGCGATAGGTACCAAAATGGATGGATGTAGAACATGTTTTCCACTAACTTTTCATATATTAAAAATTAATGAGATGAAATTTTTTTTTCAATACCATGATGGTATCAAAATACATTCTGGGTTTTTATAAAATGAAAAAAAGTTGTTATCATTAAAGGATTTAATGTTAATTGTTATAAAATCTCATAATTTTCATGTGTTGATACAAATATTTCTACCAGTTCCATTGTGTGTAATATTGATGATACCTATCAAAAATTATATAACCAAGTTAAATTAATTTATTAATTCAATTTTGTGTAAAGTTAATGAGTCAAATTTTTTAGATTTGTTATATAATGATGTTATGCTCTTTCATTGTCAAATATAATTTTATTTCAACCATTATCTTTTAATATAATGGTTACATTTATTATTCATTTTGTTTGAGAGATTAGAGTATGTGGGCCTATTTATTTAAATTAGATTTATGTTGTTGAATGATATATGAATATTCAGAAGGAGTATTTTGAAAATCCACATCAACTAGAGGACTATATTATTAAAAAATATCTATATTAATATTTAATTTATTTCTATAATGAATAATTTTCTGAAGTGGAGCATGTTTGTCTCCCTATATCTCATCATTTTATGTTTGATAGTTAATCTAAAGGTATTCTAGGATTATACGTAATCTTAACTCTATGTGATGATGTGATGTAAGGTCATTTTTATATTTTAAACTATATATGTTATTTTAAATCATATATATCATCACTTATTTTCGAACATATGGTAAAATATTTGTGATAAAATGAAATTGGTTGAATAATGAACATAAAAAACATTTTTTAGGGATTAAGTAGAAAATAATCTTTTTAGAAGATTTATTTACAGGGATGAATTATTTATTTTGGGGATACATGGAAAAAATATATTAAATGTTGTTGAACCATTAAATGATCAATGGTTCAATGATTTTCTAAGGAATAAACTCTTTTGGGTGATGATAATATTGATGATGTCACATGATTAGCAGGAATTATACCCAATTTTTAAAATATTTCATGATAATAACAATGACTGTGATTTTAATATTATCCATGAAAAATGAAAATATCATATATAAGAGATATATGAAAAAAAATCATTACTCTACTATTTAATAAGGTAATATATTTTTTAAATATATATAATTTTAGAATCCCTAAATTTTCAAAATATTATTTAAATTCATTGATCTCAGATATCCATTTGTGGTTGAGACATTTTTCTTTTATCATTTTGTTCTCACTATTTTTTTATATTCGTTATTTTCTGGTATGCCAATTTATTTTGTAAAATATTTATAATTATTTTCCTATTATGAAAAATAACATATTTACTTAAAAAATTTCTTTATTTTACAAACAATCTAGTAAATAAAACTACAAAATGTTTTGTGATAATTAATAATATCATTTTTTTTACTGTTGCATTTAATAAAAAGAGGTTTTAGATACAAATTTCATTGTATAAAAAATATAATATTTGGTGTTTTAGTTTTAACTATGAAAAATAAAATTTTTTACATGTGAAATTTATTTAATTTTTTAAAATAATGTTACACGTAATTATATTCACGTACAATGAATCTTTTAATATGACAGACACTGATGTATGGGAACTAAGGAATACACATTTTACCATATAAATTTATATACATGGCTAATAAATTAGTTAATGAAATTAAAATTATATTTCTTAAGATTATGTGAATATATTTTTAATCTATAGAGAGGAAAAAATATAATGATTGTAGTCATGAGAGTAAACTTTTCCAAAACATTCAATCACACAATGAGAACAGATGTTGATAAATAATATTGAGGAGAACAACCAACCAACTATCCCACATGCCACATAGTTTATGAGTTTCCATGATATGTAGAGTTCTTAGATGATAAGTATTTTATTTAATAAATATAAAATTTTCAACCAGTTTGTGAAATATCTATTTTTTTGTTTCCATAATGAAAAAAATTATAACATAATTGATTTAATTTTACAATTTTTAAAATACTATACATTTATTAAAATTTTAATGATTCAGAAATTTATTCAATTTTATTTTTGTGAGGTAAATGGAATTATAAAAAATTGGAACTCTTTTGTGGAAACAATATGTAGGATTTTAATATGAAGATGATTTTACTTTTTATTTTTGTGAGTATAAAGAATTAATATCCCTACTTTTTTTATGGTTTTATATATAGGGATAAATTATAGATGTTTGTCACAGGTCACCAGGATGAATCCTTTATAGTATGGTTAAAAAAATGATTCTAATTAATTTTATATTATTTATAATATATTAAGTTTTTCTTGTGCAACACCCCTCCATTAAAAACCACTATGAGATATAGTCTCAATATTAATACCCACATTCCAGATATCATTAAGGGTATAATTTATTAGAGAATTATATTATTACTATAAAGATTACTAAATTAAGATCCAATTCATGTAGCGACTTCGATGATGTTTTACATGTCCCTCCATTTCATCCTCCTCATCATGAAATGTGGAAAATGATAAGAATGAAAAAAGGGGAAGTATATTACCTATTAAAAATGAAATCATATTATAAGATTATAATTTATTAATTGTTTTTTCCATAAATATTACTATTTAGTACATTTATGTCATTAATATTTCATTTTAAAATATTACATCATTACATCCATTAGTAGAAAATCTCATATATTACCTTTATCCCTCTGGGTAGGAAGAATATTCCTTCCACTAATTTTGGAAATACATAACATCGAAGACATTTTAGAAGGTATCATGAGTATAAAAAACAAAGGATATTTTAAAACAGAAACCATGTTCGATAGCATATATAAAACATAAAATCGAATTGAAATGAATGATAAAATTTATTATTAAAATATTTTCTTATAAACATGTTGTAAAATTGAAGTGTATGAAATTTTTTAATAGATTTGATGATATATTTATATAAAGTTCTTTTTAAATATATAATTATTGATAGATTCTTAATAATTATGAACCAAAATTTAAATAAATATATTTTATTCAATGAAAAATACAGTACCATTAATAATTATTTATATATATTTTGTGCTAAAATATTATAATTAATTTATAAAACATTTATATTTATTATTTTATAAAAATAATATAATTTTTTAAATATCAAATTAAAAAATTTTGTGGTAAAATTTTGGGGGTTTATTAATTGTTTAATTTTTATTTAACAGTGATACATTCCTATTTTTGTAAAATACTCATTTATTTTTATTAAATAAATCTATTTAAATATAAGATTAAATTTCTGATTTTTTATTATGCGTTATAAGGTTTTTTTTATAATATAATAAATTTCATTTGAATTAGTACTTTTCATGATTATGGTACACTTTTATTTTTATACCAAAACACGATTCTCTACAGCTGTTTTATAGGCATAATTTTTATCAATTTTAATTAATTAAATGACCCATAAAAAATATTGGATTAAATTTATATATTGTAAAAATATTTATGTTAATTTAACTTCATATAATAAATTTTTATAGTCAGAGAGTTAATATAAGATCATCATTTGTTTCAAAATTTTGTGTCATTAAAAACTATTATTCATCATGTTTTGCAAGATTTTTTATAAACTGAATTAATATACTTAAAGGATTTGAATTTTATAAAATGGATATCAAATTTTTGAATATTTATAATTGACAGTATATATTAAATTCAACTTATTATTTTTTCATAATGAATAGTTGAAACAATAAGAAACTAGTTACCGCTGTAAAAAATTAAAATTGTAAAAGTGATTAAACATAGAGGTAAATTGAATAACTTGATTAAAATATGTTTATTTTTGAATATTGGAGTTATTTATCAAATATATCACCAATAAAATCAGTTAATTATCAATTTTTTTATGCTCACTTATTGACTGTGACTTATCATTATTGATTAATCTTTGGTATTTACAAAAATGCCACTCCCTCTAACTTATTAATGGGGTCCTCCTCTCCACTCCTCTTCACACTAAAAAACTATTTTGATTCATAATTCCCATAAAAATAAAATATTTAGTCCCCTTATCATGTCTTAGGGTCTTTTTTTATCACAAATACTATCTAGGTAAGATTTAGGTATAATCCAAAAGAGGTTATCTAAAGAATAGTCCTCATTCATAACATCTTATCTCTATTTAATTTCTTCTTCCCCCTCCTTAAAATATTACTCAATCATTATGATATTATAATATAATTATCTCCCATATATTTTAATGTAATTAGGATAATTTAATAACCTTTAACCATCTCATCTTCCCCAAAATGGGAAAGGAAAATAACATTCTTGTGTATCATGGACTACTGCCTCGCGAACTGAAATAATTAATTTTTTATCATCACCTCTAATTTTTGTCATGATTTTGCAGTTAATTTTTTTATATTTTATACATGATATATTAATAATTATAAAAATTAATAGATCATATACCTTATTACTACCATCCATTTAGAAGTGGTAACATAGATCATCTATACGACAGACTACCGCCTCATGAAGTGTTGTGTTTTTTTTGTATTACATCATTAGATTGATGGTATATATATTTTTAATTTTAAAAAATAATTAAGATATAATTATAACTATTTAAATACAAAATATCACTTACATTATTTCTGGCATGAACATTTAAATTTTGAAATGTTAATCATGCGTACTTATGACCTACCGTCTCCCTATTTGTATTGTTTTTTTTTCATTACAATATTTCATGGTATATTTTGAAAATATAATATATTTATAAAAATGATAATTATTTAATAATTTTTTATCATAATAATATTGAATAATGAAATATTTAACTTTGGTCAACACACTAAGTTAGGTTTCAATTTATGAACAGAACATTCTCAAAAGACACGATGTGGAAATAACAAAATATGTAATTAAATATGAAATTTAAATTAATAATTTAAATGGGTTTTTTATAGTTGATTAATCCTACAAAATTTTATTAATAAAATCAATATTTTATATAATGTTATTTTATGTCAGATAAAGAACATGCATTACATGTCTGGATTAGGGGTAAGGGTTTTGGTCTCAAAAACATCCTTTATTGGGAAAAATATTTTTTATGCTACAAATTTATTTTATATGGTTTGTAAATTACCCTTTTATATATTATAATATAGAAAATAAAAAATCATGTAAATTTAAGTTAACATTAATTAAATTCATTCACGGGGGTTATGATTTAAATGTTATCAAGGTCGTAAATGTTTCTTCTTTAATATCATTCTAATCATGATTTATTATGAAAGAATTTATTTTGGAGAAAATCATACAATCATTGTCTAATAAAACCCAATAAATGTAGTAACCTCTAGATATTCCTGAAAATTTTATTTAATAGAACCATTCTTCTCTCTTTGGTAAATAAAATTATTGAAAAAATGTTAATGATAAAAACTAACTTCATATCCCTCATTAGATAGAAATCATTTTTCATCCATATCAATTATTTCTAAAAATATTTTCATGAATTTTTTTAGAATTATTTAAATAATTTATTAATTTTATATTTACCCTTGATTACTTTTTTACAAGATTATATAAAAGTAATCTTCCTATCTATTTTTGAATAAGGATCTTTTTTACATTTTATACATGTGTGAAAGGAATTTTTTTCAACATGTATATATGGAATTAATCACCATCATGATCATTAAATGTTTTGAATCATCATTTAATGGTTTCCAAGGTCGTTTTAATGTAATATATTTTTATTAATATTTTTTATTTTTTTGTACATTAAAGGATCTCTGTAAACCCCCTTCCATCAGTTTATGCTCATTCCCTCTCTAATTAAATTTATCTATCTTATTAGTGTCATGGAATGATTCTAAATTGCGTGTGTGTATATATATATATGTATAAAATATATATATTCCTATTTATCCCTTACACTGATAGGGTAATAAATTCCATATGATAATTTCATAAACTCATTCATTAGGATATCTCTTTTGATAATGATTTGATTCAAGATTTGGAAACCCATTTTCATTCCATGGGTAATAACTAAATTATGAATTATTATTAATTTCAATTTTCTTGTACACATAATCCTAAGCATGTTATGATGGGTTTGCATAGATATAGATCTAATTCCTTAGGTAATGATTATTCCTCTAGATATTTCCTTCATAGGATTATGGGGTAAATAATATCTATTGTGGGACATTGTCAACTATGTGATATTGTCTAGGTAGTTAGCCTCAATTAATTTTTATATCATGCTTTATTTTACTACCAAATTTCCTATTGTTTTATTATATTATTATAATATGTTATTAATGTTAATTCCTCCCATTATTACTCTTAACATTTCTATTTTATGATATCATGTTATACAATTTACTAACAAGTTATGATTTATTGTCCTCACTATTACCAAAGTAGAATTTTTGGATAAACCATTTTTTTTATTACATAGGCCACTAAATGAATTTATGGAGAATTAAAGGATTTGGGTGCTAACTATAGAGAATAAAATAATTATAATTTATTTTAACTCCAATATTATTTCTTATGAACCTAGTATTCCAATGAAACTAGGACTCATGATCATCATGTTTTAATTAATGGATCTTTATGTTAAAAAATACTTGATAATATGTGTTAACAAAATGGGTTTCTACAATTGTGTTTAGAGAAATGTAATATTATATATGTGGTTTAGGAATATAATAATATAGTGAGAGGCTTAGGTAAAATTATAAGGATAAGAACAAGTATATAAACATGTATTGGAATTGTCGTTATATATAGAGAGTTTGGGTTCCAACATATTACATACATGTCTTTATACTAAAAGTGGATATGGCTATGGAACTATTGTACCTTGGGTTAACTACTCTAAAATTTGTTCATTGGGCTTGAATGTTTCATTACCTAGTTCATGATAATGACATTTACTACACACTTATTTTGGCATTCATGAGGGTTATGTTTTCAAAATTATATAAATCTATAATAACCATTATGACAGACTTAAATGAATTGGTATGTATGTAAACAAAATATGAAACATTACCAAAGAAAACATATATTGAAACCCAAAGACTCATGTGTCATGGTGAACTTATAATTTGTATGTTTTTACTTCAATGTTTATAATTTTACCTTTTGTACGTCTAAAAATTCTAATCTTGTTATTTATATTATTTTTTTGTTAATGTTGGGAAATAAGAGAGAGTATTCCAAATACAAATGTGATGGTAAATTTAATTATTCCATAACTAGATTAATAACCTAATGGGAATGGATGATATATATCTTATGATAATTCCAAATGGGCTATATCTATCTATGATCAACAACTGGAAGATATTTGGCATTCCAAATGCATCAAATAAGAGAAGGATGGCGACACATTAATATTTAAGTGTTAATTATAATAACTATATCAAGATTCAATTTCGTACATGTCGATAATGTGGGAAGATCAACCCTTGAAAGTACCATAAAGAAACGTAAATAAACATTATGTGTTGATAATGATATCCTAGTGAATATAATACCTAGATAAAAATGAAATGTTTTATTTTAAATAAATAGTAAAAATTCAATATATGTCGCAACTTAAGGTACAATGTCATTAATTTGTGTAATATGGTCAATAAATGAGTCTGTTTCTTATTCAAAGGTTTAATTACCCAAGGTATTAGTAATGAAAATCAAAGATGTCGAATTATTGATGTCCAGGAATCATTTTTTGATGTTTTTGTAATCAATAATATTCTGGTTATAAGAACTATAAATATTCGATGTATTGTTATGAAATATGTCTACATTAAGGATTTGTAAGAATACATAGAATGGTACTAATTAACTAGAGTGGTTATTTAATGTTAACATGTTATTTTTTGAAAAAACACATTATTGAAGAAATGATAATCATTGGTATGTTATCTATGGTGATAATAATATAGTAAATTATGATTATATGATTTTGTGGAAATTAATGATCTTGATAGAAAACCATATTGGATAAAAAAGTGATTTGATGACTAATTTAATTTTTTATGATGTTCATAATATTGTTGAGAATATTATATGATTATAGTTAATTGTGAATATGATTATAAAGTTTTCTTAATGTTTTTATAATGAGGAAAAACACTAATCTGTGAGACGACCCATCAAATCGGGAAAAGTTGCGGGTCTTGAACATATAACCAAAGGGTGATAAGGTTTTAATGCCTTCATAACACCTTGGGACATTACAATATTTTCATTTATGAATAATTTTTTTGCTTCTTTTCTTTTTACACATCACCAGGTTAAGCATAAACTTTAAAAAATAATGAGTTTGATTTCATTACACTCAAGACCCAGTTTTACCAAAAAACAATATATTAATAAAATATTATGATTTAATATAATATAAAGCTATCTTGTACGGACCTGACCCCAATTTCCCATAGATGGGGCCTTATTTTATTGTATTTTCATATAAACACAGAAGTCGTATCTTGATGGAATGAATATTTTAGTAACATTGAAAAAAATATACATATATTAGTTCATCATTAAAACGTGAAAGGAAATAAAACATATAAACTTCTTTTGAATGACAAATAAACTCCAATATTATCCTTGCAACTCATTCAAAATATACTTCTTCAAAACCTGGGGAAAATAAAACATGTAAAATTGGTCAGCTCAGATGCAAATTAATGGTAAATAATATAGTGAAATAGGTTATAAAAATATTCATTAGGCATGGTAAATATCTAAAGAAACATTCCATTAAAAATGAACCAGAAAATAGTATGGTAGGAATAAGAGAAGAATAAATAATGACATAAGAAAACAAAAT
Organism: Viscum album; assembly: GCA_963277665.1. NCBI lineage: Eukaryota > Viridiplantae > Streptophyta > Magnoliopsida > Santalales > Viscaceae > Viscum > Viscum album. The sequence goes on from OY728129.1 coordinate 707,648,110, forward strand.
CATCGGTATTATACTAGTTGAATAACCAGATGAACTATAAATTACTAACTTAATAATAAGGTAATTGCATAAATACAGGATTTTTGAAATGTACAATCAAATCATCAGACAAGAAATTTGAAAATAATTAAGTCATCGGACAAAACCATATCTGAAAATTGGCAACTCCTCGGCTAAGTCAATACAGGTTTTGTCTCATGAGACATACTGATGCATCAATGGACAATAGAGGGAATCTCCCATATAATTCTAAGTCCAATTAATTCCATATATGAATGGGGATAAATAAAAACAACATAAATATTCATATTGAAACTAATATATGAAATGTAAAGAACTTTCCCCAAACATTAAACATAAACACTATCCTTTTTGATTTATATAGTGAATGTTATCAAGGAATCACATCCAAAGTCATAGTATTCATAAACCATTCAATAATATATGAAGGATTCTATCATAAAATATTAACCCTATTTATACTTAATAATCAAAACAGGTGTTGGACTATGGGAAAATACTCTTATAAAACCATCGAGTAATTCACGAGAAAAATAATCTTATACATTGAAATGAAGAGTCATTTTGGAAAATTCATTAGATAAAATAAGAAGGTAATTATGGTATATTTTAAAAATAAAATGATTTATTCTATAAAAATATTTATTTATAAAAAATACTATAGAGTTCCCTTGGAAATATTTATGAATTCAATAAATTCCCTTGAAAGCATCTTGTTTATCAAGAAGAAATTTTAAAATATCCTTTTAAAACATGTAACTCCACATAAAATAATGAAGGATTATTATATGAAAACATATATAGAACATCAAGAAAAGATTTATGAGGTTTAAATAAGTATAAATACGAATTTAATTTAGTTAATTAGAAAATAAGGGTAACCTGAATGAAAATGGTGATTTGGGTATAAAATCTTTACCACTTTATAATCAATTGAATCTTATGACACAAAATTAATAATAATAAAATGATACATTGAATAACATAAAAATAAATAGATTCATGATATGATACATCAATGGTATGTATTCATACACCATACATAACTAATAATAGTGAATAATGAATATATAAAAAAATGGATGTGAGACGAGTAAACCCTTACAATATATCTTTATATGTTCCCCACATAAAATTAATTTCCTGAAATATGATATTAGACTCACTAAAAACTTAATTAAGAAAATTTTATACATTTATTTTATTTATTATAATTTTATTAAGTTCATTTATGGTCGTTTTAGGGGTTAAGTGATTCAATTTCATTATTTGGGAGTGCGAGTTTTCAAAGACTTCATGATCGGTTTGATTGTATAACAATATGGAAGTTCGTGTAAAATGGAAATGGAAATCTAGAATTTAATTTATGAGTTATTATATATCATACATAATGTTAAATTATCATATCAATCTTTTGGATATTTTGGGAGAGTATGAAATCAATAGATAAAATATTAATGGTAAATGCTCGGATTAATTTTAGATTTTTTTCGATGACCACAAACTCATTTTGTTTTGAAATTTAATACCATGAGTGAAAACTGATTATAGAAGATTAAGTAAGATATATTACATATATATGATCTATTTTAACAATAAAAATGCTATCATGTTAATAATTGAATATGGTAATAGAAATTGAAAACATGTCTCCCATGAATGTGATAAATTAACACATATCTGAAAATGGTACCATTTTTCATATATGAGTTTTGGAAAAGAGATATGATGATGAGATATTTCATTAGAATAACAACATTCAAGTACATTTAAGATACATATATTATCCTAGAATTTGGATGAGTGTAGGTGATCAGAGAGAAACCAAATAAATAATCTTATAAAATAAATTTATAGAAAATGGAAGAGAGGTTGACCACTTTAGTACCCCCCATTGAGAACGACCTTAATGCCTTTGGTTTTAACCTATTGGTGAGAACAAAATGTCTTGGTCATGGGAAAGGCTATTGAGAAATTATTTGGTAGATCATAGATAAGGAATAATGTATAGACCGATGCTTGATGTACATGAAAAAAACTTTTCTTTTGAGGAATACTTAATATCTGACACGAAAAACACCCAAATACCATATTAGTTGAGTGACTTCGGAAACTGGGAACATAAGATTCTCATCATGGAGAAATATCCTCAAAAAATCCTACAAATATAATCCATTTTTTACCACCTAAAACCTTTCTATATATATTGGGGAAAATAAAACATAAAAAGGGAGAGATCAAATGCTCAATAAGGATAAACATAGAGAAAATAAAACAAACTATATACATTTGAATGTTGAAACATGAACATAAATTTTAAACATCAAAATCTTGATTTATGAAATAAATCATGGTAGTTCATAAGGCCTAGATCAAAATGGAATATTAGTCATGATAATATATAATTAGAATAAAACATGTAATTTTGGAAAAACATGAAAAAAAATATGTTTTCCATAGTAACCAAGGAATTTCTACCAAGGAAATCCAAGTGGATGAGGTCCATTACTGAACAGGGTTTACTTACCGTTCCAGTCATGTATTACTAAACTAGATTTACTTTACATTCTAACCGTGTTATTCTCATGAGATATAAATCATTAACCAATTAATTGGAGGGAGATATATGACCCACCCATCTCATAATGAAACTATTATTATGTGTGCCACAAAAACAAAAATCATACACTATTACATAACCTTAATAATAAAATGGGATTCTTAAAAATCATTCCATCATAAAAATATCTATATAAGACAAAAAGAATTCATAATAATAATTACATCATAAACACAATCAAATCAGAGAAATAATGGGGATAGAAATATAACCCAAAGACATCTTAGATGGAAAATAATTTTGATAAAACATTTGAACATAATTCATGCGTAAAATATCCTTTCTTCTTCAAAAAATTTCTCTTTTCTCAAAATGCTGGGAAATTTTAAAATAAAATAATTGAGTTGAAAATACACATGAAAACGTGTAAAGGAAGCTTCATGGAAATAAGTCATTATGAATATTGAAAAACTCATTCATTCCGTATAAGTTAAAAAACATTATCCTCGTACTTTTTCTAGAAAATATAAAAAAGTACCTCGTATGGTAAACAAAAGAAAGATTCCTTCCAAACCATGTAGTAAAATTCAAAATTGGTAAAAATAAAATTAATCCTAAATAGAATAGTATTCAACATTTTAAGGGAATATTTTTAAAAAATATAGACATGGAAGATAAATATATCCCAATTATTTACATAATAATAAACAATCTCATATAAAATTATATCAGAAATGTTATCCATAACCTTAGGTATGATTTCTTTCTTATGAGTATGAAACTCCATTATAGTAGGTTTAATAATATTATTAACATGTAATAGACCCATAATAATTTTGATGATATCATATATCATTAACTTACGACATAATATTACCCTTTTATTTTTCACTTCCATGTTAAACATATATTTTGGTTAATAATCATTACATTAAGCATACATGTCTGGACTTTTTATACTTAATTTGATTACATAGATCATGATTTACATACATCCATAATTTAAAACACGATTTATATATATATCTTATATATTAAATATAAAAATATATATGTAATAGATAGTTAAATGAAATTAAATACACCGTTAATGGAGACTGTAGGTTGTACGTACTCATGAATGCAATTTTCGTTTCCTTATTAAATTTGATGGAAGTAAGTAAATGACATATATATATATATAAATAAATACTATAGCATTATTATTTCATATATTTCATGATTATTTATTATATTTACATTAAAATAACTATTGAATGGTTAACATGGAGAACGAATGTCATCGCGTCGTTGAGACGGTAAGTCGTACGTATGCATAAGCAACGATATTATTCCAATAATAGTTGAAATTGTTGTATTAGATGTTTTATAATATCTTATAATTAGAATCATGTTATAATAATTTTATATAGTTATTATTTCCACCATTATACCAATCTAAGTAAGGTGTTGGTGAAAAATAGATTATGAAATGGCGTGGAGACAGTAATCCATACGTATGCACGCGCGATGACTTCTTTTTTCATAGGACTGATATACGGTGAAATAGGGTTGTTTAATATTTATAATAACATATAATTATATTAGTGATACCGATTTAATTACATTATAATGAAACAAATAAAGAAGAGAAAGTACAATAAGAAATTAATTTGAAATAATCAGTAGAAGATATTACCTTTTTCTCAACATGTTTCCATTAAAAGACATCTTAGGGCACTAGAGTTGGTCTTTTAAAAATAACAGAACCTCTATAAAGTTACTAGAGAAGTTGAGAATAGAAATGGGTATGGTTTAGCTGAGGTTTAAGTCTTAAAATGCAGGGAATAGAAAAGGGAGGATGTTCCCTTTTATAAGAGAGGAGATGAGAACTTTAGGAAAGTTCCAAAATATTAATTTTTTATAAATTCAATTTCAACTTAATATGGTCCAAAGAATATTTAATTATACAATATGATTTTTTTGGTTTGAATACCCCTCATCCAATAATTTTTTTACAAGTTTTTAAAAAAATTAATCCTTATCTTATTGTTTTTACCCTTATTTTACAATTTTTAATCTTACCTTGTTATCATTTTAATTACACATTATTGTTTAATGTAATTACCATACATTGTCAAAAGACCCAAAAAAATTTATTTATGAAATATCTGAAATTATATTAACCAATTGGTTTGATCTTAGATTTTTAGAAATTTAATATCATTTCATATACTATTTTATGTTTTAAGTTATGAATTGTGTCATTTTTGAAAACTATTCATACCTATTTTTTTTAAAAGTTCATAACAACCATATTAATTATAAAAAAGTAATTAAATCATCACTATTATGTCAATTTATGAAGAAAATTCGTGGATGACATCATAATAATCAATGTAGGCTTATTTTAGTATTTATAAATTCATTATTTTGAATCATTCATTAATAAGGCAATGAGTAAATCATAATTGTGACATAAATATATTTATGATGACTAAAAATTATTAATAAAATAACATGTTTTTGGAAATTTATTTATATTCCCTATGACGATTTATATACATATATTTGTTGTTTTATAACCCTATATTAAAATAATTTTAGTAAAAGATATATGTTTCGTTTATAATTATCTTTACATTAAATTAATTCATATAAAATCTTATTTTCACATCCATGTTAATCCATGGGGTCCCAAATTTGACCCAAGGATGCCCATGGTTGGACAGGTATCGTCCAATTGGGTTAGGACATGTGTTAGGTATTATATTATTATTCTAATATTATTTATTTTACCTTTATTTACAAAAATAACCCTTTAACCATGGTAAATAATATATTTACTGATGTTACTATTCATAATGTCTAAAAAAAGTAACCTATTTAAAAAATTTGGAAGTACAGATTCCAAATATGGAATCCATTTATCCAAATTAGAAACACAAAAGTTTTAGTAATTAATTTAAAATTAATCCCGTTGATATGAAAATGAGTTCTAAAAGGTAAAACATTTCAAAAGATTGAAATGTTTTTACCTCTGAATTCAATTAAAGTTTAAATATAATGACCTAAATTATATAAAATTTTAAAAATTTATTCTATTTATACTTTAAAACAATTCAATATGTTAATTTACAATATAAATTATGATGATAAAAAATTTGTTTTTAGGTAAAATTTTTGGTATTTTTACTATTCATTTTTTTGAGATGGTGCGTCACTAGAAAACCCAGGCACTAAAGAAATTAAAGAAAAGAGTGAAAAAAAAGTCTAAAAGATAGAACAATATTACAATCTCTACAATGAAAGGGAAGTAAGTCAACAAGATGTTCATCAAGCCAGTTAATGTGTTGATTGATTGCTTTGTTTACAAGACCATCATCAACCATGTTAGCTTCAAGATATATATGAGTGATGATGTAGTTGATGTCGTGAAGAGCACAGATATAGTCCATTCTGAAAGTGGTGATCGACCACACCAGATGTATCACTCCCTTTTTTATCCAACTTATATTTTTATATACATATTCAAAATAAGAAGTTTATTTTTTCAAATTTAACTTATAAACATGTCAAAAACTAGATTTAAAATTGTTGCACCATCAAATGGAGATAAAACTGCATTTTTTGGAAAAAATACATCTTTTATCCAAAAAATGGATTATGTACTCATATCATGTGTTAGATGAATGATAATGTTGTATAAATATAATAATTCTGTTAATAATATTCACAACTGCTATTTTATATTACATTTTAATAATATAACTTTGATTACATTAACTCATAATTGTGTACCAAGAATTATATTGAAGAAGTTCACTCTTTCATTTAACGCAAGCCATGAATGTATTTTGTGTAGTGAAATCTTCCATTGGTGTTATTTATAACATAATCTAATGTTAGTTCATTTATGAATTGAACCAAATCTATACTCAGTGTTGTGTGAAACTAATTCTACCAAAAGAACATGAAATTGTGTTCGACGCAAGCCAAGAATAGTGTAGTATATTCTGTAAGCTAGTAAGGTGTTGCATATAGCGCAAGATAGTATTTGTGTAGTTTAAAACACATGACCACAAGGAAATTAAAAACAATATATCACATAAAATCATGGGTGTAACATTCTACCCCACTTAAAATGAATTTTTATCTCTAAATTCATTGGAGTTATAAATGGTTTACTACTTGAAAGTTTCTTTTATAAAAACCCACATCGTAAAAAACAATACTAAAACCGAAATTTAAAAAGTAAAGTAAGAAACATAACAGATACCTAAATTAAGTCATCACTAGGTTTCTACATAAGAAAAAATAGGTGAAAACATGGATATGGAAGAGAAATCTAACCACTATGTTTTGATGGAGAATGGTAGAGAACATGGCTAAAAAAAGTCATTAATCACAAAGATATAAATTTGTGATGATCTAAAGTACCATCTGATTCATCAAATAAGAGGTTACTAGGAAAATATTTTTGGTTTTCATGGTCATTTCCCTAAAGATTGATATTTTTTCATAAGGAGAAATACTTACTTGATTTTAGTGTAATATCACTGTTTCTCATTCCTTGATCAATTTCCACATCATCTCTTTTTTAAAGAAATGAAGTTGGTTTTTTAATTCAGGAAGTGTTAGTTGATCATGTGATATAATTAGAGGTCATTCCATTTGTCTCTATCAAAAAAAGGTTAGAACAAGTTATTAAATATACAAAATCCTTCTAAAGTGATATTTATCTTATACTCTTCTAAAAATGGACATACACTTTATCTATCATACAGATTAATAAAAAAATTAATTTTTACTAACCAGGGACTTCTAGTAGGCCAGTGGTATGCGATAAAGGCCTATCGCACTTTGGTTTTGGGTTGGATTCCCACATCCTTGTCTGACAGGATGGGTTGTCGCCCATCCTGTGGGTTGTCCTTTTTCAAAAACTATACTAATTTAACATTACAGAAATAATATTAAAAGAAGTTATAGCCTTGAACAATACTATATGATGTCCAATTTAATCCATTACAACCTTAAGGCCTATCCAAAATACTTCTGTCCAATCTCACAGTACAAAGAAAATTATTTCCAGGAAGTTCATATAACAATCATGTGAATACCATTATTTATCCACCATATATCGAAAGATATATCTTTTTGGTCACATTCCAAAAATTTAAACAAAATTATCATGCACCCTATAGAAATATGATAATAATATAAATTACAATAAAACCTTAGTGACAACATGCATTCTATCAAAATTAGCTCTTTCCATAAACCAAATATACCATAAATTCTATATACTCAAACCATGATATAACTTTGTCCTTTTATCATAAATGAGCTCATTAATACTATCAACATTTTTTTTCATATCCCTTAATTATTCATATATAATCTACTTTCATAAAATATTTCAATAAATTTTCATGGTTATCGATACAATATTCTTATCGAAAACCATAATGGACCATAGATATTCCAATATTCCATAATACCACAATACCATAAATGTACCTCTATAAAATAATTCTTGAATACCAATACATAAACACGTCAATCCAACCTATTCAACTATTGGAATAGTACAGGTATTTCTAATATTTTGAAGTAACCTATTAGGTAGGAGATTTGAGTTTGGTAATTCTCTTATTCTCCATATATAAGATATTGAACTCAATGGAATTCTGTCAATCTATGAACAATTTCCTCACATATATAACATCTTCTCCTCCATTTGAGGTATTTCTCAAAGTTCTTCGTCCCTTATAATAGATATGTAGATATATTAATCTTCCTTCTTTTATGTTTTTCATTGTACGAACATGCGTAAAATTCCACCTTCCTCTTATATTATTACTTACAAATAACACTAAAGTTCACCTTGTTAATCATATATTACGATGAATGATTCTGCATAATCACTATATCTTTCTCTCTTAAAATTTTTCAAATTCATTTATCATATTCACCAATTTATTCATCAGATTTATTGTTAACATAATTCATTCTTGTTCCCTCCATTGACTAAAACCAAAAAAATTAGTGTAATAAATAGTCAAAATTATGAAGAACCACATAATAATAAAAATTAACTCATAGGATGTCCTACTTATGAAACCTTCTTTAATCAATGACACCAAAGGTTCACGCTAGGTTATTCATGATTGTTAACATAATTATATGACTATAACCTATACATATATTTAACTTTAGGGACATCCCTAGACATACCTTATAAATATCTCAAGGGATTTCACAAAAGTTTTCATATCCTATTTTACAAAGGATGACTAATCCTTCACTCTGATACCAACTGTAGAGACCCAAGATTGACGTACATGGAAATTATATTTATTTTTTATAATTCATAATGCATGACACAAATAAATTCCCAAATACCTTATTTGTTTAGTTTATTTGGAAACTCAGAACATAATTTTCTAATCTAGTTGAATGATCTTCAACATCTTCCATAAATATCTTCACCTTTTGTTTTCCTACCTAAAACCATTCTTTATATCCTGGGGAAAATAAAACATAAAAAGGATGATCTCAAATTCTCAGTAAGGGTAAAAATTGAGAAAATGAATGAAACAATATCCATTTTAATGTAGAAACATGAATATAATGTTTAAGAATCAGAATATTGAGTCAATAAATAAATCTAGCAGTTCGTAATGAATAGATCACAAAGGAAAATTATTCAGGATAAAATAACATGGGAATAAAACATGGAACTATGAAAAACCATTAATAAAACAATATGATTTTTTTAGTATCCAAGGTATTGCTTCCAAGTCCATCACAGTGGACGAAGACCATTACAGAATCAGGTTTAATTGTCATTCCAGCCCTATATTACTGAACACGATTTACTTGTCATTCCATCCATGACTGTCTCATGAGATATAAATAATTACCCATTTAATTGGAGGGATATATAGGTTTCACCCATATCATAATGAAACCATTATTACGTATGCCACAAAAACATAAATCATACATCATATCATAACACTTGTAATAAAATGGGGTTCTTAAACATCATGCTATTATAACGTAATACATATAAGATAAAAGGAAATTGTAAAAATAATTACATAATAAAAAATGAAATCAAAATAATAATACAAATTGAAACATAACCCTATGTCATATTAAATTTAAATTAATTTTTATAAAACACTTGAACTTAATTCATAAGGAAAATATCCTTTCATATTAAAAACATTTTACTTTCTAAAAAAGTAATGAAATTTTGAAAGAAAATAATTGAGTTGAATATACACCTATAAAAGTGTTGAGGACGATTCATGGAAATAAGTTGTCATGAATATGTAAAAACACTTTCATTCCCTATAAGTTAAAAAAACACTCTCCTCTTACTTTCTTCTGAAAAAGTTAAAAAGTACCTTGTATGGTAAATAAAAGAATGATTCCTTCCAAATAATGTAGTAAACGTAAAAATGTGTAAAAATGAAATTAAGAATACATAGAAGTAAAGTAAACGATTTTTTGCCAAATATTTTGAAAACATGGACATGCGTGATAAATATATCCCCAGTAGATACTTACAAATAAATAATCTCGGATTAAATGAGATCAAATAAGATATCTCATTCCTTAGGTCTGATTTCTTCTATATGTGTTTGAAACACTAATATTGTGGGTTTAAAAATTTTATTAACTACTAACATACAAATAAAAATATTTATTGTATCATAAATAACTCACTTATGACATTATATTACCCATTCTTTGTCAATTCCATGTAAAAGCAACGTTTTGGAAAATAATCGTTTCATTTATCGTACATGTTTGGACTATTTATTCATCATTTGAATACTTAGATCATGGTTTACTTACTTAAAGAATGTAAAAATGATTTATTTATATGTTAAATATTCATTATATAAATATATATGTTATATATAGGGAAATGAAATGGAATACACTTTTAATGGAGATGGTATGTCGTACATACACATGAATACTATTTTCGTTTAATTATTAAATTAGATAGAAGGAAGTAAATGAAATATATATATATAAATCTAGTAGAATTATTATGTCATATATTACATGATTATGCATTATATATAATTTATAATCATTCTTGAATGGCTAACATGGAGAATAAATCTCATTTTATCGTGGAGACGGTAAGCCGTACGTACGCACGATCGATGATATCATTTCCATAATTTTTGAAAGGTGTTTAATTGGATGGTGTATAATATATTTTAGTTACTTTAATGTTATAATAGTAATAATAAATAGTTATTATTTCCACCATTATACCCATACAAATATGGTGTTTCTGAAAAACAGATTACATTACGACGTGGAGACGGTAATCTGTACGTATGCACGCGTGATGATTTCATTTTTCATAGGATGGACATAAGGTAGAATAATGATGTATAATATATATAAAAACATATAAGTATATGAGTTATTATTTTTTTATTACTTTATAATGAAACAATTATAAAAGAGGAAGTAGACATAGAAATAAATTAGAATGAATCGGTAGAAGATATTACCTCTTCCTCGATGATCATCCTTTAAAATTCTTCTTAGGGAACTAGATATTGTTCTTTAAGAAGAAATAAACCTCTAGAATGTTACTATTGAAGTTTAGTAGAGAAATGGTAAGGGTTTGGCAGATATTTAAGGCTTAAAATGGAGTTATGTAGAAAGGGAGGAGGTGACCTTATATAAGAGAGGAGAGGGGCACTTTAGGAGAGTTCCAAAATATTATTTTATTATAAATCTAATTTTGAACAAAAATGGACCATAACTTATTTAATTATAAGAATATATTATTTTAGTTCGTATACCAATAATCCAATAATTTTGAAATTTTTTGAATATTGTTTTGTGCTTATCTTTTTGATTTTACACATACTTTACCCTTTTTAATCTTACTGTGATGTAATGTTATTTACACATTGTGGGTTAATATAATTACAATATCATGAAAAACGATCTAAAAAGTTATTTATGTCATATTTTGGCTCATATTAGTAATTTGTATGAATCTTATATATTTTGAAATTTAAAAGCATTTAATAAACTATTTTATGTTTTAAGTAATGAATTGTGTCAATTTTGAACACAATTCAAACATGACTTTTTTTAAAATTCATCATTACATTATTACTTCAAACCAAGGGAATTAAATCATCCCTAATATTTAAATTCCATCCAAAAAATTCGTGGATAACATAAAAATATAATATTAATATTATTTTAATATTTATAAATTCATTTATTTGAATCTTTCATTAATGAGGAAATCATTAAATCATAAATGTTTCATATATATATTTATTTATTTGACATATAAATATTATAAATAAAATACCATGATATAGGAAATCATTTTATCTTTATAATGACTAATTATATACATATATATATGTTATATAACAAAATAGTAAAATAAATTTTGTAAAAGATATATGTTTAGGTTATAATAATCTTTACGTTAAATTAATTCTTATAAAATGTCATTTTCACATCATGTTAATCCATGGGGTCCCAGAACCGACCCAAGGATGACCATGGTCAAAAATGCGTCATTTAATTGGGTTAGGACACATGTTTGGGTATTTTAATATAATTATCATATTATTTTGTTACCCTTATTTACCAAATTCACCCTTTTACCATGGTAAATAAAATTTCTACTCAAGTTACTTTTAATAATGCCTAAAAATAAAATTTATCCATATATACAATTTATACCTCCTAATTAAAAATATGGAATCCATTTTTTCAAATTCAAAACACTTAAGTATCAGTAATTTGTATGAAATTAACATTGTTGTTCATAAAACGATTTTTAATAGTTTAAAAATGACAAAGAATGAAATTATTTTACCGATGAATTCAATTTAAAATTAATTGTAATGATAAACATTATAATAAATTATAAAAATATATTATATATATACCTTAAAAAAATTATATGTTCTAATTTAACCATACAAATTATCCCAATGAAAAAAATTATTTTTAAGTAAATTTTTTTGTATTTTAACTATTCATAAAAATATAAAAGTTACCAGAAAAATATAAAAAATTTATCCATCGAAAATATTTATATCCTAATTCAGAAGTAGAAGTTTATTTTGTCAAATTGAACTTGTAAATGTTTCAAAACTATATTAAAATGGATGCTCCATCAAAAATTTGTAAAACTACATTTATTTGAAAAATACTTCTTTTATCCAAAAAAAATTGTTTTTATTTTCATATCACGTGTGAGATGAATGATAATGTTATGTAAAATTCAAAATGTGGTTAATAATATTTATAATAGATACTTTTTGTAATATTTTATTAATATATCATTGTTTACTGAAACTCAGTATTGTGTACCACTAAAACAATCTATGAAGGTCGCTCTTGCATATAACTCAAGCCATGTCACTGTGGAATGTAGTAAAATTGTCCTTTAGAGCAGCGTATAACATAATCCAACATTACTTCATTTATACACTGAACACAATATATACTTAGTGTTGTTTGAAATGAATTCTATCAAAATAACTTTAAATTTGGTGCAGCCGAAGACAAAAATTGTGTTGCATATACTGCAATCTAATACAGTGTTGTGTATAGCACAATCGAGTATTAGTGTACTGTACAACACAATACATCAATGAAATTATAAAAAATCTATCTCATAAAATCTAATGGTGTTACACACAAGGCCTGAGAGGAGCGAGGAGAAGAGGGGGTGATTGGTGGATTTTATATTGGAGGAGAGGAGTTATTTCCCATTATTTTGATCATAATTTTATTATTTTTGGTTCAAAACTATGAATAGTCTTGATTATTATGAATAAAATTGTAATAAGGGTATGTGAATTCAAACTAAGTCTTCATACATTATCCTTAAATAACCTATGACTTAAAAAATCATTTATTTACCATTTATAATAAATTTCCATATTTCACTGTTTAGAAAAAAATCCATGTACATTAGAAAAATCCAAAAAATTCACCATTATAATTTTTCAATGTATATGATTCAAAAAATAATTCTATCTTATCAAAATAATTTTCTAAATAACAGTAATTTATTTTATATTAAAATAATTATTTACTTGAAAATTAAATATTTTAAATTTCAAAATGATTTTCTAAAACATTAAAAAATTATTTGAGGTCTCAGAAAATTATCATAAAATCATAGGACAGTAAGATAACTATTTAATAATATATTTAATGAAATGGAATTTTAATAATTTATTAATTCAAATTTTAAATTAAATATTTATTATTCATCAATATACCAACACGTAATTATTAATTTATAAAATATTCAATTTCATTTACATGATTTCTAGATATTATTTATACATAAATGGGTTTGTTTACAATTAATTAGTGTTATATTACTATTCATAACTGTGCTTTGCATTTCCCAAGGGTAAGTTACTTTTCATTAAAAATGTAGGTTGATCATATCATAATCTAAAGATCTTAACAAATTCAATCATGTATGTTAGTTTTTCAAAATTAAAAACACATAGGTGACACAATTATTTTAACTAGCTAGGTTATAAAAAAGTGTTGTTTTATAAAGACTCAGTGTTTCTTACATTCAGTATTAAATTTATTTGAAACTTTTTTGGGGTGTTAACTGGCCATTAAATTAGTGGTTATGAATAAAATTAACCACATTTTGAATTTTATATATTTGAAATAATTTTAACATTAATATTATGTATTTAATTGACATGATTTCATACAAAATTCAATTTTCAGATAAAGGAAGTATTTTTCATAAAATATGGTCATTTTCCTTTTAATGGAGATCCCATTTGAAATTAAAAATCTGAAACATTTATATATTCAATTTTAAAAAATAAATTTATTATTTTAAAGTGTAATATCAATATGCACTTATGATTATTTTTTTGGTATTTTTTTGTTATGTTTCATGTTTTGTTGAATAGTAAAAAATACAAAATTTTAATTGAAAGAATATTTTTTCATAAAAATATTATATAATATTTTATAATAAATTTTATTGTTTCTAATGTATAAATATAATAAATTTTTATCATTTAATATAATTTTTTCATCGAAAATAATTTTACCATGAATTTTGATGTAAAAAAATTACAATATTTTGCAATGTTTTTACTTTTAAAATACTATTTTTTATTCCGACAATAGAATTAATTTTATATTAACAAATAAAACTAATGTGTATTGAATTTGGAAACATGGATTCCATATTTTCAAATAGTGGGTCAAAATAATTTAAATAGTTTCCATTAATTATTGGGATTTATTAGTAGTAACATTATGTTTTTATTACTGCGGTTAATGGTAAATTAGGTAGTTATAGGTAAAATATATTATAATTACCCTAAAACATGACTTAATTTCATTGGGTAACTATTTATTGACCAAATTCATCCATGGTTCTATTTTGGGACCACATAGATCCAAAAAGATGATGTTAAAAAATTTGTAATATTATATTAAAAGAAAATCCAATTTTGATATAGTTTTGTTTTTATCAAGTAATGTTTTCTACCATAAAAATATATAAGTGATATGAGAGAATATAAATATTTATTATAAGTCCAAATAAATATATCTAAATAATTGTAATTAATTTATTAAATGAATGATTAATTAAATTATATTAATAATATTAAAATAAATATAATATGAAGTATTAAATGATATCTACAAATTATATAGATAACATATACATGTTATTGACATATTGGAAGTATTGTTTCAAATTTATCATTTTGGTTTTATGTATTCAAAAATGAAAATATTGAATAGGATCAAAATTGAAATAATTGATACATTAAAATAAATAATATTTTATTAAGTGTTATTAATTTATTAAAAATCAATAATTCATCCAAATGACTAGTATTGTATCAAATATAGAATAATGATCTATTTTGAATCATTTAATGGTAACATTTCCTCGAAAATGAAATAGATATTTTTAAAATCAAAGAGTGTGACAAAATAACACACTCTCATTTCTTATGATTACAAAACATTTACTATAGAGATAACATAAAGATAGATTAAATAATTAATATTCTCTAGAAATATAAAATAAATACATACAATATATTTATTTGTTTATAATATATAGAGACTAAATTGTTTTCATAAATTATGACACAATATTGAATAACTAATTTTTTTATTAATCGATATAAAAATAAATTATTTTAAAACATTAAGATTAAAATTACTTGTCATAATTCAGGTGATCAAAAAATTTATATGTTAATTTGACATTTTATTAGTGTATAAAATATTTTTTTTGATGTTATCAATCTGTTTGGATTTTAATTAAAGTAAATGTTATGAATAGTATAAAAATTGACACCATTGATATTTTTTAAAAAATGGCATTTCATTAAATTACTTAAAAATAATAAAAATAATTAAAAATTATAATGTGATAATCAAAAGTTCTAAAATTTCATAAAGGTACCATTTGTTTCCATTTTACACAATATAAGTGAATATTTATAACTATTTATTATTTATAATTTTATTACCATAATTAAAATTAAATCGATTAATTAAGGATAAATCAAAATGATAAGGTTTAAAATATAATATAAACATGTATAAATTTTATTTTCAGAGATGATTTTGACCCATCCTCATCTTATATTTTAAATATTATAAATTTTAGACATTTTTAATTGAAAATTAATTAATATTAATTCAAAACATTGATAGTTTCCTAAAGTTCACCGCACCTCTCTTATAAAAGGGAAACTCTCCTACAATTTTAAGCACACCACTCAATCCATTTGGCATAGAAAAAAACCCAATTATCTTATAAAATAACCTAAATTATTCTTAGAGGTCATATATTGTGCATAAATCCATCATAAGGAGCTCTTTTAGGAATATAAAATAAGACACCAGAAGAAGAAGTAATTGTTTTTCCAATTCAATTAATTTTTTTCTTCTTTTAGTTCCTATTACAATTATGTTTCCATAATAATGTAATAAATCCCTTATAATATATATAATTATATGTTATTATGGTTATGTTATAACCATATTATTTCTTTTATCCATCATGAGAAAAAAATATCATCATGCGTGTGTATGTACGACTTACCGTCTCCACATCGTTGTGTAATTTGATATTAAATAGTAGTTTATTTGTATGAGTGTAATGATGAGCATAATGAATTTAAATAATAAATATAACATGATAATTTTTCTTTATAAATAATATACCATCTAATTCCATACCATTTAACAAAAGAGAGAATGATATCTCCACTCATGCGTATTATGACGTACTATCTCCGTGACGCGTTGAGATTCATTCTCCATGTTAGACATTAAAGAATAATTATAAAATTTATTGTATCAGTTGAAATAATAATTATGGACATTATATAAATCTTTATATAAATTAAATAAATCATATTCATTACAAACATGACTTATACAAAAAAACTAGAATGGGAAATTAAAGAAATCAACACCCGAAATAATGGTAATTCATAAATAAAATTAACAAAATGATATAAGATGATAATATATGAGATCATAAATATTTTTTTGGTTCTTGTATAATTTAATAAAATAAAATAGCCATTATACAGGAGGATAACCATCCCTTGACTAAAAGAAAGTAAAAGGTAAGGGTTAATTTCACATTCTCAATATTAACTGTGATAGTTTATGTGTAAGTATTTATTGGGACATATTTATCATCAATATCCATGTCTCATAAAAATGTTTTCAAAATAAATATTTTTAAGGTTTATGGAAGGTAATTTTTAACTAAAACATCATTGTAAATGTTTTAATGATTTATTATTCAAAATCAATTTAATTAATGTAAATGTTTTCAAAATGGATTTAAGGATTTATTTTTATAGATTTGAATGTTTTAAAATATTAATTCCATTCAAAAGATTCAAAGTGGTATGGGAAAATTTTATTCAAAAGTATATTTTCAATTTATAATTTTTTAAATTATGATTTATTTATTATTTTCAATTTTAAAAATGGATATTTCCCTCAATGTGTTTTAATGATGTTTCTTAGATGATTTTTCATCTATGTCAACACCCTTTATTGGATTTTTTCTTAACAGAGGAATATTGTTTTGACAAATGATACCATATTAAATTAAATGGTTTATGATATATTTAACTATGGATATACTATTTTGATACCATTCATGGTCTATCGTTAATGTATTATCATTTTATGTCATAGTTTAAATATGAATTTTTATGTTGGATATGTTTTAACCCTTTCATAAGAGGAATAAATTGGACATAGTAAGTGACCGGAGGGGCCTGCAATATCCCATCAGAGAATTAGTAAGTATCATTAAAAAAATCTTTTCTCTAGAAACAAGGACTTGATGGTATGATTATGTATGGTCTCGGAATGAGGACTTGATGGTATAGTTTTGATATTCGAGATTATACATTCCCTCATTATGAGATTTTTTATTGATAGTACATGTGGTTATTTAACTAGTATAATGTTGACGTGACTGTTTAAATGGAATTATTTTATTTAGGTTTTCCATTTTATGGTCATGTTTCTGTGTAAAAGGCTTGTGTTTCAGTTTTATACTTGCCATAAGGTTTTTGGTTACTTATAAAAGATTTTACTATATTGTTTACCCTTTATGAGCATTTTGACACCCCCAATTCTTTTTTATTATTTTCCCAGGATTCCAAGAAGTGTATTATGATTTATATGCAAGTTTATTCTAAGAGAATAATGGAATTCTCAGAGAATTATATATTCTGTAATTTGGGTTTCAAATTGTAATGTAATATTAATGTCTAAAATATATTTTCAATTCCTTATATAAAAATTTGCCTTTCAGGATTTGAATCATTGTAACCAAGTCAATGTTATAAAATCATGCATAGAATCTAGGAATTTGGGGTATGATAATTACATCCTTCCACTGAAATATGTGATGTGTTTGTAATTATGATATTTTTTTCATTTCAATCATTTAATGGGAAAAAGTTATGTTTATTTTAGGGAAAAAATTATTAGATCAAAATTTTTAAATTTTTCATATTTTCAGGTTATTATTGATATTTAAAAAAACATCTGTTGGAGGTATAATAACCCATATGTATGAAAAGTTATTTAACGTGAAATATTTTTTGGGAATAAAATAATTATGTTTAAAAAATTGATCTCATTTACTATTTATAGTTATTTATTTATGAAATTATTTTTGTTGAAATTTGTACTTCATGATTAATTTGAAGGATTATAAATATTATAAATTAACTTACCATTTGTTAGACATTTTAGTTTTGATTAATATTTAATTATAGGATTAATAGATTGTTTTGATTTTATAGATTATGTGATCTATTAGATGTCTATTTCAGTTCATCTAGAATGAAAAATCATCTATAAAAATCATCATTTAGTGAAATAGATGAGATTGTGGTGAATAATGATTGAGGGATGAAATTACTTTTTTTTCTGTATGCTTCCTTATATTATTTGTCTAATTGGTTGAAGTATCCCTCCTATTAAGGAAAAAGTTATTGACATAAAAATTTTATACATTTTTTATAAATTGATGGAATATTATCTTTTAATCAAAATTTTAACATTATCTACTAAATGGATCACATTTAAAAAGAAATGTTTTCACTTCCCACTTATGTTATCATATTTGAAAACTATTTTATTTTATTACCATTTCATTTCCTTTTCTATTTTTCAATATGATGTTTTTACCTGTTTTAAAATGTGTGATTTCAATAATGTCATTTTCAGATGTCAAAAAATAACATCTGAGAAAAGGATACAATTTTGAGGATGTAATTTATTAAATGGTGAAGAGTGTAACACTGTGATATTTATTAAAAATAAAAGAAAGTTTGATACCCTTTAGGACATGGAACACCGAGATGAAATGTACAATGAAATGCTATTATGTAAATATTAATATTTTAAACAGGATGTTAAATTGATGGTATGAATAGTATTGAGTTAATTATGAAATTTATATATAAATTTTCTATTTAATATATATAAATTTATAAATTCTTATGTAATAATAACTCAACCTTGTAAAAGATATTTTATTATACAAAAAATATGTTTTCTAGAAAAATGAATATTTATATATTTGGGAGAAAAATTTTCAATTAATTTATAGAACATTTAGAAATGATATTTTATAAAAAAAAAATCATTTATATATATTAAAATCAATGTGAACCTAGGGTAAAATCATGATATTTTTCTGAATTTTTTATTTTTTCATTGATTTGTGAAAAATACCATTTTTTGTAAAACATCATATCATCTCATTAAATCATATAATTTAATTCTATGGTAATATATTGGATTTTATGTCAATGTTATATAGGAATAATTTTATTTTAAATAATCTAGTTAATATCACTTGATTATTCAATTATCCTTAATTTTTTTATAACTTATTTAATAATTAAAAACGCTATTTTCTTTAAACTGTTTTTATATTAATAATGTTTATCCATATTAATTAATTAAAATGATCCATTATATGTAATTACTTGAATTAAATTTATTCATTTTATAACAATATATTTTAATTAAAATTCATATTAATTATTAACAGTTATAGAGTTAATATAATATCACATTTAACATGAAAAAAGAATTATTTGAAAAACCATTTCTAACACGTTTTACAGAATTAATTTTATATTAGACTACTAATTTATGTGAATTTAATATAATAAAATTTATTACATTTATTTAAACATAGTAATAAAAATGTGTTAATAATTTAGGAATATTTTTTTGTCATGATGAATATTAAAAATTGTAATTTTTTTGTTAATGTTGTGGAAAATTAATATGAAAAAGTGGGTAACCTTAGAGTTAAATAGAATAACATATTAAAAAATTGATTATTTTTTAGACTTGGTGGTATGTTTTAGACAAATTACCCCTCCAATCTATTATTTTTCAATATTTTATGCAATGGGATTGATAAAGACTGTCTATTATTGAATAGTTTTGGGTATTTAAAAATATGAAACTCCCTCTCCCTTATAAAAGGGAACCTCATGTCTTCTCCATTCCACACTAAAAAATACATTTGATTCATCCAATACCTTCTAAAATACCTTCCATATATCCGTTAACATTTCTTATAGTCTATTTTTATCATCAAATCGATCTAGAGAGGCTTTAGAAATAATCTTAAAGGTGATGTCCAAAGAAGAGGTGCCAATCTTTACCAAGAATCATTGTTTTATTTCTTCATTCATCTCCTTAATATTTTATTCAATACTAATGATATATTTATTTGAGTTTCATCCATATAATTTGATTTTATTTAGTTAATTTGATAACCTACATCCATCTCCTCTTCAATAAAATCAAAAATGAAATTATCATTCATGTGTACGGTGGACTACCACCCCATGTACTGATGTGATTCATTTTCCATCGATGCCACACATTGTAGTACATGAGGGAATATTTATTTTAATTTGTGACCATAAATTCCAATTGATAATTATTTAAAATTTATATATCATATACCTTCTTACAATTCCATTAAATGAAAAATGATAACAGTGTTCATTTCTATGGTGGATAACCAGCTTACAAAGAGATGTGATTCATCTTTTTATTACATAATTACATAGATGGTATAGATAAATTTATTTAATGATATAGTATTATATTTATTATATAAATATAATTTAATAGTAATAAAATAATACTTACCTTATTTTGTATATATGGCATACAATCTATCTGATTATAATGTATTTAATTTTAGAAAATCATATTTCATGATCATTTTTTATAAAATAATTCTTGTATAAAAAGAGATAAAAATGTCATGATTATTATTATGGATATGATGTAATTATTAAACCATTTACAATGTTCAATACAAGGATTTATTTCTAAATTAGGAACTAAATATGCTCACAACACTAAATGTGGAAAAAATAAATTATGTAATTAATTTTTTTTAAATAAATGAATTAAATTATTTGTGTATAATTATTTTAACATGTAATTTTTTTTAGAAAATAATAAATTGATATACATTTATTATAACTGAGAAAAAGGAAAAATATAAAATTTCTAGAATCAAGGTAAGGGTTTTCATCTCAAAACATCGTTCATTGAGAAAAATGTTCTATCACAAACTAATTTCTTTTATATGGTGTATAAACTACCACATTACATATAATATCTTTAATAATTGAAAATTAATTTTATTTTTTGTTACAATTCATTTAAATCATTAATTGAGGTTATGAATCCATAGTCACCATGGTGTTAAGGAGTTAGGCTTATATGAAATTGTAATTTAAGATTATATATGATTGAATTTCGATTGAGGTAAATTGTTTTGTAATTTAATAATAAGAACTATAATTTTTTTCCACTATTTATTCATGAAATATTTAATTAATAGTACCATTATATTCTCTTTGGTATTTAAAATTATTGAGAAATATTTTTATGAAAAGATGACATTATTTTCCACTTCGAAAATTATATTCCTTCAATAGAAATATTTTCTAAATTTTTTTTACAATTTTTCATAACATTCATTGAATCATTTATTAAAAGAAATTTTAATCGTGATTTAATGTTTAAAGTATTTTTTAAAATGAATTTTATACTGAATTTTTTAATGAGGATATTTTTGAATTTTAGCAAAAGTGTGAAGTGAATGATTAATTTAACCTTTTTGGAATGTATTAAATTACCAACTATCATGAAAAATAAATTATATGAATCATAATTTACAAGTTCTCGAGTAAATTTTCAATGAGAATTTTTCATTAATATTTTATAATATTTTTTTATTTTAAATAAGGGATCTATGTAAACCAAACTTTCAATTAGGTAATTACCATTCATTCTCTAACTCTCTTTCTCTCAAATTTTAATATTATATATTTCATCTAAATTATGTATATGTATAACTAAATATATTCTGATCCCTTTTCCCTTCATTTGATAGGTAATACATTCATTATGAAATTTTATCAAATACCTTATTTATGGAATATCTGTTAATTATGATATGAGGCATGGTTATGAAGGGAATTTTATTTCCATGGGTAATTACAATGTTATTAAATACAATATATATCATTTATTGGGAAAAATATTTCATGAAATTTTATTATGGGTGTGACTAGATTGATTTCTATTTCATTAAGTATCTATTTAGTACCATGAGACATCATGTATGGTATTATGGATTAAACCTAATAGATTATGGGATTTTTCCGACCATGTGATATGTTATAGGAATTTATCCTTTACTCTTGTTTTTGTAGAATTATATATTACTTAAAAATTTCCTATGATACAATGATATTATGATACCATGTTATTTATGTTATTTTTCCACTTGATTACCCTTTAACGTTATTTATTTGATGTCATGCTGTACTATTGACACTGAATATATGATTTGTTATCATTTTTATTACCATAACGAGCTTCGTAGATAAATCCCTTCGTCTATAAATTACCTAGGTTTACCCATACATTTTTTCGATCATGAATGTATTTAATATCCCATTATAGAGAATAAGATAATGAAGTTTTATTTTAGTCTCACTTTGATATATTATGAATATTTTTTTATAAATACACTAATCCTCATATTCATTTAGTTATAATTATTGGATATTTATTTTGAAAACCATGAAATAATAGGCATAAAAGTATTGAGTGTCTATAGTGAGGGTACTGTTTTTATAACGGATTTTGGTCAGACCTCTAGTGTGGAAACAATGAGGGATAAATATAAGGTATAAATAGATTATTTTAAGGATAAGAAGAAAAGCATGAATAGATTAATATAGGACATAATTAAATTATTTATAATGTAAATTTTTGAATAATTTATGATATTGAAATATAATTTACAACCTTTAAACCAAGATCCAATACCTCTATATTCAGACCAGACTGTGTGCTATGAGTTGAACGTTGGGGATCCTAATGTATATATTGTATTACAAAAATTTAACATAATTTAGGGTTTATGTACATTGTCATCTTTTGTATTTGGGTCAGATAAAAGTAATGGAATATGATACTAGTGATCTATCATAAACACTTCCACTTTTTAATGAAAATGTGTCCATAGATAGGTAGGATATTCTTCATATCTTACATTGTCCATATTATCATTTTCATCAGGTGATATACCTGGTAAAGACTGTTTTTCACTTCTATTTATCATTAAATTTAAAATTAGTTATAATATTTTTTATCATATCTTATATAGGATTATATGAAATTAAAGGAATAACTACATGGTAAGGAAACAAATCTAGGTTCCAATACCATCGTATACACCTCAGAATGAAAATTGGGTAACAATGTTATCACAATTTTTTATGCATGGAAGAAAAATAGTATAATTTTATGATGAATGTCGATGTATGTGGAATATATTATACATTAGTTATTTTTAAGAATAACATCATGGTTGTTTTTATGGTTCATTAGCTTAGTTTACATCTATTTTTGTTGTTTTCTATATAAGTAAATTTTAATTTATAATTTATTTTCATTCCATAGACCTATTTTATATCACCTTAATTAATTACCTTTCTAATCTTGTGACTTTATAATATTATAATACAATATGATTTTACTTAAATTTATGGATTTGTAGATCCAGAATTCATTTTATTGAATGTGAAATACATGAACCAAGAATCCAAAATTAAATATGATTTTGAAATATTAAAATACACACATATTATATATTGGTTTCTTCTATTAATTAACTAGTAATAATGAATAAATAATTATGATACACCATTCATTATATAATTTAAAATTTGATTTTTATATATTTTAGCTGACACTTAATGTTATGTATATTTTTTATAGAATATTATTAATCATATTGGTTATCTTGTTTTTTCGGTGGTGTTCCAATAAATGTTCCCCACTTGTTATTGAAGTATATTTTAATCGATTGATTTAGTTATTTCATCTTTTTTTATTTTCCCTCAATTAATGATAATTAATATTTTAAATTACTACAGGACATTGATCAAGTTAATCATGTATCAATATCAAATAGGGGAACTAGAAAAATTGAATATGTGAATAATCATGTAATTGAACCCTATATTAGAAATTAATTGTTTTTTCTTAAATATATTGTGTTTGTATTTTTAAAATATTTTTTCATTATTGGAGTATCATTGTCAACAAGGGGTTTTTGAATGTGGATATTATGTTATACAAATCATCTAGGAGAGAATACCAACCAGAGCACCTATAATTGTTGAAAAGGGTTGTTTCATTATAACACATATAATTATAAAAAAGTTATTTTTTAAATTGATAATAAATTATTTGAATGTTATGATGATGTATAAATTTATACAAAAAACTATTTTAAAACCATAAATATATATTTTCAGAATGTTTTCTATGTTTAAATCGATTGGATTTTTAGTTCTATCTGGTTGTATATTTATAAAAAATGTCATAAAATTTATCAATAACATTTTCTTGTTTAATTCAAAACATGATTAATTTTTCTTTTTCTGGTTCTACACTTTACATTTTTTTTGTGGGATCATGTCATTTTTTTGTTTTAACAAAAATAACATTCCACATAGGCTCTAGAAAAACTAACATCAAAAGGTATCCTAGAATGGATTTCAACAATGGTTTTAACATAAATTGATATTTAAATCCTTACAGGTGGACTTTCCCCAACATTTTCATATAAAACCATTATCTAATGGTTAGTTTAAAGGCTTTCAATATAAATTTTTTGTTAACAAATATATTTAAAACCATTTATATTTCACATTATAGAATGGTTCTCAAATTTGGTAAACAAAAATATTCAAGTAAGGTGGAACATTAAACATCACCTATATTAACATCACATTAAAAATAATGTTAAATGATAAAAATATGTTGTAAATTGTGTTTTCCCAAATTTTCTTATTGTGATGTAATATAATCTCACTACAAATAATAGAATAGTAATTGTCTTTTTGGATAACAAATGGATTCTTAATTAAATGTCTTTTATTTTTATTACCCCAAATATATTAATAAGTGAAATAATAAAAACCATTGTATATTTTATGAAATTATAGATAGGACACTTTGTGTGGTTGTGTTTGATGTGATTCATTGTGTATTATGGGATTAATTGTTGTATAAATGGTGATTGACTGAGTCGTGATATTTGTGGGGTGGTGTTGTTATGGTTTTTGTATGTGTTTAGATGTGGACTTGTTTTTTACGACAATCAATGGTGGTTGTGTTGTGATCTAGTTGATGTGGTATGTTGTGCGATGTAATACACATGTGACGCAATGTAGGAAGTTATGTGGTCATGTTTGGTTTTATGTTTGAAATGATATTTGGTTGGTTAGAATTGGATACATCTTGGGTAGTTTTGTGGTGGTTATGTGTGGGATGGATGATTTGGTGTATATGTGATTTTTTTTTGTGTTATAGGAAATTTGTTCTAATGTGTGGTTGTGTTAGTTTCTTTATTAGCCCTGGAATAATTTTCAATGATGAAAAATTATATGAATGGGTTAGTAATAAATAATGAATGTGATGGTTTTTTGTCTTATAAATGATTTAACAGAATTTGATGTTAAATGAAGGGTTTATATTAATTTGAAAATAATGTCGCATATAAATGTGTTGTGTTTAATATGATAAATTATTGAATATATAAACATGAAATTAATAATGAAAGTGTTTGGATTTGTGAGATGGTATTGTGGTGTGTATCATATAGTGGTGGTAGAGGTTGATATGGTTGATGTATGGTGAACTGGTTCTGTGGTGGTGTGCATTAGTGTCTATTTTGGTGAACTTGTAGGTTGGGTATATGTGAAATCTAAATTCCATGAATTTTGTGATATTTACATGTGTTCGACAATGAGTTAGATATTATTAACAACACAAAATGTTTTTTTGTTCTCATTATATTCCACAATATTTGAGGTGGTAGTGACATAAATAGATTTCTAAACCCTAATTCCAACCCTTCCTTCATTTTTTATAGACCAATTATATTTGGTGAGATGTGATGTGATGAGGTGAAGATGTGATGTGATTTGTAGTGGCGGTCATGAATGGATGTATAAGGGAATGAGGTTGGATTCCTTCATTTCTATGATACCATACTGCTCTGGCTCTATGGAAAGATGTGAAGTGATGGACTACATTTCAATAGGTGTGATTTTATGTAAGGATTGAATATTCTAGAAATTTATATTAAGACTTTTGACTGATGGATATGTATGGATGAATACATAAAACCATTTGTGACTAACAAGGTGTCACTGAGAAATACATGTGTTGTTCTGATTTATATGGGAGGGATGGGAGTACATGGAATTAAACATTAGGGTGTCAGAGAAGAAAATAAGGGGGATAATAAAGTGGGAAATGTTTTTATAATCGTGAAATATTATTACAATATTGGATGTGTGATTTTTTTAATAATCCATTGTGAGGATATGATTTGTATGTTAACCTATTTAGGTTCGTGTTTGTTCAATTTCATATTTATTGGTGAATTTGTATTATTTTTAACAATTGGAACCTGAGAACTTGGGTATGATTCAATTTAGTATACATTTATTATTCCCCAACATATATAAACTTTTTTCATGTTTCCATTATTAATTTAGGGATTGATCTGGATATTTATATATTAGGGTTTGAGAAAATGTTGACTTGCTACTTTAGGGATTCCCCTTTGATACTTTACATTAGGAAATTTTTAAATTTTCCTATGAATTTTATCATGAATTCTACAGTTTTGGGGTTTATTTTTTACATTATATTTTTTAGTTGTTTAGTGGTTATCAATAAAATCTCTTGATGAAATTTTTTTGGCTTTAAATTCCTCATATTTTGTGAGTGTTTCACATCAACAGTGATTGTTTACATCCCGAAACCTATTGGTGATGACAAATGGGGGGGGTGGGTAAAAAAATATCTTCCTTAAAAGTTGGACCAATATGATTTTAATTAGAGGTAAATGTCATTACAATTAAGGGGGTCAAGAATACTTAGAAATGTGGGTTTCAGCCTCCTCGATTATTATTTGTAAATATAATTTGGGCTTTTTTAACTGAATCAAAAAAATTTATGAAATCACAAAAAAAGAATGAAATTTTATTGACTTCATATCACAAATACCTCTTCTCTCTTAAATTATATCATTCTCTTAATTTTCATTTTTTAAAATTTATTTAATTATTTATAAATCTATATAATTTTAATGAATTCTACGTCACACATTACCTATGTGAAATGTTTCAAAATGCTACACACCTGAACACTATATATACTACTACGTATTGAATTTCTAGGTATTACTAATTTTATAAAATTCATAATACACTTAACATGGTAGTTTGGGAAGGTTGTAGTTCTGGACATGAGTTTTTTGGATTGATCATTCATTTTTGGACTGAAATATTTTCTCTCAATTTTATATTTCCCTTTATTTTTTTAAATATTTTATTAGGTATTCAGATGAAATAACATTAATGATTATTGTCATGTTGATTCTCATGATATACATTTAATGAAAAGGTTCATATTGTAATCATAATAATTTGACACTATATAGCGAGAAAAAAATATAGAATATTTAATTAAAGAGAAATATATTTTAATGGATAGAGGGGAAATCAATTTGATATCTCAGAAAAAATCATGAGTAGTGATGACCATTAATAAAAAAATGTATCAACTTCTATAAGTCGACTTTATATGATTATGGTGAAATATTATGTCCTACAAAACATTTTGGAGATATGGATTATCCGTATTATGAAAATATGGAATAATTCATAGTCTTAAGGATTAATTATACAAACGATACAAATATGAATAATTCTAATATCATTGGGATATGTTATATTTTTAAAATTAAATGTTTTTCATATAAATTTGTGAATATATACTTTTTTATTGTATAGTTTTAATGATTAGGAAATCATATACCTCGATTTCTATTCATAATATATAATTATATCATTAATATATTTAAGACCAACTATTTTACTCCCTAAAATAACTTCAATTTATTGAATGGGATTCAATATTATCAATAGTAATATGATCAATATTTTAATAAAACTTATGAAAAATTCTATTAAATTCTATTAAAATTTTCAAATCATGGTTTACTAATATTTATCAAGGTATAAAAAATTTATATTGGTATAAACTGTATTCTATGACTATTTGTAGATATGACTATTAGTGTATGGATTATAATAAGATAACTTGATATGATTTTTGATCTATATTAATAAATATCTATAAGAATTTACCAATGTCATGGATAAATAATATGATTTATTAAAAGAATATATGATTGATAATCTACTTCTATGAATGGGGTAATGTTTTAGGTGAAGTAAAAAACAAATTAACTACTTCAATATATTACCTCAATAGAATATAAACCATTCCTAAATAACCAAATATAAATTTCATATAGAATTTTATGATCTAAAAAAATTATTCATGGTGTAATGAACCATTAATTTATGTGGTTAAAAAAGTCTAATTATATGAACTATAGAAGAAAGACACAATAACAATATATTCCATTCAAGAACTAATTTAAAGAAAATTTTAAAAATAATAAAATTATTGGATGGGTTAGAAAATTTTACCATAGGGAATTAGGAAATGAACTCTATGTTTTCAAAAAAATTTATTAAAATACATTCTATATTAATATAAAACGTAGTTTGAAAATATGTATCAAAATCATGAAATAAAAAATCCAACCACTGATTTGTTTCAATAATTATTGAATTTAACGAAAAAAAAATGTATTCACATTTTATAAATATTCACTCATTCAACCAATACATAAAAATTCAGTAAGTGAAAATAGGAAATCATCAAATAAAAATTTTAAAATGTATTAAATAGGAACATACTAGAAAATACAAATGAAAAAAAAGTAAATAATTGAATTCAAATATTATTTTAAATTTTAATGACATATAACAACAAATGTTGGTTAAAAATAAAATAATAAAAATTAACGAAGATAAAAAATAGAGTACGTTAATTAGAAGGCGTGTTATATTAAAAGTTAGAAAAGAAAAATATTATGTGAAAATGTACCGAATTAGAATAAAGTCAGCGGAAACACTAATAGAAAACCATATTCATTTCAATTATTGGTTCCTCAAAAATTTTAGAAAATATATATTTTGAAAAATATATATTTGTTACAATAAATAATAAATAATTTATTGAATAAAAACTGTTATTCATAGAAGAATTAACTAAATGTTTTCAAAGAGATTATTTAGAATTATTAAATGATAGAGTAAATAATAAAAATATTTCTGTATTAATATTTCTCAATAATTATTAAAATAGAAATCTATTAATTTTTAATGATTTAGGAAGATTTAAAATTACATAAAGTATAATAAATATTTATTTTTTCAATGTGATGTGTAATTTTTAATTCATCATAAATCTGATCAAGTTTTACTCAATTAATATATATTTTTTGATTATTTAAATTTTATATGGACTACCATACCACATAGAAATCGAAGAGAAAATTTACCCCATGGTATTCTGGAATATGTCGATGCTAAAATTGGAATAAAATAAATTATTATAGAGTTTTCTATTTTAGAAATGTATGGGGTTATTGAAGTATAAATAATCATTTAGATAAAAAATTAATAATGGAACAGTGAACTATTTATATTAAAAAAATTCTAATATTTAATTTGAGTGAGAGAATAAGAGATGTACTAAAAAATAAATTATATGAATACAAATGTATCCAAAGTAATGAATTTAAAATAATTGATTGCGATGGAGGATAAAAAATATTTATTTTTTATTGAAAATATTATTTTACTGATGAACTCAATAGAATCATTGATAATGTACTCTTATAGTGGCAATTCAAAATATTGATCTCAAAGATATAAGACCTATAAAAATTGACGAAGAAATATCATTATTTAGACAATATTAATATTAGAGTATCATAATAAATGAATGATTCTCTCTCATGTCAATTGGGATAGAAAATGACATTGAATTATATATATATACACTAGGTATTGTGGGTACAATTACCAAAAAATAAACACACACACCCACAATAATAGACCAGAGGATAGGTCACAACCCCCCACATCAAGGGATTACCCATTCATCCCCTACAATTATCTATACATTATATAGTTCTTTATATACCTAACGATATAAAAAATAATCTCAAGTCATGGATCATGTGATAGAGTCATAAATTTTCATAATGGCGCACAATATCCATCCATAATGGCCTTGTATTCATTCGAGTACTCAAATGGTATGCCCCTTTCCATCTGGAAGCCCTTCAGTGTTTTTATCTAGTAAATGGCCTCCCCCATCAGGTTAGAATCCCCCTTCATCACACATAACATTTTTTTCGAACTTGTAATCATGGTTTGAAGGCCAATACCTATAGATGAAAGCTACAAAGTAGCCTCTCTAATGTTAATATGGGAGGTGCTTCGTGAGGTTACAATAAACCCCATCATCACTTCCGATTGTTCACATCTTCATATACCTCCACCACTCGACCAAACTAGCTTCCAAATCTCTAATATTTCCATAACCCTTGATTGAACCTTACTTGGTCATCAGAACATCATCCCACGACCAATGACAAGAAATATGTTCCCATCGTCAAAGGGAAATTTTTCTCAATTGGAGAACTTGTTTCAACTGGATTACATAGAATTGTTATCTACCGAGCACTAGAATGTTTCAACCTCATTTGAGTAGTGATAAAAATGAAATATACATGTTATATCAAACCAATAAAATAGTGAAAATTTATAATCATATTCAATTACTTAATAATTAGAATAACCCTTTCTACCAAGCCTCACCTTGAATATCACCACTTCTCATTAATTCTTCTACATGTCATGAAACACTAACAATATTACGATATTAGTCTTCTTTAATATCATATGAATAAAATCCCATATTTTTCCTAAAAATAAAATTGATTTAATTTTTTATTATATATTATTTCTTGACACTTTAATGCGACATCAACATTATATGGTTCAACCAATCATAACGATGTGGTATGCGATAATTGTTTTATTTTCCATCACATTTTCACCTCACACATCAATCCCCCATGGTTATATCAAACCTGAAATATTTTCACATCATTGGATAAATTCATCATTTATACCATTTATCACTACACAAGGATCAATCATAAATTTTTTCTTTACAATCTATTTATTTATCAAAAAAATTTATAATATTCTCAATTTTTAACAAAACAGAAATATTTTTCGCCATAATAATTTAAAATCCATTATTATAAATAATAATTAAATAAAATTAACAAAATAAAATATTTTTAATCAATAATAATGTTATATTTAATTTTATTATAGGAAAATCTTCTTCAAATAATTTTATATCAATGAAATATTACATATACTCATCTTTTTGAAAACTTCATCAGTTTTTACTTACTACATTGTTATTAAACCATCTATCAAACCCTAGAACGTACATTATACATTATGAATTTATATATTAATTATAATATACAAAAATTCTTTAGTTTGGTGAATAATGTTTTGTAAACATGATCTATATATCAAATCAATTCTCCCTAAAAAATATATTGTCTTATTCTTCAACATTAACACACGATCTATCTTAACTAAAATTAAATTTTTAAAATAAAAAATAAATTTTCTATGGATAATATGAGACCCTATGTTCATATTTTATTTTTTGAATATTCAAATAATCTCTAAATTTTTTATTGGTGTACTCTTTATACTATCTTTTATAAATCTATTCAATGAATATAGGTATACATATTTTGGATTTATCCCTCTAACTATTAAGAAAACATAATTACTCTAATTTTTATATCAATAAAATAATAAATATCATTCATGGTATGTTCTTAATAATTGATATAATATAATTATATTTAAATTGGTAAATCTTCATTATTTTCAAATAAATATCATAATAAACAAGCACAAAAGAATAAGAAAATTCAATCTCCCTATTCTTATGCATAGAGATAATAATATTTCCCTTTTGTGAATATGAATATCTAAAAGTAACCTATATTTTTTATATTTACAAAAAATTAAGATTATATCTTCATGTAATGTTGTTTAATTGCTTTTGAACACGGTTGAAAAACCATTAGTTCAATAACTCATTAAATTTTTTCAAACAAAAATTAGATGAGTTTTTCACACCACTAACATGAGGAAAATTTCACCTCTATAACTTTCATCTAGTTTTGAATGTTTTATATTTTACAATCATAACCAAGAATAGTTATATTAATAAAATCATTGTTTGTTTCATTATAGTATGTAGAAACACATTGTAAACCCTATCCCAACCCATCTACTCAGGTGTATAATTTTATTTCAAATGTTTCACATAGATTTCAATTTAGATAACTCATTTTATTTTGAGTGAGACATCATTTACAAATTTAACAAATACAATTATTTCATTTTAATAATATTTTAAAAGATTCATATATAATTTTAAATGACATAAATTCCAATTTTTAGTATTACTTGTTAACTAATTTTGAGACTATTTTTTGAATCATATAAAACATGAACATTATAATTTCCAATATTATTCTTCATCTAATTTTTTTAATGTTAATATTCATAACAAAGATCCCTCAAATGATGTTAAGTAATTTCTTATAACCATTACATTTTTATTCTCATTTTATATAAAGTGTATTCAATATCTATTTCTTTTACATATGAAATTGAAAAATTCATCTGAAATTATATTCTTTGAGTGAGAACGCCACCAAATTCATGGAATAACAACTTATAGGATTATAATATTACCCTAAATACAATAATATTATTTACAATTGATTTAAAATAAAAAAAATTGTAAATTATTCAACTAATGATTAAAGAATTACCAAATTGTTTATTTTCTAGAAAAGAACCTTAGGAATTTTGATGTTTTTATAACCTTTTGACTCATTTTTTAACTTAAATTATTTGATAATCTTCAAATTTATTTATATAAAAGTTTTATCCAAATTTATATCATTTATATTTAAAAAATAATTTCATAAATATTTTTCTTTATTATAATATTTATATTTATTTAATAAGTTTTTGAACTCCAAAAATTTATATTTATTTCAATATAATCCCATCCCATACCTTCCTTCATCCAATTCAATACAATTTTTTTCTTATATTATGATAACAATTTCATTAATAAAAATCATAATTGTTATATATAATAATTCAATATATATATATTACAACATATTAGACGAAAACATAATATATAACAAAATAATTCATTCCTAGAACTGTAATGGTTTAGTGTACTTGAAGAGTAGTTATGTAATCATCTTATTTCATGAATGATCATTAACACATCCCATTACATTCTTCCCAAAATATACTCTTCATATACAAATCCTTCTTAAACATTTCACCATAAATAATGTAAATGAAAATATAAGAATAGTCGATCTGAATTATATATTAAGAATAACCATGGGGTATAAAATTCCATGATAATATTTCTTATTAATTAAATAATAAGTGTATGATATGATGTTCATAACATAAACAGTTCATAAATAATCAATAATATTTCATAAATAATGATTCTTGGAATAAATATTAAATATTTCAAAATTCATGAGACATAGGAGTGATGAATCCTCATTAATTGATCATGAGAAGTGGGAGTATTTCATGTGTATTAGAAGTTGTAATTAGATTTAAAAAATAATCATATGTACATAAAATCATTTCACACATCTAGTCTCACTTCAATGGATATTATCACATAGTGGATAAATTTTCATAATGGATTATGTTATATTTAAAATATATTTTCATTATTTGAATGGGATAACTCTAAATAATGTTTCATATTATCTCCTATAATATCAATATTTAACCACTCTATCATAATGATATATAATTATAATATAACCTATTACATAATGAAAACTAGAAAAATTTATGACACTAGATCATATATTCATTCATCATTTTATCACATATAATTAAAAAATGTGAAAAATTACTTCGAAGAAATATTCTATAAACCAACATCATAATAATTCATATGGAGAAATTAATTATGTGTAATCATAATATAATATTACTAGTTACATATAAAATAAAGTAAGTTGAAAATTATGAAAAATACATTTAAAAGAACATTCAAACCATTCTTTTAAAACATGAGAAAAAATTTATTTTCTTAAGTACCCTTTAAAATAAAAAATACAAAATTATATAGAAAATTATATTCATCTTGAAACCCATTTATAAATTTAAAGTAATATCATAATTAAATAATTGTTATGATGGGGAAAGATCCTTAGATTTTGGTGAATTTAAAAACAATGATTCCATTTACATTTTTTTGTCAAAATTCATAAACAACCTATTATGAATGAATTATAAAAATTCAGTTGTAATCATATGAAAAAACAAAAAAATTAGTTATAACTAAATTTAAATAGTAAAATAACACATAAATTAATTTTAAACAACATGGACAGGGAAGAAAGTTTGTAGTTACTAAATGGGAAATAAGAAAACTACTTATAAAAAATAATTTCTCAGTCATTTTAAGTACCAAAAAGAGGACAACAGGATAAAAAGGAATAGACAATAAGAATCTATCTAAGAAAAAAATTATTTTTAGACAAAAAATATTATAAAATTTCCGATTAAGAGGTTCAATAATAAAAAATTCGGATGAAAATGTGATTATAATATAAATTTTTTCCATAATATACACGTTTCTTCAAGTGTCTTAAAACAAATTATATAACAATTATAGAGATATTATTACTCAATATCTGAACCATGTTCATATATAAATTATTTTATTCCATTAAATATTCATTTCAAATTACCCATTTGATAAAAATACTTCAATGAAATAAAAATTCAGGGTGTGAAGTGTTCAGCTTCCCTTGTAGAGTTTCAGTCGACTTTTCTAGTCATTTAACTTTAATTAAGGATTCATAATATACATAATATTAATAATTTTATCTATATCATATTTATTAAATATATAATATTTTTTAATATTCATTTAATGTGTTTATAAAAATTAAATTACATCGCATTGTGGATATGACAGTCTGTATCTGCACACATGTGATATTTACCCTTTTCAATTGAAGGATAAAAATAATGTAAAATAATAATTAACCTATTTTTGATATTAATTATTTTATATATATAATATATATTTAATATATATATCCATATGACAATTCATTTTTGGAGGAAATGAAAAATGAATCACACTACTTCATTGAGGTGGTAGTCCACATGGATGAACTAACGGAATTATCATTTCCCATAATAGGTAAATGAGTTATAAACGTGTTGTGAAATTAGAATAAAATATTTTTTGAATGGTATCAATTTCAGGATTTTATGTTGGTTTTAGATGGGTTTTATAAGGTTATTTTAGAATGAAACACAGACATTATCTGAAAAAAATCACTTCTTCTTTGGAAAACATCATTTAGATTACACATTATATTGTAAATGGTTGGTATTTTTGAGGGAAAATAAGTTCTTGGATGTGGGCATGGAAGTTAATAATGTTTTTATGGGATTTTATAAGATAGATAGCTCCAATGTTCCGAGGTATTGAAGGGTAATGGTCCTACATTATTAAATGAGGGGATTGGAACACTATCAAATAGTTAAAACCTTAAAGTAAAAAAGAACACATATTCACGTGAAAGTGGAACCATGAAAACAAAAAATCGAAATTTTGTTTTGGTTTTAATGATATCCATTTACCCAATTGGTTTTATACAATTCTCTAGTTTATTTTTGTAATTTATGACTTTAGTTTAACCCTCCTTAACACATTTAACCTTTATCATAAGATTGAATTTTTAATAAGGATATAATTCAATATGATCAAAAATTAAATTAATCACATCATAATATTAAAAACATATTGTTCTAAAAAATAAAACAATTATACTTTAATAAACTAATATATATATCATAATTTTTTATTAATATAATCTTTCAAAACGTATCAAAAATAATTTTTAGAAGAACACATTTATAATAATAACTCAAAATATAAATCAATTTTATGTATAGTAAAATAATTACATGAATGTTAATATATTTTATTGAATACATGAATTAAAAAATACATTAAAATCGTTCATGAGGTGGGATTAATTTAATTTACTAAATAAAAATACATTAGTCACATAAAAATGATTTCTAAATAATAAATTTTCACCTTAATCTAATTTTATCATCACTTCTAACAAATTTATAATCAATGTATGAATGGTTATTCAAATTTTTTACGATCAATAAAAATTTATCTCAACAAAATCATATTTCATTCAGAATCAAGAAGAATTATATATTTACAAATAAAATACTAATGAAAATTTATCTTCTAACATAAAATGATTTCATTTTTCTTATTTAAAAGTGAGTACATATTTTATAGGTATTAACATATTCATTAAAGAAAAACATTATTCTCTTTTTTCATAATTTTACTGGACCTTTTCAAGAACCCCAATCCCAAAAATATCTAATAATAGTATCATTATAGAATTAAATTTTAATAGTATAACACAGTTCATTTTAGCTCCTGGTTCTGTATAAACAAAGATATCAAAGACATAAAATTTATTCAAAGGGATAAATATATATGATAAAATATCAAGGTGTTACAAGAAGATTATATTATATAAAATTTCCCTTCAATCAGTATCTAATATATTATATTTAATTTTAAATATTTATATATATGATAATATTCATTTTATAAGATCCCAAAATGTTTAATTTTCAAGTACTATTCATTCCCTTTTTCCCTTCCAAATCGTTATAAAATCTTATTCCATTGTGAGAATAACATTTAAATCACAAATATCATTATTTGGAGTTCATTCCAATTTATATTAAAAAAACAAAATTATAATTTTATGTATGATTATTTTTTAAAAGGCCTCTTCATTTTATCCAATATATATATATATATTCTAAACAAACATGTTAATGTTTTTCTTTAATAAGACATTATTTATTTTTCATCATATTTTTCATATCATCATATTAATTAATAGTGAAATTATCATCACTCACTTTATCAATTAAAAAATTATCCTATAATTCACATTATTTTCCATATTCAATCTCATCATCACCGTTATCTTTATTACCCAATTTTAATAAGAGTTTACTACTATTATTACAAAATTAGACATTTTATTATTTTTGGGGAAATATATATTTGTTTAAATTTAACGTTCTGTATATGAAAAAAAAATTAGTGACTATTTTTTATATTTAATTTCATCAAATTTAAATAATTAATTTTTTCCTTGATGATGAATCCCTGAGATAAAAGACATTAACAATTCAACTTTTTTGATAACCACTAGCTAAAAATATAAATTTTTAGCTTATATATTATCTAAAATATGAATTATATGTTTCATTAAAGATATAAAATACATTTTAATTTTAGAAATACGTTTATTTAGGTTGATTATTTTTCTCTTTCACATAATACTAGAATTTTAAAATAAATGAACTCATGAAAACTAGTGAAAAACGTAGTCTTCAAGTGTTGATACCTTTTACTTAAAATATATCCAACAATATATAAATTATCTTCCTGACCAATATGGATTCTTCCAAATTCCTTCTAACCTATATAATTATTCTCACCACCTTTCTATCTATTTTAAATAATTATTCAACTCATCCATATTCATCTCTGAATATGTATCCACACTTCAAATTCTAAATCTATAATTTTTGTTTATATTATTTGGAATTTCCTTTATATATATTTTCTAACATGTCTTAAATTAAATTTATTTTATAAATTAAAATTTGGTTAACAAGGTATTTCTATAAAATAGTTGAATCTATTAAATTCCTATTAGGATAATTATTTTACTAATTCGACATTACAGCAGCAGTCATTGATATACCTTCTGTGTTACAAATACACCCATTTTTTAGAGTCTTTAAGTACATTTATGATAATTGAATAATAGTACAAAAACATCATATAAATAATTACATGATAGTTAATTACATAAAATTTTAAAATACCTTTGATATTCACATAATTAACAATATACTATTATGATATAAAAATATAAAAAATACCTAAAATTCAAAACCCAATTAGTAGAGTCAACATCATCAATGGAAGCATGGAACTCTTCTTTGATACTTATTATATTTTCCATAATACTAATGTTTTATATAATAAATAAGTATTAATTATTATGGGTGACTCAAATTTATCCTAAAAATATTTAATGATCCCAAAAAGCATCAAATAATAAAATAGGCATGAAACCTTCAACTTCTTCAGTATTCATGTGATTATTACATCATAAAAAATTACACTTACACTTATTATTATTCCTCAGTGATGTGCGTTTTTTATAACTATTTTTATTTCAAAATTACATATATTTATATTTTATATGTATGACTCACTCATGTAGTGTATTGTTTTTTTGGATTGGATTGACCATCAAGAGGGAGGGGGATGAATCAAAGGAATAATTTTTAAAAAAATAATCGATTTCATTCATTTTATTAAACCAGAAATATTATTAGTCCATTAAATTATATCTCATACTATCACTTCTTATGAATAATTAATTAGGGTTAAAATAACACATGATGATTACAAGGTTCTCTATAATCACATACTCCTTGTCATGTTGATTATTCTCCACAGTACATATTCTACACTATAATATTATAATCAATTAAATTGGATTATTAAGTTATGGAATTTATCTATCTTCAATTAAAAGAGGATGTTCTTTATACTATATCACATTTTATTACTATAATCCATGATACCCTAGTATTGAATCCATATTGGTGGCTTCTACACCTGATTAATAGTAGATTCTTCATGCCAACAGTTCCAACATCGAGGCTTTATATTTTATTCATGGATTTCTCATCTATAGGTCAATCTCTTGACCTTATTCCATAATCATTCTAGATAACACATTTTTATGTAGAAATCAAGTACCTTTGGAAATACTTCTGGTCTTCCTAAGAAATCTATAATCCCCTTTATATGACCAGTTGACATGGTGCAACTATAACTGGGAATTTGTTCATTCTATGAGATCAAGTCCCAACCCCAATATGATGTGTTCAAGAGATGCACTGAATTTATTCAAAAATGGTTTATATAATAATTATCTTTCACAATGTTAGTAATCTATATTCTGGATTTATTTATTTCACTTCATCCATGACTTGTACGGACAAGGGTAAATTTTATTCTATTTTATATTGTATACTCATCTCCAATAAATTCATTAAACCCTAAATTCCTAAGGTAAAATTTTTAATTTCTTATTTTTATTTTATTTACAAACCACTTAATGTTTTGTAATGGTGATATATAGGGTGCATGTAATTCATGGGATGGATGAAATGTGTATCCACTGCACACTATATCATGTGGATCAAATGATTTATCCAAAGTTATTTGATGTACATGATCTATCAATAACCTTTTCAGTTCTCATGTGTCACTCATGGGTTTTCCTCATTTAATAAAACTATTCTCATGAGATTTGTTATTGCATTGTGGGTGATACTCCTCCTTCTCTTGAAATGATCTTATAATCTCAGCGCCTCCTTTGCTTGACAAGGTGAGCCTTAAGTGAACAATTGTCCCTCGATCACACAAAATTCTCCTAATAAAATATTGTGACCTGAGTTGTTTTCTATAGTGTCTCCTCAATTTTCTAGGGTAAGTTCTTCAAAAGAGTGTAACACAGACCCTTCTACTCATTGCATGACACAAGTGGTTTCTGCTGGCTACTTCAAAAGATAAGAGGAATTTCAACGGGTTCCTTCATGAGAAAAGAGGTATGTCCTTGGGTTCATTCAAAAATTACTTCACAAGATTAGAAAACTCATAGGACACTCCTTCATATTATTGAATCATGAGACATCTTCTATTTTTCGATATTTAATTGAATCACCAAAAAGTTAGTTGCATGAAACTCTCAAATTAGACTTATTTTAGATAGGTAGTGTTGATTTTATAATAAATTCATGTTTTGGACTCATAAAATTACTGAGGATAAAGGAATATCTCATTAAATTTGAAATGGATGTAATTTTCTTCCTCTATATGATTTTCATGAATTGTCACACTTATCGTGAGATAACATCTCCTGATAACTTTAATCATATGATGATATGGTTGGTATCCTCTTGAAAATTCCATCATATTCAAATGATAATTCATGGAATTAAAAATATAATCTTGAGATCATTCTTCTTCATTTGATCACTACATGGTTGTCTTCATTATTTGAATGGTCTATGATCATCACATGGTATCGCACTGATTGTTTCCATTCCCTCTTGTGATGTCTTAGGATTTCATGATGGGTTATCATCATCACCATTTTTTCCCATTATCATATGGTCCTCACATGATGAAATATTTTGATTTTGGTTTTTTTTATTATATATTCTTACGAAAAATTCCTGACAATAACATGCTTTCATGTTCCCTATATAATCAAGCAAAAAAACATGATAATACCCTGTGGACAGTTTCCATCCTTCATGCAGGAATAACATTCATGATCTGACAATTGATGATGTTAGGGATATTCAAATATGCATAGTGTGCGAGATCATATGGAAGAGATCTACATAATCAGATAGTTCTCATTTTATCCATCTTTGTTATTACGTGGGAAAAGTTTTCAAAACAAGTTTATCACACATGAAATGGGATATCAGTTTTCCTCTTATATTTATTAAAAATATATTAGAATCATTGAAAATATAGTGCAGGGGTATCAACTCCTTTTACATTTTCCAACATTCGAAATGGGATGAAAAACACCAATACACTTCCATCGACACCCACCAAGCCTTATATACTGGCCGGACTATTCCTACCAATGAAAAATCTTACATTCCATATAAATGGCCCCACTCAAGGCCTATACATGTAATTTTATTCCACCATGCTACCTCTTTTGGTAGGCCAACCCATGGGGGTTGACCGTAAGGTCTCCCTATGAGTGTTCAAGGGTTTGATATAGGGGGATTCAATGAGATGGAAATATTTTTTAATATATTCCCTACAAAAATATACTTATAAATAATCTATGTATAAAAATTAAATGTAAATACTTCTTCGATAATAATTCCTTTAATCCAATAATCTCATATATTTTAGTCTAACCATTACTAATATTCCTTTCATATTGTAGTAAATAGTGTCATCAATGAGACAAGTCTACTTAACAAATATCACATTGAAAAAAATCAATGATTTAATGAGTATTCTCTAATACAATGCAATTATCCATGTGTCAAAACATATTCTACCAACCCATATTGACTTATTGATATCAAATGAATCATAGGTTAAAAATATAACAATTTTATTTTTTCCAATATCAACATATATCATAAGTCGATATTTGGTTCCTACATTCACAATTATTTAAAGTCAACATGGGATGGTTCAATCAGGTCTTCTCAACTCATATTTCTTGTCAAGATATTGATTACCTCAGTTATATGAACATTTCAGGATCACATCGAATAGAGGAATGATCTTATATGGTTATCTTTTCAAAGAGACATTAGTTAATAAACTCTCTGTCTACATGGGAAAACTAGATGTAGAAAAAAATACATATACAACCAATGATTTAAAACATTTCCTTAAAATACCATGAATGTGAAATCATGCTAAAAAATTCTCAAATAGTAGTTAAAAATCAACTGATTTATCAATGTTGTGCTAAATCGTACACATACTTCCACAAACACATTTGAATTTTCTTCTATAAAATATATAGATCCCACTTTATTTATCTTGTCAATTAACTAGTAGTCC
Source organism: Viscum album (assembly GCA_963277665.1). Taxonomy (NCBI): domain Eukaryota; kingdom Viridiplantae; phylum Streptophyta; class Magnoliopsida; order Santalales; family Viscaceae; genus Viscum; species Viscum album. The sequence continues at coordinate 707,690,723 of OY728129.1, forward strand.
CCCTTAATTGAAATGATTAATAAATTTAATGTAAATGGATGGCAGTGTGATTGGAATAAATCATCTTTCAATTTCATAAAGCAATTTAAAATGTCCAAATTCACTAAGTACTGAATATTTTAAAACATTATCTCACCAATGCTCGCCTCCCATGGGATGGATCTATCTCCATTAAGTACTTTGCTGTTAATTTGAATGTATTCATATATATGGGGATAAGGAGGGACCTTCTTGTTCATTATGAAAAGAATTTAGGTTGTGAACTACCTCTCATCTATGTCCTTACATTCTTCCAATCCCAGTCTATCCATTCTGTAATGTATCATTTTCCATTGTACTTATTTGAGTACATGACGTATCAGGTGATGGAATTTTAATTGTAAAATGCTCCCTATAGTTAGGAATAATCTCTAAACTGTTGTGTAAAGCATGTCCAAATTTAGCACACTGTATACTCAAGTAATCATCATTGTGTGTAATAGATATTTCTAAAAGAATTTATATAGACACATTCATTACTTTAGCATCATAATTTTTTTAGTTTCCACCAATTAGTTATCCAATTTCAATTGAAGGTGGAAAACTAGTAACACTTTTTCCACCTCCTTTCTCATCTCATAATATTAACATGACTTACCATGACTTTAATTTTGTATAATCATCCATGTAATAGTATAGATAATATATCATGGTTGTCTTGTAATTCATTTCTCAGCATTGTGACCATTTTGATTATATCTTCCACCAATTTCTTTTGTGACTTTATATCTGTTATGTCATGGAATCTTTGATGAATTTATGGTCACATCCTTCATTCTTTGAGAGTTTGGCCTGATTTTTCCATGATGAATCCAATTTGATTCATATATGATTTCTAGGATTTACATGTTATACAAGAAATACTAATGTTTTTTTTCAAATGTTTTACTTCACCAGAGAATACCATAAACATTGATATTCTACCATGATATTAATTCTATTTAGACACATGCTTTTTATTTAATTCATCAAGGTGATCCTTCTTTTTCCCAAGGGTATGGATTGTATTGAACAATATCATTATCCATTTTATATGGGATATAATATTAAAATTTTTATTTATGGTGACAATTAGTTTATGAGTCTTCTATGTTTATTTACATCTCAAGACTGACTTGTCACCCTATTTTTGATTAATTCCTTCATATTTTTTGAGGTCTTATCTTCACATAATCAAATGAAATGTGAATGATATGTAGATACCAAAAATAATTGAAATAGATAATTCTTTTATTTCATTACTCAAATAAATATTCAAAGCATTCATGTATTATACTTGTAGACAAATTCATTTTTACTGAATTTTATTCAATAGTGCATGTCTTTTCATTTGTTCTGCTTTTCTCTCTCTAAATGCAATAATTTGGTTATTTTAATGACTTTTCATGCTTTGTAAATTTTTCAAATATTCATTCCTAAACTTCTAATAAAAGCATAAATTGCTTATGAAACATTTTATCTTATTTTGTGGTCCAAAATGTTTAGTTATCAGTGATTGTGAAACTTTATATTTTTGAGTGGAACCAACACTCTTAAAGACACATCTTGGGGAATATTCTTTCAGACAAGTATTCAAATTGACTAATTATGTAAGAGATTTAATAGTAGTTCTAACAATACATATATTTCTAGAAGTTTTTTTGAATCATATACAAACACTTTTAACATAATTAGTAGATAAAACAATCTATGGGTTATAGAATTCCTTCTTCATGGTGGATGATGTCATTTTATTAATGTATGGTAACATGTTATTTATGGAATCATGATCCTCAATATAAAATGTAGTCCTAGAATATCTTCTATCAGTAATTTGGGATTTTAAATATTGTATTGATTCCTAGTTTTTCAGTCTCACCCCTAGATCAAATGACTTATTATTGAGGGAGTTCTTCATATCCACAAATGATCTCATATTTGTTTTTCAAAATCCTTCTATAACTCCTTCCTTTACTCTTCATGAATGCTTCTTGATTCATCAAAATAATAGATATGCTCCTTTAACTTGTCATTTATTTTCCAATTGATCGATTTTGATGACTATAGAATCATTAGGAATATTTTCAAAACCATGGAAGGTTTCTACAAATAAATACATAATGAATTATTTGTTACAAACCCTTTCTTGAAATTCATTAATATATTCAAAATATATGTCATTGGAGAGAAAATTTGTTTCTTCATATTTTTTTTTTGATATTTTCATTTAACCCATAACTTATATGCATTTAATCTTCCATACAATTAGAATCTTCTTCTAAAGGAAATATTTCATCTTGAAGACCCTTTATTCCTGTAACAACACATTTTACCAGTTCTAAGGGGATATTCTACACATTCTAATCAAATACTTATTGAATATCACTAGGTGATCCATTATAATCAAGTATTGATCATGCTTTACTAGAAGAATAACTTTTAATATAATCACTAAAAACATTTCTAATTTCATTACCTTCACATAGAGGCATCTCTCTTTGAACAATCAAGATTCTTCTTCATCATTTTTTCTCATCTCTTATTTATATTATAAAAAATATTTTCATACATTTTATGACTAGTATCATAAAAGGATACTTCATTTTCAACATCTATGGTATGTCACTCATTTCCAAAAATTGTGCTTCATAAAAACTGACATAGTTTTTTAGATTTGACAATCCCTCTAATACTAGTTGTAGTACCCCCAGCAGGATTGGTTACAATAGAGGGAGGGGCTGAATTCTTGGTTTAAATTATAAAATTATTTATTTTGAATTTTTACTCTTGAACATGTTAGGGTTCTGAATCCATTGCATTTTATATAATATCAAAAATTTATATGCATAGATAATACTAAAGACAATGGAACAAAACTTTTCATGGATCCATATCGAGACCTCTCCATTGTGATCTTGGTTATTCTCCCCAATATGATTCTACACTAAAATGATATCTTCAATTAAAATTGTTGATATAGAGTATCATTATATCTATCTTGAATCCATAAATTAATTTCATTATACCATATCCCATAGTATTTCCAAAATCCATACAGGTATGCTCTAGAATCCACACTATAGATTTCAGCTCCTGAACCACACAAGAGATTTCTAGCTCCTAGTTTCCACGAAGAAAATTACTCCTTCAAATAGTGATTGAAATACTATTTTTTGATAATTTTATCATCATTCATGAAATTTCTATATCGCACTTCTATTTTTACTCTTTAAATCCTATTTCAAATCATGGAGGTATTTTCCACAAATATCTGATCAAATGTATCTGTCCAATTTCTTATATAATAAAATGATTAGGAAATTTTTCCTTCTATCAAATGGAGTTTTAACACCAATAGTATGTTTATAGGAGATTCATACAAATTATTCAACAATATTTTATTCAAGAATATTCTCACAAAATATAATCTCACTATCTTTTTGAATTTTATATTTGACTTCATGATTGAATTGTATGATCACATATATATAGTAAATTTTTTTATATTTTATATTCTTCATTAATAAGTTACTGTATCATGAAATGTCTCATGTACTCTTAGAAATTTATTCTTGTTATTAACTTCTAAATCACATGATGTTTTTTAATGGTACATTATAGTGTTCATGAAAAAAAAGGTTGAAGGCAAGTGTTTTACACTCCACACTACATCATGAGATGACCATGATTTTTTAAGGTTATGTGAAGTGTATGATATGTCATCTTCATTCATGTGACCCATGTGTGGCTCATGAGTTATCCTCCATCAAGGAAACTATTCATGGATGATCCTAGAATGTTTCATGTGTGATAATCCTCTTTCACATGATGGGATATTGTCATATCACTACTTCGTTCACATGAAATGTGTTTCTTACACAAACCATTATCCATAGACCAAATATCCTACACATATGATAATTGCATGACATTAGATGTGGTCTTCAGTGTCTCTTCAAATCCACCATGTAAGGGCTTTAAATTAGTGTCACAAAAACCCTTCATCCCATCACATGACATATGTGGTGTATGTGGATTCCTTCATGAGATAAAAGGTATGTTTCTATGTTCATCCCAAGATAGGAGGTTTTTCTATGGGTTCTTTCACAAATTCTATTATGAGATCAGAAGACTCACATGATACTTATTCATGTGATTGAATAATCTAGCATCCTATATTTTGAGACATTCTTTTGAATTATCAAAATCTAATAAGAAAAAAAACTAAAAAGATCCCTAGTTTATATAGGGAGTGTTGGTATGATTTATAAAAAGTTATTTGGACTCATAATTTTTTGGAGGATCTAATTATATGTCATACATTTTGAATGGTCGTAATTATTGGCCTCTCCTTGCATTTCATGAATTAGTAGACAAATCATGTGATAGATTCACATGACCAGTTCATTGATCAAGAAATTACATAGTGGAAATCATCTTAATATAACCCAAAAATTCATTTTTAAATCCCTAGAAAATTCATAACCATTTTGTGGTCTTTCATCCTCATGTGATATCTTCATTGTTTTCTACATACAATCTCATTGATCCCTGATCATCAAGAGATGTAACGATGATTTTCTGTATCCCATCATGTGATGTCACATGTTCACACAATGTAATATATATCATGACCATTATGTAACATATTGTTATAATAATTATTCAATTGAATCATGTGATTATCCATATTTATCTTCAAAAATTCTTATGATGGATTCTTGATAGTTGCATGAACTCAAGAAATCAATCGCATGATTTCTCCTGGTATGATCAAACATATTGTCTTGATATTATTGGATAACCACTTTACATCATTTATTTTGGGATAATATTTATTGTTTAAAGGTGAATATGATGGGGATATTCTAATACATATAGTATAGGAGAAAAGATTATGGAAATCTCCATGATTAAAATACTCTCATTCTATCTATATTTTTAATAATCTATGAATAATACACGCTCCCAATTTTACCAATATTGACCGTAATATCAGTTATCCTCTTACAATTAATTAAAACTATTCCAAAACACTTACGAGTAGGATATGGGGGACTTTCACCTATCACACATTCATTACAAGCCAGACGAGCTATGCCTCACATGCATAGGCCCACCAGCACCTTCTTTGACTTCTACATGGCCCCAACTGTTCCTAAAGGTGTGCAGTACTATATGACACATACATGGTCCCACTTAGGGGTCATACATGGCCCCATATTCCACAATTCTTCCTCTTTAGAAAGGATCTCCCATTAGGGTCGACCCACTGGTTTACCCCGTGAGTGGTTAAGGGTTAGCCCTTAGGGGATCCAGTGGGTTGGAATTATTTTTTAATTCAATTCCAAATAAATTATTCTTTGAATTAGTATAAGTATAATAATAGAATTTCCATATTTAATCAAAAATAAATTCCTCAAGACCATTCTCTCATATATGTCAAACCATTTATTAGTAAAATAAAATGTATTTCATCATGTAGTAGATAAAGTGTCATTAATTAGATGAGACGTTGAAAAAGATATAATAATTATCCAAGTATCTATACATAATCCACCAACTCATATTCACTTATTGAAAAAAATGTATTATAAGCTCAATGCAATAGTATCAAACTACTCCTTTCTGGATGATTATATTTTGAATTCAGATTCAATGTATCTTCTCATGTTTTATCTAATTTATATTTACACAAAAACATTACATCACCCTCCCCTTCTATTCACCATTTTTTTATTCCAGATAAATTTTATATTGATAAATCAATTTCTAGATGGGGAAAACCAATCTGTGATATAGAAAAATCTAAAAGACAAAATGTTGAATTACCATGAGAGGGTTAAGAAAGAAATAGGGCTTCATGACTCAACTTTTTTGATTTTTTTAACTACTATACCCATTCTAAACCCCATTTCAAGAATGTACGGCTCCCATTTTTAGAGCAAAAAATATCAAATAAATTTGCATTAAAAAAATTGTAACTCTTTACAACATCCAAGACCATGAATAAAAAACCAATGAATGACCAACATATTATTTTTACTCTTATATAAACAATTATTAGACTTTATTATTCATTAAAATATATCATCACTATGTTTTTTTCTTTGTAAATAAATTATTTTTTCTTTATTGACCTAGAATAATGTAACAAAATAATGTAATGTTTTGTTTTACACTTCAAAAATGGGAATTATTACTGAAAAAATGGTCATCACTCTCTCCAATTTCTATAATCATTCATATTTTTTTTCAGGATTGAATAATAATGTGGTTTCATTAGAGGTATTTAATTTTTATCCTATTTTCACTTTTAATATATTCAATCTTTACAATATTATTTAGTATTATATAATTTAACAACATGATTTAAAAGGAACATATAGAACCCTTAATGACATCTAATTACATGTTGATGAATATAAAATATATCATTTACAGGGAATTCCCTCACAAAATCTAAAAATAATATTACAAAAACTCATGTCCCTTTAAACAAGCCTTCAATAAAATTTTAATGGTATTCAAAATAAACACTTTTATATTGCAAATATAAATTATTTATGGAATTAGAAACCTTTTATATTAAATAGTATCATTTAATATTTTACATAAATATTTTACATCATCTAAATGTATATTTAATTTTATTAAAACATTATTAAATCCCTCCAAATTCATTTTGGCATAACTTTACTAAATATTAAAAATATTTCGTTTAAAATATTTTTTAATTTTATTTTCTAACAATTTATAAATAAATGAAAACTATTATATATTTAACCTTGTTTAGTTATTTATAAAAATATGATAAATTATATTATAATTTTAATATAAACATCTTAGAGTAAAATGATATTTTCATAACATGTAAGGAAAACATGTTAATATTACCATTTAATACAAGATACATTTTTTATATGAATATTTTATAAACAATATATATTTTATTATAAATATTTTATTATAAATAATAAAAAATAAAAAATTATAAGTTAAATAATAGAAAAAATCATTTTCTATAATTTTTAAATATATAATGTTTTATAAATTCAATTCAATTATTAAATATTTATTTATCTATTTATTTTAAATAATATCATACATTATTAGTAATTATAAAATTTATATAGTGATCAATTTTGATTATAAATTATTGTTCTTTTTTATTTTTTAGATATACTATATTTCTGAAATTATACTTCATTTTGCACATATTTATGTGTATTTTTATTTTTTGTACTGATGATGGGGAAATTTATTTTAATAAGTAACAAAATAATAATGGTTATCAAAATATAATGTGTATCAATGGATAAATGAACATGTTATGATACCGAAGGACCCAATGATTTTTAACGGATTTCTAAGAAAGGTGAGTATTAAAGAGATCTTATTATATCTGATGATTATTGAGTTGATCTCAATAAGAATTAATTAAAATTGTTTTTGGTGTATGAATGTATTGTAAAATAAATTCTCTTCTACAAAATTATTAACATACATCCTTCCATATAGAATGTATCCTTGAAGAAATATTTCCATAATGTGAACATTAATTAGATGTTGATAATGATTAAAAAAATTAATTACGAATGGTGAAATATGCGTTCGGAATATGCATATGTTGATATCAAGAAATTATATAAAGAATACCATCATGACTAAATTCTAAAATGCAGTTTCTAGAATATGAGTATATGCATATGAGAAGAATACATGCCAACACAGTGTTATATGATGACTTACAGATATGTATGAGGGTATATTCTTAGGGTAAAGAACTTAGAAGAATATGTATTATGAATAAATATTGATATAGAAAATGGGGAACAATTTATTTGTATTTATAAGATATATTATGTTTGGTTATTTTTGTAATAGAATAAAATGAGTTTTGAAGACATATTATTCAAGAATCATACTTGTGGAATCTATTAAAGAAAATGTCATCAATATTTTTGATAATGATTAAAAGCATTGTAATTATTACATAAAAATAATCCGTAGTTTTGTTTTTTTATGTATTATTGAATATGATCTATGTTAGAATTTTTTTTAAGAACTATGTAAAGAAAAAACAAAGAAAGTTCGAATTATGAAGGATAGAGGGAACTAAAAACAAATATCTAAGATTATCGTGACTAAAAAATAAAATGATATTAATAAGAACCAATTATAAAAATGTTGGTAATAAATTTGGACAAAATGATAATGGGATAGGTGTATAATTCAACTATATTTTTCATAAAAAGGGGGTAGGTATCAAAGTGAAGATTAGATGTTGAGGTGGTTGTACACATCTACAAAATTATCAAAGATATCCACGACATTATTACCTTTAAAGCAAAATTTTTTGAACCATATATTATGGATGATGTATTATTATTTCTTGATAATTTATGAAACTAGTCATTTCAACACATTATGTCCATTGATGGAGTTTAGAACCAATTAATATTATAATTTAAAACTTTTTGGGAGATAGGTATATTTTATAAAATATTGATGTAGTAAATTAGAGTATTGGATTTGGAAAAATGTGTGTTACCATTGATATAGAATGTTCTTATATCAAACAACACAGTTACAAAATTGTCATGAATAATTCCTCTCCCACATATTATCTAGTTGGAACATGATATATCTATGTTAAGTATAAAAGTTTGGAGTAATTAATTCTTATTTTTAAGGATTTATGAAAATATTTAAGTAGAAATGAATCATATGAGAATATTTTTTGAGAATTCAATAAGATTCAACAGTTCCTTGAGTTATCTTAGAGGGTATTTCAAGGTGAAATATTTCCCAAATATAGAATATTATAATTTGGTTAGATTAGAAAATTTAATCAGAAGATGTGATATGATATATTTGAGATTGGGTGATCCATTGGAGTTATTGTAATAACATGTTATAATCAAAGAATTTGTTTTTTTTATTTTTAATATATAATGGCTATGTTATATTATTCTAAATTTTATGGAATATCATGATGAAATTATATTGGAATTATCTACATATTTTATGAAATAAATGTGATGATTCTAAGATATTATTCATTAAGAATATATCATAGGTCATAATATGTGATTTTATTTGACATTTTAATATTTAGTTAAAACGATTGAAAGACATTTGGATGTGATGACTTTTTTTTAATGATGGGTATATCTATAGAATTAAATAAGGAAGGCTGAGAATTTGGATAGTGTAAATTCATTGTGATGAATTCCTAGAGACCATGGATATGTTATCCATGGATCATTAAATATTCAGTTACTAGAATAATTAAGGGATATGTCAATACAAAAAGATATAATTAATAGTTAGAGTTTGGGAATATAATGTTAAGAGTAAATACACATTTTGGGAAATAACTTAGTATGAGAGGATTGATTGGATGGAACATTATAGAAGATAATTTAATGATGACAATGAAAATATTCCGACCTATATCAAACTAAATATCAATTGATTCAATAAAGAATAAGTATCATCAATTCTAGTGGCTACATAGTTGAGGAAATTGTAATTGACATTATGGATGTTTCTTTAGAAAAACCAATTTCCCTTCACAACCAATCCATAATCAATAAATTTATGTTTTGAATAGTATTAAAATATGAGTTTATTAAAAATTTATAGATATCATATTAATATTTATAATTTTGGGGATGAAGAAAATAAGTAGAAACTTTTTATTTCAAAGTTTATCATTTTGAATATTTATAGAAAACTACCAACACATGTATCATTATTGTAATATATTCAGGGTTAGTTAAATATTTACTACTGAAGAATAGAATAATATAATGTGATGTAGATTCATTCTATAACATATTTAAGTTATTGTCTTTGATTTTGAGTAGTACATTATGAAACAAAATAAACTCAACATAAATAACCTTTGGTTGGGGACATCTAACTATTTGGATATAGTATTTGGTAAAGAATTATACCTTCCAAGGGATAATTATTATGCCTTAGAACATATTATATGTTTTATTTTATGGATATTTACATCCAAATTTAGATTCCAATATTGAAAATATATTATGTTTCATTAACTCATAAATTTATATACCAGATATGCTGTTAATTTATGGGATGATGTGTATGATAACCATACATACTAATTGGATTATTTATTTCAATAAGTAATGTGATAAAAATATTATATAAATAACAACTCATGAAAGTTTACCCTCTGTGAGTGATTATAATAGATTACTAGGTACTTGAATTCGTGCCAATGAACAAGGTCCCCCCTCTTATTAGATCCAATATTTCGTTTTATTTATGTTTTTTATATTATACATTAGTTAAATATTTAAATAAAATAGTTATATCATCTAGTATGTGAATCAATAATTTTCACTCGATAAATTCAGTATTTTTTATGAAGAATTGAAAATATAAATATGAATAAGTATATGAAATTTAGGAATACCACTATTATGAAATAGGGGAAAGCATATACACCACTAGTTGAAGTAAATCAATGTGGAAATATTTATATAAAATAATTTTATAATTATCCTCTTTAGGAATAAGCATCATGATTTGACGCGTATAAATAAATTACATCATATAATTACCCTCACTTTGAATTCCATGATCACATTAAAAAATTCCCACTGTGGTTTTCAAACATATACATGTATTTATTAATGTAACACCCCAGGATTTCATAGTGTGTTATTTCTTAAAAATAATTCAATAACCTGCACTACACGCAACACCGAGTTCAATCACACCATGACGTACAAAAAAAAGCCATTAAAAGAGGTCATGAATAGTATTAACAACATTTTGAACTTTATATAATCCTTATAATTTTAGAATCCCTATTATGAGTTTCTTAGTCATAATGCAAGAACAGATTCATTTTCAGTATTGCACTTTTATCAACTTTAATAGTGAAACCTTTTTAAATAAAGTATTTTAAAATATCTGAATAAATTGGGACATCAAAAAAATTTAAAATGAAACATCCCAAGCTTCCACGGTACGCTTTCCTTTGAATAAAATAGTAGCGTGTGTCATACGCAACCTTGAGTTTTAACACACGCCACAACCAATCAAACTAGCCGTTATGAATAGTAATACCTAAATTTTGAAATTATATATATTTTATATTCTAAAATGGACTTCATTTTTGGATTCGGAATATCGAATTTAGCCTAAGGTGAAATTTTGGTACTTTTCGGATAACTTTCATATTTTGATGAATAGTGAAAATTACTAAATTTTAATTAAAAACAACTTTTTTAATCAAAATAATTAATAGTGATAAATTATGAATTTTAGTAGTTTTAAAGTATATTTAGAATATATTTTTACCATTTAATATAATTTTGGTCATTTTACATAATTTTACAATTAAACCGAACATAAACAAGTGTCAATCTTTTGATAGTTATTACCTCTTAAAAACACGCTTTTTGTTTTGACAGCGGGAATTAATTTTAAATTAATTTCTGCCACTTCTGGGTTTTGAATTTAGAAAAATGGATTCCATATTTGGAATCAGTATGTCCAAATTGTGTAAATAGGTAACTTTTATTTTTAGACATTTTGAATAATTACTGTGGTAAATATTTTATTTACCATGGTTAAGGGTAAATCCGGTAAATAAGGGTTAAAAAATAATATTATAATAATACAAAATTAACCTAAAACGTGTCCTAACCTTATTGGTGGACACATACCCGACCATGAGCATCCTTGGGTCAATTTGGGGACCCCTTGGATCCACTTGTATGTGGTAGGGACACTTTATATTAATAAAGTTAAAATAAAAATAAAAATGGCATAAGCTTACATATTTTAGAAGAACAATTTTTACATAGGGTTATACATGTTGTATTTTCGATTATAAATATTCATTAAAAAGATAAAACGATTTCCTACATAATGATATTTTATTTATAATTTTTAGACATCATATAATTTAAATTATTAATTACACAATAATGATGCAATGTTTACCTCATTAATAAATCATTTAAATAAATAAGATTATAATGATTACAATATTATCTAAAACCTGTCCAATTATTATTGGTTGATGTTATTTAGAATATGAGTCATCTTATCTTCGACCTCAATGATTTTTGGACCATTATAAACCGAAGATAATTATATTATAAAGTAATACTTTCACTCTTTCCTAAAGAGCCCCTCTTCACCCTTATAAAAGGAGACCACTTCTACTCATTCCTCACACCTCTCAAGCCACTTGGTTCGTCCAAACTCTGCCCAAATAAGCTCCCCACATCCCTCTCCTCCTCCTTGAAGATTCCCCTTAGGCAGAAAGCATTTCAAGAAGTCCTTTGGTTTCAACCAAAGTGAGTTACCTAAATTAAAGGTAACGATTTCTCTTAAATTATTTTCATTTATTTTTCTTCTCCAACCCCCAAACTCTTTTTATTTCCTTTCTTTTGTAACAACACCAGTATCCTAAATATACTAGGATGTTGTTATAAGAAGGATTCAAACTACACATACACACAACTCCATCTAATGGATGATGAACATAATGTTTCTGTGGATGGCAAACTAACGCCTCACGAAACGATGATTGTTCAAATACATCTTACCGCCTCTCATGGTGGCCATTATGATGGCACTATAATTAAATATGATATTAATGATATATATTTTATATATAATCTTCTGTAATTCCATTTTATTTCATTCCATTATTCGTTTCATGTTGTATATACATACGATAATTTCATTTGAGGAAGTGCGGACTACCGCCCCCTTAAAATAATATGACTCGTTCATACCACACATGGAACGTATAAAGGATGGTGTTAATGAACTTAAGTAACATATATAAAATATTATATTATACTGGAATAGTAATATACATATGTATCATTTGGATTCAATTCTTTTAAAATAAAAATTAAATGGAAGTGGCGTTCGTGCGTACGTACGGACTACCGTCTCCACGAACGCGGTGAGATCCATCCTCCATCGTGTCCATTCAAGTCTTATTCTCATTTTAGGGTTGAAAATAATGTTAATATCATTCTGATTATGAATAAGATATAATCTATCCATTACAAACATGTCTTACGTAACCAAACATTTAAGAAGAACGAATCGATTATCACCCGAAACGACGATAATACTAAGATATTATTAATAAAGCAATGTTAAAAGATCATATATGATATCATATTAATGTATATGATTCTTGTATAATTTAATAACAATTATTTCACCATTATACAGGAGGTTAACCTACCCCAACCAAGGAAAAGTACAAGGTAAGGGATTTTCTTATCTCACATTCAATTCCGTGAGATTTCCATTATTCGCCACTAAATTATTGAAAGTGGTGTATTGTGTACTGGCATTTGATATATATTATCATATTCATGTTATTCTGTAAATAATTTGGTGGTTATTAACTTTTGGCCATACGACTCAGTTGATTAACGTGGTATGGGGTTTTCATCTCACTCCTTATTCCCGTGAGATTCATGCCATATTGCCACCATTACCTTTTGTGTGGTGTATGTACTGCCCATAATTATATTCTTTGTGTAATAAACTCTAATTTATCTGTACTTACATATTCATTGTATGATACCTCTTTCATGGGTTGTATGTTTCATAATTTACCAAATTGGTAAGGGTTATTTCACAATCTCTTCATTATCCGAGGTTGTTTATACGTAATAATCTACTAGGATCTCGTTATCATCCACATCCATGTTTCTTCAAAATGTATTTCAAAACAGTTTTAATATTTAAAAGAATATGGGTTAAAGTCATTTATACCCTTGTTTTACTTTTTATAAGAGGTTTATAAGGGAATCTTTCCGTCGTTTTCCAAACAAGGTGCTTTTTAACCTTTTCGACAGAATTATGATAAGAATGTTTTTTTTAACTTATACGGCGGGTGCGGTTATTTTCCGCCGTTATAAAATCGTCAAAGCTTCCCTTAAAATCTTATAAGATTATTTTCAAATAAAATGTTTGATTTTATATGGATCTTAAATGATTTCAAAATAAAAGGAGATATTTCTTTAAAAAGAATTTTGATTTCATCTATGTCAACATCCTTTGATGGGTTTTAAGATTATTTGAAGTTGATTTATTATGATACAAAACATCTATATTGTTTTGAAGGTTTTGTGATATGTTTGAATGTGGATGTGCTATTTTTATACCGTTCATAGTTTATGGTGAAAGTATTGACATTTCGTATACTAGTTCCAATAAGAATGTTTATGTTATATTTCAATCTTTACTTCATATGAATGTGTTGGACAAGTATGTTCCAGGTTGGGGACTGGTTAAAGTAAGCCCTCCAGGTTGGGGACTGGTAATAGTAAGCCCTCCAGGTTAGGGACTGGTAAAATTAAGCCCTCCGGGTTGGTGTCCGGTTATTAGAGGCACTCCGGGTTGGTGTCCGGTTATTAGAGGAACTCCGGGTTGGTGTCCGGTTATTAGAGGCACTCCGGGTTGGTGTCCGGTTATTAGAGGCACTCCGGGTTGGGTTCCGGTTACAGTTAGCCCCAAGGTCTTGGGATGAGGCCTTGAAAAGTAATTAAAGTTTAGCATTATGCATTCCAACATTATGAAAGTGGTTATTGATTTTGCATGTGATTATTCGATTAGTAGAATATCCATGTGAACAAGTAAATGGCATTATTTCATTTTACTTTTTCCATACTATGTTGAAGTTCAAGTTTAAAAGGCTTTTGTTTTAGTAATTCATTGCCTTAAATGTTTATGATTATTTTTGAATGTTTCGCTATATTGTTATCCTTACTGGGCATTTGAGCTCACACCTTTTCTATGTTTTATTTTTCCCAGGATGTGAAGATATAAGTTATGAATGACCTGCAGGGATATTATGAGGGGATTATAGTGTGGACTGTGGAAACATTATGTTGTTGTAGTAGTTTTTCATTTTATGATGTAATGTAAAACTTATGAATATATCTAGTGTTTCCAAGGCTACTAAACCAATCGGTCTTTCAAGATTTGATCTTTCTTGTGATCATGCCAATGTTATGTAATAATGCACCGACTCTGGGTAACTGGGGTCGGGGCTTTACAGTTGGTATCAGAGGAAGTTTAGTACAAACCTTGGAAGCTAGATTTAGATAAACTCTGATTAGAGCACGTAGACCTAATATGAACTTTGAGGATTAGTATAGAATAACTTCCTAGAATTTTGGTATTGTAGAGATTTTGTGAGTTTTCCGAGCAATACATCCCTGTCTGGATACGAGCAGGTAGAGGCGGCTCTGGCACAGATGTACCTAGGGGTAAAACCCGAAAACACTGCTTTGAGCTAGACTCGAACGGGAACTGGTGCACGACAACGGGCCTTGCTGCACTCTTGGTTACGACACTCCCGGGGGATATGCTTAGGATAACTCTCATTTTCTTTACAAATCATTATGAAGGGTTTATGAGTATATACTTCCTCAAAGAAAACATTTTTATGATTATGGATTATATCCATAAATAGTTCAATTTATGTTAAGTGTTTTATAAGTATGGGATTATGTATTTTGATTCATAAACTGATCTAGTTTATGCCATTGTTTAGAAATGGCGCCCAATAGAAGGAAGGAGAACTCCAGAAATACACATGATTCAAAGAGAAGGAAGGATCCTATCTTTCATGGTCTTAAGCTAGAATTTATAAGAGAAATAGTCTCCCATGTATTATCATCATATGAAGAAATAATATCATGTGTTGATAAGATAAGTAAAGAGTTTACTGAGTCCTATGGCTTTGAAGGGAATCAAGGGAAGAAAAGGATGAAAGAGAGAAAGATGGATAAAGGGAAAAGGGAAAAGAAGAATTTTCCCATATGTGGTAACTGTGGAAAGAAATACCCTGGAACTTGCCTGAAAGGAATGGGAGTTTGTTATAAGTGTGGACGAAAAGGGCACAAAGTACATCACTGCAAGGGTAAGAAAATGGTTTTAAATGTACAATGCTTCATTTGCAAGGAGTTTGGACACTACGCGAACCTATGTCCCAGTCATCAGACTATGCCGCAAATGATGTTATTGGATAATAATCAAGTTATGATACTACCACAGATGAAGAGGAATGATTAGAGTTCTTATGTTGATTATGTCAATTGAGTGTTGTATCAACAATGTACTTGTAACAATAATCATGGAGTATATAAGGATTATACTGCAGTACTATTTCATTAAGGACTTGAGATTGTGTGGAACAAAGAAAAGTGACTCAATAGAAGGATAAATTTTTGGAAAATATATGGTTGAGAGAATGATAAATCATAATATAGTTCTGATACTGAGGTAGTGATTTTGGAATAATATGTGATTGTTTTGAATAAATTATATTGGATATTCTTGACTACCCTGGAACTGATTAATGATTTGTATATTCCATCATTGTTGGGGTTTAAAACATTTTTGGATTAATGAAGTATATCCAGCATTCTATATGGAATAAGGGAGCATGAATGTAATCAATAAGGAATATGGTAATACATGATGAAGGTATTCATATTCTATTACGGGGTAAAAAGGATATATATTATGTTTACCTTCCTTATAAATGATAGACTGTGAGTTTGGACAGAAGTATTTTGGATAGTTCTAGTTTGGATTATTTTGGATTGCCATAAAAGGACAACCCGGAGGTCGGGCGGCAACCCGTCGCGTCCGACAAGGCTGCGAGACTTGAACCCGCAACCGAAGGGCGACAAGGGTGTATCACCTACCACTGGCCCATGAGATGTCCTAGATTAAATAATGTAGTTTTTATTAAAAGATCATGTAGATGAATTATAAATTCGTTTATTTTGGAACCCTATACGAATAGTGTAAATAGAATTTTTTTACATTCTATTATCTTTTAGAGTGAAAGATGAGTTTGTGGTAGAAATTTATTAATGGATAAAACACTAATTACAAAGTAAGTATATCTCTTTATGATCTTAGCCAATCTCATAAATAAATTACTCAACATTAAGAAAAAAAACTTATAACAAAAGTTTTTTCCTAGATGATACCTTAAATCATCACTAAATAATGGATTTGGGATTGTTGGCCTTTTCATAGCCATGTTCTCTACCACTCCCCATCAGATAATTGATGGTTAGATTTTTCTTCCATATCCATATTTTCCTACATGGAACCCTAGTATGTGTTATTTTCGGTAATCTTCATACGTTCGACTCTTTATTTTAAATAGAGGCCTCATTAATTCATTTTTCGATGTGGGATTTCAACTAAGATATTTTGAAACGTCAAAAATGTGTTATCCTAATACCCTATGTTTTTTTGAACCGATGGTATTTCAAATCATCATAGATTGATGAATTTAAGGACCTCAATTATACACTTTTTTGTGATTGATGATCTCAATCACTACCTATAAATATTTACGTTTTTCCTCCAATTATATGTCTCTAATTGCCACCAATGTTCTCCTAATCGAGATCATAATTTGGTGGTGACTCTTTCATTTCTCTTTTCCTCATATTAAGACTAAATTTTAGTAACCTAATTTCCGATGTGGGTTTTCCCACAAAGATATTTTCTATTTTCAACCTTTTATTTTCGAAGAACAATTTCAAATTGCGAGGACGCAATTTATTGAAGGAGGGGAGAATGTAACACCCCAGGATTTCATAGTGTGTTATTTCTTAAAAATAATTCAATAACTTGCACTACACGCAACACCGAGTTCAATCACACCATGACGTACAAAAAAAGCCATTAAAAGAGGTCATGAATAGTATTAACAACATTTTGAACTTTATATAATCCTTATAATTTTAGAATCCCTATTATGAGTTTCTTAGTCATAATGCAAGAACAGATTCATTTTCAGTATTGCACTTTTATCAACATTAATAGTGAAACCTTTTTAAATAAAATATTTTAAACTATCTGAATAAATTGGGACATCAAAAAAATTTAAAATGAAACATCCCAAGCTTCCACGGTACGCTTTCCTTTGAATAAAATAGTAGCGTGTGTCGTACGCAACCTTGAGTTTTAACACACGCCACAACCAATCAAACTAGCCGTTATGAATAGTAATACCTAAATTTTGAAATTATATATATTTTATATTTTAAAATGGACTTCATTTTTGGATTCGGAATATCGAATTTAGCCTAAGGTGAAATTTTGGTACTTTTCGGATAACTTTCATATTTTGATGAACAGTGAAAATTACTAAATTTTAATTAAAAACAACTTTTTTAATCAAAATAATTAATAGTGATAAATTATGAATTTTAGTAGTTTTAAAGTATATTTAGAATATAGTTTTATCATTTAATATAATGTTGTTCATTTTACATAATTTTACAATTAAACCGAACATAAACAAGTGTCAATCTTTTGATAGTTATTACCTCTTAAAAACACGCTTTTTGTTTTGACAGCGGGAATTAATTTTAAATTAATTTCTGCCACTTCTGTGTTTTGAATTTATAAAAATGGATTCCATATTTGGAATCAGTATGTCCAAATTGTGTAAATAGGTAACTTTTATTTTTAGACATTTTGAATAATTACTGTGGTAAATATTTTATTTACCATGGTTAAGGGTAAATCCGGTAAATAAGGGTTAAAAAATAATATTATAATAATACAAAATTAACCTAAAACGTGTCCTAACCTTATTGGTGGACACATACCCGACCATGAGCATCCTTGGGTCAATTTGGGGACCCCTTGGATCCACTTGTATGTGGTAGGGACACTTTATATTAATAAAGTTAAAATAAAAATAAAAATGGCATAAGCTTACATCTTTTAGAAGAACAATTTTTACATAGGGTTATGCATGTTGGATTTTAGATTATAAATATTAATTAGAAAGATAAAAAGATTTCCTACATAATTTTAGTTTATTTATAATTTTTAGACATCAAATAATTTAAATTATTAATGACACAATAATGATGCAATGTTTACCTCATTAATAAATCATTTAAATAAATAAGATTATAATGATTAAAATATTATCTAAACCTGTCCAATTATTATTGGTTGATGTTATTTAGAATATGAGTCATCTTATCTTCGACCTCAATGATTTTTGGACCATTATAAACCGAAGATAATAATATTATAAAGTAATACTTTCACTCTTTCCTAAAGAGCCCCTCTTCACCCTTATAAAAGGAGACCACTTCTACTCATTCCTCACTCCTCTAAAGCCACTTGGCTCGTCCAAACTCTACCCCACTAAGCTCCCCACATCCCTCTCCTCCTCCTTGAAGCTTCCCCTTAGGAAGAAAGCATTTCAAGAAGTCCTTTGGTTCCAACCAAAGTGAGTTACCTAAATTAAAGGTAACGATTTCTCTTAAATTATTTTCATTTATTTTTCTTCTCCAACCCCCAAACTCTTTTTATTTCCTTTCTTTTGTAACAACACCAGTATCCTCAATATACTAGGATGTTTTTATAAGAAGGATTCAAACTACACATACACACAACTCCATCTAATGGATGATGAACATAATGTTTCTGTGGATGGAAAACTAACGCCTCACGAAACGATGATTGTTCAAATACATCTTACCGCCTCTCATGGTGGCCATTATGATGGCACTATAATTAAATATGATATTAATGATATATATTTTATATATAATCTTCTGTAATTCCATTTTATTTCATACCATTATTCGTTTCATGTTGTATATACATATGATAATTTCATTTGAGGAAGTGCGGACTACCGCCCCTTAAAATGATATGACTCGTTCATACCACACATGGAACGTATAAAGGATGGTGTTAATGAACTTAAGTAACATATATAAAATATTATATTATACTGGAATAGTAATATACATATGTATCATTTGGATTCAATTCTTTTAAAATAAAAATTAAATGGAAGTGGCGTTCGTGCGTACGTACGGACTACCGTCTCCACGAACGCGGTGAGATCCATCCTCCATCGTGTCCATTCAAGTATTATTCTCATTTTAGGGTTAAAAATAATGTTAATATCATTCTGATTATGAATAAGATATAACCTATCCATTACAAACATGTCTTACGTAACCAAACATTTAAGAAGAACGAATCGATTATCACCCGAAACGACGATAATACTAAGATATTATTAATAAAGCAATGTTAAAAGATCATGTATGATATCATATTAATGTATATGATTCTTGTATAATTTAATAACAATTATTTCACCATTATACAGGAGGTTAACCTACCCCAACCAAGGAAAAGTACAAGGTAAGGGATTTTCTTATCTCACATTCAATTCCGTGAGATTTCCATTATTCGCCACTAAATTATTGAAAGTGGTGTATTGTGTACTTGCATTTGATATATATTATCATATTCATGTTATTCTGTAAATAATTTGGTGGTTATTAACTTCTGGCCATACGACTCAGTTGATTAACGTGGTAAGGGGTTTTCATCTCACTCCTTATTCCCGTGAGATTCATGCCATATTGCCACCATTACCTTTTGTGTGGTGTATGTACTACCCATAATTATATTCTTTGTGTAATAAACTCTAATTTATGTGTACTTACATATTCATTGTATGATACCTCTTTCATGGGTTGTATGTTTCATAAGTTACCAAATTGTTAAGGGTTATTTCACAATCTCTTCATTATCCGAGGTTGTTTATACGTAATAATCTATTGGGATCTCGTTATCATCCACATCCATGTTTCTTCAAAATGTATTTCAAAACATTTTTAATATTTAAAAGAATATGGGTTAAAGTCATTTATACCCTTGTTTGACTTTTTATAAGAGGTTTATAAGGGAATCATTCCGTCGTTTTCCAAACAAGGTGCTTTTTAACCTTTTCGACAGAATTAAGATAAGAATGATTTTTTTAACTTATACGGCGGGTGCGGTTATTTTCCGCCGTTATAAAATCGTCAAAGCTTCCCTTAAAAGCTTATAAGATTATTTTCAAAGAAAATCTTTGATTTTATATAGATCTTAAATGATTTCAAAATAAAAGGATATATTTCTTTAAAAAGAATTTTGATTTCATCTATGTCAACATCCTTTGATGGGTTTTAAGATTATTTGAAGTTGATTTATTATGATACAAAACTTCTATATTGTTTTGAAGGTTTTGTGATATGTTTTACTGTGGATGTGATATTTTTATACCATTCATAGTTTATGGTGAAAGTATTGACATTTCGTATGCTAGTTCCAATAAGAATGTTTATGTTATATTTCAATCTTTACTTCATATGAATGTGTTGGACAAGTATGTTCCAGGTTGGGGACTGGTTAAAGTAAGCCCTCCAGGTTGGGGACTGGTAAAAGTAAGCCCTCCAGGTTAGGGACTGGTAAAATTAAGCCCTCCGGGTTGGTGTCCAGTTATTAGAGGCACTCCGGGTTGGTGTCCGGTTATTAGAGGCACTCCGGGTTGGTGTCCGGTTATTAGAGGCACTCCGGGTTGGTGTCCGGTTATTAGAGGCACTCCGGGTTGGGTTCCGGTTACAGTTAGCCCCAAGGTCTTGGGACGAGGCCTTGAAAAGTAATTAAAGTTTAGCATTATGCATTCCAACATTATGAAAGTGGTTATTGATTTTGCATGTGATTATTCGATTAGTAGAATATCCATGTGAACAATTAAATGGAATTATTTCGTTTTACTTTTGCCATACTATGTTGAAGTTCAAGTTTAAAAGACTTTTGTTTTAGTAATTCATTGCCTTAAATTTTTATGATTATTTTTGAATGTTCCGCTATATTGTTATCCTTACTGGGCATTTGAGCTCACCCCTTTTCTATGTTTTATTTATCCCAGGATGTGAAGATATAAGTTATGAATGACCTGTAGGGATATTATGAGGGGATTATAGTGTGGACTGTGGAAACATTATGTTGTTGTAGTAGTTTTTCATTTTATGATGTAATGTAAAACTTATGAATATATCTAGTGTTTCCAAGGCTACTAAACCAATCGGTCTTTCGAGATTTGATCTTTCTTGTGATCATGCCAATGTTATGTAATAATGCACCGACTCTGGGTAACTGGGGTCGGGGCGTTACAATTAAGGTTCAGTTGGATGAAATTTTATAATGTAAAATTGATGATGATGCTCTAAAAAGGGAATAGTATAGGAAGGTGAAAAGGTGAAACTCGTTCATAATACTAGTATATTATAAAGTGAAGAATTAATTTTTATGTAAAAAATTTCTAAACTGATAAATAAGTGTTAAAAAATATCATTAATAAGAAATATAAAAAATGAATATATTGTGAGAATATGATCTTTTCACTTGATAAAAATCATAAAGAAATAATTTTTTACATGAAATATTATGGGAGAAAAAATACCATTTCTTTAAATAAAATAGACAATTACCTATAGTAAAAAAATTAATTGTAATGAAGATAATGCAGTGAAGATAAAAAAGTAAATTGAATATAAATAAAGATAAATTTTGGATGAGTATAAAAACCTTTTAATTAATGTGTATTTATTAGGAGGAAAAATTTAGAAAATTTTAAGTAACAAAAGATGATTCTTCCCATGATTTTTTATAAAAACCTTATACCCTTATAATTTATAATATGTTTCTTATAGATAGAGTAGATAATTATATTATTAATAATATATTTTAATAATCTAAGGATAAATATAATTCAAGATCTTGGAAAAAGGAAATTATTACTCTATAAAATTTTGTGTTTAGAAATATTATTTCTATGAAAATAATAAAATATAAATTAATTTATTTATATATATTGGTGGAGGAAATGTGATAAATTCATTATTTAATTAAATATGATTATAGTAAATAGAAATAATATTTTTTCCATAAAATCCATAATGAAATATATCCATAAAAAAATTATTATGATACATAGGTGGGCCAAGATTTTTTCAAAGGATGAAAAATTAAATATTGTCTATTGTTGGTTTTGAAAAAACATCATGTACAAGGCATTATATTATTGGCATAACATGTCAATTAATAAAATAAAAAAAATGTCTATATTAAAGGGGATCATATATTATATCATAAGAGATTATATTAATATAAGTCAATGTATAGAAAATATGGTAAATAATTTTACAATAATTAGATGGTAACATCTTGGGAATTGTTGTGAAAATTCCAATTAATGTGGTAATTGTAAGCATAAGTCCTACAGAATACCCACCAAGCATAAATTATATTCCATTAAATGAGGAATAAAACAAACTTTATGATATCAATGGAATAATAATTATTTGTTCACCTTAGGGAGTATATGAATGTTGAGTGCTAAAACCAACACACCTAAAATGAATGAAAAGTAACATACAACACCATGAGAGATATACATTAATTATAGAAGGTAATCACTCACAATTTATATTTGGAAATTCATTGGTTATTTGAGAAAAATATTCTCCCCTACCTCTCATGATAGATTTCTTCCTCAGTGATGATTTAATATTGTAGAACAATATGATTACACATAGGTTTTGTCCCCCCCCCCTTTCCTACAATATCTATGCATGATTTATACTTCTAATGGATCCCTTTCTCTTACCTGTCATATGTTATTCGGTTATCTCATTCTAGTGATATATTTTCTATTTAGGTCTATTCATATACCTTTGGGAAATTATTGTTCAATAGAATAGATATTATTTATCCCACTACATTTTTTCCATCCCATTTTGATACACCCCCTAATTGGTCTTTGGTAATGGTTCTTAGGAACAAATATTATAGAGAGGAGCTATAATAGCCTTTTCTACTAGAGATTTAATTATTTTATCTTACATATGTGTATTTTTTTTATTTTTTAGGATATTCTTCCCCCACTATTATCATATATTTCAATATTTATACCCCTTTACAGTCTAGATAGATAGTTATTTTAAAATTGTTGGTATGTGATGGACAAAGAATTATATTTTTTCAAGGAGGTGTTGCTTAAAATTGATCTAGATTATGATTCATGTTTTTATCTTTTTTATTATAGTTTTTTATTATGAATTATTGTAAAAGTTGTTTTTTCTATCATGAATTATTTTTAGGGGGTTTTGGTTTTTCAAAAGGTTTTTTGTTTGTTCATCATCTGAGAAGAGGAAGTAGTTAGCCGTTTAAATTATCATGGTGGTAATTTAAATAATGGGTGTTTATGTTCCTAGATAAAGGAATATAAATCTATTGAGACCCAAGTATTCTTCAATAAATAATATATCTTTATACTACATCACTCTAGATAAGAACTAAAACAGTAAGGCCTCTCTTATGAATGAATTAAGCTAAAATTTTCTCCCCATGACTAGATTTAATTGGCCAAGGCTTGTGACTGACACGTTATAGGATGTTTACATATTATGGGAGGCCATGGCCGAGATGGACAATTAACAAAATATTATATCCAATTCATAATAACAATCATTAATTTAAAAAATTAAAACATTAAAAAATGAAAAATATATATAAATTCATGTGAAAATAAATATGATTACAACTCAATATAGGAAAATAAAAATTTAACATAACAACTAAAAAGTATCCAAATCATCTAGCACCCAAACAATATAATGTTCCCCCTCAATGCAAGTACATATAGATTAATATCATCTATCATTGGACACCACAACCATCATTAACTACTATGCTCTATCAATAACAAATAATAATAACTACGTGTTAGTAAAAAAATAATCAAAATCATATCCTCTCCCATCATCACAACCTATATAGAAATGTGTTTTGAACACAACAAGAACACATGTGGGAAAGAACTCATGAATGGTCGAGTACAAACACACTTAGTTGTAAACCATGTAAACCATAAAAAATATTTAATAATATTTAAAATATAACTCCATGTACCTATGTGTAACTCAGAGGAAGTAGGGGATGTTGTAATCAAGATAGTAACTAAAACTATAATTATCATGAATGAAAATAACTTCTCAATAATCTCAGTATAAAAATTTGAAAAATTTAATCTCATGGAAAAATTTGGATGTGTAGTGTACTATATATTTTATTATGTCTAAAGTCAATAATATTCCATATATAGAACATCTCCATGGGAACCCATGGGGTGATATGGAGTTTAATGTTCCATAAAAATATTTAATCTCCATCCTTGAAAACATCCACACCACTATCGATGTCCTTGAAGGTAAAAATACTCATATCTAAATAATTATCCTTTGTTGAGGGATTTTCACTACATTGGGACAATCTATACCATATAACCTATTAAGAACCTAAAACATATATTAAAAGAATCCTATGTAACCTCACACGAATGGTGGTAGAGGATCATGTGCCTGAGGTAGGTGGGGGAATTATTGACTATAGGAGATGATCGCACACCCTTAAAGATATCTTATAATGGTTAATATAATATATATATATAATACATCTCATTCCTAGATTATTTGAGGGGAATATTATCCTTATAGAATTTTAAATAAAGAATCATGTTTTCTAAGAAGAAAATAATAGTCGGGGATGAACCCAATCTAATCAATGGATAGTGGGGTCTCACACGGAAACTACTGAAGTGAAATGGATAATTTCTAGCCATGTGAACTATTTAGTAATTAGTTTCACAGTAAGAATCTAAATTCCATTCTTTGTTTCAAATCTTTATTTGGGTCTTAGTTTTCTCTTGGTTTTTGAGTGTTCTAGGATAAAAATATGGTGTATTGGGTGTTCTTTATCTAAGTCATTAGCCTTGGATGTATTGAATGGTATTTGGACTTGTATTTTATTAATGGTATGTTATGAAGATGAGTTGTCTTGGAAATGAATTTGTGACACTATTAATGGCACATGTTGTGGGGTATGTGGTTCGGGTGGTTTATACACCCGAGAAAGATGAGTTTTGAGGTAAAAATATGGTTTTATTATGGGAATTATTTCCCTTTTTCTTGAAATATATATACCCCTTGAATCCCCCCATGGCCCCCTTTAAAGTTGAGAAAATGGAATGATTTTTGGTAGATAGAATAGGCTATACGGTTTGGCCACACTGTTTACTAAACCCTCCTGCCAAACCATGCCGGGTGTCCAGAAATCAAAAATATTAAGGTAATTAAAATTTTACCCTTATATAATAAACATTATTTTTCCCATTTCTACCTCATTTCATTCCTCAAAACCATGGAAGGCTCCCATGCTCCGCCAAAAATTTTATGAACCCATTTTTTATGGGGGGTTTGTGGGGATTCACAAAAATCATGCTATTAAGCGATTATGTATTTTTTTACATATCATTAGGGTTTCATTTATCCTTATAGATGTTATAAAATTTCAAATCTCTAGGTTTCATAACTAGGGTTTTATTTTGTACCTTTTTGGTGCAATATTTTGGTTTAGGGTTCATTTTCATTTTCTTATGGTGTAGAGGTGATGTGGTTGATGTTTTACCCAACGATTTTGGGTTTTGTCATCTATTGTATGTGATTCCATGTTTAATTACTCCTTGATGAGTTATATTCCTTGATTTATCTATTTATCATGTTCCTAATATTTTTTTGCTGTGAAATCAATTTTTGATGGAATTGTTTAAGCATTTTATTTAATAGTTGCATTTTTTCTAATGATGGTGTGTTTTTCTTTTTTAAATCTTGTCTTATAGTTTGGTGTTATATTATAACACATTAAATTGGTTTATTAAATATGTATTCGGCTGAAAAATGTGTTTTGTAAGGGTTTTGGTGTGCTTTTTGGCCTTGAAATATGGGTTTTAAGGGGTCTTACGTGAAAAACTATTTATACTCCTTGAAGTTTAACAAAAATCAAAAATGGGTTTTTGAGATACATAAAGTGTGTAAAGGATGTTGAGGTACTATTTTGGGGTGTTTGTGTTTATAAAATGGTTTTTGGAAATATGAAGTGGTGATTGTTGATGTCATGCATTTTGTGAACGTTTTATAAATTATTGAAATGAAGTATTAAATTGTGAGAAAGGCGTGAGTCGTGTTTGTGAGATTTTTTGTGTGAGTATGATGTTAAAAAGAATTTGAATGAGAAAGGAGTAATTTGTGACCTGGGTAGGGGATTATTGGTTTGTTTCATCCTTTTAAATGACATTTTCATGTGAAAATAGTTTTTGTTAACATGTGGAACATGATTAAGAACAAAGAGTCAAACATTGGTATCTAGGTGGGAAAATGTGGACTAGTATTCAAGTGATCCGATGTGATTTTGACCCTGTTTTACATTTTATGTTTGATTATTAAAATAAAAAATAATCTATTATGTTGATTTTTTGGAATATTAGGTTATGGTTTTGTTCCTTACTTTAGGGTAGTTCATGAGAAGGAAATTATTATGGTTTCTTTTCACCGAGTCATGTGGTACATGGGGCCAATGGCTAGGAAGTTCTTAGGGGCATTACATGGGACTAGTGATCATTGACTATATTATACTCATTGTTAGTAACTAGTATGTTTGGATTAAAAATTATGCATCTTGTGAATTTTAATTAAAAGACTTCATTCTTTAAAATATCCACCCTTGAAAAATGTTTTCATTTAAAGTTGCATCCTTTAGAATATTGTTGTAACCATTTCTTTTTTATGAAAACATGCAAGATTTCCATCTTATAATGTTTATACCACCGAATCATTTTGGGTGGAATCTTATTGGGATGAGGCTCAAACCCTACTTACACATTTGGGTGTAATTATACTTGGTAATGTTTTTTTCTTGTTTAGGTAATGCTCTTAGAACCAGTATTCTTGGTTTGTAGTGGTCCTTCGTGATGCAGTGTCATGGAGAAGGCATGAGGAAAATTCCATTTTCTATAAGGTGGTATGTGGGATATCAGTTTTTGATATACTTGCTTTTAGTAGTCTTTGGGCCTTGTATAAACCTATGTTTTCCTATTTTGAATTTTTAATGACTTGTTTTGTGTAAATATTCCGATTCCATTTAATCATCCATGTTTGTTGTTTCATGTTTCCAAACTCAAGGAAATAATTCCCAAATACTTGTTTTTAATACCCGAGCACTTGTAACAGCCCATAAGATTTATTAATTCCCTCTATGTCATTCCATTTACTTATTTGGGTGCCAGTTTTGAATGACACCATATTTGGTTCTTGACAAAGCAGTATCAAAGGAGGTTCACCCTTTGTGGGTCATGTTCTTTTAGGGAAAGTGTCTATGAAGACCTCAGAAAAGATTGTCGGGAGGTGATATTATGATTACACGTAGGGTTCTTATACATCACACCACATGATTGTATTCATGTCACCAGGGTATGTTGGGTTTTATCTATGTCCTTTTATTCTCATGGTTCGTCGATGATTGGGGAAACAAAGAGAGAGTTGGGTCAATGGTCTCAGTGAGATCGTAGGGCCTGGAAAGCCATGTGAATCATGGGACATTACCATTAAAAACTATCCATGATGGTGAAGTTATTAGAGTATATAAGCTAAACATATTTCCAATCCACCCACCGACACTAATTTCTTCAGGTATGTCTCATTGTGTCGGAATATTGGAAACATGGTTTTTTAAAGATAAAATGACATGATTTTGAGAAATGTGAATTACTGTGAAATTATTTTTTAGTAAAGATGAGGTGGTTGGGTTTCTAAATTGGTGGAAATTAATTATTATAATTTTTTTTAAAGGGTAATTTTTTTACACCTCTTTTAAATGTTTGAAAATTTTCAAAGTGGGTTTTGAAAATATGTTTCAAATAGAGTTTTCCAAGCTGTTGAAAAGTGTTTTGAAAGGAATGAAGTGTTTTATAATTTATATGTGGAGTTTTAATGTGACATTTGATTTGGTAATTGGAGGGATTTGGAAAAGTTTCATGAATTTCTAGGAATCTTTTTTAAATGGGTATAAATGAGTTTCAAAATGAATGGGTGTTGATGAAATAGAGTTTTCATAAAATTGGATGTGTTTTGAATTGGGATGAGATGTTTTGAAAGTAATGTGTATTACTTGAAAGTGAGTTTTAATTAAGGCTAGGTGTTTTTATGAAAATGGTTGTAATATTTTAAATGGTTTGTGATTTTCAATTTAGTGGTTTCAAGAAAATGGAAGTGTCAATTGAATGTATTGGTTTTAAAAATTGGAAAGAATGTTTATTTTAACATTTGGTGTTTCTGTGAGAAACCACATGCAAGGATTTTCATGGGAAGATGGTTTTTAAGGAAATTTATATATAAGTGCTATTATGTATATGAGGAATGTTCCTAGTGTGTCACAAAAACATGTATTTATGAGGCCCATGGGGTACCATTAGTGGTTGCACTAACTGTAGATCCATTTTTTTTCAATGAGATGATTTTAAAGGAAACATTGATGTATTGATAATCAGTTTGGGTTGAGTGTATTATTTTTTTCTTGGAATATTTTTATGGGTGTATATTGTTCAAGAACCCCTATTGTTTGAATGATGTTTTGGGTTTATTTTTTTTGGAAAATTGGGTTGAAGTGTTGATTGGTGTCCCTAGGTGGGAAATTTTTTGGTAAGCCCTTATGGTTCCTCTGCTCATGTATTCATACCTATTTTGAGGTGAAATTTTGACCAATGTAAAAACATGTATGGGCCCTTGGGTTTTCTTGTTGGCTAGGGTATGCCCCTATAAAGAGTTAATGCATTATGTAAGTGAATCCATGGGTGATTCACAGTTGGAATCTCCTCTAATTGATCAATGTACAATCACTCTTCTCTAGTTTCAGGGTGAGTTTATCCCTCTTATTTTTTCTGATTTCTCATATCCTATCATAGAATAATATTAGATTTATAAGGAGTTAACTATATTAATAGTTTCATTAGTTCATGAATATTCAAAGGTGATGTGTCACATAGTTGTTTCTATAAGATATATTTGGATGGGGAAAAGCGGAAATTCTCGTGAAAATGGTGGAAGCAGTCTGTGGATGGCAGTGTAGAATGTTGTCCTGAAGGTCCCTTACGTCAATCCTTAGTCTCAGTTAAACAATGGTTCATGATAACTACCAGTGTGTATAATCTGGTCATTCTAGGTTGTTATAGTTTCTTGTGGAAATATCATAATACTTAGACTTTGTTTCAATGTTCCACTCCTTGTAGTTTCTCTATCATTTGAAAGTTTTATGACTTCTATGGATTTTCAAATTTGGGTTTATTTTCTAATGGAAATTTTATATATTGTGGAACCTCTTGAGGGATTGTTCTTAAATAATATCCTCTTTCACTTTTGAGAAATTCGAATGTTTTTTTTCTGGGTGAAGGTGTCTTCCTTGTGTCTTTTGTTCTATTGTTCCTTATCTGTGGTGGAAGA
The DNA here is from genome assembly GCA_963277665.1 of Viscum album. Taxonomy (NCBI): domain Eukaryota; kingdom Viridiplantae; phylum Streptophyta; class Magnoliopsida; order Santalales; family Viscaceae; genus Viscum; species Viscum album. Next base: position 707,721,013 of record OY728129.1, read on the forward strand.
GGTGATGGATGTGAAAATTATATGTCCATGTTTGGGTAATGAAGTTTTGTTTGAGATAGTTAATTTCATGAGTTGGTGTGATAATTAGATCCCGCCAATGGAATGATAAATTATTTACACTTAAAGACTCCATCCATAGGCCTTAGAGTGAAGCTTTTCATATCGTTAGGAAATAGCCAGATGTGTAAGTGATCTGGGCTTAACTTCTGTTTCTGGTGTGAGATGTGGAGAGTGTTTTAGGTTTTCATGTGGTTTTCTCATTTCAAGTGGTCACATTTGGTGGAATTTTATGTGGGGGATCATATTCATTAGGGTTTTAATTCGTTTTAGTGGAGAAGTCCCTCCATAATTGTAGGGAGGTGGGGTTGTTTTAGATCCTCAAACCCTAGGCTTGAACCCTTTGGGGTGAAACAATCTGTATGGTAGTTAATGTCTGAATAACCTGGTAGGATCATCTTGATATCATCCCCAGTTGGGCTCAGGGAAGGATGTTAATTTCCATAGGAGTAATTTACCTCTTAGTGTATCTGTTAGTCTGGAGAATCATTGAGCAACCCCCCTTCTGTTGGGATTGGGTCTTATATGATCTTTTTCATGTCTTCCCATACTAGTCGATTAAGACAATTTATTCTTATGGTGTGGAGACCCACTATGGGCCTTTTGTGGATTTTTTGAAATTATTCTATTGTTATTATATTATTTATTGTGGGGAGTCCATTCAGGCCTCTATCTATTGGTGACTAGGTTTTGTCTTGAAATATCAAGTTGGCACTTATGGTGGTGAGTCCTTCAAGACCACCCTGTGTTGGTTTTATGGATTATTCTCTAGTGTTAGTTCATTTCTATGTTGGGATCCCACTCAGGTATCCACATATCAGTACCTCAATTTTTCCCTTATTTTTGGATTGGCAGAATGTAGTCTTGTTTGGAGCTGTCAAACCACCATTTACTTACTTTGGTAAAAGTTGGCTTGGAGTATTCCGAATCTGTTTTTTGAAGTAAAAATTCACTAACACTGATAAATTTCTTTGTTCATTTTAGGTGGATTACTTGAGCTTCATTAGGTAGTGTTAGAGGTGTTTTTCTTTGGGATGTGGTGAGATAATGTTTGACAATTTCAGGATAACAGTATAAATTCTGGTTGGTGAGAGTATCATTTCCTTTGTATGATCAATTGGTGGTGTTTTAGCTTTTGGGGGTGAGTGACATTACCGGAGGAGTCCAAATTGTTCTATTATTTGGTTTTTATTTCATCATCTAGCATTGTTGTAGCTTTCTAGGGTAGAATATCATTATGGTGGGGATAATTTTCTCACTTAGATTATCAATTCAATTCTACGTTTCAAATATTCTTTTGGTTCATTGTTTTCTCCTGGATTTCAGGTGTCCATGGTTTAATTTGTTTTTGTCTCGGGTGGTCCTGATCTATGTTATTATCCTTGGATGTCGTGGATGTAATTTGAACTTTTATTTTATTAAAGGGATCTTATGAGGTTGAGGTGTGTTAAAATTGAATTTGTGCCACTCCTAGTGGAACATTTTGAGGGGTATGTTGTTGGGATGGTTTATACCCTTGAGTTAAATGATCCTTGTGGTAAAAAGGTGGTTTTTTTGGTTATTATTTACTACTATTATTATCATATCTCTTAACCTTGAATATCCCTATCCCCTCATTAATATTAGATAAAAATGGAGAGTTTTTGGATGGATAGAACATGTCGGACGGTTTGGCTGCATTACTTACTAAACCATGCATCCAAACTGTGCAGGGTTTCATGAATATTAAAATTATATTCATAATTCAAATTTTTCAATTACTGAATAAACCCTATTGTACCAATTTCTTCCCCATTTCATGCCTCACATCCATGGAAGGCACCCAAGCTCCCCCAAGCTCTTTAGGAACCAATTTTTTATATGTATTTTTGTCTGTGGAAACATCAAAAACATGAAAGTATGAGATTCTATATTTTTTTGTTCCTTCTCATTATGGTTTAATTTCCCTTATTGATGTTTCAAAATGATTAGTATCTAGGGTTCATACATAAGGTTTTATATTGTGTCTTTTTGGTGAAATATTATTGTTTAGGGTTCTTTTTCATTCCCTTGTTGTGAAGTAGAGGTGCAATTGAAGTTTAAAAGAATGATTTGGGGGTTTTGTCATATATGGTATGGGATTCCATGTTTCAAAATTTATTGATATGTTTTATTTCTTTATTTACTTATTTATCTTGTTTGTAATATGTTTTTTTTGTGTGAAATCTATTTTTTATGGAATGTGTTAAGCGTTTAACTTTAAAGTTTCATGTTTTTTTTGAGATGTTGTGTTTTTATTGTGTAAATCTTGTGGTATCATTTGGGGTCATTTTATGACATATGATAATGGTTTATTTAATCCATATTGGGCTGCCAAATCGGTTTTCATAGGGTGTTGGTGTGATTTTGGAATTGAAATATGGTTTTTGAATGGGTTTTATATGCAAAACCTTGGTATACTCCTAGAAGTTGTTTCATAAAAATCACAAATGGTTTATTGAGTTACGTAGAGTGTGTAATGTATGTTGAGGTACTGTTTTGGTGGGTAGATTTTCGTAAAATAGGTTTTTTAAATTATAAATGGTGATTTTTGTAGTCAAACATTTTGGGAGAATTTTATAAATTATAGAAAGGAATTATTGAATTTGGAGAAAGGTGTGAGTCATGTTTGTGGGTTGTTTTCTGTGAGTATGTTGTTAAAATGAATTTTAATGTTAAATGAGTGTTTTTTGACATATGTGTGGATTTATTGGTTGGTTTGTGCTTTCTAAATAATATTTTAATGTGAAAATTTTATGTTATAACATGTGGAACATGATTGAGCACCAAGAGGGAAACCCAGGTATCAAGTGGGAGGACATGTACTACTATGCTGGTGATCTAGAGTTTTTTTCCCTTGCCTCACGTAGTAAGTTTGAATATGAAAACACTAACTAGACTATTATTATGGTTTTGGGGGCCCATAGTTTATGGGTATGTTCCCTACTAGTGTATCTTTTTTGAGAAGTATATTTTTTAAGGTTAATTTTCACAAAGATATGAGGTACTGGGGCCCACAGCTAGATATTGCCTAAGGGTGTTCCAGTGACTAATGTTCATTTACTATATGATACTCACCATTGGTAAATGGTTTTTTTGGATAGAAAAATAAATTGCTTTTAAATTTTAATTATAATTGTTCATTATTTAAAATACCCCCTTGAAAACTGTTTTCATTTAAAGTTACATCCTCTATAAAATTGATGAAACCATTTATTTCTTATAAAAACATGAAATATTTTTATATTATAATGTTTATCACATGAAATAATTTTGGTAGGAATCCTACATGGATTAGGCTCACACTAAACTTACACTTTTTGGTGTAAATAGACTTGGTAATGTTTGTAGCAAGTTTGGGTAAAGCTCTTAGAACTGGTGGTCTGTGTTTCTGGCAGTCTTTCGTGATGCGGTGTCATGGATATTGAATGTGGGAGTTGCCTCTATCCATGAGGTGGTAAATGGGATTAAATTATTGGCTATATTATCTTTTAGTAGTCTTTTTTCCTTGTATAAACCTATGTTTTCCTATTTTTAATTTTTAAGACGTTTTTTTGAGTAAATTTTCAGATTTTTTTATTAATCATTGTTGACTGTTTAATGTTTCTAAACATGAGTAAATAATTCTCAAACACTTTATTATGATACCAGATCACTTTTTCCAACTCGTGGGGATCGAAAACACCCTTAGGGTCTTGCCCCAGACCGGGTTGAGTACCAGTTTTGAAGGTGACCAGAACTGGTTCATGACAATCATGCCCAAAACCAGTTCTCATACCTAGAGAGATAAATTATATTAAATATATTTTATTCTATAAATTAACTCAAATGATCAAATGGACCATTCCATCTTATTATATGTGGTTGAAAACAAAAAATATTGGAAATAAATGTTTAAAAAAAGAGACAAGTGGTGATAATGATGGGAAAATTATCTAAATATGTGAAATTGGGCCATGTGGAATCCTCTAGGTAGACCACATGGAATTATCTTAGGGAAATAACCTAACACTAGAGAATATGTTAACAAAATTTGTGTCTCAATGTACAATATCAGGGAACATACATGTGTCACAATACATTGGCCAACACATTTACAGAGGGTGGACGCTAACTACATTATAGGAATGTCCATGGGATGCTCGATCCCATGCGTCAAAGAATGATAGAATGTATTTTTATGTCTATTAATTGAATAAAATGTGTTCATAGTCATAATATCATTTACAATAAAAAAATTATGTTGGGTTTTTTTCCATTTCTAATTACAAAATTTTAAGCAATTAATTGATCAATTTTTTTCTATTTCTAGCATTTATATTAACTTAATGAACATGACAACATATAACATAATTATTTTGTGTTCTCTTTCAACATGGACTTCTATGTGTCTCCCATTATTATCCATCCCATACAAAATCCTAATATTTTCTTTCCATATAAAGGGAAAGTATTCATTGAAACTATATACTAGTGGTTCCCTTATTGAATCTGTATAATTTTAAACTCTATTAAATATATATATATTAATTATTTTTATAATAAATATATATCTTGTAATATTTTGATTGATTCATAAAATTTCTATATTTCTGGTAGAAATACAACTCAACAAAAAAATTAAAATTATCATGTATGACGAAAAAAAAATTATAACTAATTAGGTAAAAAAATTAAAAAACATTCAACATCATAGTTGAATGATTATTATGACTCTTCAACCAGATCAATGAAAAAAAAACTCTTTGGATTCTTCTAGATAAGATGTTTATTTTAAGATGTATATTTTATAGGTAAATTTTTGTAAATTAAAAATTAATTTCCAGAAAAAATTATTTTTCAATTGTTTGATAACAAAATAACAAAATGTGAAATGAACTATTATCAAAATTAACATTCTCAAAATAATAATTTGATGTTTCAGTAAAGTAAAAAAATAAAAAACCTCCTAAGATATAAAAATCAAAAGGTATTAAAAATTTTCTTAAATTACAAATCAAATAATAAAGGTTCCAAGTTAATCATGTGATATAAATTTTAAAATTATCCTTGTTTTGATTTTATTTTAATAATTATCATTTATTTGATCCATTAATGTTAAATTCCTTATCAAAGAGGCTTCAATGAGAATAGTAGTACACATTGTATAGATAAATATTAAAGGTATAAAAAATGAGTTAAAATAAAATATCATTACACTATACCTATTGATCAGATCAGCCATTGATAAATATAAAAATATTTTTTCTTATAATTTATGATACAGATATATAATTTCATTCATTGATTATGGAGACTCCATGGATTTTGTCGAATATTTCTCTAAAAAATATCTCTAAAATACCATGGGTTTTGTGACAACAAACGCATTGGATAATATAAGATGTAAAATAGAAAAATAATTTGATAAAAGGATAATTAATAAGTTTAATTATGTTATTGAATTCAATTAAATTGGAATAGATTAAATAATGAATTCCTCTACAGTAACCCAAAATCAAGAAATATTATGTCAAACAAATCAATACCATATATAAGGTATTGACCACATTATATAAATAAATAAAAACTCACAACCTAAATTAATGTATCACTGAGAGGGGAGGGGGTAAATCAGTGATATATTTTTCTTTTATGTTTCATTTCATTTGAAACAAACATCACCTATTGTTAGGTATTTATTACGATTGTTAAAACAAAACAATCACACATCTATAGAAACAAAATTATTTACTGGGTTCGCTACTCAACAAGAGTAGTTAGAAATATGTATTTATTGGGAAACAATAAAATACCACACCATCCACCAAAAAATATTAATTTTGTGTGGATAGAAAATGTTGAATATACCCTTACCATTTTTTATCAGTATGTTCAATACAATAGTTCATGTGCTTCTTCTAGCATAAATGAAGCGACACATGTTTTTGTAACATGTTATTAACAATCCAATATTTTTGATCAAAATCTGTTAATGTGATTTCTTATCAACTTCCATTAGAAAACATTCAAAACACAATTCTTAACCATACTACCTAATAGCTGGTAAAAACAACCTTCCTATAATTTGTTAAGAAAACATAGTTAAATGACTATATTAGATTCCCAATTCAAATTCACTAGTTGGGAAAAAATATGAAATAATATTAGGGAAATTTTTGTGATCCTTTTGAATATTCCCTCAGAAAATTTTATATGATGGCTCAGTCTGATCTGGTTACCATTGATCACTATTGTTCATTATGATTCTTCTCTCTGGAAACATCCTCATTAATTATTAGACATAAAGCTTCTTCTCTCCACCAATACATTCAGTTCTTTGTCTTACATTACGTAAAAAACTATACTAGAATCAATGAAAAGTACATTATACTTTCAATGATTTATAGGTGAAACAAATTTGGTTTGATTGGGATTTGGAAAACCTGCCCAACCTATCCCAATTTCTAAAAACATTATTTCCCCATTCATTTTGGCTCAATATTTTACTTCATCCACTCTTATCTATTTTTATCGAAACTTGTCAAATATTATATAAACTCCAGCCTATTTCATACATCCTCACACTTTATTAGTGTCATGAAATTTTCATTCTGATTATCTTCATTATGAAGAATACATATCATAATTATTTTTCTCCCAACACATTTGAATGAAAATAAATTATAAATTATGTATATCTTAACTCAATGGTAATGCAATTAAAACTGATGAAAATTGTTGACTACATTGTTTATAATCATATGGTTGATCAATCTATGACTTTATTACATACATCATTCCCAAAAAACTCTAATTTATTATTTTTTTACCCAAATATTCCAGCCAAAAATGTATTAGTGGAATTTCACATCTGATGGACAAGTATCAAAGTCATATTTTTTTCTTCATGTCATTCCAACTAATGAATTATCAAATTCAATGTTTCTTTATTTGATTTAGACATTATAATGGATCAGTTTATCTATGATTCTGGAGACCTTAAAACACTATAACTTTATCTCTCCATTTATTATTCCATCAAAAATCATTATCTTATATCATTACATCTTCATGAAATTGATAACATTCAGATCGACATAGATTCGTTTTTCTTATATTGTAAATATATATTAATTTCTTTCCATTTTTAATCTTCTCCCCCTTCACATCATAAGGAATTTATGAAAAGTTTCACAAAAAACTAATGATATATTTGAATTAAATTAATATAAAAACCATCATAAGATTTAGTATGGATACCTTTATGCTCATTTACTATTTCTCAAACTGATGAAGAAATTCATTCCAAACCCAATGTGAGTCAAATAAACCATCTCTCCAAGATAAAATATTATAAAAAATGGTGAACGATCATTAGAATTTTTTATCTGATCATATGATTAAAATGAATATTTATATTCTTATCATCAGATCAAGAAATCATAAAATGTAAGGTTGTTTATTTTCTTGAGAACAATATACAAAAATAACTGCATAAACATATTTCAGTATCTATAATCATCATACATCCCACATGGTCCCAAAAATATCCCCCTTTTGGTATTTTGTTTCCACCAAGGGTTGTAAATTAATGAAATTTGTAACCCTAAGCTATAGAAAACATATAGATAATTCTATGATATTATTAGCTAACTCATTATAAGAAATTAGAATCATTGACGTGGAAACTATGTTTCTCAAAAGTATTGAATTGAAAAACATTTCATGTATTCAATGCTTATTTTTATTTCACCATTAAAAAAATATTTCATATACCTGTAAAACGTTTCCTACAACCATCCTATAAAACTATGAGAATAGTACACACACAAACATGTTGAGTTAATTTCTTACCCATGCCCCCTAAAAACATTGTTCCATAAAGTGATTTTCACATATCAAAGGATGTATTTATTAGACACTGTTTTTCTCCCCCTTGATAGAAGTGTCTACGGAAAATATGGGAGTGGAGATAATAAAACATACCTTAACCATAGATTGAAGGAGGTTGGACACCCACGTTCAACCTTAGCATAGAAAATGCTTCCTTTCTTAATGGTTTTATTAATATGTCAGGTACTTTTTGTAATTTTGGAACATACTCTAGATTCAATTCATTATTCTATATAGGCTCTTTGGTTAAGAGATAATTTATATCTAATTGTTTTGAATGAAAATGTGGCACTAGATTTATGGTATGTTTTAGGGATCTCTGATTATCACAACCCAAGATAATAGGTAACATAACATCAATAATTTGGTCTTCCAACTGAGTTGTTATCCACATAAGTTGAGTAGTAGCTTGAGAGGTAGAAAAATACTCACTATCAACCATGATAAGAGTTACTGATGTTTTTTATTAGTATTCTAACATACACAATGTTTTCTAAGAAAGAGAAATGTTTCAGCTATGGATCATCTATCATCAATAATTATTTCCCAATCAACATTTAAATACAAAAAACAAGTGAACATTTTCGTATATGTCATATATTATCGAAGCTGGTTGCTTCTTCGATATATTGAAGAATTATTTATCAATATAATGGTCGTGATTTTCTATGTACATTTTGGAATCATGCACATAAGGTAACAACATTGACATTGACTGTTCATGAGACTATTAGATACAAAATCTCCCCATAATCATACCAAACAAATTAGATTCATATTTATTACATTATGTGTCAATTGTAAACTTGGTTATCAATGAAATTGGTGTGGAAATAGGTTAAAAATATTCCATGAAGAAATTATTAATGATTTCATTAGATTAATTTTCATGATAAATAAAAATGTGTATCTTATTTAGTGAGATTTGTATCAAGAGAAACTATTTCATTTCCCCTAGCATGGAATATTAAAAAAACACATAAATTATTCAATTAATCCTTTAAGATGTTTTTTATAATTCCTTGGTAATATTATGTCATCCACAATGAAAATTATAGTTTGGAAAATATCCTAACATTAATCAACATAATCATTAATTATTTTTAAAGAAAACAAAACTAAATAACCCCTCAACCCCACAACCCCTTACGAAAGGGGCCTAAGGAGGTCTATAAGGGTGAAGGCCAAGGGAATACCATTTTATAAGGTTCACCCCATTGATTTTGAGAGTTTGGATATTATTTAAACAAATCGGGTCCATCCAAATGACCTCCAAAGAAGAAAGATAGTATGTAACAAGGTTTCCGTCCCTCCAGGAGTGCACCACATTGGTGGTGTTGGTGATCATACCTCCACATTTTCTGGTGATATAGGTAATAGAACAAGGAGTGGGGAAAAGGACATATAATACATCATGGGGAATTTGTTTTTATATTTCAACCTCCAAAATTGCAATACATTCCTAATGGCAGAGGCTTATACCTAGCAGCAGGGCCTTGGATTCAGCCTGAAGTGAGGAACCCTACCTGAGGTGAGAGGAGAAGGCCAACCAGACCAAACCCTAAAAGTATTGAACAACCCCACCCCCTCTAAAGACCCTAATACTTCATGACCCATCAGTGTTAATCTTGATACCCTAGAATTGGGAATTCCATCTGGACCAATAGCCTCTTGAACTGGTGTCCACCACCTGGGTTCCACGAGGCCTTGCATGCATCCAGCGAAGAGAAAGAGCCTTTATCCACTTACTGAAGAGACATTCCAAGTAAGAATAATGTTCTTCATGCATATTATGATAGGCTTACTAGATTATTGGAACACTTAATCCCTTCAATTTTCTTGGCCTTCCAGATACACCATCATTTGGCCCGCATGATCATGGTATGAGCCACTTTATTCGAGCCCCAGTAACCCAATCCATAAAACCACCTATCTATAAACGGGAGGTCCTCCATTTTGATATCGAGGAAACCAGTTAACACATCAAAGTAGTTCAACATATTTCATGCCCATTCACACTAGAAGAATATGTGTTTCATACATTCCTCCTGGATAGCTCTATAACAAGGGAATCAAGACACATTCCGGATCCCACATAATTTGACATTCACATCCGTGAGAATGGATATGCTCTTGAATCTCCAAAGAATAAAGTTATATTTTGAGGGGATAATGTTCTAACATATTGCTTCATTATAAGAAACTTCATTCTCAATTATTTCTAGGTTTGGCTGTAATCTTGCATGGTGAAGACCCCTATTTAGGATGTTTTGAAAACACAAAAATCTGGATCCAAATACAACTCAATGTTGTTAAAAGTGTTCTACTTCTCTTCTTCCATCACAATGTTGATGGGGTTCAGGTATGGTCTGCACTCCATAGAGATAAGAGTACCAGCAGGACATCTCAGGAATTTGATCACCTCCCATCCTAGTTTTAAAGAAAGAATGATATGTCTCTCCTCCCGATAATCCATTATGATTGAACATTATTTTCATAGTTGATTTGAGAAATTGAAGACCAGAAGGGATATTGGTGAACTTCTAGTACAGATTGGATTCTATACTATGAGTGCATTATTTTCCCCCATAAGGAGAATTATTCCAAGACATCCAAATATAACTTTGTGTGCATGCATGAGATAGTATCCTAAATACTATACACTGTGATACCTCCTTCCCTTATATGCCTATCCACCCTTCTAACTGATGCCCGATGTTATTTTCCTTCCATCAGAGGATCCCATGTGAAGTTATCCCTATGATTATCAATATTAGAGTGGAAACCCATTGGGGATTGAACATAAGATAGAGCATGGACATGGGAAGCCAACATGACGTAATTGATGAGGTCAATAAGACCGCCTAAAAAAATTACATGTTCTTCTAGTTGAGGATGCGATCTGAAATCCTACTGGTGAGAAAAGAAAAGTAACAGATTCTCATAATAGGGGTTCCATGGTATTCCAATAGGGAAACTCCCTCCTTGAATGGAGAGGGACTGAAGATCCTTCAAGCTCCATCTCAGAGGGAATTTTACTAATATATATAAAATTCTCTTATCTTTCTTAATGACTAGGCCACTCTAGTGGCAGTATGACTCAAATAGCTTATTCAAGACTCTATTCGAAGATCTTCCCGCATTAATGAAAATGAGAGTGTCATCCACAAACATCAGGTGAGAGATTTATTAAGCTCTCATACTCCTCGGGTTGTCCATAACCTCTCCATTGTTTAGACTCCTATATATAAGATGGTTGAGTACATATTAGGTCATGATTAAGATGTTCGGATTAATTAGATCACCTTTCCTCATGCCATCAGTATCCTTGAAGAAACCATATGACTTTCGCATCAAAGAGACCAGCATCTATAGAGAAGTGACACATCTGAAAATAAGATCAATATTCTCTAAGAAAAAGTACAAAACATCCAACACACTATTGATGAATCCCTTCCCCACATGGTCATAATATTTGTTTATATCCAAATTGATATCATTGTTGGATTCATGGGTATTGTGGTTAATTTCTCTTTTCATTCCTTGAGCAAGAGCGATGGCCCCTTAGATCAAGAAACCGTTCACAAAATCATGATTCTCCAAATAAATCCATCATTGAAATTGGAAGGACAACATCGCAATGATGTTGGTAGATATGATCTTAGATGGGAAGTTTGACATACTTACTAGTCTGTATTGCATGATTGAGGAGGGGTTCTTGTTTTTAGGGAAATGAACCATGGTGGTGGCACATAAAACCCTCGGTAGACTACATAAATTTTAGAATTCCAGGATATCCATCATGATGTCTACCATAACCACATCCCATGAAGTTCTGTAAAAAGAACCGAGGAATTGATCTGGTCCCAGGCCACTCTCTGGATGGAAGTTCATTATATTGTTATCGATCTGATTTTTGTCTGGCATGGTTCTCATCCGTTCATTTTCATGATCGAAAATACTCTTAGGAATGAAATAAAATATCCCATTATCCCCTCTTGTATACCCATTAGGAATCCGGGAGTTAGGGATGACTAGAAGGACCTTGAAGAAATTTTTTTCAAAGTTCCCCACATTGACTCTGACGTCCAGATAGTAGCCAAATTCCAGAAGGATATTAGGATTGAAAGTCCTCTTCCTTTCCTTGATGCATGCATTGAAATACACAGTGTTCCTGTTTCTCTCTCTAAGAAATTTAGTCCATGAATCTTTACTTGACAACAATTCTTGGTGTATTAGAATTTCCACCGCCGCTTCCTTCCTCTAAGAAAGTTCCTCAAAAGTTTAGTCGTACATTATTTCTTCCATCCTCAACTCGAGGCTTTCCACCTCCTTCGTGGTATCATTTAGGACATTTAACTATGGGGATTTCCTTCTTCCATGTTTGAATATGTCGTTTGAGGTGCTTCAGTTTCTCATGAATGAAAACCCATATGTGATATTGTAAGGACTTGTTCCATGTCCCATGAACGATGTCCTGATACCTTGGGAATTTAACCCACTTTTGGTAGAAATAAAATTGTTCCCAATAGTTCTAACCAGATGATATGGAATCCAAAAATGGATATTGGACAGATATCCCTCATACTAAATAGCTCACCATGGTGTTAGAGAACATAGTCGTCACTTTCATGTTGTCCACACACATATCCTACCGACTCCATGAGTCATTGGGCCCAGAAAATTGTTGCACCACGTGAAACAGTCACCTAAGAATCTATAATAGATGAAGAATTTCCTAGCCATGAACTAATAAAAATTCAAACTAGATTTCCACTAGGAATGGACTATTCCATTCCTTTCATCAGGACAAGAAACCACATTGAAATCACCACCAAAAAACCATTGATGGTTGATGGGATTGAAAGCATCTAACTAAATCCATAATGTTTCCCTTTGGTGAGGTTCCCAACATATATACACAACTAACATGAAGAAGTATTTTTCACCTTTTGTAACCCTATAAGTGATGAATTGATTACCAGTATAGACCAGATCAATAGAGTAGTCCTTGTACCAAAAAATCCAAATGTTCCTGTTAGAGGAGTCGGCAAGTTGGGATCTCTGCAACCTGATCTTCTAGAAATAATATCTTATTATTATAGGGTTCTTCTTATCCTCAATGGTGGATACATCTTCATAATTGTGTTTTCTCAATGTAAAGGGGTGAATGTCAGAGTTTACTCGGTCACCCAGGCTCCGAACATTCCAAAAGAGAACAGAAATCATTGAAAATAGAGGGCCCTGTCTTTGGCTCTAGAGTTAGTGGCCTTCTTGAAATGGGATGTTTTTTTATCCATTATGTTCATTAATATTAAACATGTTCATTATCTTTCTAGTTTGGGAAACTCTTAAATAGTGGGAGAAACAAAAATATGGGGACATGTGTTGGGAAGGAATTGGTGTTTTGGAGTAGAAGAGAGAGTTCTATCTATGTCATTGGAACTAAGGATGACTGTATATGGTGTCTGATCTAGCTCCGGGGCTGTAGTAGCAGGAAACTCAACTGAGGGGGTCCAAACAAAGTAAAAAACATCACTAATAGAGTAAGGAAGAACTTTAAGAGGGGGATGCAGGGCCATGAATATTGAGAGATTGGGTAGATAGTCTAGCATGCGCTCCTCTAGGCTTAATCCTTTTAGGAACTTGAAAAAAGATAGTGGGGGTATGGCCATCCCAACCTGGTATACATGCACTCCTTTTGAGAGGTATGAGACTATATCCTGGCTGGATTCCACAACTTATTAGATGAGAGGTAAATAACTTCGAACCATCCTAGAGGATCTGATATAGGCACCTTCCCTAAAGTGTCACAAAAAACCTAACCTTCCATTTGTGGCACTTATAGAGGTGGATAACTGGATGAGGCCGTCTTCTTACCTCTATGGTGAGACCATGGGAGGATTTCTCTAGTCATTTTTTCCATGTCTTTTACAAACCAATGGACAGTGTCCCTGTAGAGGGCAGTGGGAGTCAAACCTAGGGAAGACTGGGTAAAATATCTCATGAATCCAACAAAAGGCATCCAGAACCTAGAACAAGAGATTTGTTGGAAAAGGACGAGACATGTCCATATCCACACATAATCAAGCTACCATTATGTCAACATAGCTTGAGGTTCTGACATTATATCACATAAAAACTTCAAGGGTGTTTCCTATCACTTTCAAAAACCCACCATTCTGAAAAGGGAGTTAAATCCCTGGGAGGTCGAACAAAACAATAGCTTGAGGATTTTCCATACCTCTATTAATATCAAGGGACCCACGAGATAAGATAAAAAGCCTTCTCAAAAAGAATCAGGGGACCTTACACTACATATGTAGGAATTATTCCTCTGAGCACATGTTAAGGAACAAATAATTATAGTGAATGACTGAGATTTAGACTGAGAAATGGAGTCACTGGGTTTGGATGAAGCACTATAACACCAAAAGGGGGTTTCATATAACCAAAGCAAGAAACCAAGGACCACTTCAAGAATGGCTCCGCCTCAGCAAAGGCCATCACCGGAAAATCCAGGGATAAGAATCCATCTTCTCATGAAGACTTAGCGGGTGGAAAAAAAACTACTTGGAAGCATGAAAGGGGAGTGACATAGAGTGATCCACAAAAAATATCCTTGAACTCTCCTTAATGAGGGCGTAAAAGAGTATTCAATGACCACATGATACAGAGGAAGAATAGGGAGTGAGGGATATGTATTTTGTATGAGCAGGAGGGAAGCTCCCTCCGAAGGCCATATTCTTGTCTCCTAGGCCAGAGGTTAGGGGATGGATGCCATAGAGGCAGAAGGCACGGACATGTGCGTTGGGAAGAAAACGAAGAGATTCCTTGAAAGGATGAAACGGTCATAAAATTTGAAAAATCCAGCAGCTCATTAGATGAATTCTCACTGGAAGAAGAAGCCATTATTACTATCATTCAATTATGTACAAAAGACTATCAACCCATCATTTGTAAAAATATAGCATCCATAAGAAGGTAAATAATTTGTCCTAAAAAGATCCTAAAGCTCACTTTAGACCATAATAGGATTTATAAACTTCCATACATATCATTCATCCTTTCTAAAAACAAAACCCCATGTTAGTTCAATATAAATTTCATTATAAAGTTCCTATTATGAAATTCTATTTTCACATCCATCCAATGATAAAATTATATCACCATTGGGATGAAATTATAAGAAATATTCTTATTATTTATACCCTTGTAAACAGTTAAATAATTTCATGAAAAAAAATCCCTTAAATGTATGAGTAACCTTTTCATGGAAATAGTTATTTGTTTCTTACCACTTCATTTTTGTAATTCCACTTGTTCTAGAACACCCATTATGTACTACAATATTTTTTCCAATTTTTTTCATGTATGAGTTCCCATGTATCATTATTCTCAATCAAATTAGACTCTTCATTCAAATAATGAACTCATTATGTATGTTTAAAAACTTCTTTCACATCATTATACTAGTCAATTGAATATAAATATGGTTGTGTAACAAATTTTTTTGTTTCTTGTTGTCATTACATTTTGTTATTTATCACCAATATTGTTTTTAACATCCACTTTTTCATTAGAATTATATGAAATATTCAATATTCATCCTCGTGACTTGATATTTCTGAACCATATTCTTCTTCTTGATTTGTATTACAATTATTTTCATTATTATAAGATTTCTTAACAAATATTTTTTCAACCACTTCATATTCCTTATCAGTATGTTTTTGTTACATGTCTTCTCCAAATGTTTTAAAAACATTGAAATAAATAGATTAATATAATATTATTATTTTTTTAAATAATCTATATCATATTCTCTCTAGAGAATATCCATGAAGGATTCCATTTTCACCTATATGATCAAACATTAAATGGTTTCTTCCTTTTTTTATTATGCATGGATTACCAAAAATCATAATAGCTTCAACTTGATGTTTTATCATAGAACATTTCATAGTTATTAAGATTGGAACATGGCATGTCGATGCATCTATTCTTAATAAAAATATTGGTACTCACTGATTTACATAAAAAGTAAACGTGAAGTCCACATTCATGAAACATAATACATCCCATTGCAACCAAACTTATTTTATTACTTTTAGAAACACTTTTATGTTTTCGTATGTTTGTGTACTATACTCATGAAAAATTCCATGCTATATAGATAACTATTTAAACCATTATTCTTTTATTGAAAACATTTTCAGTTCGTAAAAACATCATAGAATAAAAAAATAAATTCTTAGAACTTCTTCAGAAACATTAAAAAATAATTACAGAATCAGAACTATGTTTTAAATAAATTGCATAAGTATTTTTTGTAAATTAATCGATGAAATAATTGAAGTACATATCTCCATGAGTCGATTATTTTATAAATAGACGAAATATATCAAAATGTATCAGTTTTATGGGTTGAGTTTAATGAATATCAAATTTATTATTCAAAGATCTTGTAACCATTCCTTTATAATTTTTTTTTCAACAAAAATCTCTTCTTCTTGATATATCTATAATACCAAATATAGTATGATGATTTGGAAACACTCTTAGGATTCTCTAAAACATATTCCCCATACATTTATGCCACAAAAAAGTATCTTCCATTAGATATATGTAACAATAGTTTTGAACTTCACCAAATTGGAACAAGTTGGATTTTATGTTTTGGTCACTTGTAATAATATTTCAATATTTTTCTATTTTAACTTAGAATCATTTTTTATAATAACATGATTATTTTTCGTCATCAAAAAGTTATGATACAAATAGATATTTTTATTATAGATCATATATAATAAATTATCTTGGATTTCAACATTCTTCCCCAATGATGGATGATCCCACACAATTATTTCTTAGAGATTCATAATTTCCAAATTTCACTATTACTTTATTGAAATATATAAAATTATTCAATAGTTTCAATTATACTATCACCTGATTAGAACACCCACATTCCACGTTCTAGGGTTATTATCCTCTTTTATCTTTTGAGAGTGCTTTCTACAATAGAATATTTTTATTTCAACTTACCATTTTTTACATCCAGCTATATAAGATTGTTTTGGATATTTTTTTGTTCCAATAACAAAAAATTAGAACAATTTTCTATTTTTACAGGTTAATAACATATTTAAAATATATTTTTCAAAGGATGTAATATATTTTTAACTTTAAAGGAATATTTAAATTGTTTCCTCATTCCATTTTCATCATATTTATTTATTTTAGAGGATATATCTACCTTGATTTTTTTTACATGTCTTAGGAAAACTGTACTATTATTGATTGAATAAAAAATTATTAATTGTATGACCAAATCCCCACCAATAGTTACATTACCTATTAAGGGAATAATTCTAACCTTAACTTTCATATTGTATGAAGTTCTGAACATGTTTCTTAGAAACCTTTTTATATTTTACATTTGAACATTATTTTACCCCAAGATTTTTGTTATCAGTTTCAGACTTACTCTTTTACCCAGATTTCTTTTTAGGCTAATTAAAATTGGAAATAGTAGAAAAATTTTCAAACACATAATTTTTAGAAACTTCTTATTTCTCTAATTTTTTTTCACATATATAAATTTTCTATATTTTTTCTTCTTAGAAACATCTGCATCATTATTTTAAAATTTTGAAGGAATACTTTGATTGTTTTCATGTTCGACCATTCCAAAACATTCACATTATATAGAGATAAAATTATTTAATCTTGTAACTCATTGCCTAGGTTTATAATTTTTTCATGAATCAGTTAAAACACTTCTCTTTTTTCCATCAAATTAACATTAATATGTTCGGTCTGGTTCCTTTTGTTCTAATGATATTTTTTTGAACAA
The DNA here is from genome assembly GCA_963277665.1 of Viscum album. Classification (NCBI taxonomy): domain Eukaryota; kingdom Viridiplantae; phylum Streptophyta; class Magnoliopsida; order Santalales; family Viscaceae; genus Viscum; species Viscum album. The sequence continues at coordinate 707,738,822 of OY728129.1, forward strand.
ATAAATTTATTTGAGAAAATTAAATTTCTCTTCAGGAGGAAATTCTTAAATGATTGTTGTAGGAAATTCCTTCTTCATCTTCTGGATTTCTATTTCTTGGCTTACTATCTTTCTCAGATATACTTTCAATTGTCTCTATAGGTGAAACTATGTATTGGTATATTATTATTCAAACCTACATCATCCAAATACATCATCATTAATGTTTTCAATGAAATTATATTCTTCGTCCAACTCAATAATCATTTATATTTAACTTCACTAACATTATGTGGAATCTTTTATTACAAATATATTCTCCTATTGGAATTGGGGATAATTTTGTTCTTTCCATTTGAAAAGGAGTTAGACTTATCACCATGTTTATTCCATGACTTTCTAGAATTTATAACATATTCATCACTATCATCTTGAATCTTTCTTTGGGTGAAGTTTTCAACAAATTTTCTAATGGATCTACCTTCAAAACATTTACAGGGAAGTTTACCTTTATACATTATTGTACAAAATTTAACATTTTTTTTAAAAATGGATAAAAATAATCCATATTATAACATGCCTCATTTTAATATTTATAATCACAAGGTGGTTCCTCTTAAAGAAATATATTAGTATTTTTTAGCATGGAATCCATGATGTACATTTCTATATCAACTTTTTGTTTTTTCCATTCATCACATTCTCGATAGTCATTTCATAAGTAATGATACCATTGTTTAGGTAATCCAAAGAGATAGTTTTTAGATCTATATCCTCCAAATATGATGCTTTGTCATCAATATTATAACATATAATTATTAAGATCATCTCAACCATTGTTAAGTAATTTACATTTACCCAATGAAAACTTATGCTGATGAAAATATCATTCACCCATGTAAATATGTCATCGAGAGATTCATAGTAGGCCTTATTTAGATCTATATACATATGCTTACACATTTTTAGATTTTCATTCATTACATTTGTATTAAATTCATAAAATTTCCTCAATGTTTCCAGATATCATTTGTAGTACAAAATCCTTTCACTCGTAGAAACTAAATTTTATTATGTAATGAGAGAAGTGAATTATTTTTCATTCCATCATTCTCAATATTCTTCTTATCCAAAAATTAAGGAACAAAATTTTAATCAATAAGAGGAAATATATCCATAGATACTTCCAGATCATCATATTGAAGAGACAACAGAAATAAAAACATTCTATCTTTTCAAATATGATATTTCATACAATAAAAGACTGGGATCCCTTTAATTTTTCCAAAACTCAGATTCTCCATAACAAATTATCTTAAAAATAATCAAATAGTAAATGATGGGAACAGTCTCTATGATAAAAATTTACAAATACCAACCATGATAAATATATCAATTAGAGGGGGAGGTGTTGAATAAGTGATATATTTTTCATTTCATTATCATTTATTTTAAAATAACCATTACATCACATTAAATATATATCACATTAATTTGAAAAATAACACATCCACAAGAAACATATTAATTATAATGTTTACTACTCAAAAATCTTATCCACCATTTGGTATGTTTTGAAAATAATTTAATACCACACAATCCATAAAAAAAGTTGTGTGTTGATAAAACAGGTGGTATATATATCATTACACATGTGTAGCTCTATGTTCAATACAAAGGTGTGTTTTCTTCTTTTATCATAATTGATGTAATATATATCTGTATAACAAGTTATGATACCTTTACTAGTTGGTTCAAAATAATTTATAGTGATTATTTATCAACATCCATTATAAAAACATCAAAATATAATTATTCTTTTTCTTACACAATAAAAATTAAAAACAAATTTAATGATCTTTGTTAATAATGCTTAGTTTGATGGCTCTGTCTAATTATTTAGTCTTATTTTTATTTCCAAAAATAGATATGAAATAATAATCTTAACAAAATTCCAAAACTGAAATGTATATTATACAATTTATAGTTCTAAAAAAAGTTCTTTTTGCAAGAATATGAATAGTTTTAACACTTAACAAAATTTCTTGAATATTGAATTTTCCCATCATTTCAGCTCTATATTTGACTTATTTAACACTTATATATTATTTTCAAAACATCTAAAATATTCTAAAAACATCATCCAACTAATGAATTATTGATACATATTTAGTCTGATGCCATGGTCATTTGTATTTTCATCATTATTAATAAAAAGTGTCAAAATTCATTTTCTCTCAACCAACTTCCACAAAAACAACGTTTAACTATTTGTATAGAACCTATTGAAATACAATTAAACCATATTAAAATGGTTGACTACATTTTTTATCATCATCCAGATGAATGATCTCTAAATTTAGTGCATGTATTGGTCCCAATAAGCTATGTTTTCTTATCTGCATTCCCAAACATTCCTTCCTTCAATTGGAAAGTGTGATACTTTGTCCAATGGACTGGTATTAGTAATAATTTATTTATTTTATACATTCAATCCTATTAATGATCCTCTATGATGTTTATTTTTGTGATCCCTAAAATCCAATTGAACAGACATTCTGATGGATTGGTCGATCGGTACATCGAAAAACCTTCAACTTCAGCAAATTCAACTCTCCTGGGATTTTTATTTTAGAAAAAATCATCTTCTAACATGAATTATTCATGAAATTTGTAACATATAGTTCAACGTAGTATCGTTTAATATAAAATTTAATGTTCTATGACATTCCACCCTTTCAACATCTTCTCACCCTTTACTTCAACAATCTTGGATCTGATGTTTCTCAAACATCTCATGATATTTGTTAATTAACGGAATATCAAAGAATCCCCAGATATTTTATGGAGGATTTATGACCCCAATATTATTTCTAAAACTAATCAAGACATTCATTCTAGACCTAACGTGACTCCAATGAACCCTTTCACCCAGAAAACATCATCATAAATTGATGAATTTAATTAATAATATTTCATCAGATCATGTAATTAATATAAATACTTTCATTCCTATAATCATATAAAAACCATAATGAGTAAGGTTATTTATTTTCATGAAAAAAAATAAAACATAAAGTGAAAAAATTATTTCATTATCGAGAAAACATCTTACTAAAAAATGATGTTTCAACAATAATAATGACAATGCATTTCCTACCTAATTATCCATTGAATAGATATAAAGAATTAATTAAAAATATTAATGTGTGTGGAATATATATATATATATATTCTATTTTTAGAATTCTATATAAACTAGATTCTATTATAGATCAACTCATGGGAAAACACTAACCAATAGAATATATACAACCATCTAATTTTTTTTACCACATCATATACTAGGATAATGTTACCATTTTATACATGGTAGGTCACAAGACATTAAAATTAGGAATTTATCTATGTTTCTTTTGGGATATACTTGGTTAATAATAACCATACAGGGTTATTATTTGTGTGGCGGTTCACTTGGAGGATTTGGGATGTGATGTTGGAGCAATTGATATTGTTTTATGATGCACCACATAGACTATATTCCATTAACCTTGGCATCCAGTATGGCCTAAAAATATTTTTTAATGTTATTTATTCTTAGTGACGACAAGGGTTCTATATTGTATGGTTGTTGTTCTATATCTGGAGGTGGATTAATTTGGAGTTATTTCAGTTGGATGAGTATCATCATAAAATAACCTTATTGATTGTGTATTGGGAAAGGTCCCAGATAATAGACTTGGGGTAGTAGCTAAATATATGAATCATGTTGGTCCTAAAACAATATTTTATGGGGTTTTATTTCTTATCAAATTTTGAAATTTGAATTGAATATTTGTTACTAGTTTGGGTGTTTGTTTGTATTATGGTTCTCTGATATATTTTTTAATAAAACTTTTTATTGCTAAATTTTAACCAAAATTTTCTTTATTGGAAAATAAAAATAAATATTATGAGAGTTTTATAGGTTTATGAATGTCTTGATCATTAATGTTAAATAATGTAATCTAGAACAATGAAGTATATTAATCTATGATTCCAATTAAATGATTCATTTTATAGAAGAAATCAATGGATAAGAAGTATATATTATAAAGATGATAACAAAAGGGATTACTTAAATATTATTGAAAAGTAAAGTTTGAGATAAAAATAGGCTGGGAATAATTTTTAAAATTTAAAGACATTACTGTTAGGAATGGATAGGTTGGTACATAAAAGGAAATAATATTTAAGGACTATATGTGTCAAAATTATTATAATGAGAAAAAGGATTCAACAAAAGAAGTAGATAAATCATGGTTCTAATTAAGGCATGATTGTACATCCATAATAGTTGGAATTAGTAAGGATGAGGATGTACAGGAAAATGAATTATTGTTTATTTAAACTTTATTTGAAAAGATTAATTCCAAACAAAATATGGAAAAATTTCAAATTCCATGATTTCTAAGTAAATTAATGTTTTTAAAATAAAAATGGAGGAATCATAATGAGTTCTAAAAAATATAGATCTCCAGTGAAATTTGTTTATGGTATAAGAAATATCAATCAACCATGTTTCTCGAACTAAGATGAAAAGGAAACCCACATTATTCCCATATATATTTTCATTTTTTTGATTATATAGGGGATTGAAGGTTATTGTAATCAAGGGTACAAAAAAATGTTAATTGAATTTTTTTGAAAACATTATAGCTAATAGAGATATCCATGGTGGGTTATTTTCATTGGAATAATGTTTCCTTTCCAAAAAACTTCATTTATTTTTGGAATTAGTAAAACATGTGGATAGTGTTCATACCATCAGGGGAGTTAAGGTTTAATAACTACAAGATATCATTATCTCATGAAAATAAAAAATTTCAGTAAGTTTTTTATGTCATATAAAAAATATTAATATTAAGTGACTTCCTCTTGATTGTAAATATATCATAGAGTTTACTTTACCTTCATTTTATTTCCTAATTTCATGATTTTATAGGTTAATGAACTACATGTTTGAAACTATAAGTAATGAGGTATATTTAATATATTTCATAATATTTTAAGCGAATATATAACATATATGTTTAGAGTGGAAAATATAAATACTTAATCACATAATACATGTTTCTTGAAAGTGGGGAAAACTTAGTTGGATTTTTTTTGTTCTTATACAACTTATGTGTTGAAGATTAAATTATTTTTTTGAATTGGAAAAAATGGAATACTTATATGTTTTTTATCACATGACAAAATTTTCGACAACTTTTATATAAAAATAATATCTCTTTTTATACACTATTAATTATAGAAGAGGACTTAAAAGTTAATTATTTCTTCATTTTCACCTTAGTAAATGTGATTTAATCGTTCTCCACAGAGAATAATGATTTACTTTCACATAGATGAAATAAACTACAGGGAAGAAGAGATTTAAATATGTGATTGGAACAGATGACTATAATGGAATTTTCTTATATAAAAATAATAATAAGGTGATAAATGTGACTTATTATTTATTATTATAATTTATATAGAAATAAAAATTATATTGGCTTTGAATTACTTAAGGTATTCAATAGTATGGAGAAACATCCAAAGGGGGAAATTGAAGATCCAAATGGATTATTATGATAATGATGATTTTATTTGTTATAAAATATTATGGTGGTAAATATTTTTAGATTTTGATAAAAGAACCATTTCTGTGAAACAGCTTAAGGAGCCCATGATCCTTGATGGATTTCATGGAATTAATATGATTTCAGAGCTAGTATTATGTCTAATGATTTTAAATATGAACATTAGCGGTGTTAATGACACGTGTTGATGGTTGAGGGAAGTAGTACTATCTATATGATATTTATAATATTTTTGAGAATCAATCCTTATATATTGAATTTATTATAGTATAAATTTTTTTATAGTGATAAAATTACAAATAGAATGAATATTTATAATAAGTTTAATGGAAAATAGTGAAACATGTGTCTAGGATATCCAAAAGCATACATCAAGAGAGTATATATGAAATATTTCCCAAGAGAAATCCTAGTTATACTATATATTTAATAAATATATGTACTTATGATATAGATTCTTGGTAAAATAGTTTCATAAGATAATTAATGGTTATATAATTTTTACTATCTAGAGGATGAAGTGTTCAGATGACAAAGTATTAGAATGAAAAACACTTTTTCAAAAGGGATAAAAATGTTGAAGTATTGAGACAAAATTTTATGTTTGAGTAACTTGGTAAGGAAAAAATTTGGCCCGTAAATATACTCCTACAATAAATAAATTATGGAAATAGTTGATGATATGACCATTTTTAGGTTTCATGATGTTATAGAATTAGAAGATTATTTCCGATGTAAAAACCTATAGTTTACTTTTCTACGTAATATTAAATAGTTTCTTTATTATAGTAATTTGAGAATCTTAGGCTTTAGATTGACCTATGAAATCCTAAAAGAAGATATAAAATGTAATATAAATAAATATATCTTATGCATTTTCTTTCATCATCATATACAGGGGAAAAATATAAAATGGGTAAGATGAAATTTAAAATGATGATGTTGAAGACCAAAAGAGAAATGTAATTTAAGAGAAATAATTTATGGATGTTTTAATATTTTCACTAAAAATCAAATTATGTTGTGAAAGTTTAGATATATAATAAGAATTGTGTTATGAGAGAACAAATATTTAGGAGTATACATATTTTAAGGGTAAATGTAGTTATCAAGGAATGTGCTTCAAGATGATAATTTTCTTTTGTCCATGAGATTAAATGAGGAGAAAATTCTATGTCATATGACAAGGATAATATATTTTCAGTTAGTGATTGGAAAATACATTAGACATATGGAACAATGCATTTGGATGATCAAGATCTACATCATATTATGATTAAATACATAAAAGAAACGTTTTATTAACCCAACTATTTTTATGGTAAACTATAAGTTATATATGAATGATTTATAGATTTAAAGAATTAAATGTGATGATTTTGGATTATTATTCATAGATAAAATATCACATATAATATATCTATATTCTAGATTGTGTTTGATGAAGCAATGTGGAATATTGTTAAAAAGTTCAATGTGAATATTTTTTTTTCAAACAAGATTTATCAAAATTATTAGATTAGGAATATTGATAAATAATAAATTCAAAAGTTGAAATTATAGAATTATAAATTATCAAAATACCATATTTAATATATTTTTTTATATTCCTATATGGGTATCAATAAAGTCAATATCATTATGAGTAGATTTTATGAGGTGAGGTTGATTTAGAGGATATACATAGTCTACCAATGAATTCAAGATTATATTTGTTGTAAATATGGTATTCTTATTGGTATGTTCTAGAAGATCTATTTAGTTCATGGTAGAAATGATTCTTTCCAATATCAACCAGATGATTAATTGATTCAAAAAATGGGTAGGAGAAACTAATGATGCTTATAGAGGTGAGTATAATTTATTTGGAATTATTTTAGTTTAGTGGGGAGGAAACAAATCCTTTGAGAACTAGTTGATACACCATAATATGATGTGCTTAATGGTATTTAGAATATTATTGACACATAATTTTTACTCCATCTATCAATGATTCAGAACATTTAGAAAGAAGAAAAGATGGTCATATATGATATTTATTGAGTTGGCATTCTAATAATTGAGAGAAAATTACATATTTTCATACTGTTTTATTTATAAATTCATTGTCTATGGAAGAGATACTATAATGAAATAAGATCTTACATAATTATGTAGTGAATCCTTATGGATTTTTGACTTCCTTGGTTAGGGTTTTTAGAAGACAAATTATCAAATAGATGGATATTTTTTAAATAACGCATTAAAAGATAGTAAAATATTTGGAGATTTTATTAGTTCAAGGATAATAATTTTCCAAGGGATAAGGATAATACCTTTGAATATAGAGTTTGTGTTGAATTAATAATCTGGCCAAAATTGTTTTAAATTAAATTCATTTTTAATAAATAATTTCCTCATTTTTAAATGTTGTTATAAGAATCAAATTCATTACATTTCAATTTATTATTTTGTACATATTTAAAATATATAATGTTTGACATATGAGACCATTAAGAATCAATAAAATTGAAAATATATACATTATAGAATGATCATTTCCCTTTTAATATATTAAGGGTTATGACAATGTCAAATTGACATATACTAAATAAGACATGGCCTTGACCAATTGGATTATATATATGAATACCATTTATTAGAGAATCAAAGGGAGATGGAACCACTATTATTTTACCTTTAACAAGACCAATAAGAGATTCAATATCATAAATTCAATTGAAACCTTTTACATGGGATGTCATTTAATTTTGTTATCACGAACAAAACCATTTCCGCCAGACCACTTAACGAATGTACAACCATAAAAATACCTACCAATATGGCATGTAATAGTGTAATAATGGGATATGTATCTAGATCATGGAAGTATGGTTTTTATATTTTAATTTTTAATAAAATAATGGTTAAATTATATATTCTCCTTATTAAAATATACCCAATATTATATTTGAGTTTAATAAAATTAATATTTCAAATAAACCAATGTTATATTTTTCATAAAAAACAGTTTCAATTAAAATTGAATTTTAGATAAATTAATATAATTTGAAATAAATTTCTTTTTTATGAAATATTATTAATATGTAATATTTTAAAAAAAATTGATAAAATAATTTAATGGCTTATAATGAAATTTTAATAAGGATTATAACATTTTTTGTGCTGTAAAAACTAGACTTTATAGTAATTATAGATTTTTATATAAAATTATTAATAACCATATTTGGAAAATTTGTTTAGTAAAATTATATAATTTTTTAAATCATCATTTCGAAAGTAACCAATTTTTAATTTTTTATAATATTTTTTAGTTAATCTAATTTTTGGATTGAAATTAAATACTTTATAGGATATGTATTGTTCAAAAGTTATGTAACAAATATTGTAAAAGGAAATAACGATCAAAATTAGTTTTCCCATTTGAAATAATCTGTTTCTTATTGTGATACTTCCATATCTTATAGGAATATTACATTATATATATGATAAACAACAAATTAGTTATACACTTAAGGATTTAAGGGGTTTGTATCTTTGGAAAATTTTGATCATACATATCTTATAAAAAAACCATTATTAAGAAACCATCTTCATTAACTACTAATATCTTACATTCCCCCTTGTACATGTTGTCACCTGAAGAAATACATCAAAGAAAATGATTTTCTAAAAGCCTAGTAAGAGGATGAATAAAAAACATAAATATATATAACATGGGTGGTCATAATCATTATCACACATCTTTAGTATAAGGTCATCATCATAATACAATGTGTAACACTTTATAATTGAATGGAATGCGTAAATTTATAAAAATCAAACATCATGTCATAGTGGTCAAATACCACATGTAGTTGTGAAGAAATATAGCATCATGTTTCTTCATAAAAAATGTGTATAATTAGAAAATCTATCTTGTGATCAATTCTATAATTTTTTTCATTAATAATACAAATTATCTCACGAGATACATCACATTTCCCAATTCATTGAAGAGATTTAAAATTATGATCCCACCCATCACATCATAATATTTACATTATTGTGCATGCCACATAAAATGTATAACAATTATCGTCATGAAAAAACACTTGGAATAGAATGAGTTACATAATATTTTGATAAAGAATAATTTAATGAATAAAATATGTGTGTCCCACAAAGAATAATCTAAAACTTATTTTTAGTAGCCCTGGTTTGAGGTATGTGGAATTTTTTTATGGACTTTTATGTGTTAAAAGTTCATGGGATGAGTTGGGATGAGGTTGGGAGAGTTTAGAATGGTTTTGGATGAGTTTGGAGGCTTTTAAAGGGTTGCACAGTTTGAGTACGGTTAGTGGAAACCAATTGGGTCTCCAGGGAACTGTGCAAGGGAGACTGTATGCTTCACACAACTTGCGCACGGTTTTCCGAACCGTCTAAGAAACCGTGCAGACCCTTGCTCCTGAGTTAGTGGCGTGCACACGGTTAGCGCACGGTTTTCCAAACTGTGCGGGCTAACCGTGCGGCCAATTAAAAATAGGGTTTTAAAAATCATGCCAACTCGGGCATGCCTCATTCCTCTCCAATATTAATCCCACTCGAGCCTCACTCAGTATTTTGGGTTCTCAATGGTTAAGGGTGCTCTCCCACTCGATTTGGAAGTGTTTTGAAGAGTTTTCTTGAAAGATTGAAGTTGGTTTCTCCCAGGTAATCTCTCCTATTATTTCTCTTGTGTTCGTTTCTAGATCTACTAAATTATCTTTCTTGTTTTTATATATCTACATTAGTTATGTGTATATGTAGGGTTGTGGTTTCTTTGGATGTTAATATTTGTGGATGTTAGGGAATGGAATCTAGAGAGGCTTCGATGGTGCATTTTCCAGATTTGAGGCATAGTTGTTCATGGGTCGATTTCTCAGGAACCCTAAAGGTAGGTGTCTTCTCTATCGACTCAACTTGGTAAGAACTAGTGGTTCCTTGTTACAATTAATTGTTGTGCTGAAAATTAGTTGTGAATTGTTATGTGAAATTGGTTGGAAATCCTTTCGGGGTGTTTTGGGAAAAAGTGGTTTTATGGTGAAATGTTATTGTTGTGGATTTTAAAATGGATATTTTAAAATGGATTGTTGATATTGTTTTGAAAAAATGGTTGATGAAAAATGGTTTTCAATAAAGATGTTTTTATTGAAATGTAATTTGGCATGGAAAATGGTTTTCAATAAATGGGATATTTATTTAAGTGGATTGATATGAAAAGGAATTGGTTGATTGCATGTTGTTGTGACCTTGGTGGGTTTTTTAATGGTTTGGTTTGATTGAAATGTTGTATTGAAGTGGGCGTGAAGTATCACAATAAAAAGGGGATGGATAGTTGTCGGATGAACTAGCATATGAGTAGTGGTCGGGAAGTACCACTAGTTGTGAATGGGTGAACGGGTTGGGATGAAGTCCCGCCATTTTGATTGTTTTGCTGTGAATCGGTGAACGGGTGGGGAGGAAGTCCCACCATTTTGGTTTTTTGTTGTGCATTTCTTTTCAAGATGGAAGGTGTTGTGATAATGTGTAAATGATGAGATAGCTTGTGGCATGTTTGGTTGGATTTCCCTTGGTTTCTTGGTTTGGGTGTGACGGCTAGGTAAGGGCATGTTTGGCTTATTATAATGGTTTCACATGTGATTTAATTTATATAAATTGTTTTATATAAATTTTATAATGGTTTTATCCTAGTTGCTTGTGTAAGGAAGCCATTTGGGGAAATTCTACTATGTTTTAGTACTCACCCCCTTCTTTGGAATATTGGTGTCTTTGAAGATATTGTGGACCGTGACATAGGAAAAAGGTAAGGAATTACACTCCTTTAGTGGATCATTGTGATCCCTTGGAGGAGCTTGGAGCATGGATCTTGGTGTGGAGCTGTGGCGGTGTTATGGCTTGTGCGGTGTTTGGTTGTCTTGTTTCCGCAGTGTACTTTGATGTAGTGTGGAAATGTCTGGTTGTATTGGTTTTGAGTTGTGTTGTGGAACAACATGGCTTTCTTTTGGTAATGCTTGGTTGGGTAATTTATTTGAAATGCATCATATAGTGGCTGTTAGTGGATGGTTTGGTTAGTTTTGTCTTAAGGGAAAGTCGTTCCCCAACTTGATCATAAAGCCATCGGCAATTATTTCCTGCCTTTGCCATCATGGGAATGTCTCTTAAGGCCAAGTATCCCTCATCTCCATCTCAAGACAATGAGATAGGGGCGGTGTGTTACAAGTGGTATATGTTTGTTCGGTCCTTTGGAGTTGATTCTCAGATTTGGTGTTGACATTCTTTGTGTTACATTCATTAAGTCGGGGTGGTATAAAGTCATTGGAATGTCGGAACATGGAATGTATAGCATAAAAAGACATAGCTAACCATTTTATACTGAAATTCAAGTTACCAGGGAGTTGGGTACATAAGTGTTTTGTAGACACTTATAGGCATTTAATATCTCATTGTCGTGGGTGTAGCCAATGAGATGAGTTCGACATGCATGGTAGAAATGACTTCCCACTAAGATACATATTTAATTGGGGTATAATGATCGATGGGATGAATTGATAAATGGTTTTTGTGTGAAACGGTAATGTAAATAAATATGTTATTTTGAAAATGGTATGATTTTCAAAATGGTGAAACATAGCACATGTAGAATTGGGTGGAAAGCCTTGTTGTGATAGTGTTGTGTAATGTAACTTGAAATGGGATTTCATGATGTCTACAAAAGTGAGACTCAAGTTTGTTTGTATTCGGTTTATAGAAATGACACCGGGTAGGCGTTATAGAGACCAACTAGAGGAGGCTGCTGAGAATGTCATAGCACTTGAACCTCAGGTGAACCAGCAGCTATTGCAAAGCATAGTACAAGCTTTCCAAGCCGTGGAAAGTGGGAATAAAGTTGATGAACCAAGGCATGTGGATCATGTGGTTCAATTTCAAAAGTAGAATCCACACATCTTCAGGGGTGATTTAGAGCCGGTGAGGGTAGAAGAACTGTTGAATATAATGAACAAGATCTTCGATTCATGGGAATTCTAGTAGAGATGAAAGTGAAGTTGGCCACGTATATTTTGGATGATCTTTCCCTTTACTGGTAGGAGTTGGTAGTCCATGATGGGTGGACCAGGGTATGATGTGGGAAGTCCTTGAAGAATTTTTTACCAAACAATTCTACCCACATATGTTTAGAATTCAGCCTATGACTGATTTCTTCAATTTGAAGAAAGAACTTATGTCTGTGATTGAGTATTTAACTAATTTTATGAACATAGTCCGGTTTGCACATGAGGTCGCGGGTAGCACGTAGTTGAAGGTAAATATCATTGAAGAGGGGTTAAGGTAAGAAATTATTTCAAATAAAGCGGTGATGTGTATAGATGATTACACAGAGATGGTGAATAGAGCCTCGGTGGCTGAGCGAGATCTGTTGGGTGCTCCGGAAGGAGGAAGCATGGTGGTACCCATGGGGAATAGTGGAAACTCTAACACTATGTTCAGGCGATGGAGGGACACTTATTCCCAGGGTTGGAATATGGCATATAATCTGACAGCAGGATTAGTAAATATTCTTCTGAATCCCCATAGCAAGATGGGATGTTTTTAATGTGGTTCTATGAGCAACATCAAGTGAGATTGAACAACACAACCTTGAGCATGTCATAATATTAAGCATATGGGGAATCTACAACGTTATTATCGGAATGCTCCAAGGTCGGGTGCGCGTGACACTCCTCAGGGATCGCAGACACCGTATGCTTTGACGGGACGGGGACAACATCACATCCCTCGTCAGCAGAGTAAAGTGGGTCATGGCGATTCTCGGAATACCATGACACCTCAGCAGAGCAATAAAGAGCAGAGTGTGGAAAGAAAACATGTGTTCGGAGATGAGTAGGTTATGGTGGATGATCAGTCATATAAGGCCCCGGCCTTAAACCATAGTTAATATTGAATTAAATGAATAATTCACATTGAGGATATTTTCAGGTTTAGAGTTTTAGAGAATTAGGACATAACTATTACATCTCAAAAGATTACAAAGTAGTCCCTTATACTAAATTTCCATAAAATAAAAACTCTTAAAAAGAAACACGTCTAATTCCATGTATTAGATAGCATGACTTTCCGTTGATCCCATCATTGACACTATTCCACATTAAGTCTGGTGAAAATCATTTCAAAAAAACCAGGGGTGAGCATAAAAAGCTCACCAAGGGATACCCAAAGAATGAAAACTATTAGTTTTTTTCAAAGCAACAAGTAAACCATATATACTTTATCAAAGTAATACGTTTCACCTTTAAGAAGTAGTAAAAACTCTTCACTGAATAAAATATCATTACTCGCCCTTTTGTAACCAAAAGATTACCATAAAACCCATATAAAGAACACATAACATATAAAAGTAACGTTGGACATAAACATACTTAAATGGAATAACCATACGGTCGACATCCACACATACTTAATGGAATAGCCATATGACCGACCTCCATACCCAATGCATTGGAGGTTATAACATAACCACCCGTCCTGGTATTCACGGCACCACCCGTCATATGGTTTATTACGTAACCACCAATAAAATTTCCAAGTAACATCATTACACATAAAATATTGAAAATATAAACATTTCAATAAGAACATTTCATTTTCAATCACAATAAGTAATTCCAAGATATTGAATTAAGCAATCCATTTTCAAAAACCATTTAAAAGAGATTTTTGAATCAAAGTGTCCCATGCCACTTTGATGCTTTTAATGGTATTATAATTTTAAAACATTAATGTCCATATAAATAAATACTGAAAACCATTATGAAAACGTGGACATTAAATATAAAGATGTAGAATAATGAATCTTTAAAACATTTAAAATGATATTTTTTTTACAGAGTTTTTAAAAAAATGAGAGACTCTTGAATAAAAATAATTGTGGAATAACATGTAATCCGAGATTTATAATATCATGAGAATAAAGGGATTCATGATATAATTTTTCAAAGGACAGTATACACACCATATAAGAGTGAATTGGTGCATAACATCAATGAAGTCTCAATGGAAAAGTAAATTGAGATGAAATCCATTATAAAATGGTATCTTTAAATTAAGGATAAATCTATCACATAATTATGTGTGAGAAATATAAATACACCCAATATAAGTGGATATAATGTGTGAAACAATAAGAGGTAATTCACACATAATCTTGGAAAAACAAAACCAATGACATAGATATTTAACTCAATGAAATGATATTGAGTTATGATTTCCCATACAAGTTCGTAAGAATTAATCAATCAGATGATTATGTGTAGAAATAATATATCCACAAAAAGGTTTTTGGAAATTACAACATAGAAATTCCACACATAATCTTGGCATAAAAAATCAAGAAGTAGAGGTTCAACCCAAAGAATTGAAAGTGGGTTAAGAAGTTCC
The DNA here is from genome assembly GCA_963277665.1 of Viscum album. Classification (NCBI taxonomy): domain Eukaryota; kingdom Viridiplantae; phylum Streptophyta; class Magnoliopsida; order Santalales; family Viscaceae; genus Viscum; species Viscum album. The sequence continues at coordinate 707,753,881 of OY728129.1, forward strand.
CTTACAGAAATCTGACAGCCTAACGACGTCACTTTAAAATTCAGAAAATGAGTTAATGAGAGAGAAAACGGTATCTCATCACTTGGACATAAAATTTACATAAATAAGGATATAGAAGAACATATCCCAACATAATAATATGTGAATTAACAGACATAACAAATGAATTTTTTTAAAAAGAGGAGGGTGAAAGATCCCTTTACCGAGTTGGGTAACATTCGTAACGTACACCCCATGGAATAACGGTCATTCAATGAAGATGTAAATACCCATAAATGAAATTAAACTACACAAAGTGTATAATAATGGGAAGTACATACACCACTCAAATAAAATAGTGTCAAATGTAGCATAAATTTCATGGAAATAAAATTGAGATGAAAAATACCTTACAATAACTCGGTAGCCTAACGGCGCCACTTAAAACTTCCAAAAATGGATTTATGAGATCAAATATGGTCTCCCATAATATGAACATAAAAATTAAAGTATGAGGAATATAAAATAGCATCCCCAAACATAATAAAGATGGGATTAAGAGAAATGACATAAAAGAGAGTACTTAAAAAGAAAGAGAGAGGTTGTATCCCTTACCTTGGGTACGACCTGACTCGATCATTCTTTAACGTCCTGAATAATAAACATGAGTTATTTTCTACGTGCTTAATAACCTTTTTCAAGTTCATTATTACTTTTATATTACTTATTACCATGTTATAAACATTATTTAATCATTTATGTTAATAATGTTTGTTTTGTCGACATATGGTTCTTAAGTCGAAAGTGGACTTCCTACAATTACATGTTGTTTTTGTGGTCAAAGGTTCATTATATCCATAATTATATTCATGATTTGGATATCATATATATCATATATATCCATAATATACAAGTATTTACAATATTACATAATCATTTAGAGGTATGAAATGAAATGCACCGTTCATGGAGACGGTAAGCCATACGTACACATGAACGCTACATTCATTTATATGTCATATTAATGGAATTAAAACCAAATGAGAGGTATGTATATTTTAATTATAGAATTATATTCATCATTTATATGTAACATACATCATATATAATAACTTTAAATCCATCCTTTATACATCCCACATATGGAATTAACGAATCAAATCACTTTGAGGGGGTGGTAGTCCGCACTTCCTAAAATGAAATTATCGTGTTTACCCCCAATGGAAACCATAAAGGTATGACACAAAATAAAAATACTTAAGCTTAAGTAAAACATAAACATATTATATTTCATATATAATTATAGTGTCATCTTAATGGCCACCTTTGAGGGTGTTAAAAGAATATTGAACAATCATCGTTTCGTGAGGCAGAAATTCACCATCCACAGAAACAGTATGTTCGTTAACCATTTGATGTAGGTGTGTGTAAGTGTAGCTCGAATGATTCTTATAACAACATAATATTATATTGAAGATATTTCAGTTGTTACAAAATAAATTAATTAAAAGAGTTTATGGGGTTGGATAAGCAAAATAAAACAAAAGAACACAAGTGAAGACATTACCTTAAAATCGGGTAACTCTTTTTGATTTTAGCTCAAAGGATTCCTTGGGAAGATTTCGGCCCAAAGTGAGGCTTCTAAGAGTAATATAGGGATTTTTAGAGACAAAAATGGGCATAGCTTGGCCAAACCAAAGGCTTGAGAGGTGTGGGTAAGGTGAGAGTGGTGGGGGCCTTTAATAAGAGGAGAGGAGGGGCACTCTTGGAAAGTTACAAAATGTTACATTATTTTCAAATGAGTTTCAGATGTTAAAGGTCCCACATTGATGTATTTCTAGGATAATGTGGTAAGGGTTCGAAATCCACCAATCCAATAGGTTTGTGACAAGTTTAAGACTTATATTTTACCCTATCTTCCCATTTTATTTAAATCGTTAAATAATGAGGTAATCGCTGCATCATCATGATGTCATAAATAATTTAATTTAGTTAATGTCTAAAAATTATAAAAAAGAAACTATGATGTAGGATATCTGTTTAGATTTACAGTTAATATTTATAGTCAAAAATCTGACTTGTATAACGCCATATAACAATTGTTTTAGGAAAACAACACATGATTGTGACATTTTAATTTTAACATTAAATAAAAAAGTATTAATGTCATTTTCCAATCAATGTGGCTCCATGGGGTCCCCATGTTGACCCATGGATTTTTTTGGTCGTTCATGACACATAAAATGATGGTAGGACATGTGTCTAGGTCATTTCATATTATTAAAACATTATTTTTACCTTGAATTACACTAATTACCTCTAATCGCGATTAAAAACTTAAAAGTTACTATTCACCAAAAAAAATTATTTTAATCCCATTGAACCACATTTTACATATTAATGAAAAACATTTATGTTGGATTTTTTAAATTCAAATCACAGAAGTGGTTAACATTCATTTAAACGAAAATCAGTTTTTAAACTACCACTTAGTGGTTTCACTCTTCATCGAAAATTGATGTTTTTCAGAAAAATACCAAAAATTCACCCTAAATATATTTGATATTCTGAATTCAAAAATGATGTCTATTTTAAAAAATTCAAAAAATATAATTTACATTAATTAATTTAATAATTAATTCCCGCTGTAAGAGCAAATAGCGTTTTTTTAAACAATAAGTATCAAAATATTGACACTAGTTTAAGTCCAATTTCAAGATGAAATTGATTCCTAAAACCACTATTGGATTAAATGGAAAAAATATATTATAATTTCACTTTAAAACCAAATCAAACAATAATCTATTAATATAAATAAATTAGATTAAAAAGTGGTTTTGAATTAAAATACAACATTTTTCATTATTCATTAAAAAATAAACTTTATCGGGAAAATACAAAAAAATTACACAGAGTAAATTTTGATGTCCCAATTCTAAAGAAGAATTTTATTTTTTCAAAAATTACACACAAAAATTTCAAAAAGTGGATTTAAAAGAGGTTCTCCATCAAAAGGCGTTTAATAGACCTTTTAATGAATATTAGAACATTTATGCTTAAAAATAGGATTCATTTGCATTTTAAGCCTCCAACAGTTATTGGATAAAACTAAAAATATTTGACAAACATATATAATCATTTTGTAGTTAGTTCTTTTCATTCCCGCCATTACAATGGCTAGGCGTTAACTACCTTTGAAAATAATATTATTTTATTATTAGAGTGCAATGTAAGATTTCAAAGAAACTCGTTGTTGCGTATTGGGTATTCCCTTGAGCATAGAATTCCATTTAAAGTAATATTAATATTTTATTCAAAAATATGGATAAATATAAAAATGTCATATTATTTATTTACCTGGGGTGTTACATCCTTCCCCCCTTTTGGTAATTGCGTCCTCGCAATTTTAAAATTGGGCTTGGATGCTTCATTTAAAATCCCACATCGGAACAAGAGTCAGTAAAACTATTGCTTTAAAAGAATGAGAGAGAAGTACAAATGTCACCCGAGTTAACCCATACTTGGATTCCAAGTATGAAAATATGGATATGGAAGAAAAAACAAAGGTTCATGTTCTGTGGGAGTGTGATAGAAAACATGTTTAGGAGAAAGTTATCCACCCGAAAATCACAAACATGTGATGGGTTAAACGATATTAGATTCCCCAGTAGGAAAAGTTAATAGACATCATTTTTGTTTTAAGTTACTTTTTATTGATGAATTTATTCATAAGGAAACATAATTACTTATCATTTTGACTTTCAAATTTTATTAGATTTCATACACAAACTCATATTTTCTCCAAAAGACGAGTATTTAGAAAGACTTGTACACATTAAGAGTATTATAATAAACATCTAGAGAATCAATTAATCCACAAAAGATAACTATATACTTTCCATGTCTTTAGACTTTAACCAAATCCAAAACCAAAAAGGTTAGTACAAGATCAGATAATCCAGAAAAGGATAACCCTTTATAAAAATAAAATCTATTTTTAATCTCCAAAATTTGTCCAACAAAACCCAAAGTTCAACGAGGACCATTCGATAAACAATTTGTCTATAAAATTATTCAAAGTAAACTAAACTAAGATTGAAACCCAAATATTTGAAGGATTTAGTCACATAGTCTTCCAAGTTAAATAGTAACATTTATCTCCAAACAACATCAGTTGCTCTTAAAGTCTCGTATTGAAAAGTAATTAACCTAATCACATATCCTCCATGATAGGTTAATAAATTTACATAGATAACCCAAAATCAACTTACTCTTAATTCATAAAATCATCTAACTAAAAAGATTCAGTCAAACTAACCAGGGACTTCACGTAGTCCAGTGGTTGGCGATAAATACCAGTCGCACTTTTGTTGTGGGTTCAATTCCCGCAGCTTTGTCCGACGCGACGGTTTGTCACACGGTCAGCGTGTTGTCCTTTTTCCAAACTATATAATTCTCAAATCATTCCCCAAAAAGAGATAAAATCCTCAAAAATAACCATAACATGTTTTAACCACAAAGGTTATCTGATAACATCCATTTTTCAACCCAAAATGAATTAACCAGTAATTGCCTCAAATTCAAGGATCATATGAACCCAAATGGTTCTTTATAACTATATCCACAAAATAAAGGATAATTATTCCATGAATAAAATTTTCGTATATAAAACATCAGGGTTACTATAAAATGTTTTCTAATGTAACCCCATAATCAAAAGAGACTTAATACATCTAAGAATTTCACCATCCTAAAATCTACAATAACTATTGATTCCCTTATATGATGACTTATTACTCAATCAACATTCTTCATGATCTATTATCCATTCCTTTTAAACTTATTCTGAAATATTTCTTTCCTACAAACAAAATCATGAATCATATCCTAAGATTCCAATAATAGGAAAACATGTGTTAAGAAATAATCCATACCTTTCATTCTCCATTTTCAGTTTCTTCACCCTTAATCGGAATGGCATTCGGTATTGGTAAATGAATATTTGTACGATCTTGGTGACCCCATTCCCGAAACTTCTCCGTAGGACATGTTTTTGCATAATAACAATGCAAACCACATTTAAAACATTCAATTGATCCTTCAGAAAGAACTTCTTTCCCTTTCCTAGAGTCAACTAGATGCTTCCTTTTTCCATGGAAGGTTCTTGCTTTATGACCTTCATTTCCACATATATAGAATCTTTATGTCCCTTTGAAACATTTTCCTATGTGTTTCTTTCCACATATTTGAAACATAGGTTTTTGAACATACTTACCTTTATGATTATTACCTGAACATCTGTAGGGATTTGTTTCTTGCATATACGATGACTTATAAAAATAAATAAGGTTCATGTGGTCAATCATGAATCCAAATAGTCGGTTGAGGATAACTACAAGAGTTCTCATTTCAGCTCACATATCATTCAGTTGTTATTTCATAAAACATTCACAGTTTTCTTCAAATCCATTGTTATTTTGGTACCTGCTAGATCCATCCATTTACTAAAACCAAAAAAGTCAGTGTGAGTATATCAGTAAAATCATCACATAAAAAAGACGAAGATAAACACCAAGATATACTTATCCAAGTTATCTCAAACTCATTCTAACTTTCAAAAAAACCGATGAATCCATCTAATATACTAACCATTGTGGTTATACACAACATGTCACTTTTTTTAAACAACACTCTAACCTCTAAAGTTATCTAAACCGACCTATGATAACAACTATAAGGCCCCGACCTTAAACCTTACTTAATATTGAATTAAATGAATAATTCACATTGAGGATCTTTTCAGGTTTAGAATTTTAGAGAATTAGGACATAACTATTACATCTCAAAAGATTACAAATTAGTCACTTCTACTAAATTTCAATAAAATAAAAACTCTTAAAAAGAAACACGTCTAATTCCATGTATTAGAAAGAATGACTTTCCCTTGATCCCATCCTTGACCCTATTCCACATTATGTCCTGTGAAAAACATTTCAAAAAAACGAGGGGTGAGCATAAAAAACTCAACAAGGGATATACAAAGAATGAAAACCATTAGTTTTTTTTTAAAAGAAACAAGTATACCATGTATACTTTATCAAAGTAATACCCTTCACCTTTAGGATGTAGAAATAACTCTTCACTAAATAAAATATCATTACTCACCCTTTTGTAACCAAAATATTACCATAAAACCCATATAAAGAAAACATAACATATAAAGGAAACATGGGACATAAACATACTTAAATGGAATAACCATACGGTCGACTTCCACACATACTTAATGGAATAGCCATACGACCGACTTCCATACCCAATGCATTGGAGGTTATAACGTAACCACCCGTCCTGGTATTCATAGCACCACCCGTCATATCGTTTATCACGTAACCACTAGTAAAATGTCCAAGTACCATCATTACACATAAAATATTGAAAATATAAACATTTCAATAACTACATTTCATTTGCAATCACAATAAGTAATTCCAAGATATTGAATTAAGTAATCCATTTTCAAAAACCATTTAAAAGAGATTTTTGAATCAAAGTGTCCCATACCACTTTGAAGCTATAAATGGTATTATAATTTTAAAACATTAATGTCCATATAAACAAATACTGAAAACCATTTTGATAACATGGACATTAAATATAATGATGTAAAATAATGAATTTTAAAACATTTAAAATGATATTTTTGTTGAAGATTTTTTTACAAAATGGGAGACTCTTGAATACAAATAATTGTGGAATAACATGTAATCTGAGCTTTATAATATCATTAGAATAAAGGGATTCATGATATAATATGTCAAAGGACAGTATACACACCATATAAGAGTGAATTGGTTCATAAAAACAATAAAGTCTCAATGGAAAAGTAAATTGAGATGAACTTCATTATAAAGATGGTATCCTTAAATTAAGGATAAATCTATCACATAATTATGTATGAGAAATATAAATACACCCAATATAAGTGGATATTAAGTGTGAAACAATCATATGTCATTCACACATAATCTTGAAAAAAAACCAATGACATGGATATTTAACTCAATGAAATGAGATTGAGTTATGATTTCCCATACAAGTTCGTAAGAATTTATCAATGAGATGATTATGTGTAGAAATAATATATCCACAAAAAGGATTGTGGAAATTACATAATAGAGATTCCACTCATATTAAAATCAATAATTAGAGGTTTAACCCCAAGAATTTAATGTGGGTTAAGTAGTTACCTTACAGAAATCTGACAGCCTAACGACGTCACATTAAAATTCAGAAAATGAGTTAATGAGAGAGAAAATGGTATCTCATCACTTGGACATAAAATTTACATAAATAATTATATAGAATAACATATCTCAACATAATAGTATGTTAATTAAAAGAAATAACAAAATAAGTCTTTTAAAAAGTGGAGGGTGAAAGATCCCCTTACCGAGTTGTGTAACTTTCGAAACGTACACCCCATGGAAGAAGGGCCATACAATGAAGATGTAAATACCTGTAAATGAAATTAAACTAAAAAAGTGTATATTAATGGTAAGTACATACACCAATCAATGAAAATAGTGGAAAACGTAGCATTAATGTCGCAGGAATAAAAGTGAGATGAAAAATCCCTTACGAAAACTCGGCAGCCTAACAGCGCCACTTAATACTTCAAAAAATGGATTTATGAGATCAAATATGGTCTCCCATAATTTTAACATAAAAATTAAACTATGATTAATATAAAATAACATCCCCAAACATAACAAATATGGGATTAATAGAAATGACATAAAAGAGTGTACTTAAAAAGAAAGAGAGAGGTTGGATCCCTTGCCTCGGGTCCGACTTGACTCGATCATTCTTTTACGTCCTGAATAATAAAGTAAAGTTAATTTCTACTTTCTTAAGAACCTTTTTCAAGTTCATTATTAATTTTATTTCACTTATTACCATGTTATAATCATTATTTAATCATTTAAGTTAATATTGTTTGTTTTGTCGATATATGGTTCTTAAGTCGAAAGTGGACTTCTTACAATTACATGTTGTTCATGTGATCAAAGGTTCATTATATCCAGAATTATATTCAGGATTTGGATATCATATATATCATATATATCCAGAATATACAAGTATTTATAATATTACATAATCATTTAGAGGTAAGAAATGAAACGCACCGTTCATGGAGACGGTAAGTCGTACGTACGCATGAACGCTACTTTCATTTCTATATCATATTAATGGAATTAAAACCAAATAAGTGGAATGTATATTTTAATTCCAGAATTATATTAATCATTTATATGTAAAATAAATCATATATAATAACTTTAAATCCATCCTTTAAACATCCCACATATGGCATTAACGAATCAAATCACATTGAGGGGGCGGTAGTCCGCACTTCCTAAAATGAAATTATCATGTTTACCCACAATGGAAACCATAATGGAATGACACAAAAGAAAAATACATAATCATAAGTAAAACATAAATATATTATATATCATATATAAATATAGTGTCATCTTAATGTCCACCTTTGAGGGTTTTAAAATAATATTGAACAATCACCATTTTGTGAGGTAGAAATTCACCATCCACAGAAACAGTATGTTCCTTAACCATTTGATGTAGGTGTGTGTAAGTGTATCTCGAATGCTTCTTATAAAAACATACTAGTATATTGAAGATACTGGAGTTGTTACAAATAAAATTAATAAAAAGAGTTTAGGGGGTTGGAGAAGAAAAATAAAACAAAAGAACACAAGTGAAGACATTATGTTAAAATCGGGTAACTCTTTTTGATTTGAGATCAAAGGCTTCCTTGGTACGACTTCTGCCCAACATGAGGCATCTAGGAGTAATAGAGGGATGTGTAGAGACAAAATGGGCAGAGCTTGGCCGAACCAAAGGCTTGGGACGTGTGGGTAAGGTGATAGTGGTGGGGGCCTTTTATAAGAGGAGAGGAGGGGCACTCTTCGAAAGTTAGAAAATGTTACTTTATTTTCAAATGAGTTTCGGATTTTAAAGGTCCCACATTGATTTATTTCGAGTATAATGTGGTAAGGGTTCTAAATCCAACCATCCAATAGGTTCGTTACAAGTTTAAGACTTACATTTCACCATATCTTCTCATTTTATTGAAATCGTTAAATCATGAAGTAATCGCTGCATCATCATGATGTCATAAATAATTTTATTTAGATAATGTCCAAAAATTATAAAAAATACACTATGATTTAGGATATTTTTTTTCTTTCCAATGAATATTTATAGTCAAAAATATGAATTGTATAACCCCATATAAGAATTTTTTTAGTAAAACAACACATGTATGTGACATTTTAATTTTAACATTAAATAAATAAGTATTAATGTCATTTTCCTATCAATGTTGCTCCATGGGGACCCCAAGTTGACCCATGGATTTTCCTGGTCGGCCATGACACATCCAATGAGGGTAGGACATGTGTCTAGGTCATTTCCTATTATTAAAACATTATTTTTACCTTAAATTACACTAATTACCTCTAATCGCGATTAAAAACTTAAAAGTTACTATTCACCAAAAAATTATTTTAATCCCATTAAACCACATTTTACATCTTAATGACAACGATGTATGTTGGATTTTTGAAATTAAAATCACAGAAGTGGTAAAATTTCATTTAAACGAAAAATCGGTTTTTAAACTACCACTTAGTGGTTTCACTATTCATCAAAAATTGATGTTTTTCAGAAAAATATCAAAAATATCCCTAAGATATATTTGATATTTCTAATTCAAAAATTATGTCTATTTTACAAAATTAAATAAATATAAGTTACATTAATTAATTTAATAAATAATTCCCATGTCAGAGCAAATAGCGTGTTTTTTTTGAAACAATAAGTATCAAAAGATTGACACTAGTTTAAGTCCAATTTCAAGATGAAATTAATTCCAACAACCACTATTGGATTAAATGGTAAAAATATATTCTAATTTCACTTTAAAACCAATTCAAACAATAATTTAATCATATAAATAAATTATATTAAAAATAGGTTTTGAATTAAAATACAACATTTTTCACTATTCATTAAAAATGATCTTTATCGGAAAAATAGAAACAATTTAAACAAAGTAAATTTTGATGTCCAAATTCTAAAAAAAATTCTTTTTTCAAATATAACACATAAAATTTTCAAAAAGTGGATTTGAAAGAGGTTCGCCTTCAAAAGGCGGTTAATCGACTTTTTAAAGAATATTATGACATTTATGCTTAAAAATTGGATTCATTTGCATTTTAAGCCTCCAACATTTATTGGATAAAATAAAAAAAATTTGGCAAACATATATAATAATTTTTTAGTTAGATCCATTTATTCCCGCCATTACAACGTCTAGGCGTTAACTACCTTTTAAAATAATATTATTTTACTATTAGAGTGCAACGTAACATTTCAAAGAAACTCATTGTTGTGTATTGGGTATTCCCTCGATCATAGAATTCCCTTTAAATAAATATTAATATTTTATTCAAAAATATGGATAAATATGAAATTTTCATATTCTTTATTTACCTTGGGTGTTACAAGTTAGGACCATCCACGGTGCGAGGTATTATTCTTTTAAATTCTACCTTGATTCACGTTTTGATTGGTATGGGTGCTTCATAATATTTTATTGCGGCACATGTGGTTGATTTGATGGGTTTAAGGGTAGAAATGATGCCCACGGTTTTGAAACATCAAACTCCTCTAGGTCGAAGAGAGTGTCGAGACTTCTTGTGTAGAGAATTTTGTATCATTGTGGGTGAGGTTGAGATAGTGTGGAATTTCTCAATACTTGAGATGGATGGGTATTATGTAATCATGGGAACGGATTGGATGGTGGAATTTAAGGCCCACATCGATTATGATGCACAAACAGTGGCTTTTACAACACAGGATGGTGTTAGAAATCCATTCAGTGGAGAGAGGCATTAAAGGTAGGGTGCATCGAGTTTATTAGAACCAGTAGTGGGTACGTTATCATATCAGTTGGAAGTATTGTCATTGGAATCGGTAGAGAGTTTTGAGAAAAGTGTTCCTCCAGCAATGGTGGATCAGTTCATGGATGTTTTTCATGAAGAATTATCAAGGTTACCTCCCGTAAGAGAAACAGAGTTTAAGATTGATCTCCTTCTGGAGACCAGTCCTACATCAATTCCATCTTATCAGATGGAACCATCTAAATTGCGGAAATTGAAAATCTAGTTGGAAGAGTTAGAAAACAAAGGGTTTATCCAACCTAGCATGTCTCTATGGGCACCGCCAGTGTTGTTTGTGAAAAACGCGGATGGAAGTTTGAGGATATGTGTTTATTATCGCAGACTTAACCAAGATACGATAAAGAATACATATACACTTCCACGAATTGATGAATTGTTCGACCAGCTGAGGGGAGCCTAGTGGTTTTCCAAGATCGGCCTGAGGTCAGGATAACATCAATTTCGGTTGAGGAAGGAAGATATTTCTAAAACATCTTTCAAAAGTATATATAGCCATTATAAATATGTGGTTATACCCTTTGGTCTAATGAATGCACCAGCTGTGTTTATGGAATTGATGAATCAGATATTTAAGAGATATCTAGATTCATTTGTGGTGTTGTTTGTAGATGATATTCTGGTTTATTCAAAGACAATGGTGGAGCATGAGCAGCACTTGGTGACAGTGCTGGTGAACTTGAGGGATCACTGGTTGTATGAAAAATTTTCAGAGTGTGACTTTTGGATAAAGGAAGTTCATTTTCTTGGCCATGTGATTTCTGAAAGAGGTGTTTCAGTGGATACAGAAATGATAGATGTCATTATCTCATGGAAACCGCCAAAGAATTTGTTTGAGATACGGAGTTATATTGGTCTAGCTGGGTAATATTGGCATTTTGTTTGTGATTTTTCACGTTTGGCATCCCCAATGACATCTTTGACAAGAAATAATTTTCCATTCCAGTGGAATGAATTGTTTCAACAGTGTTTTGTAGAGAGAAATGGTCGCCTTACATTAGCACCAATTTTGGTTTTTCCAGAACCAAGAAAAGGGTATGTGGTGTATTGCGATGCATCATGATCAGGGTTGGGGTGTGTTCCCATGCAAGGGAATCATGTGGTTGCATATGGCTCATGGCAGTTGAGAGTGCATGAGAAGAACTACCCAACTCATTATTTGGAGTTGGCAGCGGTCTTCCATGCTTCAAAAGTGTGGCGTCATTATCTCTTTGGTGAGAAATTCATAGTATATACAGATCATAAGATCTTGAAACACATTTTATCACAAAGCGATTTGAACTTGAGGCAAAGGAGATGGGTGGAATATATCCAGATGTTTGATTTTGACTTGATGTACACACAGGGTAAGGGAAATTTTGTGGCGGATGCATTAAGTAGAAAATCATATGCTCAAGTGGTGAAACAGGAATCAGACTAGTGGCAGTTGATGTCGGTTATAGCTGATATATTGTTGGAATGTGAGCACCGGGGCGATTGAGCAGTCTTCTTTTCAAGTTTCTTGATTCCTGACTTGGTTGGCCTAGTTAGAGAAGCACAAATATCTGATTTTGATTGTGTGACAATGGGGTCGAGACTCAATGTTGGGGAGACCATTGAGGGTTGGAAACTAAACATAGATTCAGTTTTGTGTTTTTAGAATCTGATGGTTGTATCAGTTTCTTGTCAGGAGGATCTTTTCAGGGCGTTTCATCATTCCAGGGGGGGTTGATCATCCTGGAATTCATAAAATGTATAAAGTGTTGAAAGCGCAGTTCTAGTGGGCCGGTATGAAAAGAAGTGTGGTTGAGTTTGTTTCAAGATGCTTGATTTGTCTGTAGGTCAAGGCAGAGTATAAGAGGCCAGCTGGAATGTTGCATTCTTTACCAATCCCTGTTTGGAAGTGGGAGCAGATAGCAATGGATATTGTTATTGGTCTCCCATGAATGGTCAGAAAGCACGATTCCTTTTGGGTGATAGCGGATCGACAAATGGAGTCGGCCCATTTCTTCCCAATTCGTGAATCTCATATGGTGGAGGGTCTTTCCAAAATCTATATATAGGAGGTGGTAAAGAGGCATGGTGTTCTAGTTTTGATTATATGAGATAGTGATCCAAGGATTACATCTCGTTTATGGAAATCCTTGCAGCAAGACCTGGGGACACAGTTGACGATGTGTACGGCGTATCACCCTCATATGGATGGTTAATCCGAGAGGATAATAAAAACTCGAGAGGATATGTTGCGGGCTTGGGTCATGGATTTTGGTGGCTCATGGGAGGATCACTTGTTGTTGGTTGAGTTCTTGTACAATAACAGTTATCAAGCATCCATACATATGGCTCCGTTTGAAGCATTGTATGGGAGACCATGTCGTTCTCCACTATGTTTGGTGGAAACGGGTGAGTCATCGATGGTTGGACTATGCCTTCTCTAGGAGACTAAGGAGAAGATCATGTTGATCATAAAGAGAATGGAGATATCCTAGAGTCATCAGAAATCATATGCAGATCATCTTTTATGGCCGTTGTTGTTCGAGGTTAGTGATCATTTGTTATTGAGGATCACTCCTAGGTTGGGACATCATCGGTTTGGGAAGCAGCGGATGTTATCTACAATGTATATTGGACCTTTTGAGATTCTTGAGAGGGTCAGTGATGTGGCTTATCCATTTTATTTTCCACCTAGGTTCAGTGTGGTGCTCAATGTATTTCATGTGTCGCAATTGAGAAAGTATCAACCAGATCGTGACCATGTGATTCGATGGGATCATGTTGAGCTAGAACTGGATGCTTCGTTGGTGCACGTGCTAGTGCGGGTTGTGGATAGGCAAGATAATGTCTTGCATTGTAAAATCATCGATTTAGTTCATGTTTTGTGGAAACATGGTCAGATTCAAGATGAGACTTGGGAGCGGGAGAAAGAGATGGTCGAGCAGTGGCCCAAGCTATTTCGTCAAAGGGCTGCTTCACTACTTTTCGAGGATGGAAATTCCAATGGTGGTAGAATGTAGTACCCCCGTTTTGAGGTATGAGGCCTTTTATTATGCATTTTATGTGTTTAAAGTGCATGGGATGAGTTCGGAAGAGGTTGGTAGAGTTTATAATCGTTTTGGATGAGTTTGGAAGCTTTTAAAGGGGTGAATAGTTCGAGCATGGTTAGTGGAAACTGTTCGGGTTCTCAATGAAGTTGTGCAAGGGAGACAGTAGGCTTCACAAAGCATGCACACGGTTTTCAAACTGTGCAAGGAAACCATGCGGCCCCTTTCCCCTGAGGTAGTGGTGTGCACACGGTTAGCAGACAGTTTTCCAAACCATGCGGGCTAACCGTGCGACCACATAAAAATATGTTTTTAAAACCCAGTCTCACTCGGGCTTGCCTCATTCCTCTCCAATATTCCTCCCACTAAATCCTCACTTTGTATTTTGGGTTTTCATGGTCTAAAGGTGCTCTCTCACTCAATTTGGAAGCGTTTTGAAGAGGATTCCGTGCTTATTGAAGGTGGTTTCTCCTGGGTAAGTCTCTCATCTGGTTTCTCTTGTCGTTTCCTCTCGATCCACATCCCTATCTTTATTGGTTTTCTAGATCTACATTGTTGTGTGTAGATCAAGGTTTGTGTTTTCTTTGGATATTAATATTAAGGCTTTTGGAAGTTAGGGAAAGGGATCTATAGAGGTTTCAGTGGTACATTCACCGGAATTGAGGTGTGGTTGTTCGTGGGTCGATTTACTAGAAACCCTAAAGATAGTTGGGTTCTCTCTCGACTCCACTTGGTTAGAACTAGTGTTTCCTTGTTACAATTAATTGTTGTGCTGAAAATTAATTGTGAATGGTTATGAAAAATTGGTTGGAAATCCTTTGGGGATTTTTTGGGGATTTTTGGGAAAAATAGGTTCTTAGGGTGAAATTCTAATGTCTTGGATTTTAAAATGGAGATTTTAAAATGGATTGTTGATATTTTTTTTGGGAAAACGGTTGATGAAAAATGGGTTTCAATGAATATTTTTTTATTGAAATGTGATTTGGCATGGAAAATGGTTTTCAATAAATGGTTGATTTATTGAAGTGGATTGAAGTGAAATAGAATTGGTGATTCCTTGATGTTGTTCTCTTGGTGGGGTTATGCTTGGTTTGGTTTGATTCAAATGTTGTATGGAATTGGGTGGGAAGTATCACTATAAAAAGGAGATGGATAGTGGTCGGAAGAACCACCATATGAGTAGTGGTCAGGATGTACTATTAGTTTTGAATTGGTGAATGGGTTGGGCAGAAGTCCCACCATTTTGATTGTTTTGGTGTGAATAGATGAACGGGTTGGGAGGAAGTCCCACCGTTTTGGTTGTTTGTTGATCCTTTCTTTTCAAGATTGACGTTTTTATGGAAATGTGTAAATGATGAGATGGATTTTGGAATGTTTGGTTGGATTTCCATTGGTTTCCTAGTTTGGGTATGACGTCTTGTTAAGGGAATGTGTGGCTTCTGAGTATGGATACATTGTGATTTAATTTATATAAACTGGTTTATATAAATTTACTAATAGTTTTATCCTAGTGTTGTGTGTAGGAAAGTTATTTGGGTAAATCCTACTGAGTTTTAGTACTCACCCTCTGCTTTGGGTCGTTGGTGTCATTGCAGATATTGTGTACTGTGATGTGGGAAAAAGGTATGGCATTACCCTCCTTTAGTGGAGAGTTGTGATCCCTTAGTGGAGCTTGGAGAATGGAGTTTGGTGTGGAGCTGTGGTGGTGTTATGTCTTGTGTGGTGTATGGTTGTCTAGTTTCTACAGTGTACTCTGATGTAGTGTGGTCATGGGTGGTTGTATTGGAATTGATTTGTGTTGTGGAATAGCTTGGTAGTCTTTTTGGAATGCATGGTCGGGTAATTTATTTGACATGAATCATATATTGGCTCTTAGTGGATGGTTTGGATAGTTTTGTATTAAGGGAAAATCATTCCCCAACATGATCTTGAAGCCCTAGGTATTTATTGATAGCCTTTGGCGTCTTGGGAACGTCACATAAGGCCATGTATCCCTCACCTTCTCCTCAAGACAATGAGGTAGGATCAGGGTGTTACATATTTTTTATAAGTATCATAAATCATGAGTGAAGAAGAAATATCAAATTAGGAGTTCAGATGTGTTTTGGAATGAAAAATATTTTTGGAAAATCATAGTATTTTTCCTAATAATAATGACTTGAACATGTAAAACCTAAAAAATAAACAGAAAATAAAATAAAATTATATTTATGGAACATTTTTATAATATTCGTTCTAAAATTGGAATGAAATAGGGATAACCCAATGAAAGGGAGTTGTGATGAGGAATCCCATTATCGAAAATCGTGTTTTATATCATCACCTTTTAACATCCTAAATTATAAAAACAGGATTTTCAGAACATAGTTCATAAAGTTAATTATGTTTATTTTTTCACTATTTATAAAATATAATTATTGGATTCTATTTTATAACACACTATTAAATTTGAGTTTTTTTGATATCATGTTTTCATTAAAAAATGTCTATTTTCATCGATTTAGCTATTTTTCTCAAATGTTCATTTATCCATAACTATAACTACTTTCCAAACATTAAAATACATATATTTACTCATTTATGGATCATATTTAATTGATAATAAGAATTAATAATTTTGGTGACAAGAAAATAATCATCAATATGAAAAACCTTTTTCTTTTATTACCCTGAAAATGAATGTATTTCGGTGAACTACTTAAATATAATCCTTAAAAAATTTCAAATATCTATCTTAAAAAATGTTATTAATATTACGAAAATATATCTATATCAAATTTATTTTAATTTTTTAATGAAAAAGTTATTTTTTATGTAATCCATTAAAATATAGTTTATTAAAAATGTTCCTATATTTTCTTTAATTTTTTATTCATGACATTTATTTTTTGGAGTTATAATATTTATATATATATATATATATAATTATAAATATTATTTATATCACACTTTATTTTTTTTAATTTAAATTAATATTCCAATGGTCAGGTAAGAATTCTTAATGTTCATGATACTATTCATAATAGTAATGTTACTATTTTAACGTTCATGTTACCTCTAATGAATACTAGTTCATTATTTCGAACAAAATTCATTAGAATTATTCTATATATTAATAATTTTCATTTTAAATGATGTTTATGGTCTTACTAGTATTTTTTATCTCTATATTATTTTTCATATGTACAATAATTGTAATATATTTGGGTGATCTGTATTTTACCATTTTAGATATTCTATTTTATTTTTTTCATGTTTTAAGGAATATAATTTTCCATGGGTTTGTAGCTATCTAATGTAACAATATTTTTTATTGGAATAATTTTTTGTCTTTTTATTTATGTTACTTATGTGTATAATAATTATATTATAATATAATACATGTTAATTTTGAGATAACATTATCATTTATAAAATCTATTAATATAAATTCTTTCCACTACTACAAATTTCATCCTTGAAATTTCAACTCATCTTATTTCATGAGAATATGCAAGGGTTATTATGTTTTACTATTTCTTCTAGTTCCCATGTTATATACTCATACATAAGGTTTCTATGAAAAAAATTTATAGAATGAGATGTATTGTATTGTTGAAATTAGTCTCTGTGGTCCAGATCATCACATGTTTAACATTGTAAGAGAGGTTATTATACAGTTACAACACCTCTAGATTTATTACATGAGAGGGGTTGGCTATGTACTACCTTGTGAGTGATAGGTGGAACACATTATGATCTTGATCAATATTTTATAGATGTGGAAGATGAAAGGAAACTTCTCATTTTTTATCAATGATATGAACGGGGCCAATATACATAGGGGTAAACATCCATTTTTTAAAAAATAGCATGACTCTACCCCAGAGTGATATTTGAAGAAAAAAATTATCTCCATATTCAATCTCCTCATCCCTTCAATGGTTGTCAACATAACTATTTTTTCAAATCGAAACTTATTTAATATTTTTTTAATGGAATAAAATTATTCATTCAAATCCTTCCCCTGAACAATTCTGAGTATGTTTAATTCAATAAATTCATCCCAAAAAGTTGGAGTTCAACATCAACTATATTATATCATCATATGTAGTCATTTGAATACTTGAGTTTAAGATTTTGTTTCATAAGAACTCAAATAATGGGATATATGTATACCATCATTTTTTAAATTCAATTAAGTAGGCCCTCAGTATGTTGTCAAGTGTCTAATTAGTCCTTTATAATTAGTTATCAATTTGAGGGTGATATGCCAGGTTAAAATTTAGTTCAGTAATCAAAAAATGTTGAAGACTTCTATATGATTTAGTTGGGAACATTGGATCCTGATAAAATTATTAAAAAGGGAAACCCATGGATGCTCACCCCTTCATTCACATATATCATGGAATATTGATCAAGTGAGAAATATTCAAAAATAAAGATAAATTTGGTGGTCTTGGTGAGTCGATCCCCCACAACCCATATCACAATATTTACCTTGAATATCTTATGGAGACTAGTAACAAATTCCCTTGTGACATTGTACCATTCATGGGAAAAATGAATGGTTGCTTCATCCCATTGGTATTTTTTCACTCTTCATTAGTTTTCTAACATAACAAACACCATGATATATACTCCACAATCTCATTTTTCATTTTTTCCCTTAAGAAGTATTATTGAAGAAAAAAGTGAATCTTGTTACTACAAAGATGGATGGATTAAGGTGAGATATGTGAATTATCAAGTATCTCCTTATTTTTCTCGGGCGGTGAAGGAGAAAAATGTGTATTTCAAAATATATTCTTACCATAATAATCTATGTGGAACCCATTCATCATCTGTTACATTTCCATAGTCACATTCTATTAAATATATATATCATCCCAATGTTCTTCCTTGAGCTTATATTAGATTGATGGTTTTTAATTCATTTAGGGAAGGTAGAATGTATTCTACACCAATACAATTTCCATATCCATCATTTTAATGTAAATTAATATATTTTCTTTCTCAATTGACAAAATTTATATAGGAGATGGTTTATTTCTTCTAAAAGAATCATCTACATTGTTCACCTTTCCCAGATTGTAGTGAATAGATAAATCGTTGTCCTTCATTAGCTATAACAGAAATAATTGATTAATTTTGAACATTTTATAAGTGAATATATACATTAGTCTCTAATGATCGTTGTATATGTAACACTTCAAACAATATATTTTTTTTAAATATTCAAGGTGAAGATTAAAGCTAATAAATATATATCATGTGTTAAATAATATTTCACATGGATCATGAACTATTGGGATGAATATAATATCACTTATTAACTGTACATGGGTACACAACCCATAAAAATATTTAATGCTTTGTTGTATATCAAAAAACATTATCCACTTATTTGTAATATGAGTATAATAAAAATTATTTTAATGTTTTTAGACTTCAATGATCAATCCATAAATTCCATAATGTTGGTGTTATTTACCCATTCCTGTCATAACATAGACATATGTCTTGAATTTCATGATAAACTTCTCAAAAAAATCAGCAATACAATACATTATAAAAATCCATATTTATGTAAAACTAGTAGGTATGGGATAATCCTCAGATGATTTTTTCTTTGAAGAGTCAACAGAAATTCCCTTACCTGTGAACATGTCCGTGAAGAATGTGACTTACTAAATCCAAAAGTCACACATTCTGAAATTTTTATACATTTTTTCCTTCTATAATGTATATACTACAATCCTTTTATTATTTTCATGTTCCTCTATTCTCTTGTAGTAAATGAGAATATTGTGGACAAAAACTACAAAAAAATATTTCTTAGTAGTCTCTGACGATTTTATTTATCAAATATATTAATATTTAATTGGAATTAGTTAGTCTAAAGTTCATCAATTTGAACACATTGTTCCATTAGCTTGTACAGAAGGATGTACTTAAAATACCTTCTTTCTTTACCTCCATCTGATGACATTTACAATGACGATCCATCTAAGACATGTACTAGGATCCTCTTAGTTCATCATATATGTAATCATTCATTAACATGTAATTTTTTTTTGTGATCCTTTTGAGATCCAAGTAATCGAAACATAGTCGAATTGATCAATTCCTCTTCTTTAAGTAGAGAACATGTGCAACCTATGGTGATGGACTAGGGCATATGAACCCTAAGTCTACTTATTCTTCTTGTTCCATCATTAACTCCCCCAATTAAACCAGGTCCATCATGTAGGAGAATTTAGTGATAATATTGGGTCCCCAAATAACTTATTATAATAAATCAACGTTATCATTTAGGGTATGTTATGATAATTCAATATAAAATTCATTATTTAATTGGATCACAATGGTAATTTACAATAGGTTGATAGCTTATTTTGACTTAACTATTTTTGCATGATATGCTTCTTCAAAGGGTATCATCACCCACACTACTATGGGATTTTCCCAAGTACATTCATGATCATCCTTTCATTTGTAGTGGAGCATTGGATGGTTTGGAATATAGAAATATATTTTTTTTCCCAAAAGTTTATGTGTTTTATATATAATGAAGGCCAATCCAAGCCCATACTAGAATCAAAGTCCACTAATTTAAGTATTACTAGATTCACTATATGAATCTTCCCATATAAGTTAATTGGAGAGGAGACTGAAAATTGGGTTCAATAATCACATAACACGGTATTTTGATAGATATATCTAATTCACGGAATATTTTATTTGATAAATTATTCTAGAATTAATACAACATATAATTGAATTCCTATAAAAATAATCAAATAAATATTTTCTCATTATATAGTGAATATGTGGTGTACCCTATATGAATTCATTTTAAAGCTCCACTTCAATAATAGTGATCGAATAATCTTTTCCTTTCTCCTTTGGATTTGGTGGTTGTTGGTGTTTATTTCCCTCAAGGACCCATGGTCTACTGCAATATCTTCTATATTTCATTTTCTCTCTATAGATATAGAAATGAACCATGGGTGGTGCACAATGTGGATTATTTTTTCCCACTATCATGTTGGCCGTTTTTTTCATGTATCATAAACATTCTTATGTTTTTTGTCATTATGTACCACACATGAAGAATTTCCACATCCCTATGAATAAATGTCATAGATTTTTCTTCCCAATTTTTTTACAAATGGGTGGTTAGATCCCATTTCATCCCTTTTAATTTGTCCAACCAGGTTGAAACAAAATTCCCTTCTTCTTGTCAACATAACCATCATATCCCTCGAGAATCTCCAACTACACTTTGAAAGAACATCAAACAACTTCATCATAACTCATGGAGTCTTGAATAGCTAGATTATTTCAATGTTTTGATTTTAATCCACTAAAAAATATATCTATTTTAATATCACCATTGATAGAAAACCTAACTTGTATCATGAATGTGTTGTGATTTTTTCCATACAATCCATGATATATTTGGCTTCTTATTTCTTTACCTTAATGATTTATATATTTATAATTGATGGAAATATTAAAGGGAAAAAATTCTTATGAAATATTATCTTAAATTCAACCCACTCCATCTATTTCATTATATCCTTTATCTAAATTTTATTTATCAACTACCACAATTGAATACCCCTACATATAAATGATAGACGTCTAGAGTCACCTTATATTTCTTGGAAATGTGGATAATATAAAAGTAATTTTACCTCATGTTAACCAACTATTACTTGATAAGTGGATCAGAAGGTCCACTAAATGTTGTTGGTCAGTACCACATAAAGGACTCATTGGACATTTGATCAATATTGGGTGAAGATATTCATTCCACATGGTTCATGTTATTATTTTCAGCCTATGTGAAGTGGGTAAGCAACACCATGATATTTTGAACTCCACCTTACAAGGAATTTTGGATGTTATTTGTAAAATCATAACATTTCCCCTCACATGGATTTTTCGCATGGTTTATCCTGATTCCCGCCATTTTCTAGGATAGAAATTGTTTGAAAAAAACATATCAACAAATCTTGCATAAATAATTTACTATTTTATAAAATTATGTATAAAAAATATCGTATGGGATTCATGTCTGAAACATTTCTTAAAATAATTATTCTTATATATTGGTGTATACTTAGACTTATACTAATGGATTTCACTAATGTTTTATAGTCTAATTCTCAAATTAACTAAACCAATTTTCAGATTCCAACTATATCGACCCTTCATTTTCATACAATACTATTACATAATTTTTATTATATGAAACATAATTTTTATAAATTAAAGGATCAAAAGGATTAATATAATAAAAAATTTGGATAATAAGTCACTTATACATAAAAAATATAAATATTATTAAAAATAATTATTCTTTAACCACATACAATCCCCCGTATTCTCCTCAATACTTTTCATCACCTAAAGATTTACATCAAATGAAGGGTGTGCTAAAACATTTATAAGAGGGATAAAAACCATGAATAAATGTATCATGGGTGAGCGTAATCATTATCACCTTATCAAAAGAATAATATCATAATCATAATAACACAGGTTTTTTTGGATAATTTCATGGAATGTGAAAATGAATAAAAATTAAGCATTATTTCATGGAAAAAAATACCCCCATATAAATATGAAAAATATAGCATATTGTTCATGCATAACATATGTGAGAAATCATAATATCATCTATATGAAAAAATATTTCATCACATTCATGCATAATCAGTATTATCATAATAGATCAATCACATTACCCAATTTATTTGAGGGATA
Organism: Viscum album; assembly: GCA_963277665.1. NCBI lineage: Eukaryota > Viridiplantae > Streptophyta > Magnoliopsida > Santalales > Viscaceae > Viscum > Viscum album. Next base: position 707,776,685 of record OY728129.1, read on the forward strand.
TATAATTATAACACACCTATAACATCATAATATTTACAATATTATTAATTGTAAATAGATTGATTGTTAATCATAGTCTTGAAATAACCACTTAAAAGGTATGGGATTCATAAGGATATAAAAAATAATACATTTACGACTAAAATTTTGGGGTTCCCATATGAATAAAGAAAACCCTATTTAGTATAAACATCATCAATCATGAATGAAAAATAATATACTCAATAAGAGTAAATATGTATTTCAATAATGAAAAGTATTATGGGAAATGAGTTTTCTATTTTTTTTAAACAAGTTTGTAACATCTATATCTTTTAAAAGAAATGTTAATTATAATGAAATGATATTTAAGTAAAATTATAGGATAATCTAATTTGAAATGGATGAGAAAGAGGGATAACTGAAAGAAATTTAGTTAGGTTCTTGAATTACCTTACATTAAATCCCACATTATTTTTCCCTTTTCTGTATCATGAATAATAAATATAGTATTATTAAAATCTAGCTATAGATGTTTATTATGTTTATTTTATAATCTTTTTATACTTTCTAATTACTAGATATTAATTTATAACACTCTCGTTTAATTATGTGTTGTTTTAATATCATGGTTTCATTATAAATTTCCCCTTATGCTTCCATATAACTATTTCATTTAAAATTAATTATTCATAAGTATAAATAAATAATGACTATTAATATACATATATTTTTACATTTATATAACATTAATATTTTATAATAACTAGCTATAGGTTTGGTGATAGGGAAATAATTAGGAGCATCCTCATTCCAAGTTAACCAACTATTGAAGATACATTATCAACAATGTTGAAAATGATGTTTAATGTTTATATAAGTCATAATTTTAATACTTAAAAAATGATAGAATCATTTATGTATTGGTAAAATAACTAAAAAATAGTTTAATAGTATTTTTGAAAGAAATTTTGAAATAAAACTTATTAATAGAAATAGAGAATAGTGGATTGGAACATACTCTTTCCTCCATGTAAATTATCTTATATGATAGTAAAAATCCCTTGATTTTTGTAATTTATTTACAATAGAATGTACCTAAGTATTGTAAGGGACCTAATATGAATTACTTTTTCCTAAAATTTTATTTTAATTATTGGAAATTATATTTTCCATGTGGATGGAGTGGAGTAATTTGTACTTGACAGATGGGTATTTAAGGATAAAATATGAAATATAATAATATATCAAAGGTAAAAGATTTAATAGTGATTTAATTATAGAGACCCGAAGCTTGACGTACATGGGCATTATATTACTTTTGCGGAATACTTAGTACATAACAAAAACACACACACAAGGATCGTAATAGTTTAATATCTTTGGATACTCGTAATATAATCTTCTAATCATGGTGAAAGATCTTCAAAATCTCCCATAAAGATCTTCCCTTTTTTTTACCTAAAACCTCTCTTTATATCTAGGGGAAAAGAAAACATAAAAGGGTGAGCTCAAATGCTCAGTAACGGTAAACAAAATAAATATCAATCACATCATATTTATAAGAACATAACATTTTGGAAATCTTAAACTGCAAAAGAGAGCATAATTTCATAACATGGGATAAATCATAGTAGTGAAATGAAATCCCAATAATCATAACTTAAAACATGAAACTTTGTGTCATACACACATATTCATAGATAATCATATCCTATTAGTCAAGACTCATTGCCAAGACTATCTTAGTGGACAAAGTCCCTTTCTGAACCGAGTCACCCTCGTTTCAGTCCTGTTTCACTGAACCGGTATAACCTACCATTCCATCCATGTCTATCTCATGAGATATAAAATCTTTCCCCAATGCATTGGAGGGAGATATAGGTCCCACCCATCTCATAATGATACCATTCTTATGTGTTCCACAAAATCATAAATCATACATCATTTCATAACCCATGTAATAAAAATAGGATTCTTAAACATCATGACATCATAAAAAAATTAATATAAGATAATGGAATTCATAAAAATAATTCCATCACAACATAATAAAATCAATTTAAGAATAGGAATAGAAACAAAGCCCTATATTATCTTAGATGGAAAATAATTTTGATAAAACACTTGAACTCCATTCTTGAGGAAAATATCATTTCTACTTCAAAAAAATTTTCTTTTCTTAACATGTCATACTATTTTAAAATAAAAGAAGTTTATTAAAAATAAACTTTAAAACTTGTAAATTAAGCTTCTTAGAAATAATTTTTTAAAAATACATTCATGCTGTATAAGTTAAAAAAACATTCTTTTCGTACTTTTGTCAGAAAAGTCAAAAAGTACCTCGTACGAAAAACGACAAAAGATTCCTTTCATATCTTTTACTAAAAACTAACCGAAGGGTAAAATAGGATTTAAAATATTGTAGGTGAATGGAAATAATATTACATATTGAGGAAACATGGATTTGGATGATAAAATACACCCCAGTATATGCTGAAGTATAAACAATCTCGAATAAAAATGAGATTGTGATATTTCCCTTACCTTATGTCTGATATGCTTTGTACGTATCTGAACCTCCTGTATAATGATTTAAATAATGTAATTATCTTATTACAGAATCATATTAATTGTTATGATATCATATATGGTTCACTTATGACTTTATATTACCCGTTCTTTTGTAAATTCCATGTTAAAGTCGCGTTTTGGGTAAAATCGTTTCATTTATCGTAGGTGTTTGGACTTGTTGTTCTTGACATTATTATTACTTATATCATGATTTAATTACTTCCAGAATATAAAACATGATTTATATATCAAATATATTCACTATATATATATATATATAATAGATAGATAAATGAAATGAAACACACCGTTTATGGAGACGGTAGTCGGTACGTACGCATGAACGTTGTTTTCCATTCCTTATTGTCTTGAATGGAAGTAAGTAGATGACATACATATATATATATACATAAATCCAGTAGATTTAACATGTCATATATTTCATTATTATTCATTATATATACTTTATAATCATTCATGAATGGTTAATGTGGAGAGTGAATCTCATCGCGTCGTGGAGACGGTAGTCCGTACGTACGCACGAGCGATGATATCATTCTCATGATCGTGGAATTGTATTGAAGTGTATGTATACTATTACAGAATTAATATCACTTTATAATAGTCATATATAGCCATCATTTACACCATTATACCCATCCAAGTAAGGTGGTGGTGGAAAATTGATTACACCATGGCGTGGAGACGGTATTCCGTACGTACGCACGCGCGGTGATTTCTTTTTCCGTAGGATGGATAGATGGTTAATTAGTGTTGTTTCATATTTATAATAACATATCAGTATATAATAAATACTTATGTTATTACTTTATCATGAAACAACTAAAGAAGAAGAAGTTGAAGAAGAAAGAAATTGAAAAAGATCAGTAATGGATATTACCTTTTTTTGACGCGCCTTTTCATAACCTCCACATAAATAACTAAGGATGGACTTTGAAGAAGACCAGGACCTCTAGGATGATACTACAGAAGTGTAGAAGAGTATTTTCCAGCGGTTGGCCGAGCTTGAAGGCTCAAAGTGGTGTGAGGAAGAGAGGGAGGAGGTGGCCTTTTATAAGGGAGGAGAGGGGCACCTTTGGAATAACAAAAAATATTATTTTATTATAAAGTCAAGTTCGGTTTTAAATAGCTCCAAATTGAATTATTTTAAAGATAAGGTGGGGATGGGTCTAAATCCTCTCATCCAATAGATGTTAGACAAGTTTAGGTTCCTATTTTAACCTTATCATTTAGATTTAACATTAAGTTAAATAATTTTACTTTTACCGTGTCTTCTTGTGTTCTTGCACTGTAAGGTTAATAAACTTACTATAAGAAGCCAAAATAACCCCAAGTTGTTTATTATTAATATATATAACCTTATCTAAGTCATTTGTCGAACCTTAGATTTTTAGGAATAAAATAACAATTAATAATATAATATTTGTTTTAAAAACTATTTTATGTCAATTTTGACACTATTTAGTAATTGATTTTTTTGAAAATCATAACAGAATGATTAGTTCAAAAAAAGTTAATTAAATCAATACTCACATGTCATATTAAAATATAAAATTAGTGTAATTCATAAAGTCTTAAATTACATTTATTTGGATATTTATAACATCAATTATGTCAATATTTCATTAACAAGACAATTACTTCATCATCTTTGTGTCATAATAAATGATAATGATTTAATCCCTAAAAATTCTAAATAAATTCCTATGTTGTAGATAATTGTATTAAATTTTTGGAGACTATTCATTTTTGATGTTTCATGAAGTGTATTACTAAATTAAAATTATTATACTTATAATATTTAAAAAAGTGACATGTTGTCACATTCTTTGGTTTTAATAATAATTAAATTATTTTCATGGAAAAAAGTCCATTAAATGAATCTAATCCGACCCTTAGGTGATATGGGTCTACTTTTAGTCATCCAATAAGATTTTGACATGTTTTAGGATAATTTTATAATATTATATTTACCCTTAATTACATGATTTACCTTTAACTATGGTAAATAAAATTTACCGTAGTTACTATTCATAATTCCAAAAAATAAAAAGTAGCTTATTAACATAATTTGGATCCACTGATTCCAAATATGGAATCCATTTTTCCAAATTCAATACACAAAATTTGCTGAAATTAAATTAAAATTAATCTCGTTCTCGAAAGAAAACAGGTTTTTCTTTAAAACATTGTAAAAGATTGAATTGATTTATCCTACAAAATCAAGGTAAAATCAATGATAATGACATAAATTATATTAAATGGTAAAAATATATTCTATTTATACTTTTAAACCATTCAATATTATAATTTAACCATATAAATTATTGCGATGAAAAAAGTTGTTTTTAATTAAAATATAGCATGTTTTTACTATTCATCAAAATATGAAAGTTACCAGAATAATATGAAAATTTTATCCAAAGTAAATTTTTATTTCTTGATTCTAAAGAAGAATTTTATTTTGTCAAATTGAACTTATAAACATGTCAAAAACTAGATTTAAAGTGGGTGCGTCATCAAAAGGCGGCAAAACTGCATTTTTTTTAAAATACTTATTTTACCTGAAAAAATTATTTTGTTCTTATACCATGTTTTAGAAAATGTGTAAGACGAATAATAATGTTATAAGATTCAAAATTTTGTTAATAATATTCATAACGGCTAGTTCATAATAATATTATAATAATATATCGTTGTGTAGTAAAACCAGGGATTTCTTACAACACACGCTATCGAGGAAGGTCGCCATTGCGTGAAATACAAGCCATGTCAGGGTTGTGTGTAGTGCATGACTCCTTTGTTGTTGCGTATAATAGAATCCAACCATATTTTATTTATACATTGAATATATATATTTATATATATAGATACACACTCAATGTTGCGTAGAATAACTTCTATCAAACGAACATGAAATTGTGTGTAACAAGAGCCAAGAAAAGTGTTGCGTATACTCAAGCTAATACGGTGTTGCGTATAGCGCAAGATAATCTTGGTGTGTCGTACAATAGAAGATATGAATGAAATTAAAAATAATTTATCTTATAAAATCTCGGGTTGTTACATTCTACCCCCCTTAAAATGAATTTCTCCCTCAAAATTCGTCGTGGTTACAAATGTGTTTCTATTCGAAATTTTCTTTAATAGAAACCCACATTGTAAAAAGTAATACCAAAACCAATATTTAAAAACAAAAGTATGAAACGTAACGGTTACCCAAATAAACTAATCACTGGGTTTCCACATAGGTGAAAATATGGATATGGAAGAGAAATCTAACCATCATGTTCTGATGGAGAGTGATAGAGAACATGGATATGAAAAAGACAACAATCACAATGCCCTAGATTTGTGAATATCTAAGGTACCGTCTGATTCATCGGATATAAGGGCAGTAGGACAACATTTTTGGTTTTTCAAGATCATTTCCCTAAAGTTGATGAAATTGGAATTAGAAGAAATACTTTCGTGATATAGGTATACGGGAAACCTGATAGTACTTATGTTGTTTGATAATCAAGATAGCGATAATCAATTAACCAAAGAGACCGTTTTTCATTAATAATAAAATGTTAGGGGAATATATTTTTGGATATTAAATCTCTTTCCTCTATGTATATTTCAACAACATTGTAACTTCGTTGATCAAAGGTGAATTGGAAGACATGACGTTCTATAATGATATATGATCTCTCACATTCACTTACATATTACCCTATTTATTGGTTTCATTTTAGTTTATTGATTGTAGATTTAGGTATTTGATGATGAATCTACTGGATCAATGTGGAATCAGACTCAATGATATGTCATGTTCATGTGGTGTCTGTAGGATTCTGTAACCAGTGAATAACAAACGGTTATTCAAATATATGATTGATATATTCAATAATGTTAATATATTTTATATTGTTGTTCAACAAATATAAAATTAGTGGGTATACAAGTGCTAACTAATTGGGTTTTCATTCATAAGATCATTTGAGATATTCATTAGAATTTTCAAATTTTGTTTTTTGTGATTTTGGTATCATCATACTACTTAATAATATTTTTTAAGTCCATATGGTTTATGATTTTCAATTAATTATCTATAATACAAATAATTATTTGTGTGTCATAGTGTATGTTATGAGATCATGGAATTTAGGGAAATTATTGCAGGATAACAATTGGATAGACGATCTTGGATGAAGTTGTGTGACAAAAATAGCATGTTAAAGGGCCCATATTATACTTAACCATATAATGAATATGTGATATAATGAATTATTACCTGTGGAAACATATATATATGAATATATTTCATCATTATTATGTATAAAAGTTGACAGGGTAGTTCTTAGTGATAATACAACCCTTGTGGAAGGAGTTTAATGGTATTTAAAGCCTTGTGTAAAATAACCCTTGTGTTATTGACCTAATAGAATAGAATTTTCCCATTGGTTAATAATGAATCAATTGAGTATCGTAACTGAAATTTTTTAAATTGAGGGAATATAATTTTTTTAGATGAATGTGTCTTAATTTATTTCAACTAAGAAGCTTTGATACATGAGAATAGAAAGGATGTGTATGATGAAGATGGGATCGCCTATGTTTTCTATAAAAATATATATATGGATTTTAAGATGTTTTTAACGTTTATTGTTTATTATTCCAAGAGGGAAATGTTTCTAAACATTTTTACTATCATAGATAAAAGGGGATGAATAAATAAATTAATAAAGTTATATATAATTTGTATTTGTTAAGTCCTATAGTATTTTATAAGACTACTATGGTAATGGATTTTTTTTGATTCTATGTATAAAGGAAAGGTAACTTCTATGATTTATGAAATTATACCCATTTGATAGAGATAGGTGAACCAAATGAATTATCTAATAATGAATTATGAGATAAGTTTATCAATGGATTGTAGAGCCTATAGGACTATGTAGATGAAAAGATATTACATGAGATATGGGGACACTATATGGATGCCATGAAATGTGGTCTGTGGGTAGGTAGTGGAATGTTTTGGCGGATTAGGAAATTATTGGTGTTTGAGGATGTAGGCTATATATATATATATATATATCTAATTGTGTGTTTCTTGTATCCTATAATTGATATCGAAGACGATTAATATGTATTGATAGTTATTTATAATGGTGTATTATTCACTTGAGAAATTTGAGGCATCAATTGAGAGATCTTTGATGTGATAATATGATTTTTCCAACATTATTGGATAGAATTTGTACCACCCATTTTTATACTGGTTAAAGTTAAGGGATGCTATATAGATGTTTAACAACCATGATAATACTAGATATCTTTAAGAGAGCATCAAAAATTTGTATCATTTTTGGATATATTCATATAGTGTCTAGGATTCAATCTGTAATTTGTATTTCCCATTGTAAAACAAATAGATGGTATAATAGAACACCTAAAATTTATATCAAATATTTTTAGAACAACATGGATTCTATGATTCCATAACAATTTTGTACCACCCATTTTTAGACAAAATATTGGGATTATGGGGAAATATTGGATTTTTATCAGTAATAGACTCATCTACAAAGAGTATGGGACACTTTTTATATTTTAATCCCTTATGGTAAGATTGATATAGATTCTAGGTTAATGTCCTATAATCTAAATAAACATGGGATGAACAATATAGATTCTAAGACATCATTCATCATTTGTGTCACCCATATTATGATTGGTAGAGAGTATAGTGTTCTATATAGTATTTTTATCATCCATGTCCAGAACAGAACAGTGTCTTAGATTCCATCATGAATCAGTTAGAAACATTAGTTAGACTGAGTGTTAGTTTGGGAATCTATATTAAATCCATTTTTTCTATGGTATGACACACATGGTTCACCATATGTGACTGCATTGATTATGGATAATATTAATGGTGTCATTGGTAGAATTAGATGACATGTCATAAATTATTGAATGATTTCCCTGTTCATATTTTTATTATTATCATCTATATATTATAATATCATGGATTTAATCTGTTTGTATATCATACATATTAGAAAGATAATCAAGGTATGTATATTATCTCAACAACGGTAATCATCGAGACTAGCATGATGTGGTCTTTAAGTGATCCCGATTTCTGTGCAACAACAATCGATGATGACATGCATGGTGTGATACACTCTCACCTCTGTAAAATACCTTACAATTCCTAAAATTTTATGTCATGAATTTTTGTTATTAATAATATTAATTACCAAATTTTTTCAGATCCTAAATCATCTTGGTATCATAGACTTAATTATATTGAAATTGTTTCATCTTTAAAAAATATATTTATCAAAACCTACATTGAAAACTCAATGAATTTATATACCTTTTGTTTTACATATACTTATGCGCAGAGTTTGTATAGATGTTTGGATATATGATTTCAATGGATTCAGGGAGCATTAATAGAGAGTATTGTAATTAGAGTGTCCCCCTTGTTATTTTTCATGGGTTTTTATTTATTGGATTTTCTTAGTAAGTGATCTATTTTTTATGAATGAGATATGTGAGATACATTTTTTATCTTCCATAATAACACATTTCTTATTGATTATGGATTTATTTTATCCTTCTATTGATACATATGACAAAATATTCTATTGTTTTTAATATTTCCATTATGTATAAATAATTTTACATTATGAAAGAGAGTGTAAAATCCCCCAAATGTTGATTACAAACCATGAAGCTATTTAGAAACCTATGGCTTATTGGGAGGTGAGCATATATGATTGTGGGGTTTTTAGCATGTTTCAATAGGTAGTTAGACCATCCAAGGTGATAATGAATTATATCAATCAAATTTATTGTTTTTAAGTATTTATATATTATTGTTGGAGATATATAGTTTTATAACTAATGATGAACTTTGGGTTTATATTTGATTAAAACTTATCTTTTAAAATGCAATTTCACTAAAGGATTTTTATTATGATACCTAGTTTTTCATTATAGTGAAGTAATGTATTCATGTAATATGCGGCATTTGTGATTTATTTAACATTTTTACTTTTTATTTGGGTTGTCGTGGGAATCGATTCCTATATAATGTAATCAAAATTGGATTTAATGGATATGTACATGAAAACATATGATTGTATAATGGTTTTAAATGGTTAAAAAATGTTTTCATGAAGCCTTATTTTGACTGAGAAATACAATTTTTCATAATTTTTCTCAACATTTTTAATCAATTAAATATTTAACTATATGTTTATTAGTTTGTTCTTGAAAAAATATTTGTTGGAGTATTAATTAATTATAATTTATAGAAATTGATTTTTTTTATTATATTATAAGGTTAGTAAAGTTATTAGGAAAATGTGATGTGTGATATCCATTGGAATCTAAGTTATCAATGAGATTCATAGGGTATGAAATGATTCAAGTGATGTATTCATCGAATATTTTTTTGAAAGGGAATAGATTTCATATATGATTTGGATACTATGAGAGGGTTGATAATTTTTCATGGCGATCCATTGGATATTGAGATGAAATGAATGTGAAATACTTAATATATCACTAGTATATTCATTTATAGTAATTGGATAGATATCATTTGTAGTTAATTTTAGAAATTAATTTATTTGGATCAGTGAATGGTTACCCTATATAGTTTATACTAGGTTGAGTTGAAAATGGGTAGATTATTTAATGTTCTAAATGTCATATGAATAAATTGTTGTCAAGAGATCAATATTTTTGTTGTTTAGATTACTTGGATATATTGTGATAGAAATTATATAAATTGATTATAGGATATTGTTTTACATGAAAAAATTTGATGTTTCCTTATTTTGGAATGTGATTATATGTTTTATGAGTTTTGAGTCATGGGAGAATGAGTTAGGGTTTATTATTGCAAGAATTAAAGTGTATATTATTTTTGGTTAGAAATGGATTGAGATTGAGGGTTGAAGATAATCTGTTAGTGACTTCTCCAAAAATTCACAATAGACGTACAATAGAAGAGTAATCAGTATAATGGTTTTAGAAGTGATTTCCTGATTAGTTTTGGTAGTGCATGTTAGTCATATAAAAGGGAACCATATTGTGTTAGATGTTATGAGTAGAATTTTTTTGGTTCTTTAATATTCTATGTGTTGTTTGGAATCATTTAAATACAATTATATTGGATAAGATTCTAGGATTCTTTAATATATGGTTTTTTTGATATGAGACAAGGTACTATTTATTATAATCATATGTTATGTGGAATTAGATGTTTTATAAAAGGAAATATATATGTAATTGTATTTTATTTATGCATAAATAATATTATTTATGAATGTCTTTTTGTATTCCTCCTTTTTTTGATATTAATTATTGGTTATTTTAAATACAATGATTCATGAGAAAGGATGGGTTTATTGTAAATCATTTTGTAGATAATTGTAGTAAAAAAATTCTTATAGCGAGGTGCACACCATTGACTATTAAGGAATATTATACCACCATTGAGAGAGATTTTCTGAATATAATTTGTTAAATTTTATAAAAAACACTATTGGTTGGGTATAAGTTATTTGGATTTTTTAGGTCATTAAATTTGTCTGTTGACTAGTATTAACTTTTTGGAATCATTAATGTTGGTTTAGTCAGTCGATAGTGAAAATACTACTATTCTATTAAGAATATCATTGAAAAAAAATATTTCACTTAAGGAGAAACTCATCATTGGAAAACTAATGTAGGTCTAAGAAGGTGGAGTTTGATGGAATCCTCTCTAATAATAATATAACCATTAAAGGGTAAGAAACATAAAGAGGAGTAAATGATAAGAAACTCACCCTATGGTCCTTAAAATTAAATACTACTTATATCCCTCGTATATAAAGTCATAATAATGTATTGTTAATATATATATGAGAATTTAATTTTTATATATATATATATATTTTTAAATAGTGTAATATAAATTTCAAATTAAGAATTTGCAATTTTTAAGAAGTATACTAACGGAGTTTGAAATGATAACATTTGATTATGTTTCGGAGGAAAATTCCAATGAATTTCATTAGAAATCTATGTTTACTACATAGTTGATTTAGAAAAAATATTTTTTTATTCATCCTTATGTCATATTATATCTAAAAAAACTTCTTTTTTAATCATGTTACAATTGAAGTAAACCAGGTACTGAATATTGGGGTACTTAGTTGATATAATGAAATACTATTTAAATATTTTGAAATGTTTCTTTAATCAATATCTATTTAAATATACCATTTTTTCTTTACAAAATTTTTTTTTTCAGAGGTAACCATATATGTTTATATTCAGGGTAAAAAATAATGCAACCAAGAAAAGTAGACAATACAAATTTAATGATTCTTTATAATGTGGGGAATAACAAATTCAGTAATTTTTAATGTATCACTCTTGAGGTTGGACAACATGCAGTATATAATTACAGGTGCAAAGATATATATCTATCCAGATAGTAAAAATAAAAGAATATATCTATATATTTTTTCTCAAATGATTAAAGAACTAAATTTTAAACAATCCCCATTATTGCCTATGGGGCCCTATGGGAGTCTTACCCTAAAATATTTAGCTTTATCATTGGGTGATATGATAATAATACTGTTTCTAAATTTGATATAATATTTATAATTTTCATTTTATAATTTCTCAAAGACAATCAATATCATTTAATTGAAATGTAGATGGAATGTGGTGTAAGTAATTTTGCATCAAACATGGTCCTCAGAGTAATAATTTCTATTTATGAGATCCTAGTTAACAACTATAACCAAATCCTTTGAAACACTCAATTTTTGAGGTTATTGGTATCATTTATTCTCTACTCCAAAAAATAATTTTTCATTCTCCACTCGAGAGGTAGGAAGACTACCAACCAATTGAGTCCATCATGGATTAGCTACTTTTGAATAGACCTTACACCATTTGGTTTTATTACTATTCTTATAAATATCAGAAGCTTGACGTATATGGACATTACATTACTGTTGCGGAATACTTAGTACATAACAAAAACACACACACACAAGGATCATAATAGTTTAGTGTCTTTGAAAACTCGGAATATAATCTTCTAATCATGGTGAAAGATCTTCAACATCTTCCATAAAGATCTTCCTTTTTTTACCTAAAACCTTTCTTTATATCATGGGGAAAAGAAAACATAAAAGGGTGATCTCAAATTCTCAGTAAGGGTAAACAAAAGAAATATCAATCACATCATATTCATAAGAACATAACATTTGGAAATCTTAACCTGCAAAAGAGAGCATAATTTCATAACATGGGATAAATCATAGTAGTGAAATGTATCCCAATAATCATAACATAAAACATGAAACTTTGTGGCATACACACATAATCATATAGAATCATTTCTTTTTAGTCAAGACTCATTGACAAGACTATCTTAGTGGACAAAGCCCCTTTCTAAACCGAGTTCACTCCTCGTTTCAGTCCTGTTTCACTGAACCGGTATAACCTACCGTTCCATCCATGTCTATCTCATGAGATATAAAATCGTTACCCAATGCATTGGAGGGAGATATAGGTCCCACCCATCTCATAATGATACCATTCTTATGTGTGCCACAAAATCATAAACCATACATCATAGCATAACCCATGTAATAAAAATAGGATTCTTAAACAACATGACATCATAAAACAATTCATATAAGATAAAGGAATTAATAAAAATATTTCCATCACATCATAATCAAATCCATGTAATAATAGGGATAGAAATAGAACCATTTATTATCTTAGATGGAAAATAATTTTTATAAAACACTTGAACTCCATTCTTGAGGAAAATACGATTTATAATTCAAAAATACTTTTCCTTTCTTAACATGTCATACAATTCTAATCTAAAAGAAGTTGATTAAAAATAAACTTGAAAACTTGTAAAGAAAGCTTCTTGGAAATAATTTTTTAAAAATCCATTCATGCCGTATAAGTTAAAAAAACATTCTTCATGTACTTTTGTCGAAAAAGTCAAAAAGTACCTCTTATGCAAAACGACAAAAGATTCTTTTGATATCTTTTACTAAAAACTCCCTGAAGGGTAAAATTGGATTTAAAAAATTGTATGTGAATGGAACAATATTAAATATTGAGGAAACATGGATGTGGATGGTAAAATACACCCCAGTGAATTTCAAAGTATAAACAATCTCGGATAAAAATGAGATTGTGATATTTCCCTTACCTTAGGTCCGATTTTCTTTGTAAGTTCTCAATCCTCCTGTATAATGGTTTAAATAATGTTATTGACTTATTCCAGAATCATAATTATTTTTATGATATCATATATGGTTCACTTATGACTTTATATTACCCGTTCTTTTATAAATTCCATGTTAAAGAAGCATTTTGGGTAAAATCGTTTCATTTATCATAGGTGTTTGGACTTGTTGTTCTTGACATTATTATTACTTATATCATGATTTACTTACTTCCAGAATATAAAACATGATTTATATATCATATATATTCATTATATATATATAATATATAGATAAATGAAATGAAACACACCGTTCATGGAGACGGCAGTCCGTACGTACGCATGAACGTTGTTTTCCTTTCCTTATTGTCTTGAATGGAAGTAAGTAGATGACATACATATATATATACATAAATAATGTAGATTTAACATGTCATATATTTCATTATTATCCATTATATATACTTTATAATCATTCATGAATGGTTAATGTGGAGAATGAATCTCATCGCGTCGTGGAGACGGTAGTCCGTACGTACGCACTAGCGATGATATCGTTCTCATGATCGTGAAGTTGTGTTGAAGTGTATTTATACTATTTAAGTATCAATATAACTTTATAATAATCATATATAGTTACTCATTACACCATTATACCCATCCAATTAAGGTGGTGGCGGAAAATAGATTACACCATGGCGTGGAGACGGTATTCCGTACGTACGAACGCGCGGTGATTTCCTTTTTCTGTAGGATGGATAGAAGGTTAATTAGAGTTGTTTCATATTTATAATAACATATCAGTATATAAGAAATACTTATGTTATTACATTATCATGAAACAACTAAAGAAGAAGAAGTTGAAGAAGAATGAAATTGAAAAAGACCGGTAATGGATATTACCTCTTTTTGACGCGCCTTTTCTTAACCTCCACTTAAAGAACTAAGGATGGTCTTTGAAGACTACCAGGACCTATAGGATGATACTAGGGAAGTGGAGAGGAGATTTTTTCAGGGTTTTTCTGAGATTGAATGCTCAAATTGGTGTGAGGAGGAGAGGGAGGCGGTGCCCTTTTATAAGGGAGGAGAGGGGCACCTTAGGAAAATCTCAAAATATTATTTTATATTATGGTCAAATTCGGTTTATAATGGTTCCAAAGGGTCTTATTTCGAAGCTAAAGTGGGGATTGGTCAAAATCCTCTCATCCAATAGGATTTAGAAATGTTTAGTTTATTATTTTAACCTTATCAATTAGATTTAACTCTAAGTTAAATAATTTAACTTTTACCGTGTCTTTTTGTTTTCTTACACTATATGGTTAATAAACATACTACATCAAGACAAACGAACCACAAGTTGTTTATTATTAATATATATAATCTTATATAAGTCATTTGGCAGAATATTAGATTTTTATGAATAAAATAACACTTAATAATATAATATTTGTTTTAAAAACTAATTTATGTCAATTTTGACACTATTTGGTACATGATTTTTATGGAATTTATAACAGAATGATAAGTTAGAACCAAGTTACTTTAATCAACAATAACATGTCATATTATCCAATAAAATTATTTTAAGTCATAAAAAGTCTCAAATTACATTTATTTGGGCATTTATAACATCAATTATGTTAATATTTCATTAATAAGACAATTGCTGCATCATCTTTGTGTCATAATAAATTATAATTATTTAATCTCTAAAAATTATAAATAAATTACTATGATGTATATACTTGTATTAGATTTCTGGATACTATTCATGTTATAAGTTTCATTAATTTTATCACTAGATTTAAATTATTATACTTATAAGATTTATGAAAGTGACATGTTGTCACATTCTTTGGTTTTAATAATAATTAAATTATTTTCATTGAAAAAATTTAATTAAATGAATCTAATCCGACCCTTAGGTGATATGGGTCGACTTTTAGTCATCCAATTGGATTTTGAGATTTTTTTGGGTAATTTTAAAATATTATATTTACCCTTAATTACCTGATTTACCTTTAACTAGGGTAAATAAAATTTACCGTTGTTACTATTCATAATTCCCAAAAATAAAAAGTATCTTATTAACATAATTTAGATCCACTGATTCCAAATATGGAATCCATTTTTCCAAATTCAATACATAAAAATTGCAGAAATTGAATTAATATTAATCCTGTTGTCGAAAGAAAACGGGTTATTCTTTAAAACATTGCAAAAGATTGAATTGATTTAACCTACGAATTCAAGGTAAAATCAATGATAATGAAATACATTGTATTGAATGGTAAAAATATATTCTATTTATACGTTATAACCATTCAATATTATAATTTAACCACATAAGATATTACGATGAAAAAAGTTGTTTTTAATTAAAATATAGCGTGTTTTTACTATTCATTAAAATATGAAAGTTATCGGAAAAATATCAAAACATTATCTAATGTAAATTTTTATATCATGATTCAAAAGAAAAATTTTATTTTTTCAAATTAAACTTATAATCATTTCAAAAACTATATTTAAAGTGGGTGCGCCATCAAAAGGCGGCAAAACATCATTTTTTGAAAAATACTTATTTTACCCGGAAAATTTATTTTGTTCTTATACCATGTTCTAGAAATGTGTAAGATGAATAATAATGTTATAAAATTCAATATTTGGTTAACACTATTCATAACGGCTAGTTCATAACAATATTATAATAATATATCGTTGTTTAGTAAAACCCATTATTGCGTACAACACACACTATCGAGGAAGGTCGTGATTGCGTGTAATGCAAGCCAAGTCCGGGTTGCATGTTGCGCAAGAATCCTTCGTTTTTTCGTATAACAGAATCCAACCATATTTCATTAATACATTGAATATATATATATACTCAATGTTGTGTAGAATAACTATTATCAAAATTGTGTGTAACACGATCCAAGAATAGTGTTTCGTATACTGCAAGCTAATACGGTGTTGCGTATAGCGCAAGGTAATCTTGGGGTAGCACAAGTAATTAATGAAATTAAAAGAATATTTTTCATAAAATCTCGGGGTGTTACATTCTACCCCCCTTAAAATGAATTTCTCCCTCAAAATTCGTCGGGGTTATAAATGGTTTACTACTCAAAAGTTTGTTTAATAGAAACCCACATCATAAAAAGGAATACCAAAACATTGATTTTAAAAACTAAAGTATGAAATGTAATGGTTACCCAAATTAACTCATCACGGGGTTTCCACGTAGGATAACATAGGTGAAAATATGGATATGGAAGAAAAATCTAACCACCAAGTTCTGATGGAGAGTGGTAGAGAACATGGCTATGAAAAAGCCAACAATAACAAAGCTATTGATTTGTGATGATCTAAGGTACCATATGATTAATTGGATATAAGGGAACTAGGACAACAGTTTTGGTTTTCAAGATCATTTCCCTAAAGTTGATGAATTAAAATAAATACTTGCATGATTTTGTTACAATCTCATTGTTGTTCGTGAATTGAACAATTTCCAATTCATCCCTTAAAGAAATGAAGTTGAATTTGTTATTCATGAAGCATTTGCAGGTCATGTCATAGAATGATGAGTCATTCCATCTGTCTCAAACAAAAGGTTAGCAAAAGTTATAAGTCCATCTTATGGTGAGATTAATCGTATATGGTTCCAAAAATGGACTTATACTTTATTTATCATACCACTTAATAAAATAAAACTACATTCCACTAACCAGGGACTTCCTGTAGGCCAGTGGTAGGTGATAAAGGCAAGTCTCACTTCGGTTGTGGGTTCGATTCCCACATCCTTGTCCGACGCGATGGGTTGTCGCCTATCATGCAGGTTGTACTTTTTCTAAAACTACATTATTATAAAATCCCATCAACAATATCGAAAAAACTAACTTATGTCCAACATAGTCCATTCCAATCATTAGGATTATCCATAATACTGCAGTCCACTCTCATAATATAGTGAAAACGATTACCAGAGATTTAATACCATCGTTGATCCCCATATAACATAAGATATGTCTTGTATGTCACATTCCAAACATTCAAAGTCCTTAATCATGTGTTCTCTTGAATACCCATTGAACCTTAGTGAAAACATGAATGCAGTTAAAAGTTAACACTTTCCACATACCAAAATCATCAAAATTATATATACTCAAACAATGATATCACTTAGTCCTTATATCAATCATGAGATCATGAATACTGTCAAATATTTCATTTTCTCGTTTTCCCTTCATTATGCGCATATCATCTTTTTTACAAAAATATCTCAATCACTTTCCATGGTTACGGGTACCATAAAATTATTGAAAACCATAGTAGACCAATACATAAATATTCCAATATTCCACGATACTATATACACCATTATTTTGTAATCCCATTACATATACACTTAATAATTACACCACATCATTATCATATTCAACATCGCCAATGGTGATCGCATGTGACTTCCCTTTGTGCTTTTCCTTATGCTGTTGCTCATGTCGATCATCACTAACCCTTGGATTAGGGAATTTATTGGCATAATGTCCCATCTCCTTGCACTTGAAACATTGAAGTGTAGTAGGTTCATTCTGTGTATCCCTTCCTTTGTTTGCATCATTAGACATCTTCTTCCCATCATTGCGGCATTCAAATGCCCGATGACCTTCCTTTCCACATTTGAAACATTTACTTGTCCCTTTAAGACAATCTCCACCATGCTTATTTCCACACTTTGAGCATAAGGAAACATTCATCTTATTTTCACCATTATTCTGAGATTTCTCCTTGAACTCCATCTTTCGTTTCTTGTCAAAACCATGAGATGGATATGTAACACCAACTTCCATTTCTACCTTGATAGCACAATGAACAATTTCTTCATAGCTACTGAAATCTCATATAGATAATACCCTTCGAAGATTTGGTTTTAAGCCAATGAAGAATCAATCAACTTTACTTTCAGGTTGGATGATAAATCCATATGCATACCTTGCAATCCTTGTAAAATTCGCTTCGTATATACCAACAGATTCATCATCCTTTTGCTTTAGTTCAAGAAACTCCTTCTCCATCTTTGTTCGAAGAATACGAGGGAAGTACTTATTGAAAAATAAGTTCTTGAACTCGTCCCATTCCATGGACTCAATTTCATCTCTTTGCCTCGTATTATTGATAAGATTCCACCATTGATCAGCTTCACCTTCCAAACGATATACTGCTAAGATGACTTTATCATGTTCATAACATTGAAGAACTGAAAATATCTTTTTAGTGGTACTGATCCATTTTTCAGCAAAAAGTGGATCAGAAGACCCACTAAAAGAAGGTGGATGTTGCCTCGTGAAGGACTCAATAGAATGTTGTTCCCTTCTCTGCTCATTTGGAAGTCCAGAATGATTCATATCTTGTGTAAGTATAGAAATAATTTTTTCCACTCCATCTCGCATAACATGTGTTTTTTCAGAAGGACAATAATTGCATTGTCCATTACATTGATCAAAACGGTTCATTCGGGCTCCATCCATTGTCTAAAACCCAAAAAGAATAGTGTGAGAGGCAAAAATCATGCTAGGGAAAACAACATAATAAAGGGGGAGTACCCAAAATATCTAACATCTTAGGTTAAATTCAAAGATCGTTAGCGAAATTCTAGGACTATAACCTATACGTATACTTAACCTTAGAGACATCCCTAGACATACCATAGAAATATCTCTTGGGATCTCACTAAAGTTCTCGCATCCTAGTTTCCAAAGGTTGACTAAACCTTTCCTCTGATACCAACTGTAGAGACCTGAAGCTTGACGTACAAGGCCATTACATTACTTTTTCGGAATACATAGTACAGAACAAAAACACACACACAAGGATCATAATAGTTTAGTGTCTTTGGAAACTCAAAATATAATCTTCTAATCGTGGTGAAAGATCTTCAACATCTCCCATAAAGATCTTCCCTTTTTTTACCTTAAACCTTTCATTATATCCCGGGGAAAAGAAAACAGAAAAGGGTGATCTCAAATGCTCAGTAAAGGTAAACAAAAGAAATATCAATCACATCATATTCATAAGAACGTAACATTTTTGAAATCATAACCTGCAAAAAAGAGCATAATTTCATAACATGGGATAAATAATAATAGTGAAATGAAATCCCAATAATCATGACTTAAAACATAAAACATTGTGGCATACACACATAATCATAGAGAATCATATCTTATTAGTCAAGACTCTTTTCCAAGACTATCTTAGTGGACAAAGTCCCTTTCCGAACAGAGTCACCCTCGTTTCAGTCCTGTTTCACTGAACCAGTATAACCTACCATTCCAGCCATGTCTATCTCATGAGATATAAACTCTTTACCCAATGCATTGGAGGGAGATATAGTTCCCACCCATCTCATAATGATACCATTATTATGTGTTCCACAAAATCATAAATCATACATCATTTCATAACCCATGTAATAAAAATAGGATTCTTAAACATCATGACATCATAAAAAAATTCATATAAGATAAAGGAATTCATAAAAATAATTCCATCACAACATAATCAAATCAATGTAATAATAGGGATAGAAACAAAACCCTATATTATCTTATATGGAAAATAATTTTGATAAAACACTTGAACTCCATTCTTGAAGAAAATATCCTTTCTACTTCAAAAATATTTTCTTTTCTTAACATGTCATTCAATTTTAAACTAAAAGAAGTTTATTAAAAATAAACTTGAAAACATGTAAAGGAATATTCTTGGAAATAATTTTTTAAAAATACATTCATGATGTATAAGTTAAAAAAACATTCTTCTCGTACTTTTGTCAGAAAAGTCAAAAAGTACCTCGTACGAAAAACGACAAAAGATTCCTTTCATATCTTTTACTAAAAACTCACCGAAGGGTAAAATACGATTTAAAAAATTGTAGGTGAATGGAAATAATATTACATGTTGAGGAAACATGGATGATGATGATAAAATACACCCCAGTAAATGCTAAAGTATAAACAATCTGGGATAAAAATGAGATTGTGATATTTCCCTTACCTTATGTCTGATATGCTTTGTACGTATCCGAACCTCCTGTATAATGATTTAAATAATGTCATTAACTTATTACAGAATCATATTCATTGTTATGATATCATATATGGTTCACTTATCACTTTATATTACCCGTTCTTTTGTAAATTCCATGTTAAAGTCGCGTTTTGGGTAAAATCGTTTCATTTATCGTAGGTGTTTGGACTTGTTGTTCTTGACATTATTATTACTTATATCATGATTTACTTACTTACAGAATATAAAACATGATTTATATATCATATATATTCAGTATATATATATAACAGATAGATAAATGAAATGAAACACACCGTTCATGGAGACGGTAGTCCGTACGTACGCATGAACGTTGTTTTCATTTCCTTATTGTCTTGAATGGAAGTAAGTATATGACATAAATATATATATATATATATACATAAATCCAGTATATTTAACATGTAATATATTTCATTATTATTAATTATATATACTTTATAATCATTCATGAATGGTTAATGTGGAGAATGAATCTCATCGCATCGTGGAGACGGTAGTCCGTACGTACGCACGAGCGATGATATCATTCTCATGATCGTGACATTGTATTGGAGTGTATGTATACTCTTAAAAAATCAATATCATTTTATAATAGTCTTATATTGTAATTATTTACACCATTATACACATCCAAGTAAGGTGGTGGTGGAAAATAGATTACACCACTGCGTGGAGACGGTATTTCGTACGTACGCACGCGCGGTGATTTCTTTTTCCGTAGGATGGATAGATGGTTAATTAGTGTTGTTTAATATTTATAATAACATATCAGTATATACGAAATACTGATTTTATTACTTTATCATGAAACAACTAAAGAAGAAGAAGTTGAAAAGGAAAGAAATTGAAAAAGATCAGTAATGGATATTAGCTCTTTTTGACGTGCCTTTTCTTAACCTCCACTTAAAGAACTAAGGATGGTCTTTGAAGAATAACATGACCTCTAGGATAATACTAGGGAAGTGGAGAAGAGAATTTGTCAGGGGTTGGACAAGCTTGAAGGCTCAAAGTGGTGTGAGGAAGAGAGGGAGGAGGTGCCCTTTTATAAGGGAGGAGAGGGGCACCTTTGGAATAACTAAATATATTATTTTATTATAAAGTCAAGTTCAGTTTCAAATAGCTCCAAATTTATTTATTTCTAAACTAAGGTGGGTATGGGTCTAAATCCTTTCATCCAATAGATGTTAGACATGTTTGGGTTCCTATTTTAACCTTATCATTTAGATTTAACATTATGTTAAATAATTTTACTTTTACCGTGTCTTCTTGTGTTCTTACACTATAAGGTTAATAAACATACTATAAGAAGACAAAAGAACCCCAAGTTGTTTATTATTAATATATATAACCTTATCTAAGTAATTGGGCCGAACCTTAAATTTTTAGGAATAAAATAACAATTAATAATATAATATTTGTTTTAAAAACTATTTTATGTCAATTTTGACACTATTTAGTAATTGATTTTTTTGAAAATCATAACAGAATGATTAGTTAGAAAT
The DNA here is from genome assembly GCA_963277665.1 of Viscum album. Classification (NCBI taxonomy): domain Eukaryota; kingdom Viridiplantae; phylum Streptophyta; class Magnoliopsida; order Santalales; family Viscaceae; genus Viscum; species Viscum album. The sequence continues at coordinate 707,799,143 of OY728129.1, forward strand.
AAGTTAATTAAATCAATAATAACATGTAATATTAACCTATAAAATTAGTGGAATTCATAAAAAGTCTTAAATTACAATTATTTGGGTATTTATAACATCAATTATGTCAATATTTCATTAATAAGACAATTACTGCATCATCTTTATGTCATAATAAATTATTATTATTTAATCCCTAAAAATTATAAATAAATTATTATGATGTATATAATTGTATTATATTTCTGGAGACTATTCATGTTCGATGTTTCATTAAGTGTATCACTAACTTAAAATTATTATACTTATAAGATTTAAGAAAGTGACATGTTGTCACATTCTTTGGTTTTAATAATAATTAAATTATTTTCATGGAACAAAGTCCATTAAATGAATCTAATCCGACCCTTAGGTGATATGGGTCGACTTTGTATCATCCAATAGGATTTTGACATGTGTTAGGGTAATTTTATTATATTATATTTACCCTTAATTACCTGATTTACCTTTAACTATGGTAAATAAAATTTACCGTAGTTACTATTCATAATTCCCAAAAAATAAAAAGTCGCTTATTAACATAATTTTGATCCTCTGATTCCAAATATGGAATCCATTTTTCCAAATTAAATACCAAAAATTTGCAGAAATTAAATTAAAATTAATCTCGTTGTCGAAAGAAAACGGGTTTTTCTTTTAAACATTGCAAAAGATTGAATTGATTTATTCTACGAATTCAAGATAGAATCAATGCTAATGACATAAATTATATTAAATGGAAAAAATATATTCTATTTATACTTTAAAACTATTCAATATTATAATTTAACCCTATAAATTATTGCGATGAAAAAAGTTGTTTTTAATTATAATATAGCGTGTTTTATTATTCATCAAAATATGAAAGTTACCAGAATAATATGAAAAACTTATCCAAAGTAAATTTTATTTAATGATTCCAAAGAAGAATTTTATTTTCTCAAATTGAACTTATAAACATGTCAAATACTAGATTTAAAGTGGGTGCACCATCAAAAGGTGGCAAAACTGCATTTTTTTAAAAATACTTATTTTACCCGAAAAATTTATTTTGTTCTTATACCATGTTTTAGAAAATGTGTAAGACAAATAATAATGTTATAAGATTAAAAATTTAGTTAATACTATTCATAACGGCTAGTTCATAATAATATTATAATAATATATCATTGTTTAGTAAAACCCGGTATTGCGTACAACACACGCTATCAAGGAAGGTCGCGATTGCGTGCAATGCAAGCCAAGTCAAGGTTGCGTGTAGTGCATGACTCCTTTGTTGTTGCGTATAATAGAATCCAACCATATTTTATTTATACATTGAATATATATATATATACACTCAATGTTGCGTAGAATAACTTCTATCAAACGAACTTGAAATTGTGTGTAACAAGAGCTAAGAAAAGTGTTGCGTATACTGCAAGGTAATACGGTGTTGCGTATAGCGCAGGATAATCTTGGTGGGTCGTACAATAGACGATATGAATGAAATTAAAAAGAATGTATCTTATAAAATCTCGGGTTGTTACATTAATGACATTAAAAATCATATATCAATATTATATAATGGTTAATTAAAGATTATAAAGATTTATAATTTTATTTCAATATATAATTAAAAATGAATGATGAAAAAAGGAAGAATTTTTATTTTTAAGGAATCTCTTTTGTCATTCGGTTTTGGAAAAAGATTTGCTATGATAGAAAAATAAGTTTAAAATATATTAATGAGTCCTTTATTAAAATTAAATATATTATGGTTGTATATCAGGTTCTATAAATTATTAGTTCATTATTAAATCTTAAATGTTGTAATTTGACATACATTAGTTTTGTGAAAATATGTATTTTTACTATTTACCCGAAAAAAGAATTATTAAAAAAATTACAAAAAAATATCAATTAATAAATTTTTACTTATTTATTTCAAATATGGGGTTAATTTAATCAAAATAAATTTATTTAATATGTAAATTTAATTTTTAATATCACAAATATAATTTTTATGGAATAATTTAAAATACAGTTTATTAAAAATGATGATATATTTTCAATTATTTTTCAAACATGATATTTAGTTTCAGCAATATAATATTTATGTATTATTATATTATTCACTATATTTATTATTTAAACCCACATTTTTTATGTTTAGTTACTATTCAAATGGTCACGTTACTATTCCGAAGGACATGTTTACTATTCCAATAGTCACATTACCTCTTATATATAAAACATTATCTATTAACCCAATATTCAATATAATTCATCTCAAGGATAAGAAATTTCATTTTTTATAATTTTTATTGGTTTACTAATATTTGGTTTCATCTCAATAGTGTAGGTTGTTAGTGCGATGATAGCATCAGAGTGTGTTGATTGATATTTTTCCATTTTTTCTATTATTTTTTATTTTTTCTGTAGTTGTAATGTTTTTCATTTTAATTTGTTTTATAGTAAACTATTTTTAAAATATTTATTAATGAATGAATTTATTTTTATTTTTATCAAGTGATATAAATTTATTATAAAATTTAGTATAATATAGAAGATATATATTTCAAAAGAAAAATATCATTTATAAAATATATACAGTTACATTTCAAATGCTATTTTAATAATTTTACATATTTATAATCAATTCTCCAAAAACAATATTATATTTTAATAGTTTAAAAATTATTCTTTATGAACGTGAATCACTTCCACATCGTGAAATGTATTATTTTATAAATTTCTATTAATATCCTAATAAAATTTTAATATTAACTCATATTTAGAAAATGTCATGGAAAAATGGTGAAATATTGTGGTATTTATTAATTTATCATGTACCATAGAAAACCTATGGATATAAAATAATATATAATTACTCTCCTTATTTATATAAATAACCCCATACTCTAATTCATCTTTACTTGAAACCCATTGATCAATACCTTATTATCCCAATATGTATTTAAAGTCATCCCAATGGGTATACAAGCGCTAATTATTCTCTATCAAATCTTTTAAAACCACCCTCTCAAGATAAAATATTATCCCCTCTTCAATTTTATTCAAATACATTCCATGTATTATGAATTATCATTTATAAATTTTCATGTTGTAATGTGTGTTTTCTCATACCTTTTATATCAATAAAATTAATAAGTAAGAAGGGACCACCGTTAACTCTCATTAAACCCTTATTTTAAACCATATGTACACTCGTTATAAAACTAAAATTATTCTGTGATTTTTTCTGACAACCTTTTTTGACTTTAATACCCATACCCGTTCATCTAATGGGTATTATCATAGTTTTATCAATCCACCATTAATTACATAAAACAATATATTTATCATACACATGTTATTTATTAGAAAAAATGTGATCAACTATGTCTTTGTGTTATAAGATCTATTTGAAACACAAATGTATGTTCATGATATGAATGTGATGGGTGGAACTGTAATTATATATGCCGATAATGTACTGGGTAATAGTATTACCTAATGAGATTCCATGTATAGTGAACATGTGGTTATCTTAAGTAAACTATGTTATGATTTCATAGGGGATGTTTATGAACTATTAGTATGATGTAAGGTTTTATATTATTCGCACATTACTTTGTTTTAATGAAGTCACCATCTTATATTATGAATTCATGTTAATGATTAGGAATCAGACAATTTTTATACCATGTTAATATGCCTCTTGACTCAATTTTTTAATATTCATCATGTTAATCGTTGATTAGTCCCTTTCTAGGATTTATATCTTAACCCTTTATTATCTGTATCCCTATGTTATATTGTGCATTATTAATAGAAAAAATTAATTGCATATTATTTTATGGAGTTTTAAATAATATTATTTTATCAATATATCATGTTATTGTGATACATATCTGATTACCCAAAAATAATTGGCCTCGTAATTCTATTAGGTTTGTGATATATTTAACTTCATATATTAAATCATAAAAAATTCATTTAAATGATATGGGTTGTTAGAGTTATTTTTGCAGAATATCTTGTCATTTTTCAGGAATAGCAATGGAAGAAATCATGAAAACAATTATATATGACTAAGCATTGGAAGATATCCTAAAATATTGTTTGTAACATCCAAGGTAAATAAATAATAAACCATTTTCATATTTATTAATATTTACGAATAAAATATTAATTTTACATTAAAGGGGTTTCTATGTTCGATAGCGTACCCGATACGCAACAAAGAGTTTCTTTGAAATATTACGTTGCACACTAGTAATAAAATAATATTATTTTAAATGGTAGTTAACACGTAGCCATTGTATTGGCGGGAATGAATAGAAATAACTAAAATATGATTGTATATGTTTCTTAAATGTTTTGACATTTATCTAATAAAGGATAATGGATTAAAAAAATAAAATAATTCAATTTTAGGCATAGATACACTAATTTTCACTAAAGGTCCACTTATCGCCTTTTGATGGAGAACCGTCATTAAATATAGTTTTGTTCAATCTTATACATTCTATTGGACCAAATAAAATTCTCATTTAGAATAGGGACATCGAAATTTACTTTGTGTAAAGTTTTGGCATTTTTCCGATAAAGTTCATTTTTTTAATAAATACTGAAAAATGTTGTATTTTAATTCAAAACCACTTTTTAATATAATTTATTTACATTATTAGATTCTATTTATAATTGGTTCTAAAGTAAAATTAGAATATATTTTTACCATTCAATCTAATAGCGGTCGTTGAAATTAATTTCACTTTGAAATTGGACTTAAACTATGTCAATTTTTTGATATATATTGTTTCATAGAAACACTCTATTTGTCCTGACAGCGAAAATTAATTATTAAATTAATTAATGTAACTTATATGTTTTGAATTATTTAAAATAGACATCATTTTTCAATTCAGAATATCAAATATATCTTAGGGTGATGTTTTGGTATTTTTCAGAAAAACTTCAATTTTTGATGAATAGTGAAACCACTAAGTGGTACTTAAAAAAAACTGATTTTTTGTTAAAATGAAATTTTACCACCACTCTGTTTTGAATTTCAAAAATATGACATTCATGGTTGTCATTAGGAAGTAAAATGTGGTTCAATGGGATTAAAATAATTATTTTTTGTGAATAGTAACTTTTAAGTTTTTAATCGCGATTAGAGGTAATTGGTGTAATTTAAGGTAAAAATAATGTTTTTATAATATGAAATGAATTTGACACATGTCCTACCCTTATTTCATGTGTCATGGAAGACCAATAAAATCCATGGGTCAACTTGGGTACCCAATGGAGCCACTTTGGTCGGAAAATGACATTAATAACTTTTTATTTAATGTTAAAATTAAAATGTCACCAACATGTGTTGTTTTACTAAACAAATTTTTAAATGGGGTTATACAAGTCATAATTTTGACTATAAATATTCATTAGAAATATAAAAATATTTCCTATATCTTGATAGTTTTTTTTATAATTTTTATACATTAAATTAATTAAATTAATTATGACAACATGATGATGGAGCGATTACCTCATTATTTAACGATTTATAAAAAATGAAAAGATAATGTAAAATATAAGACCTACACTTTCAAAAAACCTATTGGATGGGTGGATTTCTAACTCTTATCTCCTTATCCTTGAAATATATAATTTTTGGACCTTTAAAATCCGAAAAGAATTTTATAATAATGTAACCTTTTATAACATTCCTTGAATGCCCCTCCTCTCCTCTTATAAAAGGCCCCCACCTATACCACCTTACCCACACATCTAAAGCCTTTGGCTCGTCCAACACCTGACCATTTTGTCTCTCCACATCCTTATATTACTCCTAGAAGCCTCACTTTGGGAATAAGTCTTCCCAAAAACGCCTTTGAGCTCAAATCAAAAATAGTTACTCGTTTTAAAGGTAGTGTCTTCTCTTGTGTTCTTATGTTTTATTTTGCTTCTCCAACCCCCTAAACTCCTTTTAATACTTTATTTTGTAAAAACACCATTATCTTCAATATATTACGATGTTTTTATGAGAATTATTAGAGCTACACTTACACACACCTTCATCTAATGGTTAAAGAGCATACTATTTCCGTGGATGGCGAATTTCTGCCTCACAAAACGATGATTGTTCAATATTTTTATAAGACCTCCAAAAGTGTCCATTAAGATGTCACTATATTTATATATGATATATAATATGTTTATGTTTTCATTAGGCTTATGTATTTTTCATTTATGTCATACCTTTATGGGTTTCATTATGGTTAAACGTGATATCTTCATTTTAGGAAGTACAGACTACCGCCCCTCAAAGTGATTTGATTTGTTAATTACATATGTGGGATGTATAAAGGATGTAATTAATGATATTATATATGATATTACACTGGAATTATAATATACCTTTATATCATTATTATTACATTCCATAAAATATGAAATAGAAATGAAAGTAGAGTTCATGCGTACATACGGCTTACCGTCTCTATGAACGGTACATTTCATTTCTTAACTCTAAATGTTATGTAATATTATAAATGAATGTATGTAATAGATATATATGATATATATAATATCTACATCATGAATATAACTCTGGATATAATGGATACGTGAACAACTTGTAATTATAAAGAGTTTATTTTTGACTAATGTACCAATGATCCTTAAAATGACCGTTATTAACTTAAATAATTACATAGTGTTCATGATGTGGTAATAAGTGATATAAAAGGAATAATGAAATTGAAAAAGGTTCTTAAGCAGGTATAAATAAACTCAAGTTTATTATTCAGGATATTAAAGAACAATTGAGTCACGTCAGACACGAGGTAAGGGACTTCGTCTCAATTTCCATTCATTGAGGCATATTTTGTTTTATACACAACTTTATTTTATACTGTGTATAAACCCATTTCAGTTTTACACTTATTCAAAAGGAATATTTTTTTATACGAAACATTTTACTAAACGACAAAAGGAATGTTTTTTTTGTCGTATGTATGTGGCGAAAACGTCTTCTCCTCCGCTTTGACCATTATTTGAGTTTTGGATTCCTCTACAAGCCATAACCTAACTTTTTTAAAATGAAAAATAAATACCATGTTTTAATTTTCATTTATTTTTTTATTGAAAATGGTTTTCATAATGTTTTTCTAACAATGTGTTGTATTGATATCTTGTGATTGAAAAGTGTTACTATTATGTTTCCTTTATGCATGTTTTCTGTGATGCAATTATGTTATTGTTGTTAGGCATTGTTATGAAGACGGGTGGTTCCGTGACAAACTAATGGCAGGTGAGCCCGATATAGCTCTCCAATGCATTGGGTAACCTGAAGGAGTTAAACGTTAAGGTTTCTCCAATGATATTTAGGGAATATATAGTGATGGGTATTCCAAACGTAACCATGAGGGTTACTCCTTACGTAAAACTGTTATGAATGCCTCAAGTTACCTTTATGTAATTTTATTTCTATGATATATTCATGATTTGATGAGGTATGTTAAAATTCAAATGTTTTATGAGAAAATTATGATTTCATACATGGACTAATGTTTTCATTTTGTACTTTTATATCCCTTACTGAGCTTTTTATGCTCATTCCATGTTTTTGAAAGTTTTTCACAAGACATAATGTGTAATAGGGTCAAGGATGGGATCATGGAAAAGTCATGGTATCTAACACATGGAACTAGACATGTTTCTTTTTAAGAGATTTTTATTTTATGTAAACTTAGTCGAAGTTTCTAATTTTTAATCTTTTGGGATGTAATAGTTATGTCCTAGTTCTCTAAAACTCTAAACCTGAAAAGATCCTCAATGTAAATTATTCATTTAATTCAATATTAAGTAAGGTTTAAGGCTGGGGCCTTATAGTTGGTATCAGAGGTCGGTTTGGACAACATTATGAGTTAGAAAATTGTTAAATTATAAATTAATTTATGGTATGATTGAAATGATATAGAATTTAAATATTACCATGTTGCTTCACCTAGGATATTTCATGTGTTAAGAATGGTTTTTCATAGAGGAAACATAACAGCTTTTCTGGGAAGGCAAAAAAAGGGAAATGACCTTTCAAATCAGTATCCTAAGATGGTCAGAATCAGAACTAAACAGTTTGTTAATGTGATGGCTCAGTTGACTCATGTAAAAAATGTTGGTTGTTCTTATTGATGATATTTTGGTGTTTTCTAAAAATAAAGAGAAGCATGAAAGTCATTTAAGGGTTATCTTGAAAACCGTAAAATAAAAGAAACTGTATGTAAAATTCATCAATTGTGAGTTTTGGTTACAACAAATGTCTTTCCTTAGTCACATTGGTTCTAAAGATGGAATAACTGTTGATCCTAAAAAAAACAAAAGTTGTTAAAGAATGGCCAAGACCCACACATGTAACTGAGATCCGTAGTTTTATTTGTTGGGTAGGTTACTACCGAAGGTTTGTGGAAAATTCTTCACAGTTATCTAGACCAATGACTAAGGTAACTCGGAAGGGTGTTAAGTTTATCTGGACAAAAGAATGTGATGATTGTTTTCAGGAGTTGAAAAGAAGATTGGTAAATACTCCAGTTTTGGCACTTCCTTCCAGGAATGGTGAGTTTGTTATACACAGTGATACTTCGTTGAAGGGACTTGGATGTGTCCTTATGCAGAATGATCAGGTAATTGCATATGGTTCACGTTAGTTGAAAAACCATGAGGTAAATTACCCTACCCATGATTTGGAATTAGCTGCTATTGTTTTCGCTTTAAAAATTTGTAGGCATTATTTGTATGGAGTAAAGTGTGAAATATATACCAATCAAAAAATATTAAAGTATATATTCACTCATAATGAATTGAACATGAGACAGAGGATATGGCTAGAATTAATCAAGGATTATAATTGTACAATTCATTTCCATCAAGGAAAAGCAAATAAAGTGGCTGATGCATTGAGTCCAAAAATTAATGCTTCATTAACAATGTTACGTTTGGAATGAGATCCTATGGTTTTTTATTTGATGAACTTTGGCATAGAAGTTGTTGGTGCAGGAGGTTCTTCTGTTTTGTTTCAGGTATCAGTGAGATCATATCTATCAGACAGAATTAAGCAAGCGCAGATGAATGATGGTGGGTTGTAGAAAATGGTAGAGCTGGATCAAAAGGGTAGGTTGCATGAATTTAATATTGATAATGATTGTGTTTTGTGGTTTGGGAAGAGATTATGTGTGCATGGTGATTCATAGTTGAAGATTGAGTTGTTATTTGAGGCTCATAGTTTCCCGTTTTCAGTTCATCTTGGAATTACTAAGATGTACAGAGATCAGCGGGAGTATTACTGGTGGGATGGAATGAGAAGAGATATTGCTGATTTTACTATGAAGTGTTTGACTTGTTAGCAGGTTAAAGTAGAGCAGTAGTTACTGAATGGGATTCTTCAGCCTTTACCAGTTCCAGAGTGGAAATTGGAAAATATATCAATGGTCTTTGTTGTGGGATTACCAAAGACATCTCAAGGTATTAATGCAATCTGGGTTATTATTGAACGCTTGACTAAATCTGCTCATTTCCGTCTTATTCAGGATAATTTCTCTCCATATCAATTTTCTCGATTGTTTCTTAATGAGATAGTCAGGTTTCATGGAGTTCCCCTATCCATTGTATCTGATCATGATCCCAGGTTTACTTCTAACTTTTGGAAGGGCCATCAAAAGTCATTTGGTACTGAATTAAATTTTAGTACATCTTTTCATCTTCAATTAGATGGGAAGTCAGAATAAAAAATTCAAAATTTGGAGGATATTCTACGTGCTTGTTTGATAAATTATCAGGGAAGATGGGACCAACATATTTATATGGTTGAATTTTCATATAACAGCAGTTTTCATTCCATTATAAAGATGGCACCGTTTGAGGCATTACATGGGAAGCGGTGTCGAACTCTAGCTTTTTTGGGATGAAGTGGGTGAAAGGAAGCTAGTGGAACCAGAATTGGTAGAAGGGATGGCAGGAAAAGTTCAATTTATTTAGAAACACATGGGAACAGCTCAGAGCAGACAAAAAACTTATGGAGACAATAGGATGAATGATCTATCTTTTGAGGTGGGTGATCAAGTTTTTCTCAAAGTTTCACCGTTGAAAAGTGTGATGCGATTTGGTAAAAAAGGATAGCTGAGTCCAAGGTTCATTGGACCATATGAAATTCTAGAGATATTTGGATTAGTTGCTTACCGAGTGCCTTTACCACCGAGTTTATCTCAGGTATAGAGTGTTTTTCATGTTTCGATGTTGAGAAATTATATGGCAGATCCATCTCATGTTTTGAGCCCAGAGGTAGTTCAGTTGGAAGAGAATCTCTCTTATGAAGAACAACCACTCCAGATTCTTGACCGAAGATAGAAAGTGTTGCGAAATAAGGTAATTCACCAGGTAAAGGTTTTGAGGAAAACCATATGTTTGAAGAGGTAATGTGGGAATCTAAAAATTCTATGAGGGATAAATACCCCCACTTTTATTGATAAGTGAATAAAATTACGAGGAGGCAATTCCCAAAAGGGGGAAGGATGTAACATCACAGGTAAATAAAGAATAAAACATTTTTATATTTATTAATATTTACTAATTAAATATTAATTTTACTTTAAAGGGGTTTCTATGTTCGATAGCATACCCAATACGCAACAAAGAGTTTCATTGAAATCTTACGTTTCACACTGGTAATAAAATAAAATTATTTTAAATGTTAGTTAACACGTAGCCGTTGTATTGGCGTGAATGAATAGAAATAACTAAAATATGATTTTATATGTTTTTTAAATGTTTTTACATTTATCCAACAAAGGATAAAGGATTAAAATATGAAAAGAATTAAATTTTGGGCATAGATACTCTAATTTTCACTAAAGGGCCACTTATCGCATTTTGATGGAGAACCGTCATTAAATATAGTTTGGGTCACTCTTATAAATTCTAATGGGCCAAATAAAATTCTTCTATAGAATCAGGACATCAAAATTTACTTTGTGTAAATTTTTGGTATTTTCCGATAAAGTTCATTTATTTAAATAAATAGTGAAAAATGTTGTATTTTAATTCAAAACCTCTTTTTCATATAATTTATTTAAATGATTAAATTATATTTTTAATTGGTTCTAAAGTAAAATTAGAATATATTTTTACCATTCAATCCAATAGTGGTAGTGGAAATTAATTTCACATTGAAATTGGAGTTAAACTACTGTTTATCTTTTGATATATATTGTTTCATAAAAACCCTCTATTTGTCATGACAGCGGAAATTAATTATTAAATTAATTAAGGTAAATTATATGTTTTGAATTTTGTAAAATAGAAAACATTTTTGAATTCATAATATCAAATATATCTTAGGGTGATGTTTTGGTATTTTTCTGAAAAACATCAATTTTGATGAATAGTGAAACAACTAAGTGGTACTTAAAAAAACTGATTTTTCATTTAAATGAAATTTTACCACTTTTGTGTTTTGAATTTCAAAAATCCGACATTCATGGTTGTCATTAGGAAGTAAAATTTGGTTCAATGGGATTAAAAGATTTTTTTTTGGTGAATAGTAACTTTTATGTTTTTAATCACGATTAGAGGTAATTTGTGTAATTAAAGGTAAAAATAATGATTTAATAATATGACATTACCTTGACACATGTACTACCCTTATTGTATGTGTCATGGAAAACCAAGAAAAACCATGGGTCAACTTGGGGACCCCATGGAACCACTTTGGTTGGAAAATGACATTAATAACTTTTTATTTAATGTTAACATTAAAATGTCACAAACATGTGTTGTTTTACTAAAAAAAATTTAAATTGGGTTATACAAGTAATAATTTTGACTATAAATATTTATTATAAATATAAAAAGTTTTACTACATCATGATATTTGATTTATAATTTTTATACATTAAATAAATTAAATTATTTATGACACCATGATGATGTAGCAATTACCTCGTTATTTAACGATTTAAATAAAATGAAAAGGTAATGAAAAATCTATGACCTAAAATTGTCAAAAACTTATTGGATGGGTGGATTTCGAACTCTTATCACATTATCCTTGAAATATATAATCTTGGGACCTTTAAAGTCTGAAAATCATTTTATAATAAAGAAACCTTTTATAACATTCCAAGAGTGCCCCTCCTCTCCTCTTATAAAAGGCCCCCACCTCTACCAACTTATCCACACCTCTCAAGCCTTTGGATCGGTCAAACCCTTCCCATTTTGTCTCTCCACATACCTATATTACTCCTAGAAGCCTCACTTTGGGAATAAGTATTCCCAATCAAGCCTTTGATCTCAAATCAAATAGAGTTACCCATTTTAAAGGTAGTGTCTTCTCTTATGTTCTTGTGTTTTATATTACTTCTCCAACCCCCTAACTCTTTTTATTCCTTTATTTTGTAAAAAAAACATTATCTTCAATATACTAGGTTTCTTTCATGTGAATTATTAGAGCTACACTTACACACACCTTAATCTAATGGTTAAAGAGCGTATTGTTTCCATGGATGGAAAATTTCTACCTCACGAAACGATGATTGTTCAATATTCTTATAACACCTTCAAAGGTGGCCATTAAGATGTCACTATATTAATATAAGATATATAATATTTTTATGTTTTACTTAATCTTCTGTATTTTTCATTTATGGCATACCTTTATGGATTCCATTATGGTTATACACGATATCTTCATTTTAGGAAGTTTGGACTACCACCCCCTCAAAGTGAAATGATTCGTTAATGCCATATGTGCGACTTATAAAAGATGAAATTAATGATATTATATATGATATGATACTGGAATTATAATATACCTTTATATCATTATGATTACATTCCATAAAATATAAATAGAAATGAAAGTAGGGTTCATGCGTATGTACGGCTTACCGTCTCCATGAACGGTGCATTTCATTTCTTATATCTAAATGTTATGTAATATTATAAATCTATGTATATACTGGATATATATGATATATATGATATCTACATCATGAATATGAATCTGGATATAATGGATACATGAAAAATATGTAATTATAAAGAGTTTATTTTTGACTCAAGTACCAATGATCGTTAAAACCACCATTATTTACTTTAATAATTACATAGTGTTCATGACATTGTAATAAGTGATATAAAAGGAATAAGGAACTTTAAAAACGTTCTTAAGAAAGTATAAATTAGCTCAATTTTATTATTCAGTAGATTAATGAACGATCGAGTCATGTCAGACACGAGGTAAGGGACTTCATCTCAATCTCCATTCATTGAGGCATATTTTTTTTATGCGCAACTTTCTTTTATACGGTGTATAAACCCCTTTGACTTTTCTCTTATTCAAGAAGGAATATTTTTTTTATACTAATAATTTTACTAAACGACAAGGGGAATGTTTTTTTGTCGTACGTATGCAGAGACAACAACTTCTTCGCCGCCGTGACTATTATTTGAGTTTCGGATTCCTCTACAAGCCATAACCTAACTTTTTTTTAAATGAAAAATAAATACCATGTTTTACTTTTCTTTTATTTTGGTAATGAAAATGGTTTTCATAATGTTTTTATATCAATGTCTTTTATTGATATCTTGTGATTGAAAAGTGGAAATGTTATGTTTCCTTTATGCATATTTTATGTGATACGATTATATTATGGTTCTTGAGCATTGGTATGAAGACGGGTGGTTCTGTGATAAACTAAGTGCATGTGAGCCCGATATATCTCTCCAATTCCTTGGGTAACATGAAGGAGTTAAACATTAAGGTTTCTCTAAATAGATTTAGGGAATATACTGTGATGGGTATTCCAAACGTAACTATGAGGGTTACTCCCTATGTAAGAATGTTATGAATGCCTCAAGTTACCTTTATGTCTTATGATTTCTATGATTTATTCATGATTTGATGTGGTATGTTAAAATGATTATGTTTTATGAGTAAAGTATGATTTCATACATGGACTAATGTTTTCATTTCATATTTTTATATCCCTTACTATGTTTTTTATGCTCATCCCATGTTTTTGAAATGTTTTTCACAGGACTTAATGTGGAATAGGGTCAAGCATGGCATCAAGGAAAAGTAATGCTATCTAACACATTAAACTAGACATGTTTATTTTTAAGAGTTTTTATTTTATGGAAACTTAGTAGAAGTGTCTACTTTGAAATCTTTTGAGATGAAATAGTTATGTTCTAATTCTCTAAAACTCTATACCTGAAAAGATCCTCAATGTGAACTATTCATTTAATTCAATGTTAAGTAAGGTTTATGGTCGGGGTGTTATATTGATAACGTATAGTTTGATTGGTTTCAGAGAAACAAAATCCTTTTCTAGATACTACAAGAGAATGTTCTTCTAGATGAGTTTTACTATGGGGTGATAACCCTAAAAATAGAACATTGGTTAATAACTCAATCCTCAATTGGTTCTTGAATAGTGTTCCTAATTCACACAAGTATTGAAACTCTGAGTGGAATTCTTTAATATAGTCATGATCTCTTTAATATCCATTATAATGGGAATAAATTCAATGAATGTTTACATTATTAAATAGTTCATGGGTAACACATATGGAAACACATAAATTCATATGTTATGAAATATATTTAACATAAGATTTATCCCTTAAATTTTCATAGGATTCAGTTTAAGAGTTTAATAGATTTAAAATTATCATCCCAAAACCCATTTTGAATGAATTAGTTGATTATTACCATAATAAAATGATGGGAATGAGGCTTAATATCCATTCATGGATGACGAATTTCCTATACAATTATAACTCTACAAATTTTTTCCCATAAGAGACGTTTATTATACCAATTAAAACACCACCACAAAACATCAAGTTCAAGTTATCATTGAAAATGATAAATGGTCCAATTTTTTCATCAAAGGTACCAATATCCTCCCCATACAATATTTGTATGTTGAATTTACAATAAAACCTTTGGAAAATTCATTTGACGAAATTAAATTTTATTTCTAGTATATATTTTCTTTTCTTATATAGAACGAACATAAATTATTGTGGGAAGTATATCACCATTCATATCATGAATCAATATCTATTTCTTCAAATTTTTCAGGAGATGAATTGATCACATTTGGAATCATCATCTCAGAAATATATATTATTTCCTTATGAGTAAACATATCTTGCTAAAATAATTTGAACTCTAGGAAAGATCTTTTATGTTGAAATTCTAATTGTATGTGAGTATGTTTATATTTTTCCAGATGTATTTTACAGTATTATTCCTAATTGATATGATAATATTTCATTAAAAAATTTCCATAGATCATTTCCAATATCCATGATTCCATATAGGATTTCCACATTTTAACATGATTTGATAAGGAATACACAATATGGGAATCTAGATAAACAGTTTATATTTCCATGTTCATCACTATGGGTTCCACAAGTCCTGGTCATCAAGATGAAGGATGGTTCAATGAACCTATTAAATTATTATCATAATCTAAATTGGAGTACTATAAATAATAAGTATCCTCTTCCAATGATTTATGAGTTGTCCAATCTACTATGTGGAGCCAAGTAATTCTATATCATTGATATTTAGTGATGATATATTCATATAAAGGTGAATAATGAAGATATTTTAAAGTCCAAATTTCATAAAATTTATGGTCACTATGATATCATTGTGATACCATTTGGACTCACAAATTCATAGACTAAATTCATTTACATAACCAATAAATTCATTTGGAATTACATCGATAAATTTATGGTATTCTTTATTTAGATTATTCTTATCAATTATAAATAATAAAGGAAATGAGGAGTATTTTAATAGTGTACAGAAGATCATTCCGAAGGAAAATTTGTATGTAAGTATTGTAAATGAGAGTTTATATGGATCAAGTAACATTAATGGGTCATTTTGTCACATTTAAAGATATTTACATGGGCCATTCAAAGAAAAAGGTAATTTATTAAAGGCCAACCAAACATCTTTGATGAAGATATATAGTTTTCATGGATTATTGGGGTACTTTAATCAATTTCTCAGAAAATTATCATGATTTTCAAGACCACTATCAAACATTACTGAAAATGGTGTGATGTTTTTCTAGAATACTAAATTTGGGAATATATATATAAGTTTAATGAAGAGGCTAATCACTACACAAGTGCTAAGAGTCTAGGCTAGTGGGTAAGGATTTAATATCTACAGAATGATTCCAAAAATTGATTTGTTTTTTAATCATGAAATATGTAAATGTGATATTATGTGACTCCTACCAATTAATTATACATTATTATAACTAACCAAAGTATAATCTAGAAATAGTTGTAGTTATATTTTTATTATTGATTTCATGACATTATCTATATGGGGAGATGTATGAAAAATATATATATCATTAAAGTATTTATATATTTTCCAAAATAAGGATATCAACATGTTCTAATGATGGTGGTTAGAGTCAATCAGGGGTTATGTTTGTTCAATGAATTAGCATCCTACGTAGGGGACAAAAATTTCTAAATGTTCTATGTAAAAATGATCATGCAACCATATCCACGAAGATGACTGAAAGTGATCCAATATTTTTATACAAAAAACGGATTAAAAAGAGAATCATAAATGTAACATTATATTAAATTTCTAAAATAAGTACTCAACCATCCATTCTTAAGTGGATGACAGAGGCTCAATAAGATGATAATTACCTACAAAGAAATGTAGAAAATATTCAAAAGTAAAGCATTTTAAAACATAGAGTTATAAGGTTTGTAACCCTAATATGTGTCCCACAGAACCATAACTAAGGAGAGAAATTATGGATTATGCACATAAATTATCCCTCTCTATTAATCTAGAATGTGATAATATGTATTGATATATGAAGAAAAAATTATGAGGGGATAACATGATGAGATATACTGTAAATTTCTTTCTCAATTTGTGGTATGCCAATAATTTATATTGAACAATTGAAGTCTATGTGTATGATGTATACATCTATTATACAAAAAATGGAAATGGGAAAATGTAACCATGTATTTAATTATAATAAATCTCCATAAATATAATGGAAATAATTTCATTTGGTGGTATTTTTTCTCTTGATAATTTTGTAGTTATTCATTTATATCAAGGAATATTTCTCCCATGAAAAACTCACAATGATATAGAAAATATAAGTTTAATGGATTATAGGGGTACCACTGTCAATTTTATAAGATCATAAAATGAGGTTTACCTAGTGTTTATAGAGAAGGATTCAACGGGAATTGGATAAATTATGATTTTTTATAATACTTATCACCATTAGAAGATGGACAATATTATATATCCCTCAAAATTCTAATTGATATCATGTGATCTTCTTCAATTATTTTTCATGGATATTGGTTCCAAAACCATCCCCCAGTGTATTTTTCTGATAACGTAATTATTTATTCTAGAATAAAAAGGGAACCTTATGAGGCTCTGTAATGGAATACATGTCAGTATACAACATTTTTTTATGATGTAACAGAGAAATATTGTGTGGGGCCTTATATTATCCAAGATATTTTATAGAAGATTTATACCATTCAAACCCATTAGAACTATATGAACTATTTACTAAAAATACACATACAACCATCTATGAGTCCTAGAGTCTGAGGTCAGTTATGAGGTGTTATTATTTCATCATATAATTAATTCATGGGGTTTTTGAAGATGGGAATGGTTATTACTGGACACAATATCCCCTTTGAGATCCTTGATCTCATCAATGTAGTGGAATGATTACTAAAAATCACACATAAACTATATTAAGAACATTATGTGTTATTTGTATCTCTCTTAAGGACATAAATACCAGAACCCTCACATGTTTTGAATTGGGATGTGATACATTTAGATAATGATCTTTCAAATGAGGATCTATAAGTGAATTTAATAAATCATATACAAAAAGATATATGAAACAAGAATACCCACTTTGTCAAAGTACAATAGGGGATACATATTTTATGAATCACCATCCAAATCAAAAGTTGAATTAAAATTCAAGTACCATATTCATTTTAGTGTATGAAATAATATTTCACGGGTAAAAATAATTCAATAATGAATAATTTAATGATCCAAACATTTATAAATGAAATACACGTTCTAGTGAATAAAAACATTATTATGAAATATTTTTATTGAAAACATATACAATTAATTTCATGAATTTATTTTGGACAATTATAAAATAGATCATGTCATAATAAAAGGAAGATTAAAAATCATAACTATAAATAATATAATAATTCAATTGTGACTCATCAGATTAGTATATCTTATGGGTATGATAAAGTCTAATTCTCATAGTCAAAATAAAGTGATAGCCTCAACTATTAATATTCTTCCGTATGAAGCCCATTTAATGGGGATTATATGGGTTATTGAATCATTGTGATTTTACCATAACCAATACCTTGTAAAGATTCAACAATTAAAACTTGAGTAAAAACATTTAGAAGACATGTTCATTCTTTTTCTGATCACTCAAAAACACTATTCATTGAACCACTACTAACCAATTACCTCCATCACCCAACTTATACTTAAGGCATCTATTACGATAATATGGGGTTATTTATATAGACCTATGTAGTATGAATTTAATTATTTTCACATTTAATTAAATAATTATTATGTTTATCACTTTTAATTATTTCTTTATATAGAGAATTATATTACATTTTTAATAAAAAATTCATTTTTAAGAAATCAACATTAAATTTTTGGGAAATATATACTTTCAATTAAAACAGACTTTTTGATAAATTCATTAAATTTGAAATATATTTTAATATCAAGATATATAATTTTCAAACAATATTTATATGAATATAAATAATATTATTATTTACTGAAATATAATGTTCTTTTTATAAGGTTCAAAAAGTTCTTAATGTTGTAAATATTAGTATTTTTTAATAAATTTGTTTTCTTATTCAAAAGTTTAAATTTAAATATTTACATAATTATTCTGGTAAAAATTATTTTTTAAAAAATCATCAATCGATATTATCCAATGGTGAATGTTTCATAATTTTTTGAGTGATTAGAATTTTTTGGTGAAAAATAAATATGTTATATGGTTAGTATTATGAAAACATAATACACTTACATTTACATAATCCATACAATAAATGAAAGACAAAATAAAATTATATTTCCAAAATAAAATATATAGAATCTGATGTTATTTTAATTACATTATAATCCTATAATGAACCCTCCAAAACCTATATTATATTTTAATGTCTCCAACACAATACATTTTGAACATGTCTTACTTCTAAATCTAGAATCATATTAATTAAACGTTTTTAATTATTATCCAAATAAAATTATTAAAATAATTTCTATTTGGTATACACCATTGGAAACCCCATGGGAAGGATTCTAGTTTTGATTATATTATAACATAGAGTCCAAAACCTATTTTTTAAATTAATAATGCATTCATCATTCTTTTTCTATAGATTCACACCCAAACTCCATGTTTTGTTCACTCAATACTCATTTAAATTTATGTTCCACACCTTATCCCTCTATAAATACATCCCAAGGAGTTTCCAGGATATTATTAAGCTTTCGTAATCATATAGAATCAACCTATCAATGTAATAGATTCTCTCATCTTCCATTTTATTCAAGTACTTTACCGACATTATGCATCTGTATTGATATAGTTTCCTGATTGAAAATGTTTTTACACATTAATTAATATCTATATGATTCAAAAGTATTGAAAGACCACCATTCAGTTTCATTAAACCAATATCTTAATAGTTATATACCTTAGATGTGCTACTAAAATTATTCTGGGGTTTATATTAGAAATTTTTTGTGTTCGGAATAACCATCACCATTTACCCTAATGGGAATTTACATAGTTGTATATATCCTCCATTTATTATATAAATATGTACGTATTTAACGCAAAATTTTTATTCCTGAGAAGAAATTTTATTAAATAGGTCCTTATGATTTATGATCTATTTTCCACACAAATTTATTTACATTTTTATATCCTTGAAATGCAATGGGAAATGTTTTCATCACATAAGTGACCAAGTATGGGTTATAGGATGTTTTCAAAATAATACTATCATATAATGTCATGATGTTTAATAAAGAACTATTCTTATGATTTCATGTTTTATATTGTTTTGACATTCTTAAGTTTCCATGATGTTATCATCATTTATCATTATTTGATGTTTATGATTCAGACTATCACCTTTTTATGTCATCTTGATATTATTCTTGATTCATAATTATATCTTTCGTAATGTTATTATATTAATAATCCCTTACTGTCAATTTTAGATCCCCCGTTTCTTATCAACAACTTGATGATATCCCATGAATTTTGAAAATATAAATGGAATTTAAGGTCATGATATATAGTTTTAAATAATAACAATATATCATTGTCTCAAGGGATTATGGTTTCGATCTAATTACAGAATGAAACTAATATTCATGGTATTTTTGGATTTTATTATCTATATAATTATACATTTAAACATTAAATAATTTTTATATATGATATGGGTATTTATAAATAAGGATGATACATTATCAATTATTGTAATCACATTTCTACAATAGCAACAAAATATTTATCTCAGACTCATCCCAAACACCACAATGAGTTTCTACCCATATTAGGATTGATCCTCGAAAATAAAATATACGAGATTCCCTATTTAATTTCAATGTTCCATGATATGTTAGTGTGTGATATAAGGTAGATAATATCCAATCAATTAACATGTATAGGAGTTCAAGAAATTTATATTAAGAACAATTTGGAAAAACCTAGATAATGTTAATTCACACCCATTTGTTTTTCTACACTATATAACTAGGATCATGAAGCAGAATAATGTTTAAAAATGATTTTTTAAATTAAAATATCCTTCTATCATGTTGTATAACTTAACCAAATTATAGTATCATAGTAATAGAACTTATTAAAATTTCTATTAAAAATAGTAAATTCCATCATTATTTATTATATATTACCTTAAAATTTATAATATGAAAACCAATGATGATAAAATTTCTCAAATCAATAAATTTTATATCATATCCAATGATATTATTAATAATACATTACAACATGCCTATTTTTCATTAAAAAATGATTTTCAAATAATGTAGAAATAGATTGGCTCTAATATAATCAGTGGGATTATAAAGGGATGGATAGATATTTTAGAGGGTAATAAAAGAATTAGAAACCATAAAATATCTATTATTATCAATTTTATTATAATGAAAATATATATAAATTCCTATCTGAATCCTTCTGCCATGGGAATCCCTAGTTTACATTGATATCTGAATGCTTGTATGAAATTCCATTTAGAATATAGCTTATTATGGGGATATCAAATCCCCCATGAGGATAGAGTATCTATAATATTTTACAATTCCTAAGATTTTAATAATTTAGTCACAACCAAATTGGGTAGTATGTAATGTTGACCAATAGAGCCTTATCATTTATATTTGAGTCTCAAGACAGTTGAGTATTTTCTTAATAGTGAGGAACTATATTCATAAGTTATGATTGTTGGTTATTTTATTGTTTTACCAACACCAGTGATATCAATTTTATTTTTTAAAAATCATGTCAGTAACTAAATGAATAGAGAAAAACATATAAATTTATTCAAGTTGGTTCATTAATATGAATTTCATTAATTAAAATGGGATTTCAATTGTTATCATTTTATTGATCAGAATTGGATGGATCACTAACTTCTATTGGAAATATTATATATTTTTGTTTATGAGTTATATAAATAAGATATAGTTGAAATAATTAAACTATATTCCATATGTGGTGTTAGTGTAAGAGGAAGATAAGTTGAAATTTCATTTTATACTTATATTTATCATGAATAGTTTATATCACTTTGCAGTTTTTATAGGTCATTCTATAATATTTACATTTTGATTAAAAATAGAGTTAAATTATAAATATGGAAATGACTATTTATAAGAGTGGGTATATATATTGTTGGATATTTTATACTAAACATTTAAGGTATGTAACTCATTTATTTTAAGTTAAATATATGGTATAATAAGTATCAAGCGATTTTGGTATAGATTTTTACAAAATCATTTAATTAAATAAATTCATTCTTTTTTCCAACACCTAGAATTATTCTTTATTGGTTTCAGTTAAATATTAGTACATAAACAATTTTTCTCATTAATATATGAAATATATTAGATTAAATATAATTTGATGGATTTTATATCAATGGAATATAATAGGACTATAAGTACAATGGTGAAAATTATAATCCTAATTGATTATAAAATAATAAATTATTGTTTGGTTGATATTAATAGAAAATAAAATTTCAATGTTTTTCACTCTTTTCATATGTAGTGTATAACGACCCACACTTTACATAAATTGTTATTACGTCAAAATTTAAGCATACTTATTACAACATATTACAAAACCATGAAAGGACCGTATAGGTATAGTGTCTTTAGAAACTGGGAAACATAAACAACTGGTTCATAAAGCGTCTACACTATCTCCCATTTATTTCATCATATCTATAGTCCCTTTTGGCATATCTTACTTAATAACCTTCTTCCTGACCTGGGGAAATAAAACATACAAAAGGGTGATCTCAAATTCTCAGTAAGGGTAAACAAAAGAAATATCAATCACATCAAAATAAGAACATAACATTTTGGAAATCGTACCCTGCAAAACAGATCATAATTTCATAACATGGGATAAATCACGATAGTGAAATGTAATCCCAATAATCATAACATAAAACATGATACATTTTGAAATACACACATAATCATAGAGAATCATTTCTTAATAGTCAATACTCATTGCCAAGACTATCTTAGTGGACAAAGTCCATTTCTGAAACGAGTTCACTCCTCGATTCAGTCTTGTTTTACTGAAACGGTTTAACTTTCCGTTCTAGGAATGTCTATCTCATGAGATATAAAATCATTACCCAATGAATTGGAGGGATATATAGGTCCCACCCATCTCATAATGATACCATTCTTATGTGTGCCATAAAATCATAAATCATACATCATTGCATAACTCATGTAATAAAAATGGGATTCTTAAACAACATGACATCATAAAACAATTCAAAGAAGATAAAATAATTCCTAAAAATAATTCCATCACAACATAATCAAATCAATGTAATAATTGGGATAAAAACAGAACCCTATGTTATCTTAGATGTAAAATAATTTTGATAAAACACTTGAACTCCATTCTTGAGGAAAATATCCTTTCTACTTCAAAAAAATTTTCTTTTCTTAACATGTCTTACAATTTTAAACTAAAAAAGTTGATTAAAAATAAACTTGAAAACTTGTAGAGGAATATTCTTGGAAATAATTTTTTAAAAATCCATTCATGTCGTATAAGTTAAAAAAACATTCTTCTCGTACTTTTGTCGAAAAAGTCAAAAAGTACCTCGTACGAAAAATGAAAAAAGATTCCTTTTATATCTTTTACTAAAAACTCGCCGAAGGGTAAAAATGGATTTAAAAATTTGTATGTGGATGGAAATAATATTACATATTTAGGAAACATGTATGTGGATGATAAAATAAACCCTAGTAAATACCAAAGTATAAACAATCTCGGATAAAATGAGACTTTGATATTTTCCCTTACCTTAGGTCTGATTTGCTTCGTAAGTGTCCAAACCTCCTGTATAATGATTTTAATAATGTTATTGACTTATTTTAGAGTCATTCGTATTTTTATGATATCATATATGGTCATATTCTTAGCTTATTATTAGTAATATTTCATTACTACTTGTTATTCGGGTGTTTATTACTTTCTGTTCTTATGCGTGTTTTGTCAAATAATTTCTTATTTTTCTTTTTAGGTTATAGATACCTCATTTGAAGAATGGTATTAGTGTAATATATATCATATTAATTCACTCAATTCATTTATATAATCATTATTCAATTAAGATCATGTATAATGAGTCACATCACATCATGAAGACGGTATTCCGTACATACGCACGAGTGATGACATCGGTCCCATGATCGTGGAATTGTATTGGAGTGTATGTATACTATTTCAGAATCAATATCACATTAAAATAATCATATATAGTTATTATTTAAACCATTATACCCATCCGAGTAAGGTGGTGGTGGAAAATAGATTACACCACAGCGTGGAGACGGTATTCCGTACGTACGCACGCGCGGTGATTTCGTTTTCAGTAGGATGGATAGATGGTGAAATAGAGTTGTTTCATACATATAATAACATATCAGTATATGAGTGATACTGATGTTATTACTTCATAATGAAACAACTAAAGAAGAAGAAGTGGAAGAAGAAATAAAGATGAAAGAATCGGTAACGGGCATTACCTCTTCTTTGAAGCGCCTCCTTGAGACCTCCTCTTAGGGCACTAAAATTGGTCTTTTAAGAAGACCAGGACCTCTAGGATGTTTCTTGGGAAGTGTAGAGGATATATTGGCAGGGGTTGTCCGAGATTGGAGGCTCAAAGTGGTGTGAGGAAGAGAGGGATGAGGTTCCCTTTTGTAAGGGAGGAGAGGGGTACCATTGGAATAACTAAACATTTTATTTTATTATAAAGTCAAATTCGGGGTTTAATGGCTCCAAATTGATATATTTCGAAGCTAAGGTGGGTATGGGTCGAAATCCTCTCATCCAATAGAATTTAGACAAGTTTAGGTATCAATTTTAACCTTATAATTTAGATTTAACTTTAAGTTAGATAATTTAACTTTTACCGTGTCTTCTTGTTTTCTTACACTATAAGGTTAATAAACTTACTATATCAAGACAAACGAACCCAAAGTTGTTTATTATTAATATATATAACCTTATATAAGTCATTTGGCCGAAAATTATATTTTTAGGAATAAAGTAACAATTAATAAAATTGTATTTGTTTTAAAAACTATTTTATGTCAATTTTGATACTATTTGGTAATTGATTTTTGTGAAAATCATAATAGAACTATTAGTTATAAAATATTTAATTAAATCCATAATAACATGTCATATTACCATTTAAAATTATTGGAATTCATAAAAAGTCTCAAATTACATTTATTTGGGTATTTATAACATCAATTATGTCAATATTTCATTAATAAGATAATTACTACATCATCATTGTATCATAAATAAATTAAATTATTTTAAGTCTAAAAATTAAAAATAAAAAACCATTATATAGGAAATCACTTTAGATTTCTAATTAATATTTATAGTCGAATTTATCTTATGGATAACCCAATATTAAAAATTTCTTAGTTATTAAACATTGATTTTAACTATTTTAACCCTTCTTTAAATAAATTGATAATAAATGTCCTAATCTAATCTATGTGGGCCTAAATGGTCATATTTTATTTATAAGGTTGTTTTTGGTCGAATTAAACTTATCCAATAGAATTAGAACATGTGTTAGGGTAATAATAATATCATTTTTACCCTTAACTACCCTATTTACTTTTAACCGTGGTAAAAAAAAGTAAAAAGTTACTATTCACAAAACTTATTTTCATCTAATTGAACCACATTTTAGTCCTTGATATTAATTTTGCCTCTTGGATTTTCGAAATTCTACTCAAAGAAGCAATAAAATTATGTTTTATGAAAAATTCATTTTTTTTAACTACCACTTAATGGTTTCACTATTCATCAAAAAATGATAGTTTCTAGAAAAATACCAAAAATTAGGCCTATGCTATATTTGATATTATGAATTCAAAAATGATGTTTATTTTACCAAATTAAAAACATATCAGTTACATTAACTAGATTAAAAATTAATTCCCGTCGTCAAAATAAAGGGCATGTTTTTAAAAGATAATAACTATCAAAAGATTGACACTTGTTTTTGTCTGGTTTAAATGTGAAATTACATCCAATGAACAACATTGTATTAAATTGTAAAAATATATTCTAAATATACTTTAAAACCACTCAAATTAATAATTTATCACTATTAATTATTTCTATTTAAAAAGTTTTTTTAATTAAAATTTAGTAATTTTCACTATTCATTAGAACATGAAAGTTATCCGAAAAGTACCAAAATTTCACCCTAAGCTAATTTTGATATTCCAAATCCAAAAATTAAGACCATTTTGAAAAATAAAATTTACAAAATTTCAAAAAGTGGTTATTACTATTCATAACGGATAGTTTTAATAATATTTTAATAGCATATCGTTGTTTAGTGAAACTTGATATTGCGTACAACGCAAGCTATCGAGGAAGGTCGCGGTTGCGTGTAAAACAGGACAAGCTAGTGTTGTGTGTAGTGAACGATTTCTTTTATTACTTATATAACATAAAAACAAAATATTTCTTATAAAAGTCTCAGGTGTTACATAGTGAATGATTTTTTTCAATTAAATATGGATTATGTATTTGTTTTATATAAAATATTTGTTTATATAGAATTTTAATGATTTAATTTTTAGTTAATAATTAATTATTTTGAATATATTATTATAATAGTATATTATTCTATATAATATAATTAGTTTATTTTAATTCTCTATCATTCCATGAATTTAGTGGGATACGTTTTTTTATTAAATTAATTTAATTTTGAATGTCTTGTCTTTTTAATAAAAAAAACCGAATCTATGTAAATATGGTTTAATTTTTAATTACATAAGAGTTACCATTTACTCCAACACTAGTTATTGTATTTCTAATTGAGTAGTATTTTTTTCGCAAACTGAGGTATTTTAAAATGATGAACATTTATATAAATTTGATAGTTAAAGGAAATGAATTTTACTATAGACGATGGATAACTATATGTTTGATTTTGTACGACTACTTCGTTGGTCATCGTAATTTCATAGTAAATAAATCATAATATCATTTTATTTCAAATTATATTTATGGTCAACCATTGATAGAATATATTACTAAAATTTTGTTTCAATACACTTATATGGAAATCCAAAAAAAACACAATTCATTTTGAATATTTTAATAATAAAAATTGGAAGTATAGTTATATATTTTTAATATAACTAATAATGGGTTTT